>OX382197.1:10615949-11961266 GCA_947507515.1 Eulithis testata
TTGAACAAAAATATCGGTGGCTGTGTCGTATTGGTGTCGCAGCGTCTAGTATTTGTTTTGACTTTCAACTCGAGTGTTAGCACACGCCAACGCATTCGCAAAGCGAGAAATTTTGTTGGGAATTGCACAACTCTCAAATCTCCCGCTATTAAAAAACAAACAGTACTACGAGATTCGAGAGATTACCGTCTTAGCGACAGGTTTGTATGGAAAGCGACAGAATTAGCCATTCATAAATTGAATTTTGCGACATCGTGGTGAAGGTGAGTGAATGACTTGTATTGCGGTGTTATTTGGCACCTACTATAGAGGCGCTTATCCGGTTTTCAAAAATTTCTTGCTTTGCGAATGCGTTTGCGTGTGCTATACTTGAGTCGAAAGCCAAAACAAATGAAAAGACCCCGGGCTCAGTATCTTTTTGTGACTGAGACTTGAACTCCTTCTAAAGCTAAAGTTGGTCGCGGGTGCAGTTTTGTTCAAAAAAGTCTCGCTGACTTCAGTGACGCAAGTGCAGTGTCTCATCTCATAGAAAATAGTGTTTATTCGTACGACCGACGTCAACGTCACCTAAATGTATTAGCTCTCTGCGATATCGTGTCGTTGGCAGTGAAATAGCCATAGTCAGCATCCCCTATGCATGCAGTTTTTACGTCCATAGCCGCCAGCTATTTGGGTGCTCAGAGTTAACAAATTGAGTTTGCGTCGATAACCGTTTTTGGGAACCATAAGGGTTCGTAAATTGATGTTTATAATGCATTGTGGTATTGTTGAGTCAGTTTTATTTGACTACCTTTCTTTTGAATCTAAGTTTTTATTAATATAATATATAATATTCACGGACACTTAACACAACGCCTTCTAGACCTAAACTAAGCAAAGCTTGTACGATGGAAACTAGATGGCTGATAGAATACATACACACATTTTTTTTTGTAAATACATACTTATAATACATATAATTTATTATCCCGTTATAAAAAATTTAAAGCTCAAATTTAAAAAATAAACTGTTATAAAATATTTTTCTTTTATTATTGACATAAAATAAGTCATATCGATTAACAAGAGTGTATTTTATTTGTAGCAAAATGTGGCAAATATCATTTTAAATAGCAACATTGAAAAATAGTCGAAATATTATGGGTTTGTCAATACTAAATGACAACTAGCATAGACACCGATTCAATTCGATTAAAGTTACTCAAACACTCATAATAAATGTTTTAGGTAGTTACTTAGTGAATTTTAGTACAGCAGTAATATCATCGCAACAAAGAAGTAATTATGGAAAACGAACCCAAATCCCAGGCCAATCACAGACCGGCAAAACAACCCAACATTAATTTAGCAGATTTTCCCGACCAACGTACCATCAGTAGCAGACGTCGCGAGCTAAACTAATTTATCTGTCTGTCTGTTGTCTCGCTAATTTCATAACAGCCTGTACAATAGAACAATAATACTGAAGTAATATTAGTACAGGAATGACGAATACGTTGGTAGTAACACCAGTCCTGTTACTTTTATCAATGTCAAAACCAAAAACGTTTTACAAGCAGTGTTTTTTTTTCAAACACAATGCACTTTTTAAATTCTCCGTAAATATTGAATAAAGTAAGATCAACTTCTTTGGGTATAAGCAGGCATGACGTACTCTGCTGTGTTCGCTAAAAGATTCATCTCCATCCATTTGTTAAAAAAAATATTCCTTAAACCAGCCATTTGTTCCGTTCAATCGGTTTTTACAAAATTCAATATTATAAAGCTCAACTAAGAAATTTTCTACAGACAAAAAAATATTTCTCTCTCCTCTAGCTAGAGGTTCCAGAGGACATTCACGTAAATCGTAATAACTATAAAAATGTTGTTACTTAGTGCGCGAGTGGCGATGGTAGGCTACATCTGGCTTACATCACGGTCACAATAAAGTTATTGAATTAAGAAAGAAGTTTTTTTCTGCTACAAATGATAAGACTTATGGCTTATACCTTATCAGATGCTGAAGGTCGTTAAAAAATCCTTGAAACAGTTTGAACGTGTTGTTTACACAAAATTACATTATATTAGTGTCATACTATTGTTATTTACAGGAACTTGTTTTCCAAAGAACACAAAAACTGCGCTCTATCCCTGTAACTGTAAAAAATACTGTCAAGTGACAATAAAATAAATGTGTTTCATGATGGTGGTTTTTTGAAGAAATTTTCTTAAAAATTGATGCAACAACTGCTGTAAAATATTCACAAATTCAGTCACAAAATTATCCAAGGACGAAGACAAGACAAGCAAGTTGTCACAATTTAATTATCCAACACGTCTAAATTAAATGAAGCAAGTGCAGGTGGGAAAGACAATTAGAGCGTCTCGTCTTGCAGATTTGAAATCTGACACACGACGACTAATATCTTCCCCCGTTTATTAAGAAACCGCTGCACCCGCTGCACTCTCAATAAGGACTTGACACGCGGTTTTCGCGCTATAACAGACGCCATTTTGTCACCATCCGCCATTTTGTCACCGCCATTTTGTGACATGAAGATGAACGTTGTTAATTGCAATTTCGTAGTTTTGATATCTGTTGGTAACGGATGACGAAGTTATGGGGGTAATTAAAAGTTTAAATTTGATAGGTAGAATGGTTTCATGGGAGTTAAAGGTGTGTTTTGTGGTGCGGTTAACTACTAAGTACATAAACCTACATGATTGTTAAAATTTAATTTGTATGAATACCTATTTCAGATAAAAATTCTATTGTGAACTTAATTTATTTTGTTTTGTTTATAATTTTTTGTAAAAGGTATCTGTCTCAACTTAAATTGAACTTTTCTACGGTTTTTTTAAATATCTATAGTTAAAAAAAATTACGAACATTGTAAATCGTATTTTGCCAAACACCAGCAAATCTATTCAATCGAAGGACAATAAAGAACAATCCGTATTCAAATAAAAGGGAGGTTCCGTACAAAAAAGGTCCTCCAAGCATATATCAAGTGGTCCTCACAAATGAAATAGCTACAGGGACAATTTCTCAAGACAGCCTCTGAGGGACACTTGAGGAATCCGGCCCCTTCTTACCGTAATCTTGGCGATTATTAAAATCATATATCTTTGGAAAGAAATAGGGGTCTGTATTGGGGTGTTTCGGGGTGCAAGCATCAGTGCATCGGTTGTTTTATGCATGAATTTTATTCTATGTTTATTTATATGGTATAGGTACCTTAGTATGAGTATTTATAAGAAGATAATAAAAGTTAGCGGTCTGTATTTACGACGAGGGAGAATACAACGTTTCTCTTTTGTTTTTACGAGGGATAGCATAGGTGAATGTGCATCGGTAAGTTTCGATTTAGATAGGAAAGTAATATAAAGTTTTATCATGCCAATTCATATCAAAATACTTATGGATTTATCATCTTATACCTAAGACTTATAAAAATGTTCTTGAAAGTCCACATTGAGTTTTATTTTGACTGGAATATGAATTCAAGTGTGGGCATAATTCGACACTTTTGCAAATGTTACTTTTTGAGCATCAGTTGGGTAAAACGAAATCATCTATTTTTCTAATATCAAAGTCACGTAGATATAGCTCCCGGCCCGTCACGATTACGAGTTCATTCCTCTCCTTCATTACCATCGTTCACTCATTTGTTTTGAGCAGATAAGGCAGAAATATTGCCACTAGTTAGAACCTGAATTATTGTTCGTTTGATTAAAATTTTTGTTTCTTTTATTTAGACCAAAAAACCGACAGTACTAAAAAAGGTAATACTAAAAAGTAAGTTAATTAAAAATTACTTGCCACCTAAAAAAATAGACCTTTTTTTAGGTGGCAAGTAATTTTTAATTAAAATACTTACATATTAGATTGTTTTGTAAGTGATAGGTACCAGTCTTAAATATAAAGTAAAAAATAGGAAACCCATAATCTTATTTCACCATCACAAAATAAATATGTCTGAAGATCTGACTACAGAAAAAAAAGTAATCGGTTGTGTAGTTAAAAATTGTAAAAACAACAAAAGTTAAAGCTCCTAATACTCAATCCGAAATTTACGTAAAAAATCGTACTACGAAGCAAAGTGAGTAAATTCTCCCTCGAGAGAGATTAAAACGAGGCAAGCCTCATAGTATTTGCTGGCGCCTCTCCGCGGCACTTAAAAAGAAACTGCATAAAGAGATTGGTTGTAAGGATTAAAGAATCCTTCAGAATCCTGCGAAGTTGTAAAAATTCTGTGAAAAAGAACAGAGTTGTTTTTTTGTGTTTGAAATCTTTTAACTGAATTCCGTATAGAAATGAATCTGCCTGTTTTAGCACTTTAACTGTCACTAAAACCTATTATCAGTTAGCCAAAACTACAAAATTTTCCTAAACCCTTACAAAACCTAATTATAGTTTTAATTAGAATTATAAATTTGAAATATTTTTCATCTAGAGAAACCGTAATTTATCAATAAAATATAATCCTAAACTAAATGTTCCTAAATAAAATAAGCCCAGATGTAAACAAAGAGTGTACATTTTTCAGCACGCTCTACCAAGCTCGCATAAGTGCAAGGTGTCATCTCAGAGAAGATTGCAGTGCCCCTTGAAACGTGTCTGTCGCGACTGCAGCAAACAACAGACTGATTAATCCCAGGAAAACATAAATGAGCTAGATTCCTTTGTTTGTTGTACCTATATTCAGAAATATGAATGTCGTTCTGAAGATGCAACTTGTTTTTGAATCAATAGAGCCATTATCATATTGGTATTTGTCATATTTTGCTGGCATTGTTTCTTCTTATTCTTATCTAAACTATAAGCCGCCTTTCAAAAGTGGAAGAGAATTTGAATTCAGCTGATTTTTATCCATAACACGACGACATTTTCACACAGTTTCCTTTGACGAGCCTCCAACTAGGCTATGAGTTTTAAGCTTCTGAAAAACCTATTAGCTGCCACCAAAGCCTACTTACGTATCTAGGCTACCCTTAACGTGTCAAAAAGGCACTCGATAAGCCAGTTCATAAAGAAGACAGCTGTCGCCGGTTCATTTTGCTGAGCGCGAAATCCCTCGAAGTGGTAAGAAATTTTTGTGGAATTGGTATGATAACTTGTGACGAGTTTTATTTGAGAAGAGGAAATAAGAATATTTAGATTTAGATACATCTAATACAGGTCTTTTGCGTCCTTTATAACAGTATTCAAGAGTAATCGCACTAGTACAACCTACAGAAACGGTATGCAAAAATGAACGACGCAACGTGGATCAACATTCAATTAAATATTAAGCGATCATTCAGTAATTTTAAGAGTTAAATATATGTTCTCCAAATAAGTAAAACGAAAAACCAATGCACTTTCTATTCCAAACAAGCCTCCAACTTTGAAAGACAGTCGAAGGTCAACCTCGGAATTCCCGACCAAAAAGAGTGAAACTCGCGAAAATCGATTGAGTATAAAACAGGGTAGGTCGCGTCTCCAGCCGTGGATGGAATAGAAATGGGGCGTGGACGTGAGCGATATATCAGTCTGAAGTTCACTTTCCACGAGGTGGGCAACGTTTTTAGATGTATTATTAGGCTTTTTACTAAAAAAAAAAGAAATAAAACAAAAAAATAGTAATAGTAATCTTATTCGTTAGATAGATGATAGTAAGCTTCGTAAAATAATTTTTAGTGCACATATTGTCTCAAGTAATTACAATGATCTTTTAATGTTAGATCATTGAGTAATTAGTAATTACCTACTTAGTTTCAATGTGACTCTTATTATGTAGAAATCCTCATAAATCCTATGAATCAAAGAATGAATGGTCACCGTGTTAATTTCATTTTATTTTTTTCAAGATTTATTTTATTTTTTATTTTATTTTATTGAGTAACAAAATCCACAGCTCTTAAGAATAATGGTAAATCTTAATTTTAAAGCAGGTAGCCAAAGACGGATTTACATTCTAAGTACAATAACATAAGCAAAAATCGATTTTTTTATATTATTTTTATCAAACGAGTGAACGAAACAAACGAAGATCTTAAAGCAGTTTATTGTTATTGGGTTTAAAAACATCCAAATGTATTTTTATTTGCTTGTTATTCCAAAATACAAATAGGTGGGTGTAGTTCCCCGGCTAAAATAACTGTCTTAAAATTTACATTTTAAGTGAGTAGGTATTGTATGCAAATGCAACGGTCCCCTGCACGTTGTAAAATAAGGGAAGCCCGTGCAATTTTCTGTTCGTTTACCTACAGATTGGTTTTCATTGATTTATCGAATTACTTTGAATTTTGAACGGGTTTTTTTGAAGTTATACTTCTAATGCGACTTCCAAGCGTTTAACGCTCCTGGGGAAGGGGAATAGAAAGAGACAGAGCGAGGGTGATCACATACGGAGACCCCCACAAAACGCAAAACACTTCGATAGCGCGTTCTATAGGATCCGACCAAACTTAGCCGCGCCATCTAGTTGTTATTTAGGCAACATGAGCATAGAACCATTTCTAACTAAATAAGCACTGCATATTGGTTAAGTACATAAAAATAAATACTAAATTAATTTCACATTAAACACGAGCGAGAGAGAATGCGTGGCACTCGAAGTATAACTTCTTCCGCGCGGAAAAAAATTGTGCTTGGAGTCCCCCACGCACAATTTTTTTTATTTGTTCAAATTCAAACAACTTCTTTTTTTGTTTTTGACAGTAAAATATTATATGTGACCTATTATTTGATTAGATTGATTGTAATCAAAAATAGATGTAAAAACCACCGTCCGTTTAGCTCAATCAGATCCCCCATCAAAACAATCGTAAAATATTGTACTTCTAGTAATTTATGGAATCATATAAAAATATGCTGACTTAGTAATCCCATGCTCAATATAAGAAATGTTTGATTCATATTGTACAAAAACTCGGAACTAAAAAAATTTTGTTTTAAAAATATTTTTTTCGTAAAAATTTTAACTTTCCCTTTTCATAAAAAATAACAGTCAGTAGGTGCTTACAGAAGAAAAAACCAAGACACGAGACACATTTACATCTATTAAAAACATTTCAGTTTCAGAGCTAATTGCGAGCTGTGTTCTCTCAAACAGAGAGAAGGGGTCGCGAGAACGTGACTTCCCTACGCATATTTACATCTAAATCTCACCCCTACCACCTTAACTGTATACAAATAGGGTGCAATTTTGAGTGGCATAAAATACACGGTGGTAGTGTAATGTTGGCAGGTGAAATGTGACAAAGATGAAGGGCTGTCCCGTTTAATTTTCATTGACAATGTCGCAGATGTGTAGGAATTCCTTGAGTTTCCATGAGACATGTATTGTGATGAATAGAAAGGCGTGCTTTGTTCAGAAGTTTGCTTATGAGAAAATGAAATGCTCATTTTAGTACCTATATACTTACCTATAGAGTTCAAAATTAAATTGCTGAGTACGTTCTCCAAGTACGTTCTCCAAGTAGGTTGATGTAAGCGTCATAAGGAAAATTAAAAAAAAAATTGAAAACTCTATTCATTCTAGGACAAAAATACATAAGAACAATGATAATATACTATTATAAAACTGTAAAAAAGCCAAAAACCAAAATTAAAGATATGAATAAACTAAATATACAGATCTACTAAATAAACGATTCTGATTCCGAAAATCGAGTTTGACTGTTTGTTTGTTTGTTCGCGCATCACGCCTAAACTACTGGACCAATTTCAATGAAACTTATACCATTCAGAAGCCATTTTTCCGGATTGAAACATAGGCTATTATTTTATTGAAATTTAAGACGTGGATTCTTAAATACAGCTTGACCTCTCTAAACCAAGAGCAGCCTTTGACTCGAGGTTCATCGTATGCTGGTTGACAGATATTTTTTGGTGGAAAGTTACGCACGCGTACGAAGTTGCGGGTATCAGCTAGTGCTTTATAAAATTGAAACATATGTGTCGAAAATTAATGGAACCTTTTTAAGCCCAATCGATACTTTAGACATTAAGTATAAATAATAAAGATAAAAAACATTGAGTCACAAAAGGTACGAGATGTAACACTAAAATGGCTATTATCTCTAAGTATGTACACCGTGGAACACGTGTTTGTCATTAATTTCGTCCATAAACGTGTGGGCGGAACACGCACTTAAGTGCTAGTGTGTACCTAAAATAATATAAATCCAGTGTATTATCTTAATGGTAATGTTTTCCTTTGATAACAAACTATTTTATGTTAATCATTTGAGAGAGCCTGGCTTTGTTTTAATGACAGTGATTATAATTTTATATTGTAATTGTATATTGAAAACTATAAATTAATTTGACCCTAAGCTTACTGAATATTTTTTAATCGAATGTATGAATAGAGCCAGTTTGTATGTACGTATATTCTAAGTATTACGAGTGTAATTGGACCTCAAAATACAGAGGACACCAAAAAAAAAAGATAGAGTATATCTAAAAAGTGAGTTGGACAAAACAACTGTGGGTGGAAGTGAAATGTGTGAAACTAAACACGCCATTTTCTTTTGAACTAATCATCTGTGTTGGAAGTCACAATTTGAGAAAGCAAGATTTTCAGCTGTAAATAGACAGTCCATCCCTCAACCGAGCTATTAAAGTTTAAAATTACATTTAAAATTACACGCAACTGGAAAAAATAACAGGGGCGCATCAAAGTCCTTGGGTGTCGATTTACAAATAAAGCAGACAATTACAGAAGAGGGCGGTCCTCATTATGTCGTGGTGTCAAGTTGCGACATCTTAATTTGATCGGTTTTTACCATGAACCTAGGAATCTATGGACCAGGCATTATATATCTCTATGAACAGTTCTCCCTGCGGCCGGTCGCCATGTTTTAGCACAGCCAACATCAAGTACATCAGTTGTCATAGCGACTTGTTTTTTTCAGTGTTCTCAAGAAAATTTAGTGTTCTACGCGAAAATTGTGCTTGTTAGTAGTGCTAGAACTTGCAGAATACTGCATTTATTATGGGTAGGTGCAGTGTGTTAGGTTGCCGCATGAAACACCATAAAAAACATCCCATTATAACGTTGCACAGGCAAGTTACCGAATTCATTCAAAATATCTTGTTTTTCCTATTATTTTGAAAGATTTTGCTATTAGTGGGAATGTTTAAAATGATATTCTTGCTTTTCTGTAATCATTTACTGTTTTACCATTAATATTATGTGATTTTATAAGAAAATAATTCTCCCTTGTAAATAGAGTTTCGGTAGTACGGCATTTTCATTTTTATCGATATCGATAACTTAGCGACAGGTGAATATAATTAAACTCGGATTTCTTTTTTATTATTTTAGATTGCCGACATATAAAAAAAAAGAACAGTGGCTGGATGTAATTGTGTTGGAAAACTTAAATAGATCAACGAAACATATTTTCATTTGTTCCCTGCATTTTGAAGAGACATGTTTTAACCGAACTTTAAATATGTTTCGAACTTGATTATGACTGGGATCGACGGTTTGATGAACCCTTATATTTGATTATTGTGAACATAATTATTTTACTTGTAAAAGGCATTTTTAGAACTTGATTATAACCGGAACGGCTTTTACAGTTTTTATTAAACCTGTTTGAAATGATAATTTTCGTTTTATTAGGAATGATCGTGCCAAGTAGTTCATAAATAATTATACCTGAGTAATTTCCCTTTACACTTAAGTATTATAATATTAGTAACAAGTTGACACGGGCGCACTACGTACCACCATAGTTTTTTTTAAATGCAAAAACCATCTACGAACTTTTAGAAAACATAAAAAAAAAGAATTATCCAAATTGGTCCAGCCATTCTCGAGCTATTGAGTGACAACGAAATAGGATTCATTTTGATATATTATATAGAAAAATAATAGAAGATAGATTAATAAAGAATAAGTAGGTATAGTCCGACAAACCAGAAAAAAACTGTAGTAGCAGTTATTTATTTATTATTTCCATTGGTAATTATGAATGCGTGGTATGCTGATCAGTAATAGTGATACTCTACTAAGGCTCCTACACATATGCCCCGGCACAAGCCGCAAAAACTGGCAGTCCGCATGAAACTCAATCAATAAGCTAAGTAACCTTGAGCCGCACGCGGCAACCTAAGCCGGCGGCACTGTGTGTGTGTACTACTCGTAGAAGCCTTTATGAAGAAATCTAAAAGAAACTCATATGCGAATTTTTTAAATTCTGTAAACACCGTGCAATTCAACTATCGATATCGATAATAGTGCGCGCAGCTCTACGGCAAGCCTCCATCTTTGTGCCAGACTCAGATTAGGTATGCACGTTTTTTTCGTAGGTATGTCATCTCTATTCTTTTTTCCCTTACTCTATGGTTTTTACGTGAAGTAGGAAGGGATACGTTTTGACGGAAGCGGTTAGGTACCATTTTCTTCAAATATTATGATTTTTGATTGTGTTCTGTTTTATTTTTATACCTTACTGATAAAACTTTATTTTTTTCTGAAATAAGTACCATATTTTGACTATTTTTCTGCAATCTTTTCCTATATTTAGCAAAATTTGATCACAAATTTCGCCACTGAGAACAGCCCCGTACAAGCGAAAAGCATTTTTTTTCTTTCAGTTTGATCATTTCCTCGGTAAAACAATCAAGAAATAAAATATGTTTTTTTACAGTGAAATAATCTAAAATCAAAGCATTATCCATCGCTTCACCATATTAAATTCCTCCACCCCGACACCTAGGGTGTGAGGGCAGGGTGGGTATCGGATATCTTATTATTTTTACTTGGGTGCGTTTGTTCGCGTCAAATACTTTGGAGTGTGACAGATGCTCAAACAAAGTGAG
This sequence comes from Eulithis testata, assembly GCA_947507515.1. Classification (NCBI taxonomy): domain Eukaryota; kingdom Metazoa; phylum Arthropoda; class Insecta; order Lepidoptera; family Geometridae; genus Eulithis; species Eulithis testata. The sequence goes on from OX382197.1 coordinate 10,626,754, forward strand.
TGCGTCTTTATAATGAAAATGAAACCAGCACCAAGCATGGAAATTCCTTCGTGTCAATCACCTTGGAGGACAAAGTTACTTAGTAAATGTAAATATAGCGTTGTAATAATATAATTATGCTTTCAGTTTAAATAAACTTTATGCTTCTTCATCGTGAGCAAAATATACAGATCAAGAGTTAGCATTATTACTACCTTATCTATTCATATAGTTTACTTAGGTTCCACTAGCTAAACTGACCGCCTAATTTGTTGACATTTCTTTTTGTTGTAATGCAAATGACAAGGACAGAGGAATTATAAAATCAAGCTATCTTCGATTACGCATAAGGTAAGGAGAACGAACCTAACTTAGGCTTTAAGAGAATAATGATCTAAATTTATAAACTTACTTTCTAGGAACAAATTATTTTATTTGTAAAAAAATCTACAGCTCTTAGAAATATATTTATAAAGTCATAAAAAATGCTTTGATTTTTTAACGCCATCTGTTTCTAAAACCCTGGAATAATTATGTCCTAGAGATACCTAACGAGCTCTTATTTTGTAGTAGTCTGCACCATCTTTGGTACATACATACCTACTTGAAAGTATCTACAGTTATATTGATGAGGATACGTTTATTATTTATAAGTTTTACGAGCATAGGGAGCCACAAATAGACGGTGGATTAGGTCGGAACTGCATCGAAGTTCACGGTGAGGTAGCTTCAGAGACGATTGCGTATGTTTTCGTAGTTGGGTTTTAAAGAGCTGGAAATAGTTGGAATCGTAGCTTAAACCACTTAAACTACAAAGTATAATCGACTACTATCGAAACTGACTTTAATCAAAAGGATAATGCGAAGCATTAGTAATTGTGAAACAAATGCTGCCACTGAATCTTTTTAGCTTGTTTGCAACCTCAACAAAAGACTTGACAAAAGACTCTATTTTTGAGGATTGAAACACTCGTTATCTGTTGTTTGCTTGATATTTTACTAAAACAGAGCATAAGTAAGAACTAATCTCAAAGATTATCGGGTCTTAACGATGCTTTCAATCTAATAAGTTATGAATAAACTCAATATTCTCAAGTTTTTTAAGCAGTTTGAATTATTTCTCCATAAAACTGAAAACTCTTTTTAGCAATAAATCTTCCAAATAAAACGCAAATCAATATCTCGATACAATCGGTTATCTATTGTGAATATTGAAGGAACGTCTACGCGCGTGCCGATGTAACTCGATTCGTAACCAATGCTCCGTAATCGATACTCGCCGGCAATACCGATAATATGCCGTAATAAGTGGCTGTCAAGTGGAATACTTGGCTTAGCACTGCTTGTTTTATGATCTGTGCAAATGTTATTGACATAATAATATGCCCAGTTGGTACATTCTGATTCAGCTATTTATTTATGGTTTTCTCTGACAAAGCCTAGATATTTGTCATGTCGTTCTGTCAAAATCTAAGCATTTTGTACCAGTTAAGGAACTATTGCATTATCTGTGGTAATGTTGTCGAGAAACCGCGCCTTTGAATTTTCTACTTTTGACAGTTCTGCATGACTAATAACTCGTCCTCAGAGAGGTACGACGACTAAGAAGTGTCAAAAGTGTGCATTATGGCGCGTATTGTCAACACCATTAGGTACCACAGATAATGCAACAGTTCCTTAACTGGTACAAAATGCTTACATTTTGACAGAACGACATGACAAATATCTCGCGGTGAGCATCTAAGGCCCGCTGGTCCACCCTTGGCTTTTGGGAGGTGAGGATGGAAAAGAGGTGGTTTATCTCAGTGATCATTCAGTGATCAGTGACGTGGCTTATTATTTAGATGGGTACCAACATAGTAGTTAAAACATTCTACTTACCTATATAAAAATACTAAGTGCCGCCCGCGACTTCGTTCGCGTCCCGTTGGATAACGTTGATTTTTCGGGATAAGAAGTAGCCTATGTGTTAATCAAGGTCACGGACAATATATATTCCAAGTTTCATCCATAGTTTTCATCAGTAGTTCTCACGTGAAAGAGTAACAAACATCCATCCATCCATGCTTACAAACTTTCGCGTTTATAATATTAGTAGGATAGGATAATAATGCATTTTCCAAATCCATTTCCCAGCTTAAAATCCAATAGAGTGCTACGAAACTGCATTTTCAGCTGAAGCCAAAGTGCAAAGTTTTTATTATTTTTCTGAGTATGACCGAGTTCTAGTGACTCATTTAATTCTACTTATTGGTCAAACAAACTTTTTCGTAGAGAAGTTGAAAATGTTCAATGGAGCAATTTTATGGTTTCGAAAGTTTGTTTTGGAGAGCTTGCAAAGTTGCATTTTCAGAATTTACCTACTAAGTAAACAAAAAACGGCTGGTATAACTTTTTACCCATGCTGAATGATGTATTTTTAGTGGTGCAGTTAGTGTCTGAAACAAACTAGATATCATCATCATCATCATCATCAACCTATATCAGTCCACTGCTGGACGTAGGTCTCTCCCAAGACGCGCCACTGAGCCCGGTCTTCGGCTCTTCTCATCCATTGTTTGCCAGCTACATGTCTCAGATCGTCGCCCACTCAAGTATTCGTTTGCTCCAACGATTGTCGGTTCTACGGCAAACATGGCCGGCCCACTGCCACTTCAGCTTACTAATCCTCTGAGCTATGTCGATCACCTTAGTTCTTTGTCGGATAACCTCATTTCGGATTTTATCTTTTAAAGAAACTCCGAGCATAGCTCTCTCCATAGCTCGCTGAGCGACTTTCAGCTTGTGGACCGACCCTACTGTCAGTGTCCACGTTTCAGCAGCATAGGTCATAACAGGTAGGACGCACTGGTTGAAGACTTTTGTCTTTAGGCATTGAAGGATGGATGACGAGAGGACTTGACGAAGTTTCCCAAATGCAGCCCAGCCCAGCTGGATTCTTCGGTTTAGCTCGCTCTCCAAGCTGTGTCTACCCAACCGCAATATCTGCCCGAGGTAGACATATTCCTGCACAACTTCGAGAGGCATTCCGTCGACAGTAATCGGCTCTGGGGTAATACGATCGTTAAACATAACTTTCGTTTTATCCAGGTTCATTCCCAGGCCAATTTGTCGTGAGGCAGCAGCTAGACTGTTCAGCATTTGTTGTAAGTCCTGCGGCGACTCCGCCAATATAACAATGTCATCGGCAAATCGTAAGTGCGAGATATATTTGCCATTGATATTAATGCCTATTTCATTCTAACTCAGCGTCTTAAACATATCTTCCAGTGCGCTCGTAAACAACTTCGGAGATATAACATCTCCTTGTCTCACTCCGCGGCGCAACTGGATAGGTTTAGACTGCTGGTTCTGGACTTGAACAGACATAGTGGCGTCATTGTAAAGGCATCTCAGCACTTCGATATATCGCCAGTCGACCTGACATCGTTGCAAGGACTGCAGAACAGCCCAGGTTTCGACAGAGTCAAAGGCTTTCTCATAGTCCACAACTGCTAGGCATAATGGTTGATTATACTCTTCAGATTTTTGTATAATCTGGCGCATTGTGTGGATATGGTCTATGGTGCCAAATCCTCTTCGAAACCCAGCCTGCTCCGGTGTTTGAAATTCGTCAAGCCTCCGCGCTAGACGGTTCGAGATAACTCTGGAGAACAGTTTGTAGACATGGCTCAAGAGTGAGATCGGTCTATAGTTTTTAAGCAAAGCTTTGTTGCCTTTCTTAAAAAACAATACCACGACACTCTTGTTCCATGCCTTTGACTAGAAACTAAACTAGATATAGTAGGTGCCAAATAACACCGCAATACAGGTCATTCACCCACCTTCAAAACGATGTCGCAAAATTCAATTTATGAATGGTAAACAAACAGTACCGCGAGATTCGAGCGATTCTGAAAAGCCTTCATAAAAGTGATATATTCCAGAAATGCCCACCAAGAAATACCTACCAGTGGGGATTTCAGGTTTTTTCCAGAAATCCCCACTGCTACGACTTACGGGGACTACGGGGTTTTACATAATAAAGTTAACTAAATATTTTTTCAGATTTTTACCTTATAATGAAGCTGGCTAAGACTGAAATCAAATAAAAGCCCCATAAAGCAAGAATAGGCAAAGCTTATACTTTATAAATCGATGCGGTGTGCCCGCATACAAATAAGCACACGCGCACACGAGCGCACGTGAGCGGCATACGAAGATAACGGAGAGATTAATGTGCGGGTTAACTTTTGAGAACAAAAGACAGCGGACAGCCAAACTAAAATCCGTTGAGTGCGATGCGTCCGATGCGTGCGATGCGGGCCTGTGGACGCTTGCCTTAAATGTTACCTCGCAAGTGACGTAAGCTCTTCTCAAATTTTACAATTTGAAAACACCGCATATATACGCAAACAGTAAACACACCTTTACAATAAACAAAGCTCGAACAGTATCAGTGCTTTTTAGACCGCGAATAATCGGCTTATAGCCCCCGCGGAAATATTTTGACGAATTCAATTTGTTTTTCTCCTGTCCGGGGGTTCATAAAAATTTGGTGGGCCGCAAACTTGTTCACGTGAATACGTCTTCTCTTCTAATGGCTCTTTTTTGATGAGTAAAAATAGAGAATCGTATTTTTGTAGTGAAAACTTTTTTAGCGTCGTTGTGATTTGGAATTCGATGAAACGAAAACGGTAACAGATTACAGATGAGCTACTAGTTACTATTACACTGATAATTTGCGAAAACAAAAGAGCGCAAACAAAAAGAGACATAGCCGTAATTACAACCATCGCAGCAGAGCTACTGTTGGCCGAACCGTGATACGTTGGACTGCGGTCAGACTGACAACGGGAGCAAGTTCAAATCCAATGCGACATTATAAACTTTTTGCTACTTTTTACTTTTATTTTGAGGTGAAACTTAGTACTGCATATTGGTTCAGTATTCTTTGAAGGTTTCACTTCTACCACGTGTGAATTTCACACATGTTTTTTTAACGCAAATGTTTTTAAGGATTTGTGGATGTTTGTTCATCTTTCACGCAAAAACTACTAAAGTGATTTGGATGAAACTTGGAATATATTTTGTCCGTGACCAGGATTAACACTTAAGTTACTTTTAATCCCGTAAAATCGACGGGATCCAACGAGACGCGAACGAAGTCGCGGAAAGCTAGTAGTGTTACTTATGTACTATACTTTGTTCTTGAAACTTCTGATTTAACGCAAATGTATAGTTAAATCCATAAAGCTGTATCCACGTGCTAACGACAGGCGTCATGGCTCAGTCGGTAGTAGCTCTGCCTTCCGTGCTGTGGGTCGTGGGTTCGATCCCCACCGAGAACAAACATTTGTGTGTTGTAAACATAGATGTTTGTTCTGTGTCTGGGTGTTTCTATGTATTATAAGTATGTAATTACAAAAAAAAAAAATGTATGTATGTATTCTATCAGCCATCCAGTTTCCATCGTACAAGCTTTGCTTAGTTTGGAACTAGAAGGCGTTGTGTTAAGTGTCCGTGAATATTTATTTATTTTATTTATTTATTTATTATTCGCTTTTTAGAGCCAGCTCAGTCAATTAGTTCTCCTATTTCTATTGCTTCTCCACCGAATAAAGACGTATTCAGAGTGTTGTCCTTTTTTAGATTCTCAAAGTTCATACTCTACATAAAATTTAAAAAGAAAAAAAAAAAAAGTACTCTTCATTCTGGTGAATTGGGATAAAGACGTATTCACTTGAAAGAGGTACCACGAGCCAGATGTGCGGATTCTCAGCACTTTGTGATTGACACTGAACCGTCTATCGGTTCAGCGGTCGAAATGATCCCATTATTTTGATGAACGCTCACGAGGGTAGTCGGAAATGCTGTTGGAAAAACTTTTATGGTGGATTTTGTTTTTATGGCCTAGCTCTATCGTGCAGCGAATGGAACACGTAAAACGAAAAGCACATTTGTCAATATCACGCTAAACGGAAACTTTCATAAGTGGTGAACCAAGAAGTGGAAAATATTTCGAGTTTTTCCGTTTAAATTGTCAACAAATAATTTATAAGTTTAAAAAACTGGAAAAACCGACTTCAATTCGGGACCAACCTGGAAGCATACCCTTTTAGATAAAAAAAGAATTTTTCAAATCGGTTCATAAATGACGGAGTTCTGAGGTAACAAACATAAAAAAAAATACAACCGAATTGAGAACCTCCTCCTTTTTTAAAGTCGGTTAAAAATAAATACTAATATAACTATAAATAAATAGGCATAGTTAAATTAGTCAATCCTCTAATTAGGATACGTTAAGTAAAAATGTGAGCCAGTAATTGGCTGTAAAAAAAAATCAATTTCAATTCTTCCGGGACCTTCCAAATTAGGTCGAATCTATAACAGACTTCGCCTCGTAAATCCCAAAGTTCGTATTTCCGAGTTACGGCCGATCGGCCAATCGGCGTGTCGGACGCTTATCGCCGTCCAATGACACCGGCCCGATTACGGGGACCCGTAAATTTGAAAATGGAACTCAAGTTCGTTAATTACCGAACTCTATCGGCTGCGATCGGCTGAGTTTTGATTGTATTTTGATATGATAACGCAGTTTTTTTCTCATGACACCAAGCAATAAATTATGGTAGCAAAAAGGAAGAAACCCAACCTTAGAAATGAGATAATATTGTTAAATGTATGAGTTATTAAATAAATAAATATTCATGAACAGTTCACACAGCGCCTTCACTCCCAAACTTAGAAAAAAAGTTTTCATTGTCTAAGTAGGTACATTTAAAACTTACTCATGATAGGTACTTACCTACGGTAACTACTTACTTACTAGTTACGTACTAACTTCCACAATTTCGAAAGTTTTAATAAAAATGTGTTGTCTAAAATTGTCTGGGAATTTCGAATCAGAAAAAGTACTAACTGAACAAGCATATGACCCAGTTGATGTTAATATTATACCTTTGTTTGAAATTAAACTCAGTAATATTTTATTCTAAGTTCTTCTAAAGCGACACCTTTAAACGTCAACAATTACAGTAGTTTCAAATTATTGTCTCGTTTAAATTGGAGTCGAGTAATAGTCAGTTATCGATACTATCATAAATACGAAATTGGAATGGTTTCATTAATTACACGGTACAATAATACAGGGCCGTAATTTAGGCCTCCTTTTGTTCAATACCGACAATTGGAATGGAAGCTACGCGTACGCTTTGTAAACCTAATTTTCACTTCAAAATGTGAATTTACAAGTATTTAACATAATTTGTGGAATTGATTTTAAAGATCGTCTGGAAGTACCGCTGGTTAGTCCCTTAATGATCTGTTAAAAGTTAGTACATACAAAGTCACATAGAGCACGTCCTTGGTAGAAATAATGCTCTGAACCTGTTTGTTCCGTCACATTTAAACCCGAAATTGACATTTACTTCGATTCAAATCTACTACTTATTCATAAAATTGCATTAGTTGCTGTTAATGCTGAAAAAATTGTACCAGTATTACTATTTTAATTTCCGGAGGGAAAACCTTTGCCCAGCTGTGGGACAGTATATAAGCAGACTACAACAACAATACTCCGAGTATACAACAATATTCCAACAATATTCGGGCTAAAGATACCTTTAGCCCGAAATTAAAATAACTCTCCACAGCGGCAAACACGTAGGCACAATGCTTTTCTCGTCATTTGAAGTTTTTGAGCTCGCCTTTGTACTTATCTTAACTTTTTTGTCTATATTTTCTGAGTGCAATAAAGAATGAGTTTTTGAAAAAGGAGTGGCCCTACATCCGCATCTGCTTACAGACACGGCAGACACCACGGAACAACCGCTACTGATTACACGCTCGTTATTCCCGCGCCCAACGAACCTAATATTCCGAACGCAGAGGAGAATCGAACTCAGACCTTCGATTGTTTATAAAAGGCTATATTTTAATTGGACCCGTCTGTTTCTGCAAATGAATCGCTCGCAATTATGCCATTGTGGATTTGGCATTTCATTTTTTGGGCGCCTAAAGGCTATGGTGCTAAGTATCGATTTGAATTTTGATTGTTGAAGACGGCAGTACCTTCATATTGCTTACATAATTTTTATATATTCCAGAAATCCCCACCAAGAAATCCCTACCAGTGGGGTTTACATAAATGATCCTCATGAGATTTTATGAGGAAACCAGCTATCGCCCAAGCAGCAGAAATGAGTCGGTAACTAGTTGCAGACTTGTAACAATGTACCTTCTGAAAAAAATCTTCTACTTTTTAGAAACTTTTAAGAGATTGGTGAGTTTTCTGTACCTGTGTCTACCTGGGTAGGGAATACAGTCATGATTCCTCTTCGTTTTCTTATACCAGTGATGGTACAAGAAGTTACTGAACTGCCAATCTCGCGCGTGTAGTTTCCCTACGAGTTTGCAGCATATTCTGCCGCACAGGAGCCATCAATCATTTAATGTTCTTGTTTAATGAAACTTTTGTAAAGGTAGGATTATGTGATTCTATTTTATTTTCCTTCACCAGAGAGGAAGAGGTTACAAAGAACTACTGACCTGGCAATCTCACGCTGTGCCGCGTGCAGTTTCCCTGCAAGGCGTGCTGCATCAGCCTCGGCAGCGCGCGTGCGCGCCTCCCAGTCGGCGCGCGCGCGCCTGTCGCGCTCCGCATCGCTGCGCGCCGCTCCCTCGCGCTGAAAACAACATAACACGTGAGGATATTCATACAAAAGCAGTCCCAAAAGGCTGACGAAAGGTGAACCATCATACAAAAGCAGCTCCGAAAAGCTGACGGGAGTTAAACCAAAGCATATAGTAATTCTAAAGCTAATAAGAGGTGGACTGAAGGTAGCAGAGCTTAGGATTACAAGCTCTCTATCGTTTGCTTGATGGTACTGTCAACGAGCAGCATGGCTATAACGTGTACTAAAAACACCAGAGATGCAGAAAGATCAAGGTATGCTGGATGAACTAAGTCCTACTTTATAAATGTAACGAAGAAAGGCGGCCAGCCATAGTACGAGTACAAAAGTTAGATTTTCCAAAAAGTTGAAACCAAGCATGCTCGTAGGTACGTAAGCAAACAAAGCATAGGATAGGGTAGTCTAGCTAGTCATCGTGGAAGAAAAAGGTTTATACCTTATCCACAATTTCCACGAACCACGGTAGGATATTTACTGTTCTAAAAGAGTATGCTTACCTACTTCTAGCTCTCAACTTCCTAAAGAAAACAGCTGGTCGCTTCAGCTTCATATATCTTAACAAAACAATATTAATGAGGCTATCAAAGCCTCCGGCGAGAAGTATCGCAGTTGCATCAAACTTTATGTTCGTTTTATGTCGTACTATCGTGCGCTGTTCAAGTTTGCAAGTTTCATCCTGTCAATGAGAATTTTTAAAGCAAACTACTTAACTCAATTTCTGAGGAATTAGCGTCTGTTGAAGAATAAACACTTGTGGCGTTTTGTTAATTAGTATTTTACACTGTGGAGAGCTGCTATGTCAGCTTCCATGCATATTTTTTCACTGTGTTTGCTCTAAATATACCATGGAATATCTAGCTTTAAGTATGGAAACTTTCTAATAAATCTTACTAAATGTGTCACGTGATCTTGTAAGAATGTAACTAGCAAGCAAGCTAGTATGAGTTACTGGCCAACTCTGGTGACGGAGTTTTTAGGCCGCCTTAAGACCTCCATCGTGACTTAACGACTGCTAGAGAGCTAGAGCAGGGACCGACAGTTTAACCATGCCCTCCGAAGCACGGAAGCGCTCAGATGTAAATTCAACTAACGATCACCCATCCAAATAGTGACCGCGCAGAACGTCGCTTAACCTAGATAATCGGTGAAGATTGACTAAGCAAATTAGGCCACGAGCGCTTCTGAATTCAGAATGTAACTGAAAACGTGAAATGTACACTTTGTAATTTTTCCGCAGCGCGGTTCCTGTAGATTTTGTCAAAAACAAAAGAGATTGAACATTTTCGCTTGGCCCCAGGTGAAAATCTTCAAGTTGATAAATGAAACTTGGTTCATTTACCGGTCTACTGGGACCGGATGAACTGGAGCCAGCGAGATACGGCCAAGACTAATTTTCAATTAAAACTTCATTAAACTTAAGGCTACGAAGAAACACGGCCAGACTTCGCCTAAGGTTTGTGAGAAACGCGAGTATGTTTGGAATCTTGCACTTTCAGGCTAGAAGCAACAATATAAAACTGAACTGAGTATAAGATAAAACGTGTTGAAAGACAGTTGAATACCTTTCAATTACATTTTGAAGGTACATATTTGTTAGATTCCTTTGGACAATGCAATTTCTAATCTCAGAATCTCCACAAATACGTAGGTACTTCTCATTAGTTGGAATTTAGATCTTTCCTAAAATATAATACTGACTACTTACCATCTACCATTTAGAAATGCGCACTTAACAAAGTGTTCATAAAACGTAAATCTAAGCTATTAGTAGGTACCAACATTTTCAAAATTTAAGATCACCAAGTAGTCAATACGTCATAAATAGTAATTTTGTTAAAAAAAACCTGTGCGTGCAGTCCCTACGCGCGGGAGAAGTTATACTTCGAGTGCCACGCATTCACTCTCGCTCTGTGTTTAATGTGAAATTAACTTAGTATTTATTTTTATGTACTTAACCAATATGCAGTACTAAATATTCACATCAAAATAAAAAGTAAAAAATTGCATGAACACTGCCATCTATTATATTTTGATTGTAGCGTATTATAGTCTCTTTCTATTCTCCCCGCTGTCAGTTGGAAGTCGTTTATCTTCAAAAACACGGGCGGTCATATGCTGAATTGTTGAACACTGCCATCTATATTTGATTGTAGCATTTGTAGCGTATTAGCCTCCGTCTCTTTCTATTCAGGGGGAATAGAAAGAGACAGAGACTATGTCATCCCGTAACGCAACGTTGTTGGAAGTCGCATTACGAGTAGAAGTATAACTTCAAAAACTTTTAGAGGCGCTATTGCCTGTCGAGTTATGCTAAAATCCTATAGTAGGTGCCAAATAACACCGCAATACAGGTCATTCACCCACCTTCAAAACAATGTCGCAAAATTCAATTTATGAATGGCTAATTCTGTCACTTTCTATACAAACCTGTCGCTAAGACGGTAATCGCTCGAATCTCGTAGTACTGTTTGTTTACCATTCATAAATTGAATTTTGCGACATCGTTTTGAAGACTTAGTGACGATTCGGACAAAATATTTTGGGACAAATGAAGGTGGGTGAATGACTTGTATTGCGGTGTTAATGGGCACCTTTTTATACTGGTACTTTTAAAGACCTTTTAAAAAACAAAAAAAAAATGGCTACCATCTCAGCATGTTACATAGATGATACACGGCTGATCTTTTTCTGTTGATGATCAGTATCGACTTCTGATGATACCAGCTAGTATGACGATGATGATGACAATGAGCATTGAATATGACTAAGGTGGTGTTCGCTTTAGTTCGCAACTTACGCCGCAGTTAGATAAGATCGCTAAACTAACTAAACTGCGGATAACTGGCGGATCGCAGCTATGTTTACGAACTCGGTGATAAATCCTGCCGCTGCATATTTGCCTTGTAAAACCTTATTACACGAACTATTAATTAGACTTGGGTTTACTGTTAGATTGGTTCACCTTCTACATAACTCCTACTTCCCTAAGTTTAAACTATTATCAGTTTTATCAACTAGTACCTACAGAGTATAAAAGAAAATTTATTGTAACTGGATATTCAACGTGAATAAGCCCGCATCGCACGCATCGGACGGATTTTAGTTTGCCTTGTATAAAAACTCATACAACTGCGTCCACTGATCCACACCGTACGGGCGAGTTTTTATACAAGGCAAACTAAAATCCGTTGCGTGCGATGCGTCCGATGCGTGCGATGAGGGCCTGTGGACGCTAGCCATTAGCCGGAATACTGAAACGTCTCAAATGTAAGCACCACTTAAAATTGCTCTGCCTTTATTTGATATTACTCATGTGTAAGAGATGGCAATAATTTAAGCGTGAACTTAATTTAAGTGGCGTTTGAGTATTCGGCCATTAGCTAGACCTTTTTTTCAGTGAAGTTATGTAGGTACGTGTGAGTTGTGCGGTAGACATCTCCTTAGATCTCTAAGTAAGTAAGCACTTATCATAGAACCTACTTAAGAGCCATATCACAATACGTCAGAGCTCGATATCTGTCAAATTTTGATACCAGAGCCTTTACCCTGCAGCAAACAGAGGGCGCACATTGAACGTCGCTTTACGCTTGATTTTTTACATTATACCTAACTAATCTTGGTACTTGAAGATTAGGTAGTTAGAGTCATCAAATTAAATAAATGTCACCAATATTATTACACTCAGGCTGGAATACTCAAGGGCTGAAATACTCAAGTCATTCAAATTTGAGCACCACTTAAAATTGTTCTGCCTCTGTTTGACATTACTCATTTGTAAGAGATGGCAATAATTTGAGCAGGACTTAAATTGAGTGGGGTTTGAGTGGCGTTTGAATATTTGAGTATAAGTTTGTCAAATACATACATTGGTTTTGGAACGAGAACTCTAGGGTGAGTAGTTTCCGAGATATAGCCGTTTGAAGTTTGACAGCTGTCATCATAAATTTAGATCTTGATCACACCTTTCATTTGGTATTAGAACGAGAACTCTAGAGTGAATACTTTCTGAGATATAGCCGTTTGAAGTTTGACAGCTGTCATCAAACAGTTAGATCTTGATCACACCTTTCATTTAGTTTTGGAACGAGAACTCTAGGAGGAGTAGTTTCCGAGATATAGCCGTTTGAAGTTTGACAGCTGTCATCAAAAATTTAGATCTTGATCACACCTGTCATTTGGTTTTAGAACGAGAACTCTAGGGTGAGTAGTTTCCGAGATATAGCCGTTTGAAGTTAGACAGCTGTCATAAAAAAGTTAGATCTTGATCACACCTTTCATTTAGTTTTGGAACGAAAACTCTAGGAGGAGTAGTTTCCGAGATATAGCCGTTTGAAGTTTGACAGCTGTCATCAAAAAGTTAGATCTTGATCACACCTTTCATTTAGTTTTGGAACGAGAACTCTAGGAGGAGTAGTTTCCGAGATATAGCCGTTTGAAGTTTGACAGCTGTCATCAAAAAAGTATATATACACGCATAATGATATACACGTATATACGAATACATAAAGGTATATAAACATATTATATACATGGATAAATATGCAACCATGTATGTGACATATTAGTCTAATAACATAGTACATGTCCAAACTATAACAATGCATCACAGAGCACGTCCTCATTGGACGTGACGTTATGCATTGTTATAGGCAGTGGTTACCACTTAACATCAGGTGAGTCATCGGTTTGTTCCATCATTGAGTTGTACAACATGTCGCTACTACATGTCATGTCGTATGTTGTACATGATCAAAACTAGTTAGTCAGTGTAGTCATACTATGCGTTCCATACAAGATTACGATCGATCGTTGGGCGCGAAAATTGACATAGGTCCGACCTCCACGAGCGCTGAAGCGCTACTGAGTTTGAGCGGGCCGACGCGTCTCATTTTATACCATTTTAATATCGTTTATTTTAAGTTTTATTATATTTTCTAAGAAAAATAAAGTATGTAGTCTTGTTCGTAATGAACTACTGTTTATTTTGGTATAAATTTTATTCACCAATATGAATTTACTATGGAGATATTCACAGCTAAATCTGAACGTTTTTAGGAGTTTTATGGTTTTGGAATTGGTGTTTTTTATAGATTTCCAAGACATTGTTCTGAATTCCAAGGCCGCTATGAAATTAACCAGTATTTAAGACATATTATTGTATACTTTTCATTTTCTCTGCTTTGTACAGTTGTGCAGTCTAAGAGCTTGAAAAAGTGCCCGCGCGAGTTTTTTTCAAAAACATGCTTCGGAATATTGGCTGTAAATAAGTATATAAGACTAAATCGGGAAAAGCAAGGCCGCTATGTACTATATTTAAAGCTGTTCTTTATTATACAACAAGTTGAAATTGTCGAAGAGTTACAGTTTCTCTGGTTCAGAACGCCAAACATAGGTAAAATCACGGTTTCTTTGTAATAGGCCTCTTAATGACATTGTCTTTGTAACGGGGGACTTTCAGAACTTAGTGAAAACTATGCTTAAAATAGAAGTGCCGGTATATTGAACAATTCAATGTCTGAATGTTCAAGTTCAAAGTGCTGATATTTTTAACCCTCAAGACACCTTGTTTAGAGGAAATTCCCAGAATCGATATTTAACCGCTAAACCGCATAATGCCAACAATCGCAAACAGACGTACCTACTCCATCGATGCGGAACCGTTCAACGTGTTTTATCGCGAAATCGGATAAAAATCCAATTTCGAGAAGAGTCCACTCGTGACGTCACATGCGGCACGACACGACACGACGCATCAGATAGCAGCACGTGCGTGCGACAGACGACAGCTTTGATAGCTGGAAAATTGTTTTTGGATTTGAACATTTTGTTGGAAGTTTTGGGATTAAAACCCGGTTTTAGTTTATTTTTAACCTTAGTTGATTCCATGTAGTTTTCTTTTTAACCGACTTCAAAAAGGAGAAGGTTCTCAATTCGATTGTATTTTTTTTATGTTTGTTACCTCAGAACTCCGTCATTTATGAACCGATTTGAAAAATCCTTTTTTTTCTGTGGTGTTTACGATCAATAGAACAGTCTCAATGAACTGCCATCATCATCATCATTTGATGATGAAGGCGTATCAAATTGAAGTCGGTTTTTCCAGTTTTTTTAAACTTATAAATTATGTTTAGTTTGTTTCTTCCACACAATAGCAGTAGGTTTTGGAATTGTATTTTATGATTTGTTTTTTTTTTGTATATTTTAAAATGTTTCACATAATCGCAAAAAGCGTGCGTGTTCTTCTGAAGAAATTATAATGCTTTAACAAAGTTTTTACCTACATATATTCCCCACTTCCCGGGACGTTGTTCCTGTTTGAACGGGGAATAGCTTTAAATAGTAATTGTATTTTTAATACAGTTGCTCAAAAAGTGGCGTATTGCAGGGACGTATAGCGTTCGGGATGTGGGCTATTACATACTCGTGCTTTTATTTACCTTTCCCGAACTCGTGCGTTCTCTTTCCCAACTGTCAAAATAATGTCTACTAAAAAGGAAAACCAACCATGAAGTTTTTACTAAAAAAATTCATAGAGGGTTTTTATGATTCATGCAAATACGTATATTTCTAAAAAGAAGCTACTAATTTGTTTCAATATCAGTTTTAATGATTTGATTGAATGAGTTAGGTTAGGTTTCATTTCATTTCATCTCATTAAATTTCATTTTCATTTCATATCAATAAAAAAATTCTACTGAAGACTTGGCTGTATGGGCATAGTTCCCTTTGCCTACCAGAATGGGTGAAGAAAAAAAATCTCTGCTTATATTCTACAGTTGGCGCCATTTTTCAGAAATTGTCTTTGGGAGTTTAGTTGTTTGTTATTTTATTAAATGGCTTCATTTTTTCGCTACTGTATTAAAAATAGTTACACGTGCGTTCAGTAGACGTGCGGTAATTGCAACTTGTTCCGACTGTCAACCCTCGCGCACTCTTTGCAATGACAGCCTTTCCGCACTTGTAATGTTAATACATATTTAGATTGTTGTTGAGTACTTGCTTGTCGTTTGTGGCTCATTTGCTTAGTTTTTATGTTTCTGTAGGTGTTTTTAATGTTTCGGTGTAAGTTGATTAACTGCTTCAAATTACCTCTACTAAATGCTAAAACAAGTTTGCTTTTACTAGCAGTAGGTATAAGAGTAAGAAGTATTCTCTAGCTGTTATAAACAGGCGACAGGCGTCATGGCTCAGTCGGTAGCAGCTCTGCCTTCTGTGCTGTGGGTTCGATCCCCACCGAGAACAAACATTTGTGTGTGGCAAACATAGATGTTAGTTCTGTGTCTGGGTGTTACTATGTATTATAAGTATGTATTTACAAAAATAAAAGTATATAAGTATTATATCAGCAATCTAGTTCCCATAGTACAAGCTCTGCTTAGTTTGGGACTAGAGAGCGTAGTGTGTAATGTCCAAGAATATTTATTTATTTTTATTTATTTATAAAAAAACCAGTGACTTCGGTCTATAGACAACATTTCGCTTGTTTTTTCACGTAGTTTAAAATTCGAATTTGAAAGAAACCAACAAAACCTGTGCGTGGAGTCCCTACGTGCGGGAGAAGTTATACTTTGAGTGCCACGCATTCACTCTCGCTCTGTGTTTAATGTGAAATTAATTTAGTATTTATTTTTATGTAACTACATACTTAATTAATCAATATGCAGTACTAAATTTTCACTTCAAAATAAAAAGTTCAAAGTTGCATGAACACTGCCATCTATTATATTTTGATTGTAGCGTATTATAGTCTCTTTCTATTTCCCCCGCTGTCAGTTGGAACTCGTATAACTTCAAAAACACGGGCGGTCAAATGCTGAATTGCTGAACACCGCCATCTATATTTGATTGTAGCATTTGTAGCGTATTAGCGTATTAGACTATGTCAACCGCGTAACGCAACGTTATTGGAAGTCGCATTATAAGTATAACTTCAAAAACCGGTATGACTATCCGAGTGTAAGTCCGGTTATTGATTAGAGGGTTAAAATTGGTTATTTTAATGTAGATCTATTACTTACTTTGGTACTTTAGAAAATATTTTTTTAGTTTATTACCTTTATATAGTTTTATGTTTGTATGCACCCAAAACTTTAGTAAAACGAACAGCCCATTAGAAAGCATCACGATTTCATCACAAAAAACATAGGAAACATCGTATAAATACTCAAATTATCTCAGTAAATCATCCGCGAAGCTTTCCCATTAGAACTGAAAAAGTAACAGGATGGAAGGGAAGCGGTCAGTTTCGGTTATATTCGTGTGCTTCCGTCCGTGAGAAGTAAATTAGTGTTTTATAGTTGCTCAATTTAGTTTAAAAGGTAATACTTAAATAAGTTATTTTAAGAGAGTAAATCACATTTCTTAGGTCAGTGTAAAAGTTGCAAAGACGAATTAACCTACTTATAATCGCTTTTCAACTTCTGTCATAAGTTAATCCTCTTTAAAAATTGTGCTAGGTACATCGATTTGTTTAGTTTCAATTAACAATAAAAAATAACAAGTTTAACAGGGAGAACCTTAACCAATGTTTAAGTTGAAAATTACTACTTAAGAACGTCACTGTCCCAAAATGATCATGTAGCTATATTGTCAAAAATTTAAAATATGCTGTAAAAGGGCATAGGTACGTGGGTTTTAATCCCACACAGTACCTAAATCATTTCGGGATATTCAAATCACTTACTTATTCAAAATATTGCATTATTTTGAGTTTAAGCTACCAACCTTTAATACTGGAAAATGTTTTCGTAGGTTCGTTTAATAATTCCATAGCTCCCATAATCCGACACTCCATAAACGTCAGAATACGTCCAATACAAACTTCACACCTGTCATTCTGTCAGCTGTCACGCTGACAGCGGCAAGTTGGGGCTTACATGCCCTTGAGCGAAGTTTGGTAAATGTTTGTGCTTCGTAGCACTTTAGTAATCGTGGGGGTAAACAGTAATGAGATTGTTAGACGTGGCTATTTTTGTAACATTTCGAGTGACATATGTCAAAACTCCTGTCAAATGCTCCACTCACATGTTACGTCATAATTGATTGAAAAGTGGGTATGTAGGTATATTATAGGTATTCAAAAATGTATTATATTTTACCATTGTAATTTACCAAATTACTTTTGACATCGCAGGTCGACGCTGCATGCGAGTAATTGCGTTGCATACGATATGTGTGCTTCTATTGCATAGTTTTTGATATTAAATCTAGAGTCCAGATATCATAGTCCATTGCATACGTTGCGTACGTGGGACCAGTAGGGCTACTCTTGACAACCGCTGTTCCAAATTGGATCCGGATTTTGACAGATTTCGTGTCATTTTGTACTAAAAAATGACACATCATCTGTCAAAATCTATGGATCTAGATTGGAACTGTGGTCGAGAGTAACCCACCAGTTTGTCCCTAGCTTCACACTGCAGCAGAAAAACCTATTTTTTTCACTGGCACCTAATAAAACTATGTTGGTGGAAACGTCAGTGAACCGAAATCGTTGAAAAGTTCGAGCGCCACATGTGAATTCGCGAGTCAAACGTAAGCAAAAACATCTCTATTTCGTGCGGAAACGAGTAATTTAAAGCTCATTTCTGTGCCGGCGATCAATCAGCGACGGCCGTACTTGTGACAGACCGACGAACACTACCATTAATACAAAAAACTATTTCACCTCAATTTACAACCTTACCACAAATGAATAGAATCGAAAATCCCAAAATTTGCTCACGTTCACCAATGACTGTAGCGAAAAGCTTATTTAAACTTTAAGCTTTATCCAAAGAGCTCAAAGATCATTATTGAATGTTCAGTTCTGCTGACCGCTGAATCAGTGGCTGAATATTCGAAAATAGGAAACTATCCGGCCTTTTGGAATCCGCTACGAACTGGAAAAGGGTTCAGTATTTCAGTTTGTAAAGTTCATGATTAACACACAAACTATGATGAGAATTTTAAACTGTTAATTAAAATTAAAGACTGGAAAATAATGATATTCGTTTAGGTTTTTGAACATAATATCGCATATAAAAATAAATAAAAGTAACACCACAAATCAGGCAGTCATTAACTAAATTCACTGTTCTATGGTATCATTTCATCAATTAGGGTATTACTGAGTAAAAAAAAAGTTATATGCGGAACGAAATAAGCCGAGAGACTTTACAAAGACACATCTAAGCCCAGTTTGTCTGTTTATTATTTTCTTTATTAAATCACTTCATCTCGCCGCCATCAAAGATCATCAATCAACGTCGCCTCCACTCAGCGAGAAGACGTTGTTTTTAAACTTTTTTATGAATGCTATTTTCGTAGAGATGAGTTTTTCGAAACGGCTACCTAATCAAGTAATCTGTCTTGGTCAATTGAGTTTCATTATTTAAACAGAAGTTTTATGCAAATTATAAACAAACACATATCACTTTGGTATTATTTGGACAGTGTTATTACAAAAAAAAAACCTGTGCGTGCAGTCCCTACGCGCGGGAGAAGTTATACTTCGAGTGCCACGCATTCACGCTCGCTCTGTGTTTCATGTGAAATTAATTTAGTATTTATTTTTATGTACCAGTATGCAGTACTAAATTTTCACTTCAAAATAAAAAGTAAAAAATTGCATGAACACTGCCATCTATTATATTTTGATTGTAGCGTATTATAGTCTCTTTCTATTCCCCCCGCTGTCAGTTGGAAGTCGTTTATCTTCAAAAACACGGGCGGTCAAATGCTGAATTGCTGAACACTGCCATCTATATTTGATGTAGCATTTGTAGAGTATTAGCCTCTGTCGGGATGACGTAGTCTCTGTCTCTTTCTATTCCCCCCGAATAGAAAGAGACAGAGACTACGTCATCTTGTAACGCAACGTTGTTGGAAGTCGCACTAGAAGTATAACTTCAAAAATAAAAAGAAACATTATTATCACTTAATTTAGTTCTTTTTAACTAGGTAATTAACGTTCTCTTTGCGTTTTTCTATGACACGTTTTTGATATTGACTTTTTTTTTTCATTATCTGTAGTCAAGGCACCTAATACCGTTGATATTGGGCATGAAATAGTTTCCCCGGTTTTTTTCAACTTCGTTTATACAAGGGTGACTTCACACCCTCTTATTTGCCACCTAAAAAAGTCACATCGTCTTAATCCTTATCCTTCCCAGTCTATTGACAACCATGTAGTTTGATCAGGCGTTCGTTTGATCAGAAGTTAGGCAGTTTTGCTATTCACGTAGAAAGCAGGTGTGACAGAGCTGGTACGAGCCATGCCACATGGAGGGAAAGTATCTTATATAATGTAGATAGAACATTTTACTCAAAAAAGTCTCTTTATTGATTTTATAATTTTTATGTTTAAAAAACTGGAAAAACCGACTTCAATTTGATACGCCTTCATCATCAATTGATGATGATGATAGCAGTTCATTGAGACTGTTCTATTGATCGTAAACAACACAGAAAAAAAGAATTTTTCAAATCGGTTCATAAATGACGGAGTTCTGAGGTAAGAAACATTAATTAAAAAAAAAATGGTACAAATCTGGAAGCATATTCTTTCAGATAAAAAAAGAATTTTTCAATTCGGTTCATAAATCACGGAGTTCTGAGGTAACAAACATAAAAAAAAAATACAACAGAATTGAGAACGTCCTCATTTGAAGTCGGTTAAAAAACAATTTAAACTGCATTCAAGGAATTTTGAATAATCGCCGATCAGAACCGGGAATCGAACCCACCAAATTGTAAAACAAAACACAAACGTAATTTCATAATACCGATCGAAAGCCTCAATCGTAAGGATTTTTTTTTCCAAATAACAAGCGATTCCTGTATTTTGAGTTTTTTTTTATTTTATAATATATTCTCACGTATCAAGTAGAACAAAATCATCCTCGAACAAATCAGTTAGTGTTGCAAAGTTTGAGTTTCGAGTTTTGAGTTGGACTTGCGTTTGTCTATTGGCGCTGCTGCACCCACACCCAGACCCACACCACACTACACACAACATACCTACACCCTTCACAGACACACACACCCTCGCACCCTACATTACGTTTGAAGCGGTTTATTTTTCTCATATTATATTAAACTCATTGCCCGGCGGCGGCGTGCCTGCCGTTTTGTTTTAGATATTGTACCTACCTGCTTACTATTATTATATTATATTATTGACTTACAAAATATAGATTCGAATTGGTTGACGAATAATGTAAAATAGATAGCTTTTAATATACCATAATAAAACTGTGAATCTTAGACTAATAAATAAATAGGTTACCCAGTTTTCTATGTAAGTGTGACCTAGAGGGCTCCCGAAGGGTGAACACGGGTACAGTGGGTACACAAATAAATAGTGTTGCCAAACATTTGCTTAATATTGCAAATCAGTGGATGCAAATGTTTAGAGCCCTTTGAGCTGACTTCCGTTTGTTTTGGAGTGTGTGTGTTTGTGCGTTTGTTTGTGTGTTCTTTTACTTTGCATACAGGTTACTTTACTATACAGGCCCCGACACGGTTAAATAGCTCTTGGTAAAAGTGGAGCGGAATATCTAAACCTTTTTCTCTTCTTTATATCTCTCGTGTAGAGCGTCTTCCTTTGCTCTCCATTCAAGATCAGAGCTATTAAATCGTGTCGAAACCTTTACATACTAAATAATGATTATTAATGACAACCTTTTTTTGACCATTTTTGAATCCAGAATAATGAATATTATATTATATTGATAATAACCTTAAAGGGTCACCTGTAAGTTCCTGTAGAAACTAAACAACAAACTATTAATATTAATTAAAAATATGATATGGGGGAAAAACTCAAACGCTACATAGATTAAGTTGACTTGCTGACGATTCGGAGAAAAAAATTGGGAGAAATTCTCCCAATTGTCACTTTTGATTTTAATAATTTTTGTTGTGACGATTCGGAGAACATCAAATTAAGGAAGCCGTTGAGTACAGTCAGGTAAAAAAATGTTAAGCAAAATATGATTTAGCTATTTACATTGCTTTGCGAGCGTGTGGTTACATTAAGGTGGTTCGATTTCCATACTCATTTATTTAACCAATTTGGGGGAAATTATATTATTATACCTAACAAGCAATTTTTATTTCTTTCTTAAGTTGGCGTTGACAGGCGTCATGGCTCAGTCGGTAGTAGCTCTGCCTTCCGTGCTGTGGGTCGTGGGTTCGATCCCCACCGAGAACAAACATTTGTGTGGCAAACATAGATGTTTGTTCTGTGTCTGGGTGTTACTATGTATTATAAGTGTGTATTTACAAAAAAAAAATGTATGTATCTATTCTATCAGCAATCTAGTTCCCATCGTACAAGCTTTGCTTAGTTTGGGACTAGAAGGCGTTGTGTTATGTGTCCGTGAATATTTATTAAGTTCATACTTAAGTTATTGCCATCTCTCACAAATGAGTAATGTCAAACAGAGGCAGAGCGTTAAGTGGTGTTTAAATTTGAGTGACGTTTCAGTATTCGGCCCCTAGTGCTTTCGTGCGCAATAGTAATAAATCATTTCCCACGAGCTTTACACTAGGTATGACGTCATCGCCTAAACAATGACCCGCGATTGGTCGAAACGACGCCACGTGACCGGCACGCGTCAAATTTTGCCAAATTAGGCAGAGGGAGCCACTAGTCTTTTATTAAATCCCATTTTGGACATTAAAGGCAGTTTGAACGGGAAATTTGCATATATTTTAGGGAGAATTTATCAAAAAAATTTAATTTCGTAGTTCACCAATGCACTATCAGGCGGTTAATGCATATGCTATATTATGCTCAAACATTAAATAGATAAATAGGAAAGTAATCATTCAGAGTAATAAATATAAAAATATAGATTAGCTAAAGTATTGGTGAAAGTTACATGGGTGTGGTGGATGTTTCTTCCTCAATCATATCGCAACGAATTGTCCGATTTAAATGAAACTTGGAATATACATAGTTCGTATTGTGGACTTACATAATGGGCTACTTACATACTTACACAAGGAATATTTTTGCCAGCATTATTATATTTAATTCATTGCGTCGAGTGGTTGGTCAAAACGAAACGCAATATAATAGTTTTATGGTAATTGCGTTTTGCAACACCGTTGCATTGTTACTGGGCAATTTAACTGTGGTTAGTATGTTACAAAATCATTTTCTTGTGCTTACAGAATTTTCTAATGCAGGAAATTACTTACATTACTTATGAGTATTATCTACTTTTGCGTCGCCGACAGTCTAAAAGAAAACTTAGACCGAAAAATAAACTATTTTTAAAAAGTGTTGTAGTTCACTTGATGTTGATGGATAAATATAATAAGCTTTATTATAAACAATTTATAACAAAAAACATAGATCTAAATATTTAATATAACACGCAAAAATCAATCTTATTAATATCAATCAAAACTATTATCTCAACTAATCCTTGGAAATCTATAGGAATACACCCTCCTATGATAGAAAAAAAATTAGAGACTGGTGTTCACCAACAGCTGGTTAACATAACCGGCTTTCTTATTTGGTTATGAATTGTACTCCTGATTACAAATAAATTACTAAAATTTAAATTTACCAAAAAAAATTTAGACTCGGAACGAAGCATATTTGCAAAATCTCTATTATAAAACTGTAAAAAAGCCAAAAACTAAAATTAAAGATATGGATAAATTAAATATTATGCAGATCTACTAAACAAACGATTCTGATTCCGTAAATCGAGTTTGTCTGTTTGTTTGCCTAAACTACTGGACCAATTTCAATGAAATGAACCATTCAGAAGCCCTTTTTCCGGATTGAAACATAAGCTATATTTTATTGAAATGAAAGACATGGATTCTTAGATACAGCTTGACCTCTCTAAACCAAAAGCCGCCTTTGGCCCGAGATTCATCGTATGCTGGTTGTCAGATATTTTGGTGGAAAGTTTCGCACGCGCACGAAGTCGCGGGTATTAGCTAGTATATTTATATTTTTTTTCACTGCAAGAATCGAATTCACATCCTATTATGGATCAAGTGATTTTGTTACTCAATAAAATAAAATAAAAATAAAATAAGTGGTTACTCAATGTGCTTATTTTTCAATGAGTCTTACGAGACAATGGGTCATGATGATTCTGATAACTTTTCACCTTTTTTTCCAGACGGCTAAGAGCAGTTTTATGTTGGTGAAAGAGGCCTTATCGACCCTCTACATACTTTTACTTACTCCCATAGCTTCAGAGGATTATTGTTATAAATATTTCAATAAGCAATTATGTGTGTCACGATGTACCGGGCTCGAACCCACGACCCCTTGTAATCTGCTTACTTTAATCCAATATGGACGCCCTATGTTCGACGCGCGATCGGTACTTATCGATTCTTTAATACTTGGGAATTATAATAAAATAATTAGCAAGTTTTGATGAAAAACACGTTTGGCCATACTTTTGACCGTTGCAAAAAAAATGTGATAAATCTACTATATTTTTCCAATAGAAAAATGTCTAACAGTGACAGGGCAAATTGTAATCTTAGGGATAATAAAATTATAGTAAAATGGTGCAAAATAGTTATTTGTTATACAAGAGTGCAAAGTTGCTTTTTAACCGTGTGTTCAATTTTGATGACCGAGCAAGCGAAGGATTCTAAAATTGAATCACGAGCGCAGCGAGTGATTCAAAATTAGAATCCTGAGCATTAGCGAGGGAATAAAAAAAAGTTGTATGATATATTCGGCACCATAGAGGTAGCAGTAAATAGGTTTAATGTTTTTTTTAATTCACAAACTTTGTTGCACACGATGTTCTAAATTCAATTTACTTTGCTTTTGCACTCAGATATTGAAGAGCAAAAATACTCTTTCCGAGATGGTGGGATGAAAATATCAATATGTTTTTATTGGGATGTCATTAATGTCACAAAATGTGCATTAGGTCACTATGACCGTCTGTCGACAGCATCATCGCTTAACCTCAGGTGAGGTTGTATACTTTGCTTTTAATATGTAAAAAAAATGTGTGCAGTTTTACTAAAAGAACTACCCGTCTGGTGTCTTCAATGTTTTTCTTCACCGTTTGAAACTGGTTTTAAATTTATTTTAATGAAAGAAGCCACCGGTTGCACTCTAAAAGAGCTGTTTTACGCTGCTCACAGCTCAATATCTTTCCTATGCATTTCATGTGTACAGTTGATCAAATCAAGTGGTTTCTTGCTAAATAATATAATTTATAAGTTTAAAAAACTGGAAAAACCGACTTCAATTTGATACGCATTCATCATCAAATGATGATGATTATGATGATAGCAGTTCATTGGGACTGTTCTATTGATCGTAAACACCACAGAAACGGCACATGAAAGCAAATACGCAGTGTCGTGTAAGTGAATGACGTGTTTTTTCGAGTTATTCTTATTTAACTGCCAAACTACTGAACTGATTTTGATAAAAAAATTATGGGACCAATCTGGAAGCATACCCGTTCAGATAAAAAAAGAATTTTTCAAATCGGTTCATAAATGAAGGAGTTCTGAGGTAAAAAACATTTAAAAAAAAATACAACTGAATTGAGAACCTCCTCCTTTTTTGAAGTCAGTTAAAAATAGTATAAAGATGAATATCGCTCGAATCTTAAAGACTTAACTATATAAGACGAAGAATAGAGTTGTGGAACGTATATTCAACCATCAACCAGATTACATTTTGAAAATAACCAATTGATATTGATTTTACACTACAAGGTGTGAAAATTTTTCTTAAATCTGAGCTATACTTTCTTTCACTTTCTTAAAAACCCCAGTTGTCACCACTGTCACCACTGGCACACAGAGATCGTGACAACTGGGAATGTTTCCGCGCCATATATCGTGGCAGAAAAGCTTTCTATACAATACATACAATACAAATATTATAAAGAGGAAAGGTTTGATTTTTTGTTTGTTTGTTTGTTTGTATGAATTGAATAGGCTCCGAAACTACTGGACCGATTAAAAAAATTCTTTTACCATTAGAATCCTACATTATCCCTGATGAACATAGGCTATATTTTATCCCGGAATTCCCACGGGAACGGGAATTACGCGGGTGAAACCGCGAGGCGCTGCTAGTATACTATAAAGTTATTCAATGTTCATTATTATTCATGGCTGTTTTGTTATCATAACCTCTGATTCATGCTGTTCAAATACTATCATGTTTACTACATGCGAGTCCTAAGTAGTCTGAAGTATAACGAGTTACAAAAAAGAATTGATAATATCTTTCAAAATAACTTTACGTTAGATCAGAAGTGTAGGCGACTGTACCTAAACGCCAGAGGCGTCTACGCCTGAATCGGTAAAGAGCTAGGAATTTCCAAGGCAAATTGGGCAGTCGAGCACAGCGCGAGTTCCGATGCATTGGTTCCTGATCGAAAGGCAATACTCGGTGTCGGTGAAATACAGTTTATACTACACCTGCTTGAAAAGTACCTTGATACTTTATCAAATTTACGGTAGAAAGTACGTCATTGCATATCGAACAAATATGCGGGGAGAAAACGCATCTGAGCGGGAGAGAAAAGTGTATGAAAATCCATTTCTTACGTGATTTTTCTTTAATTTTGGGTAAGACTATGCGCCGGTAACTTAAATATCAAAAGCCAAAAAGTTTTTACAGTGAGTTTTTATCTCCAAGTTCGCAAAATGACACTGGCCACTAGCTGTGTGTTGGATGGTGTTGGGCTGGCAGTGCGACCCTGCGGCGGCAGGATAAACAATTTGAAAAAAGAACATGTGAAAATTGCAGACGCCATTGGCGCCATTTTCAATTTGTGTGTTGTTTGAGGATTCAGTTTTAGTTTTTTATTTTCTCGTAGGTGTAGTATAAAGCAGTATGTATCACTCGAGAGAAAGTGCGATTCCCGATCTCGGGTGTTTTCTCCTAACAATGTACTATTCCACGTGCTTTTAAAGCTTTGACCTTGTTTGAGTACGATATTGAAAGGTTTTTTTTTTATTTTTGGTTTTGGTTGTGTGTAGTGTACCTAAGGTTCAAGGATAATTATTTGTTTATTTATTCTTAGCAAATAAAATACCCCGATTATTTTTGTGCTCTTTTTTTACCTATTCAAGATATCAGAGCTTGTTTTAGTACGATATTGAAAGTTAATTTTTATTTCTTAGCAAAAAAATTATCATAAAATTATTTGGGTCCTTAGCCCTTTTTTGTACCATTTCAAACCATTATCTTGACGAAATAAACGTATTGGTTTCTTCACTCGGGCGCCGATAAAGGCTAAAAAAATAAATTATTAAAAAAATATTATAATGCCATCTCTTACCAATGCTAAATTTTTCTAACAATCTTCTATTTATTTTATTAAATCAAAGCCTAGTAAGATTTAGGCACTGATATTAATATTGAGTTATATTAAGTCGATTAGTCCAAACTATGTGGTTTTCAATGTTTACAATCGGAGGTTTCCCTTCACCCAAACGCAATAAATACCAAATACTCAATAACCCGAAGCCGCTTAGATACAAATTCATTGCTGTAACCAAGCTTCAATTTGTGCCGACAGACTGGCCCGACCCTTGATTAAATCGGAGGACTAATTATTTAGGAATTCCTATTGGGTTATGTGAGATGGATGATGGAATTCGATATTGGGATAGTTGTGGAAACGGAGGAACAAAAGGTTGTAATCATAGACCTACTGGAATAAAATAAAATAAAAATACAACCGAATTGAGAACCTCCTCCTTTTTTTAAGTCGGTTAACAAAGCCATTGTAACTAAAAAAATGTAGTAGGCGCTGCGCGTGTGATCGTGATATTTTGCGACCAGAATATCAAATCCCAAAAAAAAAAGATCATTCAAGCTCTTATCGCAATGACTAATGAAATACTAATATAAAGTAGAAATTGTACCTACTCATTTTTTATTAAACTCTCAATATACATCAGAATGTTTCAAAACGTCTTATATTAGGTACGCATGCTGTTTGGTTTCTAAGCAGAGTCCAAACAGATTTTACAAAAAAATCAGTGATTTTTTTTAGCTAAAAACCAGATGGAAAATATATGACAAAATTTGAGCCAAAAGACAAATGACTTGGGTGCTCGTTTGTCTTTTAACCATTACTAGTTGGTTAACTAGACAAGACATTCTTGTATCGTATGTGACACAACACCAATTAGTGCAAAGGCCGTATCTAAGCTGATACGTCTCCTGTCATCATTGTTTTGCTAGAAGACTGAACCGACAGGAATACGCTTAGACAGCTCATTTACATGCTGTCCGTTGAAGCTAAAGGGCCTATGTCAACGATACCTACTCGACTGATTATACTGCTTTGGTAGCTAAGTAATTGAGACGTCAAACTAGAATACTGTTAGAAATAATCAAGTAAAATGTAACCTAGAAACAACAAAAAGTATTATAATAACGAGTAACTAACAGATGTAACACATCAGTTAATCTTACTATACTACATTGTTAGCTAAATCATATTTCTGCAAACAAAATGTTTCTAATTCTTAATCTGGCTGAAGATGGCTCACGAGTTCTCCAGATACAGTTTAAACCATCAAACTCTATCTAGATCCTAGTTTCTAACTTTCTTGTAACTAGAAGTAAGACAGCTTGGCCGAACCTTCATGCATGAGTTCCACTCGATTGTACCTAGCGTCTAGACCCGGGGCATTCAGCCAGTAATTGTTTACGCCGGGCTAGTAATGAATAGTGAACGAGCCAACTGCATGTTAAGCTCAGCTCAGTTTTACTTAAAAGGCTATTTGAGTATATTTTCTTGTATATAGTAGATTGCTAAGTACGGCACGATAGGTATTTAAAAAAATAGTGCATAAAAACATAGCCATGTGTCCAAAAAGATACATAGGCAATTTTTGTTCAAGTCATCAAGAAAGGCGTAAAGACAAGTTGTGGGTTAAGTAAGGTGAATCAAAAACTTTAATTAGAATTTCAATAATAGTAATATGTTGGGAAGTATGGGCTCAGAGGCATTATTCTGTATGACTTAGGAGATTCCTTGCCGTAACCATGAACCTAGGAATCTATGGACCAGGCATTATACATCTCTATGAACAGTTCTCCCTGCGGCCGGTCGCCATGTTTTAGCACAGCCAACATCAAGTACATCAGTTGTCATAGCGACTTGTTTTTTTCAGTGTTCTCAAGAAAATTTAGTGTTCTACGCGAAAATTGTGCTTGTTAGTAGTGCTAGAACTTGCAGAATACTGCATTTATTATGGGTAGGTGCAGTGTGTTAGGTTGCCGCATGAAACACCATAAAAAACATCCCATTATAACGTTGCACAGGCAAGTTACCGAATTCATTCAAAATATCTTGTTTTTCCTATTATTTTGAAAGATTTTGCTATTAGTGGGAATGTTTAAAATGATATTCTTGCTTTTCTGTAATCATTTACTGTTTTACCATTAATATTATGTGATTTTATAAGAAAATAATTCTCCCTTGTAAATAGAGTTTCGGTAGTACGGCATTTTCATTTTTATCGATATCGATAACTTAGCGACAGGTGAATATAATTAAACTCGGATTTCTTTTTTATTATTTTAGATTGCCGACATCTAAAAAAAAAAAGAACAGTGGCTGGATGTAATTGGGTTAGAAAACTTAAATAGATCAACGAAACATATTTTCATTTGTTCCCTGCATTTTGAAGAGACATGTTTTAACCGAACTTTAAATATTTTTCGAACTTGATTATGACTGGGATCGACGGTTTGATGAACCCTTATATTTGATTATTGTGAACATAATTATTTTACTTGTAAAAGGCATTTTTAGAACTTGATTATAACCGGAACGGCTTTTACAGTTTTTATTAAACCTGTTTGAAATGATAATTTTCGTTTTATTAGGAATGATCGTGCCAAGTAGTTCATAAATAATTATACCTGAGTAATTTCCCTTTACACTTAAGTATTATAATATTAGTAACAAGTTGACACGGGCGCACTACGTACCACCATAGTTTTTTTTAAATGCAAGAACCATCTACGAACTTTTAGAAAACATAAAAAAAAAAAAAAAAACCAAATTGGTCCAGCCATTCTCGAGCTATTGAGTGACAACGAAATAGGATTCATTTTGATATATTATATAGAAAAATAATAGAAGATAGATTAATAAAGAATAAGTAGGTATAGTCCGACAAACCAGAAAAAATCTGTAGTAGCAGTTATTTATTTATTATTTCCATTGGTAATTATGAATGCGTGGTATGCTGATCAGTAATAGTGATACTCTACTAAGGCTCCTACACATATGCCCCGGCACAAGCCGCAAAAACTGGCAGTCCGCATGAAACTCAATCAATAAGCTAAGTAACCTTGAGCCGCACGCGGCAACCTAAGCCGGCGGCACTGTGTGTGTGTACTACTCGTAGAAGCCTTTATGAAGAAATCTAAAAGAAACTCATATGCGAATTTTTTAAATTCTGTAAACACCGTGCAATTCAACTATCGATATCGATAATAGTGCGCGCAGCTCTACGGCAAGCCTCCATCTTTGTGCCAGACTCAGATTAGGTATGCACGTTTTTTTCGTAGGTATGTCATCTCTATTCTTTTTTCCCTTACTCTATGGCCGTAACCGTATGACGTCACCGTAAGGAATGACATTTATGGCATAGGAAATACGGCATAGGCATAGGGCGATTTCACGCCGCTGTCTTGTCGTGCTGCGTAACGCGCTTGTATTGGTCATAGTGAATAAGGCCCCAGGCATGAACTTCTATGGGAAACTTGCGTGTTATTATAACGTGACAGTATTCATACCAGAATTGTACCTGGATCATGGTCCACCGTAACAAATCACCATCAGATACCAACACCCAGTGATAGTAACAAAATCGACCACCTGTCACAGAATTAGATAAATCGGCGACAGTTTTATGTATGTGCACTATGTCCAGATTGTTCTGCATGTAAATCGTTGTCCAGCCCCCCGCCGATGACGGGGCGTGAAGATTTATTTAGATGTTTGTTGATACCGTAAGATGGAAGGGGTAGATAGGCTTTTGAATTTAGTACACATAATTTTGGGTGTACCTTTGATGTTTTAGATTTTAGATTCACTTACTTACTTTATTGTAATTCTGTTAAATGTATTTTTTTTCTTTCTTTTGAAGTTATACTTCTAATGCGACTTCCAACAACGTTGCGTTATACGGGAGAACATAGTCTCTGTCTCTTTCTTTTTCCCTCGAATAGAAAGAGACAGAGACTAATACGCTACAAATGCTACAAGTACTCGAAGTATAACTTCTTCCGCGCGTAGGGACTCAACGCACTGGTTTTTTTTTCTTCCTTTGTTTCTGTAGCTATTTTTTCGATCTTATTCTAGAAATTAAAGTAAATAACCAGTAGAAAGAGACTTCTACCGAACATAACTCATTTTTTCTCTTTGGACATCAAGCCTACATTTTTTTCAACGCTGCTCTGTAAAAATACAGAAACTTTTTGGCGTGACCAACTAATAATGGCTGCTACACACCTTCACACTGCGGCAAGCCTGTGTTGTTCAACGTGTGTGCCCACCATAACAGAGGACAAGATCTGTCCTCATTGATCTGCGTCCGCTACACTTATCACAGAAGAACAAGAAACAGAGAGTCCACTTGGTCCCAATCTCGTTTTTTGCTTCGGCGCACAATGAGCATCAATTAGTTTATCCAAACAGTGACATTGTCTCCAGCAGTCGTTAAAAACAGCCATCGAACCGAGAGGCTGCCAAACTGAAAGCCCAACTCGCCCTGTTTAAGCCACTCTCCAAAGTTTGGATTATGTAGCGGTAGCAAAAAAAAACATTGTTATAAAATAGTCACCAAGAAAAACAAAATAATCTTTATTTTTTTGCACTATGACAGAAGTCCGAACGACTTTAGTTCTAACTACGCTTGAGAGCAACGGGCCATCCTGTGGGTCATATAAAAACGTGAATACATTGGAAAACAATTAATGTTTGTTATAATGATCAAACTTTCAATTGAAGTTCCATTATTATTATATAAATTGTTTCATTTACAATATATGTTTATCCTAACTAATATTGCAATTAAACAATTATTTTTATTATTAATATTGGTCTAAGTAACAATATAGTTAGACCAATATTTATTCTGGTGCATGAATTGGTTGTCAACCTAATGTCATTTTTACTATAGCAACATTGACCTCGACAACACATAGTAACAATATTCAAAAAGGAGTGGATTTTTTTCTTAAATCATAAAACAAACAAATCTAAAAGTGTTTTTTTTTTTTCAATTTTGGGAGCACAGCCTCGCACGAGGCTTTCTCCTCGTGTATAAACTGTGTTCTTCCGGAACACAGTTTATACACAGTTTATTGGAGAACTAATTACTAACACAGTCACAGTTTATAGGAGAACTAATTGGCACATAAAAACTGCACAGGAAAAAATACCGTGTCGGTAGCGTAGCGTTGTGTGTGCCAGATAATGGCCGACCGGAATTCCGGAAGTGGCGCATGTTACCAACCTAAGGCCAAACCCTTAGTGTGACAACATCACAATAATCTGTCCGTTCGGACACGCCACAATTTTTTTAAAATCTAAAATGGTTGAGCCTTTTCGCGGTTGTTTTTGCCATCGGTACTTTCTCAAGGGATTATAACCCTCTGGACTAGCTGCGGATTCTTAGCAAATAGTGTTCTCCGTCTCGTAAACCATTGGCATTCAACTCGCTGCGGATTTACTACTGCGATGTTTTGTTAATAAATAACTAAGTTTTTTTTTTTACTTGGATTTCAATGATGCTTTGGTAAGAAGGTTTTAAATCAAGCTTAAGCTGGGTACTTGCACACAAAAGAATGTGGGATGCAAAATTAATCCAATTGAGTATTTTTGTGCATAAAATAACAAAAATATCGGAAAAGTTGTCAACTTTTGCTTTAAAAAAGCAAGCAAGCTCGTATGAGCTATAGTAGGTGCCAAATAACAACGCAATACAGGTCATTCACCCACTTTCACCACGATGTCGCAAAATTCAATTTATGAATGGCTAATTCTGTCGCTTTCCATTCAAATCTGTTGCTAAGACGGTAATCGCTCGAATCTCGTAGTACTGTTTGTTTACCATACATAAATTGAATTTTGTGACATCATGGTGAAGGTGGGTGAATGCCCTGTATTGCGGTGTTATTTGGCACCTACTATAGTGGCTAACTCTGGTGACGGAGTTTTTAGGTCGCCTTAAGGCCTCCGTCGTGGCTTACACGCCAAAGACCTATGCACAGTCTATGAACCTAAAAAACTTATTACTTATGTAATTCATTATGTTTAGAGTTTTTCTTTCGTGCATGTTCTTGCAACGTGGCTAGTTGGCAGATGGCCCGCCCAATGTTGTGCGGTAACCTCTACTGGACATACTGCAACATTTGGTCACATCATAAGCTGCAGTGAGCTAGGGTAGTACTTCGTGGTTGGATGATTTATTTAGAATTTTAGACTCATAAAAATACGAACTTCAGTTGAACCTCAATATTATTTTTTAACCTCAATGTGCAAAGTTTCAATGAACCTTGTGATTTTACTGAATCAAAAATTTTTTATTGTGACTTTGGAAAAGTAATTTGGACTTCTCTCTGATTACATCCTACTAATATTATAAACGCGAAAGTTTGTAAGTATGGATGGATGGATGGATGGATGAATGGATGGATGGATGTTTGTTACTCTTTCACGTAAAAACTACTGATCCGATTTGGATGAAACTTAAAATATATATATTTTCCGTGACCTGAATTAACACATAGGATACTTTTTATCTCGAAAAATCAACGGAATCCAACAGGACGCGAACGAAGTCGCGGGCGGCACCTTATTATTTTAGATATCCTCGAAGATGGTGTTTTTTTATGAGAATAAGCGATAGAAGCAAATGATCCTCCCGATGTAAAGTGGTAACCTCTTCTGCATATAACAATGCATTTACTGAGCTTGTAGACAAAGGACGTGCTTTGTGAAGCATCGCACTGCGTCCATCACTCTGAGTCGTAAAGATTTTGAATCTCATGTGCCTGTAATTACCACCTATATTGAGTTTGTAACTGCGGATTTATTCGTTTTTACTTCACAGTCGTGACCCTACCTACCTATTTATTTTTTAACCGACTTCAATAAGGAGGAGGTTTTCAATTCGGATGTTTTATTTTTATGTTTGTTACCTCAGAACTCCGTCATCTGTGAACCGATTTGAAAAAATATGTTTTTATCTGAAAGGGTATGCTTCCAGATTGTTCCCATGATTTTTTTATCAAAATCAGTTCAGTAGTTTGGCAGTTAAATAAGAATAACGCGAAAAAACACGTCATCCACGTACACGACATTGCGTATTTTGCTTACGACTGTCAATCGCTCTTTAAAAGCTCTTTATCACTTTATACGTTAGGTATTCAAATACACCTAAGATATAAAGTGGTAAAGAGCTTATTATTCCTCAGACCATAATACTTCAGTATTTTATCAACAAACAACTGCAGCTTTTATAAAGTAAGCTTTAAAACGAAATACTCGAAGAAATTCTCACTCACAATAATTGACGAAACGCTGAAAGGACAATTGAAAAGTTCTCAAACAATACGAAATAATAACAGAAGTGGAAATTGAGAGACTCTCTAAAAATAAGGGACTTATAAAAATCAGCGATTCGGTATCTTGCGCACGTCTACTGAACACTTATTGTGTACTTGTTTGTTTTTATTTCATTGCAATTATTTAGAGAAATATGCTTTTAGCATTTCTGTTTCTACGTATCTGTATTTTTCAGATACAAACAGAACGTACAGGCAAACCAAGGTACAACATTATACTAAAAGTTTGGGTTTGAATTTTTTTAAAAGACTAAGAATCGAGTTCGAGTATTTCTTTATTTATAAAGTCGTGTTATAGAAACACGCATATAGAGAGCAATTTGAAATCTCTTTTTTTCATAAAAAAACCCCCCCTTGATCTTTGATTTACGGAAAAAACATGAAGCTTTGATGGAAGCCCTAAGGTTACATCAGACTATCAAACGACAAAAAACGCTGATATTGTTATGGGTTATGACAACCTCAAGCCCTCACTTCACCCAGCCATAGAAAACATGAAAACCATCATTACGAATCTTCAAACGCCAACGGTTCGTGACCAAGCATTGTGTTCCTCACTTTGACCGCCAGTACGCAGTGTACGCACCCCAACTAGACCACCCCACAAAAACAAGGGTGGATTTGCAGAATTAAATAAAAAGTCCACCTCACTGGACACTATAATGGCGTCAAAGAATTGGATTTTTTTCGGGAACGCTGCGATTTCTCCTAATAGTATTATTAGAGAAGACATGAGGAATAGGGGAAGACCGGCTTTTTGTGACGTTTAATTCTATTGATGTGACAATGTGGCACATGACACTTACAATGAGTGCTTTCTATCAGATTATCTGTTTTATCCAAGCTACGATATTTATTTTGTCACAATATTTTTATTCCATAGGCCTCACTGATGCTGAACAAATTAGAAAAAGCACAATTCTCTAAATTCACTCAAAAAATATGAGTGAATTGTAGAGAATATTATTATGTTGCAAGTTATTTTGACTGTTAAGACAAGTTAAGACTGAGTTGCAGAAGTCTAAACTTAAGATTTGCGAACGGGCAATGGAACGCAGTGTTATCGGCCTAAAACGCATCGACCGGGTACGGAATACAATGCCGCGATCGATGACTGGCATTGCCGACGTAGTCAGAAAATCAGCGAAGCTCAAGTGGGAGTGGGCGGGCCACGTAAGTCGGATGCAACCTGAGAAGTGGGCGAAAATCGTCACTCCTTGGGTGCCTGAGAACGGTAGGCGACGACCGGGCTGGCCGAGAAGACGTTGGCGGGACGATCTCGACGTTCACATGAGAGAGTGGTGGAACAACGCCAACGACCGGGACCAGTGGAAAACTTTAGGGAGACCTTTGCCCAGCAGTGGGACACAATAGGTTAAATTAAAAAAAAGTTATTTTCGTCATTACGACAGTTTCTATCAACTAGCTAAGACGCAATTAGCAAGCTGCTATAAAACGTAATACTGAAAAAATAAAAAAGTAGGCGTGGTCCGATTAAGTTAGGTACAGTACAGAGGTTTCATTAAATATTCAATAATAATTCAACGAATGCCCTATGAATGAATGCCCTATAAAACCGCTTGTCCCACTTATTTACGTATCAACCCTATAGATAAACTACTCTAAAAGCCATAATCAAGACATTTGGGTTCATAAAGCTAGATCGAGAGGCAGTTACCTTATTTAGAGCGTCCATGATTCAGTCAGACGACGTTTGCTAGATCGTTATGTCCTCGTATTGTCGCCAGGCTTAAGTGCGGACGATATATTATTGTGCCTACTTTATTTTTATGTTCTTCCTGGTTTTTAGGAGATGGATTTAATTAGATAGTTTGCTTGGTGAATGGTGGGTAAACCGATATACTATAAAAATATAAGATACATTAGTTTAATCTCAGTGGATATTCCTAGGGTGGGAGTTAGTGTTCCTACAAGTTAGTGTCTACTACCTATAATATCTATAATTTTCATAGTTTGTAAAAAAAAATGTAATAGGCTATAGTTCCAAGAATAAACTTAAAAACTTATATTTTTTTTTACAAAACTCAATCAGTATGTTTCTTGAAGTATTAACATTCTCATACGACGCGATGTCAATGAAAGGTCTCTATAGTAATTGCCAAATAACACCGCAATACAGGTCATTCACCCACTTTCACCTCGATGTCGCAAAATTCAATTTATGTAGGTATGGTAAACAAACAGTACTACGACATTCGAGCGATTACCGTCTTAGCGACAGGTTTGTATGAAAAGCGACAGAATTAGCCATTCATAAATTGAATTTTGCGACATCGTGGTGAAGGTGGGTGAATGACCTGTATTGCGGTGTTATTTGGCACCTACTATAGAAGAGTTATTCAGGCTTCGGACTACCAGTATCTCGTCCAACTGGGACGAAACAATAACAAAGGTCCTTTAGATACCTCTACTATACGTCATTACCACTTCACATTGTTTTACAAAAATAATCAACTTTATCAAAAATGTATAAGATTTCATTCCCTCTTCGTTCTGCAAAATTAAATCAGTATACTCTTGAAGTATTACATTCTCACACGCTACGATATCTATTCCCTGTAGATATCTCTATTACGTCACAGAATTACTCTTACATCATTTATCACCGATCAAGCAATTTGTGAGATTGGTTCGTCATCAGATGTTAGATCATACGTCATCGTAATACGCCTTGTTACGTCATTAATCATTTCAGACACGTGGTGCGTGACAGATTGACGTGTACAAAAGATGGCAGGTATGTAATATGCAAAATGATTTATGCATGTCGCATGTCTGCCTTTGGCAAACTGAATTTAAACTTAATTTTTAGTGTACATTACTGTTCATAGAGAGCTTTAATAAATTTTTTCATAACAAAACTTAAAGTCAACCTGGTGTTAAGTGATTACTTCTACCTACCAACAAAAGATAGAATGTAGTGTAGGTATTAAAAAATAAATGAATAGTAACATGTAGGTAAAGTCGGATGAACCTAGACAGGATAGTAAACAAAAAGTAGACGAAAGTATCTGTAGTAAATTCTATATAAAAAAAATATGCAGGGTGGAGAAGAGGACTACGTAGGTACCTACTTCGGATGTTTTGGCTTACCATTAGTACAATTAAGGTTGAACAAGTCGCACACTTTTCCATACAAACGTGGAAGAGTAACCACTCCACTGTTTGACGTTGACCAACCAAAACTAAGGACTATATTAATTTATCTCGTCATAATATATGTCTGTATACACCCCAAACCGTAAAAAAAGTATTCATTAAAAAAATACGCTTCTAAACTTTCGTATGGAAAGTATTTTGAGCTTGTATTTTTTTAAATACTTTCCATACGAAATGACGAGATAAATTGATATAGTCCTTAGTTTTGGTTGGTCAACGTCAAACAGTGGAGTGGTTACCCTTTCAC
This sequence comes from Eulithis testata, assembly GCA_947507515.1. Classification (NCBI taxonomy): domain Eukaryota; kingdom Metazoa; phylum Arthropoda; class Insecta; order Lepidoptera; family Geometridae; genus Eulithis; species Eulithis testata. Next base: position 10,664,453 of record OX382197.1, read on the forward strand.
GGAAAGGTGTGCGACATGTACAACCTTAAGAAATAATAACAATAGTTTCCGAAAAACAATCTATCCGATAGTTTGTTTTGCGAAAAAGTTACAGCAAACAGGATAAAACGCATGGCGCCGGCCAATCGCATTTGAGGAGACCACGACTTCCGGTGTGAGCGCAGGAAAATTCAATATCCGGAGAATGCGGGGTATTAGATTACTAGATTACACGGGTCTGGGATACCACAACCTCACTGTTTCTGTATTTGAAATGCAGACAATTTAACTTTTTAGATGATTTTTTTATTTATTTTCAACTCACAAAAAATATTCATGGACATTTCACACAATGCCCTCTGCCTACTTCCAAACTAAGCAAACCTTGTACTATGAAACTAGGTTGCTGATAGAATTCTTATGTTTTAATCGCAGACTCAGAGAAGAACAAAACTACTACATATAAGATTTTCATAGTTACAAACAAAAGTAACAAAAAGTGCTTATTTGTATTTTAAAAGCGGTGAAAAATATATTTTATACCATTCTCCCTCTAAAAAGGTTATTTTATTCACTGAAAACAGTAAATAAAAAGCACTTTTACTCATTGTTTTGGTGTTTGAATTTAGAACACACTAATATATTTGACCTCGATCTAATGATTGTTTTTGCGCAAGGCGGTTGTATAGCATTGGCCATACAACCTCCAATATTTCTTTTTCTCGTAGTCATGGTATAAAGTATAGTATGCAACTCTTGAATAAAACGGTAAAATTTATGCCGAGGGCCATGAACCACTCACGTCGTTCAGGATTCTAACACTTGAATCCCTCGCTACGCTCGTGATTCAGTCATCATGAATCACTCCCTACGGTCGTGATTCAGTCGTTAGAATCCTGAACGACGTGAGTGGTTCATGGCCCTCGCTTTAAATCCGTCTTTAATCAATAGTTGCATAATATACTATATAACGTGTGATATCCACTGAAGAAAGAACCACTACTATTTGATATACCTACCATTCTCATTACAATAATTTAGCTGAACCATCGAATTCGTCCTTCCAGTATTTGTCCAGCGCTGGCCGCAGTCAATGCATCATGTATAAGTCGAATGAATTGCATTTGTGCAAACAGAAAGGGTTCCCCAGCAAATATTGATTTATTTCGTTAGATTTATGCTTTGAACATCGTTGGTTCTATTTAATTCGACAGTATATTACTGAAAGGGAATCTTAAATCAATGAAAACAAACTAAGTTATACCATCTCGGCATAACATGGATTACTTTTCTTGTTACTTATACAGTGCATTCGCGTGCAAAAGTGGTTTTACAACTCAAGTGGCCAATAAATGCTATACATACACGTAAAATTACCCATAACACTTTACGACAAAAGTGCTTTTTATGCGATTTGAGATTGAGATGTGTGTGTAATAAGTACGTTTTTATAGACGTTTATTTAATAATAATTAAGGTACTTATTTTAATAAGTCAAACGTTCATAAGTTCCTTCTCATTTTAAACAATTCAAACTAGAATGAGTTGGGAGTGGTTTCAAAGTTTGTGAACTTTGTTTAAAATCAATAAATATGAAACAGGTACCTCTAGTGACTAACACCAATAAAAGAAGTAGGTAGATCTATGTTGTAAATGAATTCACTTAGAATTATGGATTATCTTATTAATAGCTTATGCTTCAAGTTAGGAATCAATAAACGGATGGAACACGTAAAATTGTTGCTATTAACTGATTAATTTTATGAACAAACTCAATAGCTGTAACAGATCGTATAAATAAATAGATGCTCCATTATCACACCGTTCACGTTATTTAGCTGCAAAAAAGCTCACAAACGCTTCTAGTGGGAAGCTTTCTAAAAACGTCACGCCAATCTTACTTTCAACGGTATTCCACAGGGATACGATCCAAAATACTTTGCTACAGAGTACAGAAGCAAAAGCATTACGCATATTGTGACAATAACTCCCTCGTATATCACAATTTAGACAACACTGTGGGAAAAAAGTGTATTTCTCGACAAATAACATTGATTTACACGCTCTTCTTATCCCATATAACGATGTTTTTAATGGTTTGTGTATCGTATAGGGCTGTATCATGTCGTCCTATATGAATATACCGGACGGTGCAAAAAAACATTCAGTACTAATTTATATATTCTAACTTTCTATATTTTAAAAATAAAAGCACTTAAATAGACCCTTTTATGAGTTACTGTAAATAAATAAATAAATATTCACGGACACTTAACACAACGCCTTCTAGTCCCAAACTAAGCAAAGCTTGTACGATGGAAACTAGATGGCTGATAGAATACATACATACATATTTTTTTGTAAATACATACTTATAATACATAGAAACACCCAGACACAGAACAAACATCTATGTTTACAACACACAAATGTTTGTTCTCGGTGGGGATCGAACCCACGACCCACAGCACGGGAGGCAGAGCTACAACCGACTGAGCCATGACGCCTGTCAATAAGTTGCTGATGTAATTAAGTTGCTGTTTATTTCATTCATTCAACTAATCAATCATGTTACATACCATCATAATAGTTATCCTTTTGACGGAATATACCTCGTTATATTCCGTTTAGAGATAACTGTTACTCAAAACCACAACTAGTCACAACTAATAAACTAACGTTCTAAAAACTATGTAATATTATTTTCTAATTACATCTTACTGGTAGAATTTTAATGATACTGAAAATTCAATTGTATTTTTATCCGGTTAAATCTCTTTGTCGCTAATATAACCCGGCTCTATTCATGTATTAGAACCGGGTATACACGTAATAAACCACGGATTTATTGCTCGGGATTATTGACGCGTTACGCGATATGGTATTATTTTAACGGGCAAAATGATTAAACGGCACATGCTGTAGTTCGCCTGTATACACTACTTTTTAAGTTGTGCAATAAAGAATTTTCTATCTATCTATCTCTATAAAACTTATTTCGCTTGTAAATTTAATCTTAGTGATATTCATAAAAGATAATTTTTTTGCGCTGGTTTAGACATGTCCAAAAATTTTTATCTGTAGAAACATGAATGTCGTGGATAGCTTCGTGAAATAAATTGTTTTAGACAGTTTATTACTCTTTAATTGTATAAAAGTAATTGTTTAATAATTGTATTATTAGCTTGCATAAAATAATTATTTTCTGTAGGGTTTTATTCTGGTTTCCTAATTATTCAAATTATAGGTGTTCTGTAAACTCATAAGACCTTAATCACATGAAGTTATAACATAAAGTTGGTAAATACAGTTTAGGTTATTGAGAATAAACATTGCTAACTACAAAAATAAGCTTTTTATATCAGCAAAATAAGAGTTCAAAGCCGCGAACAGAAAATGAATAATTCCAAGTATACTAACATGATTTACACCGGAGACTCTTGTCTTGTTCAATTTAGATAGGTTGGTGCCCATCCGTAGCCATTAATGCCAATCCTCTCTTAACCTTAGCTTCATACACGTAAAGTTCAAATTGCCACGCACAAAAAGTTCAAAAAATTTGGCACGAGTAAGGACACAAGTGTTTTTATCACTATCACAACGCCATAAGTTAATGAACACAGTTTATGTTGAGCCACTTATGATAGTCAATGTTCTTGAAAGAGCTGAAACGGAAACATTTTTTTGAATTATATTGTTTAATAAATAAACCATAATATAGAAAACAAAAAAATTCAAATAATTTTGTGAAATAATCAAAACAATAATGACAATATAGGTTTTCAATGCAGACCATTCATACAGTCGATCGTAAAATTCAAAAATTCTCGTTTGTAAATAAACAATAATCCAGATCAATTTCTAAACAGTTCTAAATCGTATAATTTTACGCTTATTTGCACAGTTTACTGGTTCTAAATAGAACATTATTGCAATAAAATCGAGCCGTCCATCGATACGCCGCGCCGTATCGCCCACACGTCGTGGGCGAGACTTGCTCTTGAATGAACAACGTTTTTGCCCTTTTTAGAGCATTTCGTAAGCTTGAGCTTGTGAATAAACGGCTTATTTACAAGACATTGGCATGAATGAGTCATTCAATTGCATAATACGATCCAAATCGAATCAAAAGTTGAATTATAAAACCTTGTTAGCTTTATGAGGTTTTCGAAAAAATATTGAGTTTTAACTTGATTTTATTATATTGGCCATTTCGAAAACCGAATAATTTTTACCGAATACTAAGTTTTATCGAAAAATATCGAGTTTTCTCCGAATTTTGTCCAAATCGGCGCATTCAAAAATCGTCCGATAAAACCTTGTTATTTTTATAGATTTTTTCGACAAAAATATCGAGTTTTGTCTCAATTTTTTTATAGAGCAGCATTTTACTTGGGCATTGTACATAGTGCTTAAAAAGTTGCAATAACAATAATCTTACGATCGATCTGACTACAAATAGGTTCCCCTTCTGTCAGTGTTTGCTATGGGGTAGACCATGGGGTTGAGTTTAGTACGAGTAAAACCAGTGAGTCATACAACTGCATTCAAGGCTTCGCAAATAAGCATAGTAATGAGGTTCCCAAACGCATTTAAATTATTTTTTTTAAATATCCGTTTCGATTCTATTTTTGAATTTATTTTAACTATTTTTATTAATAAAAATATACACCCAAATTTAGAACCTCTTTGTTTTAAATCGGCTAAAACACGTTTACATTTAGATTTATTTGTTGTTGAAAAATTAATGCAATTTAGTTTAACACGTTTAACGCGAATATTTAACATGCTCGTTAATATCTTATTTGTTACCTTTTTCAAAACAAAGTACCTAAATTAAAGTAAGTTCCTAATACATAACTTTTATTACACACCTAATTTAAAAATTAAACTACCCTAAACCACAATACCCATAATTATCTAACCAAACTCATTACAATAATCTACATTATTTAGTAATAAAATATGCATATAACAGAAAACCTCTAGTATTATGTATATTACCATCATATCCCATCATAATAACAGTGTCGATCGATATCAGTTAGTTTTAAATACTTGAACCGAAGGGTTGCTCCCTAGCACAGATATTTTTTAAACTAGGGGCATTGTGTACGTATTATGAGTCATGGCAAGATGGACATCAGATTATGGTTATATCTGGGCTATTCAACTATCTATCAGAGCAAACTGCTGTCTTTAAAGATTTTATCATAACCCAAAAGTTGGGAGTGTTCCTTAGTCTAGGCAACACTGAAAAATAATGGTACTGTCTTGTAGGTCCGCGTTTTGTCTGCATAAAAAACATTCTACGTACTCGTATCGCAATATAAAATAAGCAATTTAAAAAAAATAGTGCCTATGTATGTGCTTATAATATTTGTAAGCAGTATTTTCATAAAATTATCAACGCACAATGTTAAAAACGGAGTATTAACCATTTTTTTTGTAACAAGATTTTCAAGATTTTTAAATCAAAAATTACTCTAATCTGTTTTCAAACCATAATCCATACATAACTAGCTTTATTATTTTTAAAAGTTTAACCCACATGGCGATCCCAACAAAATGTCACTGGGCTATGGTTTGTTTTACCCCAGTCCCCTATCAACATAGAAATAGGAGAAATAATAAGTAGAGTTTACGACCTTTTCCAACGAGCTCTCGTGATGAATTCCAATGGAATGCGGCAGTCAACTGAACTGTTTAGCTGCAGAATGCTTTTACTGAATCATAATAATTCACCTTGTTTACCATTTTGGACTTTATTTTAACGTAACAACGATCTAAAATGGTACTGTATACGCTACGTTGTGTATACTAACGTTGCTATCTTAGAGCAATTAAGTTAGCAATATTATTGTTTGTGTAAAAAAAATAATTAAAGAAAAACTTAATACCAAAATGGGTTATAAACAAACAGTCATCACCTTAAAAAATTGATACAAAATAATTGTTACTCCTTATCAGTCCCTTCACAGAAAAGCACGCGATTTTATAAGCACGTGAAAACACTTTCACTCACTGCAAAGTTCATTCATGTTCGTTCATAAACAGTGAAGTAAAATCACTATCTTTGCTCTGAAATTCGTAAATATTCAGTTAAAATTTTTGAAATGTCCCAATACGCTCGGTCTATTTTATCCAGCACTGTTCCGGCAGCAGTGAAACGCGTCTACTCCGTGTGAGGGCTGACCCCTTACTGCCGTCCTCACTCCCTTGCATTTCGACGCAAGGGCGCTTTCGTCCTCTTTGTCCCAAAGAGGGGTAAATTATTACGGTTTTGCGATAACATAATAGAATGGTGTACTAAATAATCGAAGGATAAGTTTTTACCGTTTAAATATTGAATTTTGTGGACGTATAAATTGACCCTTTTCTGGTTCAATGGAATTACGATCAATAAAATCTGTAATATTTTTTCGTATAATTCAACCTCGTGTAACAAAAAATACTTACAAATGCTGAACTATTACAAGAAATACGGTTTCATGCTGAAACTTTCCTGATAGCGTTAGAAATGTCGATAAGAGGACGGAAATAACAACCTAACTTTGTTTTGACCTGAATAGCAAGTACTTGCCTTACTTCAGCTATGTTGCTTACCTGTTTCATGTGTTTTTAATGGTGTTTCAAAAATAGAAACAGTTTTCTTACTTTCCTGATTTCCTTCCTCTTTGTAAGAGTTGGGTACGAAATGTTTCAGTTCACTCTTTTTGTCCATTTTCACATTTTGTTTTCATCTTTTTGTCGAAACCTTACCTGAAAACAAAAGAAAAGAGTGTTACCTTTTAGAAAAACACAACAGTGGATTATTTTAAAATAAAAATTTGTATAAAATGCTTTCGAAATTTCTTTTTTACAAATTGCATTTACCCAGTTGCTAAAAACAAACATGTTTCCAGAACCACTACCAAAGCAAATTAGCTTATACGAAACTCAAAACTGCAGTTCACTCTAAACTCTACGATTCTAATTTCAAATTACATGTAGTTCATGAATGGAGTTTACGTAATTAGATCACAGCTGCGACCGAAATGCAGTGACAGAAATAGACACGGTCTGTGAGACCCCCGGACACATGTCATGTACATGTAGTATTGTCATGTTGGCACTGTTTGTGTTAAATACATTTTTGTTAGGGATTGAAGTCGAGGATATTGCTATTGACGACTTCTTTTTATACGCCCTACTTACTCATTAAAAAACAAAACATTTTTTTACCATTGTTATTAATTGGTAGATTTGACAACTAACAAGTGTAATGAAACGCCAGGATAATCTTGGATATTTCTCACTTTATTCATGAACCACAAAACATTGACTTCTTTTAACACTTGTCTTGTTCTCAACTCGGCTATCAACAACCAACTGGCGACCTTCCTCATGACTAAACCTAGGGTAAAAGCAGTATGCCCCACTAGCGCCATCTACCACCACTTATTTGCTATATTCATGACTTTATTCTGCTTTTCCCTAAAATTGCAATATCAATTAAATTACCAAATTATTTACGATAAATTCTCAAATGATTATTTATTACTTAGACAAAATTAAATACATTTTATTACCGGCCAACTTATTGGTTTTACACAAAGTAGTGTTGCCACAAAAATATTCAAAATCACGACACAAGTAATAATTACTAATAATATTAATTGTTTGCCTTCCAAGAGGCATAAATTCTACCACACATGTTTAAATTTTATTTCTTTTTAATAGAGTGCACATTGAATGAACCATAAATTAAAGACTTTTAAAGTAGCTATTTACGCATTCCACATCCCAAGGGAGTAACCTTCGATGGGATGTCTAGACTCTCTTCTGCAGGTATTATTAGTTGTGATGCCTTCAAGCAGTTATTAATATCAAGACGAAATATTTTCATTTTTAAATGAAAGTAAACTATGTAAATGTAAGCAAGCTGCATTATGTCTATGTAATGCTTCGACGTGTCTGTGACTACCCCTTTAGATGGTTTCATAAATATTATGAAAATGTAAGAATTTTGAGATATTCATCGTTCAAAATTATAGCTAGCCCAGAACTTTACAAAACCAATAAGACATTGGTGATTTCTATTAGGTTATGTTACCCAAATTATATATTCAATTCAATTCAATTCAATTCATTTATTTAAACCATAGGATCTTATAGAGAACTTTGTACAATTTAAAAATAATAATAATCATTAAAAAAAAAAAATATATAAGATAGTTCATTAAAATAGTGCTATTATTCTATAGAGCAATATTTAAAATACAGAGACAATGACCTATGAAATACTTACCTTGACTTGACACCTAATTTGTAATGATTATTATTATTAGCTATATGATTATTATTGTAAAATTAATTCATCTTATAAATAGGTACCTACTTTTATCTAAAATCCAATTCTATGTATTTGCATGCCCATTAGGTAGAATATAATGCACTATTTATACACTTAAGACCTAATCTGTAACATATATTCTTGCAAATAAACATATCTTATCTTATCTTAAAAGTTGTAAAAGTACATGGGTAATTGATTAGGTGTTGCTGGCTTTGTCTAAAATTATCTTAAAATTATAAATAAAATAAAAAATTCTTAAACTAGGTACATATTGTAAAACATTAATAGTTACTTTGGACTTGCAATTTTTCAGTCATAATTTTATTTATCATAATTTACTATTGACGTTAACTGTACCAACTTAATAAAGAAATTGAAATGTAAGTGAAGTAATCTCAATGCCCTCTCCCGTCTAGACTTTCCCTTTTACATAGTGGGAGGGTATTTTACTGACAATCTATACATTTCAACAATGTTACATTCTGCAGGTTTGAAATTAAAATATTTTGCCGACAATATTACTTGCAGTGCCATCTACGAGTACCACGATTTTTTGATAACTAGCAGTAGTTTTTGATAACTATCAAGATTTTTTGATAAAGTGATGAGCGCGTTGCCATGCCGCTGTCGCCAAACGAGGGCATGCTCTGCTGAAAGTGCTCTGACTTTCAGCAGAGCATGCCCTCGCTTGGTGTGCTCTGTGAGACTATAAGTAGTGCATTGTAAAATATAGGTTGGCGACACCTGAATATTATTATTTTCAGACATTTTCTTTAAAAAATCCGTGGTTATTTTCAGCAATCCAGAATTCTTAGAATGAAGAGAAATGTCACGAATTAGAGATCGCTGATAAAAATAGGGCATCAAACCTCACTTCGCTGCGAGCTTGTGCAATCTCAGTTCCCAGTTGATGGATCGGCCAGTTTTACTGCCGTCACAGAATACGTATCAGTTACTAGGAACATACCCCGGTACAGAATATGCAGCAGTTTGTACTGCGCGCACAGATTATGCATTAGTCAGTATTACAACTGTAACGAGGCCTCTGACATAGAATATGCAACAGTTTGTACCACGCGCACGGATTACGTCCTAGTTAGTAAGGAGGTTGTAATGACGTTTCCAGCACAGGATTATGCAGCAGTTAGTACTGAGCGCACAGAATAAGTATCAGTTAGTAACGAGCTGTAACGAGGCCTGTAATCGTCAGCTTTATCGTCGCTCCCGTGATTGTTGATGGATGCCGACTTCTAATGTTGGGGAATGAGAGATGGGAAAAATAAAGATGCTGAATTTATTTGGAGAAAAACAATAAGTTTGCAGTTCGAGCGTGTTTTCAGCATTCAGCATATTGGCTGCACTAAGACAGTTTATCTTTTTAAGTAAGTTGTGTTTCATGTGTATTTTGTAAATATTGTAAATGGTATGGACATGTCAAAAGAAGATCACCCGATTACGTTGGAAAACGAGTACTGGAACTGTCCGTCTCCGGCAAAAGACCTAGAGGGAGACCAAAAACCACCTGGACAGCCGTGTTAAACCGCGACATGAAGGAATGCAATGTTTCCGATGACGACGTCATGGATAGGGCGAAGTGGAGGAAGAATGTGAGGAAGGCTGACCCCACCACCATGTGGGACCAATAGTCGGGAAGAGAGAGATTGTAAATACTGTATTAGTTGTAATTTTCTATGTAAAATAAATATTTAAAAATAAATAGTTTTATGTATGTATATTATGTACCTACATTGTACAGTAGTAATAAAAATTCATGCGACCACAATCCAATTGCTATTTTATATCTAACCAAAACACGCTAGTAAATAACTGCATTGCAGTGTACCTACTGACTAGTTTGAACTTTACCTTCAGAACCTGAGTCGGCCAATGCCTTTAAACTGGTACCGACACGACCCCTACACGATATTAGAGAGAACTAATCTCATACATTTCATACCAGAGGGCCTTGTACGAGTTTTCAGAATATAGTGTGGGTGTGAAACGTCTGACACCCAGGAAACCAGTAGGCGCTGATTTGTATGGAGACACTGAGCGAATTCTTTGAGAAGCTCGACATGCGAGTACGAGCTTCTCAAAGAATCCGCTCAGTGTCTCCATACAAATCAGCGCCCACTGGTGTGCTGGGCGTCAGACGTTTTCCACCAGATTTATACACCAAAACTCGTACTAGGCACTCAAGACGCTTCGGTAAACAAAACTAAGCGCACTTGCAAACTGCAGAGTTTTAGATTGGCCTTTAGTGAAAGATTTTAAAATAACGCGTTAGTCCCACTAACATGATCAGTGGGACGAGAAGGAAAAATATAATAAAATAATATTCATATATTTTTGCATTTTCATTCGTCCCACCAGTGGGACAAAACTCAGTGGGACGAACGGGAATGAACGTCATAATCAGTAGGTATATGCAAATTTATGTAAGGGCGCACATTACGAATCAGTATAGTCTCCATTTGCACTAGCAGCCCAACTTGACCATACTCGGCCGATTAGGAAGTCTGCAGTCTGCGAATGAGAAGCTACGCGTCCACTGCGCCGGTGGACTCACCGATATTTTTGTTCGAGCAACTGGCATGTCGGTAACGTATAGGTGTGTATGACCAACTCCGTCCTAAAACTAAATGCTATTGTGTCCTCAAAACACGACAGGAACAGACTTCAGCAAAGCTGTTAGTGGTCGAGGCCCGTTGGTCCCAAACTGAATTCAAGTTCCAATGCTAGGTTAGGACCACAAGCTAGCGGATTTTTCTCTGAATCTAAAATTTTCTTGATATCTCTAGATCTGGGCTTGACCACATTGACCTCATAATAATGTCACATATCAATCAAAGACTGTTGCTCGTACAGAATTTATAAGGACAGATTTTTATAAAATTTCACGCTGAGAAGTGTTAATAAATTTGCATGGTTTTGTAATGGACCTTTTTTTTTGTACAAAGTAATACTACTCTTACGGTTACTTATTCCATTAATGAACATCAAAAAATCATTGGGAATCTGAAAATTTCTTGTATTTTATTTTACAAAACCGGTTACTTGTGATCCGTTCCAGCTATTACGGAATCAAATAGCAACTTAAGTTTCCGTCGGCTCATAGTCCAGCAACTTTTACCTTATCTGTGAGCGAGTGCCAGCGAGTGCCATTGTTTTTGGGCCTCAATTCTATATACTTATGTACAACGTTTGACGTTCTATTCAGTTCCAATTGTGGTTCGTTCGATCTTTAGCTTAGCTGAAATTTCACTGTGCGTGCAGCTGGATCGAAATAGTAAAAGATATAACTACGGTTTAGCTGTGGTCAAAGTTTGATAGTATTATGTATGTATACGAAATACTTATTTATATATATGTATCACATAATTGACAGGCGTCATGGCTCAGTCGGTAGTAGCTCTGCCTTCTGTGCTGTGGGTCGTGGGTTCGATCCCCACCGAGAACAAACATTTGTGTCATGTAAACAGATGTTTATTCTGTGTCTGGGTGTTTCTATGTATTATAATTATGTATTTACAAAAAAAATGTATGTATGTATTCTATCAGTCATCTAGTTTCAATCGTACAAGCTTTGCTTAGTTTGGGACTAGAAGGCGTTGTTTTAAGTGTCCGTGAATTTTTTTTTATATATTAATTATATTGTATGTTAGACCTAAGCCTTATTTTTTGTTAACTTAATGCTACTTCGTTGTAAACAAACGCTTTGATTTGAAATTACCTAAAATAGATGAAAAGTTCAGCTGCGATTCAGCTGACAAGTTTGATAGTGGAATTTAGTCCCTTGGAATTGGACAGCTCAAGTATCCACGATCCCCTTGTGGGAATGTAAGTTAAAGTAGTTTGTCCGACAGACCGGACGCTGTTCTTTTCCCATGAAACCCCATATCATTTCGAAATTGGTTTATCTTCAGAGCCATGCATATTATGTACATATTTCTTTTCAATATTATTTGGATCACGGAATAAGATTTTGCATACAAACGCAAACGGTGAAATAACCCCCAGATCACAAAAAAATAAGTAGTCCAACATCTTTTGGTTAGTTCCAAGGAGTTTCTATAGGCTTTCCATAGTCCATCAGTAATCAGTATCAGCATTATCATCCAGTCTGCATTAGTATTGTATCTAGCCGTGAGTGGAATGATTGGAGGCATTTCATGAAAGAATTTGAACTTCGAGTTTCAATTCGTTTCTTACCCTTCATGGAATCCAGCAATTTGAACATCACTGCGAAGAAATAGTAAGCAATGTATAAAAAAAAAACATGTGTGAAATTCACACGTGGTAGAAGTGAAACCTTCAAAGAATACTGAACCAATATGCAGTACTAAGTTTCACCTCAAAATAAAAAGTAAAAAGTAGCAAAAAGTTTATAATATCGCATTGGATTTGAACTTGCTCCCGTTGTCGGTCTGACGCAGTCCAACGTCTCACGGTTCGGCCAACGGTAGCTCTGCTGCAATGGTTGAAATTACGGCTGTCTCTTTTTGTTTGCTGCTCTTGTCGTTTCATCGAATTCCAAATCACAACGACGCTAAAGAAGTTTTCACTTCAAAAAATCTATGCGTTTAGATAAACTCAAATTCTGTTACTAATAAATTCGATGTATGCTTGCAGTTACACCGTGTTTTGTTTTTTGCATTAACCAACAGGTTCCAATTCGATTGAAAGACACAAAACCGTTTATTCCCACCTGTTCTGTTGAGCAGTTCTGTTGACAGAACTACTGGATTTTTTTCCCATTCGTTCTGTCCACTAAACAAATGGGAATACAATTCCCACTTGTCCTGTTGAGTAGTTCGGTTGTGATTCAAACTATTTACTTCTCCATGCAATCAATTAGAAGAAGATGCATCGTTTTCTTCTGTTAAAGCCTGCCAACTGAAATCAGTTAAACGAAGGACAAATAAATATATTGAAAACGATGCTATGATCAGAGTGTACCAAATGCAATTGGTTAACGGTAACATAGACATACCTTTGTTTTTAGATTAACTAAGGTAAAGTGCTTCTATTGCAAGTTACCAAAACATACAGTGGGTTTTTTCAGTTAAAAAAAAACGGTGTAACTCTGCCAAGCTTACATCGAGTTCATTAAAAACAAGGAATGAAACTCCGTATAGTTTCTAATTTAATTCCACGATTAAAGTTCATTAAATCTAGTCCAATCAACTTCCAATCCCACTAATCAGGGTACCGCACAAAACTGCAATTAAGAAGCGGCGCCGCTGAGGGTTCTATAGGATTCCTGGGGTCTATTATGTTGAGCAGACGGGCAATGGCCGGGCGTTAGACTTCGAGGCTGTTCTATAGTGGAAGCAGTTTTCACTAGGGTTTTGCTATATTATTGAAAATTTTAATGAAACTTCGAATTAACACAGTGACATGCACAGTTTTTTAAATGGGGGTAATTGATTGAAAAAGATGATCTGAAAGTCTTGTCTAAGAATTTGGGAGTTTTAAAGCACAGTAATAAAGTTTAACAAATTGTAACATATGAAATTAGTAGTGAACTAAATATTATGTCAAATTATGTACCCTTTCAATGGCAAAATGTTGAAATAGGTACTTTATGCTATTTCTGAAGGTAAGCTGCAGAACCATCTTTAACGTTATTATTATACGTAAGTAAGTATGAGTGTGGTTCTTATGAATACAAAGTAGTAGATAAACACAAAGTATTTTTTAGAAGATTTATTTTTGTTTTCAGAACAGCAATAACTAAGCAGTTTTCGGGACCCATTGCAATAAAATGATACCACTGTAGAACAGTCTAAGATTCCTATTTACCCCTCATAGGTGGAAATCACCTCGTCCATGATTTGTGATCGAGAACAGCGTTAATGAAACCTCACGAAGTCCTACTATGAGTTCCACCATTCACCTGAGCTAGATTTTAAATATAATAAAATAAAAAATTGGTTTGCGAAAAGTGATTCGAAAAATTGTTTTCATTTCGCTAAACTATATATTAACTATAAACTATATTTCATACAAAAATACGACTCTATTGTTTCATCTAGAACTCAAACTCAAGACTCTGAACTGAGCTGAGTGAAAATTGAGATGAAATTATGAATTTAAATACTAGTAGTAAAACGTGTTGATGGCGACACTTATTTTTACTTTGTTATTGATTGATTTCAGCATTATTTTTGCTAGATCTCAGTTTTTGTCTTATAAAACTACGTAATATATTTCTTTTTATTCATACTTTTTATCGAGTGTTTTATCTTGCTACACCGTAACATGCTACGTAGCCAGTGGGAATTTTGAGAAAAAAGAGAAAATCATTAGTATTATTTAGTGGTGATTACCTAAATTAGAGTTCACTGAAGCGTTTTGAGACAAGAAGATTCAAGTTATCTGTGTAATATGTCTGTGTTTATCCAAGTGTAAACTCACTCGAAACTTAGAAAACTTGCGAACGAGAACCCCTGGTAAGTACCCAAACGATTCTTTCGTGTACGTCTAATATTTTTATTATATCGTCAATATCCCGCCTCGCCAGACAATTTATGTTGCAAAATACCAACCGATATTTATACGTACAGCAATTTTTCAAAATATTTCAATTTCTTGCCAGAGAGACAGACTATTGCGCTTCTATTCAATGTGCTATTAATTTTGGAGCGAACAAAACTTTTAATATTATTATTATCTACTAAAAGAAAAAAGTTGTAGTAGTAATTGTCATATAGATACAGATAATCGTGAGATTGAAGACTATGAAAATGTAAAAAAATAGCACAGATACATGATAATAGTTTATTATGTAGTACACGGTTTCTAGTTTGATCATTGATTATTTATTTAATTAAATAGTTTTTTGTTTTTGTGATACTGTACCAAAAAGTGTCGTTGATAAAAATTATTCTATAATATTTCATAACATATCGATGGTTATAGCAGCCGCATTTAAAAAGTGTTTGAATAGGTGGTTAAAGAAGTGTTATGTTTTGTTTAACATCCCCAAAGCCGTACGTTTTGATGGTCAAAATAAACCATGATACGCCATAACCGTTTTCGTCACCTACCCTCATCCCTATTTCCATTCAGTGTATTTTCAACCAAACACGTTTTCCCGAAGACGATACCCCATGAAAAAAAGCCATAAAAAATAACATAAAATTTCCATTACTTACTATCCCGGCCGAACGAGCAGTTGCCTTGTCAAAGGTTAAAAATGTCGAAATAAATTATGAGAAAAATGAAAAGGAGGAAAAATAGTGGCAATCAAAAGGTTATTGATGTCAAACATTTCTCAGGGTTTATCTAGTGAGGAATTCCAACCTTTTTGCATAAAAGATCTCGGGGTCTCCTATTTCATATCCGTATTTCAAATTACACAACCCTATGCTATTTTAAAACCAAGTCGAACTTTAAAACTAACTTTTATAAATAAAATTAAATTGTATTCAAGTTGCAAATTTTTGGATATTGAATTCTACACTCGAGAGCAATGATTCCGGGTCACTTAAAGAATGTTAAAAATCTCGGAAACTAAAAATGATAGGTTAATGCAATAAATTGTATTTAATAGACAATGTAATACTCCTTAAATGAAAGTAAAAAAATATGAGTCACCATACATTTTATTAACACAAAATTACATAAAGAAAAAAACTGCTGATCTCTCCTTAAAACAAAAATAGGAAACATGAAATTTTTGAACTTTATTACGATTTGACTTGAATTTTAATACTTCGTATTGCCTCCTCGTGCTTCCATTACTGCGTTTACGCGGTTTGGCATGCTGTACACCAAGTTCCTTATACGATTTTGGGGAATATTCTCCCATTCCTCTGTGAGAGCAATTTTGAGCTCACGAAGCGTGATTGGGGGAGGGTTTCGTTGTTTTACGCATCTGCCTAGCTCGTCCCAAGCATGCTCGATCGGGTTGATATCCGGGCTGCGCGCTGGCCACTCCATACGAGTAATGTTCATCTCTTGAAGGTAGTCATTCACAATCCTACCTGTATGAGGTCGGGCATTGTCATGCATAAATATAGCATCCTCACCTAAATTGACCATAAATGGACCAACATGATCATTGAGGATTTCTTCCACATATCTTACGCTAGTTAAAGAGCCGTTTTCTATGATCACCAGCTCTGTGCGACTTTCAGAAGAAATTCCGGCCCACACAAGTACAGACCCACCACCGTAGGCTACTTTTTCTTCGATGCATGCTTGCTTGAATCTTTCCCCTGGTCTTCGATACACTCTGTGTCTTCCATCGTGCTTGTAGAGCATAAATTTTGATTCGTCGGAGAACATAACTTTTGACCAATCTTCAATACTCCAATTTACGTGGCTCTGGGCATATCTTAGTCTTGAAATACGATGCCCACGCTCCAGTTTAGGGCCGTTTGCAGGTCTAAGGGGTTTTAAGTTAGATTCAGCAAGCCGACGTCTTACTGTCCATGCACTTGGGTTACTTCCTCCGAGGCGTCGAAACTGATTTGTGAGTTCAGTTCCTGTGAGAAAGCGATTTCGAAGCATGGTGTTCACCAAGTATCGGTCTTCTCGTGCTGTGGTACACCTGGTTCTGCCCGTTCCTGGTCTGCGTAGGTTAGAACCAGTTTCTTCGTAACGTCGGAGAACTCTTTGTACTGTTGACAGCGACACACCGACAGTCCTGGCTGTATCGCGCTGACTCCGGCCGGTTTCCAGCATTGTAAGTATTCTGGTGCATTCTTCAGGCGTAAGCGACATAATTTCAGCTTGAATAATGAATATAGAGCACTATCAACATGGTTTATATACCCACATAAATGACAGATTACAAACAAAAGCAAAACCAAATGCTGTAATTTCGTAGTTCCATCTTCGAAAGTGGCCCTTTTTCAAATTTGATTTTTTTAAGATATAACTTTACAATAACTAAGAAGTTTTAATACCTTCATTTAAGGAGTATTACATTGTCTATTAAATACAATTTATTGCATTAACCTATCATTTTTAGTTTCCGAGATTTTTAACATTCTTTAAGTGACCCGGAATCATTGCTCTCGCGTGTATATTCATTGTGCTAAAAATTCCAACGTTATATTATATTGTGTTATATTATATTGCTTTTTGCAACGTAATTTTTAATGCGTTTAACTGTTTTGTTTATTTTCATATTCAATAAAAGGTATTAAACTACTCGTAAACAAAAACAACCCATTTATATTCAAAAACATTAGTAGGGAAATTGGGTGTGGCCCATGAAAAAGCAATTTTGTGTTCCGATCGAATATACTGAACTTCCAAAGTGCTTGTGTAAAAGGCGAACTTTTAAGGTGAATAAAAGGAGCTATTAAATAGTTATTGTAGGAACCTCACTTATAAACATAAAGAAACTTTATTGTTATCAAGAAAGAGTTACAAAGTCTATAATATATCGATGTGTATTTTTTGCTCTAACTACGACCTTAGAAGGCTTTTTTTGGACGTACCTAAGTATTTGATTTGAATATTCGTAGTAAATCATTAGAGTTAGTACTTTTAGGAGAAAAAAAGGCACTTGAAATAAATAATTTACATTATTAATAATATTCTACCTCTCATTGAGTATTTTTCTTTCTCGGTGAAGATCGAACCCACAACTATCATTGCACAGAAGGCAAAGTTATACCAATTAAAATCTGACGCCTGTTAACTGTGTCGTATCATTATAAATAATAAATAAATATTCAAGGACACTTAACACAACGCCTTCTAGTCCCAAACTAAGCAAATCTTGTACGATGGAAACTAGATGGCTGATAGAATACATATAAACAATTTTTTGTGAATACATACTTATAATACATAGAAACACCCAGACACAGGACAAACATCTATGTTTACAACACACAAATGTTTGTTCTCGGTAGGGATCAAACCCACGACCCACAGCACGGAAGGCAGAGCTACTACCAACTGAGCCATGACGCCTGTCTGATAAGTATCTGATACGCTATCTGATAATGTAATACCTATTGCACTTCCCTGGTTTAGCGTCAGTCACAGTCAAAAATGGTTTTATCTGATAACTTGGGATAGCCTAAGTCGGTTCCATGCGACAAAGTTTATAGAAAAGTGCTATAGAGTTAGGGAACCAGGCCACAGTTTCTTACCAGTTCTTCTAGGCTCTAGCTGGCACCTAGAATCACTTATATCTATATTCACATTGGTCTTCTAAAGCCGAGCTAACTAAAATGATGCTAAATCTGTTGTATCTCTTTTCGCTGTCATGCAAGTGACAATAAAGAATTTTGTAAAACCGCGCTAAAATTACAGTTTAATATGAATAAAGGGGTTAGTTTATTTATTTAAACATTACATCTATTATTACAGATCAGACCTAATACAATAGAGTAGTCCTCAAATTCATATAAAATCAAACAGTACAATTACAAATGTCATACATAGAACAAAACAATAAATCTATCAAATATTAGTTTATAAGACGATTCTAAATGGTCCTCGTAATCTTACTGCATGACTGTGACTATGATTGGGTGTAAATTTTTACATTTAGATTTTACTTTAGTAAAAAGACTTCAGAATGAGAATCAGGAAGAGGAGTCTACTGAAACCAGGAAGCTTTACGCCAGGACAAAGGACTCTGTGGATCCCAATTTGTTACATGCCACTTCAGAAGAGCACAAATGAGTGACGCGAAAGGTTGCTATTGGCAACTATGCATGGCTCATTTGCTAGCTATTTCATTACCTCTGTCTGAAGCAGGGCCCTGACAAGGGCCATGCGACCCAATCCTTCACCACGATACATCCCACACTTGCCACGTGAAAACCAACCTTAGCACACAATATATAGGATTCATATATGACGCAGCGATAAACTTTCCGCGTGAGTTTGAAAGTTTAGATGTAAAATCCAAATCACTGCAAGCCAATTTGAATTCTGATACCCAAGAAATAGAAGCGAATGATACAAGCAGGAACAATCCAGGATCGAAAGGTACGTAGGCTTGTTTTTGATGTGACCTCAATTATACAAGCGTTTAACGTGAAACTGAGATTAATAGAAGGTTCGAGTATTTGTAACTTACAGTTTGGACAGTCTGGGATAATGAAGTTATAGTGACACCTATAGATTAGGCCTAGGATAAGAATTATGAAGTTTTGTCTACTTCCATATCTACCTAGACCCAGATATAGAAACAAACAGCAATTGAAAGAAAAACTATCCTGTCTTGGCTATAGTATTGACAACTTAGCTGGTCTCTTAACTGTTAAGGTTTCGGGATGAATTTTAGGAGCAACTTAAACTTTCCGCTTTCATTTGCCATCAGTCAAACAATTAGTTGCTCAACAAAGTAATATAAAAGTTCTTTTACAAAGGTTCATAATAAAAATCACACCATCAAAATAAGATCAGCATTAGCGCATATTTCTCCTGCAACCGTAACAAAAAGATCTTTTTCACAGATGACGTATTCCCTCGCAAATCAGTACATAACGCGGAAGGTAATCATCTGGAAACTATATTCTATTCAGAAGCACGAATTTTACGCAAAAAATGTCCTATGGAGATCTCCAACAACCTGCCCAGTTTATATTGACCTATCAAATTCTATGGACAGGTATAAAATGTTGGTGTTGAAGGTGAGTGTGGGAGGCCATGCTGTTGTGGTTTTAGGGACAACGGCGATGTGTTCATTCAACTATTAATTCCACGTGATTAGACGTGTCATAGCCAAGCCTTTGCACAAATTCAGATAATACTGAAAATTCCTGAATATAGGTTTTCAGTTTTGTGCCACACGCAACGGAGATAAAATGGGAGTGTTCGTGCCGCAACAATATAATGAATTCAATGGCTTATTTGTTTTCTACGTGATTTGATTGGGGGGTAATTTGTCGGTGTTTTATTTCGACAGTTTTATTTGCTTTGCTCATGCGAAAAAGAAAATGGTGTAATTTTCAAACTGTTCTGACTTACCTACCAAAACATATAGTCATACTATGTTCCCATCTATATTTCTTTGTAATAAGGATCATACAAAAAAGCGCTAGTAGTTTTTTTGCCCGTTCTTCTACAGGCTTTGTCGCAAGGATTAGGCACCTAGAATTACCTACCTAGTTTATAGGACTCTAAATGGCCTTTGTAGTTTTACTGAATAAAGCGTCAAAACAAATAATCTCATCTCAAAATAAACTCTAATATTGCAGTAACATTATTTTCTATATAAATAGTAAGAATATTATAATTCCGAGTGCATGTATTGGGCAGTAAGATTAACACTCTGGCTGTTGGCGCAGGCAGCCCAGAACGAATGTCGGTAATTTATCATACAATAGGGGAAAACATTTAGTGAAAATTTATGCGGACTTTCTAGGCATAATAATACCATGCAAAGAAGTCAAACCTATTTACTTCAATTCATGTATGAATATTAGGTATGTTTTTTTTTAAATCATGCCGATAAAATGATACCCATAAAAATATTGAATGTTATAAATCGGCAACTTCACAAAGTGCTGATTCACGCTTATAATTTCCAAGAAATTGAATGACACCCCTTCTTGACGCGATAGAAGCAATTGAATGAGATACAAGGGTTTGAGAGAGCCTTCCCTTCGCTAAATCTCAAGATGGCTTCCAAATAGATATTCAACAATATATTATTGTTCAAAAATCAGGTATCGCGTGGACGATACTGCAGACGATACCGCAAAAGATTTATAAATAACTCCACTGAAAATAGTATTTTCTTTTATAGAAAAATTAGAAGTTTTTAATAAAACCTATTAATTTGTTCCCACTAATATTGTAAATATCAAAGTTTAGATGTCTGGATATTTAATAAATACTTACTCTTTATAATGATGATACTCTATTATATAGCGCTTTATATCATAATAACTAGACCTTTTGAACAGGTGCCGTGTTTGATATTGTTCCAAGAGCACTAAAGATTACTGATAACTAGGAACTGTAGAGTGGAAAATGAGATTCATAGCTATCGATTTGTAATCTAATGTCAGTGATTGATAGAGTAATTTTTTTAAGAAATCTACACGAATAAAGCTACGGGAGATTTACTAGTAGTTTACTTAGAGATAAATTTATCTTGCCGCCGATTTGCCTACGTAAAAGGAAATTACTTTTTATCGAGTTAAGTATAGAGTAAAAGATAACCATTTTGCCATAGCCATGTGTAAGCCACTCGCATACCAAATGCTGACGTAATGCAGCTAAAAATCTTTGAAAAAATTGGCTCAAAAACATCGTAGTAAATACTACGTTTTTATTTTTATTTTTTAACAATGGCAATATGAAAATCAGTAACAAAATCTTTTACGTTTTTTTTTTCAGCAATACCTACCTATCAAGTATTTTTTTTACTATGATACCCCTGCTTGAGAAATACGTCAGATCCTATCGCACTTTTAGCGTGTGTTGGGGCGATAGGCATTGGGTTCGCACCCGGTTTGAGTAGATAAGAATGATTGAGGCGCACGTGGACCCGCATACGTTTCTTTCATTACAAAATATTGAGATAAAAGGTGTTTTGTTTTGTGTTTATGTTACATAAGATATAATGTAGTAGAAGTCACGCACGTTTTATTAAAGCAAATAACTAATTGCCGTAACAGCTCAATCAGTAGTAGCTGTGCCTTCCGTGATAAGGCCGTGGGTTCGATCCCCACTGAGAACCAACATTTTGTGTGTGGCAAACATACATGTTTGGGTGTGAAATGTCCATTTATAATTACCAATTTTTATAAAATAAAAATTATATTTTGGTCGGTAATTTTGGCGAAGTGATTTTTTTACAAAATAAAAGAAAAATAATCATTAATCATTTCTACACGAGCGCTTATTTAGCAATATTTTAATGAGTGACTTTTAACTAGGGTGCTAACACTAACAGTCAATAAAGGGATAATTACGGAGGGAGATGATGATCGATCATCTTAGTGACTTCTTTAGAAATATTTTTTTTGTTTCATAAAAGCAAGTTTTTCGATTTTTCTCACGATGCTTTCAGTCACTGATAAAAAACAAAGGACACTTAAAAAATACTTAATTGGAATGCACCTCATGATCCCACTTAAGTTTAATTTATTTTGTTGTTATGCGAAAATGATGTGCAATATAGAGAAAAATAGTTTTCGTTTGACTTCACCAAAAAATTCTTTTCCATGCTAAACTTGCGAGTCACTTTTCACGCTATAAGATTTTGTCAAACGCCTTCAACATTTTTGGCTTTTTTTTGATTTTTTTTCTATCAATTAAACAATAATTCACTACCGCTAAAGTAGAAAATCGTCATCACTACTCAAATTGCTATTTGATTACGTTTTCGTGTTGCGATCATTATCGGCAACGTTTCGTTTCAAAAAATATTTTTATTAGATTATTTTTATTGTGCGTTTGGATATTTGTGAAATACTGGTGCGAGTTTCTGTTAAACAAAACAAGATCGGTCAAGTGCAAACGAACACAGCCTAGAACGACTGCCGAACCAAGACAGTATTTATCTGGTTTATATTTCAAAAAACTATGCAAGACTCCGTTTTATTTTTTCTGTAAAATTCAGGTACCTATTCCTCTATAAAATATAGTTAATTCGTTGAAATTTTTTGCTCCGTAAACTTCTGAGATAACTAGGGGGAAGCATGATTATAGTTTAGACTATTTTTATCCTAAGTCAAAACCTATGCACTATAGCAAACAAATAAAAATGTATTTAGTATTTTCCTTAGATTCACAGTACATCCATCTCCGGAATAATCCATATCCCGATACGCCATCCATGAATACGAATCTTGCTCAACCCTTTATGCAAGAGGGGTCTGTAAGACCGAAGAAACTATGTTTGATATATGGCGGAATTAATACCCACTTAGATTAAGTCTACTTGGGAATCTATTGTGAGGTAAACGCTTAAGTCCGGGGTCGCAATGGAGTGACAATGTAAGACGTACCTATTCATATTAATATGTACTTTCATGGGTGGCGATTCAATTTACATATTATTTTGTTCGTGACTATCGTACTGTAAAGAAGCAAAGCACAAGCAGCAGTCCTGGATTTGTCAATAGGCAAAGCTGGACATACTATGTTACTGTAGACAAATTCAAAGTAGTCTTAGTTTAATAACCTCAAAATCAGTATATGACACGACATGATCATAAACTAGCATCTATGTAACTATAATCAAAACTAAACTAATATTGACATTAAGAACTAACAAATGGAATATTGGACCAATACATTACATAGTCTGCTAAATACCATCGAAGCACATACCTCTCTCTCGATTCATTAAGCCGTCCACAGCAGGCCGTTAATACGAACACTATTATTTCGTCTGTGATACCGCTGCCAATAATACCCGTATCTCAAGAATTAATACCGCGTTGTTCGTAAATCGAATGCTCTGGGCCGGAAATACCCCCTCGGCTGGCGAAGGGTTACCAATGTTGTATTTACGCTCGTTAATTAGCAGATATTCTGTGGACATATTATGTAACTACTAATAGGTAGTTATTGATTATTGTAAATAGTAGATACCTACCAGTCAACAGTAAAATGTACAATACAAAACAATGTTTACCAAAAGGCGCAAAATATTCAAAAAACTTTCGCAGTATTGATATAATGAATTTTTTTTGTGTTTTTATTAACATTTGTTATACGAGATTTAGTAAAAAAAATAAATCTGTTGTTTATTTTGTAAATATATAATAACTTCAATATGTATTGTCAGGTGCTATCATAAAATTAATCTTCGCAGAGGGGCAAGTTATTTTATAGATTTTTTATAGTTTACGATAAAGTTCAAAATAGTGTATACCGATAAAACGGTCAGTGAAAAAATGAACGTCGTAAAAATCGTATTGTGTAGTACAAAAATAATAGCAACGAGTAGGTAGTTTTGTCTTACATTGTAGTAGCTAGTATTTTGCTATGAATGTTTTTGAGTTACTTATACCTAGTATGCAATGCAATCTAAGCAGCGCATTTGTGCATTAAACCTCTTTTCAATTATGAAATGAAAATGAAATTACAGTCGTAAGTAATTTTACAACAATCAAATTGGATTTAATCATTAGACGTTAGATATTTTGCATTTCTAAGTAAAAATTCAATCAGAAACCAAAAAAGAAAGTATAAAAACAAACCTTTGGGAAGGTGCTAGATTGAATAAAAAATAAAAAGGGTTACTTATTATCTTTGGAAAATATAGAAGGCACAATCAAGTGGTGTCAAGAGCTAGGATTTAAATCAATATGAATCGTCACGCGACCGATAACAAAATATGTCAGTCAAGCCTCTTATCGATATAAGCATTAAAGCCTCGCACATCTCAATTAGTCTTTCAAAAACTGGACTGGCAGACACACACAATGACAGTCCTCAACACAAACCAAGTGACATGGAAAAGAAAAATAAAAAAGTTCACCGCAGATACGTGCAGCACTCAAACACTGAAGAAGAGACTCCCAGTATTGGAATGGCTTCCGAAATACAAAAGAAGCTATTTGATCCAAGACATTATTGCTGGAATAACAGTCGGGCTCACGGCCATTCCGCAAGGAATTGCTTACGCCGTCGTAGCCGGCTTGCCTCCGGAATATGGTCTGTACGCGTCACTGACATCAGGAATCATCTACGTGTTCTTCGGCAGCTGCTACAATGTGACAGTGGGACCGACCGCCATCCTCGCAGCGTTGACAGCAAGATACGTATCAAACTATTCTACGGACTTCGCAATTTTGGTATCATTTCTATCCGGCTGCTTAATTTTGGTTATGGGGGTTCTCAACCTTGGATTTCTTGTGGAGTTCATATCGATGCCAGTTATCAGTGGATTCACGACTGCCGCAGCCTTACAGATTGCTGCGTCTCAGCTCAAAAATCTGTTCGGCCTGAGCGGCTCGTCGGGTGACTACTTCGCAGAGTCAGTGTATAACTTCTTTAACAATATAACGACGGCAAAACTGTCAGAGCCATTGCTTGGATTTGGTACAATGGTTATGCTGTTACTGCTACAGAAAATGGGACATGGCAGCAGCCGCAATGGAAAATTCTTAGAGCAGATGCGTTGGTTCATCTCCTTGTCAAGAAATGCCGTGGTGGTAATCGTGGGTATGATAATAGCTTATGTACTGAAAGTGACGTTGGACGCCGAACCTTTGAGTATAATCGGTGATATTGGCAGAGGATTGCCAGAATTTGGTCCGCCACCATTCTCCACTGTCGTTGGTAATGAAACGTATTCTTTTACTGACATGATTAATATTTTGGGATATCAGTCACTCGCCATACCAATGGTTGCTATACTTGAATCAGTAGCTATTGCCAAAGCTTTTGCTGATGGAGCTACCGTGGATGCCACACAGGAAATGATTGCTCTCGGCTTATGCAACATCATCGGATCCTTTGGACAGAGTATGCCGATCACTGGCTCTTTTACACGAACAGCATTGAACCACGTGTCTGGAGTGAAGACGCCTGCTGGAGGAATTACAAAAGTTCTAATAATCATTGTTGCATTAACCTTTTTGACTTCAACATTTTATTACATACCAAAGGCAACTTTAGCTGGATTGATAATAGTAGCCATGTTTTCAATGCTTGACTATAATTTAATCAGAAGGCTTTGGACTAACAGTAAGCGAGAGTTACTTATTTTATCAGTAACTATGATAGTATGCTTGTCTAAAGGTCTAGAATATGGTATAGTGACTGGTATTGTCATAGAAGCAGCAATGCTTTTGTATAAAGTTGCAAGACCACCCGTTGAATATAATTTGATCAAATCTGAGAAAGGCGATGTAATTGTTGTGCCACTATCAGAAAATGTATCATATTGTGCTGCTGAGCATGTGAGACGAATAGTTTTAAAAGCCTCTTTGCATACTTTATCTGACAGTCTGATTATCGTCGACGGTACAAATCTGAGGAGCATGGACTACACTGTAGCATCAAATTTGATGTCTGTGATAAAAGATTTACGGAAGAAATCGCGTCAGATTCTGTTTATGAATTTTAACCCTGAATTAAAAAGTATATGTGTTGATATAGATTCTAAATCCGAAGGCAAATTTGTTAATGCTGCAAACGCTTTAGAGTTATCTAATCAAATAACGAAAGATGTTTGATACACAATTTTGAAAGGTTAAGGAACTGGAGACTGATGTAGTTCAGCAGCGTGAGAGACACGTTAATCTTGTTAAATATTGCTGTCAGGCACATGATACCTAACGAACGTGTAAACTGAAGTGGTTCATGAAAAGATAGTGCAAGAAACGATGAAGTGTACGATAATACAATCTTATCCGACAAAGGCCGGATTCGAACAACTCTAAATAACGTTATTCTTTATTCAAATAATTCCGTGTTGTTTTTGACAAGTTTAAGGAAGAGACACATAGTATTTTATTTCACAAATAGCGTATATTGACTTGGTCGAGTCCGGCCATAGTGACAAAACTAAATATTTAATTACTTTTTTTTATATATTTAGTTTTGTTATTTTCATAAGGCTCGTGTCATAGTATGATAAAATAATGCAAAATGAGTGATAAGTAAGTTCATTGAAATTAAGGATTTTGTTAAAAATAAACTAATATTTTGCTTTTATTGGCTGTATTTACTAAATAAGTTAGTAATAATTTGCAAGCACACAGGTTATTAATAATACTAATACAACTAATATAAATTTTTGTTTGTATTTATATTTGTAACTGAAATAATCTTCAGTACTTTTAAATTGAATGAAATAATGCACACTGAAAGAAAAAAAATACTGTAGCTAAGTGCAAAATAATCCATAACATCAGGAAGGTTATTCACTTTCATGTCGCAAATTGGTTAGATAATATTTTGTGCTGTTGCCAGACAAAATACCGCAAAATGAATTTACGACAAAAGTATTAGTTCGAAAGATACCCGCTTACATGTGGGTTTTGTATTCAAGGCATCCGTCCGCCAAAGATTGCTTGGACTCAACCCAAAAGGGGGTATTGGCCTGAGTGAAATAATTTTACTAGTTTATCTTTATGACATGTCATCAATAAAAACTGTGAGATACTTTATTCTTCTTCTTCCTAATAGTTTAAGCTGGAGTCTACTATTGGTGACCTTTAAATACCTATTGTAAGCATCAGTTGCCATGTCATACATCCAAAAGTTGACATAGAACACTACTTTTGGTTTTTACTTTATTGATATTGATCCTCTAAAGCTATGTTAGCTAAAATGGCTGTTATTGTAACATCTCTCGTCATTGTCATTGTCAAGCAAGTGAAAATGGCAAAGCATTTTTTAAAGCTGCGCTGAAATGACAGGTGAATATTTATGAAGGCGTTCTTAGGATTGATTTTTTTTTAATTTTTTGGTTAGCTGCTCATTAGATTCGGTAATTGCATTGTTATTAACAGATCGAGTTTTAATAGAAGTCAATTAATGCGTATTTTATATAGGTACTTATTACTTAATAGTTAGCAATCTGAATATTTTTAAGTCGGATAAATATTATATATTTAGAGCCCTTGGCTGTCTCTAGGCACAGTTGGATAATTGGACATTGGTCATCTCTTCAGAATTTTTCGGTAAATACTGCTTCAAATGTACTGATTTTGACATCCTCAAATTAAATTCAAGTATTTTATTCTAGGTGCCGCCCGCGACTTCGTTTGCGTCCCGTTGGTTCCCGTTCATTTTTCGTGATAAAAAGTAGCTTATGTGATAATCCAGGTCACGGACAATATATATTCCAAGTTTCTTCCAAATCGGATCAGTAGTTTTTACGTGAAAGAGTAACAAACATCCATCCATACTTACAAACTTTCGCGTTTATAATATTTTTGATCGAGTGAGTGAAGGGAACGAGATCTTAGTGTCAACTTGGACAAAAATGCTTTGTATGATTGTATGTTTGTATATTAGTTCTTCGAGATCTTTTGAACCGCTTATCTGATCTTCACAGAATTTGGTAGGTATACGGATAGTACTCTTAAGTTTTACTGGTTTGTTAAATGAAGTAAATCGGTCAAGGGGTCGTTAAGTTATTAGGGTCCAAAGGGAGTAAAAAAAAAAGAAGGAGAAGGTGTCATATGATAGGGTTTTGTTTAGACATTCAAAAACCATTTTTATTTTGACTCTAGGTCTAATAGTTTTTGAGTTGTTGTAAAAAATATAAAATTGGAAAACCCAGTATAACGTGAGCTACCATTTCTTGGAGCTACAATGATTTTGTAGTTCAAGTAAGACTGGTACTTAGCTAGACGGCGATTTCGATGCGATTTGCAAAGTTTATTGCAACCATTGGTCAATAAAAATTGTTTAGGTTTTATTAACCTCCGACCATCACGAAATTTCAGTTCGGGGCGAACTACTAGTTTATATTATTTTAACCTTTGGTAAGCATTTTAAACAAAACTGCTTTTTTACTCTTATGGAAAAATTCTATTTTTGAACTATCAATTACAACGAAAGAGCATGTTCTTGCCAAAATTACACTTTTAACTGCACACAAAGTTATTATTATTGTTCCCATTTAGCCTTGACTTTGCCAAAATCAGAGTCTAGACATAAAACGGGCGTCCTGGTATAAATTATTTAAATTACAGGAATATTTAGTTTGAGCTTGAAAGCGCTTGAACGCATTTAAAGATTTATGAGGTTCTAAGGATAGTAAATCAGACTTAAATGAAATAGTCAGTAGATATTTAGTTCACATCATAAACAAAATATCTTACGTTTTTAGGTGTAATAACTGACATTTACAAAAGTAGTTTAACACTTACACATAATATCAGCAAAAAAAATAGAACAGCAGATTGTTTCTCTGACCTTACATTTTTTTGTTTATACAAGGTGTAACATAAATACCCTATAAGTCCGAACAGGGTGTAATCAGACCGACCACCTGAGTGCTTGGACATGTGCAAAGGGTCAATAAATCGTAATTTACATACAAAAGTACAACATTTATTATTTTAGAAATTTGCGACAACCCTAAGTGTTTGTTTACTAGTTGCGTAAACCCGTACACACGCATGCACACGTAGGTACCCTCCTACCGCGTCGCACGTACACGCTAGCCGTGTGTAGGTACATTTTAAGTAAAAGTTACGAGCTCATTTCATGAATGAAAAACTTAAAAAACCCAAAAGTCGTAGAACAAACACTGTTCGCCATGACCTGTAAAATACCCCCCCTTCGGACTTATAGGGTATTTATGTTACACCGTGTATAGAAAAAGTTGTTTATATTGATACTTTAACTCGCCATAACTCTCAAGAGTACTCCTATTATACACTGTACATACAAAAAAGGTAAATCATCATCATCATTCTATATCAGTCCGATGCTGGACGTAGGTCTCTCCCAAGACGCGCCACTGAGCCCGGTTTTCAGCTCTTCTCATCCAGTGTTTGCCAGCTATATTTCTCAGATCGTCGTCGCCCCACCTAGCCGGAGGGCGTCCTACACTAGGCTTGCCTAAACACGGCCTCCACTCAAGAGTTCGTTTGTTCCAACGATTGTCGGTCAAAAAATGTTACTAACTCTTAATCCAACACAAAACACCCACTCAGCAATGCATCTAATCGGTTTGTGTTCCCGACATCAAACTATTCTTCGGCCATTACTTTCCCACTTCTTGCACCCTCTTGTTGATGCTGTAAATCATAACCTCCCTCTGTTTTGCTGGTGTCAGATAAAAATAACCGCCTTTTGTTTATCTCGAGGTGACTAGGAATCGAGACTTTTGTAAAAAGTCGAGCGACTGAGATGTATGGGTTCGAACTTCGAATGTGTTAAAAATACTGGAAGCTAGATTTGACAGCTTATTTAGTAATTTTACCCACAGATGATATTTTATCAGAGGAAGTTTGAAAGTGGCACCAGTGAATGAAAAGATGATAAACAACATGGTATGGACATGTTATGCGGAGAGATGAATGTCATGTAACAAGAAGAGTATTAGATATGAATGTAGATGGGTATAAGAGTAGAGGTAGGCCAAAGAAAAGATGGATGGACTGCATGAAGAATGACATGGGTAAGAAAGGAGTGACAACCGAGATGACGGCTGATAGAAGAGCATGGAAGATAAACACATGTTGTGCCGACCCCACATAAAGTGGGAAAAGGGCAAGGAGATGATGATGACCCACAGATGATATTTTTATTATGTAGGTCTCTATTTTGTAGTAGTAATTCTCCGTCTCAGGTCCGTATACTGATAGCGAAATCGTTACTCAAGCATAGATTTGCGTAGAGTTTCGATACAAATATCTATGCTTGCGTCCCGATCAGTGCTTGAGCAGGACCTCATACTTCACACTCGTTCTTGCCTTTGGCTCGTACTCATAATATTCCAATAGGTAAATGATAAACTAGAGTGAAACAACACGCTATCGACCGGACAGGCACAGCACGTGAAATGTCAGCTCGTACAAAAGGCGGCTGTGTGAAAAGGTAGGCGCCGCCGGGTGCCGCGCTTGTATCAGAGGCGCGTCAATCAATGTTTCCGCAGTGTGGAGGTACGAAGGATGGATGAGGTAATAATTTTAAATGAGGTGTTTTTGATTTAAATTTTAAAACGAATCTTACTTTGGCATCTATACTATTATAAAAATGTAAAAAAACCAAAAACTAAAATTAAAGATATGAGAAAACTAAATATGCAGTTCTACTAAATAAACGATTCTGATTCCGAAAATCGAGTTTGTCTGTTCGTTTGTTTGTTCGCGGATCACGCCTAAACTACTGGACCAATTTCAATGAAACTTATACCATTCAGAAGCCCTTTTTCCGGATTGAAACATAGGCCATATTTTATTGAAATGAAGGACATGGATTCTTAGATACAGCTTGACCTCTCTAAACCAAAAGCCGCCATTGGCACGAGGTTCACCGTATGCTGGTTGACAGATATTTTGATGGAAAGTTTCGTACGCGTACGAAGTCGCGGGTATCAGCTAGTATAGAATATATGGATGCCTATAATAATATCCAGCAGTGTCTGTATCATTCATAACTTGACCTTTCAATGACGATGACTTTTGATGATGCTGGTCATCATCATCCTACCCTTGTCCTACGCTAAGTGGGGTCGGTACAACATTTCTTCGTCTTCCATTCTCCTCTATCAGCCGTCATCTCAGTGTTCACTCCTTTCTTTACAACATGATGATGATGATATTCACAAATGTAATTTCAACGATCTACGTAGCGGCTTTATTTTCCCACCTCCTTGTAAATATCCTCGGCAAAGCGGCGCCCACACCGACGCGAAAACTGAAAGCGGCGGAACTTGCGGTGTTCTATGAGTATTTGTGACGGAACTATTCGGTGTTACCTTGACATTTTCAATTTGCCTTGCCGTTTAGTATAAGCTTTCGGTTTCGCAATTCCGTAGGCTACATTCAAAGTTGTGCTACCAAGTGAAGCATTTCTATGAGTAACTAGCCGTCTCCCGCGGCGTTGCTCGCGTTAGGGTGTGACTTTTCAAAATTCCATTTTCCCGCTTTTCTGTTGAAATTTTTCCTGAATTTTCTTTGCTATAAACCTCACGGAGCCCGAGACCTTTCCAACGAATGCAAAACCGTGGAAATCGGTTCGTGCGTTCTGGAGTTATACCGACAGGAAGGAAAACCCGACTTATTTTTATATAGTAGATCTGATAATAGTAAGGGAGACGCCAGCAAAAACTCAACGTTATCTGCCTCCTGATTGGTTGATTGTCTATTTCTGAAGTGAAAACTTCTTTAGCACCGTTGTGATTTGAAAGTCTTTTTGAAGGTTTCACTTCTACCACGTGTGAATTACACACATGTTTTTTTGGATACTCGTACCTACTATGAAAATTCGACACATCACACTCTTTGTTAGTATTCTCAATTTCGTTCGCAGTTGGTTTTTTTGTTTTCCAGGGCTACTAAACTAGCAAATTATGAGGTCCAACACTTTTATCACACAGCCTACCTGTTGGTAAGAGGCTAAGCAACCGTAGGATACCATGGGACTACGTTACCTAATGGGAGACAAATTACCAGTGATTTTTCAATCAATTGCTTATTTAAAAGGTTTGCCAATGGCTCTACCAACCAGACCAAGGACATTTTTTAAATGAATGAATGAATGAATGAATGATTTATTTGCATGAAGAGTGGTACATATTAGGTCTTAAATAAATTATTGTTTCTCACACTTCGCCAGAGAAACCCAGCATGCAAAAAAGATGATAAAAAATCATTTGTCATTAATTTTTAATAACTTTGCCGCAATGATCCGAACAATATATAGACCCAATACAAAACTATAGAAGAATTTGAATACCTAATCACATATCTACAACCAGTAATTTCCTTCTATCTATTTTTAGAAGCTTCGACCTTGCCAGTATTGATCAGCTCCCGCCGTTTCCGGCCTAGACACGCAGACGCCTAATCCAGTTTACTTTCACTCAGAACCTTCATTCCTATTCTCTTGAAATATGATAAAGAACAAAAATACGTAAGATATATTGTTTTAAAAATCAAGCATGTATGTTACATTGGAACCTCAGAAAATATGTATAGTTTGCTCCCCCGAAAGTTTTGGCGTTTTTTAATCTTTTCGTCATGAAAGAAAAGGATTTGATATTAAGTCAGAAACATCATAGAATTACTAAATTTGTTCATTAATTGTTATACTTCCGTAAAAGCACGATATTTTTTCGGTTTTTATTTTATAAAAACGATACTAAATTCAGTTATATGATGTCGGTGATAACCAGGGCACTATCACCCGGTCCATGTGACGTCACATCCCGATGAGTTACGACCGGGCGCATATCCGGTGCACAGTGCGTCGATAATGGACCACCTTGCGTTTTATGGCACCCCCATTGTCATTGTTTATCGTAAACGCCATTTGTGCTATAGATTTAGCCTTTTGAAGCTAGATTTGAAGAATATGTTGGAGCTTTATCAAAACTGTTTAATGGTTATCGTCTACGGCCTGACTTCATCTACTACTCGGTGTAATATGCCTGAGTAGGTGCTATAAAAAACGTTGTTTGAAATTCAGAATTTCAGGGTACACGTCTAATCTAATGAAACAAAATAATTTATGAGTCCTTTATTCATTCAAAATGGTAATTTGTACACCACTCTTCATTGACCTACTACAATACCAAAAAACCTCTTTGTGACCGCAAGTAATTTTTTACCGAGATGTTTTTCTTTATTATGTTTTTCAAGCAGGAAATATTTGACTCTAAAGCAATATTGTGTAGGTTTTAGGTTCAGCTTACTATAGAGTCAGTAACTTTTAACCCTTGCGACATATTCTTCAATACGTCGATAAGAGGCTGTAGAGGATGTATTTTGAAGTTATACTTCTATAGCGACTTCCAACAACGTTGCGTTACGCGGTTGACATAGTCTAATACGCTACAAATGCTACAATCAAATATAGATGGCAGTGTCCAGCAATTTAGCATTTGACCGCCCGTGTTTTTGAAGTTATACGAGTTCCAACTGACAGCGGGGGAAATAGAAAGAGACTATAATACGCTACAATCAAAATATAATAGATGGCAGTGTTCATGCAACTTTTTACTTTTTATTTTGAAGTGAAAATTTAGTACTGCATATTGGTTAAGTAAGTACATAAAAAAATACTAAATTAATTTCACATTAAACACAGAGCGAGAGTGAATGCGTGGTACTCGAAGTATAACTTCTCCCGCGCGTAGGGACTGCACGCACAGGTCTTTTTTACACATTACTTGTCCCTCGTCAATAATTCAAGCATGGTACCATTAGTTATCTATCGGCGCCTCTCAGACTACAAGGCGGTTCCAAACCCCCATTTTTTATGCACCCCCGCGATGCACGCTCGCTGCTTGATCCCAAATTATTGAGGGGGTTAAATTGACGTTTTATGAAACAACCAGACAAGTGATATGGAATAGAAAATTGGAAGTTTTTGCGAGATAGGTGTAACTAGTTCCATCCATGGCGCTTCAGCTGTCGGTTTACTGTCTGTGCCATAAAAGTTTGATGGGTATACATTCACTACGCACTCTCACAAAAGCACGCACCCTATAAGTACACCCATTGCAATATGTATTAGTTTTTTTTACACAATATTATTGGCATACTTTTGACCGCAATCTCACATGTGCTATTATCACGAATAAATAAGACATTAATATACATATTGTTGGGTAATGTCGACCATGTAATGAGTGCAATACGATTTTTTGTAGTTATAGAAACTCATGTAGAGCTCAGAATTATGATGGGTAAGTGCAATGCAACACAGGACATCTTTGGACGTGAAACGTATATAAGGCAAAAGTCATATAAGGTATGAGTAAGTTTAGCAGAGTAGTGAGGCAATGACCATTTAAAGTATGAGTAAATTCAGCAGAAAGAATAACTACCTCCTAATAGCTTTAGATTGAATTTTAGCTTGTATTATAAAAAAAAAAATTGGTATAAAAAAGTCATGAATTACTAAGATAATTTCATAGATGCAATGCTCAAGGAAATGACATATTTGTATAGAGTCTGATTTATCCGTCGCTCGCTAAGTGTATTGACGGAAATGGCTATAACTCACCACTCAGAAGATTGCGGCTGGGTGGCGCCACTTGTCTCTTCTTATTTACCTACATCTTAAAAAATTATCTAGAGAAAAAAAATAACCTATATGTTATTGTTAGGTATCTAGAGAAACTAGGATCCCTGACTCTCGACAAGGATTCCTTTTAGGCTCGCATGCTAAGCTAAGATAATACTCAAATCTAAATCAAGACTCAAGCATAGATATCCAGATATTCATTGAATAACGTCCCGGTAGCCAGTGGTACCTAGTAGTAAGTTAACATAGATGTTTGTTCTATGTCTGGGTGTTACTATGTATTATAGGTATGTATTTACAAAAAAAAAAATGTATTCTATCAGCCATCTAGATCCCATAGTACAAGCTTTGCTTAGTTTGGGACTAGAAAGCGTTGTGTTAAATGTCCGTGAATATTTATTTATTTATTTAATTAAGATTAGGGCTGAAATACTCAAACGTCATTCAAAATTTGAGCACCACTTAAAATTTTAAGTGGTGCTCTGCCTCTGTTTGACATAACTCATTTGTAAGAGATAGCAATAATTTAAGCGGAACTTAAATTGAGTGGAGTTTGAATGGCGTTTGAGTATTCGCCCATAGGTCAGGCTAGTTAAGATCAAAAACGTTGGTAAATATCCGATAGAGGGAGTTACTACACTGGAACTGAAAACTAGCAGTAGGCAAATTCAGGTCATTATTGGAGAAACTTTGAATAAAACCTATGCGAAATTTTCTACCAGGTGTACCTAAAACTTACAGGGGTTAAAGTACATAATCAATATAAATTTGTTTTACCATGAAACCATCAGAAGAACAAAATGCAATATCTACTTGACATAATGTAAAGGTCAATTTTTCACGCTTACGTTGTTGGCTTTATAGGAAAGTTGTTTATATTGATAGTTTATTTAACTGTCAAGTTAACAGAATTTTATCACTCTGTATAATAATGATGGTAATGAATGTCAGCCTATATGGTCAGGAAACCAGCTCGGAGGTTCGGGCGGGCGGCGCCTTACACATTTCCGGCTCTATTTGCATTTGAGGCGAAAACTCGCACGGGCTGCGGTGATTTGTCTCCTTTAATTCCATTACGTGAAGGACGAGCTTGTACATAACCCATGCAAATTCAGGCTATTAAAATCTCTTTTATTTAAATAAATAGAAGATGAGGGTATTTTCTTGATGTGAGATTACCGTCGCAGGCATTTTTGAACTTACGGGAAACACGTTAGTGTCATATTATTGTGTTTGATACCTGGAACGAAAAAAAATAGTTAGTACCTAGTACATACACCACAAAATTTTAGTACAAATACCTACACCTTATTTTGTTAACAGATTGTATTTTTGGAAAAGGCAAGCTACTCACGACAGGGGGTATCCTAGTATGAGACACATCCGATATTATCAATAAAAATAAATAATAGGTCTTTACATCTATTGAAGATGATTTATACAGCGTCAGGAGGCAACCTATGCCTACACTTAACGGGACACTGTAGTGCCTGGGACAATGTCTAGATGGAGTAGGCTTGCCCAGCACCTATACCATCCTCTCAATCTATTACCAATAGACTATTGGAAATGCTCAATGTACTTTTCTGATAAATAAATGTTTGGTATTATATTACTACAGAACATTGATGAAGACAATATTCGCACGCAAGCCATCACACACATCTATCACCTGTCTGAAAATCAGGTCAAATATAATTGATAGCCTGACCCATCTCATTGACTAATGGTGCGGAAGAGATATCTCGATGTTGACGGATCGTCTTACGTCGTCAAGGTAAATACCAGCCTGAAAACTGTTCAACCAAAAAGATTCCGTGTGCGGAAACGCAAGGATAATAAATACCGTCTTACTGTCTTACTTAGAATTGCCTTTCAACACTCCAGGCAATGACAGGGATGTCTTTATTTGTCTGGAAGAGATCGCTACTGAGCAATAAGGCCGCTTATTGTACATTCATGCAACCTGTTTACAATATTCACAATATTTACAAAATACACATGAAACAGTTGAGCTATCTACAAACCGTTGCAAACGATTTTAGCTCAACTGGTCCAAATCAGTCCCAATCGGAAGCGTGTCGCTTTGTCTTTATTTCATAAGTTTTAGTTTTTTCTGTACAATAAAGCGTTTTCATTAATATTTTAAACTATTTTAAACGGTGATTAACTTATTACAAAAGGTAAAAAGCGAATAAGCCCTGTTGTCCTTAAAAAATATTCAGTTTCTTCGATATGTTTGCGGTTATCGAATAAAATAGTGCTGAGGCCCCAGTTTTCTAAAAATATGGAAAAGAAATAGAGGGAGCCCTTTACCAGGAACCATGACTCACTAGGCAACCTACCTACCAGCCCTTCACGCAATAAATCGTGCCCCTTGATCTACTAATAATCATTGGATGATTCACTTCAAGTTACTTATGTAATGTTGTGTGTGTACGTACGTATAAAAATCAAGTTTTATAATTTTATAAACATACTGTTCATCTAAATAATCCATAAAAACACAAAATCATGTTTGTCTAATATTAACCAACTTGTCAATTTTGTCAGTACAATAACAGAAGGTACCTAGGATTGATAATTTTCGATAGGAATGAGTTTCTATAGGGATTTAACGTATTAGTATAAAAAAACTATGAGAAAACCAGTGAACTTGTTTGACTTTTATCCTCTGAAATCGAGTGAACGTCCTATGAAATCTGCCGCCCCTTGGCCGTGGCATATACAGCCTATTGACAAATCCAGGACTGCTTTTGACAACAATATCACGTGATGTTAAGCGATGATGTGTGGTCGACGGTGTAGCACTAGCACATTTGCCTATAACATACCTATTCACTCTCCTCTTAAAACCGTATTATCAGAATCAGTGTTTTTACTCCCTGTATGGTTAATCAGAATTGTTAATTACAGTGCCAGCTTAAATTTAAACTCATGGAAGCTCCAACGTAGTTTTAATTGAGTGCCGTACGCAGAAGTCAATGTTTTAATACGATTTTAGCGCTAATTTCTGACTGTGGCTCCGCTCGCGTGGTTACCTACAGGCACTTGGTTGTAATAAGCTAAGTATTTAATAAAAAAAATAATCGTTGGCAATACCTGTGTAACATGACAATGTGTCTGGGTGTTACTATCTATCATAATAATATATTTACAAAAAAAAATTATATAAGTATTCTATCAGCAATCTAGTTCCCATAGTTACAAGCTTTGCTTAGTTTGGGACTAGGGAGCGTTGTGTGATAATTGTGATAAATGTCCAAGAATATTTATTTATGTATTTGTACTTAGCTCATTTTTTTAAAGCTGTTAGATAGAAAAAAAATAAGCTCGTACATATATACCTAAATAAAAAACTGTCCTTCCGTAACATATTTGTTTCGAGTGCCTAAAAAATAGCACATGACATGCATGTACAGGAAATGAGAAAAAACCATTCAATGCTAAAAAATATGAAATCAAAGTTTTATGGAAAATATTTCTAACAACATTCAAAACTCACTGAAAACATTTCTTACGACGTTCAAAAACCGCTTTAAAATTGTAATGTTTATTTGAAAGAACAATAACAACGAAGCGTGAAGGAGCATGCAGACATTTGTCGGCGTAGCACTTGCACCGCAACATGATATTTCCCAGGGGTTTCACTGCGACATGGCTTTCTGGGATATTTCAGATTTTTGGCTGCCTGCGACAGTACAACAAAAAATATTAGGCTTTTTTGTGAAGATTCGGTTGATTTTAAAAACTGTTTTCGTAGGAACTGAATCGAGTGCGTTATGTTGATAATTGACATAGGTACGACCAGCGGGCCTAAAATGCGCACCGCGAGATATTTGTCATGTCGTTGTCAAAATGTAAGCATTTTGTACCAGTTTAGGAACTATTGCATTATCTGTGGTACCTAATGGTGTCGACAAAACGCGCCATAATGTACACTTTTGACACTACTTAGTCGGCGTACCTCTCTGAGGACGAGATAATAAAAAAGTCATGCAGAAATGTCAAAAGTTGAAAATTCAAAGGCGCGGTTTCTCGACAACATTACCACAGATAATGCAATAGTTCCTAAACTGGTGCAAAATGCTTACATTTTGACAGAACGACATGACAAATATCTCGCGGTGCGCATCTTAGGCCCGCAGATGATTCAAAATGTACTCTAACTCTCTAAATCTCATGTAACTCTCCTGTCCATCCAAAGAAGGTTGCCTGGAAGAGATTGCTTTAAGCAATGAGGCCGCCCATTGTACCTAACTCCTAAAACTTGACTGTATTACCAATTTTGGTATTTTTTTTGTTATTTTGTTTACGTTATATAAGTGGTGTACAATAAAGAATAGTCTATCTATCTATCTCTCATTAGAGTTAAGCTCACCTTTGCACATGACCTACCTAAGTTCCCTTATATTTCTTTACTTTTGTGTACGTTAAAGAAAAGAATGAAGAAAGAATGTACCTTGTGGTTTCATTAAGGGTATCAAAGTAGATAGCTTAAAAAAATTGAAATAAAAATGAATCGCTCACAAAATATTGTAACAAAAGAAGTAGATGCACCTCTGCTTTTTAATTACTTTGCAGAGCATTTCAACCATTTACGAGTCGTCAGTTTCAGTTCTTTGAGAACTAAGTAAAAGTTCAATATTTGATTATTTATATTCAAATGAAGTTGTCTCAATTAACAGAACTATGAATTATTAAATGAATGCGGTCGCACCCGCTAACGAGTTTGCCATCTCATTGTTTATTTACTTACAAAACGCGATTACATGGAAAGGTGTAATAATTACAGGGTGTTCTGTGCCTTGATCACGAATAAATTTTAATGTGACAATGAAATGAAATGAAATGAAATCCATTTATTCAACCCATTTGGGTACAAACACAGATCAAACAGAGAGAAAAAAGTAAGCCAGACAGATAGGAGCAAAACAGAGTAAGTGGTAGGAAAGAAGGTACAAACAATTTCAAACAAAAACAAATAAAAATAGTGCTAGTTAGTCCTGTCCTGCTCTGTAGGTACCCTAGTGCGGTTGAAAAGGTTGTTCCCAGCATATGCTGC
Source organism: Eulithis testata (assembly GCA_947507515.1). Classification (NCBI taxonomy): domain Eukaryota; kingdom Metazoa; phylum Arthropoda; class Insecta; order Lepidoptera; family Geometridae; genus Eulithis; species Eulithis testata. Next base: position 10,704,448 of record OX382197.1, read on the forward strand.
CCCACATGCATGGACCATGAGATGGAGCACAATCGTAAACGTATCGTAACGCTAGCGTAGGTATCTCAGATACCTTGCGCTTTGACGCTAGAACATTTGGTAATCGAGCTGGCGCCGAAGCATATAATAATGATTCGAATACAGTTTACGTTACGCGTTGACTGATACATTTGTTCGTGATCACCGCTCAGATTCATCTGCAAAACGTGAAAATCACTGACCTTGATTTTCGATTTCATAACGAAGCAGAAAATGTATCAGTTATAGTCTTTAAAGTAATATGAATCAGTTATTATATTATGTAAGAAAATGAAAGGAAGTTCAAAGTTTGCTCTACCTATATAGAGCAGTTCTAACGTAATGAATAGTAATTATGAATTAAGTAATATTTATTATTCGTGTGAGGTTTTTTTTATTAAACCTATACTTTCCCACTGCTGGGCAAATGTCTCCCTCCCCTCATCTTCCATTCGTGCGAGGTATTCCACTGCAATATCTTAGTGTTTTATTGCTAAATGTAGTCCTTTTTTGTTGAATACTTATATACCATACTGAGTTTTTGAGTAATTATACAACCATTAAAAATATTTGTGAGCATGCTGTATAAAACTGTGACATAAAGGGGTGGACGTTGAACATAAATTCGTAATGTACTGTTGACAGCCAAATTGAGCTTTGATGTAGGAACCCAATACGGAACAAGTAAATTACTACGTGAATAGCAGTTAAAACTAATTGAAAGATTTACATTATCATCATCACCATCATCCACGGCCCAACTTCACCCACTGCTGGGTATAGGCCTCTCTTTGTTTGTGCCACTCCTCACGGTCCTGTGCTGATCTCATCCATGTCCTGCCCGCGATGTTCGCAACATCGTCTGCCCATCTCGCTGCTGGTCGACGGACGCTTCTGTGTCCGGATTTTGGACCGATTTTTATTTACCTGAGAATAACTATATAAATAGGCCTTTACATCTATTGAAGATGATTTATACAGCGTCAGGAGGCAATCTATGCCTACACTTAACGGGATACTGTAATGCCTGGGACAATGTTTTAGATGGAATAGGCTTGCCCAGCAACTTTTTTTTTTGTTGACGGGAGGAATCTGCACACTGGCATCAATACCGCATTTCAGGGATGCGGCAAGGTAGTGTGGGGATGGCGAACACTCACCGACCCACTAAACCACCATACCATCCTCTCAGCCTAGTCAGCCATATCCACAGGAAAGACAAAGTCAATACATGCGAAACTGACTAAGCCACGGGTTAATAAAAATAACTACTGAAAAAGAAAACCCGTAGCTCAGTTACTGCCAAGTTTTTCGTGAGAAAGTACAGCAAAATGACCCAGACGTGACGTCAATCGAAATAACACGTTACAATACAATTTGCAAGCGTAGTGTAGAATGCCCTCCGGCAAGGTGGGGCGATGATCTGAGAAATGTAGCTGGCAAACACTGAGAAGAGCCGAAGACCGGGCTCAGTGGCACGTCTTGGAAGAGACCTACGCCCAGCAGTGGACTGATATAGGTTAATGATGATGGTGGTGAATACAATTTGGATCTGATGAAAAACAATCTTAACAGTAGATAGTTTGTCACATAAAACTGTGCTCGTATCAAACCAAGCACATCTCTAATTTATCTCATAGAATAAAACGTACTAAGGGCAATTACCTCGAGGTAAGTGTCATTTTATAGTCCTCTGTCGCTCACCTGTCGAATCAATTTAGTTTTACTCAAAGGAATATGATCCTTAATTCCAGAAGGATAAGGTAATATTCAGCGTGTGTAAAAGGCTATAAAGAATGATAGAGTATGCTTTAATGGCATGCAAGCTTGCATTTTGATTTGGTTGCCAAGAAAACTGGAAATGAAAAATATGCAAGAAACTATTCTAAAAATAATCGTAAGCCATTTGCAAAAAAACAACCGTATAAAGGATTTCTCATAGATTTTATTTACATTTTAGAAAATGGTTGATACATGCAAATCGAAGTAAAAATAGAAAGAAGATTTTCAAAGGTGTTTTCCTAATTATAGGAACATGTTTACTAATAGAATCCAACTAAACTGCAAAAAGTTTATTTTGGAAGATAATAACGCAAGTATCGGCGTATCAAGTATCGAAAATAACATAAAATTGACAGCGATTTCTCTGTAGCAAAGCCTTCAGCATTGAAAGCATTGAAAGTGCTTCCAAAATAACAGAAGCTTTCTTTGGTTCCCGTCGGGCGCAAACCGCAAGGAAATGTATTCACAATCTGGATGCCTGTATGTAATTTTAATGTTCGTACAAGCAACGCCGTGGATTTAATTTGATGTAAAATTGTTATGGTCCATACGATAAACTTATTGCTAAATTAATAAATAAATATTCTTGGACATATCACGCAACGCTCTCTAATTCCAAACTAAGCAAAGATTGTACAATGGGAACCAGATTGCTTATAGAATACTTAAGTTTTTTTTTTTAATACTTACTTATGGCCTAAACTTATTACATAAAAAAAAAATACGTTAATTGACAGAAGTCACAGCTCATGCAGTCGGTAGTAGCTCTGTTTTCCGTGCTGTGGGTCGTGGGTTCTACTTTCGCTAATTTGAAAAATCTCAAATACAAACAACACCCTTGACAAACTGTGTGATTATTTTGTATTTTTTTTTAATATACTTTAGACTACTTACTTTAATCGTCGCAGCTGTAATTGTACCACAACACAAAACACATTTTCTGTGGCACCGCGAATGCTCAGACACTAATAATGTTGTAATTAGGATTTGATATATGAAACAGTTGTGTTAAGCACATTTCAAGTGGGAATAATAATGGTTTAACCTTCTTAAGAATTAAGTATTTTACTGAATTTTAGCGTTATTATTTTGTTTCACTCATGGTTCGATTTCTACAAAGTATTGGACGAAAATTGATCACAAAGTGAAGGAGGCATCTAAGCGTATCTGATTACAAAAGTTTTGCTTGATATTTTGACGAACTTCATTTGTTTTTACGCTGGAGTTTTCTGATAAATAGAGGTCTAGGTGTCTTTTATGCAAATTAGCATCGATAATTTTCATCGGACGAGTTATATGGCAGGTAGTTGAAGTGGAATTAAGATATTATACGATTTTATTGCTCTGGCTTATTATGCAAAATCGTAAAACGCTGCAGGGGCAGCATCTGAGGAGAGCGGTCAGTGACCGCTGAAGCGTTTAGGGTGACAAAAGGCAGCGCTAAAATGACGCAGTGTCACAAACGTGCCAACTTTGAGCCAGCGAAAGTTATATAAAACACACATTCACAATATTCAGGTGTGTGAATGTGTGTTTTGGGCTTCACATAAGACATTATCGAGTTTAGTAGTTCTGATGCTACGGCCAGACGTGTCGCGACAACACGAAGATTCGCGTTGTCGCAACACGTCTGGCCAAAAATATCACCCTATCGCGACACATCGCGATAAAAATGTCGCGCCTCTGTTGATAAATTGGATTACATCAAAGGGTTTTATCGCGACAAAAGTTCGTGCGGTTGGCTACACTTGCATGCGCTCAGTTGACTGCGAGACGCCGAGCAGCTTGTACAAGTTGTGTAAGAGAGAGAGAGAGAGAACTTGTGTAAAAGTTGCAAGATTATGTCGTAGATCGAACACGAAGTTTTTATCGCGACAACGCAACAGAAAACTTCGCGCGATAATGTAGCCGTAGCATGAGAGACAATAAGAAGGGAAATAAATACCTAACTAATTTTTTTTATTCAAATATCTGCGAAAATGTTTGCACCTTAGCTTTTTTTATCATTATTATTATGGTAGTCATGCTCAGACCTTAGCGTATGTACTCTGATTCGTTCAATCTAGACACTTTGAAAATGAAACAAAATGTTACTTGAAACTGCAATTTTAGCAATTTCCTCAAAACAAGTTTTAACAGCTGATGAATATTTTCACAAAATGGTAACAGTTACACCGTTTGACCACAATCTCACCTGATGTTAAGCAATAATGATTTTAACCAGCTAAGAATCAACTCAGTTCAGCTTTTTTCACAAAGAAAACCAGAGCCTAATCAGCTAAATATTTTGTAATATTCTTTTTAGTGTTCAGGTAACTTCTGCAGCATTTTACAGGACCCGCCAAACAGCGTAATCCCAATATTAATTTATATCCCACCTCTGTTTGTGGTCATTCCGCGCCCAGGTGCGAATAATGCCGTTACAAATGATGCTGCTGGGTGGAATGACAAGTGGCATGACGAGCGCGGCCTGTGTCACGAAGACCGCGGCTACAGCGGTGGTTGAATCCAAGGTATGACGCTGTGTTTTCAAAGTAATTGATTTTAAATTTAATTGATTTTTTAGGGTGATAGAAAGCCAAAGGACTTCGTAGTCAGTGGAATGCTTCAATATCTGAGGTCAATTTCAAATCGATTCAAAGTCAAAATCAATTCTCATTCTTTAACTTATTCATAATTCTTTAGAAAATCATTCAAAATGGCTGCTGTTGTTTCTCATTTAAACTAATAAGTTTGACCAAAGTTTTCAAGAGACAACTTTTTTGTTGGATTTAAAAAAATATGGTGACGACATCTGTAACACAATACAACTCAAGTAAATCTTGATGTCCTGAAAATGGTTGAATAAAATCAAGATTTTCCTGCACAATTTTGAGGGATCAAATTTTTGCCAAATCTCCAATTCATAAAAGTAATTCTAATTAAAGCCTACAACAGGTAACGCATGTATAATCATGGTGCTGATTAAAGGTGGATATGGCGACACCCCCTTAATTAAGGCGCAGTATCGACTAGGGAGCTCTTTGGCTTGAATAAAAGATACTACACGTGCGACCCGAGGTTAACCTCGTTCAGGCTATTTATTATGAGGCCCGTGAAAGGCTGGTTAGAGTAGAACAGATAATTGGCTGAAGTATAGAACTTACGCCTGTTGGTATAAAAGGTATCAAGGTTACTAAAATAAAAAGTAAAAGTAAGTAAAAATTAAAATTCTTTTTTGTGAAAAACTGTTGCTGGTATACTTAAAAGCACATTAAGGTTTGGTAGATATAATGGTAACAAGTAAGTAGTACCGTTTAGTGACTCTGTTCCCCACACTAGGACAATAAGAGCCTGTCTAGATGGGGCGTTTTGCGGGCGAGTCCACTCGCGCGTTTCAGTTTATTGTATGAAGAAACGCGCGACAGGTTCTGGACGCGATATATGTAGCTCGAGTATCGAGCGCGCGAGTGTCTACGAGGCCACTCGCGCGCAAAACGCTCCATCTGGACAGGCTCTAAGCCTGTAAAGTGGGGTCACAGCGACTCTTCGCGGACATATAGAATCGCGGATATAAAATGGGATGCACGGCTGTAGAAGATAGCACAGAGCTTGGTTTCCTTTGATTGAGGTTGTGATTTTGATCCTACATCGGGACGAAAATTCCCAAGCGAGATAGACATTTCTACAAAGGCCTTTTGTTCATAGTTTTTCAGAAATTTTTCTCTAATACATATCTCAGCCGAAAACTTGTTTCACGTCATAGTCACATAATGCTCGAGATTCTGGCCCACTGGTGGGCCAGAAAAAAAACCCAGGGAACAGGGAAAGAAACCCATCGTGCAAACCCATTAGCATAGTGGGCTCGTTGGGATTTTTTTTTCTCATCTGGCCCACCATTTGCCCAGCCGGTGGGTTCGATGGAAATAATGTAGTCAGAGACACGTCTATTTAGAAACTTTTTTTAAACCCATATATAATTTAAAGTACGATGAAGCCAAGTTTCATAACCAAACAATGAATTCTTATAACAGTAACAAAACAAAACACAAAGCCGAAACACGTCGACGCTCCCAAAATACCGACTAACCCAATAATTTAAAAATTACAGCTGTTCCATTATTTGCATAACTGTATTGCCCTCTGACATGAAATCCCAAATTAGGTCCCTTGAACCCTAGAAGTAACCCGCGTAACCCGCAATGAAGTAAACTGGTGTAACTCGAAAGGAGACTTTCCACTATAATGCAATTTTTTGGAAAATTCAATTGAAATAGATTTTGCCCTTGGCATCAATTACTTTAGAATGCGGTATACGACTATTTTTCCATACAGAAGCTGCAGGGTTATTACACCACTGTTTGAAAACGTATATCCAAAGTTAACCTAGGCGTCATGGCTCAGTCGGTAGTAGCTCTCCGTGCTGTGGGTCGTGGGTTCGATCCCCACCGAGAACAAACATTTGTGTATTGTAAACATACATGTTTGTTCTGTGTCTGGGTGTTTCTATGTATTATAAGTATGTATTTACAAAAAAAAAGTATGTATGTATTCTATCCAGCCTTCTAGTTTCCATCGTACAAGCTTTGCTTAGTTTGGGACTAGAAGGCGTTGTATTAAGTGTCCGTGAATATTTATTTTATTTATTTATTTAACCTTCTGTATTCTTGAATTCCAGACACAAATGTATTGTCTTACGTAGATTTGCGTTCTAAAGGTTAAGTATGATATATTGTCTAACAAATTGTTTCTTCGTTACCGTAAAACGAGGCGACTTTCAAATTACGGGGCGTCTTTGATGATAACAAAACCGAATACGAATACCGATATTTCTAGGACCCGTCTTCCGTTTTGTTATCATCAAAGACGCCCCGTAATTTGAAAGTCGCCTCGTTTTACGGTACCTATAATCTCTATAAAATCTAGATAGGTACATGTCACAGCAATTGCCTTGTCAGATAACTTATTTTCATAAAAAAGCTATAGTCGACAGTGTACCTAAACCAGCATAACCCAAAATGTGTCTATTCCACCGCATTCCAACGAAATTAATTTCCAGATTTGGTGGACAAATGACGCAATATAATTTGGCTTGGACAATGTTTATTACTTGTTGTTGATGATGCCAATTTGACCTTTATGGTACCTTGGGACTATGGGATTCTGGTAATTAATTGCTTGGCGTTTTATTATATAAACAGTTTTTTTGTGACTGTATTTATTCGGGTGATACATAGGTTTATTAGGTATTCGAAAGTAAACATTAGTTAGTTTTAGTTGAGAGGTTATATTCTACGAGCATCCGTTAGCATCCGTACAGCTGTACGGAGCGACGTTGATAGAGTAATCTTTCATTTCATTACCATAGATCATTCGTAAGTGCAATGGGCATTTAAAATTCAAAATCTATGTGCTTGTGAATCTATAGAGGTCATAATCCCGCAGTAGATTTCTTCATGCTGATAATGATGATAATGTAAATTTGAGACCAATAATCGTTCAAAATGGTCAAAGTGACCTTTTATATACAGTTAAAGAAGCTCAAATATAATATAATAAGATGCTTTCGAACAGACTATAAAGCCTTGAATTAAATTAGTTATTTCCCTATAAGCCTCCATAATAATTATACAAAACAATAAATGTGATGCTGCGGAACTCCTCTGACTACGGAACCCTCGGTCACGGTCATTTACCTCGTGATTATGCTTTGCAAATACAGGAGGTATAGGGAAATTCTTGAAAAGGCTGAGCTGATATGGAACGCGGTATATGACAATTTCTCAATGGTCATAATAGTACCGATCAAATCTCATTTCTGTTTTTGTTAATGTTTTTGTAGAACCTAAATAATTATATTAAGTGTTTTTAACTATAAAAACACTTAATATAATTTAGGTTCTTATTTCGTTTTATTTCGATGGTGTCAATCTTGGACGAATGCGTCACTATACCTATAGTAGGTGCCAAATAACACCGCAATACAGGTCATTCACCCACCTTTAAAACGATGTCGCAAAATTCAATTTATGAATGGTAAACCAACAGTACTATGAGATTCGAGCGATTACCGTCTTAGCGACAGGTTTGTATAGAAAGCGACAGAATTAGCCATTCATAAATTGAATTTTGCGACATCGTTTTGAAGGTGGGTGAATGACCTGTATTGCGGTGTTATTTGGCACCTACTATAGTTGGTATATTCCAAAAATCGCTACTGCTACATCATAGCATGCTACGACGTAGCCAGTGGATATTTTTTTTCAGTAATCTCTTTACTATGTGGTGTCTATTAAATGCATTTTTAACCAACTTCAAAAAAAGAAGAAGGTTCACAATTGGGTTGTATTTTTCTATTGTACTGGTTTTAGGTTCCATTTTGTTTAGCATACCATAGCACAGACTATTTTGTTGCAGTTAAAGTAGTTCTACTAGAACTTTAAAAAATGCTCCTAAATCTTCTTCTTCTTCATAATAATTTTCTTAATAAATTGCTATTAACTCCGTTTGAATGCATCAAACAATATCATGTTCCCTGAATCTTAACAGTTCCTAACATTTTGATTTCTAACGACGAAACACGTCTCATAATTTCGGCCCCTTCCCTCATTACCGACCCATAATAACCCAATCCAAAATAAACTCTAGCAGCTATACAATAAAGGCGTTAAAACCTGCATAGATAAAGTGGCAAGTGAAAGGCTTAAAGGTATTTGGGAGTAATTTGAAATGGGAAAGTTTCCTTTCAAAAGCAGTTGAAAGCCTTGAGGAAATGTTATAATTAAAACACAGTTTTCATATTTGCGTCGCGTCGCTCGGTTTGAATACTTTGAATTCGTTTAGTAAATGGAACCTCGCAAGAAGTTCTATCAGTTTTCACTATAAACTAGAAATTGGATTAAAACCTATGCAGCTGCTAGAAATAAGCAGATACTGCTACTTTCTTATTAACCCACTTCAGAAAAGGAGGAGGTTCTCAATTCGGTTAAATTTATTTTCAGTAGTTTTGCAGTTAAATAAGAATTACTGGAAAAAAACACGTCAACCACGTACACGACATTGCGTATTTTGCTTTTATGTTTAAGATAAATAGAACAGTTCCAATGAACTACCATCATCATCATCATTGACAGGCGTCATGGCTCAGTCGGTAGTAGCTCTGCCTTCCGTGCTGTGGGTCGTGGGTTCGATCCCCACCGAGAACAAACATTTGTGTGGCAAACATAGATGTTTGTTCTGTGTCTGGGTGTTTCTATGTATTATAGGTATGTATTTACAAAAAAAAATTTATGTATGTATTCTATCAGCCATCTAGTTCCCATCGTACAAGCTTTGCTTAGTTTGGGACTAGAAGGCGTTGTGTTAAGTGTCCGAGAATATTTATTTTATTTATTTTTATTTATTTGATGATGAAGGAGTATTAAGTTGAAGTCGGATTTTCCAGTTTTCTTAAGCTTATAAATTGTTTTTTGTATGCCTGTGCGATTTTCTATCAAGTGTTCTATAAAGTATTGTTTTTTCATCAAACGCGTTTTTCGGGAATAAAGAATTTCTGTGGTTTTTCGTCAGACCTAATAATGCATGATACGATGACCAAAATACCACGAACAAATATCTGACCCCTCTCCATGAAATATGTGATCATTTCCTGAAGGTAACAGTGGACATATTTCAAATCCTGATTAACCGCAGGGAGGCGTAGGATTTGGTCTTCGCGAGCTTGTATGGATGACGACTCTCAATCATAGGAATCGAAATAAGCAACACTCGAGAAAAAAAAAACCGGATCATCTATAAAAACTTGAATGTTGGACACCATGAACTGACAACATTATAGATTGCTGGAAACCACTTGATGTAAATAAACGTATCTTGTATCATAAATATGTTTCAAAATCGCTCGTTCTGAAAATCTATAGGAGAGGCCTATATCCATTAATAGACTGGCTGTATGATGATGATAGTCAAATCAAAGCTTATCACCAATCCTTTTCAGCGCGGCAATGCAGCAATGCAATTCTCTACAATTGACCACATCCACACCGTGAAGCAGCTGATGGAGAAGAGTTCCGAATACAACCGGCCCTTGTGTTTAGCTTTCGTCGATTACGAGAAAGCGTTCGACAGTGTCGAACACTGGGCCGTGTTTAACTCTCTCCATCGTTGCCAGATCGACGCTCAATATGTAGACGTGCTGAGGGAACTGTATGCTGCAGCAACAATGCAGGTTAAATTACATGACCTCACTAGCCCTATTTCCATCAAAAGGGGTGTGAGGCAGGGAGACACCATTTCGCCTAAACTCTTTACAGCCGTTCTCGAAGATGTTATGAAAACACTTCTATGGGATCAAAGAGGCATTAACATCAATGGTGTCTACTTGTCACATCTCAGGTTTGCGGATGACCTTGTTTTGTTTGCCGATTCCCTGGAAGATTTACAAGAAATGCTCAAAGATCTGTTCGATGCCTCCTTGGAAGTTGGCTTAAGGATGAACATGTCTAAGACAAAAGTGATGACAAGTGTCTCTGGCGTCACGAATCCAATCATTAAGATTGGACACGAGAAGTTAGAGATAGTTGATTCATATGTGTATCTGGGGCATGTTCTATCTTTTAGCAAGGAGCTTCCAAACAAAGAAATCTCCAGAAGAATTCAGCTTGGTTGGGCAGCATTCGGTAAGTTAGAAGATGTATTCCGATCAAGAAAAATCCCACTGTGCCTGAAAACCCGTCTCTATAACCAGTGTGTCCTGCCTACCATGACATACGGTGCCGAGACATGGACGCTCACTAAGGAGACTGTGCATCGAGTCCGAGTTGCACAAAGGGCCATGGAGCGAGCCATGCTCGGCATAACACTCTTAGATCGAGTTCGGAACACCGAAATCCGTCGCCGTACGAAAGTATACGACGTCGGTGATAAGGCGGTAAACCTCAAGTGGAGTTGGGCAGGACACCTGGCTAGACGTGGTGATGGCCGGTGGAGTAAAGCCTTGACGGAATGGTGGCCGAAATCAGGCCGAAGGAATCTGGGCCGTCCGAAAGCGCGATGGGTCGATGACATCGTTAAGGTCGCAGGAAACACCTGGTTGCGGCACGCACAAGACAGAGAAGGCTGGCATAACATGAAGGAGGCCTATACCCAGCAGTGGGTGATACCGGGCTGAGATGATGATGATGAATGCAGCCAGTGTATTGGGCATGCTTCCGATTGGTACTGATTTGGACCACTTGAGTTATTTGCAACGGTTTGTATTATATAAATTTAATAAAATTTTATTTTCTTAAAAAAAAAACAAAGATTTATTCTATGAACTGTAAGTTACATCCAGCAAGAAGAGAGTGAACAACGCAGCGTTGCGGAATCGTAAACAATCTAGATTTGCATCCGCCTTTGAATATGAAACCTAGACTTGAATAAATTAGTGCAGCAGACGCTATTTTATTTTGTGTCTTGTCGAGAGCGTAAAAGGCTTGAGCGCAATTTATATTGTAGGTTTTTTATCATTTATTTTCAACGGAACATGGAGCGCGCTATGCTAGGTATCTCACTGATTGACCGAATACCCAGCGTCGAAATTCGACGAAGAACTAAAGTCGTGGATGTAGGTAGGAGGATAAACCAGTTAAAGTGGAGATGGGCAGGTCACTTGGCTAGGCGGAACGACGGAAGATGGACAAGGGCAGTGACAGAGTGGTGGCCTCGCGAGGGTTATAGGTCACGAGGCAGACCACCAGCCAGGTGGGCGGATAACATCGTGAAAGTGGCAGGAGCACCCTGGATTAGATTGGCGCAGGACCGGAGAGAATGGCGTGACAAAGAGGAGGCCTATACCCAGCAGTGGGTGAGCATAGGCTGATTAGATAGATAGAGAGAGATAGATTTTCTACCCGCGGTACATACTAATTCTTTTACTAGTAAAAAATGGTCTACATTTACTGTGCATACTAAATCATGGGGTATTAACACTGAATTGCTACCGGGTGGTCGATCCTATAGCTACCACATAGCTTTATTTCAAACGATGAACAAATATTTATATTTTTTAAATAATAAAGTGATGAGACAATTAGATTATCCACCTGATGCTATACGGTCACCTCTACATATAACTAGGCATAACCTAACTGTATATAATCATTAACTAATATGTTTTGTACGGTTTGTAGATAGCTCTACTGTTTCATGTGTATTTTGTAAATATTATAAAAATACTGTATTAGTTGTAATTTTCGTTACAACATATTACGAGAAGAGCTAGACATGAATGTGGACGGATGTAGAAGTAGAGATAGGCCAAAGAAAAGATGGATGGACTGTGTGAAAGAAGATATGAGTAAGAAAGAAGTGAACACCGAGATGACGGCAAATAGAGGAGAGTGGAAAACGAAGACATGTTGTACCGACCCCACTTAGCGTAGGACAAGGGTAGAAAGATGATGACAGTTGTAATTTTCGTTGTGAATAAAATTTCTTACCTAAATACTTTAAAAAAATATGATTTCAAATATATCACTTGGGACTGGCAACATTATCCGTAGAAATGACGGACAGATGTCATAAATAAAAGAAGAAGAACTAGTACATGTTCTTGCATGCCAATGAGCAATAAATCTAGACTACGTTCAAATAGGACTTCGCTACTTTTATCTCATCGGAACGAACTTAGTACTGAATGTATGAGATAGCTCTCTAAGATATCGTGTAAGTGTTGTGTCGGTGAAAAAGCCCATTTCATCACAAAACTCTTCTAAGAAACCATAGCGTAACAGGTGGTGGCAGGCAGCGTCGGGTAACACAACATGTATTTATGGGGCTGAGTGTACTTTGATGTGGGCAGGATGTGCTACACAAATGAGTTCTTTTATGTGTGGTCGTATTTGGGACATGGTGGTGTACGAAAACTCCTGAGTCGGTATAAGATTTGAGCTGAAAATACTATCAGTCAGAAAATCATAGTTTCCAATGACACTTTTATCAGAGTGATGGATGCAGTGCATTGCATATTTATGCATATTTATTTTCTCATAAAATAAATGCGGCGCATTTATTTTTATATTTTATATAAAGTTGACATTATTTCATTTCTTTTTTTTTATGCCATAGCTGGCAGACGAGCAGGCGGGCCACCTGATGGAAAGTGGTCACCGCCGCCCATGGACACCTGCAACACCAGAGGTGATGCTAGTGCGCTGCCGGCCTTTTAAAAAGAGATAAACCCGCCTTTTGAAGGACCCCATCTTAAAACTCCGAGGGAAAACCGCAGAGGGAAGTTCGTTCCACAACTTACACGTACGAGGCAGAAAAGACCGCGTGAAACGAGAAGTTGTGGAAAACCAGCCATCCAGGTTAATTAATAATAGGATTTAATTTTAATACTCAATTTTATAATATTGTGTATTTTGTAAGAATAACAAAATAAATATTTTCTATATCTATTTTTACCGATTTTAAAATCAAACTTTAGTAATAATAATAGGCCTTTACATCTATTGAAGATGATTTATACAGCGTCAGGAAGCAATCTATGCCTACACTTAACGGTACACTACAAACTTGCCTACCAAAACATAAAGACTACAAAAATCTGGGCTTCTACTCAGAACAAAGAAAAAAAAATTGAAGATTTAAAATTGTTAATTACTATACAGTTTTCTGTAAGAAGTTCTAATAATTGCAATATAAAGATTGCTACATTTGATTAAACAATTTGCATTATTGTTTCGTTCATGCGTAACGATTAAGAAACAATTACAGCACAAGGGACAGAACTGTGCTTGAGATGGACCGACAAGGAACTTGTTTACGGACTAGGTTGAGTAGACGCTGCGGTTTTATGTAATTGTAGTTGAGTCCTTGTTGAACACAGCGCCATCTGTGGTTCAACGGCTGTATTAAACACAGCGCCATCTGTGTTTCAACGGCTGAACTAAATAAGTAGGTAAGCCGATACCTAATTAATCTTTCACTTCGAGTACTACATAGACTAGTTAGCTAATTAGTTAAGACAGTTGCCACTGTAGGGCGCTGTTCCTTAGTATATATATGACGCCGCGTGGGCTAGCCTCGTCCTCTTTTCCCGGCAGTCATACCGACTAGCTGTGCCTACCTACTAAATTATTTTATTAATAAACGCTTTTGTTTCATGGTCAAGGATCTTCTTCCTCCTGCATTAGACAGTCCTACTAATATTAAACAGGCGGAGAGACTGGCGTACTAAAGAGAAAGACTATGTCCAGCAGTGGGGGCATAGGTACATGCTGTATAGATAGGTACTTAATAGACAAAAGTAGAGTAGGAATAGAGAGTGGAAGTGGAATAGCAGAGTGTAAGTGGTATACAAGAGAATATGTGGTATTTAGATAGGACTCAGCATTCTTATGGTAATATCGAAACGATTTAAGCAAAAAATGAAAATAGTGCACCATTATATTCAACGTCACGCCTTTGAATCACATAATTCATAATTTTGAATTCCAAAATATGTGAGAAAACAGACAAGTTAGTATTTTAAAGACCAGTTTAGTCACTTTTATTGAAAATATTTTTTGGTCACGGTCTCTTAAAACTTAACTTCACCTACTACAATAATCGGGCCTGTAAAACAGTTTCACATTTTTGCCTAACAGGCCTAACAGGCAAAAAAGCTTGTTTCTAGCCATGATTTTTCAGTCTAAACCCACGCAGACTAATTGTTACCATTTTCTAAATAAACGCCGCGTTTTCTTACCCAGTGCGTAAACAAAGGGACACTACAGACGGACATAAAGATCTTGTCTGCTAAGGGTGTCGGGTCATCAGATGGCAGCGTGTAATTGAATCCCCTAAGTTTGATTAGTTCAGACACGTTACGAGAATTGCCCTTCTTGATATCTCTGCTCTATGGATTATACAGAACCTCTGCTCTATGGATTATGCAGGTAGTGATGTTGCAATAATCATTGGACTAGTTTAATTATATTTGCTGAATTAAGGCCACTGTGTAGACGTTTTAATAAAGAATAAATTCTTTAAGATACGTCATTAAAAAAAAATCTAGAAGTAAAAGTTTGTTTATTTAGTGATTACGTATAAGTAGTCTTGTTATGCTGATTTTAAATAATTTTCTTACTATAAATGATGATCGCTTCCATCTACCACTTCTACCTAGATATTTGAAAAGCTCAACTAAGGTCCGAATACTAAACCGTCACTCAAATTTAAACACCGCTTAAAATTTGTCTACCTCTGTTTGACATTACTCATTTGTAAGAGATGGCAATAATTTCAGCATGAATTTAATATAAGTAGCGTGTGAGTATTCGGCCGTTAGAATATGTATTGAATATTAAAACATGCACGTTTGAAAAATTGCTAATTTGCAATTGAAATATTGATGATATTTCAATTTTAAACACAAAAATCAAATTCAAGAAAAAATTGTGAACTCCCAAGATAAACACATCGTATGTTATGCTGCCGTGTCAAATTCCATTAAAATGGCCCTTTCATTGCATTGCGACCGATATAACCTACAACAAATCGACGAGGGAACCCGACTAATGAATCAATCCCGGCGCTAATTGGCCGCGGGGAATGCGCGCGCGCAGCTCAAAGAGGGAATGCGTGACCGCACCGCAGTTAGCGCGTGTGTGTACTGCAGAATTCCGTTTCATAATTTTTTAGTAAGTTGTCCTTGATTGTGCGAAATATTTTTTTGAAAATAATAATGGCGGTGTTGGCGAATTCTTTGAAATTCGCATTTACAAACTATGTAATTGCAAATATTATTTATACAGATAATTAGGTTATTTATTCTAAATCCTAGATCATAACTCATTACAAACAAAGATCAAATTATTTCTAAAATCTAAGCGTTAGTTTCCGAGATCGCTAAGTACCCCTCCCCCCTAGGGCTTGAAAGGTTAAGAGGCATCGCTGCTTAGCTACTTACATACAAAAATAAAGTATTTTTTTTAACAGATTTACGAATTAAAGGTTTTTTAAGATACCTACAAAAGCTTAAAAAGTACTTAACGCTACTACAAAAGAAAACTTGACTTAAATAAATAAATATTCACGGACACTCATCACAACGCCTTCTACACGCGAGAGCAATGATTCCGGGTCACTTAAAGAATGTTAAAAATCTCGGAAACTAAAAATGATAGGTTAATGCAATAAATTGTATTTAATAGACAATGTAATACTCCTTAAATGAAGGTATTAAAACTTCTTAGTTATTGTAAAGTTATATCTTAAAAAAATCAAATTTGAAAAAGGGCCACTTTCGAAGATGGAACTACGAAATTACAGCATTTGGTTTTGCTTTTGTTTGTAATCTGTCATTTATGTGGGTATATAAACCATGTTGATAGTGCTCTATATTCATTATTCAAGCTGAAATTATGTCGCTTACGCCTGAAGAATGCACCAGAATACTTACAATGCTGGAAACCGGCCGGAGTCAGCGCGATACAGCCAGGACTGTCGGTGTGTCGCTGTCAACAGTACAAAGAGTTCTCCGACGTTACGAAGAAACTGGTTCTAACCTACGCAGACCAGGAACGGGCAGAACCAGGTGTACCACAGCACGAGAAGACCGATACTTGGTGAACACCATACTTCGAAATCGCTTTCTCACAGGAACTGAACTCACAAATCAGTTTCGACGCCTCGGAGGAAGTAACCCAAGTGCATGGACAGTAAGACGTCGGCTTGCTGAATCTAACTTAAAACCCCTTAGACCTGCAAACGGCCCTAAACTGGAGCGTGGGCATCGTATTTCAAGACTAAGATATGCCCAGAGCCACGTAAATTGGAGTATTGAAGATTGGTCAAAAGTTATGTTCTCCGACGAATCAAAATTTATGCTCTACAAGCACGATGGAAGACACAGAGTGTATCGAAGACCAGGGAAAAGATTCAAGCAAGCATGCATCGAAGAAAAAGTAGCCTACGGTGGTGGGTCTGTACTTGTGTGGGCCGGAATTTCTTCTGAAAGTCGCACAGAGCTGGTGATCATAGAAAACGGCTCTTTAACTAGCGTAAGATATGTGGAAGAAATCCTCAATGATCATGTTGGTCCATTTATGGTCAATTTAGGTGAGGATGCTATATTTATGCATGACAATGCCCGACCTCATACAGGTAGGATTGTGAATGACTACCTTCAAGAGATGAACATTACTCGTATGGAGTGGCCAGCGCGCAGCCCGGATATCAACCCGATCGAGCTAGGCAGATGCGTAAAACAACGAAACCCTCCCCCAATCACGCTTCGTGAGCTCAAAATTGCTCTCACAGAGGAATGGGAGAATATTCCCCAAAATCGTATAAGGAACTTGGTGTACAGCATGCCAAACCGCGTAAACGCAGTAATGGAAGCACGAGGAGGCAATACGAAGTATTAAAATTCAAGAAAATCGTAATAAAGTTCAAAAATTTCATGTTTCCTATTTTTGTTTTAAGGAGAGATCAGCAGTTTTTTTCTTTATGTAATTTTGTGTTAATAAAATGTATGCGGTGACTCATATTTTTTTACTTTCATTTAAGGAGTATTACATTGTCTATTAAATACAATTTATTGCATTAACCTATCATTTTTAGTTTCCGAGATTTTTAACATTCTTTAAGTGACCCGGAATCATTGCTCTCGAGTGTAGTCCCAAACTAAGCTTGTACTATGGAAACTAGATGGCTGATAGAATACATACATAGAACAAACATCTATGTTTACAACCCACAAATGTTTGTTCTCGGTGGGGATCGAACCCACGACCCACAGCACGAAAGACAGATCTACTACCGACTGAGCCATGTCGCCTGTCAAAATTACTTAATTATTTACTTTAATTGTAAAATTCTTTTAACACTTAGCTATAGCCCATTAACTTTGTATAACCAGTAAGTAAGTATACATTAAAATAGTTAAAATATTTAAATTAATAAAGGATTGTGTGAAATAAGCCCTTAGTTGGTCCTTCGTACCGGACAACACGTGCTATTTAAACAGCTTATTCAGTAACAAAGTTAGTAACCGATTATCATACACCAATCAACTATCTTTCTTATAGCTAGCAGTCTAAAGTTCAATTCGGCACTTGCTGTTTTTGATCGATAGAATACTGTAGAGTCAAATGTAGAGACCATATATTTTGCATTTTGTGTGCTATCACCTTGAAGATAAGGTTTGTTATGGATTGTTTTAAAGATCTAAGGTTGGATGACGTCCAGGATGCTATACTTCACCTAAATACCTGCAGTTCTGATGTTTTGACTGGCGCTGGTCCCACCTGCGTGAGTTAATCACATGTTTTGATATACTATTTGCATTGTCGGTGACGGTGGTGAAGAAGTAGGTATTTGGAGTTGATTAGGAACTGCTGGTTCAGTAAGCTAACTTGATCTCTAAGACAGTGAGGTTAGGTTTCAAAGTTAAGGTTGAACAAGTCGCCCACCTTTTCATACAAGGAAGGGTAACTACTCCATTGTTTGAAGTTTAGAAGGCTTGTATTTTTTAAATAAAAATTATGTTAATGTAGGGTGTTATGTATACTAAAGTTTCACCAATACTTGGAAAGTTCTGATTTTCTACTTAAGTATAGATTTTTTTATGAAATCTTTGTTCAAATCTATGCTATAGTAGGTGCCAAATAACACCGCAATACAGGTCATTCACCCACCTTTACCACGATGCCGCAAAATTCTATTTATGTATGGTAAACAAACAGTACTACGAGATTCGAGCGATACCGTCTTAGCGACAGGTTTGTATGGTAAGCGACAGAATTAGCCATTCATAAATTGAATTTTGCGACATCGCTGTGAAGGTGGGTGAATGACCTGTATTGCGGTGTTATGTGGCACCTACTATAGAGTAAAGATTTCTTTATCAGCACTCGGGCGAATACAAGAAGGATAACAACTCTAAAAGTTCACGACTGTTCAGTATACTCTTCCTGTTCTAAATATATAAAACTCTTTTGAAGCTGACTGATAATCAACGCACAGCCTAAACTATAAGTCCTAGAGGTATGAAATTAAGAGGGTAGTATCCTTATATAGTGTAGGGATGCACTAAGAAAGGAATTTTGCTAAGTCGCACCCTAAAGGGTCCAAAATTAGGGACAAAGATTTAAACTAAATAATGCGTTTCTTTAATATACCGTAAATGCTAGACACTTCAAAATTGGTACATAAATTCGTCAAATAAATTGACTCGACACGTGTTTCACAATTTTCAAACAATTTAAAAACTGTTTGTACGCTGCTACCACGCGAGCAAAGCCGCGGGCGCCAGCTAGTTCAATATAAAAACAATAGGGTACTTTGTCTTACGTTTTTACTTATAATCGCTCTTCAGTTTAAACACTGCTATTTAGACAAAACAAGATGGATACATTAAACTTTTCACCGAAGTTGACTGATGACTATATACAAGTAAACCCCCTATAGATTATAACTCCTATTAAAATACCCTAATAGGTGCAAGCAAACGGTATTCCAATAAGACAGTGTGGGCATGGCATTCCACCTCTACAGTTGATCTCTTTGACGTGCCAGGTTTTAAATACACTCTAATTAAAGTTCCAATGCTCGACAAACGGTCTACATACGTCTGCTTTCAGATATATTGAGATACAGTCGCCTACAATGTTATGAATGTTGTGATACTCTTCATAGTGACGGTTTTTGTTGGTTTTTTGATCGGTATGTAAAAGTAAAGAAGTGTATTTTTTTTTATCCAAAATCATGATATCGACGGTGAACTGCCAATGGTATCGATTCGCTTGTTGCATTTTTCTAAACTAACCTAATTTGACAGCACCAAAAATGTTGCCGTCCCTTTCTCATAAACTGAAACGATAAGGACGGCTATAATTGTAGAGCTGTCAAATTAGGTTAGTTTAGAAAAAGGCAACAACCGAATCGATACCAATATCTCCTATCTTACAAAATACGGCTTGAGCAGTAAATCAGAATACGAGGCTCAGTATGTTGTAGTGTAGTTCATTGCACCTTGAAGCTTCCCTGAACAATATTCAGCAAGATTATACAGTTTAGTAAGTGATACAATTTCCAAGTTCAAGTTTCAAGTTCTGTTAATCTGAACAGAGCAAGTTGAGTTCAGTCGTGCGAATGGGAGAATATTTAAACTTTGCGCATATATTGTCGGGGGCTGGAGGCTGTGTGGGATCATGCATAGTTTGCGAGGATTAATAGTGTTTCGCGAAACGAATAGGTAAAGAGAATATAAAACCAAATGTGAGCACATTTGCATTCTAACAACATAATCTACACAACACACAATGTAAAAGCCGCGTCCAGACATAAGCTAGTCAGACTAGTCGGGGCAAGAGTCGGCGACTGTTTCTGACAGTACTTGCCCAGAATCCCTGACTCATTCCGTCTGACGTTTGGTCCCTGTGAAGTCACTAGGTTGCGACAATAAAGAAAATGTATCATTAATCGCCGTACTTGAATCGTCCGGCTGCGGCGACTGTCATTTTGAAGGGCTGGCTGCCGCTCCCACTACTTTGTATTCATCATCATCATTCCCTTGCCCTTATCGCACGCTAGGTGGGGTCGGCACAACATATTTTCTTCTTCCACTCACTTTTATCATTTGTCAATTCTAAATCTACTCCTCTCACATTAATATCCTTTGTATTAGGTATAAGTTTATAACGGTATAATAGTAGGCTGGGATTAAAAAGGAGCTATCTCCAAAAAAAAAAATAGCTATCCTCTTAAAAGGCCGGCAGCGCACTAGCCTCACCTCTGGTGTTGCAGGTGTCCATGGGCGGCGGTGACCACTTTCCATCAGGTGGCCCGCCTGCACGACTGCCAGCTATGCCATAAAAAAAATTAAAAAAAAAACTATGTTCTTGCCCGCAAAGTGCGTTTGCAGCCTAATTGACTGTAAACTGTATAAAGCTTTAACATTCTTAAAAGCACTTAGTACCTAGTATTTAAATAAAGTTATCTAACTTGCTCTATGTCGTAGCGATTCTCAAAGTGCCAGCGAGGCACTCAACTTCAGTACTATTTCCTCAGTGACTACTCTGGCCCCCGGGTCTCGTCTCGACAAACAGTGACCGTAAGAACTATAGTTTGCTGTCTGTCTATGTTTGAATTTGTGTTCAGAATGCCACTAAGAAACTTGAAGCTATAATTTTTTTACTAGGATCTGCTGTTTTATTTGAATGCAATGAAGAAAGAATAAAAATACATTTTGTTATCTATTACCGAACCACCTAAACAAAGGCAGTAAAATAAAGATACTCGTACGTACTTGAAATACATTAAATCAGACTACCAGCCGGATAGCCAGATCGCTGCGTAAAAGATTTTTTACACTTGACAACCCATCGCACGTGACATTATTTTTTTATTCAAAAGCTTTATTCTGAATGGAAATACCAGACGGCCTAAACCATAACCAGCATTTACCCACCTTAGCCGTAAAACTGCTCACCCCCAAAATACCGGGATTCCCCGCCGAATTCCAACCCTACGTAACGATAAAGCGATGAATTAAAAACAATAGAAAAAAATTCTCAGATACGCAAAATTTCTGATCGATCAAACGTGATCCAAGCCCTTATTTACAAGCGCTTTCGTTAAACGATTAAATATTTATCACCATCATCATTATTAGCCTGTGGAAGTTCTCTGCTAGACATTAACGTCTACCAAAGATTTTGATAAAAAAAAAATCAAACCACTGACTTTAAATCCACTGATCCTCGCCAGTAAAGATTATTTATTATGTTAGTCTTGAAACCTAAAGAGAATTTTGCGACTGGCTATCTACTGCTACTAGCAATTATATCTATCAGTTCTACCATCGCATGTGGAAAGGTTTTCATAGTATGTTCAGCAATGCACGTATTAGGGCTGATGATGAAGCAAAAAACACCACCTATCTTTACTTAGTAGTGCCAAAAGAATCCAAGCAGGTACTTAGTATTGTATCTAGAACAGATGACAAAATTATTTAAATTCACGCGCAGCATTGCCTGATCTTTGTGAATACGGACTCTCTCCCTATGGAATTTGTGAATTTGCACTGATTGACTGGTTTATAACGAGTGGGGTTTCAAATCAAAAGATAGAATAAATTCACAATGGAAGAAACTTTTCCAATAAGCGATCATTGTGCGGTTGCACGTCAAATGAAAATGCCAGTGCGATGTTTTGATTTTAGCTATACCAATAAAGATTTCGCATTTACGCCTCAGAGCGATAGACACAGTCCATTGCCTCATAGAACCTAAGTAGGTACTCCATGGGGCAATGCACTGCGGCAATGTATTACCTTATGAACAGTAGAATTATTCTATCACTATCCCACCTCTGTCAAATTCTCTTTGTGTAAATTATTCTAATTCTATGATATTTTTTAACGCTGAAACGAATTTACGTACGAGCAAATTCGTGACCAAAGTGAGCACTGCCTAACTATTCCGAGCTTTTTCCGAATTTATTGGCAGGTTTATCTAAAGGTCTCGGAATTCCCTAGACAAGAAATTCCCAGACCAGCGTGGAGATTACAATGGTGAGGGGAGCTTTTAATTAATAGAAGCCTAATATTGACAAGTGTTGGATGGTTAGGACAAAATAATTTATTATTGTATTAGATAGGGTTTGGTTCTTTTCATTTTGACTTCTGCTATCTTGTTGATAGAAATAATAACATTGATGCAGAAATGAAAAAAAAATATATTAAAATATCTGCAGAACTGAGAGTAAGTGACATAAGTTCAAAAAATACTACGATAAAGACCATATTTTTTTTCCTATAAATGTCTGTTCTTTTTTACTCTCATGTAAAAGCTAAAGTACTTAGAAGTAAAAGTCATTCATTACATTTGAATCAGTTTTTATATCAGGCTAAATTTTACGACAGCGTTGATGAAATGGGGTATAAGTACCTACATCGAATCCAACAACCCTTAACCCTCAGGTATGTCTACACAAAAACAATCAGTCTATTGTAAATCTGGCGTCACGATATAATTGTTTCAATCTGAAAGGTAATATTTAACATCTCCCTAGGGCTTAAGCCGTGGAACTCCGAAACATTTATGTAGATGTGGTAAGTTCTTTGATAAAACAATTTCTGCTGACTCATCGAGCGGCCAAGTATCTTTAAGTTGGTACATAGACGCATTTTAGGTAAGCAGGAGTAGGCCAAAAAAAGGCAATAAAAAACTGTTTATAACAAGACATGAGGCATAGACGGAAAGAAATGAACCCCTAGACAACGGCGAAAAGAGAGTAGAAGAAAAAAGAAACTAAAAATAAAGACATTTATTTTGGACACACTATACATACATACAGGAACGAGAAGACCAGGTAGACCAAACACTAGATGGGCAGACGATATACAAAAGGGAGCAGATTCCACGCAATGGCTAGACCTTGCCCAGGATAGAGACAGCTGGAGAAAACTGGAGGAGGCCTATACCCAAGAGGGGTCCTAACTAATTTAATAAACTTAGTTTTTAATATTTAAATTAACTCGTTTTAATATGTAATAGTTATTAGGAATAAAAGTCTTTTTATTTATTTATTTATACATACATACATAACAGCACCAAAAAGAGGCTGAGTTTCTTTAAAATTTTCCGTGTTATACAAAATAATCAATCCACTAATAATTAATTTTGCTCGAGATCTTGAAAACAAGCTCAGCATCATCATTCATCATAAAACTAATCTTAACAGCTCTATATCTTCAATATTCCTGTTCGGAAGCTCCACGTCCCGACACCCCAAGACGTGCGAGTAAACGAAAAATTCAATCAACTCCTTCCTCCTACAAATCCTTTAAAAGGTTTTCATCACGCGATGACAGATTGTCTTTCGATGGAGTTATTGGCACTATTGATTGAGTTGGGGTACAATGAAACCAATTAGAGGGTTGGATGGTTATAAATTCTGGATGAATTTGAATAAAGACTAGAAATTGAAGGCAAAAGACCACGAAGCTGAAGCTCAACGCATTGTTGCAGCCAAATCCACACCATTCTTGAAGTGGAGATCTCCAAGTCAAAGTCAATAAGCTTTTATTCAATAAAATCTCACTGATCACTTTGAATCGTCATTAGGTTTTGTATGATTAGGTTAATTTTTTTTATTGAATGAATTGGAGCTAGTTCGTCCCAAGCTTGTTTGTCCACGAGAGTCTACGAGACCTGCATATAAGTTGCCGGTAGCAAGAGCGATGTTTTAGTGTCACACTAAGGAGTACCAATAATACTTAGGTTAACGAATAAAATACGCAAATAATAACATCTCCAGTATTTACCTATTTCCAAGCTAAAACAATAATCTTTATCAACCCTAAACAACACTGACGCTGTTGTTTAGGGTTTCTGTAATGATCTTTGTGTGCAGCCGGAAATTTTGATAGGACGCCCTAGGCCACAGACTCTCAGAAAACTACGTCTGCTTATTAGTTCAATGCACCTTCTGAATAGTTTACAACAATATGTTTAGAGTTTGCAAATTACTGCAGTATTTAGCCCGCTAGCGAGTTAATAGTGATCTTGAGTACTTGTTCCCATTATACCTATTTTTACCTATATGTATCGAGTAAGGACTTGCAACTAACGGGCTAGTTGTACAATTTGAACATGTCTGTCTTAGACCCTTCGCACATGGAGCTACTTAAAAAGAACTAGTCACAAACTTAAATTACTAACGAGTTGCCTGAGCGTCACCGCCCATACATGTTCTATGGAGGTTCGCACACGACGCGACTAGTTACTAACTGGTCAGTAACGCGTTAGCAACCGATCACGAGCGACGCGTCGTACCGGTCTCCACGCTACTGGTTTCCCGAGTTTCTTTGTTTTTTGTGATAAAAATGATCGAGCAAACATTAAATATTCAATTTGTGAAGGAGGTGAGAGTGTCGTCGCGTGAGAGGTACAGTTTCTAATTGGTTTGTAATTGTAATTACTGATTAGTTCCGTCATTTTTGAGTAGCTCCATGAGCGGAGGGCCTAAGGCTTATGATATTTGTAGATTATTATTTTTGGCTTATACACTTCACCGACTAGCAAATTGATA
This sequence comes from Eulithis testata, assembly GCA_947507515.1. NCBI lineage: Eukaryota > Metazoa > Arthropoda > Insecta > Lepidoptera > Geometridae > Eulithis > Eulithis testata. The sequence continues at coordinate 10,729,294 of OX382197.1, forward strand.
GTTTTAATAAAAATTTTGGTCTCATAGAAGTAAATCGTAAAATAGGTGTACGTCAAGTTTTGGATGTAAATATGTGTAGTTAAATAAGCTTATCTAACTTCTATTTTATCACCAAAAAATTATAAGTATCTACATAATATGCATCATAATATTTACAGTATCGAAATGACCATTTATCTTTTTCAGAATTTCGATTTTGGCAAGAGCATAAAAAAATCGTACAGTATGATACTTAGTAAACCCTCAGAGGTACCAATATTTCACTTTTATTCTTGTTGTTAACAAATGTGTTCAATATTGAAAAGTAAACCAAAAAATTACAGATTCGCAACAGTAATCTTACCTTTAAAATTTTGTTCTGCAGCTTGGTGATGACCATCCTCTCTCGTTGCGTCCGTCTCTTCTCCTCTTCCAATTGAGCCTCCAGCTGCTTAATGCGCTTCTCCAGAAGTTCCTGAAACCAAACAAATGCTGGTTCATATCAGCAAGAAAAAGATTTTGGTTTGGTTCTTGAAGTATTGGCTAAAGAATTTCAAGTTTTGAATTGTTCTTCGCTGCGCAGCGCTTTGCTGATAGTACTTTATCACGTGACATAGGAGTAGTGTGCAACTGTGTAGTCTTACCATTCGTTTTCAGAATCAGTTTTTGGTGATTACAAAGTGCTTCAGAGGGCACGTTAAACTGTCAGTCCCGGCTCTAGCAGTCGTTAAACCTCTTATTTCATTAGTATGCCATGACGGAGGCCTTAAGGCGGCCTAAAAACTACGTCGCCAGAATTGGCCACTAACACATACGAGCTTGCTTGCTTGCTACAAGGTGGTCTTTAGAATTCTTGACACTAGTAATATTCTGAATAATCTTGTTTACGGCAAAACATCTTGTTATAATGGAAATGAATATTTTGTAGTTGGATGTTCACAAATACTTGTATTTAATCTTCTAAGCGTTATAATCAAAATTTAGCATTCTCCGCATAACACAGCCACTGAAGCGTACCTGAAATTATGTTTCAGCATAATTCAAATACCGAGAGAGGGCGTTTCCGGCTAATGACGCCGGATAAACGACGTCACATCCGGTTTGCCCCCCAATCGCGTCATTTCCTCCCAGCTTAGACGAGTTAATGGGGGTGTTAGTATTTGCTGGGGATATTTATTTGACCCTGGAAGATCATTGTTTTCCGAAATTTAAATAAGAGAGATAGAAAATTCAGTGCCTAAGTGAAACTCAAATATTTTTGATCAGCAACTTTGTACCAAAGTTATATTTCATATCGACACAAGCTACTGTAAACTGCTCTTTTTGGTACCTAAAAAAATTAATTATATATTGGGAATGAGTGATTTTTGTGTTTAAAACATTGCTTTTACGGTTCATAATTCTATACCTACTCGTACCTTCCAATATTTTGTTACCCTCAACTGAGGTAATACAGTGGTCGAATCGCAATAATCAAGTTAAACTCCTTGGAGCCTATTTTACGCACAAAAAAAGGTCATTAAAGCAGCCATTTTGTTTTTTAATTATTTTTCCCGCCTCCAGTCGTAACTTATGGGAATTTGCTTGATTTCGCGCTAAATTAACGATCTGCAATAATTAGGAATTTGCGTTGTATTGTTTGATTGCTTGGCAATAATTTGCATAGGCCAGTCAGTTATAACTAAGCCTAACATCAGAACTGGGATCTTGGATTTTGTCGATGTATCTTGAATTAGCATAACACTAATTTTTATCCAGAAAATTAACAGGATATAGGATAAAAAGAACAAACAGGACGCGGAAAAAGTCGCCGGCAGAGGCTAGTAAGAACTACATTTCGATAAGTTCTAAACGGATGCCAAACATAGATTTACAAGCTCTTTTTTTTTCACCAGCTCATTGAGATTTAGATAACAAAAAATCTATATAATATATAAAATATTCATGGACACTTATATGTGCCTTGATTGCTTTTTTATTGATTTTCTTTGGCAAAGGCCTTCTTGAGCATATCTTAGGTACTTAATTATAGGTAGTGGGTTATTTCCATACTAATTGCCCATAAAAATATTCCCCAGAACAATAGCACAGAGTTTTATAGTAGGTGCCAAATAACACCGCAATACAGGTCATTCACCCACCTTCACCACGATGTCGCAAAATTCAATTTACGTATATGGTAAACAAACAGTGCTACGAGATTCGAGCGATTACCGTCTTAGCGACAGGTTTGTATGGAAAGCGACAGAATCAGCCATTCATAAATCAATTTTGCGACATCGTGGTGAAGGTGGGTGAATGACCTGTATTGCCGTGTTATTTGGCACCTACTATAGAACCATTATCATTATTTCAGCGCAACATAAATAATAACTGAACCTACTTCCGGTCTAACGAGTCATTTGCAAAGGGCGCCGTTTCCGAACGAAATCTCACGAACAATAGAACCTACCCTTAAAAATTATCCCGTGGGGTTTCAAGACAAAAGAATTTATAGCTTATGACTATAGTTTAAGGTCGATATTGGTGAAGGTAGGTTAACATTTTGAATGAATATGAAACAATAGAAAATGGAGTGAATTTTCATTTCCTTTGGTTGGTATTCGTAATATGTCTTATTATGTACTAATCTAGGTGGAAATTGGTAGGTATATCAATATTTATATTAAAAATTAAGTAAATTAGATATTTTTTATCGAAACTAATTATTACTTAGGTATCTAACTGTATTTTTTTACGTTTCTCTGATATAGTTTGATTTCTTTATTGATTTTACCAACAGCTTTTCAATGAAACATGTTACGTCATTGTCCATAGATCGAACGTAACTGTTATCAGATAAACATTTATTGGGTGCAAATTAGACGTCATAAATAGTAGATAATAGTAGATTATTATACAAGGGGATAAAGCAGTGTCTTCTGTCGCGGGTGTCGATTTAAATCGCGAGCGTAACGAAGGACTCGAAGTTTACTCCCGAGCGTAGCGAGGGTGTTAAAAACAGTCCGGAGAGTAGCGAGGGATTTAAGTTCACCCAAGACTAAGACAGCTTTATCACCGAGGAAAATACTCTACTTTTCGTACCATTTGCGAAAAAATTAACACAATAATAATATGAGATAGCATTTTAGAACACTAACTTATTTATAAAAATAAATTAAAATAAACTTAACGTTTATGTATTTGGAGAAAACAAAAACGCGGCATTTTCCTAGACTAATATTTTTTTGTCGGAAAAGCAAAGGCATCAAGCTCATACGGCCTGCATAATAAATGCGTATTCCTTTTTCAAAAAGATGTATAATGCTTTGTATACAAACTCAATGGTGTAAACACAGATGTAGTTCAGTATAAATTGTATTCCAAATTTAAATCACTTTCCCCCTAGAGGATGAAAGAAATCCAGTACAATTTTCTCTTCCTGTTTTTAACATATTAAAAATGACTATTGTTATGTTCGCTTTTTGTGGCATAGAATGTCACTTTTTTGAGCAAGTGGTACGAAAAATACATTATTTTTATACACTATAGGTATAAAACGTCATAATTCGGTACCAGAGATGATGCATCTACTAACTACATCATTGTCGCACACAAGGTAAGTTTGCCTTATCAGGAGTCATTAATTTCTCGATCTTTCCACTAGATTTACCACCCTCGTGCAAACGTTATCTGCACAGCATAAACAGTGATGTACAAATTGTACATATCTATTAATTGGTAGGCATGATCCCCATGACAACGATTATAATAGAGTAAATGTTGACCAAGAGTTTCTATAAAATAAGAGGCTGCAAATATTTCGTCTGCTAGAGTTTAGGCCTTCTGCACACTTGACGGAATTTCCGTCGTCCGCGATGGAATTTCCGTCAAGTGTGCAGAAGGCCTTAGGAAACCGCCTGTTGAACACAGCGCCATCTGTGCTTCAACGGCTGAACTAAATAAGTAGGTAAGTCGATACCTAATAAATCATTCACTTCGAGTACTACATAGTTAGCTAATTAGTTTAGACAGTTGTCACTGTAGGGCGCTGTTCCTAGATAAAAAAGACGCCGCGTGGTCTCAGCTCGCCCTCTTTTCCCGGCGGTCATACTGACCAGCTGTACCTAACTACTAAATTATTAATAAATATACGCTTTGTTTCATAGCCAACTGGATTTCCTTCCTCCTGCATTAGACACCGCCTTTCGTCCGCTACATCAGCCAAGTTAACACTTTTAGAATCTTCTTCTTCTATACCTATATGGCCTCTGTCCGTCATTTTGACAGACAATTTCGCCAATGTCGAGTGATGAATTTTAAATAATATCAGTCAAGTCTTCGACAAGTCGGCTGTCGTTTGTTTTGAAGAGAAAATGGTGGATTTTCTCTTCAGAACCTGAAACGAATTTTTGCATTCATAGAAACCACTTTACACACATTTATTTTAATGGCTCACACTTAATAGGTCAAGATTGTTTGACATTAGTCCTGTTATGTCACTATTAATTTCGGTTAGTTCTATTCTCAAGCGATTATGTAATGATAAATTAACTGGCTTTGGTGAATTGTGACCGATTCCACTAATTTTCGAATGCTTTTTAAGTCTAGAGCAGGAAAACGGGAGTTTTGATTTACCTTCACCTGATCCTTAGCCTTTAAAACAAAAACCTACGTCTCGTCTGTCAATCGCAATGGGCCATTAGAAAGACAAAACGATTCCGAATACAACCATCACTCATGTCGATACCATCGGAGGTGAAAAACAAGGCAGTCGGGTCTTCGTGGGTAGGTACTGGCAGGTGATTTGTAAGGATGATTTTCTGTTGTCTATCATGACAACAGAAAATCATCCTTACAAATCGATAAGTAAATGTTAAAAGAGAATGTGAACAATGGAATAATTTTGCGACAGTTCACCCCAATGACATAGATTAAAAAAGAATCCATGAGGAATTAAGAAACTCTATCTAACATATCTACCATAGGTGCCAAATAACACCGCAATACAGGTCATTCACCCACCTTCACCACGATGTCGCAAAATTCAATTTATGAATGGCTAATTCTGTCACTTTCCATACAAACCTGTCGCTAAGACGGTAATCGCTCGAATCTCGTAGTACTGTTTGTTTACTATACATAAATTGAATTTTGCGACATCGTGGTGAAGGTGGGTGAATGACCTGTATTGCGGTGTTATTTGGCACCTACTATACCAAGAAATTATAGAGCTTTATTTTTAAAATGTTTTAGTGTGCCTTAAGAGGCAATCAAATCAGGTGAGTCCACTTGCTGTCGCAACCCTCCGAGTCGTCTTCAGCCCTGCATCATTTTTCACGCGCACGGCGCTCAATAAATTCGTTTCCGCCCTTGTCGAGATGTCAACGCAAAAGAATTGCTTCATTCTGTGTTTGTACACAGTAGATAAACAAATATCCAAAATTCACATACATTACAAAGCTCTGACTCCAAGGGACTAAGACTCCTGTATACTGATTTACTGCGCAAGCACTGATCCGGACTCAAACATAGATTTTTATATGAAAATTTCTTCTCAAATAGGTTTGAGTATTAATTTCTGTATCGGCATACGGGCCACTGAGTTCCACTATTTGTCTCTTGATAATGAATTTTATGGTATCACTACAAAACTTAGGACATTTTGTTTAATTGTGGTAATCAAACCACTTGCATATCATATCATATCAGCTTCCGGCAAGTTGCTTATGGCATAGGGAGTGCGTGTAAGGTACAAGTAGCAAGGCAAAAAAATTCTCTGAAAAGGTTTCATAAGTTTAACTTCCTTGACAGCACAGATTTGAAAAATAATGAATATAAAAATGACGTACAATATTCTCCCAAGTAAGGTAAAAAAGGCCTCTTGATTTTTTGAAGTGAAAACTTCTTTAGCACCTTTGTGATTTGAAAGTCGATGAAACGGAGATGACGAAGATGAAATGAAAAAGCGAGGAAACGAAAAGACAGACCCCTAATTTTCGTACGCATTCTAAAGAGACTGCTGGGCAAGCGGTCTAACGGATTGGATCGAATCGAGACTAGCTCGTTCAAGTCTCGAGCAAAATCGTTCACTTTTTGCAACTTTTTTGAAGTGAAAACTTCTTTAGCATCGTTGTGATTTGAAAGTCTTTTTGAAGGTTTCACTTCTACCACGTGTGAATTACACACATGTTTTTTTTGTTTTGATTGTCCTGATAAACCAGCTTGAACTAACGATATTTGAAGACCCTTGCTATAATAAGCTCGCAAAATCAGTGATGCAAAGGTGCGTTTCAGAGGTTCTGAACTCTGTTCTGTACGACCACTTCCATCCATCGTACTAAAATGTTCCATTGTGGAGTTGTATCAGCCCGTCTAGCATTGTCTTTGTATCCATTTGTCTCAAAGGTTTTATTGTATCGTGATGTAATTATTTACGGAGGCTGCGAGGCCTATACCGTAGATTGAAAAGGATCTGTTGTTAGATAGACCCGACTACCCGTTTTCAATTTGGAGTGGTTTCAACGATTTATTTGGAAGTGAAATCATTAATTATAGTCATAGATTAGTAGAATTCCGTCTTTCTACAGACTGTTTTCAACTGAATTGTATTTGGTAATCAAAATTACGAAATAATATTATTCATACAAAATTCGTGCCAGTCTCAATTTTCTTCTTACAAGTAGGTATGTTATCGCGAAAAAACCTGAAACAAACTTAAAAACACTTTTCCTTAAATCGACGTTAAACCCTGAAATCTGTGAATTAAAATGCGCTTTCACTGGCTATTTGGACGTTCCTTTAATTACCCCACTTGGACTTGTAATGCCATCTAGCTCGCTACATGAGAACTATCCTAGATCGTGCAAACGAAGTTATCACGGAGTTTGAACATAAGTAATACTACCGAATACCATCCATTGGTCCTCGGACCCCGAGCCAAAGGTCCGTCCTTCCCTTTTCGTAGGAGGACACATATCCTACCGTGTTCTATTAGAAGATCTTAGATAGCATACAAAGGAAAACTAGTGCATCCAAGTGCATCACTTGGATGCACTAGTTTTCTGTCTTACATGATCGTGCTCATCGCAACCTATCAAGCCGGCTGCCGAACCAAAACAAGTTTTAAACAAACTAGGAAGTTTGCTCAGTATTCAATCCTTTTTGCATTATTAATAGCCCTAATTGCTGTCAATGGCATACCCTGACCGTACTTGAGCGAGCACGCGAGGTAGGTACCCCGTGCCCGTGGACAATGACATGAGATTAACTCCACGAGTTAAATTGAGACCCCTGAAACCTTAGCGGATGGAGGGATGGTCAAAGATATAAGATCTAGCGATATTTACTACTCATACAGTTTTTTAACTAGTGCAAATAGGTCCTCCTTCTTTTTGCGTCTGACTCCAGACGAAGACCGTCATCTCTAGAGCCATACAGTGGCAGATGAGACTTTATTTTCCAGATAGTCTCGTCTCACTTTTGTTTTTGGAAGCGTGAAGCGTTCACACTTGAGTAAGCATTTTTGCGTTTAGCTGCTAATGTGATACACAAAACTGAAAGACCACTTTATTTTCTAGAGAATGTGAGAAGTGTCGTGATGTACTATATTTTTTAATAAATATACTTTTTTCACTTGTACTTCCATCATTATTACCCAAACTGGTGTCCTGACCACGTGTTCGAAAGACCTTGACCGCATGCCACTATAAGACCTAAAAAAAACTATTGCTAGATTATATTACACGGAGTCACGTACCAAGCAATGAGGGCTCGTTTAAGGACGATGGAGGATATCTAGCAATAGACTGGCTAATGATCTTTAAGTCGCTCTTTCAAGTGACTTGCACACCCAGCTGACTTCCACACCCTCTTTCATCCATCATTAGCGGACAATGGCTAATCTAACGTGTAGGGCACTTCGTCACGACAAGATCGAGATGATAATTAAAGCCAGATTACTGCGATATCCAAGTTTGATAAGTGTGTAATATTTCGGGGGTGATCGCAATATCAGTTTTAGACGATTTTTGTACATTAATTCCATAACCCGTAGTTTTATAAAATTACCTACCTAAGTTTCAGTTCTCTCATAACTTGAATATTTCGTTTAAGTAGTAATGTGAACTTTTGCCAAAAGCTACAAAAACATTTCAAATATTTCTTATAGCTTTTCCATATCTTTTCAAATCTTTATCTATTTCAAAATGATGCACTTTTGCAGGCAAGCCTTCTCTGTATAGTCAAAAGCTAGTACAACGTTTTCTGTGTATTGAACACTATCTATTTTGGTCAGTTTTTATTACCCTATAGATACACTGCTGGATGGTTATAGATTTCTTTCATCACCTTTACACCTTCACTCTCCTTTATATCGCTGTAGCCTGTACACAGCCACTAGTCCAATCCTATATCGTAAATAGATACATTTCATTTACCGAATATATAACCAGACTAGCTGATACTGAGACCCGCGACTTCGTACACGTGCGAAACTTTCCACCAAAATATCTGTCAACCAGCTTACGATGAACCTCGTAGCAAATGGCTGCTTTTGGTTTGGAGATTTAAAGCTGTATCTAAGAATCCACATCATTGATTTCAATAAAATATAGCCTATGTTTCAATCCGGAAAAGGGCTGCCGAATGGTATAAGTTTCGTTGTAATCGGTCCAGTAGTTAAGGCGTGATCCGCGAACAAACAAACAAACTAACTCGATTTTTGGAATCAGAATCGTTTATTTAGTAGATCTGCATATTTAGTTTATCCATATCTTTAATTTTACTTATTGGCTTTTTTTACAGTTTTATATAATATAACCAGAAGAACAAAACCAAAGCACGACACTTGTCTCGCCCACCTCAGTACCGCGTGATGGCGGTACATTTGTTACACGTACACGTCGTACACCTGTGCTCAAGACAAATAGCTTCTTTCACGAGCGACGGTTAGTGTACAACAAATAGAATAAAGAGCGAGATTTGTAGATTCATGAGGTTTCTGGAAGCTTGGTTACAACAAACCTTGTGATTCTTACACATAGACAAATTTTTTACAAGTTTTTTAAGAATAAAATAAAAATTTCTGTATCAAGAACTTGTGAATTTAAAGAGAAGTAAGCGCAGCAAGCTCCTTTCATGCCAGCGCAGCGCTTACACTAGCCTAAAACAATTGCATTATTTCAGAGAGCTTGTGCACCGAGGATGAGCTCTAACCTTACATGGAACAGACATTAGTGGCATCCACTAGTAAGAAAAACGCACAAGCTTCCTTGCATTCAGGAAAAGTAGATTTGTTCATAAAATAAGTCACGATTCTCTTATCTAAACAAAAAAACTAAATAACTGAAGAAGAGCCGAAGACCGGGCTCAGTGACGCGTCCAACAGTGAACTGATATAGGTTGATGATGATGAAAATGAAATGACAAAACGAAAAAAAAAATTCAGTGGCAATTTAAACGGACAAAATAACATTATTAGCACAACAGCCAATAGAGATAATAGCATATTAGCCTACATACCGCGTCTATGGCCACCACAGATATAAACGGTCGCAATGATCTCCGCGGAGAGCAATGACCTTCATTCTGCTGATGAGAAAACTGCTAGTTTCCTACTGTTTTCTAAGGACAACAGGAAGTTTACTTGGATTGTGAATTTTCGTCAGCATCGGTTACAAACTTACTACCGCTCGGAGTTTCAAGATTGATAAAACGATTGTTATTAGCTACTAAGTACTGTCATAATGAACAAGAGCCCGGAAAGCTGTCAATCGATTTGGCGCACACTTGACGACAAGACGTCGCGCCGTGTAGTTAGGGAGAGATTTTTTTTTTCTTAATCCGGCTTTTTTTAGAGCCGGATTACGTCACAATATAAAGCATATTGTGACGTAATCCGGCTAAAATATAAAATGACGGCATAAATAGGTCTTTGCTTAGCCATTCTAAAACCGTTTTTATTTTTATTCCAGCTTAAGTAGTTTTTGATTGTAGATCATAAAATTATCTATTAAAATGTTTCAATACTTTTTTTCTTACGAGCCACCGTTTCTGAGATATTACGAGATATATACGATTCGAAAAGTTTTATAATTATTACTACAACTCAAAAACTATTTAAGCTAGAATCAAAATAAAAACGGTTTTAGAATGGCTAAACGAAGCCCTATTTATCCCGTCCAATTTTATATTTTATCTTTTTATACTTAATCCGGCTCTAAAAAAAAATATTGCTTTTCTCTGCCTAGCTACACGACGCGACGTCTTGCCTTCTAGTGTGGTTTGACGCTAACTGATAGTATCAAAAATACGCAATGTACTTGCTGGACACAGGCCTACACTATAGTTTTCAAGTAAATCTAAATAAATTTGTAGGTAAATGTAAACCTTCTTGCGACTTAATTCCCCCTACGTCGTCGTAGCATGCTACAGTGTAGTAGTAATGATATCCGGATATTTGTATCCAGAAATCGTCACTAAGTATGCGATCTCTATAATCCATTTAAAGAGGCTAAGTTTGTACATCTTCTTACACCTCTTTCTCTATTATTGGATACCTAACAGTGTTAAACCACGTGGCCAGAAGGAATAATTACTTTTAAAGCAAGCGTCCACAGGCCCGCATCGCACGCATCGGACGCATCGCACGCAACGGATTTTAGTTTGCCTTGTATAAAAACTCATGCAACTGCGTCCACTGATCCGCACCGTACGGACGAGTTTTTATACAAGGCAAACTAAAATCCGTTGCGTGCGATGCGTCCGATGCGTGCGATGCGGGCATGTGGAAGCTAGCAATTACAAATGGTTTGCAAATGTGTTTGCGACATCCAATTAAAACATGGTAAATTAACTTTGAATTATTCCCGCGACAGAAAAAAACTAAATGAACTCAACTAGGAACGGAAACTCAGCGATTACAGACGGCAGGAGCGAAAACGAACGAAAAATTAGAGCGGTGTTATTTTTATTTAAATAAAACCCACGATGTTAAAGCAAGTTGCGGTGAGTTCGCTTTTCGTAGTTAAAATTGAAAAGTGTTTTTTTTATTTAAACTAAATCGTCCCACTGCTGGGCAAAGGCCAAAGACTTCCAATGTTCTCTGTCCCGAGCTTCCTCCCACCATCCTCCTTCTTATTCGTTATTTTAATAAAATCATACGGATTTGCACACGTTTTCTCAACTTGGTGGAACTACACGTAAGTGCAAGACAGAACTTGTAGGTTGCCTAAGGCTTCTGAGATTCGAAATCTAAAACATTTTTATAATTGTGGAAGTATTCTGTATCTTCAAGCATAATTCCATAAGAAAAGAACCTAAATTTTTATATTATTTTACAATAAAAAAATCTAAGAAAATATAATTTTAATTTACAACCCCCAGAACCAAAAAGTACTTTTTTAGATTCATACATAAATTACCTTGAAGTAGTTTCCATTGTATTGGCCCATATTGTAACTACTGTACGGTAAGTATTTACTGTTCATTTTTATAAATCAAATCACACGAGTAATTGCACTATTTCCAACAGTAACTACACTCACAAATTCCTATGTTTTGAAACAAACACTGAAAGAAAATAAAGTAACGTTTACATTGAGAGTAGAATACTGAGATGTGTACAGTCGACGCGCTCACTTGCACTCAGTAGACGAGTATCATGTTTTCAATTACACATTGTAGAGTAGCTTGTTTCGTAGAGAGCGCCTTGGGAATTAATTGTACATCAAAATATTCATGGTGTACAATAGACAAAGACGAGAATTAGTCCTTGTGGATAGCATAGGAAACTTTGATTTTACAATAGCTGTTAGTTTCAGGAATTCAACACTCTAACAAGAGCGTCCTCACCAACGGTTCTTTATAAACGACTTCAAAACAAGAGGTTTTCAATTCGGCTGTACACTTTGTTCCAATCTGGATGTTTTCAGATATTATTATTTTTTTAAATCGGTGTGTAAAGGACGGAGTTCTAATATAACAAACATAAAAAAATACAACCGAATTGAGAAACTCCTATTTTTGAAGCCGGTAAAAAAATCCAATACTTATCATCGCTTTCTTTTGCTTGATGATTGGATTTTCAATAAATTTTTTCTTCACCATTTCTTTTGCTAAAACTTTGTTAGGTTTTAGTAAGCTTCATCTAAATCTCTGAATTGAAACTGCTCTACACTCTTCAATTTACATAATAGTTCATTGATGGTACGTCCCCAATAAGACTCAACATTACAATAAAGCGGCATTGTGCGTTCTTTTCAATAAATTAATGGCTCATTTATAATAGTTTATAGCTTTTTATAATGGACATAGGAACATAAACCAATCAAAAACCTGATAAGTAAACCACACGCAGCGAAAAAAGAGGTTTTTGTTATTTTATGAATCATCTAACCATCAGATAATCAGATAATCAATTTATTGGTAAAAAAGAAATCGAAATCATTCTTTCCATCTCGAAATTCATTCTTTTAAATCAATACCAATCGAGTAAAAATAGATTAATAACATGGAGAAAATAAGGTTCGAAATCAAGCCAACAGATATCATCAGTTTGCTTGATTATGTCAGCAGTGGTTCTGTTAAAATCTTTCTATAGTAGGTACTAAATAACACCGCAATACAGGTCATTCACCCACCTTCACCACGATGTCGCAAAATTCATTTTATGTATGGTAAACAAACAGTACTACGAGATTCGTGCGATTACCGTCTTACCGACAGGCTTGTATGGAAAGCGACAGAATTAGCCATTCATAAATTTAATTTTGCGACATCGTGGTGAAGTTGGGTGGATTACCTGTATTGCGGTGTTATTTGGAAGCTACTATAGATATCACATAGGGTTTTGGGCAATCATGTATATAACCCCTCAATTGTTTTTATTCAAGCTTGAAAACAAACAATGTTCAGCCTAGGCATATCTTTTCAGTGGCCTATGATATGGTACACATTCTTCTGAGAATGACTTGTAAGTACTCATACCCTTTTCTAAGTACTGTAAAATGTTAGATTTAAATCCATTTTTTTTAAGGTTTAGCTAATAAATGAGAAATTCTTTAGAAAATGCATCGCATAAATCCAAACTTTCAGACCGGAAAAATATTGTGAGAGGAATGTGGTAGACGGAAAATGCGTCAAAGCTTTTTTCCACCAACTAATTACTATATCAAAAAGGTTTTCACTAATCCAGTTCGTACAGACAGACAAACGGATTATAACACAAGGCAGCGCGGCATACGCAAAGGATCAGGGCGACTGTCGATCAAAGAAGAAAAAAAACTAAAAAAATATTTTGAACTTCAATTATTCGCAATCTGACGAGTAGATTGGAAACTATCGATTTTATTCATAATAATTCACCAGCTTACAATCTTCCACGGATCTTACGGAAGATGGTAAACTGATAACTGGAACTCTCTTTCATGTACACAATGGAGTTTTCAATATATCCGGTGATATTAGTACCTACCTAGCTACTATTTAAACTATATTTATGCAGAATTATAATAATACTCATACATACCTACTTATTACCTAAACAACAGAATAGATAAAGCATTTTATACTTAAGATTAAAGAAATTTATTCTCAAAAAAGACAAATTACAGTCACTTACTTAAGAACAGGGTTAACATTATAGTATGGTTTGTCGTTCGTGACAGGGTAAGTACACTCGAGAGCAATGATTCCGGGTCACTTAAAGAATGTTAAAAATCTCGGAAACTAAAAATGATAGGTTAATGCAATAAATTGTATTTAATAGACAATGTAATACTCCTTAAATGAAAGTAAAAAAATATGAGTCACCATACATTTTATTAACACAAAATTACATAAAGAAAAAAACTGCTGATCTCTCCTTAAAACAAAAATAGGAAACATGAAATTTTTGAACTTTATTACGATTTGACTTGAATTTTAATACTTCGTATTGCCTCCTCGTGCTTCCATTACTGCGTTTACGCGGTTTGGCATGCTGTACACCAAGTTCCTTATACGATTTTGGGGAATATTCTCCCATTCCTCTGTGAGAGCAATTTTGAGCTCACGAAGCGTGATTGGGGGAGGGTTTCGTTGTTTTACGCATCTGCCTAGCTCGTCCCAAGCATGCTCGATCGGGTTGATATCCGGGCTGCGCGCTGGCCACTCCATACGAGTAATGTTTATCTCTTGAAGGTAGTCATTCACAATCCTACCTGTATGAGGTCGGGCATTGTCATGCATAAATATAGCATCCTCACCTAAATTGACCATAAATGGACCAACATGATCATTGAGGATTTCTTCCACATATCTTACGCTAGTTAAAGAGCCGTTTTCTATGATCACCAGCTCTGTGCGACTTTCAGAAGAAATTCCGGCCCACACAAGTACAGACCCACCACCGTAGGCTACTTTTTCTTCGATGCATGCTTGCTTGAATCTTTCCCCTGGTCTTCGATACACTCTGTGTCTTCCATCGTGCTTGTAGAGCATAAATTTTGATTCGTCGGAGAACATAACTTTTGACCAATCTTCAATACTCCAATTTACGTGGCTCTGGGCATATCTTAGTCTTGAAATACGATGCCCACGCTCCAGTTTAGGGCCGTTTGCAGGTCTAAGGGGTTTTAAGTTAGATTCAGCAAGCCGACGTCTTACTGTCCATGCACTTGGGTTACTTCCTCCGAGGCGTCGAAACTGATTTGTGAGTTCAGTTCCTGTGAGAAAGCGATTTCGAAGCATGGTGTTCACCAAGTATCGGTCTTCTCGTGCTGTGGTACACCTGGTTCTGCCCGTTCCTGGTCTGCGTAGGTTAGAACCAGTTTCTTCGTAACGTCGGAGAACTCTTTGTACTGTTGACAGCGACACACCGACAGTCCTGGCTGTATCGCGCTGACTCCGGCCGGTTTCCAGCATTGTAAGTATTCTGGTGCATTCTTCAGCCGTAAGCGACATAATTTCAGCTTGAATAATGAATATAGAGCACTATCAACATGGTTTATATACCCACATAAATGACAGATTACAAACAAAAGCAAAACCAAATGCTGTAATTTCGTAGTTCCATCTTCGAAAGTGGCCCTTTTTCAAATTTGATTTTTTTAAGATATAACTTTACAATAACTAAGAAGTTTTAATACCTTCATTTAAGGAGTATTACATTGTCTATTAAATACAATTTATTGCATTAACCTATCATTTTTAGTTTCCGAGATTTTTAACATTCTTTAAGTGACCCGGAATCATTGCTCTCGCGTGTAGATATCCAAAAACTGCACACATCCAACGCATTCAAACAACTCCCAAGTTAAGTTCTAGGAATATGCTTCGTAAATATGTTTTGCAAGTTTGAGTTTGAATACGTTAGATGAGCTTAAATTTTTTATAGTGGAGGGTAGTTTATTATATAGCTGCGCGCCTTCGAAAGTAAACATTCTCTTGCCATAATTTGTTCTTACCAAAACCTTGCGTTATTTAAGTGCGATGATACATGGAATTATGACACAACAAGAGATCGTGGCTATGGTAGACTTCATTCTTTATACAAGCGGGGCAAAACGGGCCCTGCGGGGCGCAGCGGGGTACGTTAGGTATCAAAGGGCACATCCATTACTAAATCTGTTTTTCCATTACACAAATTGGGTAGGAAGGGGTTGAATGCAGTTTCTATGCTGGTCCAATGACAATTTATTGCTTTTTGGCTTGTCAGTTTGCGATTCAGAAAAAAGAAAACCCAGACTTATGCAAAAAATTTCAACACCTAGTTGATGGAATTAAAATATTAAGCTAAGACGTTATGCTTTCATTTCTTAAAATGTTTTTATAAATATTATAGCGCGATCACACTATGCCGAAGTGGGCAGGGAGTTTGGCAGGGAAGTGGGCAGGGAAGTGGTGTGAACACGAACATGCCGCTGTCCCGTCTCCCTGCCCAAGTTCATGCCCTAGCTTCTTAGTGAGAATAAAGGCGATGTTGCTGTGGCAATCATTCCGGAATTAATCGCGGCATTCATCCCGGCAGCGGCATGGGCATAGTCTGCACGCGCTATTACGAGTTCTGTATTCGACCACTTTTTACCCGACTTGTGATGATGGAACAAAAAGAAGGTTATTGTTATTGCCAGTTCGAAAAAAGACCATTTCTAAATTCATATCGGGCACAGGCCTTCTATAACATATGCGGAATTACTTTGATACTTTTTCGATTAATCAAACTATTTCGATAGGTTAGTAAAATGTTCTCAATACATAAAACGTTGAAAGGAATAGTATCGATTTAAGAATACTGTTAGAATTACTATCAAAATAATGTATTTAGATTACTACTAGCGCCATCTCTTGAGTACTAGTATAGTTGTGCGCCTTACCTGTCAACCACTACTCATTTAAATAAAGATATAGTCTATGCAAAGCCACGACAGCTGTTTCATTAGGTTATGAGCCCAGTACCTATTTTCTTAGTTATTTCGGTATAATTGTGATTGATTTACGTGCGAAAGTGTAAAAATGTCGACGGCGGGTTATTTGGTGAACGTTCCGAGGCTCAAGGGACGAGAAAACTACGACGATTGGTCGTTCGCGACAAGCAATTTCATGTTACTCGAAGGCATCGACATTGAAAATGTGCCCGAATCTCTCTCGGAAACTGACAAGAAGAAAGCCAAAGCTAAGCTTGTGATGACTATCGACTCCTCGTTATATGCGCATATCAAGAGTGAGACTACAGTGACTGGTGTGTGGAAAAAATTGAAAATGTTGTTCGATGACACGGGACATCAACGAAAGATAAGTTTGCTTCGAACATTGATTTCAATACGTCTTGAAAACTGCGAATCCATGACTACCTACGTATCTCAGATGGTTGAAACTGCGCAGAAACTAAAGGGGACAGGTTTTGAGATCACAGATGAGTGGATTGGATCATTACTTTTGGCGGGATTGCCGGAAAAATTTTCGCCGATGATAATGGCGATTGAGCATTCTGGGATCGCCATTAGCGCCGACGTCATAAAAACAAAATTACTTGACATGAGTGTAGAAATTGGCACGGAAACGGATACCGCTTTTTGGTCAAAGATAGATGGCAAAACTGACCATAGCGCAAAATCTCAAACGTCAATGTCAAATAACACTTCAACAAGCCGTAAACAAATAAAATGTTACAATTGTAAGAAAATTAGCCATTTCAAAAATAAATGCCCAGATTTAAAAGCGAAAGACACAGTGAATGCTTTTAGTGCTGCATTTCTAAATGGTAGCTACGAAACCGATGATTGGTATATTGACTCGGGTGCAAGTATGCACATGACACCAAATCGTGAAAAATTGTTGCACACCCGACAAGTGCTCGAGAAACGTGAGATAATCGTAGCAAATAAGATGACTGTTCCTGTTTTGTGCGCCGGAGATACACAAATAAAAACCAAAGTAAATTCTCAGAACTACGACGTGATTGTGAAAGACATTTTGTGTGTACCTGAACTCTCAACGAATCTGCTGTCAGTCAGCAGGCTGATAGAAGCAGGAAACAGAGTTACATTCCGACAAAATGAGTGCCTAATACACAGTAAACAAAATGAGCTTATAGGAATAGCTGAGAAAGTGAATGGTGTGTACAAACTAAACACAGTGAAGTCTGAGGTGTTGGTGGCAGGAGCAGCACAGATATCGGTCAGTAGCACTAACTGGCATGCAGTAGTCACTCAATTAGAAACAGTTAACTACGATTTTATTTTGGAATGTACTGACCCTAATAAACTAGCCGAACAATTAGTAGACACAATATCTAAAGCCATTTCCGACAATACAATTACCACGAAACAAAATAAAAAGAAAAGAATAAAACAGCCCTGGATTACTCCGGGGCTACTTCGCTGTATACAAAACAAGGATAAATTACATCTTCAACACAAGCTAAACCCTGGCAACAATACACTAAAAACCACTTTCATTCGATATAAAACCTTCTGCACCCAAATTATACACAAAGCTAAAAACTGCTATGAGCAGTCTAGACTCGAAAACAACTTACACGACACAAAGCAAACCTGGAAAATTATTAAGGAAATCACCAGTATGAATAAAAAAAACCCTACACCTACAGAACTTCTAGAAACTGCTGGCGTCCCACCTAGTGAGTCAATCGAACTTGTAAATGAATACTTTTCTAACATCGGTCGAGATTTAGCCGTAAAAATAGCAACACCAAACACCAAGTGTTCCCCCATAGACGACTGTGATCCCTTAACTATACCTATGAACTCAATTGTACTCCTACCGACCGATGAAAAAGAACTAGAACAAATAATATTAGGTTTAAAATCAGGCTCAGCTGCTGGCTGGGACTGTATCCCTTCAAAACTTGTACAATCAGCACGTCATGTTCTAATCGGCCCTCTCGTCAAATTATTTAATCTGTGCATCGAAAAGGGAGTATTCCCAACCCTGTTTAAGAAAGCCATCGTGACACCCGTATTTAAGGGAGGTGACAAACACCTAATCACTAACTACAGACCAATCTCGGTGCTCCCTGTTTTGTCAAAAATACTGGAGAAATTATTGAACAACAGGCTTATCGACTTCCTAGAAACAAATAAAACACTATCAGATCAACAATTTGGTTTTAGGTCTGGAAGATCAACCGAACAGGCGGTTTTGAACCTCTGTAATAACGTTGTCGAGGCATTGGATGGTCGAGAAAAATGTCTAGGCATTTTTCTTGACCTCGCCAAGGCCTTTGATACGGTATCCATCCCCAGGCTAGTAAATAAGCTAGAGCGCATTGGCATTAGGGGTACTTGCTTGGATATTTTTAGGGACTTTCTAAGTAACAGAACACAAAAGGTCAAAATTGGTCATTATTTTAGCAAGAGCACTAACATATCTTACGGAGTTCCACAAGGAAGTATACTTGGACCAAGTCTCTTTCTGATATACATCAACGGTCTTTGTAGCATGAATATTGAAAATGCTAAAATATTTACATATGCCGATGATACTGCCATTGTGTTTCGAGGAGAGACTTGGTCAAAGGTTTATGCCTCAGCAGAAAGAGGGTTAAGTAAAGTTATGACATGGTTAGGTGACAACTTACTGACATTAAATATAGGTAAAACTAAACATCTCCCTTTTATTATTCGTGGGACAATTCCAACCACTCCTGACCTTATCATTAAAGCACACACGTGTAGAGATTCTTTAAACTGCTGTTGCGACCTTATAGAAAAGGTAGATGAAATAAAATATCTAGGTGTAATTTTAGACGAACGACTAAGTTGGTCACCCCAAATCCAGCAAATAGCCTCTAGAGTCAGGAAACTCATATGGACTTTTAAGAAATTGCGACACATTATGAACCCCCCCCTATTAAAAATATTATACAAGACTCTCTGTCAATCTGTCATAAATTATTGCATCACAGTCTGGGGTGGTGCTTACAAGAGTCATCTAATAGGTCTAGAAAGAGCTCAGAGATCAGTACTGAAAGTACTCTTATTTAAGCCATACCGTTACTCGACCATAGAGTTGTACAAAGAAAGCGAAGTACTTTCAGTACGGCAGCTGTACCTACACAACATTGTCATGTATGTCCACTCTCGTACACCTTTTACGACATCCACAAATAAACGCCGGCAGGATAAAATCTGCAAAACAATAAAATTTAGAACCAGATTTACTAACACACAACACTGTTTTATGGCGTCGTATCTCTACAATAAGATAAACAAAAAACTCTATGTTCACCCTCTCAATAAAATAAACTGTAAAATGAAATTAAGAATCTGGCTACTGACTTTGGACTACCTCGAATCAGAAGCACTATTGAAAATTGATCGCTAAATACTACACAATCTAATGTAATCAACTCGACTTTGGCCAACTCTGCATGCCTACCTACAATCTAACACAAGCCCTTTGGCTTGTTAAGTTAAGTAATGGTGTAAATTTCAATTTAACAGTAAAGCACTCATACACTCGTATCACATTATAAAACAACGCCCCTATTTCCAAACTTATTATTAAAACACTTATTTTACTATATATAAATTAAAAAATGCACACACACACTCTCTCACATTCACAATTACTTTGACACTCTTAAACAATCACCCTTACTTATTTAATCCATAATACACTCACTCAGCCTCACACACACACATAGGTGGGTTTCTCCTGTGATACCCAGACTCTTAAGAGACTGGCGTGGATCAGGAAACCCACCTACATATTATGTAAGTTTTTATTTAATAGTTTGTTTGTAGCATAAGAGGGGTGGGCACTGAGTATCGGGAAACAGAATTTCTTGTCCGATGCTCAGGGTTCCCCATAGTGTTTATGAATGGCTACACATTCTGCGTATTGTGTAGTCTTTAGTTCATAGCGCTCAGTTCCTCACTTTACTTGAATAAATATATTATTATTATTATTATTATAGTAGCGTGCAGTGGCATAGACGGCTAGGTCATATAAACAGTAAGGCCTTGCAGAAAATGAATGAAGGTGCTGTAGAAGGAGTTACTTTTAACGAGAAAGCTGACATAAAGATCCAGAATTGTGAAGTATGTTGTGAGGGCAAACAAACACGTTTCCCTTTTCCATCAGCCAACCATAGAAGTGAAAAACTATTGGATGTAGTTCACTCAGATTTATGCGGACCGATGGAAACCAAGTCGCTCGGTCAGTCAAAATACTTTCTACTATTCGTAGATGATGCCAGCAGAATGACTTTTGTCTACTTCTTGAAAGAAAAGAACCAGGTATTTCAGCGCTTCAGAGAATTTCGAGCTATAGTTGAGAATCAAACAGGAAATAAAATAAAGATATTAAGAACCGACAACGGAGGGGAGTATTGTTCACGAGAGATGGAGAACTTCATGAAAGAAGCTGGTATCGTCCATCAGAAGACTAATCCACACACTCCGGAGCAGAATGGTCTCTCAGAGCGTTTCAACAGAACTATAGTTGAAAGGTCTAGATGTTTACTGTTTGAAGCAGATCTCGACAAATGTTTTTGGGCTGAAGCAGTACATACTGCGGTATATTTAAAGAACAGAACGCCAGCCGCCAGTTTAGGCATGATGACACCATTAGAGAAGTGGACAGGTAAGAAACCAGACCTGAGCCATGTCAGAATATTTGGCAGTAAGGTGATGGTGCATGTTCCCAAAGTCCAAAGAAGAAAGTGGGATAAGAAGGCTGACAGATTAATTCTAGTTGGATATCCAGATGATGTAAAAGGATACAGATTATACAACCCAAAAACAAGAAAAATTACTACGAGCAGAGATGTCATCATTATGGAAAAGCAAGAATCAGACACAGCTCAGGTGGTAGTAAATGAGAAAGAAGAAAAGTCAGAGAAAGAAGGAAACTCAGAAAGAGAGGAATACTCAGAAAGAGAAGATAGTTCATTAGAGAAAACACTGAAAAATATAGATGATTCAACATTTATATGTGACTCATCAAGCAGTCTAGATGATTCATATCACTCTGTGTCCGAAAAAGAAGATGAGTCTATCATAAGGGATGTAGTTCCAGTGGAGGTGAATAGTAAACGTCAGAGAAGACCAGTTGAAAGGTTTGGCGTATCCAATCTATGTGTTTTGGATGAGCTGCAATCCAGCGGTGATGAACTCAGCTATGAAGAAGCAATGAACGGACCAGAGAAGGAGCAATGGAGACAGGCGATGATGGATGAACTGAAAGCTTTCGATGACAACCAAGCATGGCAATTCGTAGACAGAAGAGAAGCTGATAGGGTAGTGCAGTGTAAGTGGGTATTTAAGAAAAAATTCGAGAGTGATAATAAAGTGCGATATAGGGCAAGACTGGTTGCGAAAGGGTATACTCAGAAACATGGACAGGACTACAACGAGACATACTCACCAGTACTTCGATACTCTACTTTAAGACTTTTATTTGCATTGAGTGTAAAACTTAACTTTCAAATTACCCATTTAGATGTAACTACAGCATTCCTGAATGGCTATCTAAACGAAAATGTATACATGCAAGTACCCCCTAATTTAGAGTGTAAAGATAATTATGTTCTAAAATTAAAACGTGCAATCTATGGACTGAAACAATCCGCTAGGGCTTGGAATGTAAGAGTAAATGATTGTTTACTAGAAGCCAATTTTGTAAAGTCAAAATTAGAACCATGCCTGTTTGTTAAAAAATATAAAAAGGAGCAGATTCTTATAGCAATTTTTGTTGATGATTTTTTTATTTTTACAAACAGTAATAATATGCTAAATGAGCTAACAATATTGTTAAAATCTAAATTTAAAATTAAGGATCTGGGACAAATAAAACAATGTTTGGGCATGAGAGTAAAAATGTATGAAAATGGCAGTATTTCCTTAGATCAAGAGAAATATGTAGATCAAATTTTAAGCAAGTTTAATATGACAAATTGCAATGTTGCTGATACACCAATTGAAAGTAATTTAAAATTAGAGAAAAGTACAGATGTTTGTGAATCATACCCATATCAACAACTGATAGGTAGCTTAATGTATTTAAGTGTCTTAACACGACCAGATATATCCTATAGTGTAAGTTATTTGAGCCAATTCAATAATTGTTATTCTTTAATCCATTGGAAACATGCAAAAAGAATTTTAAGATATTTATGTAAAACTAAATCTTATGGGCTAATGTTTACCAAGGATAGTTGCAATTTAGAAGGTTTTGTTGATGCAGACTGGGCCTCAAATACTTTAGATAGAAAATCATACACAGGTTTTTACTTTAAGTTCTCAGGAACCATTATTTCATATGAATGTAAGAAGCAGCCTACTGTAGCTTTGTCAAGTACAGAAGCCGAATATATGGCGATAGCGGAGGCATGTAAGGAGGCTATTTATTTAAAAAACCTATTGTCTGAAATTGTACACTTTTGTGATTATGTTATTATTTTGTATAATGACAACCAAGGTGCTCAGAAATTGACAGAGAATCCCATGTTCCATAAAAGAACTAAGCACATTGATGTGCGTCACCATTTTGTTAGAGAAACGGTTGCTAACAATCTTGTAAAAATTATTCATCTGCCAACGTCTGAAATGCCCGCAGACCTACTGACTAAAGGGTTAGGTAGTGTAAAGCATAATTATTTTGTAAAGAAGCTAGGCATTCAAAATATTGTTTGATGGCTGTATGCTATTAGTTTATTTTTGGATGATTTATCTTAAAGTTACTAAAATTTAAATGTTTGGATTATTTTGATAAGTGGAGGTGTTAGAATTACTATCAAAATAATGTATTTAGATTACTACTAGCGCCATCTCTTGAGTACTAGTATAGTTGTGCGCCTTACCTGTCAACCACTACTCATTTAAATAAAGATGTAGTCTATGCAAAGCCACGACAGCTGTTTCATTAAATACCTCTGTATGTAATTTCCCGTTACTTCTTGCGGTACCTAACCTAACCCATTGAGCTAACTATCTATCTGTACAACGACTGACTGCATCACGTATTGACGGAGTGTGTGCGGAATGAGGTTTTGCGCCGAGAAATTTTATTTATAGGTAAAGATTCTTATATGGGTATGTGTAACAGCATTTTGGCTTCCCCACTATCTGAGGAAGCCAAAAAGCTGGCTAAACTTTATTTAAGGTTAGGTTTTTAGTTGCTTTCTTTTTTGTGTGTAGTATTTATGTTTAGTCTGTATGGGGGTGGCATGGTCACTGTGTGACAAAACCCTCTATAATAAATAAAGATTTAAAAAAAAAAAACTATCTGTACTTTGCTACAATTAACCAAAACATTATTTTCTACCGAATGTGTGGTGTGATGATAACAAAAAGCTTGCTTGCTTGAGTACTTTACAATGTTCTAGTTATCTGATAACTCGAGTAAGTATCTGCTACAAAAGGAGATGATATTACCTAACAACAAGGCTATAAAAGCAGCAATTGCCGTACGTTGGCGAGCTGCCAGCCGCGGAATTAATCAGTACCAGCACGTGTCGCCAGGTGGCGTGGGCTTGGTACACCTAGTATTGAAAGCAGTGTAGATTTTTATTCTAAAATCTTGTGCTGAAAGTGGATGGTATACTGTCAAAGATGATGTGCAAAAAAAATAACCCTAAAAGTGTGTTTACATGAACAATGAATTGCATAAGTGCATGACACAAAACTATACTACATGGTAATAACCTTTAGGTTACCGAAAAGGCACGTAAATGATTAATATTTAAAAAATAGGTAAGTCTAGATTCTAGAGTCTCCGGACATGCATACTAACCCCTTTTTATTTAGAAATTAGAGTATAATGGTAAATATGTGAGCTAACTCAGCATTTGTATGTATTGCCTAACCCTTGATTCCCATTACTATGCATGAGAGTAATAATTCATTTTTATCTCATCCCAATTAGGCGACTCCATCACTCAGAGTTATCAAACTCTAATCGATATTTTAATCAAAACCGCATGACAAAGTGCTCAGGGCAAACAAAAAGGGCGAAGGCAATCTATTAAATGACAGTTGTTCGCATGATTGATAGCATTTGCATGAAAAAATTCGCAGCAAAATCTATCAAAGCCTCTCTTTATGTGTTAGGCTTCGACGGTGTTTTCTTTTTTGCACATAGCTTCACAATTTTGCATCCCTGTTAAACTGAAAATGTCCAAGAATATTTGTTATTTATTTATTTGTGCGCAAAAGTGGAATGCTTCCTTTTGTCTATTTGGTCTGGGCTTAGACGACGGCCAAGTCAAATAGGTAGGTATACTTGGTACTTACTTTCTATGTAAATTTTAAGTTATAGTAGGTGCCAAATAACACGGCAATACAGGTCATTCACCCACCTTCACCACGATGTCGCAAAATTCAATTTATGTATGGCTAATTCTGTCGCTTTCCATACAAACCTGTCGCTAAGACGGTATCGCTCGAATCTCGTTGGTACTGTTTGTTTACCATACATAAATTGAATTTTGCGACATCGTGGTGAAGGTGGGTGAATGACCTGTATTGCCGTGTTATTTGGCACCTACTATAGTTAAATCCATTCCATCAAAATTCCTCTAGCTACTATCAGAGCATCATGATGATCATCAATTGAATGTACTTAAATAAACGAAAACAGAAACATGCCCACGTGAGTGATTCTGTTTTGAATCTGCGAAAAGTTTTAGCTGACAATAAACTTTTGTAGAACTTCAACTGTGTGTGGTAACAAAGCACCAACATTCACCACGAAGAAACGTCTACAAAACTCTCAAAGACCGAAGCAATTGAGGATTTTTGGCAAGTCTCCACTACAGTAAAGATAGTGATCCTATTCATGTTGAAAGTTGGAAGCCGCTCGTGTCCATCGGCAATTTAGTATGGCGATTGTGATTACTGCTTTTTACTGCGTTTTTCTGCCAGCATCAATGTCTGGGATTTGTCTGCAGATAATCGGTAGATTCGTTTTTAATTTCTATTATTTTGTAAAATTTTCTAATTCCATTGATGAACCACATCAACCTATTGCAGTCCACTGTCGCTGAACATACATAGGTCTCTTTCTATCATGGTGCACTGCGGACTGACAGAATTGTGACCACAAATCGCAAAAGCCATAAACCAAGTTACTATATATGGTACCCAATGAAGCGCTCGTGGCTAGGCTTGCTTAGCCAATCTTAACCGATAATCTAAGTTAAGCAACGTTCTGTGCGGTCACTATTTGGATGGGTGACCGTTAGTGGCATTTACATCTAAGCGCTTCCGTGCTTCGGAGGGCACGTTAAACTGTCGGTCCCGGCTCTAGCAGTCGTTAAGCCACGACGGAGGCCTTAAGGCGGCCTAAAAACTCCGTCACCAGAGTTGGCCACTAACTCATACGAACTTGCTTGCTTGCTTTACACAATCGGTCCTCGGCTCTCTTCATACAGTTAAAATTCTCCACTCTGCGTACTGACATAAAGAGTTAGCTTTATTTAAGCTAATTATAACAGTTTTTATAAGTTTATTTAATTCCAACATGTTATTTTTTGACCAGATATAACATATCTGGGCCGTCCGAAAACGCGATGGGTCGATGACATCGTAAAGGTCGCAGGAAACACCTGGTTGCGGCACGCACAAGACAGAGAAGACTGGCATAACATGAAGAAGGCCTATACCCAGCAGTGGGTGATACCGGGCTGAGATGATGATGATGATGATGATGATGATAACATATCAAGAGTAGAATCTAAATAGTTTCCAATATGCTATCCAGAATCACTACATTTACATAAATAGTTATCCGCAGAATCATACAGAATAAATCGGTACTCAACTGAATAGAGTGGGGATATTAACCCCAAAATTACTCGAAATGGGAGCAATACAGGGGTAAAATAACATATAGCCCACTTTGGCTAATGTTCGACGATGGGCGCTGTCTGTAATGGGATGTTGTCATTACCTGAGGATATGGAGAATAGAATCTAAAGTGAAGAGAGTACTTAAGAGAGCAAATGCCGTAGCTTTTTGGGTTGTTTTATTTAGTAAGAACACTAATAAAGGAAATCAGAGTTTAGTTGTGTAGAATACCCGTGGTAAATTCAGTCTGTCCGAAAAATGTGGAGGTATGCACATTATTGTGAAATTGTAAACATAATTTTGCCACTAACCTTCAATTATTTAGTGTAGCAGAAACATCATTCACAAACAGATTCGTTTCCACCACGAGGATGTCTACAGCTCTAGATGTTGATTTCTCAATCTCAGATCTTTCTCTCGCGTCCACCAAGATCAAGGTTATGAATACCACGAAGAAAAACAAGTAAATGGTAAGATAGTTGTCTTCTATCAACCAGATTATTTGAGACATAATATCCGTGATGGAGTATAGTATTCCACTGATCCACTCATCATTGAAACATATTTCGAGGGTCGCCATTGAAGTCAAAGGTTTGTTTTTTTCATAAAAGTTATTGTGAGTATAAAAAATACAAAATACACAACAAGAACATGGCAGTATTGTAATGTCAAAATGACATTGTCTTTGTTTATATTTTCACACAGACGAAGTATTGTTTTCATATACGTTTTTTGTAGCTATATGCTGTGGTCATATGCACAGATGGGTTACTCTCGACCACAGTTCCAATCCGGATTTACGAAATTTGACAGATCTCGTGTCATTTTGTACTGAAAAATGACAGGACTTCTGTCAAAATCTATGGATCCGGATTGGAACTGTGTTCGAGAGTAACCCACCTGATCATATAAACGAGTACCTTAAAGGAGACTTTAAAACTCTTTCGTAAAATTATGAATGCAGTTCTTCACATGGACTATGAAACTCGACTGTAATACTATTACCAATCATTGTAGAGCTTCGTTGCAAAACTGAAAAAAATCACTCACGTATCCATTTAGTAAGGTCTAAATGGATACGCCTAGACCCATAACTCCATACTGCAAGGCGCTTGGCTTAGCCAGAATTATGACGTAGACATGCAAAAACCTCAACTTTACAGGCACATTAGCAAGGAATCACGGCCAGTTTAAGCTATGCAAATCGCTTTCCAATACTGCGGCCACAGACTGCATCGCTGAAGGCTATTCAAATGTGCAACTTAACCACTTTAGTGGCGCATGAGGTAAGATAGTATGGGCTGGTGGCCAACTGGTAGGACGATGGCCACTCAAGAGTCTGATGACAAGACGTAACTGCAATATCATACAATTTAAAAAATTGTGAAGCTGACTGTTACTCGTGACCGCTTGCCTGATCTAAAATATGGCCAAGGCATTATCAGCGTTCCGTTCATAGGAGTAGGGGAAAAAAAATACTGCTTACGCTAAATAAAAAAGGTTTTTATCTAACTGGTGCTAAGGTTTCAGTTTCTCAACAGCACGATTTCAATATCCTTCAGGTAGATGTTTGTATGTGATGGTTTTATTTAGTGCTCAGATCGGAATTGAAACTCAAATTCGATACCCATAGATATTAAATCGATTTAGGAGCGTCATAATGTTTATGCTAGAGTCACGTTAGATTCAGAGATTTATTGAGCATACAAAAAAGTCTACTAGAGATCTTGCTACTCGATTAAAAGTGGCACATCTGAGCCCCTAGTCTGTGCATTTGTTTTTACTTTCGACTCGAGTGTAGCACACGCAAACGCATTTGCAAAGCGATTTTGTATGAAAACCGCATAAGCGCCTCTAGCGGGAGATTTGGGAATTGTGCAATTCCCAACAAAATGTCTCGTTTTGCGAATGCCTTTGCGTGTGCAACACTCGATTCGAAAGTCAAAACAAATGCACAGACTCGGGGCTCTGGCCTAGCTCTACCATACTACAAGAAACAAGATTCCTTTATTAATATTAATAGCAGACTCTATACCATCTTCATCGTTGAAAAAGCTGCACTTTCCTGAAGACGCTTGAAGAGTGAAAACAGCTTACGAGGAAAGTGCTTTTCAATTTTGCCGGGTGTTTTATTAGAGTGGGTGATTTATTGTGTGACTACCTACCAAGTATTATTATTCATATTTTTTTTATTTACAAGGTTAGATCGCTTAGCGATTATATTACCGTATGATATACAACCTCACTAATCAACAAAAAGAACGAACTCCCTTTGTACACTGACCATATTCTTATCCGCACTCCCCTCATGTTTATGACACTAGCATTAGCGAACTCGACACTGGCAGAATTACAAATACAAATACAAAAAACATTTATCTCCTCGTTAGATATTATAAAAGGTGCAAGGTTATAGTTAACAGTAACTTCGAAGAGGGCAAAAGGGGTAAATTCAGCATAAACTGGATGCTAGACATCCAGCGCTGGTTTTCAATTTACCCCTCTCGGATAGATCTGCACCGAGACGTGTGATGTGAAAGCGGGCTACTGAGTAGAAACTACATCAAAAATTATATATATATAATAACAGCAATTTGTAATCAGATCATATATAAATATATATATTTTAAGGAATATAATGTTAGCGTTTCCCTTATTTTAATACTTTTGGAGTGTGTTTTGAACAATAATTGCTTATCAATAATATACCTATTTTATACTTGATTTGGCCATTCAATGTAAAGAGTGCATTGCCTGACTGAAGTTATTGATTGAATCTTTATTGTTAATATAATCTGTATTTGATGTTGGACATCACTAAAATAAAAATGTCGCGTCTCTATGAGTTGTGAGTAAAAATAGCACTGGCCGGCGGCAGCCATTAATTAGGAGAGGCTTGTCGAATTGTGGAGACAAGAGATGGGATTTCTTTTGTAAAACCTTAGCATTTTCTAATTATTTCTGTGCCTATATAATAATAAACATCAAAGTTTGTATTTAACTTATCTATCTTTTATTGGTAAAAGTGAGTATGTTAATAATTCAGAACCGGGATAACCAGCTCACGATGGTATGTACTTTTATCATTTTACTTAGACCCACACCTGGATTTTATTGTAGACCATCCTTAATGTAAAATCAGTATGTAAAATGTGTCTGGCGCTATATGTGATAGATACTTAGCACCTGGGTATCCAGAACAATATTAAACTCGTGAGTTCGACTCTCACATTGTACTGTAGTGTGTTTTAACTGGATCTGTAGATAGGTACCGAAATATAGTAAGTAATGCCAGTGTATTGTTTTGAGCATTAGTCAATGTGGTACCTATCTATCTACTAGACAGGTGTAAGTCAGTCGAGTGATGCATTACGCGCAGTGATACCCAACCGCGTACTGTAACATCACATTTCGTTAGTCATCTTGTACTTACCTACATATGTAATTATGCAATGAGTCAGTTTGTTTCGCTCAATCCGTGCGAGTAGGAGTGCGGGCTCAATTGCACTTGCGCCTGTCATTTATTAGTTTAAAATTTTAATTTAGAACCGTGTTGTCGACTACATAAGGTTAAATGTTATATTACATAATTCGCATCATCTCATGTTATGCTTGACAATAATTACTATTGAGTTGCACCTGAGCGTTACATTATGCTAAGTATCACACAACAAGTTTTAGTGCGTCCGGCAGTTACATCTCAGGTAATGTGATGTGTTGTTTCTCTGTACCTACAAAATATGATACCATATTATCTTATTGCCTACTACATAAGGCACTGTTTTGTGCATGTCTACTACCTATGAAGGTAAACTAGCACAAATCAATTTATTTCCATGTTCATCACTTATTTTTTATGATTTGAACCGAGTAGTAAGAAGGGATGTTATAAAAGATTGGTTCAAATGGTATCACCTTCTATGAAGTAGTATTGTTGACTCTTTGTGAACAAGTGTGCGTTCTTTGGTACCTATCATACAAAGGTAATAATAAAATATTACTTGTTTGGTGTGGTTGAACAAAGTATTATCACAACCACAGCACCTTGTCACAAATCCTGAAATCAATCCTAAGTAGCAAGAGATAAAGTACTTTTTCCTGTTATTGTCTTCGAGCTATATTGTTTTTATTTTTAATCATCTTCAATAGATTTGAAGGCTTAAGTATGTTTGCTTCTTTAAGTTTTACTGCAGGAGGTATGGAGTCGCGTTGAACTCTAAAATAATAAATAATAAGTACATAAAAGTTTTAAAGATTATCTAAGTTTTGGGCATCTATGTTTGTTTATGTTTATCTGTAAAGCATGAGTAAAAAGATAGATATCTACGCTTGTTGCTTTTCAAATGTGTAATGTCGGCGGCTGACGAATTAGCGAGTCTATTGTTAGATGACACAAATTTCACAAGTTTCATAACCAATTTTAAAGTTCCGATACTAAAATAGATATGGTGTATTAAAACGATAAAAAAAAAAAAAAAAAAAAAAAACCTCCATGCAACTGCTATTCCGAACATAATGTTTGCGCGTTTATTGGCCAGACGCTATATCAACCATGTTTGACTTTGGCCGAATATTCTTAGCGGTGCAGGTTGTTAAAATGGTTAATTTTGTTAAAGTTTGATATTAATTTTATTGTTTATACTTGAGTTATTTTAAACTCATTCCACGGTATATGTGGAATAAGCACAATAAGCTTTGCAAAACTTAATACCTATAAGTATTCTTCAATTTATTACTAACTGCAACATTAAGAAGTCTCGAAAAACAATGAAAGGCAGAAGAATTAGAGTTACTTCTGTACCATACTAATGTTTAGATACCCACTGTTTAGCAGTGTTTGTGGTTACTGTTGTGGTGAACACGAATGTTGAGTATCATATGGATCGACTGCTCAGTAGGAAACAGTCAGGACAGAACAGTCATTTTGGTTTATTAAATCATGAACTATTTAATAACTTAAAGAAATACTTACCTAGTAGTAGGGATAACAATATTTGCATATTTTTCTTGATGCAGTGAGATTGGCATAGTGATGCTCAGGTACTTATTCAAAGTTCTTATGCAAGTTCTTTGTTACATTTATATTGTACCTACCTACAAAGGAGTTTTAATAAGTAGATGACGGCTACGAATAATGAACCCTGGTAGGTCACGAATAGTATTAACTGCCAGGTGGCTAAAAGTGACAAGTGCTTATATACTTACTTGTTTAGTTTATATGGTGTCTTCTTATTTTTTTTGTCATATCAATGTTACAAACACATTAAAGTCCTTTAAATAGGTGACTTTATGTTTATGGCATTAAATATCTAAACAGGCCACGTGATGTGACCACATTGTGATAATATGGATTCATTATAGAATAAATATCATTGAATGAAACTGATTACCCACTTAGGTTTGGTACTATACTAAGTATATAGTTATTGTTACAAAGTATATAGTAGTTTGAAGACACCAATTAATGTATCTATACACCTAAGTGTTTCTTTTTAATTCAAAACTGCATTTTAACTTTAGTATAAGTACCTTAAGTAATGTTTATTACCTACAATAAAACTTGTGTAAATTGATATTGGTAGGTACCTTACATTACCTACTTACAAATCCAACTTATAATTGTATACAACCTTCTAATGTTAGAAATTTATCCTTACTAATTATTTACTTACTAAATTATATGGTACTGGTGAAATACATTACTTTATTATGTATTTGCGTGCACAATAAGTGTTTATACAGATACCTACAGATTTTCTTGGATTGGTTAATTCAAGTTAATAGTCTGACCGCAGTAAATCTGCAGTGTACGTGGTGTAAAGCACTGTAATTGAATGGTAGATTAAATAAAATTATAAGGTACATCAACTGATGTAATTTATAGCATTTCACCTGATTTATGTCTAAGCAAGCCCTTTACTGAGGGTTGTAGTAAAACTGCCGAAAAAAATAACCAAAACATTCAATAAGTACCTACTTGCGATTCTTTAGAGAGTTATCCTTATGTTAGTCTGACCATACAATGGTATTTAAACAATTTTTTTTAGCTATTTAATCAATAATTTTACTATTATAAAAATGTTGAATATCAAATATTTTCTATTATTTTGTTGACTGAAACTAAAATTGTTAAAATATTCTAATTGCTACCAATAAAGTATGAGATATATGTGTGATTACTGAAATACGTCTAAGCCTTATTGTTGGAAATGAGTGACTGGACCAATTTGGTTGAAAATCATAGTAATCTGGAATGAGCATAACATAGTTTTTTGGTCAGGACACGAGCGAAGTATAAACAAATTAGTCAATGATATCAATGACGCATAAGTACCTGCCATTGAAGTATCTGCTGTAGATTTAAAATAAGGCCTATGTCAAAACTTCTTCAGCTCATTGACTGCTGCATTTGATATTCTTGGAAACGTCAAAAACATAGACGAAGGATTGCATGGCACTTTATGTATTAAGTGAGTTTGATGTAGGTAATCAATACCTGCATTTACCACATACTGGAACCAGCCAGGTAATTAAACCACTGCGGTAAATGTGCCTAATAGGAGCCATTGGGCCACTTTGGTCATACCTACTGAGTGGAGGCATTTTTTCTGAGCAACCTTCTTTTATTTAATGTCATTGTTTTATTACGTATCTTCAGTCAAGAATAGATACAAATAATAAAGATGAAGGTAGTCATTAGTATCTATTTCATTTATTTCTTATGTTGATCGACTGTTAAGTCTATACCTACAGAAAGTTGCTTAATATTTTTATATTAATACCTATACCTACTTAATAATTATTTGATATGGCTGGTGACTTTTAATTCCAATTCTATTTATCACACTTAAAATAACATCACACAACATTTTATACACGTTTTTATGTGAATAAATATGTGTTACTATATTATTGTTATGACAAACAGATTAAACGACAAGAGTGTCTATTTTGTCTTGTCTTTGTGCATGTTGTGTTTCACTGATTGTATTGTAGTACAACAGACGAATTGGTACGAGTTTCTTGAAAGTATTTAATGATAAAATAATCACTTATTTTGATACTTGCCATTATATAATTGTATAAAGAAATATGCTACCATAATGGTAGTGATTACTATCTCGTAAGTGTGGGTATAATCATAATATTTATCTGTTAAAGGTGAAACATGCTGCGATATTGCAGTGATCACTAATTATTAACACAGTAAAGTATAAGTGAAACATGCTGTTATATTGCAGTGATCACTAATCATCAATATCGTAATGGTACAAGTGAAACATGCTGTATATTGCAGTGATCACTAATTATCAAAATCGTAAAGTATAAGTGAAACATGCTGTTGTATTGCAGTGATCACTAATCTTCAACATCGTAATGGTACAAGTGAAACATGCTGCTATCTTGCAGTGATCACTAATTATCAAAATCGTAAAGTATAAGTGAAACATGCTGTTATATTGCAGTGATCACTAAACATCAACATCGTAATGGTACAAGTGAAACATGCTGCTATATTGCAGTGATCACTAATTATCAAAATCGTAAAGTATAAGTGAAACATGCTGTTATATTGCAGTGATCACTAATTATTAACATCGTAATGGTACAAGTGAAACATGCTGCTATATTGCAGTGATCACTAATTATCAAAATCGTAAAGTATAAGTGAAACATGCCGCTATATTGCAGTGATCACTAATTATCAAAATCGTAAAGTATAAGTGAAACATGCTGCTATATTGCAGTGATCACGAATCATCATCGTCGATGTTCTATATGTGAAACATGCTGCTATATTGCAGTGATCACTGATCATCATCGTCGATGTTTTTGAAATTAATTGCGGACCAGGTTGACTGTCCAATTTTCTCTTAATGAATTGAGTTAGTTATACCTACATAATTATTTCTCTTCGATTTCGTTTATTTTAAAGTACCTACATAATTATATTTCGTTGCTTATGTTGTATTTTTCTAGAAGAGCCAAATGAGGCTCTCACATAATTGTGTAATTTTAACTTAAGTTTAATTTTAATCTTGTATGGATTGCTGTTGTCTGAAATAAAGAATAATAATAATATGTGAAACATGCTGCTATATTGCAGTGATCACTGATCATCATCGTCAATGTTCTATATGTGAAACATGCTGCTATATTGCAGTGATCACGAATCATCATCGTCGATGTTCTATATGTGAAACATGCTGCTATATTGCAGTGATCACTGATCATCATCGTCGATGTTTTTGAAATTAATTGCGGACCAGGTTGACTGTCCAATTTTCTCTTAATGAATTGAGTTAGTTATACCTACATAATTATTTCTCTTCGATTTCGTTTATTTTAAAGTACCTACATAATTATATTTCGTTGCTTATGTTGTATTTTTCTAGAAGAGCCAAATGAGGCTCTCACATAATTGTGTAATTTTAACTTAAGTTTAATTTTAATCTTGTATGGATTGCTGTTGTCTGAAATAAAGAATAAATAATAATAATAATATGTGAAACATGCTGCTATATTGCAGTGATCACTGATCATCATCGTCAATGTTCTATATGTGAAACATGCTGCTATATTGCAGTGATCACTGATCATCATCGTCAATGTTCTATATGTGAAACATGCTGCTATATTGCAGTGATCACTGATCATCATCGTCAATGTTCTATATGTGAAACATGCTGCTATATTGCAGTGATCACTGATCATCATCGTCAATGTTCTATATGTGAAACATGCTGCTATATTGCAGTGATCACTGATCATCATCGTCAATGTTCTATATGTGAAACATGCTGCTATATTGCAGTGATCACTGATCATCATCGTCAATGTTCTATATGTGAAACATGCTGCTATATTGCAGTGATCACTGGTCATCATCGTCGATGTTCTATATGTGAAACATGCTGCTATATTGCAGTGATCACTGATCATCATCGTCAATGTTCTATATGTGAAACATGCTGCTATATTGCAGTGATCACTGGTCATCATCGTCGATGTTCTATATGTGAAACATGCTGCTATATTGCAGTGATCACTGATCATCATCGAGACAATAAAGGTGAGACTTGCTGCTATTATTGCAATGATCAGTGTGTATGTTTATAATATTTTTTCAGGTAAACTAAATAAATGAAACATATTGCGGTGATCATTTATTTTGTATGTACCATCAAAACTTGTAGTATTTATTTCATTCTTATTTAATAATGCAAAAATAATAATCAACTAATGACTTTGATAACATGCATTTATTTATTTGGTTGACTCAAAACCAAATAAAAATAATGATCGTGCTTTACTAAGCAAATCACACAGAGTGAAAGAAACCTTACTCAATTTGTAAATATTTATTAGTCACATTCAGACGAGCTTCACTGTAGATATATCTTCTTAATAAAGATATACAACAGTTTAAAACAATTCAAGATTATTTGCAAATGAAGTGGAAGATTCCCATAATTATATTTTATTTATTTTTACAGATATTCCAGCTATTCATCATATTTGGTAACGACAAAGATGTTCTTTAATGCGAAAACTAAAAATAGTTTCGAAATAAGAGTCAAGCACTCACAACCGAAGTTACGACTTACATTAAAACAAAATCAAAATTAAAGCTTATGATTAATATTCTATTATTTTTTACAGATGACCTTCCACTTATCTTCCGTATATGTGCAGCGCCAACAATCATAGATTAGATGCATTTATTGTTTCATGCTGGTATAATGAATACCTATGAGTTAGGTATTCGTCTATTGTATAACCTTATGTTATTAGATTAAATAAACTTACCTGCTACTTATAAACGTTGCAGAACTTTAGTCAGCTGTCGGAATGATTGTTTTTATTACTAACATGTAATGTGAAATAGTCACAGAGCTAGATTATAATAATCAACCTGTCTAACTATTTGGCTTTTATGAGCATGGCTCTTTATGTATGTATAGTCAATAGGATTTACATTCAACAATGCTATAACTATCTGGGTACTTAAACTTAACTGGAAAGTATATTTCACGCTACCTATTCAATAAGATGTTGTTATAAATAACTCTAAATAACAGTACCTAATAATTGTAATAATGTTTGTATTTAGTTATATTCTTAAATCATGAATTCGGTATTGTCAGAACCTAGTAGATGATTTCATAAGATAGAAAATTGAACTTGACTTACTGCTACATCATTTAAATAAATTGACTATAATTAATCACACATAACAATGGATGTTTTGACGATTAAATACAATTACTGTTAAAATATAGTTAAAACTCATGTAATATACTAGTAATTGAAACATTTTCCCTATGTTCTTAGGTCATTATTTTGTGAAGCTACTGAAGTAGATTAGCATAGAAATTAATAAGATAGTTTTGCAGTATGTATGTAATTTTATTATCTATAGAACCAAGACACGGTTGGGTCACCTAGTTCAAGATGAGATACACCATAAAATTATTAACTCTTGTTGTATATTATTCTATAGTTAAATTTGGTTCAACTACTTGTACTACCTAATATTTAGCAGTTTAATTATAATAGTTATGTTCACGTTTAACGTGTAAACACTTCAACAAAAGCCATGTATTGAACGTGTAAACACTTCAACAAAAGCCATGTGTTGATATCTTTGTACCACTCTATCATGTAGGGTGTAGAATTTTAGCAGATAAAGAGTACATAATTATATAACTTGTGGTAGTATATTGGTTGTAGAGAGCTCAACTGTTTCATGTGTATTTTGTGAATGTTGTAAATACTGTATTAGTTGTGGTTTTCTTTGTGAATAAACTTATAACTTAATTATATAATTATGTATAAACTATACAGTAAGCTGATGTTTGAAGAAATATAAGCTTGCACCAAGCCTCTGGTTAAAATTTTCTAATTGTACCGTGAATATGGCTTACAGGTTTTATATTTTTGTTGTATTGATTATGAGTACCTGCCATACACTTTATTCTTGAAATTTATAGATTAGGTATTGCTTGGTTACACTTAAGCTAAGTTTAAAATACTGTTACATTTCATTGTGTCAGAGACATGCACCACTATCGAATGGCCGGGGATGGAATAGGGACATTCCATTGGTAGGACGGCCGACTGTTAGCGTTTCCCTTATTTTAATACTTTTGGAGTGTGTTTTGAACAATAATTGCTTATCAATAATATACCTATTTTATACTTGATTTGGCCATTCAATGTAAAGAGTGCATTGCCTGACTGAAGTTATTGATTGAATCTTTATTGTTAATATAATCTGTATTTGATGTTGGACATCACTAAAATAAAAATGTCGCGTCTCTATGAGTTGTGAGTAAAAATAGCACTGGCCGGCGGCAGCCATTAATTAGGAGAGGCTTGTCGAATTGTGGAGACAAGAGATGGGATTTCTTTTGTAAAACCTTAGCATTTTCTAATTATTTCTGTGCCTATATAATAATAAACATCAAAGTTTGTATTTAACTTATCTATCTTTTATTGGTAAAAGTGAGTATGTTAATAATAATAAAAAAAAAAGTGGTAAGGGGCAAAAATAATTGTGACAACTAGCCACAAAAGCCACAAACCAAGAAGTTGAAGTTGAAGTTGAAACAACCAATATACACAAAAAAAAAAAACTTAATCCCTAACTAAACCTCCGTCTGCTAACCTATACCTCTTGGCTTCGACCAACTAAGGGCCGTAAGAACAATAGTGGTTTAAACCATAAAATAGTTTAACCTCCAGTCTCCGATTATTTCATAAGATCAATGATAGTTAATCGACCATGGGTAGCTTAAACTGACAGAGATGACAGTAGATTAATCCATCGATCAAATGAAATCGTAGTTAACGAAACCCATAGTTTAAACTGCTTTTGATCTTACGGCCCTAAATAGCCAATCAAATATTTTTACTTTCAATATAATGATCCCGATCACAGTCAGACACGCACAGTTTTTTTAGGTATCTATAGATCTCTATAGTTATGTATCTCACTACGATCCTGTGTTTCATAACTTCATTTCAAGTTATCTAAAGTCGCACGTAGAGTATGTTACTCTTAGATATTGTAATATGAATTAACCGAGGCATTCTGGATTTTGCCTCAGTAATTCTACTCCAGATAAGATGTTTTCACACTGATAGCGACACCTACACGACATTTTAGTGGCTTGAACAAAAATATCGTTGTCGGCGCCAATACAGTCTGAATTCTCCTTCGCAAGTTTTTTTTTTACCAACTTCAAAAAAGGACGAGGTTCTCAATTCGGTTGTATTTTTTTTATGTTTGTTACCTCAGAACTCCGTCATTTATGAACCGATTTAAAAAAATCTTTTTTTATCTGAAAGGGTATGCTTCCAGATTGGTCCCATAAATTTTTTATCAAAATCAGTTCAGTAGTTTGGCAGTTAAATAAGAATAGCTCGAAAAAACACGTCATTCGCTTACACGACACTGCGTATTTGCTTTCCTGTGACGTTTTTGTGGTGTTTACGATCAATAGAACAGTCCCAATGAACTGCTATCATCATCATCATCATCATTTCATGATGAATGCGTATCAAATTGAAGTCGGTTTTTCCAGTTTTTTAAACTTATAAATTATTATACAACAAAATGATCATGGAATAAGCCGATGCCACAAACCGATGCCACCTGATGTTAGTGGTAACCACTACCTATAAACACCTATAACGATGCATTGCCTCACTGAGCACATCCATTCATGGACGTGCCCTGTGATGCATTGCACTGCGCCCACCAATCTTAAACATATAGGTGTTATATCTTATATGCTTTTAATGCGAGCATCACTGCATGGCGGCAGAAATAGGTGATAGTACTTCCCCGGACGAGCGTATACTGCTAAAATTAAAACAATTCTGCAGAATAGTCCACGATACTCCGATGATATCGTGTCGGTGTCGTCGGAGTGTGAAAACAGCCATAGTTCTAAGACCAGTAGAAGCAAAGGAAACATAACTTGAGATTCTAATTGAAATTCATTAGAATACTCTCCTAACGCTCAATTTATTTCCAAAATCTGTGCTATTAATTCAGTTTACAGTCTAGGTCTTGGCAGTAATTTGCATCTCTCTGCAGTTGGGTAGATACTAGATAGACAGGCTTTATTGGTAGAGCTACTTAGAACTAGTGCCTTAGCCTAGAGCATATACTGCAGCGTGGTTGACATGCGGGCCTAAGATGCGCACCGCGAGATATTTGTCATGTCGTTCTGTCAAAATGTAAGCATTTTGTACCAGTTTAGGAACTATTGCATTATCTGTGGTACCTAATGGTGTCGACAAAACGCGCCATAATGTACACTTTTGACACTTGTTAGTCGTCGTACCTCTCTGAGGACGAGATAATAGTCATGCAGAAATGTCAAAAGTCGAAAATTCAAAGGCGCAGTTTCTCGACAACATTACCGCCCGCTGGGTTATTTACCATTTCGTACCTTCTTTTGTCATGCAAAGTGTTTTGTCTAAAGTAAATTCTAGAAAATTATGCTGCAAACACGTTTTGTATGCAATAAACAAGATTACTAAGCTAAGCGGAAAATCTACAAGACGGTTATCAGACCTGTCGCGATGTATGGATCAGAGTGTTGGGTAACCAAGAAGACGGATGCAAGAAGAGTGCATGCTACTGAGATGCGAATGTTAAGATGGATGTGTGGGGTTACGAGGTTAGATAAAATAAGGAATGAGTATATCAGGGGAAGTGTGAAAGTGGCGCCTATTATCGAAAAGATGAAGAGTGGTAGATTAGCATGGTATGGACACGTAATGAGGAGGGATGAAAGTCATATAACGAAGAGAGCTATGAATATGAGTGTGGCTGGGTATGCAAGTAGAGGAAGACCGAAGAAGTGGTTTGTGTGAAAGAGGATATGAATGTGAGAGGAGTAGATTCAGAGTTGACGAATGATAGGAGTGAGTGGAAGAAGAAAACATGTTGTGCCGACCCCACCTAGCGTGGGATAAAGGCAGGGAAATGATGATGAAACAATCTTACTTAGCATTTTGCTGCTCTAAGTAGAAGGATCACTTAACATAAGGTGGATTATCTACTTTCCATTACTTTTATAAAAAAAAGATTTGTTATGTATGAGAACAATTAATTTTACTTTGCCCGTATGCTAAATCAAAACTCAAGCGTGACTCAAGCAAGCAGGATTTTTTTTATTTTTTGACATAAAAAACTGCTTTCGCCTGACGTGGAGTTTAATAATTTTACTATAGGCCTAATAGTATCTATAAAACTTCTTAAAAGTCTTTCAAACCAATTCAATCTAACTTCACCCCCCTTAAAGCTCCAAATCACATCATCAAAAAATTATTATCCCCAAATCTTTGAAGACAATCCAAAAAGCACTTTGAGAAGACTTTGAAAAACAATTTAGGCGCGACTAAACACGCATTAAGGTGCATCAGAGCAATTATTGTGAACCCCTGAGGGGATCAGCGAGATTTTATATGTGGGAGGCAAGTAATGGAACAAATTGAGATTTTAAAAGAAAAGCAAAGAAGACTTGCATGGAGAAATGTATCTGCAAATTAAGCTAGTGGTACTTCTTAGCCACTTCTGGTTTCAAGTACCACCGCACGAAGTATGTCCAGCGAGGAGAATGTATACTGCATTCATAATCGCTCTGACTGTTATTGCGTAGATCACAAGATTTTTTTTTTTGTAACCTATATCGTCCCACTGCTGGGCAAAGGTATCCCCCAAAGACTTCCAATGTTCTCTGTCCCGAGCTTCCTCCCACCATCCTCTTTCGCAGGCGTCTAGTTCGTCGCGCCAACGCTTCCTTGAGTTTTTATTTTTATTTTATTTTCTTTGGGAAACAAAAAGTACGATACTTTTAAATTAAAAACTATGTGCGATAATATAGAATCCAGTAAA
This sequence comes from Eulithis testata, assembly GCA_947507515.1. NCBI lineage: Eukaryota > Metazoa > Arthropoda > Insecta > Lepidoptera > Geometridae > Eulithis > Eulithis testata. The sequence continues at coordinate 10,770,463 of OX382197.1, forward strand.
GTTTGCTCCATTACATTGCGCAATATTATTTAGACAGAATTAAAAGCTATGGTCAAAAAGAAAACGTATACAAATTGATATTATATTAATATTGTTATAAATGAAAGCTGATACAAAATACTAACTACTTCTTTAACACCGCCACCATGTCGTAAATAAAAGATGAGTTGACTAAGACTGATTTTTATTTTCTACCCACACATTGAATATGGTATTGCCTACCGGCATACCTACTTAGCTATCGACGTTAAGACTCATGTAGCATTATTCCCTTGTGGTTTTCTTAGTACAAAATAAGTTATTATGTATTTTTAAAACAAAAATGAAAAAAAAAAGCTACAGTATCTACCTACATATATATAACTATACGACAATAGATGTATTTAATTTGTTTCAAATCAACTCCTATTTATGTCGATAAATGAAAACTTCAATTTCCGGCTCAAACTTCCCTTATTTGTTTGCTTGGGAAACAGAAACAAAATGTAGAATGAAAGGATTTGACGAGGGTCCCTGTCTGTCCAGTCCCACAACAAGTTTCCGTTTACAGTGAAATTGATATCACAACTTTAGAATTTGTTTGGCTGACGAGGGAACGGCAGAATTGAAATTTGGAAAATTCTGTCAGTATTGTGTTGCTATTTTTCTTTAAACAGATATTTTACAACAAACGAGAACTGGTTGGTTTAGTTTAATCAGACAGTATTTTTTTTTATTTTATCGTATTTTTCTTACTGACTCGTAAAGCTCGTAGCACATTCGTAGCATCCGAAATTTTCATACAAAAGACATAAACGAGCTTATTTTTCAAAATATCTTTTTTCCTCTAGTATTACTAGCAGTCTTCGAAATAAAAACCTAGTACCTAAGTATGCTACATAGCGTTCCTGAAAATATTTTCTATGTGAAAGTATCAGCGCCACCTACCTTATCACCATCGAACTTCTCAGTCGGCTCATCGTATATCCGGGCTTCACGTTTCTCGCGCGAACCGCGACGCATCAACAGAGGCGTTTGCGGAGGCGACGCCAGCGCCAAACTGTTCCGCGCGCTACTAGGTGGCGACTTTATGAACTCTATCTTCCCACCTTCCACGCAAATATTCGGCGTCAGCGGATACATTGGAGACATAGCTACATTCGTATTCGCTAGATGGTTATAATGGTTATCATCTAAAGGTAGAGATGTCGGCTTTTTCTTGCGATATGTAGAATCGTAAGCCAACAACTGAGTTTTATCTTCAGGATGGACCTGACGGACCTTCCCGGGTGGTCGGTCAGGTGGTTCTGGGGATATGTTGCCATCTATACCAGGGGAATCATCCTTATCATTGTTCGCAGAAGTCCTGAAACAAACAGAAACACAAATTATTAATACCAAAGACAAAAATCATAAAATACGATGATTCATTTACACTTACAGAAAATAACAGATGGCGCTAGTGTGCCTTTTAACTGCAGAATAATGTTTAAAATAAAGATATTTCCTATTCAATAAAACAATTTTTGTGTTTTTTTCATTGTAAATGGTTATTATTGATGATTTTAAAAAATGTGCAGTGCAAAAAGTAAAAAAAAGTACATCACTCATTAGTTATTAGTAAAAAACCTGGATCGCGCAAGCAAAATTTTTCACTTCACTCGGTATATGAACGACTAACTTCAACATTCTATCGGAAGTGTATCTCCTAGTGTGATGTTCAAAACTGTTCTAGATCACTAGCGTTAGTTAGAAGGTCTTGCAGCCCGTGACGTCACGCGCTCGTTGCAGGCTAGCTCTTGTAGTGTGCGCCGCGGGACGATCGCCCGCGCGGCTGCGACGTATCTACGCGCACGCTCCCTGAGCGGCCTAAACCCTCGCGGTTTTAGTTAATTCGTTAGCTTAGCTCCGTTAAAATCTAGCACTTCTATAACATGGCGGCGAGTGAAAACTCGAATGCCAGTTTTTTGTAATTATTTTTCAATACACGAGTACAATTTGGGGAATTTTCACTCTAAATTTTTTTGCTCTGTAAAAATTATGCACTTCTACAAGTTTTCGGACCAAAACATTCTCCTAAAACATTCATTAGAATCAGCAAACAGTTACCTGCAATAAAACACTAAAGAACCAAAGATTTTTAATACACCGGTTCGGAATAACTTAGTATTTAGAAGGTGTATTAAAAATAGTATTTAGAAGGTGTATTAAAAAGTAGACTTTTTAACATCGCGAATTAATTTCTCTTAATTATTACCTTAGGTAGATACTGTTTATAAATAACGGAATTCAAACAAAAATAAAGTGACAAAAAAGTACACTCGAATTGAGGATCTCCCTTTTCTTTGGATTGTAAAAATGAAATACAGTCTGCAGATGCACTCGCGACTTGGACAATTTTCGTCCACGACTCGCGACTTGGACAAATTATCGTCCAAGACTCGCGACCGTAGGATGCTGAATTTAAAACCTTGATAATTAACCCTTTATCACTGGTAGCTTGTTTGATCCCAATGAGGACTATATTCTATTCATTCCGTAGATCAGTAGGTAGTTACGTAATAAAATCTCACTGCATCTAAATCGCCTACGTATTGAACCGTTTGTACCCATTTCAAGTTGAAGACTTCCATCCCCACTAAAACTTTGCATGTTTCTATTTAAATGAACCCGAACGAATAAGAAATTAAACCGAGAAACTCATCAGAGCTCATTTGCTTCCAACAAACTTTATTTAGTCCAATTCTAAAAACATACAAGACATACAAGAGGAAGGAAGGAGCCGATGCTCTATTAAAAGGACATAAGCGAGTTCACGGCCAGATGATTATAGACCGTGTTGTAAGGTCGTAGAGATAAAAGTTGTAAGTGGCGGGAGGTCGTTAAATTGGTTTCACGTTTCAGGGCAATATTTTCGTCACTTTCCTTCGGTCAAAAAAGAAGGAATCTTTTTAACGTGAAGCAATTAGACTATGAACTAGCCGAACTTATATTAGTGCACTTTAGTACGGAGGTAAATAATAACAAAACACAGACATTCATGGTAAATAGCAAAAATCATATTATTACCATGTATCATAAGAGTGTAAAAAAAAATTATACAAGGTGTAACATAAATACCCTATAAGTCCGAAGAGGGCGTAATCAGACCGACCACCTGAGTGGTTGGACATGTGCAAAGGGTCAATACATCGTAATTGAAATTTTCGTACAAAAGTATAACTTTTATTATTTTAGAAATTTGCAACAACCCTAAGTGTTTGTTTACTAGTTGCGTAAACCCGTACACACGCATGCATACTCTCCTACCGCGTCGCACGCACACGCTAGGTGTGTGTACATTTTAAGTAAAAGTTACTAGCTCAATTCATGAATGAAAAACTTCGAAATATCAAAAGTCGTAGAACAAACACTGTTCGCCATGACCTGTAAAATACCCCTTTTTCGGACTTATAGGGTCATTATGTTACACCATGTATAAGTATTCTATCAGCAATCTAATTCTCATAGCTTTTTGTAGTTTGGGACTAGAGAGCGTTGTGTATTATATCCAAGAACATTTATATATTTATTTATTAAAAAATAGTATTGTTTGCGTCGAAAATAAATACTAAAAATCAAAACAAAACATAATTAAATTGATCTTTCGCGCGTTCATGAATGAAACTTCCATATTTACGAAATGTCGTTGTGCCTTGATCTAAACATGATCATTTAAAGTCACATAATATGAGATTCTATATCTTCTCTATAAAAATATTAATCCCTTTTTCCCTTGGTCACGGCATCACGCGTGAACGGCTGGACCGATTTCGCTAATTCTTTTCTTGTTGTGTTTGCTTAGAAATTAGGAAATTCAATAATACCTAACTATTAGATTTTTTTCTAATGTAAAATTTGTGCTTTTGACATAACACTGATAAAATGTGTGCTGCAAAAAGTTACAGTGCCACCAACTGAGCTGTTCATTATTTTTTTTTTTTTCGCTCCTCGGAGCAGGCTATAGTTTAGAACCATACCGCCTAGTCTTCCGAGCTGTTCAGATGACAGTGTCGCTAGTAGTGTAGTATGTCGTCGTTTGTATAAAGCGATTAGTTACAATTTTGACCACCTGAACAGCTAAGTTGGTGGAACTGTAAGACACAACAACGTCTGTCGGGTCAGCTGGTTTAATAATTTATAAGTTTAAAAAACTGGAAAAACCGACTTCAATTTCATCAAATGATGATGATGATGGCAGTTCGGGACCAACCTGGAAGCATACCCTTTCCGTTAAAAAATGAATTTTTCAAATCGGTTCATAACTGACGGAGTTCTGAGATAAGAAATATTAATTAAAAAAAAAAATGGTACCTATCTGGAAGCGTACCCTTTCAGATAAAAAAAGAATTTTTAATACAGTTGCTCAAAAAAAGGCGTATTGCAGGGACGTATAGCGTTCGGGATGTGGGCTATTACACACTCGTGCTTTTTTTTACCTTTCCCGAACTAGTGCGTTCTCTTTCCCAACTGTCAAAATAATGTCTATTAAAAAGAAAAACCAACCATGAAGTTTTTACTAAAAAAATTCATAGAACTTTTTATGATTCATGCAAATACGTATATTTCTAAAAAGAAGCTACTAATTTGTTTCAATATCAGATTTAATGATTTGATTGAATGAGTTAGGTTAGGTTTCATTTCATTTCATCTCATTAAATTTCATTTTCATTTCATATCAATAAAAAAATTCTACTGAAGACTTGGCTGTATGGGCATAGTTCCCTTTGCCTACCAGAATGGGTGAAGAAAAAAAAAATCTCTGCTTATATTCTACGGTTGGCGCCATTTTTCAGAAATTTTCTTTTTATTAAATTGCTTCATTTTTTCGCAACTGTATTAAAAATAGTCGTTCAGTACACGTGCGGAACCGTCATTGCAACTTGTTCCGACTGTTCAACTTGTTCCTCGCCTTCGGCTGCGCCTCGGCTCGGGTAGACATTTTTCGGAACTCTTTGCAATGACAGCCGTTCCGCACTTGTAATGAAATATACTATTCTCAAATCGGTTCATAAATGACGGAGTTCAGAGGTAACAAACATAAAAAAAAACTAATTGAGAACCTCCTCCTTTTTTGAAGTCGGTTAAAAATAATATTCCAAGTCCACCGTAACAGCGGGCGGTGAACGCGGTTGACAGATAAAGCATTCGGTCGTCATCAGTGACTTCAAAGCGTCTCAAGTTGACTTCTGACTCCCGACTCTCCCGGTGGACACATCTGACATATTTGTACGGTGAATATACATACTGGTTCTTGATTTACAATCTTAAAGCGCTTGTAGACGTCCGTTTTTTTCACCAGATAACGGACCGTTAAAAACGGCTATCCTATAATTGTTCGCCGGACCGATGTCCGGCGCGTGTACACACATTCATCAGACATCATACACCACCGCGAAGTCGGCAAAAAACACGGTCCGGTATCCGGCAAAAAAACGGACTTAACGGACAAGCGCTCTGACTTAACAGGGGGGTACAAAGCCTGGTAGATTTTTTGAACTGTTCTCATACTAAATCATAGGTATTCTGTGACCAAATAGTGACATTAGCGCGTTTCAGCGCGTTTTTTTGTCATCAAAAGCTTCTTATTTTCGTATATCTGTAGCCACGTCACTTGACATTATGCTGGGCAGCGAATCAGAGCTTGCGATATGGGGGCAGTAACACTGGTAGTTTCTTGATCACCACATAATTGTTAGGTTAGGGTGTCGATGAATATTGAGATTTTAAGATTACAGTATTAGACGCAATTCGCGTATTTCTGTGTTTTACCTATTTTTTGTTGAAAATAAGTGATTGCATAATTTTGCATATTGTTTTAACTGTTTTTGTTTACCTATAGGTAGGTACTAAATTCCACATTGTACAAATTATAGGCAAGCGTTTGAGCGCAATCACACTTGATGTTAGGTCTCAGAATATTTTGGTAATCTGAGTGTTAAATGACATTTTTCATCCTACGTTTTACTGCAATTTTATAGAAATTGTAGATATTTTTATTGGAGCATCTAACATGTTGGTGTCATGTCAATAGTTGCTCGAATAAAAATATCCAGTGTCGGCGACTACACGGTGTAAAAGCATCTAATACTAAGGCATGTATGCCGATTCACTCCTCAAGGACTGATCCGTAGTCAAGCGAAGACTTTTGCATGAAAATCTCTACTCAAATCTATGCTTGAGGTATTATATGATCTGCGGGTTGAGTAACGCTTTCTGCATCAGCATACGGGCCTAAATGAAAGCCTTAATGTAAGAGATAAGATAAGATAAGTATTGTGTAGGTTTTCATGTCGGTAGCATTGTACAAAGACCCTATTCTGTACCACCGCTTCACTGATTATAACTCACAAACACTGATTCGTAACTCACTCAAATGTTTTGGAACCATTACATTTAAATTACACATTTCCGATACAATATCAGTCTATTGCCAATAGAGTTTTCATGGTATTGAGCAATGCGCATGCCAATCAAAAATCACATCATTATCCCTAATCACCTTATACAGATACACCCAACAGTTGCGCAAGCGCATCACACAAAACGCTTGGACAGTTAGGGCCACAAAATGACCTTTTAAAATTAAGCGAGATAAGCCCTTATCTGAATTGATTAAAGTTCAAATTTTAGTGTCCGATTGACACAAAGTAGTAATCGTGAATTATTAATTTTGTAATATCATACAAAATTAATAATTCAAAATATTCTATCGAATATTTATTACAGTATTATATAATCTGTGGTATAGGTACCTAAACGTAAGTTATGACAAAACATACCAACAGTTAAAATAGTTTTTAGATTTAATTTTTTTACTAGCGACCCGCCCCGGCTTCGCACGTATGCAATGCAGTGATGATGATGTATTATACATAATATAAACCTTGCTCTTGAATCACTCTATCTATTAAAAAAACTGCATCAAAATCCGTTGTGTAGTTTTAAAGATCTAAGCATACATACATACAGACAGACGCGGGAAGCGACTTTGCTTTATACTATGTAGTGATTTCTCACTGAGACCATTTGTCACTTACATGAGAGAAAATTAAGTAAGTTTTGTATGCGTTGCGAATAGACATTTATACTACACCTGCTTGGAAAGTACCTTGATACTTTATCAAATTTACGGTAGAAAGTACTTCATTGCATATCGAACAAATATGCGGGGAAACGCATCTGAGCGGGAGAGAAAAGTGTATGAAAATCCATTTCTTACGTGGTTTTTCTTTTTTAATTTTGGGTAAGACTATGCGCTGGTAACCTAAATATGAAAAGCCAAAAAGTTTTTACAGTGAGTTTGTATCTCCAAGTTCGCAAAATGACACTGGCCACTAGCTGTGTGTTGGATGGTGCCGGGCTGGCAGTGCGACCCTGCGGCGGCAGGATAAACAATTTGAAAAAAGAACATGTGAAAATTGCAGACGCCATTGGCGCCATTTTCAATTTGTGTGTTGTTTGAGGATTCAGTTTTAGTTTTTTATTTTCCTCGTAGGTGTAGTATAAAGCACTATGTACTATTATGGCTTCGTATTCAAATTTACGACTCAAGCACTGACCAGACTTGTTTTGTATGAAAATCTATGCTCAAATCTATGCTTAAGTAACGATTTCTTCATCAGAATACGAGCCTTTCTCAAAACAAGAAGCGACTTCGCCACATTCCAACGTTTCAAAGCTTGACACTTCACATAATTTAATCTCCGTCTGGATTGAGGAATCCTACGCCACAGATTATATAATCTCCGTCTGGATTGAGGAATCCTATGCCACAGATTATATAATCTCCGTCTGGATTGAGGAATCCTATGCCACAGATTATATAATCTCCGTCTAGATTGAGGAATCCTATGCCACAGATTATATAATACTAGTACCTATGCTCAGATCAAGTTCAAAATTAGTCAGGAAAATTTATTATTTTTCGGAGATCCATAGCCCAAACTGTGGCCCGAACTCATAACCAGAAATACTTATGCAAAATCAGAGAAAGGTGGAAATAATTGGAATTCTCTTGGGCTTAAAAACTCACCATTTGGAAATATTTTGCTAGTTTACAACCAAGCCTGTCGACACGCTTTCACTCATTTTAATCACGTTGAGATGGTGTTCATCATCATCATCAATTTCACACAAGAAGAAGAATAAAATCATCTAAGTATCACTACATAGTATAAAGCAAAGTCGCTTCCCGCGTCTGTCCTAATGTCTGTATGTATGTATGTTTAGATCTTTAAAACTACACAACGGATTTTGAAGCGGTTTTTTTAAATAGATAGAGTGATTCAAAAGGAAGGTTTATAATGTATAATACATCATCATCATCATCACTGCATTTCACCCGTGCGAAGCCGGGGCGGGTCCCTAGTAATTTATAAAGTTATCTATCACAAACACCATAAATAGCTTCAACTACTTTTTTTTATGCAACAAAGTAGACAAAGAAGCGTACGGCGCCCACCTGATGGTAAGCGGTTACCGTAGCCTATGGACACCTGCAACACCTGGGATGCTAAGCGCGCGTTGCCGACACTTGAAGAATTTTGAAACGCACTTTTTGATGTACAGGCGACCAAAAAATTGGTTTACCACTCTAAGGCTGAATATCATTTGCACGTACAAAACATCAAGGGCTATTTTCGCTTGACAGATTAATAACTGCTACGTCAGAATCTGTCATTCCTATTTATTTAAACTCCTGATTTATACTTACTGGGAGATTTCATCAAAAGTGGTAAACCAATTTCTTGGTCGCCTATACCCCATACCATAGTTATTTCTTAAACGCATCGCACTACACCGTTTTTTTAAACCGAGAATGGCATAAAACCAACTATTTATTTACATCGATACTTACATAACTCATATCAACTAAAAATAGATCTTGTTTGAAATCAAAGCAAAAGTACGCAATGAATCAGAGTGATCCACATTTAGATCAAGCAGCCATCAGCTAAATGCATACTTACTTGATGGAGAATGCAGTACACTCTTAATGTACTCAGTGTGTTAGTCTTAACAGCTAGTGATTGATTTTCAATGGATATTCTATAATTGGGCGTTTGCACACTTGCCGATGCCGACTCCAACACGATACAGGACAAATTCTCAAACATAGTTTTCTTCAGTTGAGAACTTGAGATGTAATATTATCCGAAGTGTAATAAGAACAGTTTTTTCGCCAAAAAGTACCGTATGTTATAGATAGGAAGATGTCGTGTTGGTTGCAGTGTAAAATAGTATATTTCATTATAGTAGGGGAGCCCACGAGGCTAAATGGGGATTTACTCGAGCGTCCTAGAGACCTATTGGGATGCAAAGCTTAGATGATATGAAGAAAAAAATGTTATATGATATATACCTTTACATCGGTGGGGGAAGCGGCTATAGATTTTTAAATATGTAAAAAAAAACTGTTGCATGGACATCCTCGAGCGCGTCAGATATTGATAGCATCAATGCCCTACGTATTTTTAATAATGTACGCATGTTAATCTGATCGTTTGCATGATGCGGGTGGTTGTATTTAAGGGTTGAAAATGAAAAAAAAAAAATTTAATCGAGCGCGTCAGATTTTCTAAGGGAGTGTTAAGTGCACCAAAAAAAAGCTCTCATTCACTAATCTGATGATTTCGATGGGACGCAAACTCGCGGCCATTTTCATAATGTGCAAAAAAAATTCGTCATTTTGAAATACTCAAGCGCGTCAGATTAAGATATATATGGTTCATCTTTATGTTCTAAACGTACTGTCTCATAATCTGACGATTATCTAGAGGGATTGGCCTGATCTGACAAAAAAAAATTAGAAAAACGGTTCACCTTAAAGGCCATCCCTGCAACTTCCCGCTAATTCCATTCCTGGGCTCTTAAAATTATACTTATGACATTTTTGAGCTCAAAATATAATTTATGTGATATTTTGCAAAATGCAAAATCGGGCTGTACAAACTCAGCACGTGTCAGGAAAGCACGACCGTGGAATTCATGTATTTTATACATGAATTCCACGGTCGTGCATTCCTGACTGCGCTTTCCACGGCTGTGTTTTCACAGGCTGTACATTCCATGGTTGTACAATAACCGGACCCTAAACAGTATGCCACGAGTCTTTATGATCAGCTGTGATGGCGTCATGGCAACAGAAACCAGAGTGGGACGGAGTGAGAGAGTAATAGATAGAGAAATAGTGAGGAATAGAAACGCGGAGAAGGAAATGTAGGCATCACGCAACTGCACGCATTTAACTTTATCGACGAATTTTTGTTATTTCGGCTTGCGGAAATCGTCAGATTATATATTTTTCATTATTTTTGAATTATTTCCTTCAAAATAAAAAAAAATTTAGCTACGCTGGGGAATGTCGAGATGACGTTTTTTTTTTACAACTTTGTTGCCCTCCCCTTTTTTTACGTCACTCTCAAATTGTCAGATTAGTGGAATATATACTTTTTAGGATGTAATTAACTCACCCTACCTTAATCTGACGCGCTCGAGAATTTCTGATGGTCAATTTTTTTTTACTAATCTGATCCTGTATCCTTCACGGGCGGCCACTTATATATGGGCCTCATGTTTTGTGGAGGTACTTAACCGGGTACAAGGTATCCCCCTGTATATTAATCTGTCGCGCTTTGGTAAATCCCGAAATCCCCGCTTGGGCTCCCCTACTATTAAAAGTGCGGAAAGGCTGTCATTGCAAAGAGTTCCGACAAATGTCTACCCGAGCCGAGGCGCAGCCGAAGGCGAGGGTTGACAGTCGGAACAAGTTGCAATGACGGGTCCGCACTTACAATGAAATATACTGAACGACTATTTTTAATACAGTTGCGAAAAAATGAAGCAATTAAATAAAAAGAAAATTTCTGAAACATGGCGCCAATCGTAGAATATAAGCAGAGATTTTTTTTTTCTTCACTCTTTCTGGTAGGCAAAGAAAACTATGCCCATACAGCCATAGTTCAGTAGAATTTTTTTATTGATATGAAATGAAAATGAAATTTAATGAGATGAAATGAAATGAAACCTAACCTAACTCATTCAATCAAATTATTAAATCTGATATTGAAACCAATTAGTAGCTTCTTTTTAGAAATATACGTATTTGCATGAATCATAAAAAGTTCTATGATTTTTTTAGTAAAAACTTCATGGTTGGTTTTTCTTTTTATAGTAGACATTATTTTGACAGTCGGGAAAGAGAACGCACGAGTTCGGGAAAGGTAAAAAAAAGCACGAGTATGTAATAGGCCACATCCCGAACGCTATACGTCCCTGCAATACGCCACTTTTTGAGCAACTGTATTAAAAACAATGTTATTTAGTTTAATGAACAACATCACAGTTATTTATCACTTACAAAACGTGCAAAAGATAAATTATGTAGATAGGACGCGTACTTATTCACCGCTTAATTTCGACCTACTATTAAAAATAATGAAACAAAAAGTGACATGCAATAAATAATTCTCACGCGCCGAATAAACGCGGAAGACAAAGATGATAGAGCGTTCAGAAGTGACACTGCAACTGGTTCGTGCGTGACCTAACTGTAGGGTTGCCTGCTCATAAAATTAAAAATAATGGTTTTAAAGTTAACGTAACGCTGGAATTTAATCCAAAACGAAAAATACGGTAAAATCAGAAAAAAATATAATATATCGTCCTATTATACTCATTTTATATGGTTTTACATGAGTAAATTTTTTTTTTTAAATTGTTTTATAAGAGTACCTTCCTACCCACAAGCTTTGTTTTATTAGCTGTTGATTGTAACTTTTCAAAGGTGTTTTTTTTGTATTGGTTCTAAAATATTGAGTATTTTAGCAACTGGGCCAAGTTCTAATGAACTCCTACTTATATTATAAACGCGAAAGTTTGTAACGATGTATGTATGTATGTATGTTTGTTACTCTTTCCGATTTGGATGAAACTTGGAATATATATTGTCCGTGACCTGGATTAACACATAGGCTACTTTTTATCCCGAAAAATCAACGGGATCCAACGGGACGCGAAAAAAGTCGCGGGCGGAAGCTAATTATTTAAATAAGCTTGTCAACAGGCCCAAAAAATATTATAAAAAATTAAAGAATATCTGGTCAAGAAATAACAAAAATTTTAAAAAATTAAACTTGGCACTTTAGACTAGTTTAGACAACCCTAAGGCCAATTGAAGCAACCTGCCATAAACGGGTACGCACGAGGCCGCCAATAAGGCGATTGTTCGATGAACAGAATCGCCGAATAAAATCGTTCTACGAACGATAATATGACAGAAAACATGTTTTTGTTCCTATTTTGTTTACATCTCAATTGGACTCGCCTGATTTGGAGAATTGAAAGTTCGATGGCCTTGGTTATGGCGCCAGTATACTCGTACTAATATTTTGTGGTACCTTTATGAATCTTCAACATTTATGGTTATTGTTCAACTTTTAACAAGATGTTAATTGTTGTGCGATTTGTTAGTTTTATTTGCTATCGAATTCGACGTACTTACATGTTATAGGACTAAAAGGCCACTTATGGGTTAATTTATATGTAATTTTTTCTAGTTTGGTTCGTGAAATACCAAGCTGTAGATAACTTCATTCGATTTTTATTAAAAGCGTTATCGATTTTATCTATTAATGTATTCTTAACACAAAAGTATTATGAGATCTACTTAGTGATTTTACTTATAGCTTTGGCTTATACATAAATCTAAACATAATATTTTTGTGAGAAACGTCCATGAATAATTGGGGTGTTTTGGGGTTGATTATCCTATAGTGTACATAATTGAATTAAAAGCTCAGAGAAGGTACAAAGCGCACCTTCTTCTCTTTACCACGATGATCATTCACCCACCTTTACCACGATGTCGCAAAATTCAATTTTTGTATGGTAAACAAACAGTACTACGAGATTCGAACGATTACCGTCTTAGCGACATGTTTGTATGGAAAGCGACAGAATTAGCCATACACAAATTGAATTTTGCGATATCGTGGTGAAGGTGGGTGAATGACCTGTATTGCCGTGTTATGTGGCCCCTACTATAGCTATATCATGTTTTGCTTAAAAATTGTTTACCTGACTGTACTCAACAGCTTCCATTTGATTTTGTCCGAAACGTCAATAACAAAAATATTAAAATCAAAAGTGACAATTGGGAGAATTTGTCCCAAAATATTTTCTCCGAAACGTCAGCAAGTCCTTTTACTTAGTTGTGAATAAAAGTCGTGAAGTTCTACATTAGTTTAATCTTTATCGTGCTTTCTAAATTATGCGTATTGCAATATTTTATTTTTAACCCTAAAGAGCCGATAAGAGGGCCATTAGAGCATTTAAGGCTGTCACATAACTTATCAGAGCTTAGGGTTAAGATAACAGTGCCCGAGTCTTGGTCAAGTGGACCAATGAATCTCTTATTGACGTTGAAAACTGTACTTATCTTAAAATGGCGTTCACTTTGTGTATAAAATTACTGTACCCTTGTGAGTTTTAATTTTCGTCGTTTTGCACAGATAAAAAACTAGGATAAGGGCGTTTACACACTAGCCGATCAACATTGCATTGGCTCTAACAAAAATATAATTTTCATTATGTTTCTACATTGTAGTGAACTATAAGATGGGTCATCAAAATAATTTTAGAAGCATTATCTTTAGGACACTTTCTTGAGCAGTCGTTAAGTTCCATATCTGTAAAAGCATTTACGATCTTTAACAATTTTGGGAATAGTTTTTAGTTCGAATTTTAACACATTTTTTATTTATTTTAATTTTATATTTGTAAGACTACTCGAATTACAAATAACAACCAATTCAAATCATGGTAAGTACCAAATAAAATGTTGGCATTTAAAGTGCTATTTATTCTGAAGTTTCGGTGCAAAGTATTTTATGCAACGATCAAGTCGTGCTCTCGAAAAGTGAAGATTCGATTTTTAAATGAATATAAAATATACGAACACGTGCATGAAAAATATGCGGTTTGACATGCCATGGGCTGGCTGAATGGAATACAAGTCACGTTCGTTTTTATCGGTTTTACGGCTTAAATTGTTTTAAGTGTCTGATAATTAAAACATGTAGGTAACGTATTTTTGAAATATGCAAGGTGAGTATACTGGATTGAGGGATCCAGTACTCAGATCAAGATCAAAGTTATATGTTTTCATTGCAAATCCAAATAGTACTTACCTACGTTCGTTATTTAAACGTCTTAGGGCGGATTCGTCCAAAAGTCATCATATTCCTGAATATGTATCCCTTGTATTAACTTTACTCTTTGATTTTATTCTTAGATAAATGCGTTTTTGTTTTTCCATTGCAATCTTGAGAGTAGCCAATCCTAGGTATTGTTATTCTGTATATACATAAAAACCAACTTAATTCAAAAAACAATTGCTTAGAGAGCGCAACGCAATAATACATGTGCACACAAATTATCCAGGTGTCAAGTTGTCAATATCTATAAAAACAAACAGCTGTTTTGTCAAATGTAGCAGCCGCCATTAAATTATTCGACAGATAACTTGTTTATACCATAGATTTTGGCAGTATAACGATTTATTCTCGGATAGACAAGTTTTTCTTGGAATAAGACTTGGTAGAACAAAAAGTTTCTAATCACTAGAGTAATTATTGATTTTATTCGCAGTATAAGACTTAAACTGCGTATAAATAGTTTGTTCGAATCCGCCCTTAGTACAATGGTCTAACCTTATTTTCGTTTTGAAGAAAAAAATATAAACGAGTTTCAACTTTGAAGTAATAAAGCCTGTAAACAAAACATTTTCCGCATGAATATGCATCGGATACTTACTCGTACAGACAATAGATATGCAAACACTGCACTTGCTTTGCCATTAATTACTTCAGATTTGAGGTACCGCTATATGTACGATGTCACGCTGTATGCACTTGGCCTAGAACTAACGTCGTACTTAGTAAGAACTATTTATTCTGGGTTAGATTACAGCCTTAAACGATAGCGGCGACTTGCCAACATGTAAAGACGAACAAGGATTGACCGAATGAACAAAAATACGACCTGTTAGCGCCCTACGAAAACCAAGGTTTGTCTCTTCAATTATTTTAACTGTCAATGTCAAAAGTCAGGCAAATAGCGCTTAGATCTGTCATTAGGACAGAAGGACAAGGTGACGTCTCGAACGACGCGGGAAGGTGTGGAGTGGAAAGTGTGGATCGTGTTGTGAATAATGTATTTCTCATGTTTTATAGTTATGATGTGATTAAACACAGGTAAAGTGGATTATGTGAGTCTTATTTACAATCTACAGGAGAAAACTCTTATATCAGAAGTGACAAACAAGAACCACAAGACCCACGGCGACGCAGTTTGAAAATGGTATGTACACTACTGGTTTACATACTTTACATAAAATTAGGGGCTTTTCGACCAGGTTTATGACCTTGAATTACTAGTTTTTACGAGTGAAAAGTTACGGAACATACGTATAGGTAGGTACAATATAAACTACAAAGTACCTCACAGTTAGTACCTAGGTATTACTAGGTCAGATTCAGGTTGCGATAGTTTTTTTTTATTAGCATTCAGAGCTATAAGTTTAGTATACCTACGTCATTTCATGAATATTATCGACTTAGATATTTACCTAATCATATTAATTATGATGATGATGACGCATCCATTGCATTTGTAAATAGCACAATGATGATCCGACCAATTTGATAGCCTATCATATCACCATGAAACAGTTGAGGCGTACCTACCTAACTCTTTGTAAGTGAGTAGGTCACCTACATGATGAACATTTTATAAGCTTATTTAGCGCCAGCTTCAAACAGTAGTGATTTCGTCAAGAAGTCAGCCTCGACAAAGTCAGCCATGCCATGGAACTCCTGAGAAGCTTGGACATGCTGGTCAGATGAAGTTGCCCTTGATGATGGTAAACAGTAAGTTCTTGACCTGATCCTGAACATTGGAAAGGGCCGGACAGAGATGAACACATTCTATGACTTTACAAATATGTGTCCATGCAAGATTTGTTCAAATAAGTAAGTAGATTATTTATCCAATTTAAAGGAAGTTGTAATGTAATATTTTCTTTAAATTTATTGGTACTGTTTGATACATGGCAGTTAACTAGCAATTAGCTTCTGCCAATGTTAAATAATAAAGATGAAGATAATAAATTAAGATTCAAATGATACTGTTGTTATATGGGAAGGTTAGTGGCCTACTTCAATATGAAATACTGGTGAAGAGAGTCAGTAACATATTAAAAAAAAAAAAAAAAAAAAAAAAAACTAAATGAATCATGAGCTACAAAGTATTTGTGGAGCAAAGTGAGCGGACCCAATGACAATTCCCTGTACTTCCTCTGTACTGTATATGAATTAACAAGGAGACATTATTTAAGTTCCTACATATTTTACTACTTACATCAGACCAATATTAGTACCCTAGTGTCAACATCCACTAACAAGTTTTCTCGGGTGAAAATTCTTTTTAAATTAGTTAAAACTAATTTCTAACTATACAAGTATAAAAGATATCTTCTACACAATAGAATGATCATCACAATAGTACATTATAGTTAATGTACAATCAGCATCAAAAGTTTTTATTTTTATTTTTATTAGAATACTTTATTATTTAGAATACTTTCAAAATTATTAATGGGTGGATCCTTAATTCATGAATGATGTTTTAAAGGTAAATAGCATTTACCTTCAAGACTATGTAAGTGAACTACCCAGAGAAAACATGAGTACTTACATATTTAAACTTACATTTATAAAACTTTGGTTGACCTAACCAATTAAGTTCAGATATAGCTATAGAATAAATATTAGTTAGTACAAGTAGCTACAGCTAAGAAAAGTTCATTTCATGAAGGCAATTACATAAACAGCTATTCTTGCTAAGACACAAAGTAAAATTCAACTTGTACGGTGCTGGATCTTTTAGTTGCACAGTCCTTGTGTGTTAGGTCCCAAGTGAAAATGCAAATTAAAATTATATATAAATAATTTGAAAGTTATATCTAAAACCTTTCAAAGTAGGTACATACCTACAATCCTGTATACAGTAAAAACAGCTAGCAACTTAATCTACTCATTCTGATGATACATGAATAACAATCTTCTATATATATAAAAATGTTATGTTGGTTTGTGTACGCTTCAAAAACTCAAAAAGTAAGTACTGCACAGATCGAGCTGAAATTTTAGCATGATATGTGTAATCCGCATCAAGGATTGTTTTTATCTATATCACAATATGCCACAGCGAAGTGTGGCAGGGCATCACTAGTAAGTTATTTTGATGGTTCAAAATAAACAATTTAATTATATGTACAAGCTATGATACACTAAAATAAAGTTTATACGCTTGATATATATACTTACATAATATAAAATAACAAGATGAGGATAATAATAATGTAAGCATATACCAACACCAATTAAGTACATTTACCCAGATCCTTATAATAAAATTAATTCAACTTGATTGTGTAGTAGGTACACACACAATGTGTGCCTTAAGGTAGGTTTATATGGGGTCAGTAACATGGCAATACAGTAATCCAGCCCAGCGCTGACTGGTTCCTGGGTGCATGTAAACAATAGTTTTGTGCCGTTTTGGCAGTTACTGGGTCCGAAACCAAGATAACTGGGTCCAGTCACTGGCATTGTGTGAACGTTGCATTAGCCCCAGGTATAATATAATACTATGAAGCATTACTTCAATAATAAATAGATGCAGGTCGTCAGTAAAATTTGATTAAATATTACTATTGCATTAGTTACTTTATAGAAAGAGACTCGGATGGGATTAGCATGATACCCGCAACAATGTTTCATTTAGACAGATCTACCTATTATATAATGTATTTATCAAATAAAAGTATCATGTACCTAATCAATTTCAAAATAATAATAAATCTTCCTAGTACGATTATTTAAAATAAAAGTATAAAGGTATATACAAACCTGTTGAGAAAGGTAGAAGCAAAGTCTTACATCAGGCAGCCAACATACATTGAAAGGTCTATGTAGTGTGCAGCATTATTCAGTTAAAAGTATACTCAAAGGTTTACCGGATTAAGATTAACCCTGTGTCACGGACTGACACTATTTGTTTAATAACAACAAGTACAAGTAGCATTGATTTATACAGATGACAAAGTAATTCCAGGAATATAAGTAGGGTGATTGTTGACGTCTTGCCTATAGCACAGATCAGAAATCAGAAATCAGAAACATTTATTCGCTGAATATAAATTTTAGTGAACATTGATGTTAAATGTAGAGTATGTAATTAAAGAGATATATACATCCTACCAGTTATTGTCCTGGTGTGCAAACATTTTAACAAAATTAAATTCAAATACCTATACTTATTACAAATTACAATCATGTCAGTATCATATAATACTATACTAGTAAATCTCATGTCTGGCAAAGTCAATGAAATAACCAGTAAGATAGCGAATTGGCGAAAATGCATTTAAACTTACAGTTAAGACCTCATTGGATATTTCACAGTGGAAAAAGTCACTTTAGGCTTAACACCGGTTATGGTATAGAAATTAGGATAGTATAATTCAGCTAAACATTTTTAGGTCAAACTGAGATCAGTATATAAAACGGGAAGATACAAATGATATACTTAATTACCAGTACAAACCTTAGTGGTTTTTTTTGGATACTGTGTTAAACCTATTCGATGTATAAATTGTTAAATATATAATTAAAATTAAAGTTGTATTATTTCCAATATTGGAAGGAAAGTTTCAGTATCCGATTGGGAGGATTGGATCCTTTATTTATTATTAATACATACGAGTATCACTAAGATAATACAATACCTAATTAATAATAATTAAATTATGACTTCGTTTAATGTTTCTGTACGTCTTAGTACTAAGTACCTACTAGGAGGTATAATAAACCAAACGTACTGAACTCAGTTGATAATCAATAATGGTTATTCATGAAAGTCATATATACCCCTGTTTTATTAAGAAGGAAATGATGATAACGAGTGAACATTAAGCCTGCAACACTATAAATAATGTTATATACACATGTGACTACGAATATTACGAATCGAAATAATGCAGTATCTTAATAGTTATCTTAATGTTACTAGAGTGTAACATAACGATAAGGAAGAAACTTATGTACTATTTAATTGTCACCTATGTACTATTTAAAGTTTGGTGGCTTATCGATATCCACAGTTTGGTTTATCCAATCTGGGTAAAATCTTGACGAGTGAATTACATATAGGTAGAATATGGATAACATTCAGTTTATTTTACCATCACGACTTTAAATGTATTTAAGGGAAAATTTAAATCGTATTATTAGACATCAACACATTATGGTCCGAATCGTATTGTGTTAGTACGACTATTGTCTTACCAATTCTTTGGTTATGTATGTGTTTCCATGGTGAACAATAAAGAGTTATATCTATCTATCTATAAGAAGGAATTAGTTGATTACGGATTTGGAAATTACGGTACGAAGATTGGTTTGCCGATTAGTATCTACGTTAATGAACATTAGTTCTACCTTAATTATGTACCTACTATAAAGAAGTACACGACTCACCAGAGAATGCCATTGACATGCAAATGTCGTGTCCTAGACAGAACGCGTAAAATGTATAAATGTTTGTCATACTTTCCGAGGACATTGTGTAGTGTAGGTATATCTAATCTACACCACAAATGAGTGAGACATCGATGGAGTCCATAAGCTGTTCGAGTACGAAGTGTCAATCGAGTATATTAATTATATTTTATGTACATTAATGTTACTACATACGTGATACTATATTTATCTACGTTGAACTATTCAGTCAAAGCAGAGTGACTGATAAATTATTAAACATTATATTATATCTCATAGTCTTACACAGAAGGCAAACCTGACGTGAATATTGCGACATGGCATTTATCATGTTTCCGACTTATGCACCTTAGTTTATCAAATTCAACCATCTACATCGAGTATAATAATAAAACTAAAAATGTTGTTCGGGTCAACTAAGCATGGTGATACATACTACTACATGCTTAAACAACTACAATTAAAACATTTCTTAAAGCTGTTTGAGATTTATTTGTTATATATGTATATTACGTGCATGCAACTAAAGCATTGACGTAATGACTTGAACGAAATGTCGTACTGAAGTAGTATGTAACTTTATTGGTCGGACTAGGACAGATAGTCTCGACTACAATTTTATTGAAGTATTAACTAAAGTTCTCAGTACGCTAATAAATAGTTTGTTTTATGTTATTATTTCAAGTTTGAACAATAATACACCTTTTATAGTGAATTCATTTAATCTGGGCTGAGTAGACCATTTGAAATCTACAAGACCCAAATTATGGTATGATGATGCATAAGATGCGACTCCTAGTAAACTCTAAGTAAAATAGAAATAATGAAATGAACTAAGCTTGACATCCTGTCTCGTGGTTTTATAATACAGATATTTACAGGTACAGTTTAAAGACTTTTTTTTAATGTAATGAAGTTGGACCAGGGGTAATGACAGTACCCAAAAGCATCTATATGTGTAACATGACAAGTAACAGACCGTGGTCTGAAGATTGCAACAGTAGCCCCGATACCATAAAACTAAAGAGTCGTGTCTACATGGTGACTCGTGACAAGAGTAACAACAAGACGATGGCAACATGATTTTGATTACAGGCCGTGTCCCGAAGGTGGCAAACGGTAGTAAGCAATACAAAATTAAAAGGAGCAATGAATACAGGCCGTGTCCCGATGGTGACAAACGGTAGTAGCAATACTAAATTAAAAGAAGGAATGAATACAGGCCGTGTCCCGATGGTGGCAAACGGTAGTAGCAATACTAAATTAAAAGAAGAAATGAATACAGGCCGTGTCCCGATGGTGGCAAACGGTAGTAGCAATACTAAATTAAAAGAAGGAATGAATACAGGCCGTGTCCCGATGGTGGCAAACGGTAGTAATGAACGAAAGCATCAGAATTAACAAGAAAATAATAATAATAACACTACAGGCCGTGTCCCGAAGGTGGCGAACGGTAGTAGATGTAAACAACCAAACTACAGGCCGTGTCCCGATGGTGGCAAACGGTAGTAATGAACGAAAGCATCAGAATTAACAAGAAAATAATAATAATAACACTACAGGCCGTGTCCCGAAGGTGGCGAACGGTAGTAGATGTAAGCAACCAAACTACAGGCCGTGTCCCGATGGTGGCAAACGGTAGTAGGATGTTACAATCGTAACAGGTCGTGGTCTGAAAGTGACAAATGGTAGTTATCTCCAGAAAAATATAATCACAACAGGAATTAAAAGCTAAGTATAATATTTAATTGAGCTGTATAATGACATAACGCTTTGCGGATGATATATTCATTGTAAGTAATTACTATCAATCACAAAGGTGATTAACAAAAATCATAATAATAATAATTCAATGAAAACTACAGCTTGAAATAAATAATTTACAATTTACTAGCTTCCGCTCGCGACTTCGTTCGCGCCCCGTTCGATCCTGTTAATTTTCCAGGATAAAAGGTGGCTTATGTGTTAGTCCAGGTTACGAACGATATAGATATAGATTCCGGGTTTCATCTAAATCGGACCAACAATTGCTGCGTGGTTTAAGCAGACGTCCAAACATCTAAACATCCAAGCATCTAAACTTTGACATGTTTTATAATATTAACAGGATTGCCTCGTTTCCTATAATACTCATATTTGTTTTATTTCTTTAAGGTTTATTAAAGTGTATGACTACCTTAGCAGCGCACTCAAAATAAACTGGACGGAAACAATTAATGTCAGGTAAACTCAGAGAAGCTGCAGGTCCGCTCTGCAGGAAACACACAGTGAAAAGGAACTCTCGATGCAAGGCAAGAGAAGACGAGTTTGTGAAGGATAAGAGATTTGCCAGATATAGTGATGAACCGATGTTTTACAAACACTTTATTTTGTGTGTACCTGCTTACAAATAATCAAATTTCATAGCTTATTCATGAATTATATTTGAATTCTGATCTACAATTATAATTATTTACATTATTTTATCTATTACAATTAATTGCACAATTTAGTTCTTATAGTACAGGCTTTGTTTAAATTGGAACTATAGAGCGTTGTGTGAGGTGAGGAGTCCAAGAATGTTTATTCAGTTAACTTCATCACTGACGTGTCATATTAGTTTGTACAGTTATTTACTATTGAGTCATTCTTAATTGTAGTTTTAACCATTCACCACTGTTAATTATTGATTTGAACATGTTTAGCATGATGTGAATTAATTATGTTGTTATCTATTATGATTACCTTCATTTTATTTTGTAAATATCAAATAATATAATTGTCTACTTACGTATTAATTTAGTTACTATCACAGAAAGGAGCTACCAGCCCTTAACGAACAAAGTCAAAATGTGGCACTTGTGAAATGTCATGTTTTATCCTTTTCCAGTACTTACCTACTTAATTAGTCCGGCATTGCAGTTTTATTTTAATCCCTCGAAGTATTTGATGATCAAGGCTAATGTAAAGCCCATTCTATAAAATGTCGTAGTATCGATCACATTTCTGTACTCAACATGGTGCATGTACCTATTGATAGAAATTGCTACAAAATTAAGCTTCAATAATTAGAAACTTTTAAAACATCCTAAATAATTTTAATATTAACAATTAACTGACAATAAAATGACCCAGCGAAGCGGGTATTCACAACTAGTTTTACCTATATATTTTAAGCGGTTTTGTTTCTTTGATAGCATTTTAATACTGTTATTTGTTCTGTAAATGTTCCTTTGTAAGTTTCTTCTAGTAATATGTAGTAATAGAGTTATAGTTTTGGGCCCACTGGTAAGGTAACATCTATGCGAATAAAACAATTTGAATTTATGAAAATGATTAAGACTAGTTTGCACATATTTATTAATTCGCATAATTGGATTGATTAACACGTATCTATAAATGTTAAAATAAATAATAATAATATTTAAATTAAGTTCTTACCTATGTATGTATTATGAACCCATAAATACTTACTGTATAAGTTTCGATAGACATAAGCAGAGTACAATGTTATTTTAAACGTTTGTGGTTGACACATATGTACTAAATCTACTTTAATTCATGAATAAATGTCTGTGTAGTGTAAATGATTATCCAATTAGGTACCTATTGTAGGTACACCATTCTCTTAGAAATCGAGATAAAACTTATTTTGGTCTCTCTTCTTTTAAATAATACCCATTTTGTGCTATAAAAGTCTTTCTTTGAGGCACAGTTTTATAACTTTTGTAGCTTCTAGGTTTCATTTGTAATGCACACTGTGCATTATTTTCAATAAACTACCACTAAGTACCTAACTATTACTCGTTTCGATAACCGTTAGGAAACGCATGTAATGTACAACAAACTACTTAAACTATTATTAATGTGCTTTGTTTAGCTTAGTACGTAGGTATCTATTTGTATACTTAATCACTACTATAAAATATATATGCCGAAGGTAATTATATAAATTATTCAAGCATGTCATCTTTGTACATTTTAGGAATCTCACTTTACATTGTATTTCAATTGATGACTTTCGACATTGATAACTATAGATTTAAATAAGAATAGAATTTGGTTGTGAGGACAAACCCTAGCATAGAGGAAGGCCGAGAGGTCAGGAATAGGGACATTCCTTGTTAATAGGATGGCCGACTGTTAGCGCCCTACGAAAACCAAGGTTTGTCTCTTCAATTATTTTAACTGTCAATGTCAAAAGTCAGGCAAATAGCGCTTAGATCTGTCATTAGGACAGAAGGACAAGGTGACGTCTCGAACGACGCGGGAAGGTGTGGAGTGGAAAGTGTGGATCGTGTTGTGAATAATGTATTTCTCATGTTTTATAGTTATGATGTGATTAAACACAGGTAAAGTGGATTATGTGAGTCTTATTTACAATCTACAGGAGAAAACTCTTATAGACCGAACAAGCTTCGTTCAAGAGTTCTAAACTTTATTTACGCACTTCAAATCCGTTTTCCATGTGTTTTTGTTTCCCTTGGTTTGCAAGGCCCTTTGTAGGTACTTGTACCTTGTGCGAGTGCGTGCTCAAGAGTCGCAGTCAGACGAGTCAAGTGTAAGTGAGGGTCCACAACCACATAGAATGTCATTTACATAACAAGCTAATTAAATATATACCTGCAGATTTTTAAGACAGAAACGAGGTTTGATACGGTTTTTGGCTGGGACTACATGGCATCTGAAATATTATAGAATCCAGGATCCGAAATACGGATTCCTAATCACAAGTTTGTTATCTGCTTGCGTTCTACAGATTGTGATCGGCCGTGTGCATTCCGGGTCCCATGTAGTCCCTCAGTGTACCTATCATTAATTTATCAGCAATTTTATTAAGTTTCCACTAAAATTTTTTTTGGATTTAGCAATCTCTATGACCATTGTATTGGCCAACTGGTGAAAATGGAAAAAAAAATCCCAACAAGCTCACTATGCAAATGAGTAGGTTAAATGGGAATCAGTGGACCAGCCCGGTGGGCTCGATGGGAATAACCCATGTGGTAACACTGTGAGTGTTGGTAACTGCCATTCTATTCAAACAGGTCGCGAGCAAATCGCCACTACTTGAAGACCAACTAGTTTCCAAAATGTTTTTTTTTTTTCTTTTTATGCCATAGCTGGCAGACGAGCAGGCGGGCCACCTGATGGAAAGTGGTCACCGCCGCCCATGGACACCTGCAACACCAGAGGTGAGGCTAGTGCGCTGCCGGCCTTTTAAGAGGAGATAAACCCGTCTTTTGAAGGACCCCATCTCAAAACTCCGAGGGAAAACCGCAGAGGGAAGTTCATTCCAGGGAAGTTCATTGTTTGTTTGGGACTCACGTTTACTCAAGAACAAGAAAAAATACATCAAAATATTCTAACGTATATCATAGAATCATGTACCTACCTACTACTTAAGCTTAAAATTATGCTAGTAAAAGCCATGTAGGAAACAGTACGTTAGCAAGTAAATTACCTCCTTGTCGTGTGCGCCGATAGCAGCATTTACAGTGCGTATTTACAGCTGGCTGGCTTGTATGCAATTTATCTTTGATACCTAACTAGCCGTTAGATTTTAGAGAGGCTTTATTAGGCCGAATTGAAAGTAAAGCCGAATTGAAAGTAAAGCCGAATTTTGTTTTAGTGTACCTATTAGAATAAATCGGAGGTAAAGCCGAATTGTTTTAATAAATTAGGCCGAATCGGTTGTAAATCCAATTTATGTTTTAGTTTTTTTTTGGGTACATAGTTAGGCCCGTATTCAGATTTGCTCCTCAAGCACTGATTGGAACTCAAGCATAGATTTTTCTATAAAAAATTCTATTCAAATCTATGGAAGTAAAGAATAAACTTCTTTATCGTCGTACGGCCCTTAGAATAGTAAGAAACTAGAATATTTACAAATGAATGGGGAATAATAATATTCAGTTGAGAATCTTACGCAAACAAAATTAAATAATAGGTGCATATGGTGCCATAAGCTTACTTAGATTCCAGAATTTGCCCGAATAATCTACTAAAGCCGAAGCTTTGGCCGAAAATTGACATTTGAAGTTCATTATCGTCGGCAAGTTGTATAATAACTGGCGTGCATATGTTGTAATTCATTACAGCCTACCGACCCGTTATAGAGTAAAACAATTATACTTCCATTGCACCTGCCGACGAATCCATCACGATGACAGGCAGGCTGTGCCTGTAAAAACCTTTTAAAGTTTTACACACTAGCCGATATAAATACCTACACGATACCGATACCAGTGACGGTAACAAAAATATCGGTACCAGCGCCGACACGGTGTAAAAACGTCTAATCGGTATTGACTTATGTAATACTTTTAGTCAATAGTTTCTGAGAATCTACCCCGTATCTTAGGTTTTACAAATTTTTGGATTAGACCTAACTTAATCCCTGACTAATTTTCAGCTTGATTATGTCCGTTTAGGTTGAGGGATCCTATACTCAGATAGGGTCCCTCAACCTAAACGGACATAATGATTACGAAATGGTTGTCAAGACAATAGTGATGCCGAATTTGTTGTATTTTTCTTTTGACAGCACTTTACAGCCATCCATTTCTCAAACTAAAAAGACAAACATGAAAATAAAGGCTAGCGTCCGCAGGCCCGCATCGCACGCATCGGACGCATCGCACGCAACGGATTTTTAGACTGCGTCCACTGATCGGCAGTGATCGTATAGCCGACGCGAGTATCAGGAATCGGATTACTGATGCCACCTTCATTCGGATTTTTGTAGTGATCGTAAGTGCGGAAAGGACGATCG
Source organism: Eulithis testata (assembly GCA_947507515.1). Classification (NCBI taxonomy): domain Eukaryota; kingdom Metazoa; phylum Arthropoda; class Insecta; order Lepidoptera; family Geometridae; genus Eulithis; species Eulithis testata. Next base: position 10,796,857 of record OX382197.1, read on the forward strand.
TCAAATGCAAATGGCCGACGATGCGGAGCGAGCGCGCGGTGCGCGTCCACTGATCGGCATTCCGTATGACGTAATCGCTACGCATCGACGCATCGCATGTAGGCATTGCCGATGAGCGGTCCGTACGATGCGGATCAGTGGACGCGGTTGTATGAGTTTTTATACAAGGTAAACTAAAATCCGTTGCGTGCGATGCGTCCGACGCGTGCGATGCGAGCCTGTGGACGCTTGCCTTAATTGGCGTTGTTAAGTGAGGTTAGTTTAGAAAAATTAAACACGAGCGTCGTCACCAATAAGTTAAGAGACATAGACGACAGATCATATTACGGTATTCGCTCTCAGCTAATATCGTGTAGTTGTCGTGAGGGTGCAGAATGAAAACATTCCCGTCAGTGTGCACAAAGAACCTTATTATCACGTACACGTTCAAGCAACACCGATCAATTTGAAATAGGAACGTTTTACAAAAAAATAAATAAACGAGCGCACGAGCCACAACAGCTTGTCGATGGTTTTTGTTTTTTTTTGTTTTTACGAAATTAAATGTGTAGAACGTCGTAAATTACTGACTTCCATTTTGTAATACTCGTCAAGCACCTGTATATTATTATTCTGGAATAAAAAAAAAAGAATTGTTTATTATTAAAAAAAATACCTATCTTTCCTACCTTTGTCATTAATAATAATGAAGAATTATTTTATGAGGGAGTAACTAAAAACTAAAAACTTATAACAAAAAAATTCATTTTTCAAAAACGCTTTTCGTATGTTTTAAGACAAAATAAATGATTGATTAAAAAGTAGAAGATTAATTAATTTATACAGTGATTATAATAATTGTTATTGATCCTGTAATATCCCGTTTAAGATACTGATCAGTGCAGTGAAACACACACCTCATAAAAACAACAATTTCGAAAAAGGAATCCTTTCAATAAAAGCTGTAACGGTACTTTCTGATAAAAACTGCATCAAAAGTCAGTCATAAATCTGTCGTGGAACAATAATTACATGAGAGACAATCATCAGGAGTCTTGGTAATTTAATTTAAGGCGGGGTTTGATACAATGATAATAATAAATGATATTACACACCTTGGGTTGAAAAGTTAATTCTGAGAAACATACCTACAGTAAAGATCACACCTTTCTTAGATTCTTAGATTCTTTATTGCACACAGAAAAATATGAACAAACAAGTTAAAACTAAAGATATGTACAAAGGCGAGCTTAACCCTAATAAGAGTTTTCTTCCAGCAAACCTTTGAGGCATAGGAGAGGATTAAAATAAAGAGGTAGTATTGTGTACTATGAAACTATTAGGATTACCTATTATCAATGTAAGATTAAACCTACAAACTAATATAAACTACATATATATTACATATAAATATATGTACCATACTAAAGTATATACTAACCTGACATAATATATATATACATATACATATACACATATACATATATATATATATATATATATACCTATCTATATATAAATATATACTTATAATATACTAATAATTTACAAAGACAGATAGTGCTCTTTTACCTTTTTGCATCTTTTTCTTTCTCTAGCTCTCAGTAACTCAGAATAACGCTATTCGTAAGACTGAGTTTTATGCGTATCGTCAAAACTGCTTTTTGTAACATACGCAACTTATATAAGGCCTAAACACACGTTTGTTTTGATGTATCAGTTTTACGCGTCGCGTCGACTCAACAATATTTGTTGCGTCGTTCGTTTGAAGTGTGTACCACCTTTATTTTGCCAGCTACGATGTACACTAGTCAACTTCTCTGCTGAGACGCGCTGTCTCGAGTTTCGGCTGACGCGCTGCACCTGCGCATCCCGTGTGCTTTTTGCGCCATTTCCTGGCGCGAGCTTCATCAGCAAATCTTGAAACGATTGTTTTTTTTTGTGCAATTCCTTGTGTAAATGATTCAGAGTGAATGCAATGGTCAGATAAGGAAATAACGCATCAGACTGCCTGTGGCTTTTTGTATTTGGAACTGGTATTTTATATTTTGGTACTTATGAGTTTAAAAATAAGGGTTTTTTTAAAGTAACGTAACGTAACGTGACGTATATTAGAAGATTTGTACATACGAAATAAGTTTTACAGCATCTAAAAACAAGGAAGAGTGGTACTGGTGCTGTTAAGAGTCTGCATCAAAACATTGCCATAAGAGAAGTAAGCACTTAGATACCTACCTATATCTAATACCTTTAAACAAGCAATTCTTGTATATAAATTTATCTCTGAATCTCGGAAACGGCTCCAACGATTTTCATGAAATTTAGTATACAGGGGATTTCGGGGGCGATAAATCGATCTAGCTAGGCCTCATTTTCAGAAAATGTCGTTTTATTCGTGTTTTCAAGTAAACACTTTAACAGAAAAATGTGACTCTTCCCGACATCTATTGGCGAATAATAATACTATTTTTTGAAGTTATACTTCTAATCGTTAATAGATGGCAGTGTTGAGCATAGAACCTTTTCTAACTAAATAAGTACCTACTGCATATTGGTTATGTATAGGCGACAAAGAAATTTGTTTACCACTTTTGATGACATCTCCCAGTAACATAATTATTCGCTAAGGAGTTTAAATAAACAGGAATGACAGATTCTGACGTAGCAGTTATTAATCTGTCAAGCGAAAATAGCCCTTGATGTTTTGTACGTGCAAATGATATTCAGCCTTAGAGTGGTAAACCAATTTCTTGGTCGCCTATACATAAAAATAAATACTAAAAAAATAGTGAGCAAAGCTCGGTCAACCAGCTGGTGAAAGCATTAAGTACTTAATTTAGTTTGTTCTTCATTATACTTTTCAATTTATGCGTGCCTATGCTACCTTTGTGAAAGTAAATACATAGAATTGCAAGGTAAATACGCCCTTATTTGTCCTACAAACCTTTGTACGTTTGTTGAATTCTAATTAAATAATAGTTCCTCGTGTGAGGTGTGGCCTCCCGTAAAATAATTAAAAAATACTGATACGCTTTGTAGGTTATAAAACGGTTTTAGTTAATTATACCTACCCACTTTTATGACAGTAATATTTTACGTGATGACCTAAATATTGCCGTTACCTTTAAACTAGGTAGGTAGTGTATACTTCTACACGAGACTGAAAAGTTTTAGTGATTTCTGCTAGTACTTTCAACCTTAGTTAGTCCGTTAGAGGACCAATGACCGTAATCGCTTTGTTTGTTTGTAACTGGATCGCTTGCATCAAAAAAAAATTTCTTCTATTTTCTTGCTGACTGTAGGTCTTTTTTTTAAAACCCTGATGCAGGTCTGTAAATTACACATTTTTTCACTGACTGTACTTTTACAAATTCTGTGATACAGGTCTGTAAATTACTAATTTTTTCACTGATTGTACTTTTTCTTCAAATTCTGTGATAGACGTCTGTAAATTACACATTTTTTCACTGACTGTACTTTTTCAAATTCTGTGATACGGGTCTGTAAATTACTCATTTTTTCACTGATTGTACTTTTTCTTCAAATTCTGTGATAGACGTCTGTAAATTACATATTTTTTCACTGACTGTACTACACGCGAGAGCAATGATTCCGGGTCACTTAAAGAATGTTAAAAATCTCGGAAACTAAAAATGATAGGTTAATGCAATAAATTGTATTTAATAGACAATGTAATACTCCTTAAATGAAGGTATTAAAACTTCTTAGTTATTGTAAAGTTATATCTTAAAAAAATCAAATTTGAAAAAGGGCCACTTTCGAAGATGGAACTACGAAATTACAGCATTTGGTTTTGCTTTTGTTTGTAATCTGTCATTTATGTGGGTATATAAACCATGTTGATAGTGCTCTATATTCATTATTCAAGCTGAAATTATGTCGCTTACGCCTGAAGAATGCACCAGAATACTTACAATGCTGGAAACCGGCCGGAGTCAGCGCGATACAGCCAGGACTGTCGGTGTGTCGCTGTCAACAGTACAAAGAGTTCTCCGACGTTACGAAGAAACTGGTTCTAACCTACGCAGACCAGGAACGGGCAGAACCAGGTGTACCACAGCACGAGAAGACCGATACTTGGTGAACACCATGCTTCGAAATCGCTTTCTCACAGGAACTGAACTCACAAATCAGTTTCGACGCCTCGGAGGAAGTAACCCAAGTGCATGGACAGTAAGACGTCAGCTTGCTGAATCTAACTTAAAACCCCTTAGACCTGCAAACGGCCCTAAACTGGAGCGTGGGCATCGTATTTCAAGACTAAGATATGCCCAGAGCCACGTAAATTGGAGTATTGAAGATTGGTCAAAAGTTATGTTCTCCGACGAATCAAAATTTATGCTCTACAAGCACGATGGAAGACACAGAGTGTATCGAAGACCAGGGGAAAGATTCAAGCAAGCATGCATCGAAGAAAAAGTAGCCTACGGTGGTGGGTCTGTACTTGTGTGGGCCGGAATTTCTTCTGAAAGTCGCACAGAGCTGGTGATCATAGAAAACGGCTCTTTAACTAGCGTAAGATATGTGGAAGAAATCCTCAATGATCATGTTGGTCCATTTATGGTCAATTTAGGTGAGGGTGCTATATTTATGCATGACAATGCCCGACCTCATACAGGTAGGATTGTGAATGACTACCTTCAAGAGATGAACATTACTCGTATGGAGTGGCCAGCGCGCAGCCCGGATATCAACCCGATCGAGCATGCTTGGGACGAGCTAGGCAGATGCGTAAAACAACGAAACCCTCCCCCAATCACGCTTCGTGAGCTCAAAATTGCTCTCACAGAGGAATGGGAGAATATTCCCCAAAATCGTATAAGGAACTTGGTGTACAGCATGCCAAACCGCGTAAACGCAGTAATGGAAGCACGAGGAGGCAATACGAAGTATTAAAATTCAAGAAAATCGTAATAAAGTTCAAAAATTTCATGTTTCCTATTTTTGTTTTAAGGAGAGATCAGCAGTTTTTTTCTTTATGTAATTTTGTGTTAATAAAATGTATGCGGTGACTCATATTTTTTTACTTTCATTTAAGGAGTATTACATTGTCTATTAAATACAATTTATTGCATTAACCTATCATTTTTAGTTTCCGAGATTTTTAACATTCTTTAAGTGACCCGGAATCATTGCTCTCGAGTGTATTTTTCCAAATCTGTGATACAGGTCTGTAAATTTTCCAATTTTTCACTGACTGTTGTACTTTTGTTTAAATTTTGTGATAGAGGTCTGCAGGTAAATTGCACATTTTTTTTAGTTCCGGTCTTAAGTCCCCTAAGAACGTTTTCTTGTAACTATGCAAAGCAATGGTTAGGGTAGGTTCCCTTACTGGTCAATCTTAATAAATAATAAATATTCACGGACACTTAACACAACGCCTTCTAGTCCCAAACTAAGCAAAGCTTGTACGATGGAAACAAGACGGCTGATAGAATACATACATACATATTTTTTTTGTAAATACATACTTATAATACATAGAAACACCCAGACACAGAACAAACATCTATGTTTACAACACACAAATGTTTGTTCTCGGTGGGGATCGAACCCACGACCCACAGCACGGAAGGCAGAGCTACTATCGACTGAGCCATGATTATTAAAAGTCTACCCTGTCACTTACACAAGACAGTGTACCTTTGTGTGTCAACCACAACTTCAACATAACAATGCACTATCAGCACATTCAGCACCTCTCGGTATAGAATTATAATTTGCGGTAAAGTACAACGTAACCCTTTTATCAGGAAACGCAATCGTTACGCGTTGTCGCTTCGCTGATTTCATTATAGTGCCATTACTCTTTGATGCAATTTAGTTGTTTATGTTTTATTATAAAAATAACACTATAACAATTAGGTATTTGTTATTAAAACTCGATATAAAATTTTTGCTATTTCTTTTCTTCATGTTCATCAGTTACTTAGTATAACAATGCGTTTGTTACTGTTTAAAAATAATGGCTCTCTGAAGTTGATTGGAGGGTTACCTGAAAACAAAAAAAAACGCTGTCAAGAAAAGAACAATGAAATAAGAGGTGAAGGTGCATCTACTTTAGTGGTGGTCATTTCGAAGTTTTTAAGGGTCCAGTCTGGAGTAATTGCCGAAACTGACGACAGTTTGAAGTGTATTTCAAAGAAAAACCAGAGCGTGGAGTCCCTACGCGCGGATGAAGTTATACTTCGAGTGCCACGCATTCACTCTCGCTCCGTGTTTAATGTGAAATTAATTCCGGCACACACAAAAGTACTTTTTAGACTAAAATGAACCTGAAATATAGCTGGTTACGTAACTTATAATTTACTGTTGTCGAAAAATATATTATCATGACACAATATGCACGTTTTCATTTATGAAAAGACTAGCAGCGCCTCGCGGTTTCACCCGCGTAATTCCCGTTCCCGTGGGAATTCCGGGATAAAATATAGCCTATGTTCATCAGGGATAATGTAGGATTCTAATGGTAAAAGAATTTTTTTAATCGGTCCAGTAGTTTCGAAGCCTATTCAATTCATACAAACAAACAAACAAACAAAAAATCAAACCTTTCCTCTTTATAATATTTGTATAGATAAAAAAACGTAATTTTTAAGCATCAACGCCATCTATTAGCTCTGGTGTGCCTAGCTGACCGCAAGCAACCACCGTTTAACGCTGTCAGTTGGAAGTCGCTTCTTTTTCTTCTAACTTAAGAGCTCAGCTCTTGTCGGTGTAATTATGCAGTTCTCGCCATTTGTTCCTTTCCAGTGCAGCTTCCTTGACGTCCTTATACGACATGACAGCGATCTTTTCCTTCAGCTGGCTCGTATAGCTTTTACGCGGTCTTCCCCTTCCTCTCTTTCCTTCTACCTTTCCTTCAATGATATTTTTAATCAAACTGTCATGTCGTATGAGGTGTCCTATCATTTTTCCTCTCCGGTTTTCAATAACCCTCATAAGGGCTCTTTCCTCATTCAGCCTACTCAGTACTGGAAGTCGCAATAGAATATTAACTTTAAAAGTAAGGTAGTAATTTTATACATTTTAGTTGAAAATTTATATTGAGGATATATGTAACGATTACGTTTTTTGTTTCAATTGCTTTCCGCTCATGCCGTTTTGAAGCAATTTTGCTGTTTTGAAATCAAAGACTGAAGCCTTAAAGAAAATTTACTTCTGCCGGTAAATAGGTTTGATACTTTCACCGCTTCAAATTGCTACCGGTAAAATTCTGGTAATTTTTATCGCTTATCAATGTTATAAATAACGAAATAAAATACATTAAGTAAGTATAATACAAAGTCGCTACATTATTTCTGGTTCTGTAAATGCCAGACGACTTTCGAAGTTCAATTTCTACTTTTTATTTGAGAAGCGACTTCATTTCCTGCGCGGACGCATGAACAATGTTACCACGCTTTTGTTCTTTTGTCTTCAAAATAGCCATCGTATCTCAATTTCTACCTGTTTGGAGACAGGGATGAACTTAGAGGTATTCCACTTTCCGCACCAAAATTTTGCACACAGGATTTTCCGTACATACGTATCTTATCTTTCAGATCTTTCTAAACATTGCTGTGGATGTTAAAATCGTATAAAACAGCGTGTTTTAGATAAGTATCTATATAAGTAGGTATAATGATTTTCATACGTAGCATTAATATACGTAGTATATTATGTTTTAGATCATACAAATACTGATTTATAAGCTTAAGGATAGATACAGGAATATGAAGTGCGTCCCTGGCGTCAGGGTCATTTGATAAACTTGCATGACATGCATGACATGCACCCCGCTGACTCGATGATCACTCACGTCAGAATATTATCAATGGAGCGGTTCGTTTCCGGTTTTTTGGACCGCGTTTGATTATATATTATTATTTGTAAACTATTTAAAAAAACCCTTGTTTTTTGTATTATTTTAAATAGTTAACAAAATCATATTTTAGAAAAGTACTTGTGGCTTATGTGGCTATACGCAATAGGTACCTACATTTTAACCACGAATTTGGTTTGTATAAAATCTCGATTCAAACAAAAGAGGCCTGTTGGACCGTATTAACTCAGGAGTATCCCGTTCAAAATTAATAATTCCTGCCAAGCTAACATGACCAAAAAGATTATTATCTAAAACGCAATCTCGCGAACTTTATTTAACCCTTTTTTTCTGTCATTCAATACGCGCTCCCGCTGGGGTCAATGTGATCCAGGGTCAAAATGTTCTTTGGCGTCCCGTATCCAGTCTTTGTTTTGTAGCTATGTAACATATCTTTGTAGTTATTTATATGTCTGTCTACAAAATTAAATGCAGGTAGGTACCTAATAAAATATTACTTCGACCGACGCGATGTTGCACTGCAATTTCTTTAGGGCTTTAAATAACAGAGGATATTAAAAGATTATAAACTTAGGCCCAAGTCTAGATTACCACATTCATCAGAGTCGTAGGTAACTGTGGGTAATAAATTTCAGAAATTGGCTACACGGTTCGCCTTTATAATCTATGGCTGTTTTGAAACAAGGCCTGGCAAAAATCAGTGCTCAAGATATTTGTAAAAGACACTGCAAAAGTGACGTCATAGAACAAGAAGAGTGTATGACAAATTAAAATAAAATATCAATGTATAAATAAAAAAACCTGTGCGTGGAGTCCCTACGCGCGGGAGAAGTTATACTTCGAGTGCCACGCATTCACTCTCGCTCTGTGTTTAATGTGAAATTAATTTAGTATTTATTTTTATGTACTTACTTATCCAATATGCAGTACTAAATTTTAACTTAAAAATAAAAAGTAAAAAGTTGCATGAACACTGCCATCTATTATATTTTGATTGTAGCGTATTATAGTCTCTTTCTATTCCCCCCGCTGTCAGTTGGAAGTCGTTTATCTTCAAAAACACGGGCGGTCAAATGCTGAATTGCTGAACACTGCCATCTATATTTGATTGTAGCATTTGTAGCGTATTAGCCTCTGTCTCTTTCTATTCGGGGGGAATAGAAAGAGACAGAGACTATGTCATCCCGTAACGCTACGTTGTTGGAAGTCGCATTAGAAGTATAACTTCAACAACTTTGTAGTCAGCTATTTTCAATTTGCGAAGTGAGCATATCCTGCAATTTTCTGCAAACATCTCGAGAGCATTTACATGACATGTATGCTCCGTACACAAGTGACAGCCCTAAATCAGTATTTGCGCGCCGGAACATGACATGACAACAGTTGCAAAATGATTGAAGCGGCATGATTAAAAGCAGAACGAAGCAGTGCAAACTATTCATATTCTGTACAACGTTTAGTTTACCACCTGGCGACGAGGTAAATAACTCGGAAGCGAAAATTAGTGTCTTCTTTCACAAAAAAATCACACAAGTTCACACGTCCTGTTCATAATAGTTGGCTTGTAATGTTTATGCGATCTTACTTATTTGTTCAGTGTTGAATAAGAAAATTTGGATATAGACTGACGAGCGAAATAAAAGACATCATTTTCACCAGTAGATAAATTGGTGGAATACCTTGATGAACAAATCATTGTAAACAAGTGTAGGAAATGTGGCGGCTCTGTTTAAAAAATAATTATCAATTTCAATTTAGAAATTGTTATTTTTTTTAATTTATAGGATCCCTCAATTCAGACGAACATTATTTTTGCTTTTTTAGGCAGCTGCCTTTTGTTTCATAAATTTTTAATTGCACCTCTTTTTACAGAACTAAAAAGTTGGCACTACTGTTTTTGTTTTTCGAAAGCTTATTATGTTTTATAGTCTATGGTAGGGTCACAGAGCACACAGGTGGAGTGAATCGAGTTAGATTGCGAAGGCGTACCGCCAGCGCGTAATGCACGTCCACCGATTGGTCACAGCGCGCTGTAAATCACAACTTGCGTGGAGCTACGAAGAAAACCTTGGAATGGACGAGTTATTTTATCAAGGTAGGGTGGAAGATCAAAGTGGTGCCCTTGTAGTAAACCCTCATGGTCGTGCCTCTGTATTCAGGTGGTGAAGTGAATATTAAAGTTTTCCCAAATCATAAACATAATAGTCATAAAATAAAATTTCAGTTTTCCCCTACCGGCAGTCACAAGGGTCGCTAAGGTGATTATTGGACAAAAGTTCCAGAAATCCTCTCACGCAGGGGAAAAATGGAATGAGCCAAAATTTCAATCCTCAGAAATTAGCTGTAAATGAGTAAATTGCCCTACAAAGCTTTAATTCAACTGAATTCACTTGCGTAACTTTTGTGAGTCCTTGTGGCTTCATTGAATGGAGTCATTTCGAATTCAACTTCGAAACAGTTTAACTCACGTTCCTAATAACGTTTGCGTGCTCTCGTAGCCTCGTAGTTCGATGTGATTTTATCGAATTAGTCACAGCGAGCTTTTAGTTCAAAGCAAATCTCATTCATGTTGACTTGGTGCGCATGCACAGTGCCTAGGGAAATGAAGCCAGTAGAGCTGCATTTTTAGAAAGCTGGCCTCATCATGTCGGTCGTAATATACCGTGCAGGATGGTCGCTGGAACTTAGCAGTCGTGAAGTTTGCTGATTTGATGTGCAATAGTATTTTTCGAACAATATGGTGTTTGCGTATCACATACAGCCTGTTTTGCCATGCGTTTTCACAATTTTATTGTTTTCACAATTGCACTGTACTCTACCTGACAATCAATTAGAGTCAATTGGTTAGATTGATTCTTGCTCTAGGGTTCACCACGAAACCAAAATGCGAAACAGAAAAAGGCCTTATTAGCAGAAATCGAGATCAGTGCTCGGAGAAGATAAATGCTTAACTTTTTATAGATTTTGAGAGCGCTATAAAAATGTCTACTCGTACCTACATCTTTTTCGAACTTACTTCCTAGAACATATTTTTATTGCTCAATAGAAAACTTTCAAGAAATTACAGTTTTGCCGACGTAAATAGAAGCTATTTCAAAACATCTGACAAACAGCGTTGATTTCGGTCAAAGATCATTTAATCCGATATTGAATCGTAGCTCTGGCAATCTCGCAACCAACAATCTAGTAAATTGGTCGCTCAAATGCGCCGACGCACGAATCCCGGAGACTATCCGATGGTATTATCTGAGGTAGGGCTGCAGCTAGAGATAAAACAGTTTGTTTTATCAATAGGGCAGCTCTTTATGATGTTGCCCGAGTAAGAGATAATATAGGTACTCATAAGCAGGCAACACACAAAAAGTAATATTGGTGGAGCTTTCTCTCTTCTTTCTGTCATGTTTGTTGCTAAGTTTAAAAACTTGTGAAAACCAACTTCGATTTGATACAGGTTCATCATCAGATGATGATGATGGTAGTTCACTGGGTTTGTTCTGAAAAAAACATATTGAGAACCTGCTCTTTTTTTGAAGTTGGTTAAAAAGACTAGTGGACATCTTCAAGTTGTTGAGCATTGAAGATGATTTAAATCTTTGCTACCCCGATGAACCACATTGTAATCGCAATAATATGTAGATGGCCTAAAAAAGTATTTCCATAAAAATATTCTTAGAAAAAAGCAGACTTCAGGGTGATTATGATGATGAAAAACCTGCGGACCAATGGGTGTTGAGCCAATATTGCAAAGGTGAAAGGTTGGCTCATGATGGTAACTTTCAATACAATTTCTTTAATTGCAAACTTCTAGGACACGAACTGCCTTCGTGTTGGCAACTACAGATCAAAATGTTCACGGAACCACGATTTTAATTTCCATGCTTTCATATTTTTAATGAGTTGAGCGAGTACTTAGTCTCTGTTTTTGAGTAATTCTAGTTTCGCACTACCGGTTTTTCGTCCCACTGGGACGAAACAACACTTTTTGACTCTATTGAAATTTATTTTACAGTTTGGTCCTAAAAACCTAGTTTTTAAGGTTTTTAGGACCAAACTGTAACTTTTTAGTAAGTTTTTCTTTTATTGTAGTTATTTGTATGAATCATTAAAAACTGATCCCAGAAAATGGAAAAGTCGAATCAAACAAGATGCCGAACAATACTGATTAGAACGAATCAGTTTTTGTATCGCGGGCCACGCAATCGATAGGTATCTTTGATCGTGAAAGGTTTCCCAGAGTTGCGCGAGCGCATTCCCACGTTCAATAGGGTTGCCACTCGACTGTGAACAGGGAAGTGATCAAATATACAAATGAAGGAAGTCAGATCGTTTCAACTAAAATCGAATTAAATAAGTTGGGTATGACAAAAAGCAAATTTGTCGCGTATCGGAAAGGACTATATTAGCAATAAAATTAGGTTACTTTTTTCATTTGAAGTTTTATTCATAAAGAAAACTACGACTAATATACATTCAATATTTACAAAATACACGTGAAACAGTTTTGCTATCTGCAGACGATTTACAGATCTAAGTCGAATGAGATTTAAATCAGTAGCAAACGGAAGCGTACCCAATGCCCTGTGCTATAATGCCCATAGACACTGGCTGAATCAGATTTAGCATTAGGTTATTTGAATTCATGACAAAGCAACACGGTTTGTAAAGCTGTATGGCCCAAAAAACTGACAGCCCTAATCCTATCAAGCATCTCAAGTCTCTACAAATCTGATTTAGCGCTGTTAGAGTTGCTTGTTCGTGCCTGAGAAGTGTGATTTTAATGAATACCTTGTGCTCGTTTTGAGTGCTAAACAATTAGTGATGTATTATTGGTGTGAGAAATAGACTACACTTGTCTTGTATCTAGTTATTTGTACAAATTTTCTTCCACTTAAGCTAAGCAAAGGGAATCGAAAAATTGTCTAGGGAAGCTGGCATATCCACTGGCATCCCTTACGGTTTAGCATTCCATCTTCCAACGGAATCCAACGAAAATTCTCATCGCATCGACGACGTGTCCCATAACTCGCCTGTCAGTCTACCGGAACATTGAAGATTGCCAGTCATTACATTCCGATTTCCTTGCAATTTCCTCTCGCCCTTCAAGAACCAAGTCTGCAGACGTACCTGCGGGTACGTTTGCAGTGAAATTATCTATTTCAAGGGTATAAAGAAAGAAATCACGTGTCAAATGGTTCCTTCCATTTTTTACATAATTACTAAATGCTACATAATCTCGAGGACTCTCAAGGTTCTTAAGTGTATGAGAGATGGTGTATATTTTGTAGAAAAAAAATCTAAATAAGTATTCTAATAGGTACTAAATCCTCTTCAAATAAATTGAATTTATACATAGGATATCGCGCATGTCAATGTTTACCAAACACATTCCAAAATAGTCCAAACCATCAGCTATTTTTAGCCATCAAACGTTATCTTGGATCCACTTAAACCTTGAAGTTGAAGTACACGCCATATCCAGAAGCAGGTTGTAAACAGGCGATACAATCTCACCGTAGTCGTAACCTTACAAGTTGATTAGCATTTTTCTAAGGAGCTATGACCATCTAGCGGTTTTTATTACTACGTGTACGTGCTACTATGGCCGTTGTTTAGTCAAAAGTCCGCAAGTGCTTTCATTTGGAAAGCATTTTTGTGTATTATGATGCTTATTGTTTTTATTTTTGCAGATCTTTAAGGTGAACAAAGAAAGCTAAAGAAATTTATGAACTGTGTGACAAAAGACCTAAAGTAAAAGAGTGACTGAGATGACAGTTCATAGAGAAGAGGTTATAGATTGACTTTGTATCGACTCCACATAGAGTGTGTTTTAGTCAGAAATATGATAATGAAATGCCAGTCCAACAAAAAAAAAACTGGAAAATCTCTTATTCACCGCTGTCTGTTTTGCAATCGTCCGCTGTGACAGCAGTATCCTCTTAATATAAGCAACATTGTCACTGAGTCAGGACTTGTAGGTCCTTATAAGGTATCCGGTAGACGTCCGCGTTTGTACAGGTCAGGTACTGAAAGTACCTAGAAGACACTTTTTGCTTTTGGATCGTTTGGATTCGCTTAGATCGAGTTCTACAGCTTTTGAGCCTGAAATCACACGTGGGAAACTAGAAGCAGTAGGCTTAGGCAGCATCCTAGAGATATATTTTGTCTCAGGGAATGTAGACTTAATTGTTCAGTCTTTTTTCCATCGATCCGAGTCTTTGTCTCAGAATAATGCACCCAATGTGATGCTTCACAGGGAACATCCTCAATAAACATGCTCGATAAAGCAATACAGAAGTTACCTTTACTTAGATTTGTTTTTTCTTCAGTAACTAATTAAATGACACGTCGTTTAGGGTGCTTAAAATTGTTAAAGAAAGTTCTTTCATTGTTCATTTCATACTATGCGTGCTGGTAATCAAATCTGAATCATTTTTTTGAAGTCATACTTCTAATGCGACTTACAACAACGTTGCGTTATACGGGAGGACATAGTCTCTGTCTCTTTCTATTCCCCCCGAATAGAAAGAGACAGAGGCTAATACGCTACAAACACTACAATCAAATATAGATGGCAGGGTTCAGCAATTTAGCATTTGACCGCGTGTTTTTGAAGTTATACGACTTCCAACTGACAGCGGGGAGAATAGAAAGAGACTAATACGCTACAATCAAAATATAATAGATGGTGCATATTGATTAAGTACATAAAAATAAATACTTAATTAATTTCACATTAAACACAGAGCGAGAGTGAATGCGTGGCACTCGAAGTATAACTTCTTCCGCGCGTAGGGACTGCACGCACAGGTTTATTATTTCTCCTAGCTTGTCTACCAAAGTAAAAGCTTTTGACACATCATTCATCATCACACTAAGTAAGCTAGCTCAAAGAGGTTTGAACAAACAACCAATCTCACTGGGCGGTGTTCTCACGGTTACTACCTCCGTTTTGACACCTCATTTGTAAAATCGGACAAGTCATTACAAACAATGTACTTTACTTACCTAAGCAGGTACTCACTGGTATAAGTTAAAATTATAATTTGCATTTATGTAAGTAAACGCAAAAAAATATTTAAAAAAATTTTGGGACCAAACAGTAGTTAGAAAAATTTATAAAATTTAAAGGTAGTGTTTCGTCCCAGTGGGACGAGATACCGATAGTCCGAAACTAGAATAACTTAAAATAATAAGACCTTCACGTCACAAGACAAAATTGACTACATTTTTTTATGCAAATTGATGATGATGGAACAAGCGTTGTTTGAGAATATTCTAACTTCGTTTTTGATAAGCTCTAGGAACCTAAGCTTAATGTCAAGATAACAGAACAAAAATGTATGCCTTCCAACTTTAAGACCTCTTCATAATATAATGATAATTTTGTCTCGACTCAGCCTGAGCCACCCTTGCTTATCTCCGCCACTCACGCTACTCGAGAACCATTGGAAAACTGCCACGCTCTCAATTTTACTTGATTAACCAAGCACGATCGATCAGGCACCGGGACAACCATACCAATATTTCACTACTTTCATAATTTTATAGAACAAATTTCAATTAATAAAGTAACTTTTCTCTGTGAATGGTAACTGCTTATTTAGGACACTGATAAGCGTACACAAAGTGATTTTATCATCCTCAAAAATGTTGAAATATGCGAGCGAGAAGTTGATTGACGCTTGTCAGAGTCACGATATCGTAATGCTTAAAAAAATTGTGAGAATGTTTAGTAGAGCATGAAAATTTATAATAGGCATAGAGATATAGAGACCTCAGAACATCAAATTATTTTTTATGTTTTTGCTTAAACTGGATAGTTCTTCTTTCCACGGTAAAATTCTCTACTAAGGTAAGTACTCTAGGTACTCAATCTACAGGGTTATCTAAAATAGAACACCTATAAATAATCCCTATTGGAAGCCTTTGCTCAAGCCTCGAACCTACTCAGCGAGCGGAACCGTTATCACGCCCATATCCTTCTGAGGCAGCTATGCAACCCGTTGGAACTTGGAACCAGTCAAGTAATTGCAGCAATCTTGAGGCAATCACGTGACCTTCAGCCGGTACTATTAATGCAAATGATTTATAAATTATTAAAGTTATTAATACGGTTCAGGATGTGTAAGAAACAAGCGCCGGTAAAGTAGCCTGAAGACATGGATGAGTCATAACTTTGTAGGGTGCGTATGGTTTGGAGGAAAGTTTGGACAAAGTTGACATATCGCTATCGTAAAGGTGTTCCCAGCTAGTGTACAAACGTCCTGGTTACACACGGAACGTTGTGGGTTCGCTTAGAATTTAAATGATGCTTAGTTCATTTCATAAATGAAAAACTTCAAAATCTCAAAAGTTGTAGAACTAACATTGTTTGCCATGACCTGTAGATTACCCTTTTCGGTCTTATAGGGTAATTAAATTACACCGTGTCACAGATTATATAATACTATACTAGACCGTGTAAAGATAAACTTATATTGCAATCATAACCATCGTTTGGCTCCACGAAGTCGGTTAATCAAAATAGGTGTATCATTCATTACTGTTCTCTTATTATATTTTCACTTCTTTAAGATAGTCAGATCAACATAATGTTTTATCATCTTGGCTTAATGTTATTCAATTCAAAATAACAATACGATAGGTAGGTACAGTTTAGTCATTATTACACGTAGCGGCTTGTTACAATGACTATAATATTGTTTATTGTTCGATGATTTTATCAATCCAGTGCTAACAGTTCCTAATTAAAATCAATTATGACTTATCATTAGAATTTTCTTGTGAGTGTCATTTATTAGTATCACCTACTACAGATGCGGATTATAAAAATGCCATAAAAACTAGTTTAAAAGTTCAGCAAGAACGAACAAGGATCTAGTGCCAAATTTCACCATGTTTACTAGAAATTGGAAAACTATTTTTGTTTGTTGTAGATATAGTCATTTTTTATTAGCTACTATAAACAATAAATGGTAGTAACAATGATGTCAAAAACATGTCCCAGGCACAGAAGCGTTCCGTTCCAGGCATAACTAAAAAATGGCCCCTAATGCTGTTCAGATCATCTAGATTAAATTCAAAGGCCTGATTATTCTACTAGATACTTATTTATTTACCTAAGTATTAATTTTGTAGTAGTGGTTTATTTATCATATCACAACATTATCTAGATTTCTCCCAAGAGAGATCTTATTCTATCCATTACCCTCGTCGCCGTGTGGTCACAACATCTCACCCGCCCCGACGCAACTTATTAAACTGACCATTCCGGTTTCAAGTACCACTCAGGATAAATAATCACATATTATAATTTTTTCTCAGCTTTTTTCTCTTTGACGTGCTGGCGCCACACCGACATGTTTGTCTCATTTTATTACAAACTTTTTATAAAGCTATTTTAAGCACGTGTTTAATTTTATAGCATAAAATTAAAGTAATTTCACGGCAGTGAACGCAGTGCTGCTTTAATCGATTGTATAACGTTTAAAAGTAATAGACAAGTAAAAAAAATAACCTAAAAACTTTGATCCTAGCTAGTTAATCTAATTTAGTTCTCACAGTTCCAGCTTTGTTTAGTTTGGGACTAGGCGTTGTGTGAAATGGTAAAAACTAGGCCTACTGGATATTTGCAATAGAAAGCTTTGACACTCTTTACGATTTTAACGCCCTATGGGCGTTTATTTTATTGCGAGAAAATGACCTCCTTCATTCACTTTGGTTCTAAAACTCGTTTACAATTAGCACAAATAAACAACAAAGTGAAAACTCTTTGTGTGGGTAGTCTCTTTCATTGTCTATCGTTTTCACATCAAAAGTGTCACGTCATTCTCAATCAAGATCTATTCTAGCATTGACTTTATCAGGGACTCATCAGCAACGTTCTCTGATCTGTCATAATTTGAGCTGCATCGGTATGTAACTTATCTCGCAACGGGAGGTCAAATTACGTTGGCCTTTGATATCTGGGTCAAAATAGCACTAAACATTGTTTACAGATGTTTTTGTGTCAGAAAAGTGGGAAATGACTTTGTGGGTGTATTGCATACATTAATGTGGGTGGTGAAACTTGTTCCCACTTCATTTAACCAGCTGACCAGTTTTGTAAATGAACCTCTTTATAGTATTTGATGGGTTTTATCAGTAAACGGTCTCGTTATAAGTAGTTAGGAGCTCGGAACACTTATTTGTACTTGATTGGTACAGATTGAAGCGGTAGCTATCACTTAATTCAAGCTATATAATATTTTTAATTATTTATAATACCTTACCTTATTACCTTTAATTGGCCCACTGTTTCCATTTTTGTACCTAATCTATGTTATGTGCTGTTGGTTTTCCTATAAATAAATAAATAAATAAATACAATATTCTGCGTGCTGATTTTGTAACCAAAGTTAATATCGACTGAACTGGAGGCTATTTTCTAAGGTCTGATGATAACCTGCAATGATGAAAAGGACCTGAGAAGGTTCATACAAGGAAGTTTTGAAATTTTTGTATAATAATTTGTTATTCAAAGTCAAATGGTAGTGTTTCGACCCAGTGGGACGAGATACGGATGGTCCGAAACTAGAAAAACTCTTCAGGAAATGCTTATTGGGTTTCGTAGCAAGATGAGCGTTTTCCTCTACCTTGGCTTGTTTATGTCTCGACTGTACTTATTGTATAGCTATACAGGTGCATAGCAAAATGGCGCGTAAGGCGATGTTGCCATCATGTAAAAATATCGCCGAATCGCTTAGTTACGTGATTTATCCGGACTTACTACTACGCCGATCTTAACAGAAGGCATAAGGTGCCTTAGTATCAGATGAGCACAAAAACATTGCACGACAAATCACATCGCTTCGTTAGTTTATTACCCGACAGCCGACATACAAGGACGTGTGATGAATTATGCACAATGCGTTCACATTATCTCACGCAGTTTCGATGCAGAGGATTGAGTTGTAAAGCGATCGCGATCTTATTTAGTGATTTTAAACTTATTTACATACGAATCGCCAGAGTCCGTAGTTTTTGCGGCTTCGTGAAAAATGATTCACATTTTTAGCATGGAAAAAAATCAATTCATCTATTTTATCATGCTAGTCGAAATCTATTTTTCTCCATAAGTACAAAAAATGCGAATTACTTCGACAAGTCAACCGAATAAATCTCTGATTACGGATACCTACTGTACCGGGTTCAGGGTGTTTTTGAATAAGGTTATTAATCGTCACTTTTGTCGCTGACAGTATTTCACTTCAAGTTAAATTTACCTAAATAAGTTTTGGGACCAAACAGTAATAGAAATAGGTAGTGGTTCGTCCCAGTGGGACGAGATATTTATAGCCCGAAACTGGAATGTCTTTTTATTGTACGTTTGTTCGGTTTATATTAAAGAGCATTGTCGCTGATACTAGATATTATGGTAAATTCAAAAATCTTTAATTTTCCGTGGCGGGACTCCTTGCGGAACTCATTCGCTCGAGTCAATACTTCAGATCTGAAAATCTACGCGTTTCGTGAGTCAAACACTAAAGCCCCGTTTTCACTAGGGGACATGTCGCGGGAACAAATCGCCCGACATTCACGTAGTTGTCTCCGGCGACTGTCGAGGGATACGAAGGTCATGCGTGGCGACGCTCGCAGAGCATGCTGCGCGACTCGTAAATGTCCCAAGCGACGTCGGGCGACATCGCGCGGGACACGTGAATTTCGTATCGAGCGACAGAGTCGCAGAACAAATATCCCCTAGTGAAAACGGGGCTTCAGACTGTGTCCACAGTAGGCAAACTGTGAGCGGCCGACTGAGTGAGCCGCAAATTTGTGGCGAAATGAAATTTGAGTTAGCTGCAAACTCAGATCAATTTTCGTGCGTCGCAAGCAAACTGTTATGAGGTAGCCGCTTACTGAGACAGTCGGTGCACGTAACGCTGCAAACTGCATAAAGTGAGCACAAACAAAACAGCAAACTGTGGACACTCTGTTTCAAATATATGGAAGGGCGTACTAAACCGATACGCCCCGCCGCAAACTCAGTAAGCCGCTAACAGTTTGCCTACTGTGGACACATCCTTATATTCTGTGGTAAAACCACCTACATAATATAACTACCTAAGTAGTCTAAAACAAATGAAATCTAAACTAAAGTTGATAACATCTTGAGCCACACAGTTTCTGAGAATACTTTCTCGAAGCATGATGAATCTGATCCAACGTCTCTTTATTAACACTTGAGAAGACACGGCTTCTATTATTCCACTTCAATGCATTATAGACTTTAGCTTCTGTTATATTAAAACTGAAATTACCGTGAAGTTTTACAATGTATATAATGCAAGTGTGAAGGTAAAAAGTACCTACCTAAAACGTGCCTAGTAAAGTACCTACTTAGTTGTTATACTTGAGGAGAACATGGTAGGATAGGTGTCCTCCTACGAAAAGGGAAGATCTTCCACGCCGAGCGACCTTTGGCTCGGGGTCCGAGGACCAATGGATGGTATTCAGTAGTATTACTTATGTTCAAACTCCGTGACAACTTCGTTTGCGCGATCTAGGATATTTCTCATGTTAGTTCTTATGTAGCGAGATAGATGGCGCTACATACTTACTGTGTATCATCGCAAAGGTTTTATTATCGGGATTTACCTGTAAAAAAATTTTTTACTGATGAGACAGTAGGTACCACAGATTAAAATAATAATAATATACGCCGTTGCAATAATACATTTAATTAAATTCCTTTTAGATGCTTACTTATTTCGTAGGATAAAAAGCTTTGTAAGATAAAAAACCATATGTGCATTCACACGTGGTAGAAGTGGAACCTTCAAAACAAAGTTTGGGCAAAAAGTGAACGAGTTTGCTCGCGACTTGAACTCACGCACTACGAGCAAGTCTTGATTCGATACAATCCGTTAGACCACTTGGCCATCAGTCTCCTTACAATGCATACGAAAATTAGCTTTGGGATCTCTCTTCTCGTTTCCTCGCTTTTGCGTTTCATCGACTTTCAAATCACAACGGTGCTAAAGAATTTTTCACTTCAAAAACTTGATAGCGACGCATCAAAGAGACGCCTCTGTAAACATCTCTTTAAATCCCTTCGTACTCAACAAAACCCTTGAGAATGTCTAGGGAGGATGTCAAAAGCTCTAAGTATACCTGTAGACAACAGAAAAATAGCATACAAAAGCCTTACTAAGTCTGACCAACTAAATATTATGCACGTATACTTATACGTTCGTCAGAAACCCATGTTCAGTTTAGTTTTAGTATCTAGATAGATAGATAGATAACTATTGTTCACCACAGTCAAAATACAGAAAACACACAACTTAGAAAATAGGTAAGACAATGGGCGGCTTTGTCGCTGAGAGCGATCTCTTCCAGGCAACCAAGCGATAATTAAAAGTATAATGAAAGGCGATGTAATTAGATAATATACATAGGTAGGTTTGACAGGCGTCATGGCTCAGTCGGTAGTAGCTCTGCCTTCCGTGCTGTGGGTCGTGGGTTCGATCCCCACTGAGAACAAACATTTGTGTGGCAAACATAGATGTTTGTTCTGTGTCTGGGTGTTTCTATGTATTATAAGTACGTATTTACAAAAAAAAACTGGCAACTCTGCTAGCGTAAACACTGTACCTAAACATCTCCCGGAAATTTTGAAGATTTGTTTAAGAATCCAGTTAATTTGTGCCACTTACTGCCTTGGAACTTCGAAAGACTGAACCTACAACCGGATATCAACAACAAAACGCCCCGGTGAGCCGTATTTTTATCAAACGTACAAATAAAACTGAGATAAAAGTCTTCGAAACTTTTAAAGCTACCCACAAATTATATGAAACGACAGAGTTTTTGAGACTTTGCAACAAATTAAAAAGATCAAAAATACGCTACCTACCTACATTCCTTAAAGCTGAAGTTGACTGTTGTGTTGTTTGAGATATTCTGTCAAATCTGACAGATGATCTGACAAAACTAAAACGCAAAGTGCAGAAACCATAGATAAAGGAGTATCAACATACAGAAACGCATACGGCTTCAACCTCAACTCGAAGCACGGGGAGCGCCATCTACCGTTGCACTACGCCAACAAGCATTCGGACAATCTATTACTACTGGAGGGCGCGAGTAGTGAGAATAGCGAACAAAGTCAGTAGGTATGAATGACCAAATGATGGAAATGTTCAATATTATAAGACAGCAAATAAAAGAAGACAATCAAGAAAGTCTGAAAATAACGGAGGAAAACATTACAAAAACAATCAATAGAAACTTTAACGAGAAATTTAGTTTAATTGAAGGAAAAATCAATATAATCCAAAATAAACAAGAGGAGCATGAAAAACGACTGGATGATTTTGATAAGAAACTTAGGCAGAGAAATTTGATTTTATTTGGTTTTAGCGAAGAAGAAAAATGTTACCAAGAACTTGAAGAGATAGCCCTGAATTTAATTAACTCAAAACTTGAAATTGACGTTGATCGAAGAGAAATTGAATTTATTGGCAGAATGGGGAAGAAAAGCTCTAAGCCAAGACCAATAAGACTTACACTTACAACCTATGGCAAAAAAATAGAAATTTTGAAAAAGAAAAAAATACTTGATGTATCAGGAAATTATATAAAAGAAGATTACTCTCACAAAGTCCTAGAAATAAGAAAATCATTAATTCCACAGCTGAATGAGCACAGAGAAAATGGTGTGCTAGCCATTTTAAAATACGATAAAATAATAATAAAAGAAAAAACTAATGAAAAAATAAATAATAAGCGAGCACTTTCAAATAGCCCTCTAGACAAACTTGGAGATTGTGCACGAACTGCCCAGTCTACCCAAGCTCTTAAGAAAACAAGAACTTCAATCGCCTCCAAACCTAAAGCTCTTAAAATGGCAAACCAAGGGACAAACCAATCAATTACAGCTTTTATTAAGAGGTCAACACAACCAGACAAAAATGAATGCTCGAATGAAAACAACCCATAGCTATTGTAAATACCTACTCCCTGATATTATACTAAAGAATAAAGCGTGTAAAAACCTCTGCCAGCACCGCCCAAAGAAATTGAACAAAAAAATAAAATTAATTTTGCAAATACAATCAAATCCTCCCAATACGGTTGGTCACCGCGGGAGTAGAAGACCAAAACCCTCCACCTATGAAAAATAACTAGAAATCTACTTCACCTGAAGAATATAAAGCGAACAGAATAGATGGAGGAGGCCTTTACCCGAGAGGGGTCCTTACAAATAAATTTAGTTGAAATTGTTATTTAATTACCTACGTCTAATTTAAGTTGTTATTTAACTGTCTATGTTAAACAACAATTATTAATAATTGATTGTGCATGAAATGTAAAACACTGTAATGGTTATGTATGTAAGGAATAAACAGGCTTTTTTATTTTTATTTTTATTTTATTTTTATTTTATTTTATTTATTTACAAAAAAAAAACTATGTATGTATTCTATCAGCCATCTAGTTCCCATCGTACAAGCTTTGCTTAGTTTGGGACTAGAAGGCGTTGTGTGAAGTGTCCGTGAATATTTATTTATTTAGGTACATTAAACTAACAGGAAACAAGTACAATTACCAACCTACTTGTTAAAAATCGACTTTTTCTTATACTACTGTAGCGTACGGCGCTATCATCAAAAAACGCTAAAATAAATGATCTATGAATACACTCGAGAGCAATGATTCCGGGTCACTTAAAGAATGTTAAAAATCTCGGAAACTAAAAATGATAGGTTAATGCAATAAATTGTATTTAATAGACAATGTAATACTCCTTAAATGAAAGTAAAAAAATATGAGTCACCATACATTTTATTAACACAAAATTACATAAAGAAAAAAACTGCTGATCTCTCCTTAAAACAAAAATAGGAAACATGAAATTTTTGAACTTTATTACGATTTGACTTGAATTTTAATACTTCGTATTGCCTCCTCGTGCTTCCATTACTGCGTTTACGCGGTTTGGCATGCTGTACACCAAGTTCCTTATACGATTTTGGGGAATATTCTCCCATTCCTCTGTGAGAGCAATTTTGAGCTCACGAAGCGTGATTGGGGGAGGGTTTCGTTGTTTTACGCATCTGCCTAGCTCGATCGGGTTGATATCCGGGCTGCGCGCTGGCCACTCCATACGAGTAATGTTCATCTCTTGAAGGTAGTCATTCACAATCCTACCTGTATGAGGTCGGGCATTGTCATGCATAAATATAGCATCCTCACCTAAATTGACCATAAATGGACCAACATGATCATTGAGGATTTCTTCCACATATCTTACGCTAGTTAAAGAGCCGTTTTCTATGATCACCAGCTCTGTGCGACTTTCAGAAGAAATTCCGGCCCACACAAGTACAGACCCACCACCGTAGGCTACTTTTTCTTCGATGCATGCTTGCTTGAATCTTTCCCCTGGTCTTCGATACACTCTGTGTCTTCCATCGTGCTTGTAGAGCATAAATTTTGATTCGTCGGAGAACATAACTTTTGACCAATCTTCAATACTCCAATTTACGTGGCTCTGGGCATATCTTAGTCTTGAAATACGATGCCCACGCTCCAGTTTAGGGCCGTTTGCAGGTCTAAGGGGTTTTAAGTTAGATTCAGCAAGCCGACGTCTTACTGTCCATGCACTTGGGTTACTTCCTCCGAGGCGTCGAAACTGATTTGTGAGTTCAGTTCCTGTGAGAAAGCGATTTCGAAGCATGGTGTTCACCAAGTATCGGTCTTCTCGTGCTGTGGTACACCTGGTTCTGCCCGTTCCTGGTCTGCGTAGGTTAGAAGCAGTTTCTTCGTAACGTCGGAGAACTCTTTGTACTGTTGACAGCGACACACCGACAGTCCTGGCTGTATCGCGCTGACTCCGGCCGGTTTCCAGCATTGTAAGTATTCTGGTGCATTCTTCAGGCGTAAGCGACATAATTTCAGCTTGAATAATGAATATAGAGCACTATCAACATGGTTTATATACCCACATAAATGACAGATTACAAACAAAAGCAAAACCAAATGCTGTAATTTCGTAGTTCCATCTTCGAAAGTGGCCCTTTTTCAAATTTGATTTTTTTAAGATATAACTTTACAATAACTAAGAAGTTTTAATACCTTCATTTAAGGAGTATTACATTGTCTATTAAATACAATTTATTGCATTAACCTATCATTTTTAGTTTCCGAGATTTTTAACATTCTTTAAGTGACCCGGAATCATTGCTCTCGCGTGTATTTACGACTATTTTTGTTTTATTAAGTTGTTTTATACTGCTAAAAAGCTGTTTCACTAAATCAAGAGCTCTAAAAAACTACTGAAAGTTTACACCATCTTAAAGTTACACTCGTATTTTAGTAGTTACTAAAAAAAAACACTAGCACACTCATTCTAATTAAACAGTAATTTACGGTGAGTTTAATTAAATTATCGACTAAAAATACGTAGAATAAAACATTGCCACTAAAGATAGTTTTAGCCCGCACCAGAAATAAACAAACAGGCATTGATTGGTTGTAAAATAGTACTGAAAGTACATAAAAGTTTTTTTCTCCTCTTAAGTCTCACTAAGGTCTTAGCAAGATTTATCTACTTATATCAGCGAGGACCTAAAAATAAAAAAAAAATGATCGTAAACTTCATTGTTAATTAAAAGTAGGTACCTACATAATCAAGATGGCCGCTAGATAACCTGGCATAACATCCAAATCATTGGAGCGCTAAAAAAAATATTTTTTTTTATAAAAGGTGCTTTTAGGCGGTCGCCTAGTCAAAAAGAGAATTCCACATTACATGCCTAGTATAGTATTTTAATAATTATTATCTTTGCTAGTGCTTACCAAAGTATTCAAGTCATTTTCTTGACAACGTCTAAGAATACCAGGCGATGATAGAGTTGACAAATAAGGATATTTTGGTATCAAGTTGCTAATTGTCAGATAATTTAGTCACAACCATGACGGCCTTCAGACCACCACTGTCAATTAACATTTTGCTAACAAGGTGCAGTTCAAGACCTCGTCTTGTTTATGTCCTGTAAGTATTCGTGGCACAATTTATTTTATGCCTTAAATACAGGGAATAGAGTTCTGAATAACAAATAGTTTCAGGAAGACGCATGTCTTGCAAATCCGTGCAAGTATACCTACAGAAGTTCTATTTTAGTTCAAACTTTGAGTAGACAGAATAGAGTTCTTTATTGTCTGCGGAACGTGAAATGTTGCTGTACCTACAAGGAGTTCGATTAATCATCATTATCAACATTATATCAGTCAACTAGCTGGACGTAGACCTCTCCAAGACGCGCAACAAGTCTTCAGCTCTCCTCATTCAATGTTTGTCACTTACATTTGACAGATCATTGCCCACCAACATTACCTTTCGCTTGCTAAAACCCATTGTCCATTTTGTCGTATTCATAAATGATAATAATAGTAGGATGCTCTCAAACAGTGAGCTGAATAAGCAGGAAGTGTCAGGGTAGAGTCGGGTGACGGAAATCTGATGCTACTCGGTTGCCTACCGTTAGACAGGGATCGGGTGCAGACTACTTTCCTAGTGATGAAAATTATTCTGACGAATTGCTCCAGCCACGAGGAGCTGTCATATGTGCATTGTGCGTGCTCAAAACAAACGACAGCCGACTTGACTGATAATATTATTTCAAATACCTCACTTGACAGTTGACACGCAAAACTATCTGTCAAAATGACGGACAGACGCCATAAACAAAAGAAGAAGAGACAGTGAACTAATACTAACTATCTACTAAGGAAGGACACAGTCTTCTTTACCAGCCCATCCATTTGGACTTATACCACGTGCCCACGCGGCTGTTGTAGTCATTGGTTTAGATTCTCTTGTGGCATTTTTCTATACTAACCTAATTTGACAGCTC
Source organism: Eulithis testata (assembly GCA_947507515.1). Taxonomy (NCBI): domain Eukaryota; kingdom Metazoa; phylum Arthropoda; class Insecta; order Lepidoptera; family Geometridae; genus Eulithis; species Eulithis testata. The sequence continues at coordinate 10,823,584 of OX382197.1, forward strand.
TAAAATTATAGCCTGTGTACCTACTTTCAGTTTGAGACTCGCTAGGCAGCTGCTCCTAGTATGTTATCAGTTCATCCGATTTGACATTTGACGATAAATTATGTACCTACCTACATTCTCCTCGCTTGAGAAACTTCATCGGCAGAGAGTTGACATTTGCATCGATAACCCAGTAGGTAGGTAGGTACCTCTAGTATCGTCGCATCAAGGACAAGCCTACGCAAATTGCCCTCAGCTGATCGAAAGGTCAAGCAGACGTCTCTTTGACTTGCTCGTAATCAATTTATGAGGTGATTGATCTTGATACTTTGTTTTGTTGTATGAAAGAAAAGAAAATCATTTTGACATTTGACACACACGTCAAAATGGTTTTGTGTACACAACTAAACTAAATCAGTAGGTCTAGGTACCTACACATCTAAATTAAAAATAAGTATAGATATGTAAATTGATACAATATCAACCGGATCAAAGGCTTTAAATTTTTATTTTACAATAAAAAATCTACGAGCAAATAATATACTACATGTTTGAAAGAAGTGTAGGTATTTAAAATATGTTAACAATTATAAAGATATTTTAAAAGAAATATTATCAGTAAAATAGCGCAACAGTAAAAATACCAGTACCTAAGCAAAAATAATCAGTAATAAGCCACTCCAGTGTATCATTATAGTTTCTGTGTTTGAGCAAAATATAGATAAGTTCTATTTAGAAAATACTTACAGTAAATATAATACGGAATTCTAGTTTTACTAATTTATAGTAGGTAAATGGTAGGTACTTACTACAAAATTCTAGTCAATTTCGCTGCCTGCCAATCGATTTCCTATCACTAACAAAATATCCTTTCTAAAGTTATCTAGCATATACACTGCACGTCAACAAGTTTACTCTATGGCACGGGGATGTTCGAACAATGCATCCCTGCATCCCTCTTTAATCCTACGCCACTCAGATAATAATAGACCACCCTTACTGATTTTTTGTAAGGGTTTATCGATCGGGATATTGTATGCAATTTTGGTGATGGGTAGGCTGCACCGTGATAGAGGTTATGCACGGGCTCAGCTGAGCGAAGCTGATTTGTTTCAAAATCAGACATTAATATTGAAATGATCTGAATGCTTCTCGCATGTTTAGATTTTATATCAAGTACCGCTCTTGCCTCAATGTCATAAAATAGGTACCTCAAGACCTGACATATGACTCAATTCAGTCGCATACGCTCAACTTTCAAACTAGAAAATAGTCCTTAAATATTATATAGAATAATAACTAAGCAAATGAGTACCTATGTAAAAATAAAAATTTCCTAATTTTGTAATCATTTTTCAATCAGATTTGTTAAATCTCTTTGTTTATTTAATTATTTTTTGATAAGCTTAGGTACTGGGAATAAAAGTTGAATTCCTAGAAAAGCTCGTTTCTTCTACTTGCATGATTGCATCAATCAACAAACTACAGTAATTTCACGTTGGACACAGCAAGCTGCAACGAATTGTTAATGATTTTGCTTACTAATTTTTATGACACCTTTCTCTCTTAATCAGAAAATCCCGTGCTTTTTCGATTACAGCCAAATAATAACCACAAATTTTGATACAAAAAAAATTTTGGCTATCGGTACAAGCTTTGCTTAGTTTGGGACTAGAGTGTGTGATGTGTCCAAAAATATCGGTTTAAATGTGGCTTTACAGTAATGGTTTTATTCATATTAGTCTCTGTCAAATCTTCCAGTTGTCATGCAATTGACAAAGACAGAGCGGAAAACAAATATACTTAGCATTTAAAAAAATACAACAAATTATAATAATATCGAGCTTTACTAAATATCTGTAGCACATTTCCACTCACATGCGTGGAGAGCGTGGGCTTCATATTGAACCAATAATTTCGACAGAACCATCCCATTACTGCTATCTGCGTTATTAGGTCAGATGTACACTATTGAGGCTAGCGGTCGCATTATGCAAAATATTATTGGCTAACCAATAACAATAATTGAGCCTTTTTTGCATTATGATCGTATTATCTAAGTACTTATGACATCTATTTGTAGATTGGTAAGTACTTATAAAGTTAAAGCTACAAGTATAAAGTTAAACTCACCAAGTTTTTGTACTGCATTCCCAAGGATTTAATATTTAAATTTTTCCAATCCTCAACTAAATTTTAGTAATAAACTGACTTCAGAACTACTCTACAGGGTTGTCAAAGCTCATTGACCTATGCGGGTCACAGATAACAATAATAAATATTCAATAAAAGTCTAAAGTTTCTCCACAGATAACAGGCGTCAATTAATACGATAGTGAACTGTGTGGGACTTATCATTTTAGGGCCCGAATAACCTGATTGTAAATCATTGATAGCGGTAACACCTTTCATGAAAGTACTTGGATTCTTTAAGCTCAGGGTATCATAAAAGCTCCTTATTTCTCCGTCTAAATTGTGAAACATTTGTTGTACCTACATAACCCGTTATTAATAAACTCAAAGTAAGCTGGGATGAGGTACACCGTGTTTTGTTATTTTTTTGACAAGCAGATTCAAATTCAATCGAAAGATACAAAACACGATGTAACTATTCCAAAACATCGAGTTTATTTCAATAGCAGAGTATGTAACTGTAATCTACTTAAGTGTAATTTTTTTGGCAATCTAATATTTTTAAGCATCCCGTTGTGTCACTTGTATCCATAGATAAATAAGCAAAGCATGTCTCATAGCAGGTCAAAGGGCGATCTCTCTCAAAATTTCCCATTCATCACGGTCTTTTGGCGAGGTAAATCTTCGCGGTCTGGCTAAAAATATCAGAAAATTATATTCATTTAACCCGTTAGGCGCCAAACTTTTTTGAACTTGTCATCATCATTTCCCTGACCTTATCCCACGGTAGGTGGGGTCAGCACAATATGTTTTCTTCTTCCACTCACTCCTATCATTCGTCAACTCTGAATCTACTCCTCTCACATTCATATCCTCTTTCACACAACCCAACCACTTTTTCTTCGGTCTTCCTCTACTTGCATACCCAGCCACACTCATATTCATAACTCTCTTCGTTATATGACTTTCATCCCTCCTCATTACCTTTTTTGAACTTGTATCGAAACCAGAGTCACTGCAAAAACTTTCAGAAACACTCGCACTTTGGTCCTTACATTTTAAGTGCTGGTCACATATATGTATCGGATTTCACAACTCGATAAAACGTTACCATCATTACTATTAATTTATTGCGTATCGTAACCAAAAATTTTAATGTTTGCAACAGTATTCGAACATCAAAGATGAAAAAAAGTTATAGGTACTTATTAAATAAATGTACGATACAAACTGTTTAGAGAACTATATTAACATCCGTTTCAGTAATGATAATCAACAATATTAGCATTCAGACTCCTTCAATCTACTCAGTCACACTGATAGGGTCGATAAAGTCAAATGCCAATCGTGCTGAATCGATGACAGTGACATCTAGTTTAAAGAAACGAAATCTTTTCTATTCTGTGTTTACCACAGATAATAAATGTAGTATATAAAATCAAGGATAGATTGAGTACAAGTAATGTGAAAACGGCAATTTAATTGCAAGCAATCGGAGCGTGGAACTCCTCGTTATCGATAAAACATCGATTGAGTACACCTCGCACCGCGACATGTTTATGAGCTATTAATCATCACACCCACATACTACAATTGTTTCGATACTCTATAAAAAACGGTACTCAAATGTTCATTGCACAGTCACGTTTCGACCTGTAAAAGTGTTTTAATGCGTTTTTATAACCGGCTATTACTAGGAACGATAAATTATTTAAAAATAGTGAACGGTTACTTTGTCTATTGTGACGTTTATTCCCCTTGACACAACTGCTTCAACCAGTAGTGCCATAGGAAAATTTTATTTTCTTTATTCACAAAATGATAATATATAATATTACCAGAAAAAATAAAGATGGGTTAACTACAAAGGTGAGCTTAACAATGAAAGTCCTCTACCAGCAAACCTTCCATAAGAAAGAGGAGAAATATGTTGTGATTGTGTGTGTGTACTCAAAGGTCATCAGAAAAAATAACAATAAGAGTAAGCTTTCCATGTTTCTATCGAAATCAGCTTTTTCAGCTCTACTACTACGACGCTAGGTGTACTATGGGAAATCCAACTCCTAAGTGATATTTTTTCAGTACCTCTTGGATACTGCGCTTTATAAGTTAAACTAAACATAGTTTTGTAAGTTTTATCGCATACCAATATAGCATAATGGACAGACATAATCAAACGCGGAAATGAAATGTTTCATGGTAATTTATTTTGTGCAAGTTATTTATTCTGTGACTAAAGTGCGTCGCCCACGCCAACCAATATCATTTCAATATGAATAATGTTTCATTTAGAACAAAATTCCGTATGGAGAAAACAATAATTATCGTTGGTTCCTTACAGATAACCAAGATTAGATAACTGGTTATCTGTGAAGACATTTTTCCTCCAGTCCAGGATAACTGGATATTTCAAAAGATTTTATTTGATTCGTAGATAACCGACAATTAAAATGGTTCAAATCTGTCAAAAAAATATATTCCTCCAGGGTACTTAACTGGTTATTACAAAGGAATTTATTCTAATAAATTTGCGGAATGGTCTGTAGATAAACCCTGTAGATAGACAAATATTTTGCTTATACTTGTCCAGTCCAGCCATGTCATGAAATTTGAAACATTGAAACCATAGAAGTGCCCCTTTCAGTATCATGTGAAATCTTTTCTCTTTACCCGTCAGCACTGCTTGGGTTCCCAAACACTAGAGTGTACAGTTAGTCCCTTTTCACATGCACACTGGCTACCTCGCCGTCACTCAGCAATGTGACGAAAGCATAAAGGCTAAGCTGTATCGTCAGCTGTGATCACTGGCACTCCTAGGGCTGTTATCATATACATAGAGAACCCGGGTGCACAGGTCTGATGCCCATACTAAGCTACACTATCATTGTGATGACAACCGGCAACCAGGTACATGTGAAAGGAGTTGGGTATCTCGTCGGTATTTACTATCTCCGACGGTACACCCACACTCAATGGGCCTAGGCTGTTGCAATCGCGAAAGTGCTGTTATATCTTGATACTTGTGCCGGATATCTTTTGCACTACGCCGCATATCTTTAGCAGATTTGGTAATTTCAATTCTTGAGAAGAAATTTCGAATTTTTAAATCACTAAGTATTTTTTTTATGTCCTTTCAAAATTTCTAATATCGATCTAAAAAGGCTTGTAGTATTAATCAAAATTGCCTTACAGAACTATGAAGCTAGTTAATGAAATAAAGTATCTAAAAAAGGTAAGTATACGAAATTAGGAAAATTTGTCTCAAAATAAACCTTATATGATAAATTCGTTGTCTTCTATCACCTGACCACACTCACAAAGTAATGATACAAAAGATTGTATCATTGCTAACAATGATACAATTTTTTGTATCATTACTAACAATAAAAGTATCAAGTCGAGTGAATCCTTCCGCAATGGCCGCGCCAGCCAGTCTGGCGGAGTGATTGTTGCCGCAAATGATTGTCGGCGAGTGTCTGCTCTCCACATGATTCAATTATAGAGATCGATCTAGGACACGCCCACGTGGGAATTAATGTTACATGGTTACAGGCTTGGTAATGTGTGGAAGTCGTGAGAAAGTCTGCCACCTGAGTTTGACAGGCTGGTTTGACCTGAGGCCTTCGTGTGTTCGTTTTATAGGTATAGGTACGTAAGTTATTTTTATGTAAAGACATAAAGCAGCGCCCCTAGCGGGTAGTTTGCAAAACTGATGATTCTCCATACAAAATTATGTTTTACCTACGTGACTTTGTATGTAAACGTCAAACGCGTACACGCACTCGGCATGCAAAATGCACTAAATAAATAACAGTCTTATATCTTTTATTTATACAATTGATATTTTTATTTAATTTTTTAGACATTTTAATTTCAAATTCGAAGCTATATTTAAAAAGGTTAAAAAAAGTAAGGAATGTAAAACGTGAATTCATAGAAATTTATTACCTGCCATTAGAGTGAAACTGTGCCAAGATTTTGATTCTGAGCAAAAATTATCTTCAATTTTGTTCAGCCTGGGGCATTATTCTGTATGACTTAGGAGATTCCTTGCCGTAACCGTATGACGTCAAATTATTACAGGAATGACATTTATGGCATAGGAAATACGGCATAGGCATAGGGCGATTTCACGCCGCTGTCTTGTCGTGCTGCGTAACGCGCTTGTATTGGTCATAGTGAATAAGGCCCCTGAAAGATTTCCGCTCGACTGGCTATGCGTTATTTGGCACAAAAGCTAAAAGAAAGCCGAGAAACAGATGCAAAAAACAAAAGACACAAAATTCATTTCGCTATACCAAACAAAACACGGCGCAGTACTGCAAACAAGAAATATGAATTTCCTATCTGTGGTACAGAGACTGTAACCAAAAATGTATATTTTTCTAAATACGCTTCGGAAACTCCATTCTGTTGCCACGAAACCAATCTAAAATGCTGCCAGTGCTATTTCGTGGACCTCAATATTGGACAGCCGGACATTGGACAAGCTTGACATAACTACATAGTACAACCGGGCATATGATTTGGACTTCGACAGACTGGCATTTTTCATCCAATCCTTGTCCGTAATCAAAAACCTTTTTCCTAAGACATAAATGAGTCGTTTTTGGACTAATTTAGTCTATTATCGTCTTACTGGGTCGTAGTCATAACACAAAATTTTTTCATTCATATTTACCCAGGTAGGATAAGGTTTTGCCTAGTATAGAAGTAAAATTCTAACCCGAGAAATGAGTCTTGTAGTTTAGTATTCAAAATTCTCAAATAATAACACGTAGGTAGATACATACTATACACTGAGGGTCATTTCAAGTCAATGAATGCTCGTAGGTGTAAATTAGACGACACAAGCAAGTTGTTTAGTATAATAAACCAATCGTCATAAACTAACTTAGATTATGATTATGTCACATTGGAATTTTTATGTTTAACTTGTCTACTTAATAAAAAATTTGTGCATTTCACAAAACTAGGTGACGCTGATAATATAGTTTTGTTTACATACCTAAGTAGGTACCTATTTATGGTATTAATAATAATAATAATAATATAATAAAAGCTTTATTTTCTTACACACTATCTTACAACAATAATAATTGTTCTTAACTATATTCATAATTTGTTTTTATTTATACTACTATTTTAAATCACGTATTGTCTATATCGGTGTAAGGACCGCCTAGGGCGGTAAAAGCCTCCTCCATTTGCTTCCATCTCGACCTGTCTCTAGCTACTCTACTCCATGTGAAGCCTGCTATTTTAGCGATGTCGTCGCTCCATCGTTTATGGGGTCTACCAGGTCTTCGTTTTTTATCAAGGGGGTACCAATTCGTTGCCGTTTTGGACCACCTGTCATCTGCCACTCTTTGGATATGCCCAGCCCACTTCCATTTTAAGTGAAGAACCTTTTTGACGGCGTCTTTTGCTTTGGTTTTCTTCCTTATAACGCTATTCTTGATCTTGTCCTTTAGTTTGTGGCCTATGTAACTTCTCTCCATTCCTCTTTGACACACTCTTATTTTATGGTATTAAGCCCGGGTGACACGAGGCTAGTATTTTGAAGCTAGGATAGTAAGCTAGTAAGGGGTCACTAGCTTGGTTTCTAGCTTACCTACTAGCCTGGATTGTAACCAAGCTAGTGCTGTCTACACGAAGCTAGGAAATTTCAAGCTAGTCAAGTCAGTAGTGAGTTGTGCTTAACCTGATAACACGTATACGTAAAAATGAACAGTGTGCGTAAGAGAAAAGCAATTCTACTAAGAAAGTTAATTCGGAAGTTGTGTCAACATGCGCTAGATGAAATATTAGCTCTGCTAGAAGAAAAGCGTACTTGGACAAGACCCTGGATCTTAAGAAGACATAGTCATGGAGCATCTGCATTCTCACTCTCACCACGCTCTCCGACTGCACACTAGCTTAGGTTCGCTAGCTTCGCGGTTGACACGAAGCTAGTAACGAAGCCAGGATAGTAAAACGGGTGGTGGGGGGCGCCTACTAGCTTGAAAAATAGAACCCCAAGCTATAAAACTATCCTGGCTTGAGGCACTAGCTTGCTAGCTTCCACACTAGCTTACTAGCTTGTAAACGAAGCTAGTTCCGTCTACACGAAGCTAGTGTCACTAGCTTACTAGCTTGGCAGCACTAGCTTGGCTCACTAGCTTGATTTACTAGCCTCGTGTCACCCGGGCTTTACTTATAAGGTATTTTGTGTTAGTTAATAGCGTGTAGGTAAATAAATCAAGTCTACGCTGACCTTTCAAAGTAAAATAATTAATCTTTGTTTAAGTAATGCGTCTTACAATTCAATTGCTTCGTAACAATGATGATGCCAAGCTATTTGTTCATTAACTGAAATAAATTATCAAAACATACGATAAATCAAGTGCGCACGCGCGTTTCTGTTTACGTTCGGGTCGGTGGCGTGATATTGTATTTACCAATAGTTTGTTCTGATTGGCTTATCGGTTTTAGAAGATCATTACGATTTGTAGGTATACTAAACATAAGCAACTCTCTATAATATGCTATAATACATTGCAGCAAAATATATATTATCATTAAAATCTTTAATAGCCCAAGACCTACCTAGTACCTACAGTTTATTTTGCATAGCTTCTCCTAGCATAGATCTCTGTAGACATCAAAATAGACTCAATGGTATCGATTCGCTTGTTGAATCTTTCTAAACTAACCTAATTTGACAGCTCTAAAATTATAGCCGTCCTTGTCCTTTCAGTTTATGAGAAAAGGACGGCAACATTTTAAGTGCTGTCAAATTAGGTTTGTTTAGAAAAATAATGGCATACTAGTTAAAGCTAACTCTTTTCGTTCTCATGCAAGTGACAATGACAGCCGCGCTAAAATGACAGCAGATTATAATTAGACAAACGACAGCCGACTTGACGAATGACTTGAATAAATAAAAGAAGAAGAAGTGTGTAAGAAAAACAAAACACAGTCACTCACTACTCGTCTGCTTAACAGCATTTTGTCAAGGAATGTTCAAGTACAATAGGAATTATTTTAATTTAGACTTTGCTTGTTGCACAACTCCAGCCAGCCAGAGGTCAATGTTAAGATTTAAAAAAAAATTGTATCAAGTGACTCTATCTCATGTTTCAAGTTGCTTATCTCTGCGTGCTTCTCCACTGCAATGTTAGCTACCGGTACCGGTTTACAATGACCTGCAATATTCATATCAAAAGCTTGAATATTCCCAGAAGTGCTAGCTCTACGAGTGTGGTGATCCAATTGCGCAAGCGCAGCCAAATGGACGGACCGTCTAAACTGTGTGAAGTTGTTTATGCTCGGTAAATCAGATCGTGAAATGTACACGGTATTTCTGGACGGGCGTGCGTTTCCATTGACTACGGTACCGATAAAATGGTGGTAGAACTTTCTTCGTCTTCGAACGGGTAAAATTTCAGAATTATAACATCAAAATCAAACTGACATAAAACAATTCAACTAAGTAATAGGTACGAGTCTCTGCGATTGATTGTGGAAATAATTTTGTAATAGAAGATTCATAGAATTTTATTTTACTTGAAGTTTCACGAAAACTGGCGCTTCGTTTAGTTTTATCCATGGATGGATTCCAATATTGTAAATTTCAGAAGTATAAAAGTATTATTTGAGAAATATATCGTGTAGCAATGGAAACGAATAATTTATTTCCACGTGCCGTTTATGTCTGTTTAATTTAAGTCACTTATAAGTACCGGAATATGTTTGAATATGTTACTACTTAAAATTCGTGTCGTATCACTGTCGTAAAAACTTTTATTTCCAGGGGATTCATAATTCCCTGGCATTTTATAGCAGCTCTATAAAAAAATTGTCAAATGTCATTTGCATGTCAACTAAAAGAGATGGGGGCACACGTCACTCTACACTGACAGAAATAAATGGAGCCCTCAATGGACATCTAGTTTTTAACTACGAGTAGGTATGCAAAAATTCGTTTATTCCCACTTGTTCTGTTGAGTAGTTCAGTTGAAGTTCAGTTGAAGCAAAAATCATGGAATTCCACCATGACCATGGAACCTCTATGACAGAAACAAACACCTTTGCTTCACTAACTTTTGTAATATCAAAAATGCTCATTTCTTGTTCTGGCCTTTGTCGAAGCTCTTATCCGATCAAGGCTAGAATATCAAGGTCCCATTCACAATATATCGATTTAAGTAGGAGGGTTTATGCATGCATGCCCGTCTTAGCAGACTCTAACTTTAGGCTTATTCCACTAATCCCCGTTGACAATCCCCGACAACGAGGATTAGTGAACTTTTTGTCCACTAGTCCTCGTTACGAGTTCACATCGGCGTCAACGGGGATTAGTGTACTAAAAAGTTCATTAATCCCCAGTACGTTAAAAATAAAATACGAAGACCTATAGGAATCCTGTTTTGAATTTTTTATAAGGTAAGGACTTGCTTATTGATTATTATTGGACTAAAGTCTGTTCTAGCAAAATCATAGTTAAAATGTTTAGTGAAACTAAAAATATAATTGCCGCATGATGAATCTCCATTCACACGATTCAAATTCCTTTAGATGGGTACAAATGAACGCTTTGGCATACGTTCAGCTGCGGGCCGTGCCAATGCCAAGGCTGGCAACTCAGAGAACATTCTACTAAGTGAAAAAGTTAATCAGGTAAGAGAGCTAATAATTTATAAGTTTAAAAAAGTGGAAAACCGACTTCAATTTGATACGCATTCATCATCAAATAATGATGATGATGATGATAGCAGTTCATTGGGACTATTCGAAAAAAACTGATTTTGATAAAAAAAATATCGGACCGATCTGGAAGCATACCCTTTCAGATAAAAAAATAATTTTTCGAATCGGTTCATAAATGACAAAGTTCTGAGGTAACAAACATAAAGAAAATACAACCGAATTGAGAACCTCCTCCTTTTTTAAAGTCGGTTAAAAATAGGCGTTTTGGAAACGACACGAAACCTCGAACAAAATGTTGACCACGATATTTTTGTTCGAGCAACTGAGACACAATCGGTAAATATAAGAGTTGTTCAGAAAGTTTAGTGTCCAAACTGCCTATGAAGTAAAATGTCTAAACACTATGTTTAAAGACCAACATGTGGGAGCAAAAAAAAATAATATACTTTTGCAAGTGACAGTACAAAATCTGCACGTGAATGGCAATGTATGACGTCGAGACTCTGATGAGTAAAGACGCTTTGACTCGTGAAGTCACTGACTAATTGTGGAAGATATTTTAGGAAACACGTATGGACTAACTAACGCAAGATGTCGCTAGGGCTACTGACTAGTGAATACGTCCTTTGAGAACTACCCTAGTACTCTTCCTAGCACTTTTCTTTCCAACAGTAGATTTAACATTTTGGTCCAGAACTTTTCGTTAGGTATTTTTAAAACGTGGTCGTGAGAAACCGTGGTCTAATCTACCCCAACAAGCAGACCAAATATCTCTATGACAATTGTACCAGCCCACTGGTAAGACTATGCAAATGAGTGGGCTCGATGGGATTTTTTTTCCCATCCGGCCCACCAGTGGGCTGGCCGGTGGGCTCGATGGGAATAAGCCCCAATTATCTAAGAGTTCTACACAAGTAAGCTGAAGGGATATCTATCATGTATGGAGAATTACATTTTTCACTAATAACTTCTTCAGTATCGGGTCAGCACAGCGCCTTATACATGATACAACTTTTTGAAGTTATAGTTCTAATGCAACTTCCAACAGCGCTAAACGTTAAACGTTAAACGAAGGAGGAATAGAAAGAGACAGCGCGAGAGTGATCACTTACGGAGACCCCCACAAAACGCAAATGGCACTCGAAGTATAACTTCTTCCGCGCGGAGGGACTCCACGCACTATTTTTATTTGTCAGTATGATATTGACAACAATTTTATTGTTAGGCAATAACTGCATTATTTACATGGGCAAAGTTATATCTAGACTCTAGAGCAATGGATCCCTCAATTCAGATGTTAATTAACACTAAACAATGACAGTAAAAAAAAATTAGGGTTAGGTTTTGTATCGTCTAGATTGTAGACCTAAGTGAGCATAGTGACTTGGTACCTAGTACCGTCTAAACAGCGCCTAAATTACGTAATCTAAGTGGGTGTGTTTCGGCAAGGCAGACCGTTTGGACCAGTTTACGTAACATTGCTAAAATTATGTATATTGGCAATTTCAATTTCATTCAGCTTGTATCGTTTAATTTATTTGTTGGTCGTTATCTTTCATATTAAAATGTTTAATGGCACTATCTATCTCATAATGTTGATAAATGTTGTACGCAACGTAACCAAATCGATTTAACTATGTGTTACTCGTAGATCACGATTTAGTTGTTTTTGTTCAAAGGGCATTCCCCAAGACAATGTGCCATAGTTTAAGGTTGAATATATTGCCCAGGGGCCTTATTCACTATGACCAATACAAGCGCAAACAGCCCAGGGGCCTTATTCACTATGACCAATACAAGCGCGTTACGCAGCACGACACGACAGCGGCGTGAAATCGCCCTATGCCTATGCCGTATTTCCTATGCCATAAATGTCATTCCTTGCGGTGACGTCATACGGTTACGGCAAGGAATCTCACAAGTCATACAGAATAATGCCCCAGTAGGTTTATTTTTTAATAAATAATTATCTGTGTACTTCTTCAGTCATATAATGTAGCTTGTCAAAAAAGTCAAAGTCGATACTCATTATTATCATGCATCTATCCTCATTAATAATACCTACTTGGTAGTCAGTTCTTAGCCTAGAAGAGACCTAGTAGAGCTTGTCCGAAGCAGTTATCTAACGAGCCTCGGCATCGTTAGATAGCGCCCACATTGTACATGCAAATTAATACACATACGTTGCATGTTATTTATAAAAATCTTGTGCCAGTTTATAAACTGATGACTGTGAGAGACAGACGACGGACATTTTTTAAATAGTTTTATGTTTATTACTAGAAGCTTATTGTGAACACAATGATAATGATGAATTTATGAGCTTAAGCTTATTTTGAAGCTTTGTATTTCTTAGCTATTTTTTTAAAACGTGACTTGACATCCGATCCGACTAGATTTATCCAGATTCGATTTTTTTTAGTTTTAGGTCTAGAAAAACTAAAGAAGTACTGAGGGCCTAGTACGAGTTTTCAGTGTATAGTGTGGGTGTGAAACGTCTGACGCCCAGCACACCAGTGTGCGCTGATTTGTATGGAGACACTGAGCGGATTCTTTGAGAAGCTCGACATGCGAGTACAAGCTTGGTGTAGACCAAGCTCCTCAAAGAATCCGCTCAGTGTCTCCATACAAATCAGCGCCCACTGGTGTGCTGGGCGTCAGACGTTTCACACCAGATTTACACACCAAAACTCGTACTAGGCCCTCTGGTAGAACTGTCAACGTCGATCGATCGGCGATCGTGTTAGCTTAGTACCCAGCGGCGGTGATGTAAAACTTTTAAAATAAATAAGATGGATTATTTTATACATACCACTCGTATTTAATTGCACATCAGAGCAGGTAGTTGCTTGGTGGCTCATTATCTTTTATCTACGCTTATCTAGATTTATGTTGACGTTCACTTTGATTAAGAAATTCTTATTCAATATACGCAACCTGGACAATACTATGAAATCTTCGTCAGCGAAAGTGTTAAAACGTTAGGCCTCGATTTTTCTACTCTGATATTTTGTTGGAAACCCTATGTCATAGTTTTATATTATGATCTGTGCCTATGTCTACCAGTTAGTACAACTCCTACCTAATACCGGAAGAAATAATTCCTCTCCAACTTGTCTCTTGCCTATACTTTAACCACAGTTGATCTACCAGTCTGTATGTGTCAAGCCTTAGCGTAGAACATAGTTAGTACGTGTACAGCCATCTGTCGTAAATCCTAGATAACGAGATATAAACGTTGCTTCATCGTAGAGACGGGACGTGGATGTGGAATACACAATAGTGGCAACGACATAACCTACCGTAAAGTTTCGCTTCACTAAGAACCACTGACCGTTATTTTACTAATGCAGGAACGCACAATGCGACCACGGTCGTGCGACCAGCCAGGGACCAGATCTCTTTAGCGCGTATATTGCTCAGCTGTCATTTTAATAGACTATTTTATGACGCATGACGATCGACGACACAACATAAAAGTCAAGTCTGATGTCAAATTTTAATAAATTCTTCATTTTTTTCATTTCAAATATGATTGATAGTTGTTTAATTTTTTGCAAGAACATTGAACGGCCATCGCTTTATTGAAACCTAGGCCATAACTACCTACTAAATAAACACAACGAAACTGCCACACCAAAGTAAGACTCGAACTCTGAACCGCGTGTTACCTCGTGTCATGACAGCGCCAGAGCGTCGTCTATAGTTTTAAAAGTAAATAAAAAGAAGACTTATATCAAGAGCAATGAATGAGATAAGATTCCAATCTGCCTACAGGGTTACCTACTACCGCTAACCATCTGTGACCTAACTTATGGCATTGATTTTCCTAGCCGATTTGGACGACGAACATAGAGAAATTGATATTGGAGACATATTTTACATGCCTACAGATGTATTAGCATCAATATTGATGTCAGTGTGTAGGTGGTAGCCAGTTTAATGTATGGAAATGTCACCAACAGATGGTGCTACGGTTTCACTGCCAACTTCACAAATAATTTCGTAGCAAACTGAATGTCACTCCAGTTTAATTGTGTTGCATAAACAAACATTACAAAATAATATCAAGATATCATAAAATCCAGCAATCCTGGACGGCAGCCAAGTAAACTTCTTCAATGAGCATCAAACCAGTTTGGTGAGAGCTGTCCAATTACGGTGATTCATCAAGCCACAACTTTAAGATCAGATCGCAGGAGTTCTACGTTCGCTGGTTTCGCAATTGCTCCAAATTCATGGGTTTTAGACGAGTGTGTAATGTTGCAACTATGTAGTTTGCGTGTAATACTTTCTTATTCTAGATAGGTATATAAATATTTGTAAAAATGTTTTTTTTTTTCTGGAAATGGGAATAATCCTTATTTTTGAATCCCTGATTAGTATTGAAGGTTGTTATTAGTTCCAGGCATATCTTATAGTATCATTGGTCTAAAATTTGGCTCATTCCGGAAATCCCCTGACTAAATCCCCTGCGTAGGATTCAAATTTCAATGCAGATTCTGAAACAGCGTTTTTCAAAGACAGAAATTTCTATATATTTGTAAAATTAGTTTGCACTGTAATAGATTGATGTTTATGTAAAACTGGGTCCCAGGTAAATAGAAGAATCCAGTTGCAAAAAGCAAGATCAAAGATTGCTGGTACGGTTCAAAATAGCATACATTAGCATAGTTTTACGTTCGTATACTTTTTAAATAATGAATTGAGGCCGCCATTCTGCATGGAAACAACAAGAGTGCACTAAACCGCGAAGGCCTGGTCTACACGAGGCGATTTCCGTTACACGAGTAGTATTACAAAGGTAACATGACAACGACACAAGAGGGCGTTATATGAAACTCGGTGTAGTATGTGTGTGATGTTTCTAAGCAAATTAAAACTTATCGTATCTTACCTTACCAGCACTAAAGCAAAAGAAACTGACAACACAGTGACACGATGACAACGACGAGACGATGTTTTTTTATTGTCGATATTGACTGATTTCAGAGAATAAACTCAGGTTGAAGTAGCTAGTTTATTTAATAAGCTACTAATACAGACGAGTAGCGGTTATAATGAAAAGTTACTACCTTCTGACTTGATACAATAATTTTTGGTCCATTATGACAGCTAAGCAATGCCGAATATACGCACTATAATGAGGTCTAAAGTGCTTAATGGTTTAAGGTAATTATAAGTATTAACTAAAGCAGCATTGCAAAAATCAACCCGTATTAAATCACATTACCTTCTACGCTCGTCATAGCTTTCACACTAGCATATTATGCTCTGATGCAGAATGCAGCTGATTGATGCAGTGCAATTATAAAAGAAAGTAGGCGAGTCTTCGTACCGTAATGAAAGAGATAAAAATGCAAAGAAAGAAATAAGTTTGTAGGTCAAAGCTCAAGAATAACCAGTGGAGGGATAGATATCAAACCTCTTTGATAATAACCACTTTACAAAAAAAGAGTTGTGATAAGCTTGTCCATTGTTTTTGGTTATGATTGATAAGATTCATCTAGTAGGCTTAGTTTATTGGTAAGTAATCCTGATGTTAGAAAGGTAATAAAGTTTCTACGATAAATAACTGTTTGTAAAAGATGCAGTTATAAAAATGCCTGACATACACAATACTTCATTAGGTGGGTACTTATAAGTTTATGAGTAGGTACTTAAATTAGGTACTTACCCAAATAAAACCTGCTGGACAACGTTACAGCTTAATGAGAAAGGTCTAAATACGATTGCAAATTGTACAAATAACTGTACAAGTAAGTACAAAGAAATTATTTATTCTCTGGCGCAAGTAACTGTTCTTCCAAGCATTATTTCACTTGCATTTCGCACGGTTCTTACCAATATAATAAGAGCTCTATTGTTTACGTTTCATCACTTTAGCTAGTAAGGAGCTCTTGTTTAATACCACATAGGACATGGCTATGAAGTTCTGAGAGGTATTGAGGTATTTCTTATGCAGAAGTACCCGCTCAACCACTGAAGCTGCTTATGCCATGAGAAAAGTGCCAGGTTCAACCGAGTTTTCACCCAATAAACCAACGACGACGCTTTTACAGTTGTTTTGCTAAGTTCTGATGTAAATTTTGTTGTCACTTAAAACATCAGCAAAATAAATGTAAAACATAATGTAAGTAGCTTGTCTTTCGTGTCGCTGCTACATTTTTACCACCTATCTCTGACACTGAATATTAGTTGCTTCTGAATGATAATCAAATGAACTGTTTCATGTTTATTTGGTAAAAATATTATAAATACTGAGCGTAAGGCGTATTTTTTGGAAAATAAAGTTTAATTTAGGTCGACGAATTAATATAAAATCCAAATAAATACATATAAAAACTTAGCACTAACACATGTTAGGCAAGGGTCCAAGTATATTGGTCTCTGTCTGATTGAAATCAATTCTCAACAGGTTGTATGTGATGTGACAATAAAAGATGGAGATTTAGAGCCAACTGCCGGTAGGCGTTTATTCATCAAAGTACGTAGGCACGAAACTACCCACACTAGGAAATATCGATACATAACACTGTCCTCTCTTAAACTATTAGTTGGTACTAACAAATAATGAGTGATGCTACATATGGAGATATGATACCTACCAGCGCTATAAGAAATAATGATAGTTTACACTAGTACAAACAATAGTGAAACCTCATGCTTGGTTCTTTAACTTTTTAACACACTCAAGAGCAGCCCTCCGGCGCATACGTTCAATAGGTGCCGGTGTCACAATAGGCGACGTTAGCGGTGTTGACATCTGCGGACTATCCGGACTGCAGCGCGGTGACGACAGAGGCGTCGACATCCGCGGACTGCGCGCAAGCGAACCACCCGGAGACCCTATATTACCCCGCGACAGAGATTTCGTATCACCGAGCTCACAGTCACTTTTCTGATACACATCAGACAGCGAAAACCGTGACTTACCACTTTTATCGGCCAGCAACTGGTCCACGTGCCGCTTATGCACCCGTCCGTCTGTCGTTTTTACCTTATAGGAAACGGGTCCCGACCGTTCGACGACCACTGCATCTGCCCATTTGTCGGCGCGCACCGAGTAGTCGCGCGTCATTACCTTATCTGCGGGCGCCAGCACGCGCAGCGGGCGGGTCTGCGCCGCGCGCTCCTCCTGCTGTAGCTGCTTGTCGCGCACAACCTCACCGGTGTCGGCGCGCACTAGGTCGAGACGCCCGCGCAGCCGCCGTCCGAACATAGCCACGGCCGGCTCGCGACCCGTCGTACTGTGCGCGCTGTTGCGATACATAAACAGAAACTTACACAAGGCGGTATCATCGTCCACGCATTCCAGACAGGCCTTCTTCAAAACTCTCTTAATGGTCCTCACCGCGTTCTCCGCCGCGCCGTTGCTGGCCGGATGATACGGAGCTACGGCCGAATGCTTGATGCCGTTTCCCTGTAGATACATACCAAACTCGGCCGAAGAGAAGGGAGGTCCGTTGTCTGTGACTATTCTCTTTGGCAAACCGAACCGGGCAAATAAACGTCGAAGACAACCAATTACACTTGACGCAGACGTACCGCTGACCTTAGCCACTTCGATCCACTTTGAATGTGCGTCGACTATTACGAGATAGTACTTACCACGAAAAGGGCCAAGGAAATCCATATTTAGTCTCGTCCACGGCTCGTGCGGCCACGGCCACGAGTGCAGTGGCGCGAGCGGTGGCGCCGCGCGCTGGGAGCGGCACGCCTCGCACGCCGCGCACACACGCTCGATGTCCGCATCTAAAGTTTCCCACCATACATAGTTCCTGGCAATCTGTTTCATCCTTACGATGCCCGGATGACCTTCATGGATCTCGCTCAGGACCGACTCATGTAACGACTTAGGTATCACGATCCGATAACCCCATACTAAACACCCCCGATCCGAATGCAACGTATCCTTTCTCCTAAAAAATGCCTTCTCCGATTCGGTTTCGGTGTGCGATGACGGCCAACCAAACATAACATAACCATTGATTTTGCTCAGTAGTGCGTCCTTCGCCATTTCAGCTTTGATCTGGTTGAAACTTACCGGCAGAGTGTCCTGCACGAAGTTTAAGTAGCTGCATTCGTCGTCCTCGCTCCTGGCCCGACCGCCGGTTCCCGTAAGCGGAAGCCGCGACAGCGCGTCAGCGACGGAATTCTGTTCGGATCTCACAAATACGATATCGTAATCATACGCAGCTAACTTAACTGCGTACCGTTGCAACCGGCTGGCTGCTGTCACGGGGATTCCTTTATTTTTACCTAATATGTAACTGAGAGCTTGATGATCGCTTCTAAGTAAAAATTTTCTACCATATAGATATTGGTGGTGTTTAGTAACCCCAAAAACAATAGCCAGCGCCTCTTTGTCCAACTGCGAGTAGTTAGACTCAGCCGCATTGAGCGTACGCGAAGCGCAGCACACTGGCCGCTCGCTGCCGTCCGCGTACTGCTGCGCCAGTACCGCGCCTAGTCCATATTGACTGCTGTCCACTGATAATATTAACGGTAAGCTCGGCTCGTAGTGGGCGAGCACCGGAGAACTGCTTAACATATTCTTGATTTTATTAAACCCAGCGTCACAATTTTCATCCCAATTCCATTTAGTGTCCTTTTTCAATAGACTATACATAGGTTTAAGTACATCGCTCATATTCGGACAGAACTTAGAATAAAAATTCACTAGGCCCATAAAACTTCTCAACTGAGTCACGTTTGTAGGGACAGGTGCAGACACAATTGCTTCAACTTTTTTAGAGTCCGTGTGCAGACCGAACTTGTCAATTTTATATCCTAAATAGGTCACCGAGTCTTTGAAAAACTGGCACTTTGTAAAATTTATTCTAAGACCGTTATCATTCAATCTATGTAAAACTGCCCTAAGATTGGACAAATGAATCGACTTAGTGGCACCCGTCACACAAATATCGTCAGCGAACACGGCCGTTGACGGCAATCCACTCAAAGTCTCTTCCATGATTTTCTGAAAGTTTTCAGGAATGCATTTAATACCGAATGGAACTCTCGAGTAAACAAAGGTACCGACATGAGTCGTAATAGCAGTCAACGGCTGTGAGTCCTCTTCTAACAAACATTGCTGAAAAGCATTCGATAAATCTAGCTTGGTATATTGTTCGCCCCCACCTAAGGTCGCGAAGAGGTCCGCGATCCGCGGCAGCGGGTAGTGAAAGTCCTTGAGACGCGGATTAATGGTAACCTTGTAGTCCCCACAAATGCGAATATCACCGTTAGCTTTAACTACCGGAACAATCGGCGTGCCATAGTCTGACCTTTCAACTTTGTGAATGACCCCTTCCCGCTGCAGCCGATCGAGTTCCTGCTCGACGCGGTCGCGCAGCGCCAGCGGCAGCGGCCGCGCCTTCACAAACACCGGCGCCTCGTCACTGAGATGCAGTCGTATGCGAGACTTACAAGTACCTAAACCTTCCGCGAACACATTGGGAAATTGATTTCTTAAGGAATCAGCTATCGAATACCTTTCGTTTACATTGTGGATCGTGTCATTATCTGATTTAAACAATGATAATTTTAAATGTTTAATCCATAGACGGCCCAACAATGGGGGCCCTCCATTATTTATCACATAAAGCTTCAAATAAGCGGCCTCAGAGCCGCACTTTACGTGAACCACAATATAACCTAAGGTTTCAATGACGTCACCCGTGTACGATCTAAACGTAAGAATCCTGCTTTGAATAGGTATATTCGAGAAATTTCCGTCATAATACGTTTTAGATATCGCGGAAATTTTGCTGCCCGTATCGATCTCAAATTTACACTGCACATTCTCCACACTCAAACGAATATAATAGGGCTTATCACCAACACTACTAACCAAATTATAAAAATGGCAATCGTCATCAGAATCGGTATCGTTCAAAAAGTACTGACCTTTCTTTGCAGTTCCATTACCGTCATTCCTTTTACACATCGCCTTCAGGTGACCCTTCTCACCGCACTTATCACACGAATAAAACTTATACCGACACCTGCCGGGCACATGACCGGGCTTGCCGCATCGCAAGCACGGCTGGCGCGCCGCCGCCGTCGCCGCCCCGCTGGCCGACGCTGGCGCGGGCTGGCGAGCGCGCGCGCCGCCGCCGCCGCCTCCACCGACGCGGTGAAGTCCCTCGTCCGTCGCGGGCGCGACGCTCGCGCTAGCGGCCGGAGCCCCTGCTACGCCACTCGCGTGCCGCTCCGCCGCCTCCAACGCAAAAGCGAGCTCGACGCCCCGCTTGTAGTCAATGTTCTTCTCGGCAAACAGCCTGGATCGCATGTCTTCGCTAAATAATCCTGACACGAATTGATCGCGTAGATTTATTTCCAACGATTCAGCGAAGTTGCAAGTCTTGGCCAGATGCTTTAGACTTTGCAAGTATGAGCTAATGCTTTCGCCCTGCGCCTGCTTCCTTTGCCTGAAGACGTGTCGCTCTGCAATTTCCGATCTTTGTGGTTCTAAATGATCTTTCACCAATTTCACAAGCTCATCAAATGTTTTATTTTCCGGCAAAACCGGCGCACATAAATCGCACATAAGATCATAGCACTGAGAACCAACGATTGTCACGAGGGTGGAAACGTGTAAAGTTTCTTTGATTTCGTTGAGTGTAATAAATTCCCATCCTCGTCGCCAGTGATGTGACAAATAAAGATGGAGATTTAGAGCCAACTGCCGGTAGGCGTTTATTCATCAAAGTACGTAGGCACGAAACTACCCACACTAGGAAATATCGATACATAACAGTATGTTTTTTATCATGCATAGTAAAACGATACGTTATGGTAACATAATAATACCTACTATTCATGCTTCTGACCTACTTTTCAGGCATATTCTGTTACGGATCAATGGACTGGAGATAAAAAATGTACTAGTATGCTGTCTGTGAACAATATTAGGTATCGGTATATGTTTTTTGTGATAGATACTTTCGTTACTATTAAAAAGGTAGGAAGTATGCCATTACAGGTAGGTAGGTAACCTACAAGGTCAGTAAAAAAAATACTATTCAGGAACGGCTAAGAGTAAAGAGTGTCACAGGTAAGCACGTTCAAAAACTCATGTCGTAGAATTGATTAAAATCTGTCAAACGGGAAATAATAATAATTAAATAACGAGTTACATAAAATTATTTCCCGTTCCTAATCATCCAATAATTTATTAGACGACCGAGAGTTATACGTATTACATTATTATCAGCTGAATACTCAAACGTCTTTCTTTGAGCACCACTTAAGATTGCTCTGCCTCTGTTTGACATTACTCATTTGTAAGAGATGGCAATAATTTAAGCGGGACTTAAATTGAGTGGGGTTTGAGTTGCGTTTGAGTATTCGGCTGTATGTCTCATAAGTTTGACATGGTTTGACACAATATGCCAAACAATGATCCCTCAATTCAGAGGGTATCTAATTACGTGTTATTCTCAGTATACATAGTTAAAGTTATTGTAACTACTGGTAGATACGGGTTGTATTGTACGCACTTATTTGTTTGTACGTGATACGTTCATCGCCCATGAATTAGTAATACACTGGCTGGTACCGATACTCTTGTTGCATTTTTCTAAACTAACTTAATTTGACAGCTCTAAAATTATATCCGTCCTTGTCCTTTCAGTTTATGAGAAAGAGACGGCACCATATTTAGTGCTGTCAAATTTGGTTAGTTTAGAAAAATTCCACTAGAGAGTCGATACCACTATCCAGTCCTACCAGTAGTTCAATTATCTAACTGTTTGGACAAAAATATTCCAAACTGTTAAGCTTAGACCGCACTAGGGCGGAACTGCACTGCAGCGGAGCGTCGCGTCAGTTAGCTTCTATATTCTTTTACCTTGGAAAGAATATAGAAGCTATATGCCGCGACGCTCCGCTGAAGTGCAGTTCCGTCCTAGTGCGGTCTAACCTTTAGACTGACCGCTGCGGACTCGTGGTCACACCAGATTGTCACACTGGTGTGACTAACAGGAATTTATTTTACTCGTGGTCACACTATATTATAAAGGATCGCACTTGACTAAATTATTTATAGTGATGTGCTAGTACCTGTATACTTTTCTCGAAGCATGTACGTAGCGCTGCGGACTCGTGGTCACACCAGATTGTCACACTGGTGTGACTAACAGGAATTTATTTTACTCGTGGTCACACTTCGATCAGTCAGTTTAACAGTTTGGAATATGTTTGTCCAAACAGATAATCGAACTACTGGTAGGACTGGATGGAATAAACACCACTGTCATTTCTTTATGCGCGTCATCTATTTTGACACTAACAATAGAGTCTGAAATGGCTGCCTGCAGTAGCATGCTTTAGCAGGTCGTCACGTATATCGTATAAAATGTGTATCATTAGCGGTTGTTGCGGCTTCGGACCACACGGGAGCTATCGATTGTGTTGTTGACCGTTGGATAAGGCTCCATACGCACTAGGCGACAGAAAAGTGGCCATAGATAACTATGAGGTAGGTGATTCCATTTTCCATGTGACATGAATCGATGTATAACATAATAAAACTCAATCACTGCCGTGCTGTCGTAACACTAGGTCCATCTGGGTCCCACAGGGTCCCGTGCTTCGGATTGCACGTTAAACTGACGGTCCCGGCTCTAGCAGTCGTTATGCCATGACGGAGGCCTAAAAACTCCGTCACCAGAGTTGGTCACTAACTCATACGAGCTCGCTTGCTTAGAGCCCTAGTGTCAAAAGTGGTCAAAACCAAAAGCATAATTTGGTGCATTATTTTATGACCGCGAACTAATGCAGCAACATTTACACGCAACTACAAGATCTCAAAAGGGTCCGGGCCGGTCGCGTTCGCCGGGACCATAATCGCCTAGTGCGTTCATGTTCTAAATACACAATGACACGCGTTTGTTCGGGAAAGCAATATAAAAGTCTGGAAAAAGCTCTAAATCTAGCTATTTTTACCTCAAAATTACCAGGTGACCAAGAAATCCAGTGATATGAACTTACTATGAGGAAGTAGGGTTGTTGGAGGTAGAAAGAGAAGGGTTGAATGCAGTTCCTTTGTGTTCAGAGACCACACGGGAGCGATCGATACTGCCAGGTTGACGACTACAGTAAACGCACAGATTACTAAACAGTCACTACAGAATATTCACTGAGGACTCAGTAGCGTGATACAATGCGCAGTGACGCTAGAACGTTCGGAAGTCGAGCTGGAGTTGACGCGCAATACGACTCGAATTCGTTGATGTAACGCGGCGACTTTCAGATTTGTTCTTTCCTACTTATCTCCTTGTTCTCCACAATGAAGCAGTGATAAGAAAAATCCGAAGCTTATTATGCAGTTAGTACGCGGTCATAACATCCGTAGCAGTTAGTATGGCGGTTGAGTGACATTTGGTTAGAAAAAGCCGCAGTGTAAGAAGCAGTTACTATACCAAACCACAGTGTAGGTAAGTGATAGTAATGAAAAAGCCGCAGCTTAATGTGCAGTTAGTATGATGATATATGCACGACAAGTGAATGCATTGTGCTAATGAACGCTTCCGGAGTGCTATCCTGTGGGTCCTGGATGTACCTACCTATACTTTCCGCAGTTGACGTCAATGTGGTTGTTTATTGTCGGTGTCATTTCAACATTTCAGTTAGTTTTCACTATACTACCTACCTAGTTTTCTTTCTTTGTAGGGTAAGAATAAACGTAAGTATAGGTAGGTACCTATAGTACGCGTCATGTAAAAAGAACGTTGGAAACAGCGGAGGGGGTGTGTTTGCGCATGGGAAAATCGTGCCTCATACCACCAAATAGACCCCAAAATCGCTTACTGCGCAGTTTGACCGCCAGCGTTCTTACATGACGCGACCTATAAGTAGATAGATACATAAGCGTTGGAGCGATCAGGGTTCGCTAAGCACTAGATTCCTTTGTGAGTGATGCCATCCGCTCTGCAGCAGACAGATCCCGCTGGAAGAGCATCATTCAGAACAAGGTCCTAGGTACAAAAAGGTCACGTCATGACCCTCAACCCTGAGGATATCGAAGCTAGTTTCAATTTTGCAAAAGCTTTCCTGTAATTTTAAAAATCATAGCATTCCCAATTTGTCTGTCTCGATAGAGTCCTATTTTGGATCATTTTGATTTTGACAGCTCAAAAACGCGCCACTCTACGATCCCGACTGGTCGACCCCAGTGCGTTCAGCTCATTCCAATTTTCCCCTGACTAAATCCCCTGCGTAGGGGATTTCTGGAACTTTGGTCCAAAAATCCCCTTAGGTACCACGGCGACTGTCGGCAGGGGAAAATTGGAGAAAAGTTCCAGAAATCCCCTTACCCCTAAGGGGATTTCTGGAACTTTTCTCCAATTTTCCCCATTTACACCGTTTTCGTTGGAAAATTATGGATTTACTGTTGAGCTTCGTTCGATATGAACACAAACACAAACTTCCCATGTTTTTGACATAACTAAGTACCTACCTAGGTAGGTAGTATACGTATGTACCTACCTAGTTCTATTTTACTACTGCAAAAACGTAATCAGTAAAAGTTCTACTTATTGGTCGGCGCCTTGCAATATGTTTATTGTGATGTGAATGACAATACCATTGCCAACAATGCTAATCACTGTTTAAAAATAAAATTCATCCCGAATCGGAGGTTTGGTGCACAGCCAAAGCAAGCGATGGAAATCTCTTAAAATGGTGCTATGAGGATTTACATTTAAAAACACAGGAATATTTATAAGTCAAGAGAATTGGACATCGTATTTTAATTAAATGACTTTAGCTAGATAAAAAAATGTGTTTCTTCTCATCCCTTTTTCACTTGTTTTTATGAAATTTTCCTGAAATTTTTTGTATTTTTTCAGAAGGAGATTTAGCAGACTTTATTAAGAGATGTGGCTTATTTTTTTTAAGTCGCCGTGGACTGTGATTCCTAGAACTTAAACAATTTACCACAAAGACAGCAGTAAAATTATAATTGACAATGCCTACTCTGTTATAAGCAGAAATATGATCCATTAAAAAGCAATGCACTAGCGAGATCAGCAAAAACTTTTTCTGCAAGCTGACTCGTGACAGTTGAGAGTGTTTCACACTAGCGAGATTTGAGCGAAAAAGCGGCAAGGCGCTATGCAATTTTTTCTATTTCTAACAGGGACTAATTGGCTAGCAAATAATAGCTTGCTCTGCTTGCTCTTTTATAACAAAGATACGATTAGTGAAATTACCGGCGATACTGAAATCTATTATGCTTTCACGCTTCTCAAAGTACCTATCGATATTTATAATAAATGTATGTATGTATTCTATCAGCCATCTAGTTTCCATCGAACAAGCTTTGCTTAGTTTGGGACTAGAAGGCGTTTGTTAAGTGTCCGTGAATATTTTTTTTCTATTTTTTATTATGCTTCCACACTTTGGAAGGCAGTTTTTGCTTTTGAAGTTATCAATCCATAAGTTCAAAGGCTATAAATACTATAGTTACTGCAAATGCAATGACTAAGTTTTATGTAAACAGATGACAAATCTTCTTTCTGCTCGCTTTATTTCATAATAATGAAGTATTCTTTTTTTCTCATAAAATACATCCTTCTAGAATAATGTGCTTTCAAATATTCAAACTTAAACTCCCAATCAATAAGTTTCCTGAACTGCAATTGGTATAAGCAGCATCGAAGCTATGTTGAGCTTATGTTGAAAGACATGCTATCAATCCATAAGTTCAAAAGCTGTATAATATGGTAATGGCAAATGTAATGGCTACGAAATTTTATGTAAACTGATGACAAATTTTCTTTCTACACTGTAAGTATTCTTCTTTCTCATAAAATACATCCTTCTACAATAATGTGCTTCCAAATATTCAAACGTAAACTCCCAATCAATAAGTTTCCTGGACTGCAATTGGTATAAGCAGCATCGAAGCTATGTTGAGCTTTACGCCATCACTATGCATAGTGCTTTTGAGATCTAGTGTAAAGGGCCCCTAACAAGCTCGTCACTGCGCAGTAAAAAGCGAAATGCCTTTGGAATAACCTAAGGTATTACAGTCTTGGAAAGAAATTTAATGTTTCACGCTAATATTTGCCCTTTGTCAGAGAATGAAGGACTCTTGAAATATTTTTAAAATTGTTGACATAAGAAATGTTTTAACTCTAAACCCACTGGCCACTCTGGCCAGCCTCCTTGATAGTAACATAGGCAGCATGGTCGATTACAAAGTTATACTTTGACTTTTTCATGTTAGATAGTAAGTATATATTATAATAATATGTATATACCGACCTGTAAAGTTGGCAGGTAGAAAATCCTATAGCATTAAGCACACCTATTTATACATTTAGTGCAATAAAGAGTTAAATAAATAATTTAATATATTATTAGGTAAGTATTTCGACCATAAGTGCCCTAGGGCTTCTACTAAAATATGCGCATGCAGGGTAAGCCACCTAGTTGGATTTGAATGAGAGCAACATGTTGGTGCATCGACAGCAGATCTACTTCTGTCTAGCTAACTTTACCTTTGTGAGTCTACCTATGTCGTTTTTTTTTTGCTGCACCATCACCAGTTATAGGTAGGTACTACTATATATACCTACGTAACATGGAATACCTACGCTTTAATTGCGTAAGTTCGTTTACACACTGTAGTCTGCAAGTCTGTTAGGACTATTAGGACGTTTATGGTCATCCCACACATTTGGCATCGATAGAACAATGTCATGGTTTTGTAATAGGTAGGTAATTGCTTAATCTACCCACATTAAAGAAATTTAGGTAGGTACATAATTTCAATATTAGGCGCATCTTCTAATACGCTAGTAGGTAAGTTATGTAGTAGATAAGGTTTTACAGGGTG
This sequence comes from Eulithis testata, assembly GCA_947507515.1. Taxonomy (NCBI): domain Eukaryota; kingdom Metazoa; phylum Arthropoda; class Insecta; order Lepidoptera; family Geometridae; genus Eulithis; species Eulithis testata. The sequence goes on from OX382197.1 coordinate 10,851,239, forward strand.
TCCCAGAACTAGTATCTGTAGGAATCCGAATGGCTTTATGATTTACTGGACCTACCTTTTAGGTTTCCATCTACGAATGAAGACTCCAAACATTTTGAAAATCCAATAGTTTATTCACATCACTATCACTATTCACCGTCACAACACTATTTCTTTACAAAGATTCAAAATCTTAGTTAATTTTCACTGCTACGGAAAGTAAACTGCATAATCGTCAGTTAAAATAAGCACAACTAATTTTAAATTCACTGTTTACTAACACGCGATAAACCAGAAATCACGAAAAGATTTAGTTTAGTTAGACACTAGAGAAGGAGGCATGGTGCTGTTCTTATCGATATCGGCGTTCGAATTAAAAATTCACTACCGGGCATAGACAATGTTTTATTTAATCGCGACGCGCGTGCGGTTTGAGCAGGCGATGCACGGCGACTGGCTGGCTCAGAAACTTCGAACTCCCGCCCGTTGCAATATTATGCAGCTGTTGTATACCCCGGCTTTGTATTAATAAATTTTAGATGTCAACTGCTTCGCGTGGTAGCTGGTTAGACTTGCTAGTTGTTGGGTTGAATGGGATTGTGTCATTGCCTCCGCTTTGCTCGATCTATAGAGCGCAATCACTTGAGGGTTGAACTGATTTACTTACCTATGTGCTGATGGTATTGAATATTGACTACTTCTAACCATTTTATTGATGAATGTGCCGTAGTCAATTTACTTACCTAACATTTATTTATGACGTACATATTATTAGAATTCCAGTAGAAATATTTATATTTATAGCGGCTCTTGCAGAATCAAAACTGATTTTTTTATGTAGGTCTTGCGAATGAAGAATCTGAAGCAAAATCAAGCCCAAATCTAAAGTATCTGTAAAATATCACATTGCGATTGCAACTAAACATTATAAAAAATCAAAAAGGAATCCATTGCAATGACAGCACAGATAATAATTATAACAAAGGTTTCAAATAAAAAGCGCCCCACTTACAATAAAATTCAAACTTGAATTGAAGCTCCCTGAGGCTCCAACCCACCTCCCTATTTAGAGCTCCTGCAGCATCATTTTGTCGAAGATTGGTTTAGTTCAGAGCTTTTAAGACAAATTTTAACTTAGATAGGTACCTAGGTATATCATCATGTAATAAAAACTTACGTAGGCGGAAACTTAAATTAACTTTCTTGTTTTATCTCTATCTACTTCCCTATCATTTTCCAGCAATGCTACAATTACTCACATTACGTGACGTAAAAAAATTCTCTGATGATAGATTAGGTCTGACCTCAAAATAACAGTTACGAGTTACAATACAGTAAAATCAACACTCGTGGTAGATAGGTTGAGTAAAACATAATGCAATGCAAGTCATAATACCTACTATAGGTACTAGTATAGTATTATATAATCTGTGCTATAGGTAAACTAGTCGGTAGAGTCCTTTTCATGAAGTCCCACGGAAATTTCTGAAACTAAACTTTAAAACTAAATTTTAAATTAGTTGTCAGGTGCTGTTAATGTGTTCGGATGCTAGTGCGTTTTTATTTGGTTTATGTGATCAAAGTCTTGTTTTCAATGCCTAAAGTTGTTAAAAGTGCTGCCCGAGAAATAATACTTAATACTTAAATACAGCGCCGCGTCTGCGGGACTTCTTTCATGGAAAGGACTTTAGCACAAAAGGTATGTATCAAAAATAATGACGTGTTAAAACATTTACTTGAAAAAAGAGAAGGGGTCATCCATACAGTATCGAAAATTCTTGTTGCAATGTAATATATACTTCTAGCATAGAAAGATATAGTACTAAGTCAATAAGAATAGAATAAGAATAAGTTTATTTTTGGAACAGAAACAAGGCACAAGTTAGTAGTAACCGATAACATCCGCTGAAGTTTAAAAAACTGTGTCGCGAATATTAACGCCCTCCTCCAGTTTACAATATCCAAAGCAAAAACAGGTACCTACCTAGGTAAAAGTAGGTTGACTCTAAATTTAAACAATGAAGACAAAATTAGATAAAATAAACTGAGTGTAAGTGTAGCTATGTGGAGATACAAGATATGGGTTTGGTGAGAATAGTACCATAAAAGTCGTAGACATACATTCGAAAACGTGGGAAGTTAGCTACAATATGCGAAGTCCCTGCAGTCATCTTGTAACACATCCTCCCAAGGCCCAAGGGAATTGATCGATGGCAATTCAAAGCACTTATCCTATTCCGTGTGCAGTTTCCCAGAAACAATACCGTTTTCATGACGCTGCGAGACTCAAATAACCTTTTATTGTGTTCCTTTGAAGAAGCTGGATGCTGTTTATGCTTTGGATAGTTGGATAGGTACGTAAAGTTTCCAAATTTTATATCCTTGTTGAAATCATCGTAAACACGCTAAGATTTGGAGAATAAGTGGATCTAAAGGAGAAACAACATCGTTTCATTGAAATACGTTTTAGTTTTTAATAAATCTTTGATGTGAATTAATATCCTACCAAATTTCTACTTTCAAATGTGCATTCCATTGTTGACCATGACAGAAACGAAAATCCTAAATCATGATCATAATCAGTAAAACAAATAATCTACTTCTAAATAAAGTATCAGTTTATTACTAGAGCTGCCCCTTGCCTAAGCCGGCGGCAGTAGTTCATTATCGATGATCCATGCGCGGCTCATTAAGACTCTCGACGTTCGTACGTTGATTGAATTTGCACTTACCCTGGCAATAAAATAAATCTGCCGCACAGTTAAAAGGCCTGCAAACCAATATTTATTCCACGGCGATCCGGGAAGTAGTTGAGTTGGCAGCACCTGATATTTCCGTAATGGTGTAGGCTGTTTCATGAAACAGTACGGTAATAGCAACCCCGGTTACGCCGTAGGCTACAATGCAAAGTGGCCAAGTTCAAACGGATGGGAAGACGAAATATTATGAAATTACTGATGTTGTACAAAGTGTTATGATGCATGACTATACGGAGTAATCAGTAGGTACTCCATTGAAAAAAATATATCTTCTAGTGCTATTCCACCAATCAAATTATTTACAGTGACTTTCAGATAAACATTATGCACCTCCAGCACTTTCCACAATACAAAACAATACCTACATATACTGCAGGTTTCCAGGGCTATTTTATTAGCTACATGAAGTCAATTTTTCGACAATGCTATGTAGTATGTCACAATGTATATGTGCTATGTAAATTAGTAAGTATATCTAGCATAGATAACATTGAACATTTCGCTTCATAAGTCTACAGAGCCTTAGTCACTCCTGAATACAGATTGATGACTTCTATCCGAACCCAAAATGTTCGTCCTAATCAGGCTGAGCTGAGTTAAATTACTCACGTTTCAACCTGACTTCGCATGTAGCAATTTACGCTGCGAGTTAACATTTTAATTAGCTTTGCGATCCGCATACATAATAAACATCGCACGTAGATCTAGTTACGTTGCGAGAAAGTTTGTACGTTTATAATTTGTTGAATTTCACCAGAAATTTCACTTGTCTAGAACAAAATGATTGTAGATATTACAGCTTTTTTCTAGATTCATACATAATTTTATCTTCAGGATTATTAATTTACCGGGTGTAATAAAACCACTCCCGAAAATTTCGTTTATGGTAGGGTACTCATCAATATGAACAAGGTTTCCTATGAAACAATCAGTGTTATCGTGAAAAAAAAACAATTTCATAGATTTCTGTCAAGTACACTGTAGAACAGCTGATATTTGTGACGTCAAAATTTACAGAAAATTAGTATTTTGTGATTTATTTAGTCAGTTTTTCTTTATGATCTCAAGTAGATATTTCCCAGAGCAATTGTAGGAATAAATTCACGTAAAAACTTACGATATGAACGTGCGAGGAATGCCGGATGGGCATAATATTTCTTTGCGTCAGCAGCTGACAGTGACGGCTCCACTTTCTAAAGGATAAGCAAAAACCATGGCACGGTAGCAGAGTTTGATGCAACTACTGTAACTGTAAAAAGAGCCTGTTATTATTGAAAGCAGGTAAAACAAACTTGAATCAAATAAACGATGTAGTAATACCTCTAAAACTCAGCCAAATAAACCTTGACGTTTTAAAAACCTGATAAAAATTCAAAATAAAGCAATAACACAGCTTAAAAACTTTCTCAACCCGAGAGCTGTCTCGACCGCAGCAGGAAGGTAGAAATATAAAATTGAAAACGAAACTGGGTAATATTTTCCAACGCTCCCGAAAACTAGGTCGCGCGGAAGCCTTCCTCAACTAGAGAGGATTAAACAGAATAGGGTTGCCTGCCACTTGGGATCAGCAAAAGCAAGTCTTAGTGATGAATTGGCAAAACGTTCGGAATAGGAATATTTTATAGCGTGTTGGTACGAAAGATCACGTAGTGGCGACTACTGCATAATTTATCGCTGTACCGATTTTTTTAGTGTCATCTTGTGTTATGAAATCTTTTGGGTTTTACTAATCAAATCAATTGAACGTAGTGAGAACAGAATGTTTCTAAAGATATGATTTAGGATTAAAGCTGTATTCGCTTATAAGTATTCTGAAACCATGCAAAAAAAATTAAACTAGTTTCTCGGCACCACTTTTTTGACCGTTCTTTTGTAGTGTCATTAAAAGATATGATGTGCATTGGTTTCAGTATTTCTTCTCTACCCTCACCTAATGCTGTGTAAGAAGAGTAAATCATAAAAAAACAACACAAAATATTACTTATATAGCTAACGTCCTCAATAAATAAAGTGAATATAAAAACGAAGCTGGTAACCCTGCGACATGAATTTTCTAGAGGCTTCTCTTGACTTTAATGCAACTTACTTTGCTGAGGAAGCTCTCGGCTGCATCTTGAATTTCATTCCCTTTTCATTTGTTGGAAATACATTAGTCTCTTCTACTTACAAATTTACAATACAGCCAGAGCCATAAAAAATTATTCGTTTTGGAAATAGAGCAAATACTCATTGTACTGTTCAAAGAGCCAGATGGGAAATCCCAGTACACTTTGCATAGTTGACCCGTCGGGAATACTTTTTTGGTGGATCGCGCCACTGTTGGTTGTGGTCTCTACGCATGACGGGATTATGCCAAATTAGGTAGTGTCTCTATGGAACGTTACATAATAATTGAAGTACGCATTTTAGACAGGTGCATTATTCACAAATACACCTGTAGCTATGTAGCTATATAGCTGTGTAGTTAGGTACACAGGTGGCCGCCCTATAAAGCCGATTAACGGTAACTTTTAAGGCCACCTGTTTTCACACTTTACGCCATAATTTAAGTTATAGCACGGGGGTCATAAAACTGTGCATTCAGAACCATTTCAATAAAATATAACTACGCCCCTTAAGGTCAGAGCATAAACTCAACTCGATTTTATTTCATACAAAGTCAAGCTGCTACTAAAAAGTCATAGCCCTCGCTTCACAGTCGGTTAGAAATAAATAGCCGCGATTCCGTTCTCAATTACAAGATAAGGCTAGTACTGACCGACTACACCGTGACAGCGTGTAGGTTCGACGCCCGGTCACGAACACTCGTTATAGGCCAATTGGCTGGGATCACGATACTTCTCGGTGGTAAAAATTGCACTATTTATTGTGATGATGCTGTGGGAAAATAGAATCTACAGTTTTAGTACCCACTAAGAACTTTTCAGTGTAATGTTTATTTGCTTGCTATGATGGGCTTTCCCTGGCGTTATATGTATTTAGTTGACATTATTCTGCAGTGTGAGTAAGTAGTATTTTTTTTTATCGATAGTCATAAATTACTCAATTGACCCAACTCTATTACGCTTCATTTTGACATGAAAATAGAAAGGGCAATCACTGTTTCTAAATTTCGAGAATAATTTTACAAGCATCGATGGTTCAGTGGTAGAATGCTCGCCTGCCACGCGGGCGGCCCGGGTTCGATTCCCGGTCGATGCAGATGCTTTTTTGGCTTTATATTTTTTTGAGAACCAATTTTTATTATTATTTTATTGTTTAAAATACCTTAGTGCTCATTTTTTGCAACCTTGTGTCGGCAATGTACTAACTTTTTTATAAAATCTTTATAATGTACCTAGTGTACCTATCTAATAGAAAACCTTTGTAAGTAGAGTGTTTTAAGTTTAGGCCTGCTTGCACACGGTCAACGCAATTAAAATCTAAAATTATAATATAGTGACACCTCATTTAGGTCAGTAGGAACCGTGGAGTAGTTAAATTTAACCGTGACACATTCGCTGCGACTATTTTACTTTAGCGTTTGTACCTACTACCTTCATTTAGTCCATGCTACTACCGGTAACTGTGAGACTTAAGGCGTATGTAAAAGGCAGAAAACCCTCTCGCTCGCACATTTCAACATTTTTGATGATATAATATAACTAAATGTAATTATGTGAAATTGCAGAGTTTCAGGGTCGAGAGAATAACAATGCAAAGGTTCAGTAAAAATATCACATTGATACAAACAAGTTTTCCGACCAAAAAACTTATACCAATGCGATAAATGAGAGTGCACATTTTTTTGGTTAGAAAACTAAGAAAACTTGTTTGGATCAATGTGATATTTTTACTGAACCTTTGCATTGTTATTCTCTCGACCCTGAAGCTCTGCAATTTCACATAATTACATTTAGTTATATTATATCATCAAAAATGTTGAAATGTGCGAGCGAGAGGGTTGTCTGCCTTTTACATACGCCTTAATTCAATAGGTGAGGTCAGATTGGCTATATACTTTAATTTATACGGGGTAATAGACCTCTACCAAAAATTCAGAGGTGAAAGTACACATCAATATGAACTTTATCCAGGATAGCTCGAAAATCATCATCTGTTTCATAATAACTATTCGTATGGAAAATAATGTACATTAAGAAATGTATATTTTTAGCTAAAATGAAATCAAATTCAGAAGGAAATATCACGAAGTAATTTATTGTACCTACTTCGAGGCTTTGACATACTAAACTTTTTTTAATTTCATTCGTGCCGTCATATCCGATATGGTCTAGTGGCTAGGATACCTGGCTCTCACCCAGGAGGCTCGGGTTCGATTCCCGGTATCGGAATGAATTTTTAGTTTTTGTTTGTTTTACAATTTTTTTTAGTAAGTACCTATCTTTATTTTTTAGGACATCTGACTAATTCTAGATCACAGTTTTAAGGCAGTTTTATCGATTTCTACGAACTAGATCGACAAAACTAGGTTATCTTAATTATCTTTTGCATTTCTTCCAACAGCCAAAAACAATCAACCGTTACCCAAACAAAAAGTTTATACAAGTGAAACAATCACAGATCGGACCCAGACACAGCTCAGTGAGTGCTATGCACCGCTTCACTCGACTAACCACTCACCAGGAAATCCCACCCCAACGGAGTACTTACTACCCTACATTCCACGGTTGAGCTGAACACAGAAGCTATTCGGTAGATGCAGGTACATAAGGTATTAGATTGTATTTCATTATCACATGGTTCTATGGACACTGACAGTAGGGTTGGTCCACAAGCTGAAAGTCGCTCAGCGAGCTATGGAGAGAGCTATGCTCGGAATTTCTCTGAGGGATAAAATCCGGAACGAGGTTATCCGACAGAGAACCAAGTTGGTCGACGTAGCTCAGAGGATTAGCAAGCTGAAATGGCAGTGGGCCGGCCATGTTTGCCGTAGAACCGATAATCGTTGGAGCAAACTAATACTCAAGTGGAGACCGCGTTTAGGCAAGCGTAGTGTAGGACGCCCTCCGGCTAAGTGGGGCGACGATCTGAGACATGTAGCTGGCAAACACTGAGAAGAGCCGAAGACCGGGCTCAGTGGCGCGTCTTGGGAGAGACCTACGTCCAGCAGTGGACCGATATAGGTTGATGATGATGATGGTTATATTCGGCTCATTCCAGTTTTGTCCTGCGTGAGTCCCGTGCGTGGGGGATTTCTGGAACTTTTGTCCAATAATACCCTTAGCGACCCCTTCGACTGCCAGCAGGGCAAAATTCAGCTTCATCCCGTATAGGTCCACGGTTTCACTGGACCACGGTTCAAAATTACCTAACAAAAAGTTCCACTGGACCATTTTTTTATAAAATGTACTGTTGGAAAGGAAAATGCTAGGCGCTAAAATACAACATATACCTACATATTTTTAATCTATGTAATTTTATTTTATAGCACGTTGTTTGGTCTATACTTACAATAAAGGGGATCATGGAAAGACCTCAGTCTTACACTAGCAGATCCGGGGAGGCCCCCCCCCAAAAGCTCCGGGTTTACCCAAGGATAGACCAGGATTTCTCTTCAGGATATGATTTCTTTCGAACCAAAATCCTAGATTCGCCGCTGTAGTGAAAGAGTAAATTTGGGGCCTTCTCCATCATCCATCGACTTCTTTCTCTTTCTCTTTCATCGAATACTGGATACAATAAATTATAATATCTTTGTGAAAATTTTACTCGCTGTTGAACCCGCACCACTTGCGTCGCATTTAACAACCTTAGTACTTTTACTTACCGGTTATAATATTTAGTAGTCTATTGTAACGTTTAAATGATAATAACTGAAGATCTAAATACAAAAAGGTCGATATCTACATTGTCCAAGCAAGCTCGTTTATTTTGCAAAATACTTATTTGCATAATTTCAACACGTTTCATAGGTTTCTTTGGTCCAGTCCTTTCACCTTTGCTTCTATAAATTATTATTGCAAATATTCATGCTTATTAAAACATAGCTAGGCATCCGAAAACGAATAATTTAGTTCGTGAAACCAAATCACGTTTATTTCTATTCCGTTTTTAAGGCTCTGTGAGTGTTAAAACTCGTTGGTCAGGAAATTGGAATGTAAAATAAATCGTTTGTCAATCTAAAGTACCTACCTACATTATCCAAAGCCAGACTCTCATTCGCAGTCTACCCAATTTTAGTTGCAATAGCAATGTGTGACATTTCAAAAAATTGCGTGCTAAAATGTTCAACAAACAAAGAGACAGTCACGCGTCGCATGGTATTACATACCTACTACAAGTACTAACTTTGCTAATACCTCGCTTGGCAACAGTAAGTTTATGTTTTTTTTTTATATAGGTACCTACCTAAGTAAATTATCTACGGTTCGGTGAACAAACCTTTAAGTGTATTTAAAATTTTTATTCAACAAATTACAAGCTGAAATTTTAGTGGCATGCCTCCTACTCTAATGCAGAAGTAACTCAATTAACGTCTCCAAGGATTATAATTTCTCCGTTTATTTATTTTATCTCTTAATTCTCTTTCTGAATATTTAGTTTGAATATTAAATATCGTGTACCTAGCTGTCGTGTCGTGCCTGTAGCCTGTAGGCTTCTGTTCAAGCTAATTTTAGTTCCAGTTCCGGTTCAGTAGTCGCTCTAACCGCTTAATCGATTCTCAACGATTAAAATGAAACCTGACGTAACTAACGCGAGGTTCACACGCAATAACTAGTACAGTTTCCAACTGAAGTAATGTGTTGTCATTATAATATTATCCTCCAGGGGTTTGAGTTTCTCGAAACGGCTGTACTAGTCGCGGCCGCGTAACAGAGAAACATCCAGATAATAGTAACTAGTTGGGATAGCCCTGACTCTACATTTGGGGCCGTACAAATGGTATTTCTGATAATGTAGTTAGATACACAAAGTCATAAGCAATATCCTATTTTGTAAACGTGAAAGTTTGTAAGGATGTACTATGTATGGATGTATGTTTGTTCCTCTTTTAAGCAAAAACTACTGAATCGATTTGGATGAAACTTGGAATATATATTGTCCGTGACCTAGATTAACAATTATAATACTTTTTAGCCCGGAAAACCAACGGGATCCAACGGGTCGCGAACGAAGTCGCGGGTGGAAGATACTCATCTATATTTTTGGGTAGCATTGTACCCAGAAGATCCTCACATCACGAATGCAAATATTTTTACCTGCGCCGGAATCAAGCCTACAATCGAAGCATAGGACCTTCCTTCATGATAACACGGAAAGCCGGTGGATGGAGAGGGCAAAAACTCTCTGTCCAAGTATATTAGACTCAACTGCTCAATCGAAGTGGATTCGTCCAGGCTGATGAAAAACTATTTTGGGAAAATCGCGCCTACTGATAATACGAGTATTACTTGGTACGTGCGATTATGTCATGTTCTGTAGAACTAATAGAAACAAGGCAATTTTTGTCTCTGAATGTCCATCTTTGTTCTTACCTTGAAAAGTGTGAGGTTCTGTAGGCAAACCGACGTCTAATAAATATGGATATTGCGACAGACATCGACGTAGATCCTCGATAGATGGTTTTAGATAAATATTTTGATTTTACAAACGTGTTATTGTGTAGGTAAGTTTATAACTTGTAATGTAAATGATGGAGTTGATTTTATTAAATGTTTTTACATTTATGTTAATAGAACTAAGGTATAGCGTCATGCTGTGCAAAAGAGAAGCATTCCACATTTGCGCACCAAGAACTTCCGCACCTATACGCTATTCCGCTTTTGCGCACCAATCAATTTGCTAGGACTTATTTCTTGACTCTTGACAACAGAGAGCAGAACTTGAGAATATAGAATAAAAACACATACCAAATTCAAAGTTTTAACCCGTTTGCGCACCTTGTCGAAGATGTGATTATAATTTAACTAATATGCAATATATATTATCGAAGACGCAGAAAGAGACACAAAAAGAAAGGTCACGAGACAACATAATATATACAGTCTATTTGCAACAAATAAGTTTCAAAATTTGCCATCGCAATCGATAAATTGAAACTGCAATTATTTACAATTTAATTTGTCACGGCTCTTAGATGCCGACATCAAACACAACTACCCGAGGGGTACTCGGCCCTTGCATGAAACTGTTCCCTGCAATTTGTGTGGTGCTCGTTACAGTCCTAGGGGCATAAACCAACATGTTGATAAATAAAGAGACGAGAGAGATTACATAAGGTAATCTCTCTCGTCTCTTTATTTATCAATTATATATTCTTGTGAAATTAAACTTTGAATAAAACTCTTTGAGATGAGTTTTGCAAATGCCAACACCTAACTTTTAGATTCGTCTGTGTTCAAACTAGCGCGAGCTGAAAAGGCATCGTGATGTGCCCAAGGCGTGGAATTAAGATAACTTTTTTTTACGGCGCACTCTGATTTTTATTGGCAGTTTATTTTACGATAAAAACATAATAATAATGAATTAATAGGCGTTATTCAATAGATTGTAGATAAGACTATTCAGCCCCGAGGAGATTTCTGTAAAATGACTCACTCATTCTTTTGTAAAAGCGAAAGTAAGTGCTTACTACAGTTTTATTCAACGAAGAATTAACAAAATAAATCAGAAGGAACAAAAATATTATATCGAACTTTATAGTTTTTTTTTTTTTAATTTGTTTAAAAAAAAAATCTGTCTCGTTTAACATAGAATGCCCCTAGTATTCCACTGGCAGACACATAAACACTTCCATAATAAGCAAGGTAATTTGAAGGTATAGCCATGTACAGCATACATCACCGCTCAAGCGACCGAAGCAGTGTAGCTTACCATACGAAAATTATTTAAAACAAGCGAGGGTGACCACCCACCGTGAAGCCTTACAAGGCTGTGAGCATTACAAATAGAGGGCCAATTTCCAATTAAAATCTCGGCAGGTGGTCCGCCAGAGGGCAGCAGTAGAAAAATAGAATAATCAGGGCCAGATTTAGGGCAAAACATTTGCCTCGACCATTCAAATAAGAACATACAGTTTTCAACTACAAAGTTATATGAATTTCTAGCGGTGCAAGGGCTAGTTCTTGGGAGGCATAGCTCAGTCGGTATAGCGTTTGCCTTCTGCGCTGTTGGTCGTGGGTTCGATCCCCAATGAGAACAATTATATATTTTATATGTGACAAACACAGATTATTTGTTCTATGTTGGGGTTCTTTGGGACTAATACTCAAACGCCACTCAAACCCCACTCAATTTAAGTCCCGCTTAAATTATTGATATCTCTTACAAATGAGTAATGTCAAACAGAGGCAGAGCAATTTTAAGTGGTGCTCAAATTTGAATGACTTTTGAGTATTTCAGCCTAAAGGACATATATTTTAGTTAACTTTGAAAACGGTTTCTCTTTTTTTTTACCAAATATGGCATAGAACAGTCCTTGGATCAACCATAGCTTTTTTGCTAAAACGCCACATCAGAATAACATATTCTTGCAGTTTTTACTGAATAAAAATGATAATTTTTATTTTAATAAGAAGCAGGCATTTCTTTAACCCTTCGCTAATGTCTTGGCATTATAATTTTATGGCAACACTGCTCATCGTTATTACCATAATTTTGAGGTCAGTAATATCTCAAAGTACCCAGTTTTGAATCTGCAATTTCCACGAAGACACTGATGGCGTGAATTCCCTTCCCAACCTTAACCCTTTCAATGCAGCTCTGAACTTTAGGCACAGATGCAACAGTCACTACGCAACCTTGGTCTAAACGACCCCCGGCTGTCGCGGTGAGTTGATTAGATATTTTTTCCGTTAATAATGTTGTCAAATTGTAACATTTATTCGGAGTAATGAATATTTAGTTTCGGGTTCACTTCTAATTTACGTTCAAGGCATGGAGTTAGAGCTCCGTAAAGCTGGTTACAATTACAATACTTACTTAGATAGGTACTTACTTATTTAAAAGTAAAAAAACCTTATTAATATTGCATATTTTTTTTATTAAAATAGGACACCTAACACGGGTTTACACTTATTGAACAAACAATTAGTCTAATGGTTACATAATATAGTTTTCCCATAATTATAGGGCGCCTCTTTTCAAGTTTTTTTTTTCCTAAAAGTCCGACCGAAACCTAAACAATGAAAAATGTCAAATGCACAAAACGTGCGACGCCAACACCAAACAAAAAGTCTTCAGGCTTCTTTTTCGCTACTCTTTGATGCTTGTTCCCTAATAAACCTGTGAGTGTTACCAGAAGTGTTCTCAAAGTGTTACCGAATAGAAAAAACTTTGTGTCGGAATGTAGGGTTACTACACTTGCTGCCAGACCGTGTGTTCACATCGTCAAAACCATTCTCTTATTTCCCCACATACCTCAACTAAATATTTCAAACAAACAGGTCGACATTCTACACTATCTAAGCGCCCTTTATCATGCATGACACTGATAACAATGATAATGTGCTACGTACACATAGTAAGCCTGGAATCAGCTCATTGACCTTAATATTTACCTTGTGGATCAATCACTGTCAACCTACATTCGGGTGTATTTACATACACTATCACAAAGTTATAAGATATAATTGAAAATGTGTGGGGGCAGGTTTGAAGACTTTAAAGTCCAGGCATGATCAGTTTTATTGGGACTTGTGGATGCTAGGTATTATGTTTATTTAAGGTCGTACGTAACCAATGTAACCATGGTCACAATGACCAGTCTACTAAGAACTCTCAGAGTAGCAAGGGTTAACTAATTTATTACCTGTCATAAAAAATATGGTACTCATCAGTACGTACATACATACCTACTAACATTGATCTAATTGATACTACAGTAAGCCTGTTAAGTAGTGTTTTCAAACGGAAAGTCAATAAACCCATCATCGCTAATGCCGCAATGCAGAATTGTGATGACTCAACACAGTCTAAGAAAAAGTCACAGCTCACCTTCCCTGAAAAGCTGGGAGTGCCAAATCGCAAAGCGATGACTGCCAATTACGGTCGTAAAACAACGACTGCCGTTTTTCCGGGAAAACTTGGCTTTACAATCACACCGAGATAATATGTCATAAACTTTCTCTATAAACCACGGCGGTAAGTACACTCAGCTGTATAATAATTTTATTTATGGAAGGTCAAAATGACAATTCTTTTGTGATAAGATTACAAACTCATTATTTTCGCTTATGTTATTGTATTTAGTAAATCCGTCTTTGGCTATCTGCTCATTATTCTTAAGAGCTGTGGATTTTGTTACTCAATAAAATAAAATAAAACTAACGAGATAAAGCTCAAATGAGCAGTTTTTTAAATTCATTTATTTCACCATAATTTTAATCTAAATTGTAGGTAATTAGATTTAAAAAAAATTACCTATTCGAGTGCCTATCTTATATAAATTTTATGCTTTAGTTCAATCAAATAAATAATATATGAAAATTCATACCAAAATTACTTTTCTACCAAAGACGTATTCTAAAATTCTAAAAGGCATAGATAACATAGAAGTGCTAATGAAGGGATTATGGTTTATTGACCAACCAGCCATTGATATAACCAGTTTGGTGAACGAAAAGATTGTTTAGCTGAGTGTACGCAATTAGAGGATCTTCCAAACCACAATAAAGCATTGATAGTGATGAAACTAACGTTAAAATATCATCTGTTAGCGTTATAGCTACCAACACTAACGGATCTAGGGGGTAAAGCAAGAGCGCTCAAGCCTCCCCCCAGATTTGTCAAGAAACTCCCTAATAAGCTGGGTCAAGGTCGCTCCTAGACCAAAATACTGAGTTACCCATCATTCTATTGGAAAGAATAAAGAAAAGGTTAGAGCGAGCTGAATAACATTCATCTGCGAGAACCTAAGTAGGTACCTATAATTTTAGTAATTTAGCATTGTAGAAAAAAAAACTTTAAAATCTGTGACAAAATCTTTGCTCGACTTTCTTGATAGGATTGGTTAGATTCTAAATTCGAATTGAGCAATGCTTTAATTTCGTATATTTCACCTCTTTTCAGTTCACACGCATCCAACCTTTTTGGTCGTCTTTCGTGTTCCATAGATGAAGTCTTTACTCAAACCTCTTTACTTTCGCAACAGTAGAGATGTCCTGTCTATCGATACCGAGCGTCAAATTCATCGATATCGATCAAAATTCAATAAAAATCAAATGCGATTAATACTTTTGGTTTTAATGCAGTTCAATCAACATAACTTGCATATGGATGCAACCTAATTTGTTCGTATGACTTGCAATAACGTTTTTGCCATCTTTCCCGATGCCATTAGCTGACTCAGTGTAAAGCAAAAAGACCAAGGTGGGTACTGACGGAGCGCCTTGCTCGTTCGTCATTGCAGGAGTTGTCAAAGGACAATTTTTCGACGGCACTTTAGACGACTTTTGTATGTCTGCTAGATGGGAAAGGTTGGTTTGTTTCTAGTGGCACGGAAAAGGAGGTTTGGATGTCTTTCGGTTTAGGGCCTTTGGATGTTCATTAGGTAAGGTATGTACTGAATTCTGATTCGCATGAGATTGCCATAACAGACGTAAAGGACTTACAAGGTTACGGTGGATCGTTTATTGTTTTGGATGTTATTCTGTCTGCCCGCGACTCCATTCGCGTCTCGTTGGATTCCGTTGGTTCTCCGGGTTCAAAAGTAGCCTATATGTTAATCCAGGTCACGGACAATAATATATTCCAGTTTTATCCAAATCGGATCACTAGTTTTTGTGTGAAAGAGGAACAAGCATACATATAATACATACATCCATCCATACATCCTTACAAACTTTCGCCTTTACAATATTAGTAAGACTAGTAGGATGTGCTCGTTGGGTTCGAGAATTTCTGCTAGTGTAGCTTGGCTTTGTTCGGTTGTTCATAATGAACCTACTGAGGTTGATGATGTTAAGTGGCAAATCATGAACAGTCCTTGATAAGTACAAACTATTATTGGAAGAAGTAGAAACAAATTATTGAAAACAAAGCATACGTAGCTCCGTAAACGTTCTCATTGCCCAACTTAGATTATAAAGTGACTAGCAGCGCCTCGCGGTTTCACCCGCGTAATTCCCGTTCCCGTGGGAATTCCGGGATAAAATATAGCCTATGTTCATCAGGGATAATGTAGGATTCTAATGGTAAAAGATTTTTTTTAATCGGTCCAGTAGTTTCGGAGCCTATTCAATTCATACAAACAAACAAACAAACAAAAAATCAAACCTTTCCTCTTTATAATATTTGTATAGATGTATAGATAAGTAGATTTTAATGGTGAAAACTTCAGAGAGAAAAGGCAAAGTGGATATGGATACCTACCTACCTCATAACACTTAGGTACTATACCATTTTTCAAGGACGAAGATAAAATTCTCATCATTCAATAATTACCTAATTTAGCTCAGTTATAAAATTTACCTCTTTGGCTTCAGCTTCTTGATGAACACGCCAAGCATTTTGCTTCACGTCATACAGCGAACCTTATAATTGACACAACACTTCACACACTTAATTGACTTATGAAATCACTAATAAACGTGTAAAACCTTCACAACACTATTTGGTTAAAGTATGAAACCACTGTTGCTAAAAGTTATTACTAAAAACCTAACGTCCCTACCTAACTTAATATTCTTTATTCTACCAACTACAAGATATACCTACCTAATACTAATCTAAAAGCATTTAAGTACAAAAAAAACTGATTGAAAATATTTTTTAGTCAAAACTTTACTTTTTATATCAAAATATTTATACGAAAGTCATCGAACTACACAAAGAATCACACGCTATAATTGCACCGATAAGATAAACAAACGCCGTCGCTCTGCGGCGCTAAAACGTCCGAAACGTCTGACCTAGACACACTGACTGCTAACACTGTCCTGTCCTGGCCCACATTTGGCAAGCGCGTCTACAATCGATAATATTCCATACCTCTACCTCCTATCTATTGCGTAACCGTTCTCACGATCCAAACTCGATTTTCATTCATTCTCAATTCAAAATCACTGTTTTTTTCCGACAAGTCTTTTTGTAATTGTAAGTTGCAAGTCTATGCCTGGGAACACTGTTGGGAACTGATACGAGTTGACAGACTGGTTGTCGGCCGGTCGTTGCCCGCAGTCAGCTGATAGTATATTTCGACGCTATCTACATTCAATGCAGATTATTAGGATAATCAGCTGAATGGTTAATAAAGTGGAAAAATTTATTCAACTATTTTTACGTATTACTTGCAAAATCAAGAGCGTGGTACAAGAAATACCACTAAGAGATAAATTTTGCTGAGTATTCCTTATCACAAAATATTTTCAAAGTGCGGTTTCCTATACCTAACCTACCTAACTTTACTTTAAATAGGCCAAGTGAAGAAATCCCTTTGGCCAATAGCCCTTTTCAATGGTACACCTATCAAACTAGGGCCTATAACGACACTTTATTGAAACAAGTGTACCTACTAACAAGGCAAGGTAAAGTTATGTCGTATGTGGCAATAGCACCCAGTGAAAATAAGAATGTCTTTAAACGTGGAAGTTGGTACATACAGGTGCTTTAGGAATGTAGCCTGTGTCAACAATGTAGAGGTCGCTACCACAAAACAATGGGAAGATAACACGTGAAAAATATTTTTTGCTGTTGCATAAGTAGGTAGGTATATTATGTATGGAGCGCTCGTGGCGTACCTATCTTGCTTAGGTAATTTTCACCGATTCTGCGCGGTTACTTATGGATGGGTAACTGTTAATGGCATTTACATCTGAGCGCTTCCGTGCTTCGAAGGTTTTTCGAAGGGCACGTTAAACGCATTACTAGCAGCTTACTCGGCATCCAGAGATATCATTTCCCTTTCAAAATGCCGGTCCTCGCCTAGACAAGAGAACTTCACTGCGGCCAAACGTCTGCGTCCAGAGCGACCACTGAGCCCATACATCTTCAGTCACATGTTTTTACTTGTTATACGAAGATATAGAAAATACGGTTCCTTCCTACCTACGTGAAGTTTCATGACCAATGACCATCCTTAATTTAGGTTCTGCGAAATGAACGCATAAAATATTTTCGGCGAGCCAAGGCACAACACGATAACATTAATTAATTTCATTTACATCATCTGATAACCGCCAACATAAAATCTAACGGCGAGGGTGGAACTTCGACCTTGGACCACAGATTGCTAAATAGCTACGAAACACCCTCCGAATTGGGGTGGCACTTGACATTGAAAATGTCCGTTTCCACAAAACAATTTTGCATGACAGTGCGATCAATCTTTTGATTGTGGGCTACAGAGTTCGTTGGTAAATTTATAAATAAAATATTCATTGTTACCAATTCGTTTCCAGTTTCACTTAAAAACACTCTCATAAAATGCTTCTTCAACAGTATCTATAACAGTAGGTATTATTATTTTTTCATCCCACCATCTCGGAAAGAGTATTTTTGCTCTTCAATATCTGAGTGCAAAAGCCGTTTTTATTCTCTAGAGGATAAAGTAAATTGAATTTAGAACATCGTGTGCACTAAGTTTGTGAATTAAAAAAAAACATTAAACCTATTTACTGCTACCTCTATGGTGCCGAATATATCATACAACTTTTTGTTAATTGGTTAAACTCAGATTCGGAACCTTCTTGGTGTTCTTTTTTTAATTTGCTTTGTACGCGGTTCTTTACGCGGCATTTTTTCACCTTATATTAAAAACAAGAAACTTGAAAACAAGTTAAAAAACTAAAATGAGTGATTCTAGCGACGAGGAAGTTTGTTTGACGCCAACAGAATTGACTAATGCGCAAATGAGCTTTCTCCCTCAACAATCACACGAGAAGTATTTAAAACAGTACGATATGTTCAATAACTTAGTATTATTTTGTTATAATTTAAAGATTATTCTGTAATACTTACCTGTCATAATGTAGTAGTTAATACCTAAACTGAAATAAAAGTACCTATCTTGTGATTGTAAACGTTTTTTTTTGCATTTAGTCATTTCCTCGCTGAGGTGGAATGAAAAGTTACGTGTTGCACTCGAGTGCAGAGCACGAGGTGAAAAATAAACTTTGCACTCTTGTATAACAAATAACTATTGTCTTTCTCTATTTGCCTTTTTAACAACCTACCTATTAACTGTTCCTTTATCTGGTGGAGTCTTCTTTATCTATTCATTCTCTCTATCTACCTACTTACTATGGCAGAATGAATAAAATAGACATTTTCATTCCCAAGCTATAGTTCGGTTTGGCAAAAAGTGAAAGTGTACAATGATAAGTTACAGTAGAAAAACTGGAAGTCTTTTTAAATTAATGTTGAATCACTTTTTTTATCAGATACAATAAACAAGTCGATATAAGTCAGTATTTTAAAGTCAATTACAGTCTGAATCGATTTTATCGCAAATCTGATAGCATCAGTGACACCATTGAATTCCTTTGATATCTCGTGCTACTGAATTATTTTATTTGTTTTTTTAGGGTTCTTCGTGGACAACAAACGTTACCCTTATAAATATCACTGTCTCTGTCTGCAGATTGGTTTTTCATAAATATAAGAAATCACTATAGGTATGTATACAAATTACTGAGATATCTGAAAAAGTTTTTGGAGCATTCTTAACGACTGTCTTCTACTTCTATTTATCAGACATCCATTGTAGAAACTCAAAAAGATCCCAAAATGCTGGTCTAATGAGTCCAAAGAGCTGTGTATTTCATGAAAACTAGACTGTAGCCGGTAAAATCTGCAAAACTGTAAAAACATTTTTTCATCCCACCATCTCGGAAAGAGTATTTTCATCATATCTATTCGAAAAGAGCGTCTTGGTTCGCCTTTATGTGCACCCAAAGGTGGTGTTTTCTATAAGAAACAATAAGTGCGCGGCAAAGTTCATTCCGGCGCACTTATTTAAATAAGTGCGCCGCAATTTACTTTGCCGCGCACTTTTTGAATTTGGAACATCTTAGTGTTCAGCGCCAAAGAAATCGAACGAATAGAACACATAAGAAATAAGTGGTTTTCATTATAGATACTATTTATTTTCATTTTAGTTGTTACTACATAATAATATGTTTTATTAAATAATAATATTACAATAAAATATGAAGCGCCTTTTATTTTCTCATAGTTTGTGATGAAAAGTAGAGTGTACCACTCGGGCGCAAAATATATTTTTGGCTCGGGCGAAGTACTTTGAATCCCTCGCTACGTTCAGGATTCTACTAAAGAATCCCTCGCTACACTCGGGATTCTACTCCAGAATCCTTCACTTCGCTCTGGATTCAAAAAATCGCCCTCGCCGTAAAAATATAATTTTGCTCCCTTATGATACAATCTACTATTTTGCTCTTCAATATCTGAGTGCAAAAGCCGTTTTTATTCTCTAGAGGATAAAGTAAATTGAATTTAGAACATCGCGTGCACTAAGTTTGTGAATTAAAAAAAACATTAAACCTATTTACTGCTTCCTCTATGGTGCCGAATATATCATACAACTTTTTTTTAATATGTTAAAAACTCAGACTCGGGACCTTCTTGGTGTTCTTTTTTCAATTTGCTTTTTTTTTAATGTTATCATTTGGAAGGACTTTGAGTCGCTCAGCGACTATGTACGCGGTTCTTTACGCGGCATTTTTTCACGTCATTGTTAAACCTTATATTAAAAACAAGAAACTTAAAAACAAGTGAAAAAATTAAAATGAAGTGACTAACACCAATATTACAGTACCAAACAAAAATATTACACTCAATTTATATAACTGTAACAACGTTACTTTCAAATTTTCTTAATTATACCTTAGTATTATTTTGTTATAATTTAAAGATTATTCTGTAATACTTACCTGTCATAATGTAGTAGTTAATACCTAAACTGAAATAAAAGTACCTATCTTGTAATTGTAAACGTTTTTTTTGCATTTAGTCAATTCCTCGCTGAGGTGGAATGAAAAGTTACGTGTTGCACTCGAGTGCAAAGATTTTTCACCTCGTGCTCTTTTGATTCCCTCGCTAACGCTCAGGATTCTAGAATCCTTCGCTTGCTCGGTCATCAAAATTGAACACGCGGTTAAAAAGCAACTTTGCACTCTTGTATAACAAATAACTATTGCCGTTTTTACCGGCTATTTTTAGATTTATTCTTATATTTTGAAGTTACGTTAAGACAACTTCATCCGCACTCCCCTCACCCTCTGTTGTTGTAGGTGCTTCAGTGGTGCTTGTAGTTTCTATAGTAGTAGCTTCAGTAGCAGTAGTAGCTTCCTCTGTTACTGCATCCGTTGGTTTTAAAGTTATAATTGTAGTTTCTTCATTGTTAGTAGTAGTTTCTATAGCTTCAGTAGTTTCAACTGTTTCAACAACTTCATTGGTTGTTGCAGATGTTTCAGTAACTGTTTCGGCTGTTGTTGTTTCTGGTTCAATTGTTGTGTCCACTTTAGTGGTATTTTCTTCACTGGGTTCTGTGGGTGTATCCATATTAAGCTTCATTTGCATTATCTCTGGCGTACTTGCTGTACTTTCCGTCATAGCATCGTCGAGTATATTGCTTATTTCTTTTACATCGTCTATAGATAGCTCTTCCAATAGGTTCTTCAAATCGGAATTCATTTGTGGGTTACAGGAGTTGACACACGTTTCTTCGTCGTCGAATATGTTGTTTGACTGGCAGCCCTTCCATGCTACTCTTATGCATAAATTGTCGATGAATGTGTATTTGAACTGGTCTTGGACGCCACAGTCGCTTTCATTCATAGGAACTCTACATTCATCTGGAATTCAACGTTAAACATTATTAGTGATACGTGCACTGGCGTGGTCAAGAAGAATCCTTCTCAGACATGTCCTATCAATAAAATCATGTAATTGAATCAGTGATGCACGTGATGGTATGATAGGTACCTGTCTTATAAATTGCATCAATAATAATTGCAGATGTATGAGTAAGATAAGCTCGTCCACCTATTCTAATTCCACCCAAACATCGGGAAATAGTATCAGCTTACCAAAAAGACGGTCCTCTTCAAACTCCAGCGACATCGTGTCGAACTCACTTTCATCAGTCCTGCCCCAAAGTTTGCCAATACAATGGTGGGAACAGAGGAACTCATCGGAAAACTTGTTGAAAGTCGGACAGCCTCGCCACATCTCGATCTCGCAACGGGAACCGGACTTGTAGTATGAGAAGACTGGGGTAGGCTTGAGGCCACAGTCGGTTTTGTCTAGTGGGTGGAGGCAGTAGTCTATGGGTACTGGAACAACAAACCTAGTAGTATACCACAGAGCCACAGGGTTTATAATTACCAAATTTTCTGCTCTGTGACAGGTACAAGTAGAAGTGAAATCAAATAAGGTTCTTAGACCCTTCCATTTGAAACAACAAACTGAAGTAGGTACCAATCGGTTTCCTAATTTCAATTTTAGCTAGGTATTCGATTTTTTATTAGACTACTTACACAGCACGATGCTTGGATACATTTTGATGCAGTGTGTCGAAGCCCAAAGGTCGTCCAACGCGCGTCTTCCAATCTACTAGATACTACAATTTGATTGCCTTGATTCGTATTTACCTGAATTTCCATAGCTTATAAAACACCACCAAATAAACACACAAGCCTTATAGCATTTTATGATCATTTTCCCATCGACGTCTATGCTAGATTTCATTACTTTCATTTTATCAACTTTTACGGAGTTTCTTCCATAATTGCTTCATTAGAACCAGCAATTAGTCAGAAATTAATGGATCTAAGCAATAAAAATTCCGATTTCGCTTTTATAGAAGATTTTACAGCTGCAGTAAGTGTGATAATGGTTTTAGCCATGACCTTATCGTAAAAGGCAAAATATAATCAACGCTCAAATTGAAAAATTATTGAATAATTTTATTGAGCGCAAAAAGAGATCTGCATCGACCGGGAATCGAACCCGGGCCGCCCGCGTGGCAGGCGAGCATTCTACCACTGAACCATCGATGCTTATGATAATAAGTCAGAATTTTAACTAACCTAAAGTTATCCCGTTATAATAATTATGTACCTACCTACTTTTAGGAACATTTTTGGTAGAGGTAGGTTTTTAATTTTACTTTGATCCACAATTACAACGTTAGGTAGATAACTTACTACTCCACAAAACTAAATAATGGTTCGATTTAATAACTAGGTAAGCTAAGGAGTAAATAATTGTCTCATGAACATACCCATTTCCACCTATTTCATTCATGGTTTATTTTATAGCGTTGTTTCTATAAAATTGTATACAGCGCCCCCTACTTATAAGCTAGCATACTAACTTCAATGACGGTTAGTTACGAGGTTACGTTACAAGACACCACACAGCGCGCTGCTATACAATGCGTTTCCATTAAATACCAACAGATGGCGTTAAACAAGATTTTTGTGTAGACTCACTAGCGTTTTATTCTTCCCCTTTGCAGCAGTTTTCTACATTGCTCAATACAAAAATAAATAATATCATATATCTAGCTCATGCATTCGTTCATTTAGCGTTAACATTTATTTACTGGTGTTGAATTATTCAGTATTGTGTTCAGGCATGTTATGGTAGAGGGGAGGCTCTGGTACTAAAATCTACTTGCTCGTGTTTTTCTTCTCTTCTCTTCTTGCAGAGAACTGATCCGAGAATCGCCACTGTCACCTGAAAAATAAAAAATGTTGAAATAGCGAAAGATTTTTTAATACTAATCAATGGGTTGTAACCCATGGTGGTTACAATGGGGTATATGTCAGTCAGATAGAGCTTTTTACCTCAGTTAAAATCAGCAAGATCGTTACAATGATCACAGTGAAAGACGCTCCTTTCAGGACTTCCACCACGAGAGGCTGGCAACCCACCCTGTAGTATAAACTGTTCGCTGAAAAAAATAATAATAATATTCAGCTGACATTTTTTAAGGGCTCCACAAATACAGCAGCGAGCATAGTTTTTTTTTTTATTTACATGTAGGCATATAATTATACCTACTCTATTCTATACCGGAACACAGCTATGCGAGCATACCTACTTAGCTGTAGGTATAGCGGCAGAAATAGTACTTCCCCGGACAAACTCTTTCTCAAGAAGCTCTACTACTACTAAAACTTCAGCCCCTTTTTTATCTGTAATATATTTTATCCATTTTTATCTGTATTCATATCCATTTTTATCTGTATTCATATTCACCTTCGCTGGAATCTGGAATTTCGCTCACTCGTGCTAACCTGTTTTCAGGTTAAAATGCAAAGAAATAAAACGCCTTGAAGTCCTGAGGTTTTCCTCAGGACTTCAAGGCGTTTTTCTTTGCTCTCAACTTTTTGGAGTACTTAATTAGGTACGTAAAAAGTTATGTCTAAACCATTCCCCCTCTATAAAAAGCACTTTTTCGTACCACTTGCTCAAAAAAGTGACATTCTATGCCACAAAAAGCGAACATAACAATAGTCATTTTTAATCTGTTAAAAACAGGGAGAGAAAATTGTACTGGATTTCTTTCATCCTCTAGGGGGAGAAAGTGATTTAAATTTGGAATACAATTTATACTGAACTACATCTGTGTTTACACCATTGAGTTTGTATACAAAGCATTATACATCTTTTTGAAAAAGGAATACGCATTTATTATGCAGGCCGTATGAGCTTGATGCCTTTGCTTTTCCGACAAAAAAATATTAGTCTAGGAAAATGCCGCGTTTATGTTTTTTTCAAATACATAAACGTTAAGTTTATTTTAATTTATTTTTATAAATAAGTTAATGTTCTAAAATGCTATCTCATATTATTATTGTGTTAATTTTTTCGCAAATGGTACGAAAAGTAGAGTATTTTCCTCGGTGATAAAGCTGTCTTAGTCTTGGGTGAACTTAAATCCCTCGCTACTCTCAGGACTCGTCTTAAATCCCTCGCTTCGCTCGTGATTTAAGTTTTCAACACCCTCGCTACGCTCGGGAGTAAACTTCGAGTCCTTCGTTACGCTCGCGATTTAAATCGTCACCCGCGACAGAAGACACTGCTTTATCCCCTTGTTAAATAATCTACTATTAACTCACTGTTTTGGTGTTTGAATTTAGAACACACTAATATATTTGATCTCCATCTAATTGTTGTTTTTGTGCAAGGATGTTGTATAGCATTGGCTATACAACCTTCAATCTTTCTTTTTCTCGTAGTCATGGTATAAAGTATAGTATGCAACTCTTGAATAAAACGGATTTATACCGAGGGCCATGAACCACTCCCGTCGTTCAGGATTCTAACACTTGAATCATCATCAATCATCATGAATCACTCCCTACGATCGTGATTCAGTCGTTAGGATCCTTCACTTGCTCATGTTTCATTTATGGCCCTCGCTTTAAATCCGTCTTTTATTCACTAGTTGCATAATATACTATTTATATATATGACAAAATCACATTGATACTTTTGGTGAGAAATATGCTTGAAGTTTTGAATACCTTTGCAGACTTCCCGTTCCTTGTCGAGCGTGGCGTTCGGGTTGCGGTAGGAGGGGCAGCATGACACGGGGATGTCCGGGGGGAAGTTAAACGGTCCGTACGGGTCTCGGTAGTCCTCAGCGTTGTACAGACCACAGCATTCAAGCTGCGAATAACGGAACAATAAATAATACTTCCATTGCCTGACACAAGTGGCGTAGTACATACAAAATCGAGAAATAAATATTTAAATCAATTTTTTCAATACTCAATATCTTTATTGCTTTCACATGGTTTAGGTAAATTTTACATTGGTGGTGGATGTAAATAAATATGTCTCATGGACCCTGCTTAGGGTATAGGTATAGCAATATGAAGACAGGCCGAGGTTTATAGATAGCTAGTAGATCGTTAATTAGTATTACATAATAGGTAGTAATTTTATTTTAGGATATTTTATATAATGTTCGGGTCGGTTAATAGAAAATATTTTGTTGTTCAAGTGCTCATGTAAGCGTGCGAATAGTGTTTAGTGTCAAGTTTTGTCTTAGTTGAAAATTATTTCTTATTTTTTGAGATTTAGAAGATTGTAATAAAGTCAGAAGCGTCCCCATTTCATTCAACTAAATGATGGAACAAGCCGATTGTCCACCTGTGAAGTGGTAACTACCTATGCATTGCACTGCGCCTAATATCCTTTGAGATCCCATATCCCTGGCATTGTACCGGCACTCATACCCTTCAAACTCAACAGTCGATATTTCCTTCGACAGGCGTCATGGCTCAGTCGGTAGTAGCTCTGCCTTCTGTGATGTGGGTCGTGGGTTCGATCCCCACCGAGAACAAACATTTGTGTGTTGCTAACATAGATGTTTGTTCTATGTCTGGGTGTTACTATGCATTATAAGTATGTATTTACAAAAAAAAATGTATATGAGTAATGTATCAGCAATCTAGTTCCCATAGTACAAGCTCTGCTTAGTTTGGGACTAGAGAGCGTTGTGTGTAATGTCCACCTCAGTTTTCGGGATCAAAATGCAGACGGATCATTTCTCTTCGACAAGATCCTCTTGAAATCAGAAAGCCAATGTTTTAAAAAATGTTCTTCTTTTGTCGAGTCTGCCCTGTTACTTTAAACTTCTCTTACCCCAGATTGCGTGCTATCCCACAAAAGCAATTGCGTCAGGTCACCACCTTTAGCGCGATAGAAGGACTCCGAGACATATCGAGTGATGCCCATCTCGTCGAACTCAGTCACATGGACCGAAATGCCGGTGATCAGGGCTTGCAGTACTGCCAGTATTAGCAGGATTAGTGTTGCCTGAAATTAAGTTTAATTCGAAGAGGAATTTGAAGTATATGGAGGTAAAGAAGAGATGGTACGAGGCTCGGCTCATTGGTGTTATATTATCAGCAAAATGAGTTGAAGCTGATTATTTTCGTATATTAATGACATTAAAAAATCTTTCAATTTAATGCGTATACTTATTTTCTGATTTGTTTGTTTATTTATTAGAGAAACTGATAAAACAATATGCCTGATAAAGCGCTAAGCTGGTTTTCAGGAGCGGCGAATGTGAATGGTGCAGTATTTAGTCAAAAGGTGCTAATTAACTTAGGTAGGTATGTCATGTAAAAACGTAGTTGATATAAATTAGATAGACAAGTGTCTGTAATTGGAAGAAAATCGATAGCTTTTTCCTTTTTGATAATAATAATAATAATAATAATCATAATAATCATTTATTTCAGTAAGCAAGTTAATTATATACATAGTGACGAGAAAGCATAGAAAACAAACATGTGATACAGCCAATCTTATAGAGTAGATGAGGGAACTTAAATCTATACAATTCTTAATGTTTAATTTTACAAGAGCTGAATAAAGTTTTCTTGGTCCCCAAACTAGGATTCCCTGTGATATGATCCCCTTAAAAAGTAAAATAAGATGTCAAACGGTACCTACCGTTACGTGTGCCCCACTCCGAGCTTCATGGCCGCCCAAAGGCTCTGCCTGAAAACCAGCGCAGTACCCTTACATTATAAGTATGTTCGATGCCGCGTATGGATGGATATCCACTAGAGCTGTGCTAGGAAACAGAAGTGTGCGAACAAAAATTTACCAATAAGATTCTAGAATATAGAGCAATTATTGACCGTTTTTGACGCACAGCTCTGGTGTCATCCTAAGCTAAGACAGAGACACAAACTGGAAACAATACAATTGCACGATTATTTTTGCTTCCCAGAAACAAAACCTATGTTTACCATCACGCAAATTCTTGTTGTCGGTGGGGATCGAACCCATAGCCTTGGAGACAGAGTTGCACGTGGTTATATCAAATCATTCTATGCTGTGAACCAACAAATGAACTGTGACGAAAAGCAATCACAAGGACATTATAGCTAGATGGGTAGATGACTTCTTAGAAAAATACTAGTAGGTAATGGGATAATTATAAGACCGATTGTTTGTCTCCCGATGATGGATAAAGATTTAACAGGATCGCATACTTGTTTGATGGTTTATAACGATTTCAAAAAACTAGTTCCCAACCCAAAATAGGTTAGTTCCACGTAAAAAACGATCCTAGGATCCAACAAGTCACAATTAAACTGTCAAGGGTAGCGTGATATGTCGTTACTGTTGCATATAAACTGTTGCTTTATCTGTGGCATGGGAGCTTTCCACCATCGAATATAATTAACTTGGTACACAGTAACACAGTAGCTACAGTTTACAGTAGAAAAATAAAAGGCCTTTACATCTATTGAAGATGATTTATACAGCGTCAGGAGGCAACCTATGCCTACACTTAACGGGACACTGTAGTGCCTGGGACAATGTTTTAGATGGAGTAGGCTTGCCCAGCACCTATACCATTCTCTGAGCTTATTCAGCCATATCCACAGGAAAGACATCGTCAATACGTGCGGAGCTGACTATGCGGGTTTCCTCGTGATGTTTTCCTGCACCGTTTGTCATAAGGTCTCTTTGCATTTCTTCCAGTGTTATTTTGAAAAAAAACTTGAGAGGTGTCAAGGGACACCCAGATGGAACGAAGTTCCTTGAGGTGTTGTTTTCTTACAGTAAGTACACAGAAGCACATCAATTAAAACAAAAACTTCCAACAATACCTACATTCATTTGTTTTCTTCCTGCACTGATTTATTCGAATGACGTTGTCAAAGTTTGAAAAAAGTGTCGCTACAACTTTAGGGGCATTATTCTGTACCTATGACTTAGGAGATTCCTTGCCGTAACCGTATGACGTCACCGTAAGGAATGACATTTATGGCATAGGAAATACGGCACAGGCATAGGGCGATTTCACGCCGCTGTCTTGTCGTGCTGCGTAACGCGTTTGTATTGGTCATAGTGAATAAGGCCCTAGGTCTTAATTTTTTTCCGTCTAGCCGCCTTTCGCAACGCGCGTCCAAAAAAAACACTTGATACAGAACCTAGGTACTGTTTTTGATTAGCTAGGTACTAGCGCTACTGTATTCCAAGTTATGTGCCCAAGGTTCCCAAGGCTAATAACCTTGGACTTCTGATTAGAGTCACTTCTAAAGAACTATTAAAAACGTGGTAGGTACTTGTTACACATCAGTGTTTACGACGTATTGTTTGTATGAGTGCTATGTGTTTAGGTAGGTACCTACATAAATGCTGCATAGTTTTCAGGGTACCATTAATTTTTACCCGACTACGGAGAAGCATAATTTATAAATTTAAAAACAACAAAAACAGACTTCAATCTAATTAAGTACCTACCTTAAATCTTGATCCTTCTTAGAAGTCGGAGAGGGTATTATTATTATTTCTTGATTGGTAGCTATCCTACAGTTTCAGTTGATACAGAGTAGAGTGATGTAAGAACTACAGTCGCGAGTTAAAATTCCCGGTCATCTACTAAAACAATAGAATATCATGGAAATCGTGTAACCTAACTTAGGGTAATACAATTTGCCGGGTCATATTTTTGCATTCGAGTGTATATGCAGACAAAATCACACGTACTAAATAAGCAAGCAAGCAAGCTCGTATGAGTTAGTACTCCGGTGACGGAGTTTTTTGGCCGACAAAGTTTAACGTGCCCTCCGAAGCACGAAAGCACTCAGAATGTAAATGCCACTAGCGGACCAAATAGTGAGCGCGCAGAACGTCGCTTAACTTAGATAAATCGGTGAAGATTAAGCAAGTTACGCCACGAGCACTTCGTACTAACTAAACAATGATGCAACCACTCTACTGGCCCCGAGTCTGTGCATTTGTTTTGACTTTTGACTCGAGTGTAGGACACGCAAACGCATTCGCAAAGTGAGAAAATTTGTATGAAAACTGGATAAGCGCCTCTAGCGGGAAATTTGGGAATTATGCAATTCCCAAGAAAATTTCTTGCTTTGCGAAACTCGGGGCCCAGCTCCTACTTCCACAGTTCAAAAAACAATTCTTACCGAGTAAAGAGGCTGAGAGTGCTTCTTCGTGACTCCAACTATAGCGTAGATAGCGATGCCAAATGCAATAACTCCTAATACTGCAAGGACAATCATTGCCACCATTCGACTGGAGTGCGGCGTGTCATAGAACCGCTCGGTGGTGGCTCCGAATACAGTGACTATGATCTCGATGAGCGAGAGTATCTGGCAGGAAAACATAGATAACAGACTCTTTAGAAGTATTCTTGCATCGGGTCAAGGCACTCTTCGAAGCGAAGCGTTTTTTTTTGTCTCGAGAATGGTACACTATAGAGGTAGGGCTAAACAAACATGGTAGAGTCCTTTTCATGACAGAAGTCCCGCGGAAATTTCCGGAACTAAACTTTAAAACTAAATTTTAAATTAGTTGTCAGGTGCTGTTAATGTGTTCGGATGCTAGTGCGTTTTTATTTGGTTTCTGTTATCAAAGTCTTGTTTTCAATGCCTAAAGTTGTTAAAAGTGCTGCCCGAGAAATAATACTTAAGGTCGACTACAGCGCCGCGTCTGCGGCACTTCTTTAATGGAAAGGACTCTAATGTGAATTTTTGATTGACGCTTCGCTTCGATTTCTGTGCCTTCGACTCTACGAAGAGTTTTCGTAGCACAACTGCGCTACGTGCTACGCTTTGTGGGTCGTAAATCGCTATATACGTTGCGTATAGGTACTAATTTCAGCGATATCCATACTTTCCAAGTGAAAACAGATTGTACATCCTTGGGTCAAAGTCTCATAATCCCCTTTGAGCCGTCGTCGATTTTAAAATTTTAAAATCGAGGCGATTTTGAGACTCTTCAGTCTCAAAATCCCCATTGGAAAAAATTACACCGTAATAGCTCAAGACAAAGTCAAAAAAGTCTGACTAGAACAAAAGCTTATTTATAAGTACTTTTATTGATTTTAGTGACACTATAACCTAGAACAATATGGGCTGTGCAAATGATCTATTAACAATTGAACCATACCAATTACAAGTAAACTTTTTTTATATTTTTGAGATAGAACGTCCTTTGGCCACAATCTTACCCGTTGATAAGTGCCGATGAAGCAGGACAGTCTAGTGGACACCTAGTTTTGCAAAGACCCGGACTCTAGTTTTCACTTACGATGAGGAGGACGCCAAGTACAATAAACGTCACGCCGCCGCAGAAGTGTGTCTTGTGCCACTCGCCATTCTTAGGGATGTGCAGGATGCTATGCATGCGGTCTTGCATGTGAGCCTCAATGACAGGAGCTTGGGGCTCGGGAGTGATGGAGGATCTCTTAGCATCCTTGGAGTTTTTATCTGAAAGTATAATAGTTTGTATTACTCCGGAAAAATCTATCTTTGAATCTGTCTCTGAGAGAAATTCCGCTGTTCGATGTGCGCTAGTAAAGCCTCTTTACCTAAAATAAGTTAAAGACCTTAAAAAAAGGTGGTGCGTGGCTGCTGCAATATTTCGCTCAAATAAAAAAAAACTTTATCAATCAAGAACAAGATATTGACCTAGTTCTTTTTTTAAAAAAAAAAACCGCGCAATTTTTTTCTTCTTTTTTCGCTCCTCGGAGGCTATAGTTTTAAAACCATACCGCCAAGTCTTACGTTATGATTAGCTTTTTATTTTTTTCTTTTCTTTTTTTGCCTCACTGAGTGTCAATGTGATATCGAATCGACTGATCTGATTCTGACCAAAGAGGTTAATCACGACATTTTATTTTCTTCGCTGTCATTTGCCTTATTTTTCCTTTTTTTTCTTAAACAAAAAAGTTCCCGGCTCATGGGTGAAGTTCTAAATTTAAAAATAGACTTACCCTCTTTCTTCAACATCCTGTCCCTTGCTCCTCAGAAATGAGGCGATGATGCCTCCACCCTGCATTTATACGTATGGATCCACAACACAATGCTCCACGGTCCAACGCATCAACGCTTGGCTTCTGTCGCATAATACTCAATGAATTTATTCATTGTTCTCGTGGTGATGCGTTGCTAGATAGCCAAATCTACTTACACCAGGTAGTATTTTACCTCTTTTTATGCAAAACCTAATAAGCAGAGCTTGAACTCGGATTCCACCAAATATATCAGTTAGGTGATAGGCGTCACAGGTATAGATCATATAATACCTATTAGCTCTGCCTTCCGTGCTGTGGGTCGTGGCTTCAATCCCCACTGAAAACAAACATTATGTTTTTTCTATGTCTGGGTGGTACTACTATGTATTAAAAGTATTAGTATTTATAAAAAATAATAATTATGAGTACAAAAATAGTCTATCAAAAATTTTGTTCCTGGCGTTGTGTGAGATTTCCATGAATATTTATTTATATTTATTGGCGAACACTATTCAGCATTTTTTTACAATCTTATAAAGATCGAAAGGTCCTGTTTTGTGTAAAAATACCTTCCCCCCCCCCTACTTATTGCGAGCTGCCTTTTAATTAGGTATACCTAATAATACACAAATACCTATGTAAGTAGCACAGCGATTTGTAATTTTGATAGCCGTAGGTGAGCTACGAAAGCTTTCTTCCATTTTGATTGAACTAGGAAGTAGGAAGCTGGTGTGGAAAAATGTTAAAGTTTAGGGTGCTTTATTAGTTTGACTGATTTAAATATTGAAATTCTACCCATCATAAATCCGATTCGAATTTTGACTTTTTTTTTATTAATAAAACGTGCAAAAAGTTACAAAAATATTTTTCGAAAAGATAGAAGGCATGCAAAAAAAAAAACATTTTGAATTTTGAAACATCACATAGCATTTTTATTTTAATGGTTTTTCTTGTGTTATTGTGAGTATTTTTGTATAATTATGGTGGAATTTTAACCAATAATACTTAGGTCGTAACATAAAGTGTGAGCCATTGGAATAAATGTGTGTAAAGTGGCTTTTCTGAATGTAAAAATTCGATTCCGGTTTTGGAGGGAAAATCCACCATTTTCTCTTCAAAACAAATGACAGCCGACTTGACGAAGACTTGACTTATCATTTACCCAAGACGAACACATAAACAAACGAACTTATTATTGGAAAAAACATAACTATAGCCTGCTCCGAGGAGCGAAAAAAAAATCATCGTAAATCCGAAATGAGATTATCCGACAAAGTAGGTACTAAGGTGGTCGACGTAGGTAGCTCAGAGGATTAGTAAGCTGAAGTGGCAGTGGGCCGGCCATGTTTGCCGTAGAACCTACAATCGTTGGAGCAAACGAATACTTGAGTGGAGACCGCGTTTAGGCAAGCGTAGTGTAGGACGCCCTCCGGCAAGGTGGTTCGACGAGCTGAGAAATGTAGCTGGCAAACACTGGATGAGAAAAACGCGTCTTGGGAGAGATCTACGTCTAGCAGTGGACTGATATAGATTGATGATGATGATGATGATTTATCACAAAGTCTACACATTGTTGTAGAAGCCCAGTGGGGCTTCTACAACAATGTGTAGAATTGGTCAAAATAGAGAAAGCTTGTGCCCTACAGTGTGTAGGGCACAAGCTTTCTCTATTTTGACCAATAGTAAGAAATATTTAAAAATATATCTCTTTTTTTTGTTATTATCTGACAGATTTTTCTAGTGTTTCTTCTTTTTTCGAAATCTTGTCATGACATTTTCATTACAATTTTAAAAATAGGTAATCTATGCTAGAGTAGTCTTATTTCTTCTTCTTTTATTTATCCTCTGTCCGTCATTCGGTCACGTTACGACCTAAGTATTATTAGTTAAAATTTCACAATAAAAAAAGAAAAACTATTAAAATAAAAGTGCTAGGTGTCGTTTGTTTCAAAAATGACAAACTCGAAGGAGTCATCATTCCATCAGAATATTATTCTGGAAGCTCCTGAGAATTCAATATTCGTTATTATCGTAATATTTATTTTGAAAAACTTTTCTGATTACCTGTCCAAGCATAGGTCATAGCCATCAAGCACCAGCACTGCTTGCTTCGGTTACCATCACGACCACGCCACAACATTACGCACAAAGGGTTTCTTCCACCCTTAAGTACACCTCAAGGACACTTGGCCTTTTGCAAGAATTGAATATTTACCTTCTATTGTCGCTTTCAATTGTTTTGCATTTTTGTATGGATAGAATAGTCTAGCTTTATTTTCAAAAGGTACGAATGTCCTATGACGTAAGTAAAACCGTAATTATGCAACACCTAAAAATTTAAAAAACAACACCTATAATATTCATAGATCTTCGTTATTTTCTATTCTGATTCATTTTGAACACTCGGGGAAAAACTGAAGGGGTGTTCTAAGATTGACGGCGTTGTCTGTGCCCTCGTAACTATAAAAGTAGAGCCGTTTTTTGGAACCATAAGTAATGAGGATATTCACCAGCTCTGAAAACCAGTTTCGAGGAATCAGAGGCGATAATAAACAATAATAAATAAATATTCACGGACACTTAACACAACGCCTTCTAGTCCCAAACTAAGCAAAGCTTGTAGGTACTATGGAAACTAGATGGCTGATAGAATACATACATACATTTATGTATGTTTACATTTACAATATGCAATACGTAGTTCCTACGTAAGAAAAAGCGGGACTCCCATTCTACCAAAAACCTCGTTTTGTATGAAACGTGATTCAAATGTTGATCCCCGTTTCATACATCGTTCGTTTTTCGAAAGCACGGGTCTAGTTCGAGAGTTTCGCCAGTCTGCTAAAGTCCATACTCCAAGATCTGGTGATGACGAACAATGATGAAGGATATTTTCATAATACTAAATTTTTTGTAAAGTTTTCTGCTATTCAAACATTTTGAACATTCGTACTCTTTGCAGCGCACGAAAAAGGTTTTAGTCGTAAGTTTTTAATGCTCGTTATCAAACCTTGCCATACCCAGGTTCCTAGGTGTTCAAGACCTAGGACCGATGAACTTGACATTCACGTGCTTAGCATCACGACAGGAAAGGGCTATTACTTGCTCTACTATATAATTTTATGTGCTTAGGTAATAAATGGCTAATAATTGAGGGGTGCCAACTGAGATAAGATTTATTATAAGTAATTTTTTTCAGTAACTTACTAAATATGACAAGGATTTTAAAGTCAGGGTGAGTAAAATGACTCTGTCGAATTTTAGATTTATTTAATGTTTTTTATAGGTACTTACCCACTTATAGCGTCTCAAAATAAAACATCAATACATTTTTTAACATTTTTTTAACATGAAGGTTTTACACCAAACTGATTATCTTTAGGTGTAAAAAAAAACAATAGGTAACCTATACATACATACAGGCTAAAAGCCCTAAAATTTGGTACCTACTTACATGTTGGCTAAGAAAACATTGAACCCAGTCTGAAATGCGACGGCATATTGTAGCTAGTTTAATGGTGTTCGTCTAAGAGGTTAAAGTCCTGTATGGTGTTCAAAACCAGTTGCTATGGTTATTTGACGTATCGTGATAAAATCACCATGAAAATGTCTAAAAACAAACTTTTTTGAATAATCTATACATCTATACAAATATTATAAAGAGGAAAGGTTTGATTTTTTGTTTGTTTGTTTGTTTGTATGAATTGAATAGGCTCCGAAACTACTGGACCGATTAAAAAAATTCTTTTACCATTAGAATCCTACATTATCCCTGATGAACATAGGCTATATTTTATCCCGGAATTCCCACGGGAACGGGAATTACGCGGGTGAAACCGCGAGGCGCTGCTAGTGATAGAATAATTTCAGTATACTTACACAATTTTATCTACTGGTTTGTATTCATTCATTTTTAATTCGTTTAACGTGAGTTTTGCAAATAATCATAATGTGAAGAAAAAAAATCGTCATAAAACTATGTGCTGATATGATGAAAAAATTATGATGTTTGCCTTTATTTCTGCTGACTTCTTTTATCTCCAATACTTACTAGTACTTAAATATAATGTATTCAAAACGATATTCAAACGTTTACAATTACAAACGACTACAATTTTTTTCATTCCAGCTGTTATAAAAAATCATTTTGGAAAATACTTAATTTTAATTACCTACCTATGTAGCCAAATTAATCATGGTATTATTATGAGCCTAATCAGATGTTTATCCAAAAATGCTTGTAAAAAAAATAAAATACATCGTTGTTATAACCACAGAGACCAATAACCGATCAAAGCAACCAACGACCAATTAATCGTGATATCTCACTTGCTCCCTAACACATAAAATCCGAGGGTCAAAGTAATTTGGGGGTGATTTCAGTGCGTGATTTCAGCCCTTGCACGCGATTTCACACCACCAAATTCATGGGCTACTAAATACTCTACCGATGTGTTCTTGCCGCATTCACGTTCAGCCGCTGTCACTGGCCAGAAGCATACGCGACTCGAGGCTACGCGAACCTTTAAAAATAAACGTGTTTGAATTTTTGAATCTTGATTCTCATTTGTTTAGTTGCATATTTTTTTGTTTGAGCTCTCTCTGAATATTTTTATTTTCGTTTTGTGTTTTTGTGAACAAAAGTTTATCATCATGGAAGGCTGCGGAATGAACTGCATAAAGTTCCTGTTGATAATCTTTAATGGATTATTTATGGTGAGTACATGTGAGCACAATCAAATAATAATTTGAATACATTCAAACTTTTTGATACATATTGTTCTTGTTGGCTAAAAATAATAGAAATGTGTCACCAATCCACGAAAGTCTATTTTCATCTCGAGTGTCTATGTGCCATCTGTTTGGGACAGTGCTCGGGTCACTTCGCTCTGTTTACTATCAATTTAATAAGACAGCAGCTGCAGAATAGATTTTAGGTCTACCTACACAAGTACTTTGTACCTACACAAGTATTACACGTGGTGACAATTGACATTCAGAAACTTTTTCTGAAGTTTTATTTTTTAGCCTTGATATTCCGCCTTAGTGTCAGTTCCATGTGTTTTTATTGACATGATATATAAAAAATGTACTTACCTACTGGCAATAGAAATATCGACCCACTTTGAATTTTCTTTTGCTATTTAATAATGTATTCAGGTCATACAAACTCATTATGGATATTCAAGGCACAAGAATAATGAACGTAAAAGGTTGGATCGTCCTAATACGTCGTAGTATAGTAGTTTCATTCATCAGTTGAGCTGAGACTAACTTGGACTTGAATCTGTTTAGTTTGAATGAATGTCAAGGCGCCACATTGGGCGCCACAGCCGATTTAATTTAGCAAGTAGATACTTTCAACCAACTGGTTGACGATTCCGTTTATTCCCACCTGTTCTGTTGAGTAGTTCTGTTGACAGAACTTCTGAGATTTTTTTTCCCATTAGTTCTGTGACTTAAAAGACTATGCTTTACACCTGACTTATCTCTACTATTCCCACCTGTTCTGTTGAGTATAATTCTGTTGACTGAACTACTGGTAATTTATCCGCATTAGTTGTGTGATTAAGAAAAACTTTACTAACATAATCATACAATTTAAATTGTATGATTGTATGAAATACGTAACTGAAATACCTAAGTTCTCTAAAATAAAATAAAATAAAATATAGTCATCCATTTAAATAATATATTTATCGTGCCAGAAATAACATAAAACTACATTGTAAGAAGTCACGATAATTATAATAATAACGTATTAATTATAACTTCAAGTTACTCATCTGATGACGGAAGGAAACTATTACGGAATACCTACATGGGATTACTCATAATAACTTCTACGACATCATACTTATAAAATCTTTCTAGTATTTATTCCGCTGACCTTTGGTAAAAAATAAAACAGAGGTGCGCAATCTGTCTCATTAGCTCTTGGAAGAGCCACAGATCATATAGTATTATACGTAGAGCTGACTCATCGGGCGATACTAACACCGACACGACACCGACTGGTCCATTATTATCGCTTCAAGGTGTCGGCGCCGACAGAATCTGAAAATGTTTTTCCAATGAAATTCAGTAAAGTAACTTTTCGTACCACTTGCTCAAAAAAGTGACATTCTATGCCACAAAAAGCGAACATAACAATAGTCATTTTTAATCTGTTAAGACAGGGAGAGAAAATTGTACTGGATTTCTTTCATCCTCTAGAGAAAGTGATTTAAATTTGGAATACAATTTATACTGAACTACATCTGTGTTTACACCATTGAGTTTGTGTACAAAGCATTATACATCTTTTTGAAAAAGGAATACGCATTTATTATGCAGGCCGTATGAGCTTGATGCCTTTGCTTTTCCGACAAAAAAATATTAGTCTAGGAAAATGCCGCGTTTTTGTTTTCTTCAAATACATAAACGTTAAGTTTATTTTAATTAATTTTTATAAATAAGTTAATGTTCTAAAATGCTATCTCATTATTATTATTGTGTTAATTTTTTCGCAAATGGTACGAAAAGTAGAGTATTTTCCTCGGTGATAAAGCTGTCTTAGTCTTGGGTGAACTTAAATCCCTCGCTACTCTCAGGACTCGTCTTAAATCCCTCGCTTCGCTCGTGATTTAAGTTTTTAACACCCTCGCTACGCTCGGGAGTAAACTTCGAGTCCTTCGTTACGCTCGCGATTTAAATCGTCACCCGCGACAGAAGACACTTCTTTATCCCCTTGTATAATAATCTACTATTTGGCTTTAACTTTTCAAGGGCTCTAAAGTGTATAAATATAATGTGCTTATGTATAAAATAAATTATTTTCCTGGAAATATTTTATGCGATATTTTTATTCTGTATGTTAAACACGTAGGTACTTAAACCTTAATAGAATTCCGCGCCTAACACGCCTAGTGTTGAATTTTTATTAAACACGCACATTTTTGATCCTCCATCGTTTCTGATAAATACCTAGCGGCCACGTAAACACGCTGTGCATTATAATGAGCGTTTATCTTTTAATACGCCACTAAACTATATTTTCTGTTTTTATAAAAAAAAAAAAAAAATTCACGGACACTTAACACAACGCCTTCTCGTCCCAAACTAAGCAAAGCTTGTACGATGGAAACTAGATGGCTGATAGAATACATACATACGTTTTTTTTTGTAAATACATACTTATAATACATAGAAACACCCAGACACAGAAAAAACATCTATGTTTGCCACACACAAATGTTTGTTCTCGGTGGGGATCGAACCCACGACCCACAGCACGAAAGACAGAGCTACTACCGACTGAGCCATGACGCCTGTCAAAAATAACCTAAATATAATGTAAAATCAAACAATAACACGTAGGATAGATGAATTTATTCTACATGCAATATCTAGGTATGTATACCTACTTAGTTACACAATATTAAAAGGAAGCACACCCAGCTGGGGTCCAAATATTCATTATTATATTTATTTTATTTCTAAATATCTAAGTAAATTATTCAAGAAATTTTCTTAACATCGCACTAAGCCATTAAAGCCTGAGATATAATAAACTTAGTAAGTAGGTACACACAATTATTTTAAAGCTAACAATAGTTCGTGACCTGGTCACGCCAGGTCATCGATTCCCATTACCGATGATATATTTTGGAAGTATTGTCTCTGGAGTAGGTATGTAACGACCACCATCAATCAATGGTACCATTAATCAACGAAGCGCAAATAATGTGTACTTCACTGTTTAATCGATGTAATTGATTGTAGGCTGTCCACAGTTTCCACCTAGCTTATAAGTAAAGAAGATGAAAAACTCTAGTAAATATTTCAAAAGTAGGTAGGTATTTATAAAAAAAAGTAATTTTATCAGTCTACAGAAGTCCACTGCTGGACACAGGCCTCCCAGGATTCCATAAAAGACTAATCTTACTCCTGAATACTAAATAAAACCTTAATTTAATTTAATATAGCCTTTTATTGCCTTTTTTAGCCGAATGGCTATAATTTGGAAGTTTTCAAGAGTAGAGTGAATAGGTATCTTCTAGGTAACCGTGCTACATCGTTGACCACATCATTGCTTAACATCAGGTGAGATTGTGGTCAATCGGTTGCCTATATTGTATAAAAAAAAAACAAAAAAAAATATTCCTTGAATTACTTATAGGTATGAGCTAATTCATTTAACATAGTAAAAAAAAAAATTATTTTATTCAATATTCATGCACATTAACAATGATTAGGTACCTACATTATAGAAATAAGATTTTTTCGCTTACTTAATGCACTTATTATAGTAATAAATTCTTAGGTATATAGTAAAAAAAGTTTTGGTATCAAAACCAACCAAAACTTTTTACTATAAGAATAATCCCAACCGCATTTGAAGTTCTAAAAATAACTATTAATTTCACGCACAGTTGAATACATACTCCTTTTCGCTCCGCAAAGAAAATTAATTAACCATTCATTTTTCAGTCAAAGAAACTACACAGCTATCATTTTTTCTCAACGCTCACAGGCGGGTCAGTAAAATTAGGTCGTGCATGAGAAATAATGTCGGTCGATATGCCGACATGTCATCGCTGGAAATACCATGGTTCAATGGTGTCGATCTGATAATTTTAACAACGATATTTTTGTAACGTAGGTATAAATAAAAATAAGTATTCTAGTTCACACAACGTTGTCCCAATCTAAGCAACGCTTCTATTGGAACTAAGTAGATTGCTGATAGACTACTTAGTAGGGATTTCTGAGAAACTATCTGAGCCTGTTAAATGACCACTGAAGATATTGATAACTCTACTTGTAGTGCTTTGACTAGATAGATGATTGCTCATAGCGATAAAGGCCGCTCATGGTTTTTCAGGTAAGAATAATGAACTCTGTATTTATTCTATCATTTCCTTACGTGGTGTACAATAGACAGTTTTCTATCTATCTCTATCTATAGATGGTTCTATATTCAACTCAGCTTCTACTCCGAACTAGCTGTAGGGAATAATAAATTAATAAACACACCAAGAGAAGAAAAAGTCTTGTTTCCAATGAATCGCGAATCGACGGAAATAAATTCCTTACTGATGTCATGTAACATCATCACCACTTAATAGTTCAAATAGCGACAATTTATCCAATTGATTCAAAGTCATGGCGAACGGTAGATTTGTAGCAGATTCCAATTAAAAATGGCCTTATACGATGCGAATGTCGAGAACGTGACATTGCATTCATTTGCTTCTGCAATTTGTGATAACAAAAAACTGCCACCTCACATAATTGGACAAAACTAACTATGCAACAAGATACAAGCTATAAAAACAAATATCTATGCAAGGGACTAAAATGACTGTAAAACAATACTATTTAGTTTTTTCCCCAGCAAACTATCACAAACAAATTTTTTGCTCGTTTAGCTAATGTTGATGCAAATCTATATCACCATGGATAATGACGTCATGTGGACAAGATTACATCCCATCAAGGTGAATCCATTGTGAAACTCCATTCAATGCCGTTGCACACTGCGACCCACACTATTTATGGTATAAACATTTACACTGTTTCACCCATGGGTCTAAACCTTTTAGCACGTATCAACTATGTTTCACAAAAAATTATAAAGATTAAAAAACTGCAGGAAGCCCTTAATTCCATATACGCTCTATGACCACTAGAGAGAGAGTAGAAAATTAGGTAGTAAAAACATTTTTGACGTGTTATAGTATTCTTTAGCGTTAGTTACGATTGTGTGCACATAATAGTACATTGTTCACCGAGAGGAGAAAGTGACCGATTACCGTCGAGGGTGTCGTTTGAAGCCCAAGCCGTAGGCGAGGGCTTTAAAACACTCGAGATCGGGAATCGCACTTTCTCTCGATTGATACATAGTGCTTTATACTACACCTACGAGGAAAATAAAAAACTAAAACTGAATCCTCAAACAACACACAAATTGAAAATGGCGCCAATGGCGTCTGCAATTTTCACATGTTCTTTTTTTAAATGGTTTATCCTGCCGCCCCAGGGTCGCACTGCCAGTCCGACACCATCCAACACACAGCTAGTGGCCAGTGTCATGTTGCGAACTTGGAGATAAAAACTCACTGTAAAAACTTTTTGGCTTTTGATATTTAGGTTACCGGAGCATAGTCTTACCCAAAATTAAAAAAGAAAAAGCACGTAAGAAATGGATTTTGATACACTTTTCTCTCCCGCTCAGATGCGTTTTCTCCCCGCATATTTGTTCGATAT
The DNA here is from genome assembly GCA_947507515.1 of Eulithis testata. Classification (NCBI taxonomy): domain Eukaryota; kingdom Metazoa; phylum Arthropoda; class Insecta; order Lepidoptera; family Geometridae; genus Eulithis; species Eulithis testata. The sequence continues at coordinate 10,892,936 of OX382197.1, forward strand.
GCAATGACGTACTTTCTACCGTAAATTTGATAAAGTATCAAGGTACTTTCCAAGCAGGTGTAGTATAAAGAACATTTTTACGCTAAGACAAATGTTATTCAACCTTTTTGTTCTCAATTTATGTTTGTTTTCAAATTTAAAAACATTTGAACAACGTTTGAACTTTCTGTTCTGAAATGAGGTTACTATAATTACACGCTGAAACCGTTCTGAAACACCGTTTTAATATATTCAAATATGAACCAACACCTCGACTAAAATTTCGTGTTTATGGATTGTTTATCGACCAATTCCGGGGCGTCACCTAGCGTTGCCCCGGCTTAATAGTAGTCTGACCTATTTTTGTTGGTTTAAATCATTTTAACTGACGAAAACAGATGCTAGTTTTCTTCGCGATGCTGAACTTTTAACAAGATTTATAAACTCCTTTATGAAATGAAGACAGTTATTCAAAAATTAAAAAAAACTTGTTGCAATCTCTTTAGCTAGGTTAGACACGACAACCAAAAAGTATTTACGTTCCTTGGGTTATAGGTATTATGACGCTTATGATTCCCTCCACAGATTTTCGGCATCGTGATCATAGCAGCAGCATGCGTGGACATGGGCATGATGAAAGGCTTTGCTGGAATGGAGACCAGCGGGCACGAGACAGATGCGGTGCTCATCGCAGTTGGAGTTCTGATCATCATCATTGCAGCCTTCGGGTGCTTCGGAGCTTGGAAGGAGAGCCCTAAGTTACTCTACATTGTAAGTTTTACTCTATACAACATCTTTATGCGTGATTGGTTATAATCAAAGTACACAGAAGAGAAGTTAAAGTGATGGACAGATGGACGACTTTGGTCGTGGAAGTCGGCGTAACGAAGGCCTAATTGTTCTTTCTGGAAAGTTTTAGAGGCCTTTAGGTGCCTATACAGGGCTCATGATAATAAGAGTAAACCATAGGAAGTATATGATCAATGAGAAAATAAACAATCGCCAGCTTGTTTATTCACTTATAGAGTCCTACTTGATTGTGCCATGGCTATGGCTATTTCTGTTGGGTTTTCATTTCCTTCGACCGGGGTCATTATAGTTTCAAACATGTGCCTGTCATTTCATGATAGGTAATTATGGGGTGTGGTATTGACATACGACTTTACTATGCTCAGATCATGATAAAGCCGAATAATTGCATTGCTGAGCGCGGTATACCCCGTTAGAATGATAAATTCCTAGGACACCATCAAGTAGGCAAATAAAAAACTTCCATACAAACCTGTAGTAGGTTAAACTAACCTACACAAGTACACAACCACATCACTGTTCAAACAATCACTTTAATCAAATAAGCGTTCTTACTTATAACGTGCGTGTGTGGTTTCCTAATTTTTAACCACTACGCACAAAAATTACTACGGACCGCTGGCTGTTAGTATTTATTTTGTAACCCCACCTACACTGGTTTGCAAGCTGCTTCATTTCTCTTTACTGATACGTAGGTTTTCATAATTGGGCAAGCTTTAGAAGACGTTCATTTGGTGGGATGGAATCCGCGTAGGACTAACCTATTGTTTTGGGATCTAGATGGAGATCTCTATCTACCTTTATGAATAAGTAAGAACCGTAGAATGACGACGACGTCTAAAGAGGGTATTCAGCAGACTGAGCATAAAACAGAGGCTTACAGCACATTAGTAGTTTGTAAATAAATAAATAAATAAATACTTTTAGACATCACACAACGCTCTCTAGTCCCAAACTAAGCAAAGCTTGTACTATGGAAACTAGATTGCTGATAGAATACTTATATACATTTTTTTTTGTAAATATACATACTCATGTAACATAGTAACACCCAGACACAGAACAAACATCTATGTTTACCACACAAATGTTTGTTCTCGGTGGGGATCGAACCCACGACCCACAGCACGGAAGGCAGAGCTACTACCAACTGAGCTATGACGCCTAGTAGATGACTTTATTGCCGTAGGATAGCCCGGAATACCCAAAATCAAGAAAGGTCAAGAAAGAGGGTTTTACGAAGGAGACTCAGTGTATTGAAACTGTAGATTACTTATGATGGTGGTGATTAAGGCAGTAAGCAAATTCATGAGAAAAGCTTTTCATTATTGTGATACATATTTCAGTTCATCGGCTGCCTTATAATCATTATCCTGCTAGAACTGTCGGTCGGCATCGCTGCCGCAGCCCTACGACCGCAGATCGAGGAAAACATGAAGAACCAGCTTCGAGCCTCCTTCATCAAGAACAAGTCTGTTAAGGAAGAGGACTCTACCTACAGGGAGTTCTGGGACAAGATTCAAAGCAATGTAAGTTTTTCTAGAAAATCAGCTGCAGTAGATATTTCATTCTACTTATTTTTGGCCCAACATGAAAACACTGGACTACCTATCACTCTGTTCTGCCATCTGTTTACGCCTTACCTTGTTTGAAAGGGCATAGTATTCAAGCGACTTTTATACACGGTGTAACATAAATACCCTATAAGTTCGAAAGGGGGGTATTTTACAGGTCATGGAGAATAGTATTTGTTCTACGACTTTTGCGATTTCGAAGTTTTTCATTCATAAAATGAGCTCGTAACTTTTACTTAAAATGTAGCTACACACAGCTCGCGTGTGCGTGCGACGCGGTAGGATAGTACATGCGTGTGCATGGGTTTACGCAAATTGTAAACAAACACTTAGGGTTGTCACAAATTTCTAAAATAATAACAGTAACTTTTGTGTGAAAATTTCAATTACGATTTATTGATTTATTTATTGCACACGTCCAAGCACTCAGGTGGTCGGTCTGATTACGCCCTCTTCGGGCTTATAGGGTAATTATGTTACACCTTGTATAACTGCTGTATACTACTGCTGCTCCTGGTATGTAGGCAGAATGCAGAAGCATCTGCCATAATGTATGATCAAATTAAATCTAGATTAATATTCAGAAAACCACTTTCAAATATATCTTACTAGGTGCCGCCTGCGACTTCGTTAGTTGGATCCCGATGATTTTTCGGGATAAAAAGTAGCCTATGTGTTAATCCAGGTCACGGACAATATATATTCCAAGTTTCATCCAAATCGGATCAGTATTTTTTACGTGAAAGAGTAACAAACATGCATCCATCTATCCATCCATCCATACTTACAAACTTTCGAGTTTATAATATTAGTAGGACTATAGTAGGTGCCAAATAAAACCGCAATACAGGTCATTCACCCACCTTCACCACGATGTCACAAAATTCAATGTAAGTATGGTAAACAAACAGTACTACGAGATTCGAGCGATTACCGTCTTAGTGACAGGTTTATATGGAAAGCGACAGAAAAATTTAATTTTGTGACATCGCGGTGAAGGTGGGTGAATTACCTGTATTGCGGTGTTATTTGGCACCTACTATAGGCGCCAGTTTTTCAAAACACCACCTAAGCCTAAATCGAAGATAGTCTTCGTCCTCGTCGCCAATAAGCTAAATCCAACTAAACGTGTTAACAGCTCGAATGCTGCGGCATCACTGGCCACAGCGACTATAACGGGTACGAGCCTCGTCTCAACCCTTCTTTCTCGTGCTGCCCTGACGACGGCACTGACCGCGCTTCCGAGATCAAACGCTCAGACTGCCTGTCTCTGGAGAAGTACTATAAAGAGGGGTGTGAGACTAAAGTTCTGGGGACCATTCATAGCGCTGGATTGACTGTTATCGTGTGTGGAATACTCTTCTGTTTCTTGGAGGTAAGTGGTTTCTTGGGACGAGAGTGTATGACATAAGTGCTGATTTCGTTTTTACCTGTTCCATTGAGATGGGGTCTTTTGGTTAGAATGATCAATGACTTTTGAAAAACCAAGGGGTATGTTCTGAGATAAAATACTGGAGAATACCATTTACCATTCTGGGTTGACTGTCACATCTGTAACACACGATATACTTAAAGAACAGTAGCTATTTATTGAAGGTCACTCTTAGGGCGCTTGTAGACGTCCGTTTTTTTCGCCGGATACCGGACCGGATTTTTTGCCGGATTCGCGGCGGTGTATGATTTCTAATGAATGTGTGTACACGCGCCGGAACAAATTATAGGATAGCTGTTTTTGACGGTCCGTTATCCGGTGAAAAAAAACGGACGTCTACAAGCGCTCTTAATTTCCTTGACAGTCACTCGTTAGAAAAGCACTTTTCATGAACAATACATTCGACTTTCGCGTGACTTCCACTGGTAGTTTCAGTATGGTGATTAGGCGTTGGTCACGCTATGCCAGAATTTATAGTCTTATCGTAGATCTTCTGACCTAGGTGAGCTAGGTCAGATGTTAACTAAAAGTTTATACCATGTATCAGGAAATCAAACCTAAATCTAGGGAAATAAAGAACGTTTTTATGCTTCGTAATTTCGTGATGGTGAAATTTCCAAATTCATTTAGGTCAAACAAAATGACCAATTTAAGTCTTTATTATTTCTAAAAAGTCTTAAGAAAGCAAAGAAAACGCGTATAAAGGAGCAATAACACAACAAAATAAATCAGTCATGCTTTATTTCGTTGTATGAAACACTTATGTTTGCTATCACACAAATGTCTGTTCTTATTGGGGATCGAACCTACGACCCGCAGCATGGAAGGCAGATCTAATACCAACTGAGCTGTGACGCTGTCACATTTTATACATATAGTACCTTGGAAGATAAATAAACATATAGTACCTACATCAAAGTCAAAATCTGTATTTTTTCTATATGAATAGCCAACAAAAAACTTTTAATTTCAGGTTGCAGGCATAGTCCTAGCATTATGGCTAGCACACTCCATAAAAACGTCGGATAAGAGTCGGGAAACCGCCTAGACTTACATAGAGCACGTTGTGATTTCATAGTTTACGCACATTACCGTAAGTTACCGTTTTAATTATTACGTAAGATGCATTTGATGTTGTAATAAATTATTTTAGAGTTTCGTTCAGTTTTAAAAATCGAACATGTTGCTGTTTATTTTACGTTACAACTGATGTCAATTATTTTTATATCAAAGTGACGTTTTATTAGAAATGCAATATGATATTCAGAGTAAAGCGTTGTAGTTTGTATTGATTTTAATAGTATTTGTCATAATTATCTATTTATTTAAACTAAATCAATAATTTCTAAATAGTAATTAGTATTTTATTTGCCATCTTGTTCCCTTTAGTTAGTTTGGGACTGAATGGTGCTGAATAAAACGCCATCAGTATTATTTTCAATTGTTCTATAGTGTAGGTAATGTTCAAAGAACAAAATCTTACCGTAATAATTATTTCTACAATAAGTACTTTTATAAACTGCAATGATATGATTAGAAGAGTTTCTTTTTTCGATATTAAAGATTGATTTTACTCCAATTCTAAAATTTATATATTAATATCTATAAAAAAATTACTTCTGCTTATATTTTACAGTGAAACAAAATTTAATTGAGCACATAGGATAATATCATAATTTAAGCTAAATTCTTTAAATTAATATTTATTACTTAATGCTTTAATTTAATTCGACTAGTCATTATTAATAACCAAAACACCGTAATTTAATTTTACTAAGTAGTAATTTTATTTAATTTTTATTTAATGTTAATAAGAAATGAATGTGTCATTCCTTTAAAAAATAATAATAAAACAATTTGAAAACTAGAGATTCTATGTTAGTTTTAAGCTTGATAAATGTTATAGATTTTAAAATAAATTAATATGTCCGAATCTTATTTTATTTTTGCCTTAATTTTATTGAGTCTATAAAGTGCATCATAAAAAACAAAAGAATGTTACATAAAAGAAAGAAATAATAATTACCAATACTTTAAGGGCTCAGGCACCTTTGACGGAAATTCCGTCGCGGAAATACCGCGGGTGTCAATCCGGTACCATACTTCCGCGACCGATCTTCCGCGTAGTGTGGCCGCTATTTATAATTTATATGCAATAACATGTATTGCGTTCCGCGACGGAATTTCCGCGACGGATCATCCGTCGTCCGCGACGGAATTTCCGTCAAGTGTGCCTGAGCCCTAAGGGCTGTCAAAAATAATCACATAACTATTGATCTAAAAGCTTTTCAAAAAACTTCTTCGTTTCGTCCGTACCCCTGTGAATTTGATGGAGATTTCTAACTGACTAATTTTACTGGGCCAAAGTAGGGCCAGTGCCTGGATCACGAATAAATCTGTCAGTCAAAGCGTTACGTAAACCTGACGTATTCGAATCATATTGCGCGTTGACGTCAATACGACTGTCGAAACGTTGTAGTGTCACCGCGCAGTGTATCTCGAATACGCTAGCGTTACGATACGTTTACGATTGTCACATTTATTCGTGATCGAGGCACAGATGGAAAAAAAATCGCTAATTAGTGGGCTCCATAGGAATAACCTTACGTCATTTGCATGATATTATTATTATTGCATGATGCTATTGTGACGTCAATAAAGACGTTAAAAATAACACCAAAGTTATAATTTAATCTAGCAGGAATGCGGAAATATATCAAAGGTCAATACAAAGATAAAATTTTTATATATTATTACACGAACAAACACACCCTTTTGCAACAGCGATACACACACTTAGCCTTTTATAAATAAATAAATAAATAAATAATAAATAAATATTGACGTACACTTAACACAACGCCTTCTAGTCCCAAACTAAGCAAAGCTTGTACGATGGAAACTAGATGGCTGATAGAATACATACATACATTTTTTTTTTTTGTAAATACATACTTTTAATACATAGAAACACTCAGACACAGAACAAACATCTATGTTTGCCACACAAATGTTTGTTCTTGGTGGGGATAGAACCCACGACTCACAGCACGGAAGGCAGAGCTACTACCGACTAAGCCATGACGCCTGTCATGGCTCAAAACAAAAAAAAAATGAAATGAAATGATTAAAACCTGTGACAAAGGGCGACGTTGTTGAAGTAATTGATAGGCATCTTATTCATACTTTTTAAATGTGATTATTTACTAAAAACATGCAAAGAAACTGGATAGTGTGGTGGGTTTAACAATATTGTGAGATTCTTTAAAGTACTGTCTATTATTCAATTGACTTAATGTAGGAATGCGAAAGAGAATATACCTAATATTCATACAAAAAGCTAGCTATGAGTCTAAATTCAAACGTTCGTAATTTATCTTAATTTAACCACTCAATCAAATAAACAACAATCACATCTAAAACTGTTATAAAGTTAATTTGCCAAATATTTTAACAACTTCAATTGGAATTGCAAGAAACCCATTGTACACCTTTTACTAAATTTTAAATAAAAATACAGTGACAAGATTTATGTAAACAAGCGACTAGATATAAGCAAAACCTCGACTAAACCACATTACAGTAAAAGACTTCACAAGGGAATGTGCCAACAGTAAATTATTCAACCCAAAACAAAAGTCAGTAAGTACGGCCTTCTTCGTTAAGCTAATTATGATCTTTCTAGCCTAGTTACTGAATTTTATTTAGTTAAATACGGTCCCAATTTTCGGACAATATGACTAATTCCCTATCTACAGATTTGGTCCCCTATACCGAGAGTTTTGAACGTACTATAATTTATAGACGTTTCATTATTCTAATCTACATTTTTTATCACAGAGATCGACGTGACTACGATATTTTACACTATTCTACATAATTAATAAATTATATCTATTTTTATTATCAACCAGCAATCAGTGTAACATGCTGAAATAATTTTAATGCCCTCAAAAATTCAAAATAGTCTGACTGATGATACTTATAAAGTGAAAGATATAGTTGTATCAAAGTGAAAGATATAGTTGTATCAAAGTGAAAGATATAGTTGTATCAAAGTGAAAGATATAGTTGCATCAAAGTGTATATCACTTTGTTCTACAAAGTGATTACAGAAACATTCCGTGCTAGTTATTTTCTTCAGTGATTTCAACGATGATAATTATTATGTGAAGGAAAGAGTGACATCCAAAAGTTCTTCTCTCAAACAAATTCCTCAAGTGGACTAGAAATCAGTGCCGTTTCTTATTTATTTAAATCTCAAGAAAAGATTAGGGGAGTCTTCTTAGCTCAAGATTCAAAATGTGCTTGCAAATTCGCTTGTAGCTTCCTGCGTTCCTTTCGGATTGAATTTGCCAGCCATACAGCCAAACCTACGCAGAGAACCTGAAAATTTACAAAAGAGATTTTAAGCCTGTGTAACCTAATAGCACACCCACTAGCGGATCTAGGGGTGGGGTGAACTAGAGGACTCAAGCCCCAGAAGCTCTGGATCTACTCAAGGGTGAACCAGGATTTATCAGGACAAGCCCAAGCGGAATCAAGTCTTTCCCAATCCAAAACCCTGGAACCGCCTCTGTTCACATGTGAGTCTTAAGAAACAGAGACGACTGGAGCCTCCTATTTAGGTACAAGAAGATTCAAATAAATAAATAAATATCAATGTAAAATTTACCTAAACCATGTGAAAGCAATAAATATATTGAGTATTGAGTATCTTTGGACATTACACACAACACCCTCTAGTCCCAAACTAAGCAGAGCTTGTACTATGAGAACTAGATTAGAACTAGATAATACTTATATACATATTTTTTTGTAAATACATACATATAATGCATAGCAACACCCAGACACAACACAAACTTTTATGTTTTGCCACAGAAATGTTTGTTCTCAATGGGGATCGAACCCACGACCCACAGCACGGAAGGCAGAGCTACTACCGACTGAGCCATGACGCCTGTCATGGTTCAGTCGGTAGTAGCATATTACTTACTTCCAAACAAGTAAAGATAATCCCAGTTAAAATGAAAATATTCCCCTTCACGGCCTTCCTCGATCTAAATACGTCTTCGCAGCCTCGATTATAAAACGTCTGCTCGGCTAGACAGGTCGCGTGCAACTGACGCCTAGCGCCGCCATCTCGAAGGGGATGTGCGCGGGCGCAGCATGATGCTGGAATATCACGGTGGAGTATGGAGTAGTCTAGGGGACCATCGACTCCGCAGCATTGATACTATAAGAGAAATGAACATCTCAATTAACTAATAAGTAGGATAAACTACCCTAATCTTGGCACCCCCACCAATTGTTGGCCTTTCTCTGATTTATCCTATTTACTAAATAAGGACATACACACACTCATAAACGAAGTCAATTCACTATTCCTTTTTTTATTATTTTAAACTGGATGCAAATTGACCTCTTACCTCAGACTGTATCTTGTCCCAATAGTTATGATGCTTGGCCAACTCGATTTCATCGGTAGAGTTTCTGTAGAACTGCGCTCGCATCTCGCTGCCTCCCCCCACCCAGGCACTGATCACTGCACCCCCCACTCCTAACACCAGCTCCACGGATACCAGGAATATGAAGAAACATGCGTGCTGAAAAAATACCATTCAAAAAAGTTGTATCAAAACCTTTTGTACCATTCCCCCTCTAAAAAGCTTATTTTATTCACTAAAAACAGTGAATAAAAAGCACTGTTTTTGTGTTTGAATTTAGAACACACTAATATATTTGACCTCCATCTAATTATTGTTTTTGCGCAAGGAGGTTGTATAGCATTGGCTATACATTTGAATAACTCCCTACGGTCGTGATCCAATCATCATGAATCACTCCCTACGGACGTGATTCAGTCGTTAGAATCCTTCACTTGCTCGTGACTCATTTATGGCCCTCACTTTAAATCCGTCTTTTATTCACTAGTTGCATAATATACTATTTTATGCGTTTATGTACCTACGAGTAAAAAAGTGGTAAGTAATTTATGGCAGGCATTATTGTCACGTCAGTGAAACTCGTGTAACATTTCTTACAAACTAAAGTTCAACTTCGTTCATTTTCCACGCTCATTGGAAATAGTCCGATCGATATCCATTACTTATTAATGTCATATGGTGCCGTTTACCTACAAGGATCTTTTACAGCAACGGTACAAGGACAATACAAAAGCGATAGATAGATAAAACGACTGCAGAAAGTACTAAAAACCTACTTACTTATATAAAATATCTAGGTACAGTACACAAACAAAAGAATGTAAAAATGTAAGAACATTTTGACGTCATCAGTACGCATCGCATGTAGGCATTGCCGATGAGCGGTCCGTACGATGCGGATCAGTGGACGCGGTTGTATGAGTTTTTATACAAGGCAAACTAAAATCCGTTGCGTGCGATGCGTCCGATGCGTGCGATGCGGGCCTGTGGACGCTATATAGCCATTACGCTGCGTTTTTAATTTTTTTTTTTTTTATTTATCATTCTAAAAACACATACTTATTTTGTACTCCTAGCACTAAGGAAACCACACGGTTTATAAGGACAATGCTACAGGAGTCTTAGCGTCGATAACCTTACATTAGGTAATAGGTAGGTTCTAATAATAAATAAATAATAAATAAATAAATATTCTTGGACATATCACACAACGCTCTCTAGTCCCAAACTAAGCAGAGCTTGTACTATGGGAACTAGATTGCTGATACATTACTTATATACATTTTTTTTTGTAAATACATACTTATAGTACATAGTAATACCCAGACATAGAACAAACATCAATGTTAGCAACACACAAATGTTTGTTCTTGGTGGGGATCGAACCCACGACCCACAGCACAGAAGGCAGAGCTACTACCGACTGAGCCATGACGCCTGTCGAGGATTAGGGATTCACAAGGGATCACAGGATACATCACCTAAAAGCAAGATCAGCTTCGTAATTTAAATATACTCACCACATACAGGACCTTGACATGCTCTCTCAAGGCTCCAATACATCCAATGACAGCCGTCACCACGAGGCACAAGCTTAACGTTATCAGCAAAGAAAAAACTCCTTTGGAGAAGTATGACTGCTCCTCAGGACGTGATTTTTTCTCGCGCATATTGGCGATGCAAAACGCCAGCAACACTAGTCCGAAAACCTGAGAACATTTATTTTTAAGTTGTGAAAGTTTCTAGAAGCTTTTCTTCCATCGCTTCCAAGCAGTCAATAGTAAGCGATCAATAATCAATAAGCAAATGGTTCGAACAAAGCCCATAGAAGAGGTGTTTTTTTACTCACAATAACGACTAAATTCAGAACTGTCAGAAAGAATTTCAAACATCGAATGCCGCGAGGCTTCATTTCGGTTGTTTATTTTTTTTTGTTTCAAAAATAATTCTAAATTCAATTGTCCGGTCTGTTGAACGATCGGTTCGGAAGTGAAGGCTTATGGCTAGTATCGACCATTGCAATTGACGAACGGTTATTAGTAGTAGCTGCGGCGATAGTCACAAGCAGAGCGAGATGATATTGCGAAGAAAGCTCTTCAGAATAATTTTATTGTGTTAACTGTAAGAGCAACCAGTATTCTGCGTTTCCCACTTTTATTTAATTTGATCTTATTTTTCGCTTTTTTACAAGCTCACAAAACTGCGTTGCGAGCGGCACATTGCCCACATGCGGGCCTAGGATGCGCACGTGAGATATTTGTCATGTCGTTCTGTCAAAATGTAAGCATTTTGCACCAGTTTAGGTACTATTGCATTATCTGTGGTAATGTTGTCGACAAAACGCGCCTTGTTATTGTACACTTTTGACACTTGTTACTCGTCGTACCTCTCTGAGGACGAGATAATAGTCATGCAGAAATGTCAAAAGTTGAAGATTCAAAGGCGCGGTTTCTCGACAGAATTACCACAGATAATGCAATAGTTCCTAAACTGGTGCAAAATGCTTACATTTTGACAGAACGACATGACAAATATCTCGCGTGCGCATCCTAGGCCCGCAGGGGGGCAATCTGTATCTCATAAAAACCTGCCAGGTTTCTTCTTCTTCCTCTTTACCCTATATGGCCTGTGTCCGTCATTTCGACAGACAATTTTGGCAGTGTCAAGTGATGAATTTGTATTATTATAAGTCAAGTCATTCGTAAAGTCGGCTGTCGTTTGTTTTGTAGAGAAAATGGTGGATTTTCTCTTCAAAAACTGAAACGAATTTTCATATTCAGAGAAACCACTTTACACACATTTATTCCAATGGCTCATACTTTATGTTACGACCTAAGTATTATTGGTTAAAATTCCACCAAAATTAAACAACAATACTCACAATAACACAAGAAAAAGTTTTAAAATAAAAGTGCTCTAGTGTTTCAAAAAATGTCAAAACTCGAATCCCCGCCAGGTCTGGACTGAACTATTTTCATACAAAATCATAGCTATTCTCTGACTGAATAATGACATTAGCACTTTTCAGCGCGTTTCTTGCCGTCAAAAGCTTCTTCTTATATTATAAAATTCTCGTGTCACAATGTTCGTTCCCGTACTCCTCCGAAACGGCTTGACCGATTCTCATGAAATTTTGTGGGCATATTGAGTAGGTCTGAGAATCGGCCAACATCTATTTTTCATACCCCTTAGTGATAAGGGTTGCATGCGAGCAAAGCCGCGGGCGACAGCTAGTGTTTTTATATATCTGTGGCCATATTTGTAGTAAATGCTTACCCGTGTGGGCCAAATAGGTCCAGTTACTGAGTAAATTGACTTATTGAAAGCTCTACTCTCTTCCGCTCCGCTTATCACTAAAGAAAGTTTATAGAGCGTGGGAATCCATATGTTCGATTCCCCACACTAGGCCGTCGTCCTCAAGTCTTTGTCTTCGGTTGTTACCATTCTCACTTCAATCTTATTCCCTCTCTGTAAGAGTTCATTTTCAACTGCCTTAGGGATTTTCTTTTCATGTTTTCAGGTGCCCTTATTTAAATCTTCAATTACTTTGAGTTATAGTACATCGACATAGAGTTTATTTTTGACCAACGCAGTTCGTACAAGCTAATATCTTATTTAATGGTTTTTATCATGCGGTCGGGTGCATTTGCAAATGCCCTTTGCATTATTAAAAAAATAGACTCAAGAATTATGTGTCATAGCAATGCAGCACAGTTGTATGTTTCTTTATGTTGCTATGAAGAAAATTAGACTGCTTATCTAATAACTCTTTCTTGATCCTATTAAAAAAAAAATTGTAATGTTCCATTTGTTCGCTTTTCTCAGCTTTTACTTACAGATACAGAGCTCGAGAAAAAAAAATTGTACGCGGAAAAATAATAAAGTTAAAATTAAAATCAAAATTTAATATTTAACTGTATAGTCATACATTTCAACGCTATTTTTAATGTCATTACTCACTAACATGGCCAGCACCATGCCCATTGCCTGAAATAGAAACAGAATTTATTATTAAAATCAATTACATTTTAAACTAAAAAATGGTGCTTGAACTGCTTATGCTATGATCATGGCAATACAACTTGCACGAATTAATAATTCGTCCAAGCAATACAAGTTTACACAATAGATAATTTATTTTTCGATAAGCGATAAGACCGCCCATTGTATGTCATAGACTTAAGTTATTATGTTTCCTGTATGTTTAGTTTTTAGTTGTGGTGTGCAATAATAGTACATTGTTCACCGAGAGGAGAAAGTGATCGGGAATCGCACTTTCTCTCGAGTGATACATAGTGCTTTATACTACACCAACGCGGAAAATAAAAAACTAAAACTGAATCCTCAAACAACACACAAATTGAAAATGGCGCCAATGGCGTCTGCAATTTTCACATGTTCTTTTTTCAAATTGTTTATCCTGCCGCCGCAGGGTCGCACTGCCAGCCCGACACCATCCAACACACAGCTAGTGGCCAGTGTCATTTTGCGAACTTGGAGATAAAAACTCACTGTAAAAACTTTTTGGCTTTTGATATTTAGGTTACCGGCAAGAAATGGATTTTCATACACTTTTCTCTCCCGCTCAGATGCGTTTCCCCGCATATTTGTTCGATATGCAATGACGTACTTTCTACCGTAAATTTGATAAAGTATCAAGGTACTTTCCAAGCAGGTGTAGTATAAAGTATTTTCTATCTTCTATCTATCTACCTACAATGACAAAATAAGCATGATACTTTTTGGCAGAACAACTGGCATAATATTGAGGATGAATATTACCTCCAACCAAAACGCATTGACGGCGACTCTAAAAAGCCAGTCATCATCAGTCCTGAGGACAAATAAAATTTCATCTTCACATCCAACATGGTGGTATGATGATGATCTAGAACAAAAAATACAGAGTATAAATATTTGCATCTACAGATTATAAATACACCGCGCTTCTCAGGAATGACATTTGTTTAACGGAACACTGTTTCTTCTTAGCGCTATTTTTGTAACATAAGTGCAAATTGACTCAAAGTCCTTACCAAATAGAAGAATAAAAAATAAAAAAAGTAAAATTTTTTTTTTGATAAATTAAGTATGTTCAATTGCTATAATATAGTATCTAGAGTACACACTAAGCACTAATTATTTCAGTGTAGTTCTTATCCAAGGAACGCTCTTGATTGTATGCGCGCGTTTATGTCTTTTGTATCGGGAAAATCTACGCACAAAAAGGACCACAAAAAAAAAAGAAAAAAAAAGAGCAAAACTTTATATTATTATGGCGAGAAACGAAACAAGAATACCGAATCAAAAGTTGTAACTTTTTTTTTTATTGGAGATAAATGTTACTTGGCTTACTCAATACAACTTCGGTACATGTTCTCTTTGGCGACTTCATTCCTGGCGAGGTATGCCTTCTGACAACAGGAGATGCTAATAGAACGCCCTATCGCTACATAGTCTTCAGGGCTGTTGAGGCCACAGCATTCATACTGAAATATATTATTTGAATATAAATATTAACATGATTTTTAGATAAAAAGAAATCAGTAGTTAGGCTACGTGTCTACTGCATTGGAATCGGAGCCAACCTCGGAATCGGAGTGTCAGAGTTTTTTTACTTTGTATTTACTAACCAAACTATGCCGCAATAGCAAAATGCTTAAAAACTGGAAAATCCGACTTCAATTTGATACGCCTTCATCATCAAATGATGATGATGCTGATGGCAGTTCATTGGGACTGTTTTATTGATCGTAAACACCACAGAAAAGCATAAT
Organism: Eulithis testata; assembly: GCA_947507515.1. Lineage (NCBI taxonomy): Eukaryota > Metazoa > Arthropoda > Insecta > Lepidoptera > Geometridae > Eulithis > Eulithis testata. The sequence continues at coordinate 10,907,958 of OX382197.1, forward strand.
ACGGAATGTAGTGTTCGTGGATGACGAGAACCTCCTCCTTTTTTAAAGTCAGTTAACTAACGTGATTTTGTAGTTTGTCCCATAGCTGATCATGCTCCACCTGGGCGGCTCCTGTCACGTTTCTGTAGAAGTCCTCTCTAAGCCAGTCAGTCACTCGATACCGAAACACAATTCGGTGCATCGACACGAAAATAGTGATAGTAACCTCCAACGCCAGAAGAATTGTTAGAAGCATTATGTACTGGAAAATACGGAAGAATTAAATTTTATTTTCTCTATTGGTTTTTGGATTTAATTTCTAAAATGAAAAACATTTGCAAATGTTATAAAAAGTCACAGTGGTGTCGATTGCGTTGCTGAATTTTTCTAGGGCAAAATTTTTAGAGCTATCAAATTACGTTCGGTTAGAAAAATGCATCAAATAGAATCGGTACCATTGTCTATACCCTAATACCAAAATATGGTTCATGACAACCATATTTTCTCGTATATTATACTTAGTTAAAAATATAAAATAGGACTGCAATATGTAAGTAAAATCTTTAATAAAAAATCTCACCGTGTACAGCTTCTTCCGACATTTCCTCACCGTTCCCATACAGCCATAAACAGCCAGCAAAAACAAAAGAATGCTGGCCACTATGATCATCACATCACCCAGGGATACTTTAGTCGGCTCCTCTTTGTACTCGGCCAGAACCTTCATGTCCACTGTGGCGCAGCTGAACATGCATATTGCTATAAACTAAAAAAGAAAAATTCGATGGTTGTAGGTAAGTATCACAATTTCATATGAATGACACATTATTTGGAACATATTCTAGCAAGTATACGCATAGAACACTATTGATTTGCGTATAAAAATCTTGTTATCGCTCTAAAATTATGAATCTTGAGCCTATAGCTGAACATAAGAATAGAAAGAGTTAGAAAATGGTATAACTATTCGTAGTGGTGATCACGACCAAATCTGACAGTCCCCGCGTTACGTATTCGAATCATATCGCGCGCGACTGCCGAACATTGCAGTGCAGTGTATTTCGGATACGCAAGCGTTACGATACGTTTGTCACATTTATCAGTGATCAAAGCCAAGTTTTTATGAGTGAAAGCTCCAATACAAAGCATAATCAAAAACAAGTGAACGAGGTAAACAGACTCACCATATAAAGTACATTTAAAGCAATTAAAAGGCTTTTAGTACAGGTTTGGCTTATACGCGACCAATTCATTACCAGTAGGTAAATAAATAACCAAAACTCATAAAGTTGTACACATAAGGACGGTTAATGTGATATTGAAAAGCAAGTGTGAAACAGCGTCGAACTGCCAACATGGGAACAGCAACACGGCGTATTAATATTTAAATGAGGTTCCCACGGCCTAGTTGCAATATTGATCCGATAGGTAATCTACCTACAAAGCTACAAACACTAGGAAATTAAAGAAACTTGACAATTCTTCAGGGTATAGTCAGCTCAAAGACAACGCTCTTAATATTGTATGTGTATTGTGTATCTAATAAGCAGCCGTGGTGTACTTTAGTCTAAGTTCGAAGTTAATATTTTCACAAATTGAACTTTGCTTATCTGCGCTGTAGGTTGTAGGTTCAACTCCTATCCTGGACAAAACAAGTGCGGATTCTTGTTTTATATCGAAATATATTTTACGGGAAAATCTTAGTTTTTAGGGTTTTACGAAAACTTTGTTCTAGTAGGAATTAAATAAAAATGTATTGATAATAAATATATTTATTTTATCTTATAGAGATAAGTACAAATGTCTAATAATAAATTAAATTCTTACTGAAGCTAATAAAATTGAAACAAAACAGAAAATCAAAAGTTTCGTTGAGACGATTGAAGATCCCGCTCCGCTCCAAGAGTAGGCAGGGTCTCTGAAAAAAAAAAACAAATTGAAGTTAATATCTAGGTATCTATACTAAATATTATACATTCCTAGTAAATATTTTAATTAATCTACTTCATCAGCTGTTTACGTGCTTTTATAAAACGACTTCTAAAATACTACCTATAAGTCCTGTGTACCAAACTGTCCTCAACAATATAGGTAGTTACTCAAGTCAAGGAAATTCAGCTTGTAGGTACCTGATAAAACGGTTGCATATATTGTATAAAAAAAAAAAAAAAAAAGTCTTTCTTTCTGTGAAACACTATAGTGTAACTCAAGGAGTGTTGCTAAGCTCATAACATAAGAAGTTACGCTGATAGTTGTCTGCTGTTGCCATAACCACAGATTATATAATACTATATTTTTTAATTAACCTATGCCGTCCCACTGCTGGGCAAAGGTCTCCCCCAAAGACTTTCAATGTTCTCTGTCCCGAGGAAATAACCACAGATTATATAATACTATACTAGTACCATAACTGAATGCCATAAAATCATTTTCAGAGCGCCAAGAAGTTGAAGTTGAAATAAGAGTAACAGAAATTGAGGATCCACATCACGTTAAAAAATATATTGACATTTATTTAGGAATAGTTTAAAGACCGAAGAAAAACTATTTTCAAAAAGAGAGTGGAAATGCTTATTTTAATGCCTTATTTCTTCCATACATTTTCCCGTAAAAACGTGTTAAAGATCTCTTCAACAAGTCCAGCAATGTAAAGTTATTACTCAGTCAGAAAAATGGAATCTCTTGACTCTACTTTGCATGCATGATTATGCATGCACGTGTGATCTTCTTGCGTAGGTAAGTATTCCGCTATTTTCCTGTTCAACATAATAATACCTAAGTAGGTGTAGGGCCACAATTATGAGTGCTAACAATGACAGCTGAGATCTGGGCTACGCTCTGGTCCATTGACATGAAACCAAGAAGTAAAGAAAAAATCATTTAGAAAGAAAGTAACGCCTGGCATTCAGAAACAATCCTGTATTTTCAGTAAAATTTATTTATTTTTATTTATTTATTTATTTATTGCATACATGGGTTATAACGGGTGATTTTTTAAGAGCTTGAGAACTTTTTAAAAAAAAAAACGCATAAAATTTGCAAAATCTCATCGGTTCTTTATTTGAAACGTTAGATTGGTCCATGACATTTACTTTTTGAAGATAATTTCATTTAAATGTTGACCGCGGCTGCGTCTTAGGTGGTCCATTCGGAAAGTCCAATTTTTGGCAACTTTTTCGAGCATTTCGGCCGGAATAGCCCGAATTTCTTCGGAAATGTTGTCTTCCAAAGCTGGAATAGTTGCTGGCTTATTTCTGTAGACTTTAGACTTGACGTAGCCCCACAAAAAATAGTCTAAAGGCGTCAAATCGCATGATCTTGGTGGCCAACTTACCGGTCCATTTCTTGAGATGAATTGTTCTCCGAAGTTTTCCCTCAAAATGGCCATAGAATCGCGAGCTGTGTGGCATGTAGCGCCATCTTGTTGAAACCACATGTCAACAAAGTTCAGTTCTTCCATTTTTGGCAACAAAAAGTTTGTTAGCATCGAACGATAGCGATCGCCATTCACCGTAACGTTGCGTCCAACACCACCTAAAACGCAGCCGCGGTCAACATTTAAATGAAATTATCTTCAAAAAGTAAATGTCATGGACCAATCTAACGTTTCAAATAAAGAACCGATGAGATTTTGCAAATTTTATGCGTTTTTTTTTTTAAAAAAGTTCTCAAGCTCTTAAAAAATCACCCGTTATATATAGCTTAGGTCTTATTTAGCTAAAAGAACAGTCATGTACCCTGTGAGGGCGCAGCAATTGTACTAAAGTAGATAGCAGTAGTAAATTAATATTATAGATTACCTGCATAATGAAATAGTGATAATGTCATGGTAAAAGTTGGATGAATGTCAATAATAATGGGAGGTACTTATACAATTATCAAGCGGATGCAAAGTCAAACATAAATTCATAACATTATCTACGTATTTACAATATAATTTAAATGACAAAAATAAGTTGTAATTTAATTAGAATAATGTCAGTTTTTATTATGCGCTACAATTTATCGGACAGAAATTCGTCAACAGAGTAATAACACTTAGAAATAAGGAATTCCCTTAGTAGATTTCGGAAAGTAGAATCTTTTGGTTGGCTTTTGATAAAATTAGGAATTTTTGCATGGGCACAAAACGGTATGTTTGAGTAGTGAGTTGAGAATACGAGCTTTAAAATGGTTTTGAAAATGCAAATATTGCTCGTTGTTTTATAGAGGTAACTATCAGGTATGAATTCGACTCATAAACATTGATTGGTTTGACCTTTGAGATAAAAATAAGTCTTACTGTATTTTTAAAATATATCTTTGCGCAATGAACAGTTCTTTTTGTAGGTACCTACCTCTAGTACTATTTATAGCTTAACTCTCCCTTTTAAACTGTTATATATAATTAGATATAAAAAAACAGTAAGAACGTAATAGTATTATATGATCTGTGCTTATATATTTACTTTGGTAGATACTTGTCAACAATGTAATTGATCTTTGAGTAAACATGTTGATTCTAGAATTTCATAACATGTTGTAGTATTGTAAAGAAATAAAAGAGAATGGCATTGATAAGTTGCATTTAATATCAAACCTAAATAATGTATACCAAAAAAGACATACATACAGACACTGAACTACTAATTGCAATATTCTACGATTTAGGTAACCTAGGACAAGTGGTACGAAATATGAAGCTCCTAAATGTGGTGCCTAGAAGGTGAATGATTCAAATAGACATAGGTATCTTAATGAGGAAAAACAAACAACAAAGAAAACACTAGCTAAGTATCTTAGAGTGAATGAGTTGTGGGTGGTTGTGGTTTGTCATAGTAAGTAGTGTCTTATTTCCTACAACACAATCCAGTGTCAAAATATAGATTCCTTGGAAACTTCGAGACGAACAAAACATCTATTATCACCTAATAAGATGAAAATTCACCTATACTATCGATGGCAACAGACTCCACGTAATAATTAAAAGCCAAAGAAACTAATATCTATGTAGTTCCACAGCGTTCTGTCAAGAGTAATCTTGTTAAACAAAAAACGTTCTCAAGACCAACAAATCGTCGTCACTAAAGGATATATTTCTATTCAATTTTCAATTTGATCGTCTGAAAAGCGGCTGTAGTCATTAACCAAACGCAACGACTAAATCACAGAGGTCATTTAATATTGCTACCTTTTAGAAAACCATGACTAAAGAACTAAATAAAAAAAAAATGCCTACAGAATCCCGATAACGCCACACGCAACTCTGCCGCCCGCGTTGCCAGTCTTCTTCGAATCAGGATGGTCGCTCCTTCCGAAGTCATCTGCCTTCTCGTGTAAGACAACAGCTCGTCCGATGATGTTGTGGGGACCGGTTAGGGCGATCTGACTGTCGATGAAGTCCAGTTGGCAGTAGCCTTCGTCGTTGAAGCGCGCGTTGCCGAGGTCGCCGACGTGACGGTTCACGTCGTTGGGGTGGCCGTGGTCATGCTGGAAAATTTATATAACCTTTACTTAGACTATAAAAAGATAAAAAAATCTGATCATGATTGACAGGCCTCATGGCTCAGTCGGTAGTAGCTCTGCCTTCCGTGCTGTGGGTCGTGGGTTCGATCCCCACCGACAACAAACATTTGTGTGTTGTAAACATAGATGTTTGTTCTGTGCCTGGGTGTTCTATGTATTATAAGTATGTATTTACAAAAAAAATGTATGTATGTATTCTATCAGCCATCTAGTTCCCATAGTACAAGCTTTGCTTAGTTTGGGACTAGAAGGCGTTGTGTTGAATGTCCGTGAATATTTATTATTTATTATTATTTAGATTGAGTACAGTTTTCAAAATTGATAAACTCCACTTATACATCTGTTACGCCGCCGTAGACAGATTCAAAAATTCGATGTCACAATAACAGTGTTCACTCGGGGCTGTTTTGAAACAAATATCACCAGCATCAGTTAAATCAATGAAGACTGCCTTACCTTTTCAGGGTTGAAATGCCCTCCAGTAGAGAGACATCCTCCAGTGATATCCCCCTTCTCATGAACATGGAATCCGTACTCCCCTCCAGACAGTCCATACAGGAGTCCTGATACATGGGTCTTGCCGTCTGAGAGTTGGGTGAAGGTGATGTTTCCTTGGACGTTCGGTCCGGCTAACTTGACGATCGCTTTGATCTCTGCTGGCTAAAAAACAAAAAAAAAATTAATTACCAAAAAAAAAATTGTTTAACATGTCATGTGTCTTTCAATAGAAAAATTGTTTATATTATTGTTTATTACCTACATAGTACTTATAAGGCGAAAAGCTAAAAATGTTTTATATGTATGTCGTCAACTTAGGTTATTAGGTATAACCTAAGGTCAAATTAGGTTAGTTAGAAAAAAGAAACAACGCTAAAAATGGTGTGTACAGTACAGTAAAATCAAACGAGGATGTATAGAATTTTGTTCTAGGCTTCTATTTTTTGCATCTCGAAGGTTAAAAACCAGTTTTGATATACGCGTCATGACGCATTGGAAAAGTTTTGTAAAGTTTGAATAAATCACTCGTGTATATAAACCAACATAAAACAATTAACACAAAAAGTTATTAATTAATTAACCAAAGTAAAAAATATTAAATCACTTTAAATACAAATATTTAGATCATTTTAAAAAATATAACCTAAAAAAAGTTCCATTATTTTTCTCTGATTTTTTTTTTGGATGGTTTATTTTGTATATTTTCTAAATAAAAAAATACTCACGCCTCTTCCATATTGTGCACAGACCACTGCTATAAAAGCAGCAAAAAGTATTATTAACTTGATCATTTTCAGTCTTCTGAAACAATAACATTAAAATAAGAAACAGCAATATAAAATTGTCGTTATTGATGAAGATTACACAGTATTTGTTTTGATGTATGCAGTTTTTATCACACATTATTATCTTCATACGCGTCAATACGAATATAAATAAATTCAATAATATCTCAACACAAAACACAACTTACCTTCGGACAAGTGGACAGAGAATGGATTACCAACTACGATTACAGCAAAAGTGTTGCAAGCTCCTATCCAGCGTATTTAGACCTACGTTCTACCACATGTAGACCTCTAATTTCATATAACTATAAAATGATTCAATGAACTGGGAGCAATGGAAGAGGTCTAAAAGACTGGCCGAGAAACCAGTATGACCGGATAATCAGAGTAAACGAACCTAGACTAACTATGTACGCACAAACATGTTTGTTTGTTTTTTATGCACTACTTGATTTGTATGCTCTGATTTATTGTGCAAACTTGACTATCGATAAGGAAAAACTCTTGTGCTTCCTCCATATCCGTTTGTTTGTCTGTCCTCAGCCAGGGTTGACTTGCAAAAATAGCACCATTATTATTAGGTAGGTAGGTATTTATCACAGTTATCACGTCTATAAAAACTTTGGCGGGACGGGGAAGAAAACCTCCAATTTTTTTTTTTTTTTTTTTTCGCTCCTCGGAGCAGGCTATAGTTTAGAACCATACCGCCTAGTCTTACGTTATGTTTTTCTCATAAGTTAGTTTGTTTAGTTGCATGTCTTGCGTAAATATATTTTTTTATGTAGAAATCATATCAGTTACTGATACACATCTGAATGAGAAAACCTCCGATATCAGGTTCTTTATTTTTTTTTTTAATTTTTCGAGGTATTGAGTGTTGGTCATGAGTTTTTTTTCGTCAAGAATTTCCGAAACCATTGTCACATCAACATCCAGTGGTTTGCATAGAGTCACATACCAACAAAACATTATGCATAAATTCACAGACAGCTATGTTCCAGATAACCCAGGTGTGGTAATCGCTCGGTCGTATTGACAAATAAATGCTTACAAAGTATAGATATTACGCTTGTCACTCGAAAGTTCTACATAAGGTCGATATACCTAAAAACGGTAATATTAAATGACTCGTTTTGATCAAAATAAGAACGTAAGAAACAAGAATATTTTTTACGTGTAGTTCTTCAACTTGTGCTCTAAAAAAATCGTAAATTGGATGCAGGGAACCAGTTGGAACAACCCCCTAGAGCATTGGCTTGCTCATTACAATTTCAAATTTCATAGGTAGGTACGAGTAGGTGACATGAACGAACACCTTGATCTAAACCTTGCAAGCAAGCCTGAGGCGTAATCTGTCCTTTTCACTGACGATCAATAGCTCTGTAATAGCTGTAGAGAGGTGTACACGAGTTTATAGATATAATATATACCTATTAGTTACCTCTATACATGTATACCTACTTGGCTATTGGACTTAGAGACACACATGTTGAACTTGGCCTACTTGCCAACAGCAAGCTTAAAACTAGTCCTATATGATTATTTGGAAAGTAAATCATATAGATTTTTTAAATTGACATATTTACCTCCTTAAGTACCTAATGAAGACAAAAAAAATCTAAATACCTATGTAGTTACGTATCTATGAAAATAGAACAGAGCCCCAAGTCTGTGCATTTGTTTTGACTTTCGACTCGATTATAGCACACGCAAACGCATTCGCAAAGCGAAACATTTTGTTGGGAATTGCACAATTCCCAAATCTCCAGCTAGAGGCGCTAATCCGGTTTTCATACAAAATTTCTAGCTTTGCGAATGCGTTTGCGTGTGCTATGCTCGAGTCGAAAGTCCAAACAAATGCACAGACTACGGGCTCAGAATGCTTTTACCGAACAGGCAGCATGGATCATTTCGAATGTTCCTCGCAAATCGAAGAAAAGGACTTCATTTGATAGAATTATCCAAATCACAGATTTATAAACCATGTATCACTTTCTGTGAAATAACCCTCTGAAGGTCCAGTCAACATTTGAAATAAAATATATATAGACTGTATTAATGAAAATTACATTACAGCGACAATTCATTTTCTTTTACCAACCATGACCAGTAAAAAATCTATTTAAGTTATAAAATGCAAAATAATGAGTAGAGGGTTTCATTATTCTGAGGATTAGAGCCAAAAACCAATACGTGTTCTACTTTTGATACTGACTTGTACATACATCAAAATAGAAACACAAAATCATTGATGACATCTTCATCAAAACATAATTGAATCACACGGTAACAAAAGTAGAGCCGGCATTTCAACTCTTATCACTATTGTTTTACAATGCATGTACCGACTTGTTGGAATAATACAACATTGTGGAAAAACACACATTTTCAGGCATATTAGTAAACATACCAAAATCTCGTCAAGACCTAGGTAATGACGAACACAACACTGCACTGTTTAATAAATGAAATGCTATGGAGGCTATTTTACCGGTTCACGACTGACTACCTCGTGAGTAAGGTGAGTACTAGTCGGGACTTACATCACATGGTACCTTGAGGTTACTCACCGTTATGTGAGTTTTATGATAGCTCCCAGAGGCCTCTTAGGAAAATGTTAAAATATTACGAGCAAGATTACGCTTGATCTAGTCTTGAGCATATTTGGCATCAGCAAGTTTATAATGACCTATAGTTTCAAGAAATGAGACATAGGTTAGGTATTCTAAAATCTCTACACAGGTACATTTATATAATATAGGTACCGTGTCGCATGATGTATAATGCTTTATTAAACAAGTGTCCGCCTTTCTGTAAAGTGACATCTATTGAAAAATTCTTGAACAACAATGCAAAGCTAATAATTTCGAGATAAGCAAAACGACTTTACATTTTGGTCTCACTATAAACTTTATCGAATCCACAACAGATGGCCGTTATATAAAAACATAATACTGGCTACGAGGGGTCTCCTACCTAAGTAACTCCACCTCTAGGCTCTAGATTTGTCCATTGGATAAAGTGGTAAAAGTAGAGTCCGTTCACTGGTAGAGTCCCTAAATTTAAATTACGATAGTTTCCTCACATTCAAGCCTCTTTCGCCAACAACTAGAAAAGAAAAAAACAGGAGTTCCCAGTTTATGCAATTTTTTATTTTACAAATACAATAATATCACAAAAACTGTACAATGATTAAATGAAACCTCACAATGGAAAACGTATGATAGCAGGTTGGTACATAACTTGGTAAATAATATGCGGAACAGAGAGCATAAGAACAATAACATTAAATTAAAATTTTCACACAGTTAAACACGAAGGTCATTTTTAAAATGTTTCGCTACCGTGCTTCACTATGATTTTAAATTATGCTTCATTTAAAAACCTCGCCCTATCAAACATCACAAGAAACACAAGAAAAACAGGTCGAGAATGATTCTAAGATAATGATATTTATTTGTGTTCGAAACCGGAACATAACCCAAAAGAAAACCGGGCCAAAGATTCAAAGTACCCTTACTTATCTAACTAAGGAAAAGACCAGGTTGCTCTATAAAGAGCGTACTCTCCTCAACCTGGTTCAAGTGTAGCTTCCATTGATTTTGGCGTTGCAGATATTGGTGGAACAGTGTCACCTTGTAATTGGGAAAGGGCGCAGCGAACAGCTGAGAGCATCTCGGGAGTTGACTTCCGACCTCGCGGTGCGTGCGGCCTGTGCGGTCGAGATATTCTTTCAGTTGTTGCTGTAGATTCTGAAAAATTAGGGTTTATTTAAAAAAGCTATTTTTATAAGATAACGAAAATACAAAAAAAAACAATACATCAGTATTTTCGTAGAGGGTGAATCAGGAAGTGACTAAATGTAGACTTTTAGAATAATATTCTTTACCACAAAAAAAACAAGCTCTGAACAAAAAAGGACAGCAAAACAACGCAGCTGTCGAAGTAATCACCCCTAAAATAATTCTAAAACCTATGTTTCTTATAAAACCAACCATTGCACATGGAAACACTGCAAAACTACGATCTTTGGACCAGTAGACTGCTCTATGACTAATTTATTTATTTATTTATTTGTTTATAGACGAGCAGCTTTCGCTGATGTGTCTACTTCAGACAGTGTTAAAATTTTGTTGAAATTATAGTCTCTTATGTTTGGTAAATTCTTTTGAGCACTGACTTATTTGTTCGAAGCCAGATGTCTAGTTTGTTTTTGAATGCATTGACGGAAGTAGCAGTAACGACGTCATCTGATAGCACGTTCTAATTGTAAACCACTCTATTGCTGAAGAAATGATAAGATGATATTTCACCACTTATTGATAAGATATCGGATGGATATTGTATTTTACTCTCGTAACTTTGCTGGGGCGGGGGTGAAACAGGCCTTAAACCATTCTACAATACCTTAGACTACTCACCTACAATAGCAGAATACATACGATTGACTCGTGGCCTGTCTCTGTCAGGATCATCCAGTTTTTCACAACATGTGCAGAAGTAGCACGGTATGCCTGGCACCCCGCAGCATAAGGCGCCCCAGAGCCATCGGTTCAGGGTGGAAGCAACCCTGGACCAAGCACTGGGCCCGCGGGGGAGATCATAAACGAAGTCGCGGTTCATCACACCCCGGATCACCTACATGATTTTGACGTATGACATTGACATTTTGTCACTAGGGTTTTCTCATTTTTGTTTGACGGCCTGTCTAAATAAGCCAGTAAGGAAGTTGTATTTAAGTAGGTAGTACCTTTTTTGTTTAAAAATCAACATTTGAAAAGAATAAACAATGGTTACATACAAACTACTTACTGAAAGGTCTTATTTTATTAGCATAAAAAAACTAACCACACCAGTCTCAATATTGAACCGTCCACGATACTAAAAATAACAATTGAAGTTCTTGGTTATTTTTCCTAATAATAAGCCTCAAAAGTTTTCTTAAAGTGGTAAGCATTTTAACTTCGAATATGTACGGTCTAATCTTATAAAATTCATTCTGAGCATGCTTTCTACTGCATGCAGTAATTTTTCTGCATGTCTACAACTCTACAAACTCAAACTAACGTAGGCACATGTAAGTATTTTTTTTATGCTATTATGTTATTCTATAACTATTTCATAATCAACATGTTACCTCTTATTTAATCACCATTCATTAATAAAATACCTAACACATTAATTAAACATACATTTGAAGGATGATATATGTTTGAAGGTAATCAATGTACGAGGATCCAAGTCACGCTCACGAGCTTCCTACATCCACCTTCTCATTCGACAATGCCGTGTCTAACTTATCATTACGTCATGGTCGGTTACCGGCACTGCTCACGAAGACCCAGTAACGACAACTACTTTACCTATCAAGGAAAAAACATACTAAGCTGAACTCAATACCATTAATACCCAGTCGCTCCTGAAGTCAGCACGTATCTGATTTCAATTAAAAATGAACTTGCGACTTTATATTTTTTGCGGGCAGTTGCTCTGGCTAGTATCAGTCCTAAAAGGAAAGGCTTTGCAAGGAGTGCCAGGGTACGGCCGGAATCTGATCATCAAAGCTCTACCTTCAATAGAAGACTATCAGAGTAACGTCTATGAAGTCTACATGGAGCCGTATCTATACGTGAGTGTTTTTTTTATCATATTTTACGCCAATGCAAGAAGTTCTAAGAAGCATTCGGTAGTTTTTGCTACTGTTCGCAGTTTGTTGAACTTGGTTGATTGATTTTTGTCACCTACTTAGTATCTGAGTCTTTGAACTAACACTGAATATTTTCTTAAAAATTTATTAAATAAAGTTAAGAAATCTTAGGGGATCTTTACCGTGAGTATAAAAAATCTATTTACAATTTTCTTTTTACCATAAAAATTGTATACAATTGACATGATGGAACAATCCGATGGCCCACCTGATTTTAGTGGTAGCCACTGCCTATAGCAATCCATTGCCTCACTGAACACGTCTACTGAGGACGTGCCCACGACGTGAGGATTTTATGCATTGCACTGTGCCCATCACTCTGAGGCATAAAGGTGTTAAGTTTAATTTACGTACGTAAAAAGTGCTCAAAATTAAATGAGAAATGGTGATGGGATGATAGATTAAATTAAATGATGAATTTTATTTTTAGGATTTCGCCCAATCCGGTTATCCGATATCCGCCGGAAGCCGCGCTGAAAAACAAATCGATTTGTCTTTTGTAAGTTTTAATTTACTTCATGGTAAACTCACTGTGCACTAAAACCTCATACATCTTGGGTGAAATAAGACCATTATGATATTGATACTATCATTATTCGGTGTAAAGCATAAACATAAAAACTACTAAATTAATTGCACTCGACTACAACAATAACCATCACTAAAATAATCATTCAGACACATTAAAATTTACTTATCAAAATAAATTTAACAAATGAATAATGTGTGCCTACCCTACCTACTTACCTACGAAAGTACATATATATAAAACATTGCAAAATCGCGTACCTAAGTAGGTACTTACCATATTGTAACACCCATTGAGATGGTTTTTTACAAACTCCAAGCTAAATGTGTCTCCTAAAAATCTTCACAAAGTACTTAGTGGCTGGCTATACGGATACTGACCTTCATTTTAATTGCCATAATATCATGTGCAAGTCGCGCGTCGCGTGTCAATAATGATGATTGTGCAAAGATTTACCAAGGTTACCATTGATACCAAAACCCATGAACTGTAAATCCTAAACGTGAATGGATCATCTACATACCTCTACATGAAGTCACGTCATGCCTGTTTTTCGTAGGGAAGGCCGAGCACCTTTCCCTAAGATCTTTTTCTACCTTTTTCTAAGATCAGGTCGCCAGAAACTCGCCAGGCTCCTAGAATATGAATCTATTTATGACAATTCTAAAATGATCCTTGTGAGTATGATGTAAAAATGATTTTCTCATTTTGATCCTTAGAATTCTTTAAATATTTCCCTTTTCTATGAAACGAACCTATGTAGGTAATCCTCTATAATAATTTTTGAAGGAACTATGTACCTACTATACTAGCTGTTAGTTTTCCTAAAATTCTTAAAATAAAATAAAATAAATAAACTAAACCTACTTAATAAAATTTGCAGAATTTAACATACAGCGCATCTTATTTTAGACCTAGCTCACAAATAGGTAGGTGTAACTTACCTAACACACAAAGGCCTATAAAAAATTATAGGTTTAGGGTAAAATGGTTACCCAGTAAGTACGAACTTTATCGTTTTCGCAAATAATACAAATATGTACTTAATTCCCTGAACCGTATAATGGCGTGAACGGTTTGAATAGAAAATCGTTTAATCGGCCATAATATACTCAAGGATCCATTAGTAACAGATATTCTTAGATAATGCACCTAAAGAATATTACGACAGGTATGTAACTATGTAAATGTAAGTCGTTATTCCCGATAGGTACTTGTCTGCCTTGATTTTAATCCTTCTTATTGCTTCGTGGTAAATATAAACAAGTAGGTAGTAAGTAGCTTCTCAAATTACCTGATATAAAGGCAGGTATGTATTACATTTGAATTTTAAACTTTTTGACCTGTTAGTCATAAGATTCTTTAGTTTAATATCCTGCAGTAGGTATCATCGTAGGTACGTAACTGTTTATTTACACAAAAAAAAATAACCTAACGCTATTAAGATTTTGTTATGTTAGGTATACCAACAATAAAACACCAAGCTTTATTTCCTACACTTTAATTACTCTGTACATTTTTGTACAATATTTTTCGGCTATTCATTGCTATTATAATATTTTTTGTAAGCTCCATTTATGTCAAACAAGTTCTGGATCATGCAATCAAAGCGAAGCTGTCAGACAGATTATGCTTCCTCATGTCTTACTCACGATCGAACATAATCAGCAAAAACCTAATCTACAGTTTTTATCAACTCCCAAATATTTATATCTTTCAATCATTTTTTATTAAAACACATACCTAATTGCATTGTCCAAATATTTGTCATTGACCTTGCAAGGCTGTAGGTAATTATAAAACTGAAATATAGCAGTTTCATGATTTTGATCTAACCTAGGTTATTTAAACAGAAATCAACAATGTACCTCAATACTTCAATCTTCAATGTACCTCACTCTTCACAAGTATGTACCTACAAGCACTGGCAAATTCATTTTATGTAGCTACGCTAGTTTTTAAAATTCTAGTAGTAAAGAGAGCGAAACATTACAAAAAGTCCATCGTGATACGCTACGCCACTGCACTGCACTTGTGCACTGCGTAGATCGTAGAGCAAAATGATGTAGCTGGTGCTACGTAGCCGCGTAGTCTGCTACATAGTTCGTAGACTCTCTAAGCTCAACACGCTACGCCCTTGCACTTCGTAGATCGTAGAGCAAAATGATTTAGCCGGTGCTACGTAGCCGCGTAGTCTGCTACGTAGTTCGTAGACACCCTAAACGCGAATAGAAGATTTCAACGCGCTCCGTAGCCTGTTGACTCTACGGCGTAGAGGGATACATTATGTGGATAAGACTTCAACGCGCCTTCTTCTACGTATACCTTACCCCGTTTTAGTTTATTTCTTTAACAATGTACCTACTTACATTTAATCAGTACCGACCATTCCACTTCACTTTTTCAAACCATCACCATTACTCAGCTACCAAACTCAAACATAACCAACTCGAGAAATAATAACTTTCAAACTTTTTTAACTTTTCTTTGCAACTCCCCATAGGCTCCAAGATCAGTGCCAGGCTTACGAGCAGTGGTCCACCTCATAGCAGACGAAGAGTCAGGAGTAGCCGGCGACCTAATATTCACACAGATCATACCAAACGGTCCCGTGACTATTGAGGGAAACATCACGGGACTGGCTCCGGGACTCCACGGGATTCATGTGCACCAGACCGGGGCTATCAAGGACAACTGCAAGGATATTGGACCTCATTTCATTTCTTACTATGTGAGTAAAGAAAAGACAGGGTAGACAGATATTCCTCGACATAATAGGCACAGGCAGGACTCGAGACCCTTGAAATGGTCAAAAGGGATATTTGAAATTCATGCAGTTCTTATCAAGCTTGACATCATCAAAAACGACTATTAAGCGCCATCCATTGAACACTGGGTGAACTAAAAAAAATTTTCTTACACCTTCCTTCATACTGGCACAAAAGCAAAGTTGGAGTTTTTAAATCAATTTAATAGATGTCGCTTCATGAAAACCAACAGTTCCATGTCGAACTTCACTAGATGTCGCTCCAGTCGTTCAAGGCTACTCATTTGTGCACGTTTTACCAGGGTCGCCATGGAGGTCCGAGGGATCACATCCGGCACGTTGGAGACCTTGGAAACATCAAGGCTGAAGAAGGCGCTCCAGTGTCAGTTAAGATAGTGGACCATTTGATCTCATTGGCAGGACCGAGGTCAGTAGTGGGAAGGTCGTTTGCGATTTCAAAAGGTGAAGATGATTACGGACGGTCGAGTACGGAGGAAAGTGCTTTAACTGGTACCTCGGGACCTACGATTGCTTGTGGGATCATTGGGTACATGAACTAAAGAGCCTAGGCCATATTCTAATACCTACCTACTCTTTCATATTATCCTGATGTAGGTATAACGATATTTTATTGCCCTCTCTTATATCCATGTTTATATACGTTGTTTACGTAGGTTATGTCTATAATCTAAGTAGGTAGAATTACACTAGCTTTTTGTACTGTAATTAATCTAAGGTGTCTATTTATAGGAACCAATGATATTTTATAAAGGGACAGTAAATACATTATTATCTTGTTTATTTTATACATAAAACCAAGCCTATTTCCTATATTATATAGATAGGTAGGGGTAGGCAGAAACTACCTACAGATTTAAATTCGTGTTGTTATATGGAAAGAGTTCTAATTCCTGTACCTTCCTTACAAACCTTTCAGGTACCTAATCTTATAGGTATCTAAGTAGGTACTTACCTTTATTTACGTTAGATTACCTACCTAGGTACCTATATTGGTATAGGTACCTAACCTATACCAATATAGGTACCTAGGTAGGTAATCTAACGGTACCTATATTGGTATAGGTTCCTAACAGTTCTAGGTATCACTTATTATCGCCGATTGAAATGATAAATCTACCTGTAACGTGGCAAGTAGGTAATGTAGGTACCTACTTATACGAGTAGCATTGGCATTTTATAGTAACCTAGTGATCGTTTCTGACTTTCACTCCAAAATTAGTATTCCTGAGACATTCTGATTTCAAAAATGTTTACGCTTCCTTTGTACGAGGCAGATTTTGTTACCACCACAGAACCCAAGTCCCTAGTTATATATATACTTAGGTACCACATACCAAAATGATAGCAATATAAGAATCACATTAATGACTTTCTAGAATCATTTTCTCAATAATATACCTACCTACCTATACTACTTATAAAGCAGAGCATAACATCAAGTGAGCGTATGTTCAGTCAAGTGTAAGCAAGCTGTAAAATGCAGTGTCGGTTCTGCAAGATGAAAGCAAGAAAGAAAGAAAACCATTAATTCAAACCACCACTTAAATCACATGAAAAGAAAATCTTATATTACATAGGTAAGCGATTCGAATTTTGTCATTTTTTGAAACCACATATACCTAGCATTTTTTGTGTTATTGTGAGTATTAATGTTTAATTTTTGTGGAATTTTAACCAATATATGTACTTAGGTCTTAACAAAAAGTGTGAGCCATTGGAATAAATGTGTGTAAAGTGGTTTTTCTGAATGTGAAAAATTCGATTCCGGTTTTGGAGGGAAAATCCACCATTTTCTCTTCAAAACAAACGACAGCCGACTTGGCGAAGACTTTTCATTTTGTGTCTAACTTTATTATAAACTATAATAACCAAGTTAGTAGTAAGTAGCTGGTGACTTGTCTCTTGTGCCCAATAAAAAGAAAAAATAATTAAGAAACTGATTTATTTCATGTATAAAAAAAACTTCTCAACAATAGTAAACATACAACTCTATAGAAACGAACCTCAAAATAAACTTTTAACAAAAAAAATACTATTATCCTTGTGATGTTTTATACTTATACCTAGTTGTGCCTAAACCGAGATAATAAATAACATTTTTAATGAGTGGGACGGCAATTAGTCTTTTTCGTAAAGGAGTGAACGAAAACTACAAAAATGAACTACAAAGTGAGCGCGTTCCACTCAAAAAAAAAAACTAAACAGCCACAACTCCGCCATAGATTTTTTTTTCTATTGCGAAATTGTGGCAGTGGAAGTGTGGAAGTATAGATTTACTGGAGACCAATGGAAGCAATGAGGCTTTCTACTTTGGCGATGTAGGCCTTCTGTGCGTCCTCTTTGGACGTTCCCTTCTTCTTGGACCACGACTCGAACTTCGCCTTGCCTTTAAGGTCTAGCATACCAGGCTTGTCTGGAAAGAAATGCGTTCGTTAGTTTACACTCAACTTCATTATTACAGTAACCAGGTAGAAACATCCTACTATCCTACTTCCTACTAATATTATAAACGCGAAAGTTTGTATGTATGGATGTTTGTTACTCTTTCACGCTAAAACTGTTGATCCGATTTCGATGAAACTTGGAATATATTATTGTCCGTGATCTGGATTAACACATAGGCTACTTTGATCCCGGAAAATAAATGGGATCCAACGGGACGCGAACGAAGTCGCGGGCGGAAGCTTGTTGTACATAATAACAAGTAACTACTCGTATTATCGATGTTTTGTGTCGAAAGCGTAACACATAATCCGCGCTCGTTAATTTATGCTAAAATACGACTGCTATTTGGAGTTTGATCAAAGTTCAAATACGAATTAAATATAAACGAGTATTTTACCGGGTTGGTTCCACTCAATGCCAGCTTTCTTCCCAGAGAATCCCACGGAATATTTTAAAAAAATTGATGTAAGTACCTAAATTGGTTCCAACCAATCCCATGGAACTCATTGCAGAACCAGTGGGCATGCCCACGTGAAGGACCTTCGAGAAAGTCGCAAGAATTCAGTCGATAAATGCAAAACATTTAATATTAGAAAGCTGCGCTGGACATTGGACATAATTATTATTTCTAACAGTAAACTTCTGCTGATGAGATTGACATTTGTATATACACGAATCTTTTTATTTATTCGTAAGGCCTATGTCCAATAGTGGAATTTGACCGCTCATGAAATTCAAATTCGCTAATGACCCTTGGAAAAGAAGTCAATCATTTCCAAATCCTGTTTAGAGTGGTGACAAATGTCACAACTTTAATAGAAAGCCTGCTTTACATAAATAATGGAGTCGAAAGTCCTGTTCCACGTAAACTCAAAAAAAACAAGAAACAAACTAGATTACCAAGAAACCAGATCACGGAAATGTTTTATGGAACTGTTTTTACTAGGACTCACAGATTTTACAGTAAGGGTCAGTCACACTAGTAAAATATGTGCTTTCTAGATACCCTATACTACGCGAAAGTTTCTAAGGATGTGTGGATATTTGTTACTCTTTCACGCAAAAACTATTGATCTGATTGGGATGAAACTTGGAATATATATTGTACACAGACTACTTTTATACAGGAAAACCAATGGGATCCAACGGGACGTGAACTAAGTCGCGGACGGAAGCTAGTATTTGCGTATTGTAGTTTGTATAATTTAGAATTGCTTGAACGGCATTGAGATTTTTCCATGCTTGTAATTAGTGAACCTAGATCTACAGGTCATGGATGTTATTAGTCATCTTGGCACACTATTAGCCAGTAATTATGACGTAAACATAACCAAACAACAGGTTAAATGTACGAGGTTATTGCAAGAAACCAGTCGTTACTTCACGAGTACCTTCTCTACAAACATATAAGACACAATGTCCTACTAGAGGGCTTGTGTCAAATGATAATTTATTCATGTAATTCAAAAAAAAATTAAAGTGTGGCTTTTAGAAAGAGTATTTTATACGTTGCTTTAGTGGTTTGGGAAACCGACAAGATAATGTAATTATAATGTATATAGGTATTTATCTAATTTCATGTAGATAAACATGTGATTAGATTGTGATTATTTAACATTTTGACCTACCCAGAGATAAGTTTAAATTCTATATTATTTATGCCCTCTACACTTAGAGCGAATAAATATTTTTAATATAATAACGTGGGCTCCCGACGTACATTTATTGTCCAAATTGGACGAGAATGCGAGGTCGGCTCTCACCGATCTACTGCTTTAGATCCGGTGTGGGTTCAAATCCGGTGCCGGATGTAAAATAACTGCCCGCCAATGACTCATTCTGACCACGTCGCAAACACTCGTACTATGTTAATTCTTGCTGAATTTGTTGACAAGACCTTGAAAAACCTAGAAAACTTAGAAAAAGCTGGTTTATGATTGCTTATCTTTGTATAAATAGAGTGGCATCATAATTCTTCTTAGCGCGCAGTAATTTTCCACAGGAATTGGCTTTAGGTAACTCTAGTGTGGAACTCCTTACCGGCGTTTATGTTTCTGAATAACTAAATTTGGAAGTTTTCAAGAGTAAATAGGTTTCTTCTATGTAAACGTGCTACATCATCGACCGCAGTGGTCAAAATTTACCTATATTGTGTAAAAGTCTCTGGAACCTTTTCAGTTTCAGCTAAAAAGCAATCTACACCGTAAGATATTGCCAAGTACTCTAATACGTACGAGACTAGCTAAAAAAGTAATCAAGAATTAGGTCGGTTCTTTATTGAATGGTCAATAATGCTATAGCAGATTATTTTGCAAAAAACGCTAGGAACACCACCATAAACTTACGTATGTAGATAATTATGAAATAACTCGTGTGGCAAATCTAACATTATTGTTACTTTCAAGCACATCTGAGATAAGCTATCTAAATGTACCTACTTACCTATTTAGCTCGAATTTTGCAACAACTCTTAAAAACAAAACCACCAACCACACTTGCAGGTATATTTGCGTCATTGAAGTAAAAAAAGCATTGAAGAATAAATAGCTTTAATAAAATAAGTGGAAAAACACAGAAGGCAAAGTTTAAATTTAACCGACATGCGACATTATTGACGTTGCGAAGGTCCTACCTCCACGAAATTAGATGATAATGTGAAAGTTAAACTTCTCCCTAGACATGCCGTGATAGGCATGTAGTTACTGTCATTTGGTACATAGGAGTCGTTAGTATAATTATTCAGATATTAATAGACAGTGAATCATAGGTCCACTAAAATTTGCAACTTGGTGCGTGTAATTCCAAACTGCTGTCATAAAGTTGTTATAGTAGGTGCCAAATAACACGGCAATACAGGTCATTCACCCACCTTCACCACGATGTCGCAAAATTCAATTTATGTATGGCTAATTCTGTCGCTTTCCATACAAACCTGTCGCTAAGACGGTATCGCTCGAATCTCGTTAGTACTGTTTGTTTACCATACATCAATTGAATTTTGCGACATCGTGATGAAGGTGGGTGAATGACCTGTATTGCCGTGTTATTTGGCACCTACTATAGAGTAAAGTTTGAAACCGCACGCACTCCGCAGCTCCGCGTCTACCGAATACACCTACCGACATTCAAAATGTGAGAATATCGCAGTGGTCTTACAACATTCAACTCTAACTATAGTTGGTTTTATTGTGGTTTTATTCATGTAATATCAACGTGATAGCTTGCACTATTTTCAAAAACTCTCCTAACTAGTACCTATTTAATTAGGTTTTTTTCTTTCGAGAAAATATAGCTTGGTTATGTTTGTATGTGGGTCAGCAAACGGAATTATATTATGTTGTCTGTACTTTTATGTTTTCTTAAGCATTTGTAAATTTGTATTTGTATTATCTGCAAATTCGTCCATTCCGTTATCTTCAAATCCGTTCCACTAAAATGATGGAGTATGTTTAGTTTTTGATTAAAAACGCCGATTTATTGATAAAAAATACTGATAAATTACATTTATCAGCGAATGATGGATGCCACGCAGTTATCGTTACATTTTTGGTCAGATTTCTACTTTTGACTCTACGTTTAAATATATTTGAAACGATAAAATGATAAATAAATGCCTATATAGTATATACCAAAAGGTGAGCCGTGTTATCACCAAATCTAGGTGGATTTTGGCCAAAGTCCGGTCATTGTATCGGACCAAAACCTGACATCATCCGAAGAGGTTTAGGTATAGGTACCTCCAAAACCCCCTCGGAAATACCAAAACTTTTTGGAAGACCTCATGGAAAATATCAATTTCAGCATTATTTCGGTAGCAATTTCCTGTAGACGAATTAGGTATACATTGATTGACTGTTATATTATCATTGGTATGATTATTTGTTATACCGACTTGTGTATCAACTCATCAACTTGTGTTTCGACTTAACTTTTAAATTCAACTTTATCACAAAGAACTTAAAGTACTTATTCGCAGGCATCGATCAGGACGAATATAAAAACGTGGCCACTACAAATCGACGAACCAACCATTATTTGTAGCAGCTCCTGTCAAATTGAATCTTATTACAAGGGATTAGAGTACTCACTGGCGGGGTCAGCGTCTCCGACAGTGGCTTGCTTGAAGAGTCCATACAGTTCCAGAAGGTCGTTGTCACTGGGGAGGGCCTTCAGCTTCTTGACGTTAGCGGCGGCGCTGTCGAATTGCTGCAAGGAAAAACACATGAAGATCAGAAATAAACTACTTTTTTTAACCACTTTTCATTCTAACTATAATTCTACCATGAGATTAAAATTTTGAAAGTCAATTGTGTTGTGGGTCAGCTATATCTACGTAGATTTAGGTACATAGTGGTATTGATTTTCTTGTTGCGTTCTTCTAACCTAACCTAACAGCACTAAATAATGTTGCCGTCCCTTTCTCAAACTGAAACGACAAAGATGGCTATAATTTTAGAGCTGTCAAAGTAGATCAGTTTAGATTTTTTAAATTTTATTTGACACACCAATATATGACATTTTAGATGTATAAACCATATAAACCTGAAAGGTTTGTGTGTGTACTCAAAAAAATAAATGCAACAAGCGAATCAATACCAATGACTCTATTCTACAGAAAAATTACTATTGCATCACAAGTAGGTACATTACAATCCGATTGTGGTTGACAAAAGTGCTGATTGATTCTCATAAGTACCTACTATTTTACTACTTACTAATTTTATAAAAAATTAAATAAATTCATAAAGATCCATATTCTTGATCGTAAAAGTGATACTTGAATAAAACTATTTTCAGAGTTTATTTTTAAATAACCTGTTCTTGTAGGACTATTGGCCATTTTAAATATTTAATTGATCACTGGCTAAAGGTACCACAGCAACTTGGAATACTATTATGGTAATCTGAACATAGCAACAGCTATTTTTATTTTAGCTTTTATCAAAAATTAAGGGTAGAATATTGGTTTTGTTCATTAGTATGCTTGTAATAATAATACTTCTATAGGTACTCAGAAATGTTAAGTTAAAGAAACAAGGGATCAATGACAGACCTCATTCACCTTCATAGATTTAGTGAACATAACTTTAATTGCGATTTGATTTAGTAAATCAATATAGGATTCCTAATCTCGAGGAAAATATAATTATTTTTTATCAAAACATTGGTTCTATCACTTAACACTTATTTGAATATAATCAAACAGTATTCTAATAAATTCTAATTTTATAGAATCACTAGCGACCCGCCACGGCTTCGCACAGGTGCAATGCAGTGATGATGATGATGATGTAATATACATATAAACATTCCTCTTGAATCACTCTATATATTAAAAAAAACCGCCTCCAAATCCGTTGTGTAGTTTTAAAGATCTAAGCATACATACAGACATTTGGACAGACGCGGGAAGCGACTTTGCTTTATACTATCTCTATACTTGAGTAAAGATTTATTTATCAGTTTATGGGGCATAAATGACTATCTAGAACTAGAACTCACCTCCTGGAGAGACATGATGAGTCAGTAAATTAGGTACCTAGAAATAAAACGGTCCAATTAGAAAATAATATTACACAGCAGGTACCTACCTACATATTCTTTGGAAAACAATTCTAGAAATAATCAATAAAAAAACAACGGAAGCATCAGAGAAATGCAGTTATTCAAGCTGAATACTTAACTGTACCTACCTACTGATGCAAAAATGATAATGACCGGACGACCGCTATTTTGCACATAAAAATATCCACACAAATAAATTGGTACAGATGAATTCAAAAACAAAAACATAAGAAATATGTATCTATAAGCTAGGCTTTGTAGCCTGTTCTTGTTTTTAGAGCTAGTCGAAAAGTACACGTCAGTGGACTTACTGGATGAGTTGTGGAAGCTGGTGGAAGCGAGTGGTTGACACAACTACTGGATAGGAACTGACTCGGTGTTGGTTCATCGGGCGGTTAGCACAGTTCGATTCGCCGCGCGGCGCGGTAGAAAGCTAAACAGGTTATCATAATCTTGCTTGACTCATCCGACGGACGTTTGCCCGGCTTTACGATGGTGAAGATAACGCGTGCCGGTCGCGCAGCCTAGGCATTAGCTTTGTTACCTACCGCACGACATGGCAAGGTTTGCTCAAAGTTTTTTATCTTCTGTCCATAAAAGCATCTCATGCTAATGAGGATGAGTCATGAGATGCTGCTGTGTCTGCACTGCACTGCAACACGTCAACACGTCTGCAAACAAATTCTCCTTCATTCATTTTTAATTTTTTCTTACCGAAAATCTATGCCGAAAACCAAAACGCTGCTCTCAGTGCTCTCGGTGGTGCTCTCGTGCTCTCGCTTCAGTGAGTTGCCATTGCCAGACCTTAATTTCAAAAAGCTGTAGGCGTTACAGACAAAATCAGGAGTTGAAGGTATGAACGTTCAGAAAATATCGGGAGTTTTTTTATATAGAAAGAACCATAAATTATAGGTAAATTTATGTGATTATTTAGCATGATGTTCTCTTTTATTTCAAGCTCGAAACCTGGTTTTTGAGAAATTAATCTGATTAACCGTAAAACCGGAAATCTCCTTTAAAGTCAGGGGATCTAGCAATTCTGGCAACCCTGCTCTGCTCTTTTTTTATGTACGTAGCTGTCAGGCGCAGCATCGTACCATGCCACGGCACGGAGCTGGGCCCCGGCCCCGCACCATTCCTGCCATTTTCATTATTTTTGACAGTGACATGACATAAGTTAGTGACGATAGTGACCTTTATTTGTTTACGTTTTGTTTCTTTTGACTAGCTACACCGCTAGGGCACAACCAAGGAGGTTGTGGTTGATTGGTTGAACCTCCTTGGTTGATTTTTGACCTTAGCATAGACCTCCTTTTAGTTTTATAATACAATGAGCATGAAAGATAGGGGGGGTGGTATTTTTTTTCTATGCGCGCTGGGTTCGTGACCTGCACTTAGCAATTCTTTTGTGTTTTTTAGCGTTTTTCCCTGTAATTTGTGAATTGTGCGGATTTTACCATGGATCGGTAAGTGCCTGACAGTTATTTACCGATAGATTCATGATTTGTAAAGGTTTTCATTGAAAAATGATTACTGATTGGGTACCTAGCCCAAAATTATCTTTTTAATACAGTTGCTCAAAAAGTGGTATTGCAGGGACGTATAGCGTTCGGGATGTGGGCTATTACATACTCGTGCTTTTTTTTTTACCTTTCCCGAACTCGTGCGTTCTCTTTCCCAACTGTCAAAATAATGTCTATTAAAAAGAAAAACCAACCATGAATTTTTTATAAAAAAAAATCATAGAAGTTTTTATGATTCATGCAAATACGTATATTTCTAAAAAGAAGCTACTAATTTGTTTCAATATCAGATTTAATGATTTGATTGAATGAGTTAGGTTAGGTTTCATTTCATTTCATCTCATTAAATTTCATTTTCATTTTTTAACAATCAAAAAATTCTACCTGAAGACTTGGCTGTATGGGCATAGTTCCCTTTGCCTACCAGAATGGGAGACGAAAAAAAAATTTCTGCTTATATTCTACGGTTGGCGCCATTTTTCAGAAATTTTCTTTTTATATTGCTTCATTTTTTCGCAACTGTATTAAAAATAGTCGTTCAGTACACGTGCGGAACCGTCATTGCAACTTGTTCCGACTGTCAACCCTCGCCTTCGGCTGCGCCTCGGCTCGGGTAGACATTTGTCGGAACTCTTTGCAATGACAGCCTTTCCGCACTTGTAATGAAATATACTATTACTCGTTAGGTCTTCTCATTAATTTTTGTGTTTTATTTTCTCTAACTAGGTAGGTACCTACCTACCTACCTACTAATAAATATCATTCGTCACACCTCTATTAAATATTTATTTAGGTACATATTATTAGTGTTTAATTCGTTCATCTAGGTCTAAGGCCCGTATTCCGTAGCCTTACTCAAGCACTGATCCGTACTCAAGCATAGATTTTCGATTTCTGTCTCGGAATACGGACCTTAAACTTACTAAATAGCGAAATCAAAAACATGCGACGCAATGACGCAAGTGATAGGTAACCTACGCCATTTTGTAGGAGCGTCGGATTAGCATGGACAAGTTTTTTTTCAAAATAAGCGTGCATGGGAATGTTTGTTGTTTCTCAATAAAAAAATTGGCATGTAGGTATAGTAGGTGCCAAATAACACCGCAATACAGGTCATTCACCCACCTTCAAAACGATGTCGCAAAATTCAATTTATGAATGGTAAACAAACAGTACTACCTACGAGATTCGAGCGATTACTGTCTTAGCGACAGGTTTGTATGGAAAGCGACAGAATTAGCCATTCATATATTGAATTTTGCGACATCGTTTTGAAGGTGGGTGAATGACCTGTATTGCGGTGTTATTTGGCACCTACTATACCTACCTAGATGTTGTAAGGGACCTGAAATAACGATTAGATACCTAGGTATAGGCCAGGTACCTACCTACTAACTAGGTAAAATGTAGGTAAGTCTACCTAGCGTCAAGTGGTCAACAGTGGATCACTTTTTTCCGAAAGACAGATCACTTTTTCCGAAAGACATAACTCTGCTCTGGATTGAGCTAGGACATTGTAATTGAGAACGAGCATAGCGTAGTTCAACTAGTTTGATTGTGCATTGATATTTTCTTGATTAATGGAGTAGCAAAAAAATAGAAACAGTTTTTTTAGAGGGTTAGAAATGAGCTATCTACTGTGTAGGTAGGTACCTACCTACCATGGGGTCGACACAGTGACTTATGGCTAGGTCTTAAATACATTGTGGCTTGGGGTAGTAGGTACCTACACAGTGGATAATTTTAATATGACTATCAGGAAATGAATCAATTTTATGCAAAATCAATCAGTCTACTCATAAGGGCATAAGGGCTAGTGATTATACAATCACTATAGTACCGCAATACAGGTCATTCATACCAAATAACACCGCAATACAGGTCATTCACCCACCTTCAAAACGATGTCGCAAAATTCAATTTATGAATGGTAAACAAACAGTAGGTACTGCGAAATTCGAGCGATTACCGTCTTAGCGACAGGTTTGTATGGAAAGCGACAGAATTAACCATTCATAAATTGAATTTTGCGACATCGTTTTGAAGGTGGGTGTATGACCTGTATTGCGGTGTTATTTGGCACCTAATATAGGCTTTATGGCTTTATGAAATCAGGTCGGCTCCACTGTGAACTGATTTGCTATTTTTAATAAATAAATAAGCAGAAAAAAATGTAGGTAGGTAGGTATGTTATTCGAGGGTGAATTGCACGCTAAAACAACCTTGTTGGAGCATATAACACAGTGCTGTGACTATTGAACGGATTGGGCTGAAGTTTGACATGTGTAATCTCTAAAGATCTTTTTTTATTGTCTGAGTTTTAAAAGCATGCTTTTCCGCTAGGATATAGATGTTCGGTGATGCTTTTTAATATACTTTCATGTTTTTTATTTTGCTTATGCTAGTGTGGCTCGTGGCCGAAGAGGCGTGCGTACGCGTGGCGGTATTTCTTCTGGTGAAGTGGAAGTAGGGGGAAGCATAGGTGTTGGTGAAGCTCGCGAAGCAAGAGGACGAAGAAGCCGCGGGCGTGGCCGGCGTAGCGACCGTGCCGCAACAAGAAGGCCTCATGCAGATGACGAGTAAATTTAATTACCTAGTATATAATTGCTTCATGAGGTTTAGTAAATTTAGTCAAACCGGTGTATTTTGTAAATAAATATAAATAAATAAATAAATATTCACGGACACTTAACACAACGCCTTCTAGTCCCAAACTAAGCAAAGCTTGTACGATGGAAACTAGAAGGCTGATAGAATACATACATACATATTTTTTTTGTAAATACATACTTATAATACATAGAAACACCCAGACACAGAACAAACATCTATGTTTACAACACACAATTGTTTGTTCTCGGTGGGGATCAAACCCACGACCCACCAGCACGGAAGGCAGAGCTACTACCTACCGACTGACTTACTGAGCCATGACGCCTGTCAATAAATATTGTAATTACTGTATTAGTTGTAATTTTTTTAGTCAAACCGGTTTCTAATATTATTCAAACATTTTTAGGATGAATATCACTGACATAAACCTATTACCAGAGGGTGTGCCGCTGACACATAAAAAAAGACGTCTTTGGAAACCGTAAGTATTTCTATTTATACACATGACAGATGTAGATTATCATTTAGTTTTTATTTTACTAGTTCTTTTGCAAGAGATGCTGGATCAAGCCGATCTTCCACACCGATACTACCAGAGATGGACTTGCCGCCACCAATAGTGAAGAATGAAATATCTTCACCTTCTCCACCAATTTCACCAGCGATGCCACCTTCGCCTGCGATGTAAGCTCTTTCTTTACTATTGTAATGCTAAGGTAGGGTCATAATAATCTTCCCGCATTCTACGAACTTATTAATTTCTTCATGCATTCTTCTTAGGGATCTACCGCCACTACCACCGATAGACAAGCCGCTATCTATAGTGAAGAGTGAAACATCTTCACTTTCTCCACCAATTTCACCAGCGATGCCACCTTCGCCTGCGATGTAAGCTTTTTCTTTACTATTGTAATGCTAAGGTAGGGTCATAATAATCTTCCCACATTCTACAAACTTATTAATTTCTTCATGCATTCTTCTTAGGGATCTACCGCCACTACCACCGATGGACTCGCCGCTATCAATAGTGAAGAGTGAAACATCTTCACCTTCTCCACCAATTTCACCAGCGATGCCACCTTCGCCTGCGATGTAAGCTCTTTCTTTACTATTGTATAGCTAAGGTAGGGTCATAATAATCTTCCCGCATTCTACAAACTTATTTATTTCTTCATGCATTCTTCTTAGGGATCTATCGCCACTACCACCGATGGACTCGCCGCTATCAATAGTGAAGAGTGAAACATCTTCACCTTCTCCACCAATTTCACCAGCGATGCCACCTTCGCCTGCGATGTAAGCTCTTTCTTTACTATTGTATAGCTAAGGTAGGGTCATAATAATCTTCCCGCATTCTACAAACTTATTTATTTCTTCATGCATTCTTCTTAGGGATCTATCACCACTACCACCGATGGACTCGCCGCTATCAATAGTGAAGAGTGAAACATCTTTACCTTCTCCACCAATTTCACCAGCGATGCCACCTTCGCCTGCGATGTAAGCTCTTTCTTTACTATTGTATAGCTAAGGTAGGGTCATAATAATCTTCCCGCATTCTAAAAACTTATTTTTTTCTTCATGCATTCTTCTTAGGGATCTATCGCCACTACCACCGATGGACTCGCCGCTATCAATAGTGAAGAGTGAAACATCTTCACCTTCTCCACCAATTTCACCAGTGATGCCACCATCGCCTTCGATGTAAGCTACTTTACTATTTTTAATGCCGAGGGGTCATAATAATCTTCGCATATTCTAGTCTAGTCAACAAGTTGAAAAAATATGAACGACTAGCTGATACCCGCGACTTCGTACGAAACTTTCCATCTAAAAATATCTGTCAACCAGCATACGATGAACCTCGTGTCAAAGGCTGCTATTGGTTTAGAGAGGTCAAGCTGTATCTAAGAATCCACGTCTTTGGTTTCAATAAAGTATAGCCTATGTTTCAATCCGAGTAAAGGGCTTCCAAATGGTATATGTTTCGTCAAAATTGGTCCAGTAGTTAAGGCGTGATCCGCAAACAAACAAACAGATAAACAGACAAACTTGATTTTCGGAATCAGAATCGTTTATTTAGTAGATCTGCGATATTTCGTTTATCCATATCTTTAATTTAACTTTTTGGGTTTTTACAGTTTTACAATAGTATAGATTAGATGGATACGTAGTTGGATTTGGAATGACCTCTAAAAAAAAGTTTTGAAGGATTTTACTGCACGTAAAAAATTGCTATTATTATTAACAAAATAAGTTTAAAAAACAAGGTATTTAGTTTTATGTTAATTACTTAAAAACTATTGTCGTTCATATTTTTAGGAGCTTTATGTCTGTTTTTCACGTTATTCAACTTGTTGACTAGACTATTCTACAAACTTCTTCATTTCGTCATTCAGGCTTGTGGAATGTGGAGGCAGCACACCTAGCTCGCAGTCTCTAGGTACGCCGAACCAGCGCCAGCGCGAAATTTCCGATCCCTTAAATTTTGGTAAGTGAATGTTTTAACATTGGATTGGAGTACACAAACTTAGGGTACCTACTGGTGGAGTGGAGATTGTATGTGCATTATTTGTTTGTTTAACAGGAAGCGAATCGGAATCGGATGTAAGCGGCGACGAAGACGATTTTAGAGCAATGATGGTGCCGCGAACGTACCGTGCAACTCAAATAGACACGCCACTGGACGATGAGTTAGACCCTTTCCCTCCCACTCCAGACGCACCTGACCCTTTTCTTTCCTCTTCCTCTCCTCAACCTTTCGACTCACCAGCAACCGGTCCCACATACAACCCACATAATGTCTACGATTTTATTTGGAAACCGTTTCCGGTTCCCCCCATTGAACCCGCATTACGGAGGGAAACGTTTTCACAAATGTCGGCCCCACAACTCCATGTGGTGATCCATATGACACATTCATTTTGATATGGGATAAACGAGTTATGGAACACATCGCTTCTGAAAGTAATAAATATGCGCAACAAATTGCAGTTACAATGATGGAAACCAATACTCTCCGGCCAAATAGCAGGATCTGCGAATGGCGAGATACAACACCAGACGAACTCTATGTGTATTTCGCCATCGTGTTAGCTATGGGCCAAGTCGTGAAAAGCCGAGTGGAGGAATATTGGTCTTCCAATTTGGATGTATTTTATACGCCTGGATTTAGCGCTCTGATGTCTCTCCGTAGATTCCAATTGCTGAGCAAGTGCCTGCACTTTAATGACAATGAGAGCATGAGAGCGCTAAATCTTGAACTTTCGGAAGCAAAACTATTTAAAATTCAGCCCGTGTTGGACCATCTTAACGATAAGTTTCAGTCCATGTACACAATAGATAGAAATATCGCACTGGACGAGTCTCTACTGCAGTGGAAGGGTTGGTTGGATATCAACCAATTTATCCCTAACAAAGCCGCTGCAGTAGGGATAAAAACATACGAGATATGTGAATCTCAAACAGGTTATTTGTGGCGGTTTGAGGTTCACGCGCACAAAAAAGCCGCCATTCAGCCACAGAGCAGTGACCAGCTAAGCGCGTCGACGCCTTCGATTGTTTTGAGGCTGATTAGAGGTTTGGAGCACAAAGGGTACACCCTATGGATGGACAATTTCTATAATTCTCCGACTCTGGCTCGAAAACTCAAATCTGTAGGTTTCGATTGTGTTGGCACTTTACGCACAAATCGTCAATTTGTGCCAGAGGTGTTGAGAAATCTGACCAAAACTGATATGCGGCCAGGCCAAATATCTGGCTTCACCTCGGGCGATGTGGACCTTATGGTTTGGAGGGACCAGAACAGGGTGGCAACAATATCCACGTATCATGGGAACGCCACCGCCTGTGTAAATAATACAAGAAAACCAATTCTGATCTTAGATTATAACATAATGATGGGGGGGGTTGATAAAAAAGATCAGATGTTGGCCGCTTATCCAATTGAGCGGAAACGAACAAGGGTGTGGTATAAAAAATTATTCCGCAGACTGCTCAACGTCTCCGTTTTAAATGCATACATATGTACAAAGCCATATGCCTCTTTCACGCACCGTTCCTTCAGAATAGCACTGATTAAATCAATCCTCAAACACCACGCGGCTCCCATAATAAACCCACACCCACGCCCAGAAACCTTTTTTCATGCAAATATCCACCACCCGCTGCAGTACCCACTTTTGTACGCCAAAGGTGGCCGTCAGCGGCGCAAATGTACCCTATGCACCAAAAGAGTACATTACTACTGCAATGGTTGCCAAAAACCGGTCTGCCTGAGCCCATGCTTTGCCTCTTTACACAAAATAGTAAAGTAGTGAGGTTCTTGTAAACGGCACCATGAAACGTTAGTCAGGAAACTAAACCACTATGGTGTGAAAGGAGTTGCTCTAGAACTTCTTAATTCTTACCTAAGTAACAGAACTCAAAAAGTTGATGTTAATGGAAAACGTAGGTACGTACTCCGGGGTCAGTGGTCAAAATGGGTGTACAACAATTTGTGGTACAACATTTGGTAGAATAAACCGAATACATTTGTATTCGGTTTATTCTACCAAATGTTGTAACGTTACAGAGCCTGTTGGTCTACTGTAAGCCACAAGTTATTTGAGATTAGACCTACCTATCCTAGCTTTAGAAGATCCTATCAGGGAAATAGGAGTCGGTAGGTGTATACAGATTTATTATAATTAAAACCTAAGATAATGTCTTTAAAAGTTCACTGAAGCACTGTACGGAGGTGGTAGAGATGAAGGTAATTTTAGAGAAGACGAGAGGTCGGTGATGAGGTCTGGCTGGAGGAGAAGAGGATGAAAGGTCTGAGTGTTCACTCGTAGAGGAGTGTCCTTGGAGCTGGTGGTGGTGAGGAGCGGTGCTTAACACCCGCTCCTGTACTCGCTGGTTGAAATAAGCAGCTTCTGTAACTTTCGTTCCAGTATAAGAGAGTTTCCAGGATCTAGGAATTTTACCAGGAGTTTTATCACAGTTTCCAGGTTCGTTTACGTGAAGCTTACTGAGCCATGGGCTATAAAAATCAACTGTTCCACTCCGTTCACCATGCAAATCAAGACCAGACTGACGAACGTCTCCCATCCGAATTTTGACAGCCATGAATTCGATTTTCAATGTTTTGTTTCAAATGTTGACCTGCCGGCTGTGTAAAGAGTTCCGTTACGTCTGAAAATCTGAAAAGATCCTATAGCTTATAACAAATAATTTAGAAGTTAGCAGCCGAAAAGAATTACAGAATTAGTAAAAAATCACAATACTACAATGTCAAACAAATAAATGCTAATGTAAAAATCAAAGAAGATAATATAAATCTCGTGAACACCACAGTATTTTTAGGCATAACTAGATAATAAGATATAATAACTAAGATAATAAACTTCAGTGGGGCCCATAGATAAATTTGTCGAAGAGACTTACCTAGTTCTGCAGCATACACAGTCAAAAAGATCCGCTTCCTTACAGATGTGGAAACCGCAAGACTAGTCTATTTCAGCTACTTACATAACATTATGTCGTACGGCATTTTGTTGTGGGGGAGTGCTGCAGATATAAAAACCATATTTGTGTTGCAGAATAGGGCTATTCACGATAGTCACTTCCCATAAATAACCTATCCAAATAATTTTGTTAGGGGGCTAGTTTCTCAGCGAAAGAGTTCAGATGAACAAAGTGAAATAATGCACAAGTTGTTAGAAAAACCCACATCTAGGTATCACCTACTTCAGTGTTACGATACTATAAACAACGTGAACTGGCTGACAGATTTGAAACGTTGAACCTTCATCTAATGGTGAATCTCTAATCATTTAATAATGATGATGATGATGGAAGTTCATTGTTATGTCTACGTTACACAGTGTTGAAATGTCTTTTCTTTTAGTCACTTTTTAATATGATTATTAATATGAAAAGTGCTTGTAAAAAACAAACTCTTATGACTTCGTCCGCGTTCCGTTTGATCCTGTTTATTTTTCGGAATAAAAAGTAGCCTTTAGTGCGAAACTCAAACATCTACCTAAACTTTGACATTTATAATATTTTGTGGGATGCACAGATGGAATATTTCTTATTTTCCTCTGCAATTCGTTATCAATAAAATACAACTGGATTAAAGATACAAAAATTTATTAAAAATGAGTGAATAATTTAGATTCTAATCAGTATCGTATTCTATGCGTATTTGGATTGGAGTTGGGCAGCCATGTCGATGTACTGCTTCTTGGCGTCGTCCTGGCTGATGCCCTTGCGGCCGTTCCATGCCTTCCACTTGGCTGATTCCACTAGGCCGCTGGGCTGGGCTGTAACAGACAACTCTTTGAGGGTTACCGTACCATGATTGTACCACCACCAATGCTATACCTATTTGTAGCCCTGCTCAAGTAAATTCCGAGTCTCGAGGTTTCCTTCTTGAAACCCTAAAGTCTCGCCTAAGGTCTGGCTCTATGCCGTCTGGGGGTCCTTTTACTGCATGGATTTTTTTGGCCCTAACGACCAAAAAACCCATGGTAGACCAAAACCGAGATCGAGACCCAAGCATTCATTTTTGATTCACAACCTCCCTACCGCCAGGCCGTTTTATGAACTCGAAAGCTAAAATTTTTACTTGTGCAAAGAAATGTGCACCAAAGATCTGTTTTGACTTACGAATGTTGACGTCACCGGAGACGGCTTGCTTGTACAGAGAGTACAAAGCAAGGTTCTCATTGTCACTGGGCTTGGTCTTCCAGTTCCTCACTGAGTCGGAGACTTCCTTGAATTGCTGTAGAGAAAAGAAACTCATGATGAGATTTTCTCAAAAGTGTCTGGAACGAGTGCCCTATCTAGACAACATATTATATGACCTACACGACCGACCGCTTACACGAGCCTAACACCGCACCCTGCAGTGAGTGAAGTCAGGCCACAGAATAGACTGGATGACGATGGTGTTTGTTTACTCTGGTACCGGTGATAAATCAAAGTGATTAGAAGTTAAATCACAATCATCTATCATGATCGATAGGGTACAATGTAGATAATTAGTAATTAGCTACGTTAACATAGGTAATTAGTTACGTAGATAAATAAATAAATAAACAGGTCACACAAAGCTTTCTAGTCCCAAACTAAGCAAAGCTTGTACGATGGTTACTATAATAGTTACTAGGGACTGCAGCAGCCAGCGTACCGTTCGTCGGGCATAAGTAAAAAGTGTCCCCTGACGCCTTTAAAATCTAGATGACATGCTATCTATAAGTTTAACTCACCTGTTCGAGGGACATGATTGGTTAGTTGATTTAAAATCTGTAAAAAATTAATAGTTATTATTAGTGGACCAAGTTATCTGAATAAAGAAAGGGTCTGGGGCAAATTGGATGGAGCCCAGAGGGCCTAGTACGAGTTTTCAGTGTATAGTGTGGGTGTGAAACGTCTGACGCCCAGCACACCATTGGGCGCTGATTTGTATGGAGCGGATTCTTTGAGAAGCTCGAAATGCGAGTACGGGCTTGGTGTAGACCAAGCTTCTCAAAGAATCCGCTCAGTGTCTCCATAGAAATAAGCGCCCACTGGTGTGCTGGGCGTCAGACGTTTCACACCAGATTTACACACCAAAACTCGTACTAGGGCCTCTTTTTTTTAAACTTGCTTAAAATTAACTAAATGTACCTATGCAAATCGGGACCAAATGCCCCAACACCTTTTAAATTAAATTATTGAAATGTTTGTCGCGGATCACCTAAAATAGTTCTAAAATTTGAGCGCATGTAGCTACCATTATGTGCAGTAAGAGCCATAGGCTTTTCTCATCAATAAAAAAATCTGTTCTCGTCCTGAGTCAATCTTATTATCTCAACTAAGTTAAATGAAAGGTAGATAGTAGGTAGGTACCTAAATTCGGATAGTGAGGATAATCCTGAGATTAAAAGAATAGGTACCTACTATCATTGCTTGGATTCAGATTTAACAAGACCTGCCGATTGCAAAGAGATTAGATAACTATGTACCTATAAGGTACCTAGGTACCTTATCAAATCCTTTATATCAACCAACACAGGACGAAGAAAACTAAACTTTCTTAGACCTAAGACTGAAGTATTTAAACTTAGTTTAATAGTATAACTGCAGCGGCCCGCAACAGAGGCAATGAGGGAAGAACGTGCAAATGTGGGCAGTCGA
Source organism: Eulithis testata (assembly GCA_947507515.1). Lineage (NCBI taxonomy): Eukaryota > Metazoa > Arthropoda > Insecta > Lepidoptera > Geometridae > Eulithis > Eulithis testata. The sequence goes on from OX382197.1 coordinate 10,944,064, forward strand.
AGACGAGGCACGCACACGTGAGTCCATCATTGCCTAGTTGTGGCCAAGGCTTGTATAGTGTTTTTCTCAAATATGTAATGCGCGGAAATTAAATCTAAGTACCTAGGCAAAACTTTTTAGTTGAAAATACAATTACTTTTCAAAATCAATAACGAACGACGAAGTTACAGAGTTCATTTGTTTTTTTTTTTCAATAATCAGCTTTCTATTTGAAAGCCTGTTCGAAATTTGAATAAAACCTTTGATATGTTACCTCCTTAGTAATGCTATAGAGTAAAAGATCGTTCAATTTTTAAATTACCGACAGATATGAGTTTTGTATAATATGTATTTTGTTTGGCCGCTAAACACGACAGAATAGTATATTTCATTACAAGTGCGGAAAGGCTGACATTGCAGAGTTCCGACAAATGTGTACCCCAGCCGAGGCGCAGCCGAAGGCGAGGGTTGACAGTCGGAACAAGTTGCAATGACGGTTCCGCACGTGTACTGAACGACTATTTTTAATACAGTTGCGAAAAAATGAAGCAATTTAATAAAATATTTTGTGCAACAAACAACTAAACTTGCAAAGAAAATTTCTGAAAAATGGCGCCAACCGTAGAATATAAGCAGAGATTTTTTTTCTTCACCCATTCTGGTAGGCAAAGGGAACTATGCCCATACAGCCAAGTCTTCAGTAGAATTTTTTTATTGATATGAAATGAAAATGAAATTTAATGTGATGAAATGAAATGAAACCTAACCTAACTCATTCAATCAAATCATTAAATCTGATACTGAAACAAATCAGTAGCTTCTTTTTAGAAATATACGTATTTGCATGAATCATAAAAACTTCTATGATTTTTTTTAGTAAAAACTTCATGGGTGATTTTTCTTTTTAATAGACATTATTTTGACAGTTGGGAAAGAGAACGCACGAGTTCGGGAAAGGTAAAAAAAGCACGAGTATGTAATAGCCCACATCCCGAACGCTATACGTCCGTGCAATACGCCACTTTTTGAGCAACTGTATTAAAAATGGATTTTCATACATTTTTATCTGGCCGCTGCTCGCATGTAGATATTTTCGATTTATCTCGAAGAAGGTTGTCAAAATAATGCTCTAATTTCCAAGCATGATGGAGAAAAATAATTTAAAGTAAATCATGTTTCATACAAAATAGGTAGGTAATTAGAATGATGTATTTTTAATAGTTCAGTTAACATTATAACTTTTATCTTTATATCTATTACCTACCGGTAGGTAAGTACTTATTACTTTTTTAAGAGAAATAAATAAATTTAAAACAGTAAAAAACTGTATTATTATTATGAAGTGAACTATGGGTAGTTATTACTAAAATCAAATATACAGAAAAATAAGTAAGTGACGTGTAGGATATAGAATTAAGAAAAAATCAGTGGTGGTACCTACTATGCAAGTACTAATTTAGATTTCACATAGTTTAGTAAGCAAAGTAAATAAACAACTTTGTAATATTTAATAGATATAAAAAAGAAACTCACCACAGGGCAGAGCTAGGACGAGATCGGAGTGGATACTGAAGAAATTTGGTGGCGACGCCACATTAAATTCCCAGCGAGTTGTATAAATTTTCAAACTTTATCGCAGGGCTGGCACTTCCAACTAAATACCTAGGTACTTAGCTAGCCATGACGTTACCAATTAATTAGATTACAATCATGGTATTTATTAGATAGGCAAGTGATTCAATGTACGTACACCTGGTTAGTTTGATCAGAAAATTGCACTTTATCAATTTTAGATTTCAGACAGTGGTAGGTAGACTAGCCTTTATAATAAACTTGAGTAAGCTTGAAATGGTTACACCGTGTGTTGTCTCTTTCGATCGAATTTACAGAATCTGCTTGTCAATGCAAAAGACGGTGTAACTATTCCAAGTATGTATCGACTTTAGTAGGCTGTAGGATAGATCTTCTGACGCATATCGTAAGAAAATACGAACGCTTTTTTTTAAGCCCGAATAATTCTTTATTTCCCGGATAATTCCATACTGGTTGGATTTCACAAGCATAGACTACCAACCAAAACTGCCAAAACTAAGTCTAAGTAGGTACCTATTGCATTTCAGTCGGTAATGTAAAATTAGAAGGAATTTTGAAGAGGGACAAACATACAAATCTAAGGAAATTTAGTTTTAGGTAACCCTATACCAAGTCATAAACAACTCATAAATAAACACGATATATTTTTTTATAATAAAGTTCGAATCCTTATCGTTCATATAATCCGCCTCCTATAGATAGTGCGCTGTCCAAACATTGCCCCAAAAATGTAATAATCGAAAATAGGTCCAAAGCTAACGACCCCGCTCCATGTTCACTTTTCGTATCTTTTTCTTTTCAAATCGCTCTTCGGTAAGTCAACCTGACAACTCTTGAAATGCAGGTACTGCCAAGAATTCGGTAGTAGATAAACAAGTCTCCAACTTCATTCACAAAGTAGGGTCAGACCTACACCAATCTTCCACTACATCGACAATGCTATCGTTGAATTAGAAATCTTATCGCGTTTCTAAAATGGGTGGTATTTGTTATCATTACCTACAACTGAAAGAAATGAAGGAAGTTTCCGACTGTCACACCTTTAGCACTCCCTATAATTTCCGATGAGTGGTTTGCGAGTGCCTTGTTGACTGTAGATAACGATTAACGGGTTCGCCATGTCAGTGGTAGCACAGAATATGAGTAGGTTCCGGTTGTGCATGCCGAGCGCACGAAATGCATACGGCGAGAGGACATCTAGTTATCTAGTTCCTCGGTTAATAAACAACCTACCTACTGATCTTATTAATAGTATTACGCCTAAGAACATTAAACTTAAATTAAAATCCTACTTTCTAGCTAATATTGAAAAATACCAATAATACCTACTATTTAAAAAAACAAATCAATCTACCTACTTAATTACCTAACTAACAAGCAAGTAAATAAATTTGTAACTAAAACTAGCTACCTAAGAAATTGGAATGCACTTTGCTAGATCCTACTTACAGCTACCTACCCATACCTATCTAACCTAGTAGCTATACCTACCTAATGTAAGGATATCGACGCTAAGACTCATGTAGCATTATTCCAATAAACCTTGTGGTTTCCTTAGTGCAAAATAAGTTATTACGTATTTTTAAAACAAAAAATGAAAAAAAAAAAAAGGTAGGTACACTTTTTTGGCGGCTTTTTGGATCCAATCTAAGAATCACCGCACCACAGACGGAGGGTTGGGTGGAAGGGATATGTCAAAGTATTGGAATTCATTTTGAACTGAATGTGTGTTGAACAAACTTCATGTTGGACGTGTATTGAACAAAAAGGTGTTGAACATTAATCCTAGAGTCCTTTCCATGAAAGAAGTCCCGCTGACGCGGCGCTGTAGTCGACCTTAAGTATTATTTCTCGGGCAGCACTTTTAACAACTTTAGGCATTGAAAACAAGACTTTGATCACAGAAACCAAATAAAAACGCACTAGCATCCGAACACAATAACAGCACCTGGGGCCTTATTCACTATGACCAATACAAGCGCGTTACGCAGCACGACAAGACAGCGGCGTGAAATCGCCTTGTGCCTATGCCGTATTTCCTATGCCATAAATGTCATTCCTTACGGTGACGTCATACGGTTACGGCAAGGAATCTCCTAAGTCATACAGAATAATGCCTCTGACAACTAATTTAAAATTTAGTTCCGGAAATTTCCGCGGGACTTTGATGGATAAGACTTTGATGGTAGGTGCAGAGCGCTTGCATGACCTAACGTACATCTACTAAACAATTTTTTTTTACATTAAACAAGATGTTAATGGTTAATTATTATGCAAATTCTCCTCCAAACTGTAAACAAACCATTGACAAACTATATCACGAATAAAATGACATTTTCTGAAAATGAGTCCTAGCTAGATCGATTTATCGCCCCCGAAATCCCCTGTAGGTAATACTAAATTTCATGAAAATAGTTGGAGCCGTTTTCGTGATTCAGATTAGGTATATACAAGAATTGCTCGTTTTAAAGAGTTTGATACCATCCAAAGGTTGTCTAGAAGAGATCGCTTTTAGCGATAAGGCCACCCAATGTACTCAATAGCTTAAACTGTTTCTCCTTATATTTTTTTAGTTATTAGTAAAGTTTAACCATTTTTATTATTGTACGTCCGAAACGGATAAACTGTTGGTTCAATTTTAAGTTTGTAACACCTATATGTACACAGTTAAACAATAAACATAGTCTTTATCTTTATCTATTTCTTTGTGTACAATAAAGAGTTTATCTATCTATCATATATTTAAACCTAGTTATTCCAAGCGTTGTCTTCCTGTATTTTATCAAAGGGCAGCATCATAGGGTCAGTGGGTGGCATTTGCACCGTAGCGGCTAATATCGGACTTCGCCTGCCTTCCTTGAGTAGTAGAATCTTCACTAGCGACCTGTCCCCGGCTTGCCCCGTCACCGGACGAAAGAAAACCTCCGGGTTTATGTTGTCGTCGAAAACCTCTTCGATTTTGGTCGGGAATTTGAGCTTCGCGCCTGGAGAGAGTAGTGGCACCTGGAATGTATAACAAGTACATTTTACAGATATTGAGATAAAATCTGATCGCTTCGACATGAATCAAATGTTGCATGCCTGCGAGATTCCTTGAAACTCGGGTTTAAACTTGGGAGAGAATAACTAGTAGTTCGCCCCGAACTGAGATCTCGTGATGGTCGCAATAAACTTTGCAAATCGCATCGAAATCGCCGTCTGGCTAAGTACCAGTCTTACTTGAACTATAAAATCATTGAAACTCCAAGAAATGGTAGCTCACGTTATACTGGGTTTGCCAATTTTATAATTTTTACAATAACTCAAAAATTATTAAACCTAGAATCAAAATAAAAACGGTTTTGGAATGTCTACGCAAAGTCTATCTTAGGACACCCTACTTGATATTTTGGTACGACTATATTTTTTTTGAAACCTCATTACTTTCCAACCCCTTGACCGATTTACTTTATTTTTCAAACCAGTAAAACTTAAGAGTAATATCCGTATACCTATACCAAATTCTGTGAAGATCGGATAAGCGGTTCAAAAGATCTCGACGAACAAACATACAAAGCATTTTTGTCCAAGTTGTCACTAAGATCTCGTTCGCTTCGTTCACTCGATGAAACATCCTCAGAACTTGCGAACCATAGCACCAATTTTTAGTAACCTATCGAAACTTTCTAAAAACAAAATCGCATTGAAATCGAAGCATTCGTTTCGGAGCTATAAGGCCACGAGCATAGTAAAATACCTATAACAAACAACATTTTTCTTTCACTAAGGAGTAAAAAACTAAATATTCTATGGGTCAAAAGTTCTCCCATAATAGGCATTTTCTTTAAATATTATAGCTGAAACATACAGATGACAGTAAACTATTGTTTCGGTACATAATCATATCGTGAATTCTTATTTTGGGGCTTTATAGTGTCAAAGAAAATTTTGTCGAGTTGAGTTTAATTTAGATAGATAGATAGATAGATTTATTCTTTATTGCACACCAAAAAAAGAAGAAAAACAAAAAAAGATAAAAAAGATTTAAGTATGAGGTACAATGGGCGGTCTTATCGCTATAAGCGATCTCTTCCAGACAACCTTTGGATGGACAGAAGCAGTTCGACTAGGTAAGAACGGGCCGCACATAAAAATAACCTGGAATATACATAATACATAAATATAATTTAACCTATACACATACAAAACTAATATGGATAAATACATATACCTACACATATATTACACATATATATATATATATATATATATATACAATTATCATATACCTACAATAATATAAATGGAAAAGTTAGGTAATTTTTTAGGGTATTTTTTTTTGTAAATAAGTAGGTATTTTGATTAATTTCTATCTTCTCAATCATGTGCCTACTTTTCTGAGTGTATGGTGTAAATGTAGCTTAATATTGATATCTGTTGATAATGTTATAAAAGGTTGGGTAATCGTATCTTATCGTATTACTTAAGTACTTTCAAACTGTAAGTACGGTACTTATATTTATAGGTAGGTACATCAATAGTAGCTGAGCAATTGAAAATGACCATTATTAATCATGATCAGTGTAATAATAAAATTCAATATTCCATCTCCTTTAAAAATATTTGATTACTAAGTGCCGCCCGCGTCTTCGTTCGCGTCCCGTTGGATCCCATAGATTTTTCGGGATAAAAAGTATCCTATGTGTTAATCCAGGTCACGGAAAATATATATTCCAAATTTCATCCAAATCGGATCAGTAGTTTTTACGTGAAAGAGTAACAAACATCCATCCATCCGTCCATCCATACTTACAAAAATTCGCGGTTATAATATAAGTAGGATTTAGAAGACAAACAATCTAAGGACGACCTAACTCTTACTCACAGAGATGACAACTGATTTAGCAGCCATTTTAGAAGACTAATATCAGTATAGGGCCTATACTAAGAGGTGCCTATACTATAGGCACCTCTTAGTCTAAGGCCCGTATTCCGAGGCAGAAATCGTTACTCAAGCATAGATTTGAGTAGAGATTTTCATACAAAAATCTATGCTTGAGTACGGATCAGTGCTTGAGCACGGGCCTATCTTCCAGAAAGATTCATTGTCGTATGTTTTGGTACTTACTTTTATGTAGGGGTTTGAAACTTTGTAGTTTAACGTGTGGACGTGAAACAGGATCGCTAGACCAATCACAGCTTTGTCTGATGACGTGTTTTCTACGATCAGCGTCACTCGGAAAACTGGACCGAGCCCTTCTACCTGAAGAAAATACAATAATCAATCTAGACTTGGACCGTAAAGCTAAAAGCAGCACGCCCAATAAAAACTCGCTTGCAAATTGGATAATTTTTGAAATTTTTTGAAAACAACTGACTCTTAAAAAATCCCAAACAACCAGCGTTTAGGTAGTTGACAACAATAGAAAGGTTCAACAAAAATATCATGTTGATCCAAACAAATTCTCCGAACAAAAAGTGTTAAAGGAGTTAAATTTTTGGTCTTAAAACTTGTTTGGATCAAAATGCAAATTTAGCTGAACGTTTGTCTTCCATGTTCGGTCAATATGCGGTCAATATGCTCCTAACCACAGATTATACAAGGTGTAACATAATTACCCTATAATCCGGAAGGAGGCGTAATCAGACAAACCACCTGAGTGCTTGGACATGTGCTAAAGGTCAATAAATCGTAATTGAAATTTTCATACAAAAGTACAAAATTTATTATTTTAGAAATTTGCGACAACCCCAAGTGTTTGTTTACTATTTGCGTAAACCCATACACACGTGGTTAGGCTCATAATCCCCTTTGAGTCGTCCCCTTCAAGGGGATTATGAGATTTTTTGGCTCATAATCCCCTTGATTTCGAAATTTTATATGCACACGTAGGTACCCTCTTACCACGTCACACGAATACGCATGCTGTGTGTTTTCGTGTGACATTTTAAGTAAAAGTTACGAGCTCATTTCATGAATGAAAAACTTCGAAATCTCAAAAGTCGTAAAACAAACACTGTTCACGATGACCTGTAAAATACTCCCCTTTCGGACTTATAGGGTAATTATGTTACACCGTCTATAATACTATCTCCTAACCAACAAGGACCATCTAAAACGGATTTTCAAAGCGAACTATATCTACTTAAGCACATCACCTTGGTAGATCCAAGTAAGATTATTTTTGAAAAAGTCAGTTGTTACCTACCTCAGCTGTAAGTCGCATAGACTCCATAGAACCCGCACCAACGTTATTGTCAGATTTGACGTGAGCGTCCAGTAACGTCTTTGCTGCAGTGAGACGCAGTCTAATCAACTCTATTTGAAATGATTCGTGCATGGCTGAAATAAATAAATAAATATTCACGGACATTTAACACAACGCCTTCTAGTCCCAAACTAAGCAAAGCTTGTATTATGGGAACTAGATGGGCTGATAGAATACATATATACATTTTTTTTGTAAATACATACTTATGATACATGGTGGGGATCGAACCCACGAAACACATAAAAAAAACTTTATTCTTCAGAGTTGGTTTTGTGCAGTTTTCTGCGCAGAAGTTATGGGTTCAATTTCTATCTAAAACGCACGGGGCTACGTCCGATACAGCTTGTCGAAGTCCACCATTACTTTCAAATTGTTTTTTTGGAGTGAAAACTTCTTTAGCATCGTTGTGATTTGAAAGTCGATGAAACGAAAAAGCGACAGTTCGACCCCCACAAAACACTTCGATAGCGCGTTCTAGAATCCGACCAAACTTAGCAGCGCCATCTAGTTCTGATTTAGGCAATATGAGTATAGAACCTTTTCTAAATAAGTACTGCATATTGGTTTTTGAAGGTTTCACTTTTACCACGTGTGAATTACACAAATGTATTTTTTTATTTTACTTACCTACAGCGTTCTCCCTCTCCCTCGCAGATTGTTCTAGAAACAGCTTGGATTTCTTCGGTATGAGCCAGGGTTTCTGTCCGGTCGGCAGAGATGGCGCTATATCAACTCCAGCCGCATGCGCATTGAAATCGGCGGTACGTTTGAGAATCTTCAGCATTAGGTTACCGCTGCCTGTCACTATGGTGAAGACATGCTCCTCTTGGCCTAACTGACCGAACTTCATTACTGATGCGACATCTGAAAGGCAAATAGTATAAAGCCATAAGATTTACAGACCTACCTATAGCTGCGCAATAAATCCTGCAACGCGTATTTATGTTGCTAGGTAATTTGGTTGATACCAAGCGCCATCGCTACTGGATGCTCTGATAATGCACTGAGATTATAGACCATATTGCGTTTACCTTAAGGCAGGGTTTCGCAAAGTCGGGTACGCAAACCCCTAGGGGTTCGCCATTCGACCATTACGTCCATGCATTCGACGGCAGGGGTTCGCGACAAGATTTACGTAATGGTGGCGTAATGACTAAATGACTAATGATTAAACTAAATACGGAAATCGACTTGATGCCGAGTCAGAATTAAGGTTAAAATTGTCCAAAATTACTCCTAAAATTTACTCCTTTGTGACAAGAAACAAGCACACAGCACACCCATCACATTAATATTAATAAAAATATATTTCTTTTGGCACTTTATTTGTTAAGTACCTTTTATTGAAATAAAAACCTTATTTTCTTCAACAGTCAATTTTATTGTTTTCTTTGAGGGGGGGGGGGGATTAAATTAGTTAGTTAAGGGGTGAGCTGTAACCTGGAAACTTTAACAGCGGTACGTGGAGTCGAAACTTTGAGGAACCCTGCCCTAAGGTATTCGATAAGTACATCACTTTAGATTTTGAGGTTACCTCTGACAAATAGAGCGTCTCTTGGCGCTTTAGCATCATACAACTGCACATGTCCCGAAGCCAACGCCACAGCTGTGAGAGTAACACCAAGCCGTAGCACTGGAACCAGCGTCATCGCCACCGGACGGTGCTCAAGGAATATCGACCATTGCTTTTTACCCTGTGGATAAGTCGACCTTTGTTATTCCTCTCTTTTTTTGTACCGTTTGCATTTGGATTGGTATAATGAGCTCGGCCAGCTGAGGTGAGGTTAGCTGAGGGCCTAGTACGAGTTTTGGTGTGTAAATCTGGTGTGAAACGTCTGACGCCCAGCACACCAGTGGGCGCTGATTTGTATGGAGACACTGAGCGGATTCTTTGAGAAGCTTGGTCTACACCAAGCCCGTACTCGCATGTCGAGCTTCTCAAAGAATCCGCTCAGTGTCTCCATACAAATCAGCGGCTACTGGTGTGCTGGGCGTCAGACGTTTCACACCCACACTATACACTGAAAACTCGTAATAGGCCCTCAGTACATCCAAACGCGGGACGTCAGTGCAAATCTTATTTTCCCACCTTGAATTAGAATTATGGTAGGTACCTATAGATTTTGCACCTCACACCTAACCTAGGTTTAAATTAGGTATAACGTATCAGCCAGCTAGCTTAAGATAAAAGATATTGACGTAGATTACCTGTGTTTTCTGATAAAACTTTAACTTTCATTTGTAAGTTGGCGTCGTAAGCAGATTTGGATTTTATAATCCCTGACAGGCGTCACAGCTCAGTCGGTAGTAGCTCTGCCTTCCGTGCTGTGGGTCGTGGGTTCGATCCCCACTAAGAACAAACATTTGTGTGTGGCAAAAATAGGTGTTTGTTCTGTGTCTGGGTGTTACTATGTATCATATGTATGTATTTACAAAAAAAAAGTTTAAAGTATTATGTCAGCAATCTAGTTTCCATAGTACAAGCTCTGCTTAGTTTGGGACTAGAGGGCGTTGTGTGTAATGTCCAAGAATATTTATTTTTTTATTTTAATTTATCTAATAATCTTGAAATGAAATGAAATTTATTGAAATAACCACAGACATGAATATTAACCTTTTTCAATATTGTAAATCTTGTTCCTAGGTAACCTTTTTTATGAGATAAGTCATGAAACTAGCAGATGTTCAACCTGATCTTGAGTGGTAACATCTATAATTATTAGTTGTCTCACGAAGCACATCCACTTCTTACTACGTACTTTCTTACTATAGCATGCCATGGTGTTATCGGCGCATATCACCATGACACTGTTATCGCTGGTAATCACTTCAATGGCTATGATATGGTCATCCGTTGTGAAGAGTATTCGACCTTCCGTCCATTCTCTTTTCAGGAGACACACTGTTTTCTCTCTGCAAAATAAGTGAGTGGTTAGATATAGACCAGATAGACGTCAAAACTGAATTTACTAGCAGTTATTAAATAATAGTAGAACTAATAAGGTTTTATCTAGAAGCACAAACTAGAGCACTGCTTAGAAGGTATTGGGAGCATTCCCGAATTCCTATCCAATAAAGTTGTAGGTTATCTACTCCAGTCATGTTACAATCTATTTTCAAATTGGAAAAATGGTTGCAGTGCTAGTGAAGAAAAAGTCGTGAGGAACATAGTATAGAATAGAATAGAAAACGTTTATTTTGTGCCCTATAAAGAAAAATTCATAGCTGTACAGCAAAGAGATCAAAATGAATGTTAGTAGTAGGTCTAGTCCTACTAGTCTAGTAGATGGGATTGCCCAAAGTGTAATACCTATTTGAAGGTAACTTTGACTATCCCTCTTAGACATTCTTGTTTTAGATTGCTCGCTCATAACATATTTTGAGCGCCTACATTATTTCGTAAAACATGGTAAAACGAAGTGCATAGTGCCAAATTAAAAAAACAAATTGAAGCATTTAGAACAGCCCAGTGCATATTAAATGTGCTTTTAATTATAAACCAGACCTCGTAGCTGTTGTGAGCCTGTAATTAACGCTATAGAGACCCGTCGCTATGATTTGGTACGGCGTTTTCTTTACCATGCATAATTTGGCCTGAAATAATATACTTACATCAATTTTTGCTGTGTTGGTTGAAGTAGGCTCTTTAAGAATTCCTTATAGTAGGTGCCAAATAACACGGCAATACAGATCATTCACCCAGGTGGGTGAAGGTTCACCACGATGTCGCAAAATTCAATTTATGTATGGCTAATTGGGTCGCTTTCCATACAAACCTGTCGCTAAGACGGTATCGCTCGAATCTCGTTAGTACTGTTTGTTTACCATACATAAATTGAATTTTGCGACATCGTGGTGAAGGAGGGTGAATGACCTGTATTGCCGTGTTATTTGGCACCTACTATAGTAACTAACGTCCGCACACGGCTTTGAACATTGGATAAAAATTTGCCTATTGTAGGCATGCATGATCTATGACTATGCCAAGTTTCGACCAAATTATTGAGCTCAATTTAGTCACAATCATCCGTATATTATTTTGTTTTTAGCAGGCGCTTTATTCTAAGCTAACAATAGAAGATTTAAGAAGCATACCTGTGATATAGGAGTAAATGTCTGAGGATCTAAGATCACAACTTCACCATCTTCAGTGCCCACAACCAAACAGCTCACAGCATATCGATCCACTGAACTCATCTTCAAAGTAGCCACACAGGATATCTCCACGGGAGGCTTCACTGGTAAATCCGGCATTTGCTCTAAGTATTCAAGCTGTTGGTCAGCTGATAGATTAAGGAAGTGCCGAGATTGAGGTGAGAGGAGTTTGTTTGGTATGGCAGTTAGATTCTCAGAGATTGTGTTGATGGTCTCTATGTTTTGGTTCGCTGGGTCTAGCAACTGGAAAATGATGTGCTATGAAATTCCAACTCAAACTTTAGGGTCTTAAATCTAAACTTCAAAAAATAATACAAGCAGAAATAATCTTAGAATTAAAAGAAATGTAGATTTTAATTAAGTTTTTTTCTTATCTAATACTATTAGGGTCTGTTCACACAACGGACCCTTAGGGTAATTCCCATCAAGCCCACCGGCTGGCCCACTGGTTGGGCCGATGGGAAAAAAAATACCAACAAGCCCATTATGCAAATGAGTGGGTTTGATTACTGCAAGGAAAAAGCCTCACAATACAGACTTTTCAAAATGGTACGCTAGGAATACTTTTTTGGGTACTACGCAGAAGCAACAGTAGGTAACTAACCTGTTTCCAACAATCCATTTCCGATGGATTCAACTCAATAGCTGGCAAGTAATACTTATAATAGAGCTTCAGGTTCCTGTAGAAGTAGATACAGGAGCTGAATGCCACTGCTATAACAGGAGACCGTGTAGCATCATTTGTGTAGAGGCTGACCACACCAAGAGGCAAGTCTGGTAATACTAGGTCAGATATCTGCATAGCTCCTTTGAACACCTGGAAATTCAAATGATATTCTGTTACTAAGAACTCTCTTCAAGTGAATCTGATACTACTAATATTTGAACGCGAAAGTTTGTAAAAATGTATGGATGTTTGTTACTCTTTCACGCAAAAACTACTGATCCGATTTGCATGAAACTTGGAATATAAATTGTCCGTGACCTGGATTAGCACAGTCTACTTTTTATCCCAGAAAAACATCGCAGGCAGAAGCTAGTATCTACATAACACTAAGCTGTGTTCTGTTGTCCAAGTTCCATACCTTGAGCTCTGGACCCTTCAGTCCTTTCCCTAGGTCCCCGATGAGGAGTTTGTATTCATTATCACTGTTCAGATCCACGAGAGCCACGTTCGACGGCAGCGTATTGAGTTCCACCTCGCCTGTTCCTACTTCTACGTCGAGCCAGCGCGTCATACTTCCCGATTTCATCTCTTACAAACTGTGTAACAAAAATAAAAACTGAGGAATGAGGATTCTCATTTTGTTTTGTTTACTGATTTTCGCGCGCGTTGCTAGGACGACGGGCGACATGACGTTGACTTTTGAACGATTTTTTTTCTTTTTTTCGCTCCTCGGAGCAGGCTATAGTTTTAAAACCATACCGCCTAGTCTTACGCTAAGTGACTTTTGAACGAAATCAACAATAGGTATCTACCTACACCACAGATCATATAACTACCTACACGTTACATAAAAAGATATGTGTTCTTGTGTCACTCTATTTACCAGGAACCTCCCAGCACCTCTTGAACAGTGCCTGGATTCTCAGCTGGATTTTTATGCTGCCATGCCTGCCATTCTTCTATATAGGTCTAGGTAGGTACTAGAAGGAAAAAATTCCGGGAGTTTTGAAAATTGGTAGCAGGCACCTAGTAGGTACTTAACATACGTACTGTAAGTAAGTAAGATATTTGTTTTTGCCACCTCATAGTTCTGCCGGAAGCGGCGCGGAAAACGGCCAAAAACAGTTTTTAGATAATATCTCGGTTAATATGTACTAATTTTATGATAAAAATATGTATGGATGAATTAAACTAGACGTCATTTCCCTTAGCTGTAATATTATCTTTTATTGAGTAATATATCTTTTTTTATTATTATTTTTAAAACCAGAAGAGGAAGTGTTAAGACTACCCAATATTGATTCGGCCAAGGCCCCTCCATCAAGGGGATACGGTGTATGCAAAGCGCCCAACATCTACCCTTCTCCTAGAAGGGACGACGACCTAGATGTTTTCTAGAATGACTGGCCAAATTTAGTCAGGGAGGGGACAACCTACCTAGCTATTCCTACCTTTTCCTGACTAACCTCTGTGTTTTATTACATAATGTTATATTGATTTGTTATGCGTGGTTATGCTATATATGTATTAAATTATGCTCTAATTTTTTATATAAGATAATTATTCTCTGTAATGTCGCACGCCAACCTCCTCATTACACCACCACGTTTAGGTTGGCTGGCAGACAATGCTTTCAGCATTAAGTCCACCCTTTGTAACAAATTTATAATTTTGTGCAATAAAGTATTAAAATATATAAATATGTAGTTCAATGGCTGCAGGTCATTTAGGCTTCTAGCTGCAAATGTAAAATGACCCATAAATGCTAAGTATTTTCCTTGGTCTGTAAATTCCAGGATGAGTCATAGGTACCTACTCAAAGTGGAAACAAATCGTTACTATAAATAAAATTACTATATAATATACCTACAAACCTATACGTCACCCTGTACGCCCATAGTTGATCTACTGGTTTTTAACCTATTTGGTTTTTGTCCCTTTCTCTCGCTCTGCAGACATGGATGAGTCACTGACTGGTTTTACTAGGATATATTTCTTCCGCGAAACATCATCGCCTTTTATTTTTCATCAGGGAATTCGTTTATTTATTTTGAACATTCGACAGAGAAACCATCACAACACCATCTTACAATTAGAAGCACAAAAAGCTTGTCAGTAAGTATAAATAAGTAGGTACCTACCTACCTAAGTATTTACCACCTATATGTAGTGGTAGGTATAGAGAGCGGTACCTATACTTCCCATAAACTCGACGTAAGATAATCCTATCGCCTACGCAATTAATTCTTCCTCCAGAATAGGAAAGACCGTAGCGAATACCCCCAAGATCTCGAGGTACCTATCGTCATACGATCACAAATACAGAAATGAAATGGCACCCCACTCGATGGACCGACCGACCACATTGTCGCAGAGTATCTGTCACATTATCGTTTACTCTTGACACTTATTCCTACAGTTTACAGCAGGGCGCAGTTATGATCGTATATATGTGACGGTAGTACCAAGCCTATGCCTGAGCCCGAAAGAATAATTACCTACGCTTTACAAAGAAGGCCAGTGCATTCAGCAGTGGGTGCTATAGGTAAACAGGCTAAAATGGTGACGATTACCTACGCTCTACTTGCTAATTGCATAGCCCACCCAAAAGTTTCCGCCAAATGCTTTTTTCTCAAACATGCTTGGAAATAAAAGCATTACTTTGACAACCTTCTTCGAGATAAATCGAAAATGCAGTACTGGCCAAACACATGTGAGCAGTGGCCGGCAATAAAGGTATGAAAATCCATTGCCGGCGTGTTTAGCACTATACAAAGTATACAAACCTTGGCCACAACTAGGCAATGATGGACTCACGTACCTATGTGTGCCTCGTCTTCGACTCGGCCCACATTTACACGTTCTTCCCTCATTGCCTCTCTTGCGGGCCGCTGCAGTAATGTACTACTAAAGGATTCTTTCTTGGGGGAAAATGTCTGAGTACCTACCGTAAAAATCTCCTTGACATGTGGTGTACTCGCGAGCCATTTGATTTGCTATTGTCATCAATTGATTAGAAGCGGGGGAAGGCGAGACAATGCGAAAGCAACCTCGCTCTGTTCTACTCTCTGTAGGATTGTGTAACCGACCTTGCCCGTGTTTGGTTTCAGGTATTTGGATTACGGTTACGTTCAATTTTGATAATGGGTTGGAACTGGAACGCTGTTCTTTTTTTTCAGAAGCCTATGTAAATATAAGATGGTCAATACTGTATTCCCCGACGACAAGAAATTGTTGAGCGTTCTCGTAAAGTCGTCGCTCGGTCAGAAGTTTGATGAATGGACTACGTTGCATTCCTTCAATTTGCAATGGTCTGATGATCGTAAAATGCACAAGCAACTTTGAAATTGTAATGTTGGATAGGTTCTTTGAACTGCTTTGCATAGTCAATGAAGCCAGGGAAAAGGATTCTAGGAAATACATTTTAATTTTCCAATTTAAACGTGTTTACACGTTTGTGAAACTTGTGTCTGATTTTTAAATGTTATAATTAATTACTTAGAAACCCACGTAGGTAATTAGGCAGCAGTAATTAAAAGCTTGATGGCTTGTATTGTAATTTCTGGGTTATTAGCTTTCTTTAGTAAGCGTCACGAAGAAATTAAAACATAAAGTAGAACGCCTCAAACTTGATTGATTCGATTACCCTTGTAAAGCTAACAAAAGAATTTTAGATCAGTTTTACAGAAATACATGGATTTTTTGAACTTCTACTCCAGTCTCATAGTTTCACCACTTTCTGACTCTTACAGGGTCCTAAGATGTCACCTGGTTTTATCTACCAAACTTATCTACTGTTATTCTTTCAGTCTTCTAAGATGATCTAACAAAGGTTTATTCGTTAGTCATAGTCTTCCCTCAGCTTCGTTTCTAAAACAGGAAAAAATCGATGCCGTAGTTCGTTCGTAGCATAAATAGTACGTGCCTCTACCCTCTACCAAACTGTTAACTAAGTATTCCGTTACTTTAATTTCATTGCTAAATATTTATTCATTATCTGATTAGTTTTTAGAACAACGAACTAAGGAAACTCTTGCAGAAAAAATTATCGATCAGTCGAAGGAAATTGCAGAGATCTCGATCTCCGCACCGCATATTGTGAAAATGTCGGATGTGATTTATTCAGTCGGTATAGCGTGATAATTTTAACATGATTGAACAAAACGTTTCAACCTTGTCCCTATAACATGCCCACGAAATTTCATGTCATGTCACTCTGATATGCAAAGGTCCCTCCCAAATTTTTCCACTCATCCCGGTGGTTGGCGATCTCCCAACGTTCCTTTTTCTAAATATTTCTCACCTACCAAAATTCTACGGTACCAATCCTTTTCAGCGAACTAAACATTGTGACCACATTTACAAAATACTTATCCAATTTATAATTATTATAAATATAAATATGACGCAGGATATCCCGCCCTCATTAGATAATACAAATCGTCCCGCTTTATCATCGTATTTTGTCTCTTTGTATGTGTTAATACAAGTACAGCCTTATACTTATTATTAAATCTAGAACTTCATACCTACATTTCTATTGTTATACAAGTTTTTTTTTTTTCTAAAGAGTTCGTGCGTCACCGAAGCCTTGTGCTGAAAATCAGCGCTGAGAACTTGTTCTCAGCACATGCTGAGCGCAGAGCTTTTTGTACAGGCTTGTACATGGCAGCGTTCCATTCCCCTTGCGTAGGTACGTTATACTTACCTTCTGGTAACTTTAGAATTACTTGTTTTAAGTTTTGTTATATATAAATATGCATGTACCTACTAACTTAACTTAATTTTATTATGATTGCCTACTGCTGTCATGTACACTTTTGTATGAATAAACTATTTTGTATTGTATTGTATTGTATTGTACAGGATCTGTTCTATTTCTCAGATGCTGTACAGCATCAGCATCTGAGCACCTAGCACAGCTGGTTGCACTGTCCAGTAACGTAGGTTTTATTTATAAATGCTCATTTTCTATGACACAGCTATGTCAATGTTTTCCTACTATCTTACATGCCTTCTTATCTACTAGTATTTTTGCATTACCTTCTCGTCACCCTTACCCTACCCCACCCCTACCCCTGAACCGCTCATGGCGTAGCTTGATTAGCCAATCTTAACCGATAATCTAAGTTAAGCAACGTTCTGTGCGGTCACTATTTGGATGGGTGACCGTTAGTGACATTTACATCTGAGCACTTCCGTGCTTCGGAGGGCACGTTAAACTGTCGGTCCCGGCTCTAGCAGTCGTTAAGCCACAACGGAGGCCTTAAGGCGGCCTAAAAACTGCGTCACCAGAGTTGGCCACTAGCTCATACGAGCTTGCTTGCTTACCCCTACCCTAGTAGTTCAGATTATTTTAGTGCAAAATCGGGTAGCTAAGTATGACACTCGTTGAATTAGGTAAAAGAGATTACATAAAAAGGCAAAGGTATTACCAGAATCGACCACAAACTTTATTCCATTAAACTTGCTATCATAATCGCGATATTTACGCTCGACCGAGGGCGACAATGAACTTTTAAGCCGACCAACAGTATTATCTCGACGCCATTGTTTTATTGTGCTTGCTTTTTTATTACACTGGATTATTAGTATTACTTACCTACCCTTACAGAAGTGCCCTTGATCAAAAGGACATGCAGACTACGGAATCAGCAATCCTGTGACACGGAGTTAAGACATTTGAGATGATTAATGAAGAGATTCACCCAGTCTTTTTCAAAAATACTCAAGGGTCAAGCATCTATTTGAATTAGGAATTCAATTAAAGCAAATAAACAATTCAAGCAAATAAACAATTTCATTTCATTTCATTTCAATTAAAAGTGACAGAAAATTGATACTTGAGTCTCAAGGAGCGTACTCAAAAAGCAGTTTTTTCTTATCTACATCAGCAGTTATGAACAATTTTGATGAACAATCATTATTACGCTAACGAGCAATAATTGATTGCGAATGAAATCGAATCCTTGGCCTGGTTAGCACAGATCATATCACGGTCCTTCCGGTCTGTTTTAGGAAATACCAAATCAAAATATCGATAGTAAAATAAACTAAGTATGGTTTCTAAAAACAAATCCGTTTATAAATCGTATCGATTTTAGGATTGCTTAGAAAATTACAGATTGATTGAACGAAAAAACCGGAGTCTTATTACCACAATTAGGTATGCGTGGTGATGATTTTAAATAGAGTCCTTTTCATGAAAGAAGTCCCGCGGAAATTTCCGGAACTAAATTTAAAAACTAAATTTTAAATTAGTTGTCAGGTGCTGTTAATCTGTTCGGATGCTAGTGCGTTTTTATTTGGTTTCTGTGATCAAAGTCTTGTTTTCAATGCCTAAAGTTGTTAAAAGTGCTGCCCGAGAAAATTAAATAATACTTAAGGTCGACTACAGCGACGCGTCTGCGGGACTTCTTTCATGGAAAGGACTCTATTATTAAACTTTACCATGTACCATATCTACCTAATATACCTACAATTATCTTACGTTAGTATATTGCAAACATCCTGTTTTAGACACTGAAATATCAAAAAGTGGACACATCATTGTGCCTACAATTTCAATGACTTATTGTGCTCACATTACCGTATCGTGTCCATACAAAACTTACAGAATACAGAAGTTCCCTTGTGAATATGTTTAAGCTACAATGCAAATAATCAGGAGTCCAGGATGCTGTGCAGATATGCAGTCTGATAAACAGGCGAAAGCGATAGTTCTACTTAGTACGTACATGTTCAGTTTTGAGATGCTCTAAACTTTCCTATGTTCGTAGGTATGTGAGTAGAATGATGGATGGTTACGCGTGAGCTGGTAAAAGGAAGTACCTATGTGAATAAGATTACTCCAGCATTTTCGTCTATTGGAGAAAAAACATGACGTATTTAAACCAAGTGCTCTCAATCTCATTCTCACCACAATTTGTTTAATTCGTTTTGATGGATTATGTAATTTTGAACCCCTGCATGATCTGCATTTGACGCTCCCAGACGTCAACACTAAGATTTACATGGGAGCAGCATGACTCTACAAGATATTAATGTATTACGCATTCATAATAATCAGCAGATGTTTATTTACCAACTATTTTCTATCAGTAGGTAGGTAGGTACTCTCTCCTACTTTGCATATTAACTAGAAACTTATTTTATTTGCAAACGCCTATCACGTAACGGATAACATGTGTACTGGAATATGCGTTCTAAGCTTTCAATAATGTATAATGATATAATCCTGAAGAGTTCAGTGAACTTCCAATTAGGAAGGTAATAAGACAGCTCTAATGATGAAGTGGTTCTTGAGTTTGCTTTTATTTCAATGCATTTGGGTTTATTACTTGACATATTGAAGCTAAGTTTTTATTAAAATGCAACGGGTATTACTTTCGTTTTACCAGAAAAAAGGTGTTGGGTAACACTAAACCAGTTCAATTAAATGCAGGCGGAGTGTAGACGGTTTTTTTTGTATTCAACAGTAAGTAAATCAATGATTCAACGCTGGGAAAGCGGTGACATGCATTGAGCTTTTTATCTGGTGGACTCTACACTATTTTCTGAGTGTGAATGCCAGGCTGAAGCGTAATTTTAACACTATAAGAATCTTTTCTCCAATTCAAGCATCACTTCACACTTGAGATCAAAGAACTCGCTCTAATGGAATCCAACAGCGATCAGCGTCTGCAATGGAGCGGCAAATTGCGCTCGCGCAGCGCCGGATATCTGCACTGCATTCTAGAATACATTCAAATTATACGTCAATACGGTAAGCAAGTCAACTATTATACGGAGGAAGTAGAAAAGAACCTATAGGAAATAAGGTAAAGTAATCGTAGGAAGAAAAGGTTCAGTGGTGGTACCTACGCTCAGACACCAAAGTCAATATATTCACCGAGATTCAAATTTCAAATACGACTACCTAATTTCAAATACGATTGAAAAAAATGTTATTGAATGAATAAATGAAATAAAATGATTCAATAAGACAAGATCAACTAAGCTCTCCAAAAAAGCCGATATTTTCGAAGGTTACATCTGATGAGGGATGAATTGAGGTAGAAGAAAGAAGAAGAGGTATGAAAAAGGTCACACACACTCACTAGTAGGTGTACACAAACATTTTTAATTCTCTAGGAGAGGTACAAATATATTTTTTGTAACAAAAACAAGGTGCAAGTTAGTAGAAAACTATAACTTCCACAGAAAAACTCCTCCAGTTATTCTCGAGGAGAGGTAGGGCAACTTGAGAACTATTACAAACAAGAATAACCAAAATAGGATTTATGCGAGGAATGCGCTTTCTATAGTAACACGCCGGTATTTGTTATTCGTGCCCATAGTACCTACATCATCTGGATAATGTTTGTTCTGATTCAATGCAGAAACACGTTTGTGCCTAGAATATTTAGTAAAGAAATGCCAAGCGACTGCATATTTACCTACTTCGGTATTTTCTACGGATTCCTGATTTTTATCGTGTTTTTCGTAATGCGTAAAATATTTTCATTGAAACCCATGTATGAAATACGTGCATGTATTCATGTTATTTTCTCAGATTACCAAATCAATATTCTGAGGTTATTTCTATAATGTTCGGATATTTCTTTGCTCTACCTGTGTCTCTACTATACCTATTACCATCCGTGACATTAATAGTTTCTTTCTCACACCCTTCCTTCTCTCGATGTCTAATAAACCTAGTTTAGCCTAGGCTTCCTTGTTAAGTTTTATGACTGCTTAAATCGATAGGTACCTACTGGTTTCACTTAGCGTCTTCAACTTCCTTATTTATAAGCTTGTGCTTTCTATTGTAACTTTCAGTCACTTCACTTATAATTCTGACACGCTTGTATTTTACGAGGAACGAGTAAACTGCTTCTTTCGTACCCTGCTTCTTTAAAGAACATGAAGAAAATCGAACGAATGGCGCAATGTACCGCAAACTGACTAAATAGGCACGGTTCGAAAGAGCTTTATGCGAATATGTTGTGAGTTATGTCACAGAATACTCGTAAACTTTTGTACGTGAGCGCGACCATTGTAGGTAGAGGTTGAACACCTGCTGAGTTTGTTGACTCTTGTAAACAAATCGTTCTGGCATTGTTTGTTCTGTGAGTGGTGGAGCGAAATGTGAAAAAATCTTTTGCTAGTGTTGCCATTATATTGCTTTCCAAGTTAGTTCTAACGGACAGCTATAGTAACACGCAATTTGGCGCACAGGATCCCAAATTGAAATCGATTATTATTTCGAGTTGAGCTTAGTACTGTGCAGAGTCGAGTATCGAAGGCTGAGTCTTTTGCAAGACTTGTCATTCTCTTGCCTCCTTTCCCTGAACGGATCGATTCGTCCTAAATAAACAAAGTTTGATTGAACTAACAATGCGTGTCACGCATCATTAATTACCTACTTGGGATTGCAAAATTTTCAAAAAATTCTTACGCTCGAACATGCTTTGCACCTGTAGATACGTTAAATATTTACTGCTGCAAAGTCGGTTTGTTAGTGTTGTGTCAAAAGCCCGCCATTAGGGTCAGTCGAATAAATGGAGCTTGACTAGACGCATGTCGTTTGATTTCGGACCTTCCCGCCAAAGGTAGCCAAATAACAAGGCGACGTGGATGGGATGGTTCGAAATCAAACGACATACCTTCTACTTATATTGCTACATGTTGCATGCAGCTTAGATACACTGCATTATTTCCCTCATCCAGCGCCCGCTCTTACCTAGTAAAGTTTTGATCACATTATATTCCCAAAAGAAACTATCTTTTACATTTTGTGGTAGGTCTCTATATGGGACGATGTTTGGAAACCATTAGCGGCCTCGCATCATCACGAGCATAGAATGTCAAGCGTCATATTTTTTACAATTGGAGTAAGTAACGATAAAGTACATTATTCATAAGTTTACTTTAAAGGACATTCTAGTTCATTCCTACCAGTAGGTACCTACGTGCCTACAATGCGACACTTTCTTGTCGCACAACACCTTTAGCGTGCGATACCCATTGTACTTTGCCTCCCACGTACGGAATTAGGTGAAGAAAACTAATGATAACGCAATACTTGTCACAATCCTTCAATTACCTACACATGGTTCGTAAAGGTTTGCGTCCACCAGTAATTTACAGAACAGCTTCGTATCGTACGTGCACAATGTGCACATGGAGCATTGACGGCTTAAGCTGTACCTGAATGCAGATGGGCTATTGTGTACTTAAATTAGGATGCTGACTGCAGTTTCTTACTCTTATCTGTACCTAACTGAAGAACAACGCAGTACCTATATTTTGGTCAAACGAAGTGAATTTTAGAACAGTGTAGCGTTTATAAAAACCCTATCTGGGCTACACGAGTGGATGCAAAGCTTTAGTATCAACAAATACTGATTATGGTATTCACAGAGCATCACCGCAGTTACAAACCTTGTCTTACAAAACGTATTTTAGCATTAGGTAGCTTTCGATACCTACACAAGGACGTGTCAGACGTGTAGTGATTCCTCGCGCGTGCATTCGCAAACTCTGAAATGTTGCTTGCATACTTATCACCAAGTTTGAATTATGTGCCTGCTACCAGACAATAGAAATATACGCAGACTACAGGGTGGCTTGAAAGCAACCTTCAGACATTGTGGATTCCTATCCAATTTATTTTTGTACGCATATATGCCAATCCTCTCAAAGTGCGATGGAAAAAATCGCGAAAAAAACAACCTTGAGATTCGTGAACCGCACGTTTTAACACGTCTTCCATGTCAATAAGGTGGACCAAGGGTGGAGCATACATAATATGTGCTGGATGGAACAGAATAAAATCATTAAAGTTAGGGGTAGGTAAAAAAATAACTTCCAACATTGTTTACATCACACTCGATGTAAAGAATGTTGGGAGCTAGAATAGATGTAATCTAACAACATGCATAGGTACTATTATGAATTATTGTGTGGAATCAGATATCTCAACAGACAGCTTTCGATTTTTTGACTGGTTAAAAGGGTATCGTATGAACATCGCAAATGGTGAAAGTAATTGCGTAACACTCCTGATCTTCACATAACTATTATCGGTAAGATAATACGGGTTATCGCGTTTGTACTTAGTAGAGCAAATTATTAAGTCACGAACTGAATCCTCGGTTTGTACAAAGCAAACTTATTAGCTCATCGGTGCACTGATTTTAATTATATTTAGGTAGGTTAAATAAAGAGCCTTGAAACGCAGCCTACTTAGGGTAATTCATTGAGTTCGTATTCGTGACTCAATCAGTCTGCTCTAGCTTGGCAGTTTCGGTATTTTTGTAAGTTTAAGACCTATATTTTCACCCTAAAATTTGTGATTGGGACGTTCCTAATAACAATGTTCACCATGCACACTTGCTACGGTCATTAAAAAGTTGTATACGAAAGTCACTATTTCACAAGTCTCTACATAGCCGCTTATACTCATGAATTTTCCGTAAATCGTGTTCATTGCAGATCGATGACATTTACCAAAGTGGTCGGACCGCATTGCTTTGTAACAACCTCATTAGGCTAGGCGTATAGTATTATATAATCTGTGGCTAGGCTACACTGACGGTGGCTCGGGCAAACCATTACAATCTTCCTTACAATTCTGTCCCAAGCAGAATTTCTTCAAAATTCTACTGTTCATTGGGCAATGATAGATACGCCGAAGGAATTAGTTTTATCATTCTATGCTTTCACTAATGATTGATAGAGCCAATTGTTTTATCAAATGTAAAATCAAAATACTCAATGGTTGAATGGTATTCTTTATAACGTTACGCAATACGCCTTAGGCTTTTTAAAGATTGTAATACCTTTAACCTCAAGTAAACATTAATAACGGTTATCTGACACTCAAGACTCAAGTGGAGCTAGGCAGGACACTTAGTAAGATTTGGTGATGATGGCAGGTGGAGTAAGGCCCTGACATGACAGTGGTCAAGGGGACACAACAGAGGCCTTGGCAGAGCGACAGCTAGATGGGTGGATGACATTTGCCTCCAACACGAACTCGAACTAAACTTGAACTAGAACTCGGACTTGGCCTCGACCTCGAACTGAAACTGATAGGTACTCGAACTCAAACTGAAACTCGAAACCGACTCGAACTCGAACTAAAACTGAAACTGGTACTCGAACTTCAGGTTAATTAAAAACTATTTTTAAACGTGTCGGCGGCGTTATTTTGTGGCCGTCCAATCCACAGAAGAGGGAATAACGTCTTCTGTAGTTCAATCCTTTCTTTGCAATCAATTTAAATTTACAGTGTCAATTTTCATTCTCATTCTGTCACTCTCAGCTTATCCTGCATCCCAATACCTTATTAGTGGCACTGCCAAGCTTACCTACTCCTAACTCACTACCATTACTATTATGAATGTTTGTAACCTTTTTTTGAGTTAATGTTTGTAGTAGTTTGGCTTGAGTAGTTTGGCTCGCGCAACTAATTACGGCAATTAAATTTAATTTGACTTTGGTAGTCTTCAATGAGGTTTGTTCAAACAAGATGTTATTAGGTTACATGAACTTTAGAGACAGTTAACAGCATTGTTTCAAAACTTTGGTTTCATGTGAAATTAGTGCCACAATAATTAAAATTATCTTACATTTTCTATCTAAATGCGAAAGTTTCTATGTTTGTGACCTAAATACCCAATTACACCGCAATGGCTGGATCGATTTCGATTAACCTGAAAATAGGTTAGCTTAGCATACTTTGTGTCGCTAAAAGTGCATCAATATAACCACATTACTTGTAGTCAATTTTAGTTAAAACAAATTGATTGGACTCTTTCATAACATTTTTTTCATCGAGTAGCACCGAGTTTCATACCTAAGTGCGCTTCCTTCTTTTAGTTATTTACCCCTTTCTTGCCTTTGCCTTGCCCTGTTTTTAAGCCTTTGAGATACCAACATTCTAAATATACTTTGAGCTACTAATCTACTCGTAAGTAGCATTCATCTCGTTTATTACGTGGGATGGCGTAAGACATTTTCATTGTTTTGCGTGTACTTGTTATCCAAAATGAGATAACATTTTTGTCACGATGCTGGGAACATTTTTGCCACGGTGCTTTCAAATACTTTCAGGCCGTCGCTATGGCATATCGATATAACTCTTAATAACAAACTTCAAAAAAGGACGAGGTTTTTTTTTTGGATTTTTCTGTGTGAGAAAAATAGGACGTCTCCTTTCAAGTAAACAAATGAAAAGAGATGATCAAGTAGGTGCTGGTTATCTCTCCCGACTCTGAGGCCTCAAAACTCCGTCATCAGAATTGACCGCTAACTCATATGAACTTACTTAGCAAAGCAGATGACATGTCTAGAATGTGCCACAGTATCGACCGGAGATTTTTTTATAAGAATCTGCGACGTAATATCTATTGTATTGTCTATTCAATTTGGAGACGCTATCTTAAATGCCTTCATTATAGCTTCTGCTTTATCATTTTTTAAACATTTATGTTATTAACAATTTCGTCATCGTTCTTTATAAGGGTTTCCGAACCACCGAACCAACAACGGAATAAAATCTCATCATTATCAACCACTGGACTTTTCTCACTGCTGAGCATTAAACATTGCCCCGTCGAATGAATCAATAGACACATACCTATACGAAATCGTGTGTTTGGCACCTTTGGTACGATACCAGACAAATTTCACTTTTTCGCGTTAAATAGTAAGAAATCTCTCTTGCACACATTGGAAAACATGAGAGTATACGCGTCAA
This sequence comes from Eulithis testata, assembly GCA_947507515.1. Taxonomy (NCBI): domain Eukaryota; kingdom Metazoa; phylum Arthropoda; class Insecta; order Lepidoptera; family Geometridae; genus Eulithis; species Eulithis testata. Next base: position 10,970,456 of record OX382197.1, read on the forward strand.
AAATGTATTAGGCACCTTGTAATCCTGTTCTAGCATTTCCTGGCCACGACATAATCTTCAAGATTTATCTTTCGTGTGGAAAAACGTTTTCTCGTAGAAACCTAATAAACAAATCTACTAACATAAGGCTTCCTGTCCCGGTTTATGACCATTTGAGTTGTGCAAACTTGTTGTGTGATTTAGCACCTCTGTTTACTTTCGCCTTGTTTTACACTTTAAAGCCTGTTTTGAATTGAAGTCCCACTTGCTTCTTACACTTATTTTTTTATCTTACACGTTGCATAATTCAGTATCTATAGTTGCGTAACGATTAATAAGTTTAAGAGGAGTTTTTAGCAATATCAAATTACAAACACCTGTATTCATTTTTATACTTACAAGAGCTACCCGTAGGTCAGTATTTACCTACTTCATGTTTATTTTTGGTCTGCACCTGTAATATCTTGTTATTTCAGTACTTGCTCCTTGTTAGAGTTGTGCTGGAAACGGTATCGATGGTTTGTAGTAAAATGAATATTACGTATATTGATCCGAAAAAAGACTGGACTTAGACGACTAGAATGTCAGCTTTCCTTGAACTTTTCTGAATTAATGAATCATTTTCAGACACAGATTTTGTCAACAGTTTTAAATACTAAGGTAACGCATTTAAATGATCTATTATGCATAAATATACAAACACTTAATCAAGTTATTATAAATTTCGTCTAGTAAAAAATTATGACCATCAAAATAGACGTGACTAAATGGTTTCGGTATCCAAATTCGAGACGTCTTTATATTATTCTCAGATAAAGTATCGAAGGCTTCGCTTACGCAAAGTCCTCATCTCTAGAGCAAAGCCTTCGTAGAGTCTGTCCCCGGCCAGTCCACCGTTGTCGGCGCGCGTGCGCACTAGCGCGCGACACATTCTTGAATTTGATTCATATTTTCATTTTCTATCGATAGTAGTGAGGTGACAGTGTGGTGTTTCTGAACTATCTTCTCTTTATATGGAGCGATAAAGAGATAGATATTTGAACTGTTCGGTGTCTTTGTATAAAGGATATAGTATTGCCTTCGCATGGTAAGATTTAAATTGTCAATGCTTGTGTTGTTTTGCTATGAATATTATTTGTGTATAATTTATTCGTGTTTGATGAAGTAATGCGGCCTTCGTCAGCGTGTCAATAGCATGAACAAGTCTTATCAGCATTTTGCCTTACCTAATGGTTTTATGCGTTTTGTGCTGGTATGTAAGTTAGGTATGTTTATAATAACGGTCATTGGGTATAGGTAACGGGATGTCCCACTTACTTTTTTTTTTTTATTATTTAAAGTCAGTCACTCGGATATAGTGTAGAACTGCGAAGCAGTACCTACCTACGCTTTATGTGCACCTACTATTTATACAGCTGTTATATTAACAACGGTCTACTTATGATATAGGCTTTAGCATCATTAATAAATTGTAAATATATGAATCATACCAACACAACGACAAAATAATTTTATTTTATTTTTTTAATTTCACATTGATTGACATGATTCTTCGGCAAATATTTGAATATTCATGACTCACGCTAGCAAAAAAGCAGAGCTAGAGAAGCTAGGTGGATGTACGAACCAAATAATTGAATCAATAAAGTTATCTTATCTAAAAAGCCTGACTAATCACTGTAATCTCACAGTCATGTATATACCTAGTCATTCGTAAGCATTTTCTTTAAAAATATGTTGGTAGAGTCGTGATTTTTACCTCATTTTCATATCTCTACATTAGTCAATCAAACTCTAGTCAACGATAGCGTATGTTTATTTCAAAGAATAAGGTACTTATACCATATTCTATTTTGACCTGCTAACATAGACTCGTAAATTTCTTGTCTTTATAATTTTCCAAACTACGGGAGATTGGCATGGATGTTAATTTTTTATAGAAAGTATAAATTGTATGTAATGAATATATCAGTCAAACATAATTATGTTCCGGCTAGGTGGGGTGACGATCTGAGACATATAGCTGGCAAACACTGGATGAGAAGAGCCGAAGACCGGGCTCAGTGGCGCGTCTTGGGAGAGACCTACGTCCAGCAGTGGACCGATATAGGTTGATGATGATGATGATGATGATGATGATAATTATGTTGCAAAACAAAAAATATTAGAGTAAAACATGGAGAGTCATATTACATTGAAATAAAAAAAAATATCCTTGGACTCTCTTGGACATTACACACAACGCCCTTTAGTTTCAATCTAAGCAGAGCTTTTAATATGGGAACTAGATTGCTGATAAAATATTCGTTTTTCTTTTATAAATACGTATCATAGGTACTATATCTACATAGTAACATAGCAACTGACTTTAAAATTCATCGTACATGATCCAAATCTATGAGGAAGCCATTAACCAAATCATTCGAAAACGCGTTGACGGCTGTTTATCATGCAGTACATAGTTACATGCGCTGGAATGTAGCTATGCAAAATCTGGGTGAAAGATTACAACTATTACATAAGTTCTCAGCCAATTAAAGCAGGTTTGAAACTTTGCAATGAGCGAGAGGTACAGACAGACACTAGCCAATAAAAATATTTTAATTGTTTTTTCGTGGTAAATCTAGGTGTGCGATTTACGTAATGCCAATTCCTGATCGCAAAAATATATTAGTTGAGTGAGAGGTGTAATGTGGTTTTATCGATATGCTTGGTTTCATTAGTTTCATCCATCACTAGTCTTAAGATTATGTCCTTCACTTTCGAAATTGTTTAAACTCATATTTTAACTATTAATTAGTACTAGCCTGCTTTTATCTGCCTTTAACGGATAAGGATACCTACTTCAAGCTAAAAATAACCTAGGTACCTAGTGTACCTACCTAGGTAATCATTATTTAGTGGTGGGTTTTCCGTGAACTGTATTACAATTGTTTTTGTAACAATCGCAAAGTCAAATATATTACAAGTACGCACTAAGCACTTGTGCCTGAAGCCATATGTTTGAAAATTATTGATAAAATTAATATCATCGGAAGGAAGAGATGACGTCAAACGTGATAAATCTCTACTGTCAAAGACAACCGTATGGCATTCGCTTTTCGTCCTAGAGGTGACGTCATTTCGCCTAATATCAACGAATGTTATCAAGCATAAGGCCTGAACGACGTAGTTAGTTACCTAAAGCTTTGGTCTCGCGATCGTAACGCACAACGCAGCGACATGCAGCATGCAGCGCTGAACGTCTGGTATGGTCTTTGTTACGTCGCAGTCTGCGTCAGCGGCGAGGAACAAACGCGGTACTCTGCGTTGTGCTTTTGTGCGTTGTGCTTGATACCGACGTATGGAAATTTATGTTGTCTCGCAAAAAGTCCTCGTACGTGCGATCCGAAGGTCTCGTCGCGTCCTTTATTTACGGTTTTTCCACTTCATTTTCATTTGCATTTCTTTTTTTCCTGATGCTCATCTCATTTGTATTGTGCGAATATCGAAGTCTTCGTTTACCTTTCCTTGAATGTAAATAAATATTTGATCCTAAGAACCTTAAGTACTAACAATATTATAGCAAAGAATGGGTTTCTTTCTTTCTTCATCGTAATTAATAAAGTATGCTCGCTTACCTTCCTAGTTTTGGTAACTAAGTATTTATTTGTAAATATCAATATTGTTTGATATTTTTTATAAATAACCGAATTTAATTACCCTTACCTAAAATTTAGGGTCTTTAATATAGTTCAAATTTTATTATCCTAGTCTGATTGTTTAAACTCGCGTTGCTGTTAAATTCAAATTCAAATTCAAATCGTTTATTGCACTTATGTTGTTATAAAGATGTTGTACAAAAGTAGTGTAGCAAACATAAACCCTGTTAGGGCACAGCAATTTGTTGAGGTGTAGGTACATAGGCACTAGGTGGCATATTTAGGTATCTGAGATACAAGATACAATTTGCAAAAATAATTGTTACAAATTAGTCTTAACTGTAGGAGGCATTTTACAACTTATATATCTTTTACAGGTATCATAAAACTTAATACTTAATATTTTGTATGTCTAAGTTTATCTTACCTATATAATAATTTAATATTGTACTTTTTATAATATTATATTAGAAATTACTCATAAATATGACCTATTGGGTATTATTTCTACTCTCTGCAAGGAATTCTTGCAGTGAGTAGAAACAGTTTTGGATGAGAAACTTTTTTAAGAGAGTTTTATATCGATTGAGGTTTTCTTCATTTTTTATATCAGTAGGGATTTTATTATAAATGTTTACTGACATTGAATATGGACCGGTGTGGAAGAGTTGTAGTTTTGAGGAGGGAATAGCTAATCTATTTTGCTGTCTTAAGTTTTGTGGGCGTTTATATTGTTCAAAAAGGTTCATGTTCTTTTTGACAAATATGCATGTTTCTAAGATATAAATACAAGTGAGGGTTAGAATGTTGTACTTTATGAAATAGGGTTTACAGCTTATCATTCCGTCTAAATTATATATTATTCTCAAACATCTCTTTTGTAGAACAAACAGTTTCGAAATGTCGGTACTATTTCCCCACAGAACCACAGAACAATGCCGTATTGGAGCCACGCATGTGCATAAGTTTCTTTCTTATCTTACCAACAAGAACCTTATTTAACTAAAATCGTGTAAAAGGTAAAAACACAGCGCATAATTCTTAAGATTCATTATGTATTGAAAGATAAGCAATTTGCTTCATAATCAATACATAAGAGGTTTAGTTCCTCCTTCCTCCAATCAATGACTATTCTTCAATTCTCACAATCAATGATTTCCTCAACAATGGAATTCTTATTTGTGGTTGCTCTACAATGTATAAACATTTGCATACAGTTGCAATTTTACCTAGAAATAAAGGCACGCGTTACACACGTAACATGGAATCTTTTAAAAAGATAAGAAACGCGTAATATTTAATTTATACCTACTAAATGATTATATCTAGCTTCCATGTGCGACTGCGCATGTGCGCATGCGTAGTCATAATAATGATAAAATTTCAATTTATTTTTAGTTATTGTAAGGTAAAGATATTTTGTTTCAAGCTTCAGTCTAAATTTTCTCATTTATTATTATTTAAACATTATCAGTCTGAAGGAGTCCACTTCAGTCCACGCTGCACAATGCACATTCCAACGATATCAAGCCCTCTTCATTCACCTACATCTTCACATGTCTATCTATAAGACGGGAATTTGTCGGTTCTACGAGTGATTAGTCTATTTTCGCTTCAACTTGCTAATACTGAAAGCCAGTGACCTTGATTCTTCTACGGACTTCTACGGACCCAAAACTCCCTGAACAACTCTCTACATAGCCAGTTGCGTGACTTTCAGCTTCGTATGACTCGTATATGGTATGAGGGCAATAGATAAATTTATTCAGTAGGATTATTATATCTACAGAAGCTGTGCTACAACTTACCTTCTGACGCCACACTTACAACAAACCCATAAATCGCCCGAGCTACTATAAATAGAGAATTTTCTTCGTTAGTATTTTATTACAAGAAAGCAGCAATGATACGACAGATCGTTTATGATTGCTTTACTATAAATGGCGTGGAAACTGCAACACAAGAAATAGCTGTCCTAAACTGACCAGTCGCTGAGGAGTTATGGATTGCAATAACTATAGATCCGATCATACCATTTCAGCGTGGGAAACGCGAAGGGTAAATGAAAAGCGTAGCAAGATAGAACAAAAAATATTTTCTATAACTTGAGTTAGGATTTTACGATATATTTGAAGTCCAGATATACATAGGTATTGAAACGGAGACAAAATGACTTGCACAACAATTTATTCTCTCCTTCTTCTGTAACAATCTTTTTGTTTAGGTTCTGTATCGTTCAGGCTACCACCACCGTACCGCAAAGAATTCAGAAATACCCGCTGGTAATTTTATCAACAACCACCATGACGTCTCGAGCCGTCAGTAACGAAAATCGAATATCAATCTATGGCAACTGCTCTTTTTGGCTTGACGGGCTAGGCTTGGCATAGCGGCTTTCAAGGCTGGCTTGGCATGGCGAGGCAACTCTGGCTTGGCTTAGCTTGGCTTGGCTTGGCTTGGCTTGGCATGGCATGGCGAGACAAAGCTGGCTGATGACATGGCGAGGCGTTACAGTATATTGAAACAGTTCACAACTAAAAGCTTGCTGGGTGTAGATATAATAAATATATAATTTTGATGTTTTTTTATAAGCTCATTGGAATATTTACTTGTGCTCTACAGACTAGCTTGTTTGTGAGATGTCCATTGCCTATTATGTAATTTCTTCTCACTGTAATGTTCTCTTTTTGCTGAAAATTGATTCACCTAGCTTAGGCCAGTTAGTGTCCCCAATGTTCAATTGAATTCAATCAAGCTCCTCGACAGGTATGAAGTCTGATTGAAACCACGTTATAATTCGTTTTCATTTATACAATTGTAATGTTATTTATTTTCAATCTCGTACGGAAGCACATTCTCTTTTCTTCCGATTACGAAATGTATTGATTGATTTTGCGTAAGTACCATAAGGTTATTTAAATTGTAGAGTTAATACTTTTTATGGCTTCTTGTAAATTATACCTGCCTTTTAATACTTAGTTCTATGTGTATAAAAGGTATAGACGTCTATTTTTCATTCATTGGGTTATAAAATCTTTTGATAAACATCGTGTTTTATCACCCCCTTGATGAATATTATAATTTCACATAATGTAGAATTGAACTTCCTAGACAGTATTAGTGGGTAGTATAGATACCCACGTAAGGTACAAGTCATTTATTGCAACTCAGCAACATCTCACATCTTATTTGAGTTTAATTAGACATGAAATTCTCAAAATATATTTATATTATAGAGATAAGATTGATCTATGTGTGGATGGTGTTTAGATTCTAGCGTATTAGATAATAAAGAACTGCAGACACTGCAGTAGACCATGAAAGTATTTCAGAGACACTCCTTTCTTTTATCGTCACTAATAGAAATGTTATGATAACAATTGCAATTATATAAAGGCTTTAGCGTCATCGCGGATAGGTTTACACAGACTCACGTTACGATATCATTGACCCACAAAAGCACAATCTCTCTATGATTCACCGTTTAGCGGACATCCGAAATCGCAACTCAGCAAACGAAAATCAGCTAATTTGCATCTTATTGTAAATCTGTTAGAGTTTAGTATTGCTTGTTTTAATTCTCCATTCATGAAATGTAACGTAAGAGAAGTGAATCACGCATATTTGCAATGTCTTCGGACGGTTTGTAGCTCATAGTTTTGACCAAAGGTCGTGCGCAGATGGATGTAAGATGAACCTGGTTTACCCTAAGTAATTACGTTTCTATATTTCATCATTTTTATCAACAAGTATTTCTTGTTTGGGTATGCCTTTGTTTTTGACAGTAAAGTGACCGTCCAACTAGATGGATAGCGTGGCTTGTCGGTTGGTAATAAACTCCATATTATTATTCAATAGTAAAAAAATTAAGACCATTTTATTTATAGAGACACTTGCATTCTAGTATAGGCTCTCAAAATCATACAAAGTCTTAGTTTTTAAAAAACTAAAGTACCTAATAATACCTATGCAATATGTACCTTCATACATTTGTGTTTACGTATAAAGCTACTTATCAGAAAATATATTCCCACAGCACAAGAGCCCATAAGATACACAATGAGCGAAAGTAGGTGCAAGAACAATGTGACATTATGACGTCAATGAGTCGTTTATTTAGTTCCTCGGGAGCAATGTGTTAATCATTCGAGTCATTGCCCGACTGAGGAGGCAATAAAGGGCTATAATATTGATTATAGTAAAAATCTGGTGTGAATTGCAGTATTTGCAACACATGCAAGGCATTTTGTAGTAAATAAAGCGGGGCTAGGTAGTACTGCAACCGGGGAAGTCAACATCGAACCAACGATAGAACTAAACATAATGTATATGTACTTTATAATGTTTTAATACATAAGTACAACCAAAGCTTAGAAATAATACTAAATGTTCATATGGGAATGTTTCACATTATATGAGTAGTAGCTGCATACTTAGTACATACTAAGAAAAAGAAGGTGGTTACTAAAACAACACTTATATTCTGATTTGTAAACGTAGTAAACGTTATTCAATTTGACATGCCAATGTTATGTTACTGTAACGAAATAGTTAAATAAATAAATATCAAACATGGCAATGCTAGTAGTAATACTAACAATGAAAACGGCACCTACGTGAAATTGCACTAGGTACCTACACTACCTACTGCGATGTAGTGTCACCTATTTGTAGGTAAAACTGAACGTAATAACATCTATATATTTACTTGGTATTGAACACGGAAACGCTCATGTACGCAGTTGCACACGTAATTTTAATTACACGTTTAACAAAAACAAAGTACCTATAATCTGAAGAACAAAGCCAGTCAGTGATAGCTCTTTACTTCCTAAAGCCAACGCGACGTCTCATGAAACATCGACCCTTGTATCGAATGCGGCATGTCTTACGTTGATTACAACGCGATGATCCTATTATTCGATTGAGGAGTTGATAGTTTTCTCTATAAAGATAATGACAATGGTTATTTTCACGCTTAGAGCTACGTATCTCAGAATTTGCCTATCGCTTCGTCCCATCTCACCCCAAGACTCTTGACTTTACAAGTGCTATCGAGACTTTTGCAAATAATAAAGAATCCTATATCCTATAGCTTTGTATCGCGTGGAATTATTCTTTTTGCCTTTGTAAGACTAGAAGAGGTTATCGATGAAGACTTTTTCCATCGATTCAATCGATTCATGTTGTCAATGGTTTCTTCCGCGTGTTATATACAAACTTCCCCGCAGTGGTGTAATATCTCACTGTACCTAATCGAAATGCTATGGTTTCTTCTCTTTGATTTCTCTGTAAACTGTATGGCGGTAAAGTTTTATCTGATTTGTTGATTGGCGTGCGTTGTAAGCTTGCCTATAACATAAATCTAGTGGAATGCTCCGTGACTTTGGTCATGTTCTTAAATTATTTACTTATAGGTGGAACTTCTCACTTGGCTCTAGATTTCTTGAGATCCTCATATAAATAAACTCTTATTCATTGGAGCGGTGCATGGTGTCTAGTATGTCATTTACTAAGATAAAGTTTGTTTCACTTATAAGTATAGGTACTATTATAGTAAAAATATTTTTATAATTAGGTACTTAATCCAACTTGATGAAGATTCTTACTATTTCATTACATTTCTTATTGTTCCAGATCCAGTTGGATTCTTTACGCACCATCTTTTCAATCAGGTAAGATGACGTGTCTTCGGCAACATTATCTACATGTAATGACTATCAACTCACTTACATTATCTCACCACACATTATTAGTTCTTTATAGCGGCTTCAGTCATAGTGGTCACGATGTACCACGCCTTGAATATAAATACATAGTTCCTACTAGACGGCAAAGGCGACGTCGTCGGGTTGCTTATTTGATCGATCCTGAGCTCTCTAGCCAAGACTGGAACTCATATTATGAGAAGAATATTATTGAGATTTAAAATCCTGTGGATAACCCAGAAGAGAAATCTTATTCATATGTCTTTCTTTCGATTCGCCTCGCCAGAAAAGACAAAAACGAAAGCGTCACAAATCATAAGGAGAAATAGTGAACTTATAATAAAGAGCTCCTCGTATCTCAGAAAAATTAGATAATCCCCTATTCTGGAAATTCATTATAAAACTGCACGCCCTAATGCCAAATATGGCCTGCTTTTTGCGTAGAACCGGTCTGACCAGTTTCAGACAGATTTTAGATTTATATGTACTGAAGCTAGCACAAAAGCTTCTGGTTACTGTATTGTTGGCAAGTTGCTGACCAGTAGTTATATTTGAAAACACCTTTCAAAATAACCTAATTTACCATCTTAATGACCTAATACAGCTGGCTATCTCTGAGGCTCGGTTTAGTTGACCATAACGTTCAAATATGGTTAATCTTCGATCTTGTGTTCTATGTCGTCATTGTTATGTATGACCTTCGCTGGACTGTGGGTGAACAACCGATTGAAGGCTCATTTTAACGATCTTTTCAAAGTTCTATAGAACTTGATTTGTGCTTGAAAAGTATCTCACAAAGTTTTAAGTAATTGTTGCACTCATTTTTTCTACAAAATGTTCCTACATTAGGAGGCAAATCTCCTTCCTAAGGTGCAAGCCAGACAGAAGAGACGTAAGACGAGGACGCGTCGCGGGCAGGGCGGTTGCGTTGCGCGTTGCGCCCGGGCCCCGTCGCTTCTGTATGTTTTGCGTCGCACGCGACGCTTCTATACATTTTGTATGAAAGAGACGCGGAAGAGACAATTGTCAGTGCCCCGTCAGCGTCTCACGTCTTTTCTGTGTGTCCAGCGCCTTAGGTACCAATTCTTAGTATCTTCCGCTTTGAATTGATATTTAATGTCCAACTATGTAATGTACGTTGGATATCCCCTAAGATCATAGTATTTATCGTATACGGACTCCATACATTTACAGATACCTACATTTACCTTCGCAATAACTAAAAATATCATAAAGGTGAAAGCTCACGTACCTACGAAAACCCAAATTTTCACTCAACTCTCCAAACCGTTAATTGAGTTCAAAGAGTCTAATGTTAGTAATCCACTTTCTAAACTCCAATGAAAATAAACATCAAACAACTGCATTACATAGACTGCATTACTTACATAGATTTAACGTAAAAAACTGAGCATATATTATATGTTGTGTGTCTATAATCAAAGATAAATATACTAGTTTAGTTATGTAACTCAAAGGTGCACTAAATTATATCAGTAAATTCCACTCTTTTATTACCGGAAATAAGTCGATCATTAATTATTGATTTGGTATCTATTAAGCTCAAACAGGTTGCATTGCTTCAGGCACACTGAGCACTGTTAAGTATTTCATAATAACACCAGTTTTTATGGTGAACTCGTGTCTTGAACAGAAAGTAAGAACCTTTAATAATCACAATCAAATTAGATTCGGCAATAATTTTAGAACTAATGCATTTAGAGAGTGGAATAAATTGAAGCACCTACAATAATCCCAAATATTCAAATCAACGTCAAAACTCAACGAGAACGCTTAAATTTTTGTCTTACTTACTAAAAATTGTATGTGAAAAGTATTTCATTTGTTACTGCTACACAACTTTCATCATTTTCTTTATCTGTTTCTTTTTACATACAAAATTATCGACCGTTTGTGGCTAAACTTCTAGATACCGGTGAAGTATTTTCATAACTAGAAACATCTACATAAGTAGTTACTGTAAGAATCTAATTAGCCGCTTGTGGTGCACAGTAAACAAGCAAGGTGCACAGTGGTCTGAAGGGATAACATAACCCTACTGTACCTTCACTTGTTGCGAAACTGCGACATCACATTGCCCACATTTGCAATAATAGGTACTACAGAGGTATGACTGGTTTCAATATAGCTATCAAAGATATCATCAGATTTATTTGATTTACGAGCTGGGTCTCCCCCTTCCTAGAGCTAAGGTTTCCTTATTCATGTTTCAAAGTCGACGTCTGATCTGTGTCCTCATTATGAGCTTCCAAATGTCAGGTAAAAACTACCCCTACTGTTGCGATGCATAGAAAATCCTGCAATACTGTATATCTCTCCGTTTTCTTAGACTCTGTATTCCATATCCTGCTGTTCTTCACAACAGTTTACGCGCTTATAACCCCATTTTTACGGTGATTAATCATAAAGTTTTTTCCTTCTTACTATAGCTTCGGTTGCCGAATTCTCAAGTAATGAATGAAAACGTGCTCTGGGGCCGCAGGCCTATATTATGTCAGAATATTAAACAGTGTTTTTGCAACATTGTTCGCCGTGAAATCGATGAATGGCTACTTTGCAGGTGGACACAGAATTAATAACAGTGGACACCTAGATGTTGCACTCACGGCAGTCACAGCATTGGCTTTAGAGCAGGCTCTATCAACTAGGTTGTTTCTTAGAAAATAAAACCCTACCCCAAAAAAGAGGAAAACAATATCGTCAAATCTGACTGATGTGCGTTTTATGTAACTTTGTATGTAGCCAAAAGCTACAAATAAAGTAATGTACGATAAGCTGGTTGTATAGAACTTAAAAGCTGACCAAAGTGAAAAAACTGAGTGTTTGATATCCGCGCAGAACAACCCAGCAAGCTTTATTCTACATTGAAATAGTGCTAGAAAACAGAGTGATATAGACCTGAGTGGGGTCCATTGAACTCTCACACTTTCCCCGTTCCTGGGCAGAACCAGCAAACGACATAATATGACCTTTTAAAGCTAATTGGCAGAGGCAGAGCAAGACAGGCTCTACCCACCGCACCGCATTATGCATTTTCCTTGGGGGTAAAGTCGAGTTTGCGGTTTTTATGCTTTGAGGTAACTTTCGAGTCATCTTGCCGCAACACGATTTCACGCGAAGATGCCGTATGGAGGCCCTCGATCCTGAAATATAAAATACAATTTTAAGGGAGAATGCAGTTGGATCGTTGAGCTGCGTAACACAATAAATCGAAACAGTTACAGAAGTTTGCAGTTTAAGAACTTGCATACGCACATTAATTTTTCTGACACTTGATTGTAAACAAAGTTAATGTTCCAAAGCAGTGTGCGTAGATTTTGTAACATTACCAAAGCGTTGTTAGTAAAATATATATTGCAAGCTCTGATTACACAACAACAATTATAACTTAGAGAGGACTTTCACCAGTTCGTCCTTCCAACAGCAATTGGATATTATTGCTTTAATTAGAATGAAGTTGCAACAGAATATTAGCATGAGTCCGAGCGTCGCGGTTGTAACTCGTTTTGTAAGATCTTGCTACGGATATGTTGAAAATTATATGTTTTTGATTTATGAATTTACTGGGTGATCTTCTGGTTGCAGATTGGTATTTCGCTTTAATTGAATTGCAACAGATTTCAAACAGTTAGAACATCACAATCGGAAATGTCAAAAATGTTTTTTTTTTCTGTTTATGGATCAACTTGGTGACTTTTGAACCGGTAAATTGATGATCGAGTGATGAATAAGCTCGATTTGAACATAGCTATTCTAATAGACTCAACAGCCATGTTCAAATCCTGCGATTTTTGTTAGCATGTAGAGCTTTTCAATCACTCGATCTTCAAAATGATGCGAGTGAGTTGAATACCCTCAATGGTCCAAGCGTCACTGTAACGCAGACTCGGAACTATGACATATATTTTGCTTTTCATCTAAATGTTCCCTTATGCAACCATTTTCACATAAAATTACTTTGAGTCTTCCAAACAGTCAAATGTCTTGTCTGTGATGCCCCTCCTAATCCGTACTCTACTTATGTACTTACTTCGCTATCCGTAACTGATGCTCCGACAAGCCACGAGGAAGGAAACCTTATATTGTGATTCCGGATCCCTCACTCAGCAGGTTTCCTGACTAAATTCAATGTAATATTATATTTCATTGCGTGTATGTACGAGTAGGTAGCACTTTACTACAATTTGATACAGCGTGGTGGACCTTGTGAAGGGACGATCCGTTTCCTTCAAATTGGAAACGCTAGAGGTTGCATGTTTACTAATGTTTAGATTAGAACGTACCTTCCAACTAAATGCTAAATGTATTTCCAAAGTCGTGTGGTACTAATGGAAAAATATCCATAAAGATAAGTTAAAATACCTACCTAATGACTACCACAGTGAGATCATTATTGTAAATGTCGTATTTATCAATCTATTATTGCTATGATTTTCCTTCAAAATCTACCCTAAATAAGTATTTAAAAAAATCAATAACTTCACAAGTTAACAACCGTTGCTATTAAATATTGTAGATTAGGAGTGTTTTTTTCTTTACAGTTGAACTACCAAGGAGACAGCAAAACTAATATCTGCGATGCAAGTACAACTTTGTACCCATTACACAAAATTTCAAAGAAAAAGTGTGAGCGTCTTTGGCTTGGGGAACTTGGGCAGGGAGACGGGACAGCGGCATGTTCGTGCTCACACCACTTCCCTGCCCAAGTCCCTGCCCACTTCGGCATAGTGTGATCGCGCTATAAGGGAAATGAAAATGCGTCCTCAAAACCTCATTTGGACCTTGCTTAGTTTAATCCGCCTGCATGGGCTCCTAAGCTTTTCGCGTCAAATGCCAGCAATTTTATCAAGGGGCACTAGCACTACCTACATATACATAGATTGTGTGTGACACAGATTTCGAGGTTTCGTTTGGGTCAATACCACTGGGCAATGTAGAGTCATGGTGGCAATGCATGTTTGATGCCTCATCTATTCCTCAATTGAAGAATGCTGTAGGTCATAACTGCTGCATCATTATTAATTTCGACTTCACCTTGGTCGTAATCGATTTTCTATTCGTAGGGACATTTGTAAACTGGTTATTACTGTTGCTTGGTTTGCGGTCAGGTTTCTATTATCTATGTTCATTAGTTTTACATTATTTTACTGATATATTGAACCTGTTTCTAACCATCTTCAAATAGGAGGACTCGCATTGTTAATGTACATACTCACCTCATATTATGTTTTTGTAAGAAATAGAGTTTTTTTTTGTACATACATACTTACCTATAAAGTTTTCAAATACTACTGCTATACCATGTACATACATTATATTAAAATGGTTATAAACAATACAACACCAACTGATAACACATAATTATGTATTAGTATTAGCTTGTTTTCCACATGTGCCACATACTGCAGTTAGAATAAAACCACATTGAATCATCGGCAGTTATTTTTAAATATATCCTCGTGAATTAAAATGTTTGAGACGTTCTATGACCGGAACCTACAGACTCGAAAAGTAATCTTTTTTTATGAATTGTTTTATTTGAAAATGTTTTAAAATTTTAAATATATAACTATTTTTTTCTGTTGCGGATATACCTAGATGAAAATGTAGTGTAAGCTTAGGGTTAAAATTACCCAAATTTTTGGTCACACGGCTGACTTTGTTCTATAAACTTATCAACAGTTCATCGTCATGATCATAGGCAGATTATTTTGCACTGCTGGGTTCATACATAGCGAGCGTGACTATTTTGAACCTTTTGCAACCGTCCTACTCTGCACGGTTACATGTTGACTTCAGTTTATCAACAGTTACTTGGCACATACTCACTGATAGCCGCTAAAGTCTTCACGGATCACTCTCTAGGCTTGCATGCTACACGATTTACAGTTACAATACTTACAATAATCATTGCGTGATTCGCAATCAATTCTCGAACTAAAGCCCGTTCACACGATACTAGTTTCTTACCATTGAAATAAAGTTAAATCATGCATTGTCTAAGGCTAAACAATGTTAATTTATTTCTTAGAGGAGAAAGTTTACTTTAACTATTAGAACTATTCGTTTTGTCACATAGAATATCAATAGTATCCATTAACATGCATTATCAGCCTGAAAAAGTCTACTGCCTCACCGTAGATTACCTAAACAAGAAGTGTTGTAAAGCACAAAATAATGTTCCGTGTATAATAAGTATAAGTTTGAAAATTGCCGCTTCTAAGATTAATTTCGCTTTGTTACTCACTTGAATACTGCCTTGTGGATAGGGCATAACTCCCTGTCTTATTGCAGCTGAATTGAGCTGTCAAATGCAAACTGGTTGACCCACATTTTTCCATAATGTAGAGCTGTTACCGGCCGGCACCGAACTGAAACTAAGTAAATTGATTTTTTTACGTAAGTTGTATTGACGTTTTTGATATGAAGGTCATGATATTTGACAGTATCAGTTCATATAAATTCTTGAAAAACTGGATGCCGATTTGAGTTTTTATTATAGGTACCTAACTCGTATCCTCTAGCTATGTATATTTCGTGTCTCGTACCCCATGTGATTACAGGATATATTTAGGAGGGTTTCCTGCGTTTCTATAGTCCTATAAATCATTAGAACTTATCAAGTACCTATAAGTAAACAGGCACACTCCAAGTTATATTTAGCTCAGCCAACTATGCAATGTTAGTTTATTTTAAGAGATTACGTAAGTATTATTTAAACCACTAATAGTATTACAATTGAAAGCAAATTAAACATTCTCATAATAGAAGGATAAATCTCGGTTAATGCCTAAATATAAAATAAAATGACTGAATACCACAGTGAAACTTCCTTATAATGTTAAAACAACATCGTAATATTCCACAAACAGCGCTTAAAAGTATAGTCCAGAATTCTAGATGGAAATTTGAATAGTTACTAAAACCACAGACGCACCGACCTTGCTAACTAGCATCGTTTCTTTCTCAGTCACATATCGCCCACTCAGGTTGTTAACTCTACAGTAGATCCCATTTAGGTAGTCCATGATTTTACCCAACTACAAACATTCAGCCTATTTTTATTACCACTGGATTTGAATCCACCTAACTACTTTTACGATTGTATTTTGACTGGGCGGTCTTATATCTTACCTAACAACATCCTTGCTAGTCCTTCCTAGTCTTATATTATGTTACCTTACAACATCCTTACCAGACATGGCAGGGTATATTAATTTTACTCAATATATCAATCGATTTTACTGTAAGGCGGAGTATTCACGTCTTCGTTTAACCAATATCGGTATTCTCTCTCATGTCAGTCAATCAACTCTGGAATGTACAGCCTCAGAGTTATTCAGGTAGCTCTTAGCGTCCGCTTCACCGAATTACTTGTACCACGGTCAGCTGAGCTCATCTGGCCCTCTGTACCAGTCGTCTAACCGTGGCCAGTGGCCTGCAATGCCATTCCTTCCAGCCACCAATGCCAGTCGAGACCATGCCACGGAGCGAACTGCACGCGGTATTTTAGCCCATACCTCCCGCAGAGAAATCGTTTATACACCGCTAATTATAACAATATTATTCATCGATACCACAGTTTTACTAACTCCCAAGTGTGTGATATGTAGTGTTGTGAAAATTGGATTGTTTCATTGACGCAGGTATGGTCTTTGTTTTGTTTTAAAGTTGTTATGGGAAAATCCGTTTTGCTTACGGTCCTTTGGTATCTATAGTTGGTAAATGGTTGGCATTTTATTCGTTGTCCACAGGCTATAGGTACGTTTATATTGGACTCGAATCGAATCGAACTTGCGTGGTCATAACTAGATATCTAGCCATTAAATTTTCCTAATAATAATAATATGCAGAGTCTGCAGCAATAAAATAGTTTTAGGCGGGTTATTAGGCTTGTTTATTAACAATGGATGCACTTGCACTGCTATTTGTACGAGTATTACAACTACTGTGTTATCTCCCATTCGTCACTGCTATTAAGTGTAATATATGAGTCGTTAGTGCAACCACATAATAACATTGTTTTCTAAAGTACTTGTAAAGGTATCTCTAGGTAGGTCTAAAAATTTGTAAAAGAAATTTTCTTTTGCAAATTTTTAGAAGTTCTTTACACAATAATTTATTTTTATATCTACAGACTAGTTATATCTACAGATACATAGGTAGGTATATAGGTATCTTGAAGACGCTCAAATTGGCAGTTGCTGTTCAAATTACCGTCTTACATCTAACGGAATTTTAGGTAATAGCTTTCAGATTCCCACGCCGTTTATGTTATTCTTCTAACCTTTCTCGGCAATTAGTTTATGGGTATTTAGTTAAATGTTTCTGGGAATTGGAATGGAAAAAAGTATTTTTCACTGTTCTGTATCCTAACATCTGAATCTCATGAAGTCCTAGAACGGCAAAATTACCTCAAGTTATTAATGTACTAAATGTTAAAGTTATGCCCATATATACACAAACACCTTTAGTAAATTTTTGATATAACTCTTGTATATCATCTTCACGTCTTTACTAATGTATGTGTTGATTCGCGTGACTAGTTTTTGCAGTCAGTTTTGCGGTCGTGATCGGACTCTGCTCTACCATTTTACTTCTACCTACTTCAATACATTTGACAAGTTTTCCTTATAGACCCTAGTATAGTATTATATGATCTGTGACCCTAGGTACTAGGGTATATCCTTAAAATATTACATACCTACTAATTGCATCTCATTGTAAACAAATATGCAAATAGTGACATCGATATTTGCTCCTCCTAATGTATCATGGTAGGCTTATTCCTTTGGATTTGAATTCGTTTGCAGAGTCTAGTCTTTATATTCAGTTTTGGACGTAAATCCTGTATTTTCATTTTAAAAAGAACCGCCCCAAGCCTTCTTACACCTACACTTACAATTTCTCGGGCCAGTTATATTGCGGGCCTTGTAACAGGACTTTACAGGACCTTCAAAACCAAGTTTGGCTTTTCAAGCCATATTCGCTCGCATGTTCGGAGATAACAGGGTTCGCCGTTGGCGGATACGCCAAGGAGGACATCACATACAGTACATGTAGGCAGGAAAATATTTAATTCCCATTAAAGTCTATAATAGTATATTTGTGTTCGTTCTTACTTAACTTACATGCCTAATTATTTACTAAAAAAACCTAATCGTTGTATTGTTTTACATATTTCTATAAAAATATGTGAAACTTATACATCAAAACCCATTAATTATAAATTATATCTACATCCATGCGCTTGCGCAACTTTATTAAGGTCGACGAGAGTCACGCACGGGCGGGTGCAATATTACCCTAATGTTACTGGCCGCTGTGTAGTAACGCGGCTGTAACAGACGCAACGCATTCTTTGATGCTGATCTTGTTACTTCATAAAAAACCTCATCATCATTTTCGTTATCCCTTCTAATGTAGTCAATCTTCTTCTTTCTCTTTTCTTCCACTTTACCTCCCCTAACATCATCTCCGTTCTCCTTCCGTTCCGCTTCTTTAACCGTTTTTTTTTTTCTTCTTTTACCATAGCAAAAACAGATAGTTTACTGACTTACTGATAGCAACCTTTTTCGTATCTTTAAATTCTCCAAGGTCTAACAGCACATCTCATTTCCGTGCGACACGGTATCCATACCATTGTTTCGCCAACAATACCATATTGTGCACGTCCGATTTGACAATCTGACCTTGGAAACTTTACTACAAAGAACTAATTACTATTTCTTTCGAACTCATTAGCTTTCAATCCTTACTAAGCTCCTTCATAGGGGTTTAGTTTACCTGATTGTAGTGTAGCTATTGTATTTTTAACATAAATAACAGGATTCTCTTTTTCAACAAAATACCTGTGTATATTTTGCTAAATGGTCGTTATGGCTTATCAATACGATTACAATTTGCGTCGAGCCTATTCAGTTTGGCTAGTATCATCAATCTGAAATCATCTCACAATGTTTACAATATTCTACAATAATGCTAGCGTGAGAAGCAATTTTGATTGTGCGTGCAATGTGTATGATCATTTTCATTCAAATAAGAATAAAGTATGTCCTTACCTATTACAAGTTCATCTACATTTATATTTCCATCGTGCATCTATCTCAGCACATTGGTCATGGTTTCCTACATCTTGTTTCACTCCTTTCTACGACCACATTAAATTCTCGATGAAAGGAGGTAGGTGTGTACAGCAATATATGTTAACACAGACATATTATTCTCAAAACAAACTTCCCTCCATTGTTTTCGGTCTGTTATGTTGGTACCTCTGGCACCTGGTTTGGCCTCCATGAACTCCTTACTGGTAAAACAATAGACGTCGTTTGCTCAACTGAACGCTTAACTATTGGTTTTAAATATTTACTTCTAGATAACAGTGGTACCTGTGTACTATATCCTATCAACTATATCATATCCTCACCTTGCAGAATTTCATCAACTGCCTATGTAACCAATCTCTATTAGTAATATTTACATACACTAACTAAATTGTATCCCTTTCAGTTAAATACGGAATTCCCCTTGCTTCCATCGTGGCTATTGCTTCGTACATGGTTGTCGGTGTTTGTGTGTTTTTAATTTGGTCTATCTCAAACGTTTCGTATAGGATCAAGGTAGCTCGACCGAGTTTTTTTCACCTAATGATTGCTTCCTGTTTTTTTCAATCTTCTTTCATCACAATCACAATCCGATTAATGGGAGAATATTTACTTTTTCTACAAGTAACGCATATCCAGCCATAGTAGGTACCTATGGGTATCCTGAGACCTAAAAAGATGCAATTTAAAAGTGAGGTGAAGATTTTTGAAGGAATACTAAAGACAGCTTTAGTTTATGACCGCAATATATAAATAAATAATAAATAAATATTCTTGGACATTACACACAACGCTCTCTAGTCCCAAACTAAGCAGAGCTTGTACTATGGAAACTAGATTGCTGATATAATATTTATATACATTTTTTTGTAAATACATTCTTATAATACATAGTAACACCCAGACACAGAACAAACATCTTTGTTTGCCGCACACAAATGTTTGTTCTCAATGGGGATCGAACCCACGACCCACAGCACAGAAGGCAGAGCTACTACCGACTGAGCCATGACGCCTGTCACTATGAACCAAGACAGGTAAAATGGGTAAATGTAGATACAGAAACAGCTGTTCCATGTAAATTTTGTAAATACTTGCGTTAAATTTTGCACTAATATTCTCTGTATTAATAAAAGATGCCTAAGAATAAGAATAAGAATAAGAATAAGAATAAGAATCATTTATTGTGAAACTGTGTAAAAAAGAGATCATAAAGATAGGTATTATGTACCTAGAGTTTCAACAGTTTACCCATGCCGGGCTTACTTATTATGCTTTATTATGCTTACTTACTAAGTACTTACTTTTGAAATAAATTCAATACCGTTGCGTCCTCAAATTATGACGAAAAGAATTACGCAATAAAATGGAACTCGAAATTATACCAGTGATGATGATGACGTATTCGGTAGGTATTCTAGATATTCCATCAATGAAGCGATTCTTATCTATAAAGTCCGTTTTTTTTAAAATAATAAGTAAATAAATACTGCGAAGACCCAAAGATCATTGCAAGGTCCAGTATTTCCATTGACAAGAAAACATTTTTCACTGGAAAGTGAAAGTAAGTTTATTATGCTATTTACATAGTCGTTGTATGTGACCACTGACTACGCCTACAAGCCCTATAGTAAAGCTTCATAAGAAGCGGTCACCGCTATAGTATGACCGTGGTTAAGTTAGACCCAATCTCTAGAGCCAGAGGCCTAACAAAAGTGGTTCGGAGCCCGTGTCTGACTGAGTTTTGTTTTGTTGAACGAAACGCATAGCGAGATATTTTGTTTGAAAATCCGATGCGCCTCAGCGGGAGATTTGCAAACGATTTTTCTCCATACAAAAACTGTTTTTCGATTCTTGTTTGTCGTAAATCAACATAGCAAATCTCAGACTTCAAAATTACAGAGGCATTATTCGCACTTCACAATCTTGCTATTGGCTCTACCAAATCTTTGGTCATTGGTAACGAAAAGGGATGGGAACTTTTTGAGCTATTGAGCTGGAGATTCCGATAGTGTACGGTCATCGCTTTTAAGAAAACCTGGTCTTTTAGCCTTTGAAGTTTCTCTTTATTGCTACCGATGCAACGACTTGTATTTAGTTAATAACTCGATTACGAGTTCAATTTAATAAAATAAAACATGAAGAGTTGTTACTTAAATGAATTTGTGATTGTGGAATCGAACAAACATAGATAAAAGTAACTAAGTTACGTACAGCTTAATTCCAATATTTTTTTAAGAGTCCCACATTATCGCAGTTGTATAGAAAAAAGATCTGCATAGTTTTCACATACTAATAAGAATAAATCAGGTATAGTCACGAATGATCATTTTATTCATAATTAACCAATAATATGTCATGGAAACTTATATGTAAATTTTCAACGATATCTTACTCCTAGCGATTCATACAGAGACAAAAATATCAATTTTATATCACGGAACATATTTTTTATATTAGCGAGCTTACGACTGATCGAGCGTAAACACCGCTAACCATTAACAGTTATACTCTTAAACTCGCACCAACTCAGCTTGGCCTTAGGTATAGTATTCACGCAAGTAGAATAACAAAATCAGAACCTTCTTTTTGCTTCGCATAACTCAGGTATCTTTGTGCGGACCTCACATTTTGTTGATTATACATGCGCCTGGCCTACATAACTCTCAGAATTAGCAAGTTCAAAATGGCAATATTGGCAATGGACCGGCCATGTAGCTCACAGTAGTCTTCTTCAGGCTGATACCATGATGATGATGAGGGCTAATAGAACAAGTAGACCATTTTCACGCCTCTTCTACATAGGTAAATGAACACTATCTTACATTCATACACGCTGAATACCATCCTTTGTTTGATAAATGGGTTTCTATGTTAGCTGTTTGGCACAACTTAAAATTAACTACACTTTCATGCTTTTGTTTTTAAAAGCGTTTCAACCAATGGAATTTTTGGGCTAAGATTTCGTGACACAGATAAAGATCGTTTTCTCTTCATTGTACGTGTTTGAGTCATTGAAAATTGCGTGGACTACCAAAGCTTAAAAGAGGATTTTGATACTACCCCGAAAGTATCTACCTACCTACAGTAGTTCATAGTATCTTTAAATTGCTATTTAATTTTATCCGATTTATAGATAGCTCAACTGGGCCAAAGCAGCACCAATCGGAAGCGTGCCCAATCGTTTGTAGATAGCTCAACTGTTTCATGTATTTTGTTTATAAATTTTATCGTAGTTTTTTGTGAATAAAATGTATTAATGTATTTAAAAAAAATCTCTATTCACATAAATTGCCTTGTGTATAAAGCAGCTATCACGGATTGCATAGGGTGAGCTTTATAATGACCTTGATGATGTCATACTACAGCTAAGCCATAACCACATTCCATTGGTTTGTGATTTATAATCGCGAACAATTTGTTTGACCGCTTCACGGCTGTATTTTTGTACGACAATCATTTTGATCAAGAACCTAATTTTACATGGGTTTTTTTCATTCAACTAATTACCAAAAAGATTAAGTAGGTACATATATTTATTAGATGTTTTGCTGTAAAATGTTTAAGCTATAGTAGGTGCCAAATAACACTGCAATACAGGTCATTCACCCACCTTCACCTCGATGTCGTAAAATTCAATTGATGTATGGTAAACAATCTATACTACGAGATTCGAGCGATTACCGTCTTAGCGACAGGTTTGTATGGAAAGTGACAGAATTAGCCATTCATAAATTGAATTTTGCGACATCGTGGTGAAGGTGGGTGAATGACCTGTATTGCGGTGTTATTTGGCACCTACTATAGCAATAGCTACCACCTCATTAAAATAAATACAAGATCAGGACAGAGGGTGAAATCACAGCATCCTGTCTCGGAAAACTCAAACCATCCGGCCGTAGAACACGCGACGTGTATTAACGCATTTGCTATAGCAAATGTTACAAATTAGATAACATGGTGTTACTGGATTTCTATCACGTAGAGACTTTCTAGGGGTAAGCAGTGTAAGCACGCGTGTTGAGCGCGTCGTAAATTTGCAATGACCATTCAGTCGCTCGCGATTTTGTGCAATAATCGGGTATTAGCATTGCACTTCCTCGCGTTTAGGCTGCTTCTACATGACGAGCAAATGTCAATGTCGTTGATGAAACTTCGCAATTTATGCAGTAAATATTTGGAAATTCGTAACCTGAGCTCGACTACTGCTAGTCCCATTATTGGTATTTAGTAAGCAACTCCCTGAGTGGTTTGAAAAAGCTAGGTTTTCAAAAGCTGCATTGAATTCAACAATGCTGGTAATAACGAGCTTATACAATACAATCTCACTCTTTTTCGAAAGTCCCGTATTTGGAATGAAAGTAAATAATTAAGAGTTCATCTTTTGTTTACATGGACTCAACATAAACCCCTTAAACTTACAGCAGTGGTAGAACTCTAGCCTGCCCCTTGCTCAGGCCCTGGATTCAATCATCAGATTACCCAACTTCATAGGTGTCTCAACTGAATAGTGTGTAATGTGTGGTATAGCCTTAACGTTCTCAATTGCTACTCCGTGACTACCGATCTGGGGCAGGCTTATTGTCTTTTCGATGCCGCAGGTGTGCCAAAGTTTCTTAACCCTGTATCAGGCGTGGCGGAGATATTGAGCGTGTTGGATTGCGAATAACCCGGTTGTCTCTGTATTGTTTTGGAATTGCCACATGGTGCTATGATTGACGTTGTAAACTCATTTAAAATCTTGTGGTTTCTGAGTTCAATGAAATAGATTATACGTCCAAGTGTAGCTCTATAGCGCAGTGCTGAACATTTTCATCACTAAGTGCGTCATGCATCAACTTTGGTATGAACTTAGGACAAAATGCGGAACCCAGAACATCAGGATTACAAGCCTTAGATAGATTCCAAATCTTTGACAAAAAATCTCCTCTCCAACTTTCTCCATTAATTAACAAGCAAAGTGTTTACTCTAGAACGAATCGCGATTGTTCAAATCTCGTACAATCCATCAGTCTAATCCTAAATCACCGCGTAAAGGCCTGCGCGTGCGTTCTCGGTGAAAGCCTCTCTCACGCCCCGACCTCAGTCGCTCAATGTCCTGATAAACGTTGTGCTAGCGGATTAGGGCTTTGTTCTACGCCCATTTTCATGTATCGTTTGTAACGAGTAGACTCTCTGGCGAATGATTTCTTTAAAAAGGTCCCCAACTTTAGATTTGTGGTCTATTACTGCAAACGTGTCTGTAATACAAATAGGGTTTCCTTTTTTTGTCTCATTCCGCATCATTGCCCTTCAAATATATCGTTTAATGGCTTGCTTGTGAAACGATAAAATTATAATAAGTATAAAATATTCCTACAGAATTGTATTGAGAACTTGCCAGACCGACCGTATCCTGGCGACCACACAATGATTCTCTGTAATGCACAATGCACACATGTCTTTGATTTGTGACGTAGCTCTGTCTGTTCTTGCATTGGAGTGTCCTAAACTTTGTTCATCAAATAATTATAAACGCATCAATCAGAGACATTGTTTTATTGTTTGCAAAAGTAGGTATAGTGCTTTCTAATGTGATAAACTTCCTGCAAAATGAATAGGTAGGTCTTATGACTGCAACTACTGTCAGTAAAACATGCCTATCATTGTAATCGTGAGAGCAACTAACAATAAACCCATCAAGCCGCAAATTGTAGAAACATTAGTAGTAGTTACCTAATGGCAAACAGTACCTACTACTTTCGCCGTCAATTTATTGTGCTCCACTTGGACAAACCAAGTCTAGATAATAATTCTGAGCATCGAATTTCATGACATAATCATAAATAATTGCATGCTCGATAATATTTCAAATGGCCGTCGAAAACGATGTATAATTATAACTTTTTACACAGGTGTTATGGTTCAAATTGCTTTTATTACTTCCTAGGTACGTAGATAATCAAAATGTTTGATTTGTTTCAGATGGCGTAGCGAAGCGGACACGGATATCCCTTACAAATGTTATTAACCCTAATGGAAGGCGAAGTAACCAACACCGGCCTTATATCCTCGATCAAACACTTCAACATAGAAGGCAAACAAAACGGAACCATAAAGACACTACTGAAGAACTTCATACTACCAGAACCAGACATGGCTATCAAACAGAACCAAAATGATAGATGCGTGTACACAGTTCCAGTGAAACTACCACTGCCTACCATGACTGCGAGATCAAAGTGCATCAACGAAGCTAAGCTTGAGTTTTTAAACTCAACAATCAGTCCTCCCACAAGAACCCCTCGCACAAATGACAGGAAAAAAGAGGAGACAACCATCCATTATGCACAACTAGCAGTCACAACAGAAAACGATGATCCCAGAAGTACAGGCGGAGGGAAAGACAAAAAAGAAAATTTAACCTCATTGAAAACAAAAAACAGCTCTCACCCCGTAGCTGCTGTGTCATCAAGCTTAAATAATAGATTTGAACAACCTCCACAACAAAGGAAAGTAAGCTTCAAGACGAAAAGCGCTTCAGCTTCTTACAGACGGCCACCGATTGCAACAAAAACAATGACAATAGCCAGTACTAAAGTATCTGAACTGACGAAGAAGTTTAATAACTTACAGAATGAATCTCAGGAGGGACTACCGATTCCGCCTAAACTTGCAAAAACCATTGAAGATCTGACAACCGCGTCACGCTGCTCTGCCAGTAACAGCTCCACGCCGTCCTCTACACTCAGTTCCAGTCCCAATATTAAAATAGTATTACGTCAAAGAAGAGGCTCTAAAAAACGCAATAATAAAAAAAGATGTTCGAGCATGGACTCAATAGACAAAATTGCTTTAACAGAAAACACTTCAGCTAAAATTAATGTGATAAGATCAAAATCTGATGGTACTAAAATTCCTAAATCGTCGAAGAAACGATTAAAGTACCAGCGTTGTAATGAACAACAAAGCGGCACAGACTCCGTCGATGGAAGTCCTGTCAAAACTAAATGCCCTGAGACAAAAGAACCAAATAAACCCTCAGAGACTGTAAAAGTAAAGAATGTAATAAAAAAATTCGAGTGTGAAATCAGTGCACAGAGCAATTCAAGCACCACATTGAAGAGACAACCTGATCGAACAAAAAGTACTACTCCTGTAAAAGAAAAACCAAAAATACCTGAAAAGAAATCATCATTAGTTTTAACGAAAAATGTTGTCGTAAAAGATGGAGTTCCAAAATTTAGATCAATTAAGCCGCCTGTAGAATCTCCTCCAAAACAAAATATAGCTAAAATAAGCCCCGTAGTCGAGCCTCCAAAAAAGAAAGAACCAATTTATGATCGAAAAAAATACAAGACAAACTATATCCATACTGATAAGATGCCTCTTAAAGCCGTAGAAATTATTCCTGAAGACATCAACGAATGTTCCACTATTTCCAGTGAACCAAATGTATCAGTGTCTGAGTTAACATTAACTGAACCTAATAAAGTTACCATCAATGAAGAAGTGAATTCCCTAAT
The DNA here is from genome assembly GCA_947507515.1 of Eulithis testata. NCBI lineage: Eukaryota > Metazoa > Arthropoda > Insecta > Lepidoptera > Geometridae > Eulithis > Eulithis testata. Next base: position 10,997,413 of record OX382197.1, read on the forward strand.
AACACCCAACGATTCTTTTCTTTGGCGCAGAAAAAGTACTACCCAAATATATCCAGATCCTGACCAATTGTGCTCTGAAAGCCCTTACTGCTTTATCAATTCAACGATGAATCAAGCCGAAACAACAGACTATCAGCTAGGAGTTAACATGGAATCAAATGATCTGGTTAAAATATCATTAAAGAATGAAACTCAAGTAAATGATTGTAAAGAACCTCCGACTTCTGATTTAAATATGGACTTTGAAAGCAATCTTGTAGAGGCTTACAACAAAGAGGTCCTCGTTGGTTTTACCGCGAAACCAAAAAAACATGTCGAGGTAGAAAATGACTATGAGCCGCTGGATATGAAAGATGGCAACCACGTTGTAATTATACCTATTAAAAGTGTAGAATGTCCGAAAGTGAACTGTCCTCTTCCCGAAATTCCTAAACAAATTCCTAGTCCTGAAACACCGGAAGAAGAAAAAGAGAACATTTATCAGTGCTTGCTAGAAATGAGGTCGCACCCTGAAGGGGATGAGAGCAGTCTCCATAACTACGAAGTGTGTGAAAACGATTTGGAAGAAAGAACACGTGGCGATGGTGATAGCGACGACGGATATGAATACTGCAAGTCACCAATCAAACCTTACTGCCATACATCAAGCGCTGGAATACAAATAGCCGAAGACTACCAAGCCTACTCACCTAAGAACACTGAAAACTACATCATCTCAAAGTCAGTTAGTGGTGCATCGACCGCTAGCTACGAAAAGATAGGATCTGAAAGGATTTACGAGAAGATTCCGAATCGATCTCCAAAATCTAAAGACAGTAGTCCAACTTACAGCAGTCGACATTCTTTCGTTTCTGACTACAACGGGTACAATGATAACGAGAACATTTACGATACTATCAAACACGGCGACGTAGCTTCATTATCCCACTGCTACGAAAGCATACCCAACAGTCCTAGTGTAGTGAAACTTAGGGACAATTTGAAGAAGAGATCTAATTCAGCGGTACACAAGCGTCTATCATTCGATACAGTGTCGAACATAAGCCAGTCGACGATGTCATCTGAGCAGAAGACGAACAGTATCTACGGACAGAGGTCTGTGATCAGCTACAATGGCCAAGAGATGACTTTCCAGGTGCCAAGCAGTGAGGCGAGCGTCAGCGATCGTAGTGACCGGAGCGATGACTGGGTCGATGTTTCAGATGAGGAAAAGAGTGATGAACAAAAGATTATCATGTAAGTAAAAAGCGCTAAAATTAAAATTTGTTCACCCTAAAAGTTCTAGCAACTTATAGACATTATGTTTCAACTAAAATTACTTGGAGAAAGCTGCAGACAAAAGCTTGTTTACGATAAATAGAATGAGAGCTATTTTCTTTTAAATAAAATTTGCGGAATAGTACGGATAAGTACGACACTAGTATATTTTAACCCGAAACAAGGTCACCCCGTTATCATGACCCAATGAAACAGTGATCAGTGCAATACCTGTTTCCAAAGAGTAAAGCAAACAACGTTATCCAACACCGATAAACTGAATCAGTTAGGAAAACGATGGCGAAAACGTCATACGTCCCATAAATCTCTCTATTATTTCTAACGGAAATTAGTCATATTTCCGGTTTCATTTAGCCACGGATCAGAATAAATACTTATTTAGGAAAATAGTAATATGGATTTTTTAAATTGCAGTGTTCGAGAGAGAAGTAGAGGCAGGAAGAGTCCAATAAGCTGGTCGCAGAAAGTGAGGCATCAGTGGCAAAAAACCCCGAAAAAGCCTGAGGATATAGGTTAGTCACATCCACATCACGTTTTGCTTCATAAACATTTTGGCGCCATGTGTGATGTGTGTGGGTTTATGCACAGTTATTTGTATGGTTGCAATGGTAGACAGCGACATCTATTAGTAGCGTGGTGAATTTATTTCGATCGTGAGTGTAGATCGTAAACCATACTACATAGGTAGTATCAGCGAGCTTTACTAGGTGGCGTTAGTAGAAATGACCTTAAATATGCGCACGCGCAAGCCTTCTAGTTTGTTTATTATATCGACAGTGTTATATTAATTTTACTGCTTTCTAGGTTTTTTGTTTATCTAAATATTCATACAGAAACACGTCTCGCTCGTTAACCACAGCCTTGTCAGTTGGTTTGCGCAAGCGCACGATTTACCGTTGCGCAAACATCGTTGACAGGCGTCCTACACTCGCATTCCACTTCAGACAATACAGATTTATGATAAAGTATAAATATGCTTTAGGATTTTTTTTTTCTTTCAATTAGACACGTGCCATGCATTAGCCTCCTTATTCTTTTCACGGTCGAGGAGTGGAGTATGCATAGGAGATAGATATTTAGGTAGGTATAGTTTGTAATTTCACTGGAAGGCGTTTTATTCTAATGCTCTCAATTGTCACTTGATTTGTATTATGGTACTATATACGTAGGTAGGTACTGCAATTTTAATTTATCTGTATCCTTCGACAATTTTCCAGTGCCCTTTTCATTTTGACTAGACCAATAGACAAGTAAAGCAAGTTAGCATAAAGAAGGTAGGTATTGCAATTTTAGATATTATATACAAATTGGCAACAAAACCTTTGTATGCTACTGAGTTCATGAACCTCTGCGCCCGCGCATTCACTATGGGTGTCTGCTAATCATTACCGGATTCCAACTTCGGCGCCTTATAGGTATACATCGCGAAAACAAGAACTGAATTATCTCAACATTCATTTAGACATTCTACGTAGTTAGTGTCATGCTGAGTGAGTAAGTCAGTAGATATGTGGGTAAATGTAAAAGCCGAATTCCTTGTATTTTGGAAGTTTTTTGGTTCTAAGAAACCACAATATGTTACATTTTATACTTGCTTCCATCCTGATATAAGTAACCTTTTGCATATTTATGCCTATCCCTAATAGACTTAACCAGGTTAACCCACATCTCTACAGGATTCCGGAATATCATGTGCTAAATTCAAAAAAGTAGTTTGACCCTTCCATTTACCATCACGAAGGTTTCTCAGGTGGTTTTACCTCTTTCTAAATATAGTCTCTATAAATACTCGGTATTGATCGCAGTTGGTGCCTGCCCTACCAACGATCCGAATGCCTATCCAGTGACCTACATTGATAACTATAATCGCTACACACTTTATGTAGAAGTGCAATGTTTTTAGATATGGTGATTATTCTAATCAGCCCCATTTTCAGTTACTAATGTTTATTTTTTATAGCGCAATATTTATATAATGAATTTATGCTCTATATAATAAAACATAGAACAACCATAGGTCCCGAAGGATGTGCCATAACTGTTTAATTTGAATTGGGCTACTTAAAATATTAACATTTAAATTAGGCTCATTGATATCATTCAAAACAATTATCTGCGACTTTATAGTAGATTTTTTTATATAGTTTTGTTGACACGATGTCGATTCGGACAAAATATATTGGGACACAAGACACTTTTGATTTTAATATTTTTGTTACTATTGATCCAAAAGTAAAGTTTGGTAAACTACGTACGGTTATAGGTATACCTTTTTTTAGCCGCATAATAAAATGGAAAGGTTGCATTGTATGAGTGAATACACAATAATTTTATTAAAATGGCCGTTTGAATTACAATAACAAATCAGTGTGCGGACCCACTGAAGTAGACTTCCTTATTGGGTGCGCGTACGCAAGCTGGGTGGAGCAAAGATCTGAGCAACCGCTGTGACCACTGTCTATTTATAACAGTTTATTAGAAGGGAACTACAGCCAAAAACTAAATAAATTCCATTGCATCTTGCTAAAGTTCAAAGTAAATTGAATAGGTAACGATGAGTGTTTTAAAAGAAGTAATTTGATATTATTTTTAAAGAGAGATTTTGTCGGTTCTTAAGGAATAATTATTGTATCAATACAATAAGGATATTAGCTTAATATATTTAAAAACGCAACTAATGCAGGGGTTTTGCAACTTAGGGAAAACGATGAAAGACACCAGTCATAAAAACCTAAAAACCAAAAGTCAAAGAACTAGAGACACGAGAAACAAAACTCCTGTAGGCCTTTCCTCTAATTCCCTTGTTGTTCTCCAACTTTTGTTCTTGAGTGAGTATGAATACCGCTACACGCATGATTTCGTAATTTCCTGCTTCTGGCGCGCAGGAGGAAGAGTTCTAAGTCATGCTCTATTTACTTTATTTACATTATTTAATGTTACTTTTCTCCACGGAAAGCGCTTTTCCTTGTGTTATTTCCTGAACACGTTATGTATGGTTTGATTATAACAACTTTGTTATCTACTTGCCTTGTTGATTCCCGATCTGATAAAGCTGTTGGACATTAAATACCAATGTAGAAAATAAACTCATTTGTAATATTTACATAGTCTCTCGTCGGTATACTTAGTTAACTACTTAGTTCGTTGCAATTATGGGTGTTTTTACATTTGGCTTCACATTTTAAGATACGTCAAAGCGATGGCGTGCTTTTCATATTTTGAGTAAATAGTAAAAGAATACAAAATCATTCGTAGCCCGAGCGTTCAAAGTGCTCAATTCAGTGCTAAATCCTTACAAAAATAACGCCTTAATCGTTGGGTCTCCCTTCACCCTGATACCGCAAAAAAAGTGACCAAGAAAGATAGAGGTTAATGTGGAGTTAAACCTAAGGTAAGCTAAAATATACTGACATCTAAAAATCCATCTTATTCATATGATCCTGTTTCCTCTGTACCACCTACTACACACGCGCACAGTCAATTAAATCCTATAACAAGATAACATTGAAGAATATGTATGTATATGTCATGTTGACCTCTAACACCTCTATAGATAAAATCGGTGGCTGAATGCTCTTCCGGGTCGCTACCTTGAATCTGCTATAGCACTTAAAGAGGTTTTACAAATTAAATAAGTTTAATTTTTTAATCAATCTACTTTGATCAACTCTTTTAACGGATTTTTTATATCATTTTGTTCTGCAGAAACTTTTATACGTACCTAAACGAATATGACGAAAAAAACACCGTTAATTTGCAGCTTACGTCTTTTGTTCTGGTAAACATTGTCTGCAAATATTCACAACAACACATGAAATAACAAACAATAGAAATTCTCCCACTTGTCATTCACTGCACAATACTTGAATAACTTCTCACGTGACGTTACATACTCATCCTTGACCTTAAAAATAAATATGGACTTAACTATTAGCATTACCACAGATTATATAATACTATACTAGGCATTACATTCATGAATACCAAACTAAGCAGACCCCTCGGTAAAGAGGTTTCAAAAGATCTACTGCTTAGTTTCAGAGGTACCGCAGCTCCGCTTTAACTGGTGTATTTCGATGACTTGCAAGCCTCGGAATAAAAGATTACTTAGGTGTGTCGAAAATATTTCTCTTGTTTATCAAAACTTTCTCAAGAGTTTCTGTCAATAGTTTTCATAAATACGAAGGCGATATTATCAAACACTTTTAATTCTCTCGAGAACAAAGACTGTAAAAACTGATAAAAACTGAGAATTCTCGCATGCACTGCGCTGTGTGCGGTGGAAAACGGTGATCGACATGCAATTCATTTATCCGATATCAAATTACGTAGACAGTAGAGCATAAGTAGAATAATCTTTTATTAGAAATAATATAATTCATAAAAGATCTGGCAACAATAAATGCAGAGTAACTGCTTCAGTACCTATATACAAGTGATGAAATCCTAACATTACAAACACTTCCAAAGTATTGATAAAAAATCACGCAATAATTTTAAAAAACTACAAATAATAATAACTAATTGTGGGAATCTCTGAATGTCGATAACAATAGCACGATTACGTCGTACGCTTCGAGTTTTTATTGTTAGCAAAACATGCATGTGTGGATTTGGTCATCTAGTCATCAAAACTGTGGAACACAATGAGCAATTCAACAAGTATTATTCAATATTTTTTTGCAACGACACGACCGATTGGGCAACATTACGTGGCAATTCCCGAAGCAAATCGAAGGTAGGTAAACTAAGAGCAAAATGCATTTAGCTTTGCGTGAGTTACAAAATAAACGCAGTCAAATACGCCGATGAAATCGAACGTGGGATCAATTATTTAGCTGCTCCACTTGGACTTGATGCATTATGTCATAAATACGTGCAATGCAAGAACTGTGCTCTAGTTTTCTCGCACTATTAACAAGTATTTACTGTTTTTGGTATGTCTGACGGAATAGCATTGTCTATTGATCCTGCAGTTTCACTATTCGCTTTACAATGTTGATTAATATCTGCATCGATCGCAAACTCTTGTTAGTCTTGTCGACTGGTTCACTCGTACATTTCAACGGTTTAATTGGCCTGATTCCTGAGCTAATTGATATTTTCTGAATCAGCAGTGCACCTACAATCAGCGCCTACATGCTTAGTTATTTTATTTAAAAATGTTAGGTCGTTTACATCATCTCTCTTTTCATAATTAACACAGTTATATGTAAGGTCGTGTTTTTAGATGGCTACTATAATAGGTTTATAACAGTTCTTGCTGTTTTTATGCTCAAAAGTAAGTGTACTTTGTTTGCCTTTGTCAGGTATAGGTACTTCTATGTATTTGAAGGTTTACCCAATCATTAAACACAACGGCAATGAATTTAAGTGCCAAGATTATAATGCAGATATTGCAATAATGTGCCTGAATATAATAAAGGGGTGGCCAAAATGGTAATTCAGGTACTCCTACGCTTTTGCTACAGTTGTCTTGTCATGTTATGCCGTTTAAGGCTCGCGTGGGAGAGGGACGGTTTGGTACCTATAGTCCGCGTGAGTTTGCCCTGCGCGCACGCCCGTGCGGTCGCCTCCACGCAGCCTCGGCGACGTTCAACTGGCTACTCCAGCCCCCAGTGAAAGTGACTCGTGCATTCAATGTGAATACTTTATAAAACGATCAATTACGCTTGTGTCCACTGAACCAGCGCTGGATTATTATGAAATAGTGATGTTTCGTCCGTATTGTGTTGTGCAAGTGACAACGTCCCTGGCTCGACCGGCCGGTTGTAATGTACCCCTAGCATTACGAGAAAATTGCTATACCTACTTACGTACCTTAAACCAAATGTTTGAATGCAAATTTTTTTCATTACGCATTACATTCACTTTCTCGTGTTTTAAATAAACATTATCTTCGGTTACGGTTCGGTTATCTCAGGCTAACTTAATTTAATCTTATTCGTATTTATTCATTTATTCAAGTCATGTTGGCTGCCTTGAATTTTGTAGCTCGATATAGATCCTTTCATTTAAAACTCAATTCAGCCGTTTCACTTGGTCAATGTCAAATCGATTAACTTTATTCCCCTCGTTATTATCGGATGAGTTAACACATCAAGTTGTTCCCCCGTAAGGTGTGTGACATAACTTTCCTATATTAAACTGTCTTGTAACGCCCAAAAACCAGCTTTTGATATATTGCGGCTATGACTAAGTTTTATGTTTAATTTTCACTTTTCAACTTTCTCACATTTGCTTGTTTTTAAACCTCATATCCATTATGTAAAGCTTATTGTTGGGTATTATTCGTTTTAAAGTACACAATATTTGTAGCATCTATTAACTCTACACACTCAGTAAGGCAGTCGGATCTCTGACATGTAGGCTTCGGAATCCGGACTACAAGTACCTACTGTATTGATTCATCACATTCTTTACCGAGATCATTGTATTGGTCTATAAATCATAAAAAACTTTTTTCATTAGACGAGCTGCTCCAACACATCAAATACAATATTACTTTTCATCAAGATTTGAACTCATAAAATCAATTCAGAATTTTATTGATTCTGCGAGTTTATGTGGACAATCACTCTCTGGATCTGTCTCACAAATATTTTATTCTGCATCAATTTTCTGCATCGCCGGATAAAACAAAGCGGCCATTGTCAATGTTTTCTACGTAAACCTATCTTCAGATCTTTAGAAAGTCACTGCCTCGGTTAAACAGTGCATTATGCTGCAAAACCTATGATTAAAGCATCTAGATGTGTTATTATGTAGTGTGAGTTGAGTTCTTTCAATTAAGTTATGAATTATTAGTCCAGTTTCTTTCGGCTGCGTTTAAGTAGGTACAATAAGAATTTACAGTTATTAAAACAGCTGCTCTTAGATAATGGACCATGTATAGGTCTGCTCTCCTTCCGCAGAACAGATTATGCGCTAGCCTTCATTGTTTCGCAATTCGCAATGCTCTGATTGCAAAGCCATATTCTAACGCACCTGATTGTTTTGCAACTGCACTCTAACCGGTAGACGTAAATCCATATTTTCCTCTACTGTCAGACGAATTCACCTTGAAATTCATAGCAGCTTCTCATGAAATTGAATCGCAGACGCATTTTCACAGCCATTAACTTGCAATAACACTGAACTAATGTTTGACTATAGATAGCAACAAACGCGACTCTGTTCATAAACCAAATCCAATGTCAACCGGATGATTACAAATGATTCGGTGATTCGCAATATCACGGCATTTAGTGTTGGAGTGGTGTAAAAAATGAGCCGGTCTCGATGAAGTCGAGTAATGGTACTCCGCAGTACCAGTCGACCCTGAGACGCCCGGCTATGCAGCTGCCGGTTTCTCGTTTCAATTTATTTTTTCTTATTGACCGCACAGCTAAGTCGATGAAAAAACTCCTTAAATCTGTAACTTGATTCTCAATGATTCGGACGAAACATTACAGACAAGTGCACAGTGGAAATGACTTTTCAATGGATGTGCTCGTTCGGTCTTTGTTCTCAATAGTGACACTTATGACTCGTAGTGAAGTGAATAAGTGATCAAACGAGTGAAGTGATGATGAAAAATGATCTCGGAGCGACCTCCGGTAAACGGTGGTGTAGGACCGCCGCCGCCGCCGAGGCCGCGGACTTTCCGCAGGAACATAGGCGATCAAGGTGCATCAGACTGAACTATTGGCATTTCGTTTTGCACTTCCACGCTTTAGATCGATCGAACCGGTTATACAAATTCATAAGTCACAAATTGGGCATAATTATAGCAATAATGTCCATATTATGTATTTTATTCAATGCTATTTAAGCAACGTGGCTTTTAAAATGTCACCGTAACCTTTCGATCATCTAAATTGTGGAACAAAGGCTCATGAGAATCAAAATAAGCAGTCTTTTACACCTTGATGGTCTATTGTAGTTTCCGTAACATCGCCAAGCAATGTGTACATCGATACAAATGTTAAGCTGCCGTTCTATAGTCGGAACGATGAGGTGGCCAAGAAAGCTTCCAAGAGAAGTGTCGACAATGTACGGTTCATAGAAGTGCTGGAGCAGAAGTGCTGGCTCAGCATACGAACGGTGCTACGCGATGCGGATATTGAAATCCAGGACATCGTCGCGTTCATTGGTAGGTAATTTACTTAGCCTTTCATGCTTGTAAAATTCAGTCACGTATTAGGAACCACCGATTTCCTAGTTTCCAAAAACGAATCGTGTTTAATGGTATATATCCTTGAATGCCGAATTTATCGACAAGACTTCAATCACTCTTTGATTATCCTTACAAAATAAACTTGTTGAAGAGCGATCGATCAATTCACACTTTTACTTACTTTCTAGAATCGAGGTCTGCATTACTTCAAACTAGTTTATTAACCAGTCTAATATCTTTCCTTTTAGTGCTTAAAACTAAGATCATTCTTTATACATGCAATCTTTAATTGCCTGAGTGAAATCTGCCCACATAAATCAATTTGGTTAATAGCTATATCAATATTAATTGATTTTATATGGTCGTTCTCGTCTGTATACTTACTTTCGGAATTAGCATTATCAAAGACGGATGTTTGGATTGCAACACAAAATCGTTTGTATAAGTATATATTAAATGCATTTGCTATTATAAGAACATCATTGATCATTTTGGTTAGATCAGTCATAATTTAGATTGATGTAGTGATGTCATCACCAATTTATGTAGCTCAACTTGTTTCAGTTCTTAATTAGGTCTATTAAACGTGTTTTAGTTTTTATCTGTGGCCTCATGTTTGCAGTTGAGTAAATTGTGTTGTACGACTGTACCTAATAGCGATCTGTATTCTAAGTGAATTACTCAAATAGGGTCAAGGCATTGTCAAGCTCTACGAAAACTTAGGTATATTATCTATTTGAATTGACTACGTTGAGCATCGTTTTCAGCATACTTTACTAAGTTTTTTCACTGGTTTTGTTCCAATAATATAATTTACCTACTTTTGTTTTTGGATAAAGTTTGCTCATAGCACTTTGTATCTAGTTCACATTTTAGTTAACTAGAACTGATTTGGACCAGTTGAGCTATCTACAAACCGTTGCAAGCGATTTATAGATAGCTCAACTGTTTCATGTGTATTTTGTAAATATTGTGAATATTGTAAATACTGTATTAGTGTTAATTAGATGCAATAAATACTATATTAGGTACTTACTCACTAAGCTAATGATCAACAAAGCTGATTGTGGACATTCGTTTATGACAGTTTTTTTTCTATACATCTATACATCTATACAAATATTATAAAGAGGAAAGGTTTGATTTTTTGTTTGTTTGTTTGTTTGTATGAATTGAATAGGCTCCGAAACTACTGGACCGATTAAAAAAATTCTTTTACCATTAGAATCCTACATTATCCCTGATGAACATAGGCTATATTTTATCCCGGAATTCCCACGGGAACGGGAATTACGCGGGTGAAACCGCGAGGCGCTGCTAGTTATATTATAAAGTTACTCGACCACTTGCGGTTGAGACATCGATCGGAGCATGACTTGGTTTTGTGGCAGGTGACCACTGACCACGTTAGCTAACCTGTAGAGTAAAGGCCTTGACTCTTGACGTTATTACGATTTCTATTAGTTCAGATGTTGAAAAAACTTAGGTATAAGGTACAAATATGGCTTCCCAGGGTCTGTAATTTAAAAGGGTGAAACTTATGCTGTCTGTATGTAACGTAAAATAGCCATATCACTGAACCAATTGAATCTTAGAAGTATTTTGATCGCTTATGAATGAGAGTCTTACACCAAACATAAAGTAGAACTTAAGTACACCTAAAAGTGTCTAAACGAGGCCGTGAAATACTGACTCGAACAAAAAAAAAATTGAGAGGTGTCAAGGGACACCCGGATGGAACGAAGTTCCTTGAGGTGTTGTTTTCTTACAGTAAGTACACAGAAGCACCTAAATTAAAACAAAAACTTCCAACAATACCTACATTCATTTGTTTCCTTCTTGCACCAATTTATTCGAATGACGTTGTCAAAGTTTGAAAAAAGTGTCGTTACAACTTTTGGTTTAAATTTTTTCCTTCTAGCCCCCTTTCGCAACGCGCGATAAGGAACTTCGTTCCAATATCGTTATCGGAATCGACACGGTGAGGACTAAATGGATGACAATTAGCTCTTCGACGATATTGTGTCGTGTAGTTTCGTAAGCAATATGAAAACTGCAACCAGTCATACGATTCAACTTACCCGATGTGGTCGCTGACGTCACAATTATTTCGGCTGATAGTATTATATAATCTGTGGCCTGATGAATCATACTTGTCCTCAGAATGCGATAGCAGTGACTCTGGACATCTGTACGAGTCTCTAGAGCCTCGCGCGCCGCAACTTATCCCTCATCATGATGACTCCGATTCTTTTGACAGCGACACTGATGAGGACTGTGAGAAGGTACGTTTTATGAAGAATAGTGACGGAGAAAGCAGAAAGGTTATGCCCTATAGCAATTTCGTTGTATGATATGTAGTGATTGACTCAACCGTTGTGTCCATGTGATATTTCACTGCGTTCATCTGGAGATGAGTGAAGTCACAAAGTAGAGCTCTGCGAGGATGTGTGAAATGTCTATGATTTTTTTTTTATACGAATAATAAGCCTGCTCAAAAGTATTCCCCATAATTCCCCTGCCGGCAGTTGCAGAGGTCGCTGAGAGGATTATTAGACAAAAGTTCCAGAAACCTTCCAGAAATAATGGAATGAGCCAAATAAAAGACATCTCCATAACTCTAGGTTTATAGGTAGTATTTAGATTATAATGACTTATGAATAAACTTTAGTGTAACATAGTAAAACAATACTTGAATAAATATGTAGATATTCTACTTACAGTCAGCGTACGCAGTTCCCCCAGCGCTGCCGGCGTCGAGACTACCAACGCCACCTAGCGGTGGACAATACACGCTTACTAAGATAGCCAGCGCAGCCCAGAAGAAAATGAAGCAAATCAAACGAAACCTCACTAAGCGCTATTCTGGTGAGTTTTTTTTTCAATATTATGTTTTCAAATCTTTGTAAAGATAGTAAAAAACACTTTTGGGAAACCCCCCATACTCAATAAGTATAACATTACCACCTACCTCATGTCTGTTTAGTGATCAAGGTCGCTTTTAGCACCAAGGATTGATCGTCGGTTCAAAATCGTGCTGTATTATTTTTTGGCATCCGAAAAAAGTGCAAAAAGAGTATTCCGATACCGGGAATCGAACCCGAGCCTCCTGGGTGAGAGCCAGGTATCCGAGCCACTAGACCATATCGGATGTTGACAGTGGTGTAAAAATAACTGATTAGTTCTTGTGACGTTGCATTATTATCTTATTTACCTACTGTCAGATAAATTGAAATCTTTCGGTGATGATTAGGTTTTAGGTTTATCTCTTTTGCTAGTTATCTCGTTATTTTCATTGATGTATCTTGTCTACACGTCGTTTTCTCGTGAACGTGAACGATTAACTTTTTTTTATTTTTTTATTTCAGTGGCTATGGACGGCAACCCTTTCAAATCACCTCCATCCCAAAACGGAACATACGAAACGATAGCCAAACCCAAAAAGTCACCCATCTACGCAAACTACGAAAAACCAGAAATTGACCATCTGTACAGCAATGTCAACTTTACCGACAGTACAAATAAGACTGAATATGCAAAAGGCGCTTTCAAAGATGAGCTGAAAACGGCTTTAGGAGAAAAGAGGTTGAGTAACGGCGATGCACCTCCTTTGCCAGAGAAAATAGAAAAACCAGTGACGCCTACTAGTGACGGCAAGAAGGATAGTGGGACTTTGTCAAGAAAGGCGTACTTTTCGTTCAAGTCCCGGTTTAGGAGGGCTACGTCTATGGCAGTGGATATAAACGACGTGCCTAGTGCTTTGAAGATCACTAACTCCACCTTCTATCTGACTGACTCTATGGACGGCGATAGCGGATTCAGTAACTGGTAAGGTTTGTTTTTGAGAAAAGTAAAATACAAGGTGTAAGTACCTAAAGGTACACGTCTCTGATAGTTCTTTAAAAATGGAAAACATTTGTAGATAGAAATTTTACTTGAGGTGGTTGGACGATCCCAGCCAATGTAAGATGTTTGATGTAAGGTCATTGCTCCCAACTGAAGCAAATAGAAAGCACAATCGTTGAAATATTTAAGCGATTCTACAAATGTAATGCGTGATCTACTATGGACTAAGTAGTATATCTATGTATGCGCTGAATGCTTTTTTAATTGCATTTTCGTTTTATAGTAATTCTCTTCACAATTTGCTCTTAAACCTGGGCCTCTACTGTGAATAATGATTACTGAAGATTCGGTAGTGACGTTTGTGCTACACTGCGCAGTAACGCTGTGACTTCGAAAGAGCCTAGACCATCGTTCGAGGCGACCGCGCAGTGTAACACAAACGTCACTACCGAATCTACGGAAATCTATTTTCGCAGTAGAGGCCTGAACCATAAAACTTTCTTTTGTTTTTGAAGTTATACCTACTTCTAATGCGACTTCCAACAAGGTTGCGTTATTCGAGAGGACATAGTCTCTGTTTATTTTCTATTCGGGGGAATAGAAAGAGACAGAGACTAATACGCTACAATCAAATATAGATGGCATTGTTCAGCAATTCAGCATTTGACCGCCTGTGTTTTTGAAGCTATACGACTTCCAACTGACAGCGGGGGGATTAGAAAGAAACTAATACGCTACAGTCACAATATAATAGATGGCAGTGTTCATGCAACTTTTTACTTTTTATTTTGAAGTGAACATTTAGTACCGCATATTGGTTAAGTAAATAAAAATGAATACTAAATAAATTTCACATTAAACACAGCGAGAGTGAATGCGTGGCACTCGAAGTATAACTTCTTCCGCGCGTAGGGACTGCACGCACAGGTTTTTTTTTATTAAGCCCACGCACTTGCGGTACTCAAAGATTTTCATGTTTGAAACTTATTGAAAGAGTCCTTATACAAAGCATAAATCATGTGTATAAATGTTGTATTTATGTCCAGCAGCGACAACGCAGCTGGCAGCTCCGAGACGCTAACCTCCAGGCGGCGCGAAGGTACGCGCATGCGCTCCCCGTGGGCGGAATCCACGCCCTGCCTCGCCTTGGAGCGCCCCTCAGTGCCTCCGCCCCCGCCACCCGCACTATCCGCCTTGCAACTGTCTCCAACCGCGAGGGTTCCGTCTCCAGCTGGGGCAAATGTGTCACAATACGGGGCGAATTCGTCTCCAAATGGGCCAAGTGTGTCACAATCTGGGGGGCACTTGTCTGCGACTGGGGCAAATGTATCACAATACGGGGCGAATTTGTCTCCAGCTAGTGCGCATTTGTCTCCGACCGGGGCTCATTTGACTCCAACCGGGGCTCATTTGTCTCCAACCGGGGCGCATTTGTCTCCAGCTGGATCACAATACGCAATGTCATCTGTGACATTACCCTCTGGACGGGACGGTCGCACCTCCACTGATCTTAGCGCTGTCAACGAAGGTACGGACGTCAACTGACATTTAATAAAAGCTAAATACCTAATAGTAATGATGATGATGAATAGTTAACTTTGTAGATGACTGCTAACAGATTGATGCTAGAAGTAATTATACAAATAACCATTTTTACTGCGTCAGTACATTTATTTAAATTAGGTACCTCCACGTACGTAGTAAAGTATTAAATAGGTGCAGTTTACGAGTATACCCAGATTTATAGTTCTTACCATTTTATAATAACCAAATGGAGTGGTGCCATCTATTTTCACAAACTAATTTTTATGAATACAATATTATTACAAAAATCCCCTCACAGGTGATTTTGAGACTTACCCAATTCATTCAGGTTTACTATTTTCTAGGTATTATTATATTAGTTTGATGAACAAAGAATCGATAACCATAAAATATGAAACAAATAGTAAGATATTTCAGTTGACGTCTGTCGCGTCGAACATTGATATATTAGTAGCGATTGTATCGAGTTATATCGACTTGAGTTATAACGAAGACAGCGCTAAACAGAGGTCAGAACCTCCGCTTGGATCTAAATAACTATATTTAGTGTTCATTATTCATTTATTGATCACCTTCTCTAGTGTATTTATGAATAAATTATATTAGGTAATCAAGAACTAAGATTTTAATAAAGCATCTCTGGTTGAGCCAGCAGTCAACTTTTTCTGGAATGTATAATTCTGTAACTATCTACTTAGTTAGTTTTATGACAGTAGAGCAGATAGACCATCTGATGTTAAGCAATTATCTTTGCCTATAACAATGCTTACATACACAGCACTGAAGACGTGGCCTGTGAGGCATTGAACTGCGTTCATCATTTTGAGATAATTATAATAAGTTCAAAAGAAAACATTTTACTTTAGATATCAAACAAAATAAAGAAGATTTTAACAAAAGAGGGTTTACAGAATAGTTATTTGATCCAAGTGAAGGGTGCATGAGTTTGGTAGACGATTGCTTCATGTATATGTTGTTTGCACTGTCTTTGTTCGTAGCCCGACTATCGCAGACAAAGAAGGGCGAACTCTATTTTTGTTTCTTTGGTAATTACATTAGATCATTGTCTTACATTAACGGTTGTGGATATAATAATAACGTACTTTTCATCATTATCGAATTAGACAACTTACACACACACACAAAACAATAAAACCAACACTTTTTTTTAAAATTCTTTACCTACTTTCATACAAAAGACATCAACGCGCTCGCCTCTACGAAAGGTCTACGATTTTTTTTTTGTTCTATTTTGTGTTTTTTGTTTTTTTTTTATGATTTTTTTATTGTTCATTTTATTGTTCTCAACCATTGTTTACACTACCTAGGTACGTATAAACATGTCCTGTAATCATAAAATCAGCCAATCCTACCGGTACTTTACCACTAGTGCTCCCAGTAACACAATGTCAAGTTGATAAGTATTGTGTCTTTTCTATTAGGCACTACATTATATTCTTCTGTCTTTTCATCAGTTTTATTCTTCATTATTCCTTTAAAAAAAAAGAAGGAATAAAGGGAATTGTAAGGGCCAAGGGTTTTGTCCAGTTAGACTTACTTGTACCCTTACAGATGAATGATGTTAAAGTGGCACTCACTAGTCTCACAAGCACTCACTTAATGTTACCCGTTAGGTAGGAGCACGGCAAAGTAATAAACACCACGAGATTTAGAAGTAACTACTTTATTCTAGGGACTACAAGGTAAAGGTTGGCGAATCCTTCCTTGGTGTTCACGTGTTCCCTGTTCGCGGGTTAGAACCGTACTCGTGTAAAATGGTAAAAATGCAGCGCGTGCAACTTAAACTAAATTGCCGCGTGCGCAATTGCCAAATGTCGTGGTGAAACCGTACAGGAATACTAGCTGGATCTGCAAAAATTCAATAAATCTGTTGACATTTCAAATAACTCTAAATTCAAACTAGCTACCTACTCATTTCATCTCCACAATAGGTGGTCATAGCAACATGTGCAATTACAACGCTGTACCACACAGTGACGTAATCCCACGACCTCCACACACACACACACACACAATAATTGCACAAACACCAGCTCAGTCACTACTGAGCTTCGATAAGCCGCGCACGTGTAAGGTTAATGTTTCCAAAACACGTATTTTGCTCTGTGATTGTTGTTATGTGTTTCCTAAATGATGGGGCGTGAGTGTTTTCTACTAACATCATAATTAACTTTGTATTTTCTATTGCATGTGTTAGTTAGTTAGCTATTTACCTAGTTGTGTGTTGTGTGTAGCATCACAAAGCACTGTTATAACAAAGGTCGTTAGTAAACTTGAAAGACCCGCCTACATACCGATGATCTAATTGCAATCAGTTTTCATCATTTTTGTGTAGCACTGTGTATTGTATTTTGCTTTCAAATCTTAGTATACTTAAGTGCCTATTATTCTATACATTTTGGGCTTGACTCCCAAAACTCTTACTTATAAGATTGGTAAAAACATCCCGAGTAAAATATTTTAGTCCACTCTAACTAAAGTAAATTTGACTCCCATTTTAGCTGGGTAGGTATAATAAGTTCATATACTGAAGCTATAGGCAAACTCTCCCAAAAAAGGCGATTTAGACTCTGTCACTATTAGGTTCGTTTCCCAAGGAACTGTGTAGGCATATAGATACTCCTAGTTTGTTAAGATTGTTTGACTGTAGATACTTTATTTTCTTAGACTATGCAGGATTGGTACCCAGCCCTCTTATTATCTGCACGATAGGTCATTATCATAACTAGATGTACAACTATACGGTTGTCTGCCAATAACTTAGATTGTCCTGTCGTTATTAACTTGCTGTGCATGTTTTCCTATGTAGTAATTATATTTATCTTCAGCTTCACCGAGATAAATAGTAAACAAGTGAGATAAAACCCTACATATTTATTGAACCGCAATAAAGCCTATTAAATCAACTGGGTGTAAAAAGACTATGCGCAAAAACATAAACGAGTCTTTGAGAATTTTCGGTAGCAACTCAATCGACTCGAAATCGTGATAATCTCTGAAAAGAATGGTATCCGAAACACTTTTGTGTTGTTTTTAAGATTTGTTTAAATATTATTCTAAATTAACTGATGCTATCCTTTACTTTTAGAAGTAACGGTAAAACCAGTCAGCATCATTAAAAGCAAAATGTCATTCCGAGTCAAACTTAATAAAACCAAATCGCATTGAAACTAAAGAAAGTAGGTGAATCTAAGCCAGTTCCACGTGACAAGTCTAATCGAAAGCACGAGCTCAAATGTAGATCCCATGATCACATGAATCTCTTGACGTCCAGTATAATCAGACCCGAAATACCCGAAGTTCCTTGATAGCTTTTGGGAGTAGTCTTATGTATTAGGTCCCTTTTAGCATGCCCTGTCAGAGGTCACTTCAAAGGTGCTAATGTATATTTTTCGTACAGAACTGAAACGACTTCTGCCGACTCTATCCCGGAAGGAGAAAGCCCCGCGTGCCCGCACCTCGTGGTACGCAGAGTGTGGTTCTGATTATACCACAACACAATCACAGCAGTCGAATGCCTCTTGGTAAGTGTATATTACTTTTAGGAACTAAATCTAATAATATATGTATATTATATATAATATATATAAAACTCTTTTGAAGCTGACTTAGAATCAACGCACAGCCTAAAGTATAAGTCCTAGAGGTATGAAATTTGGAGGGTAGTATCCTTATATAGTGTACGGGTGCATTAAGAAATGAATTTTGAAAAGTCACACTCTAAAGGGTCTAGAACGCGAGCAACGCCGCGGGCGCCGGCTAGTCATTATCAATATATATAAAACTCTTTTGAAGCTGACTTAGAATCAACGCACAGCCTAAACTATAAGTCCTAGAGGTATGAAATTTGGAGGGTAGTACTCTTACCTATATAGTGTAGAGGTGCACTAAGAAACGAATTTTGAAAAGTCACACTCAGGGTCTAAAATTATGATCAACGATTTTAATCAAATAATGCTGCTACCACGCGAGCAAAGCCGCGGGCGACCGCTAGTAATCTATAAATATTAATGTCTCGCGCCACGTTTGTCTCTCTATATGATGTAAGAGTACTGTACTGACTGGATTCCTCTCTCTTTAAACTTGTTTGCCAAAACGAATCCTTTTTGCTGCCCAAAAACCTTCGACACCAAAATTGGCCATCAGCCTACTGCCTACTTTTTCTTACGTTTTATGTGCCAAATGGAGGAGGCTCTGAGAACGGAGAAAAGTTAAGACAAATGATCTATTATTATAGGTATCTAGGTACTTAGAGATCATTCGTCGTTTCGTGTTCACACCTATGTCATATTTCACGCAATCCATTTGTTTGGTCTAGCTCGGTTATAGGTAATCGAAATGCAAAAACAGCTATTTTTGCATTACATATGTAGGTACCTACGACCCTTTTCACTCAGGGTTGGGTTGCCATGGTATGGTAAAGAATGTAGAGGTGATCCACATTCTACGTTTTCTTCAAGTTCACGAAGCTTAGATGTTTCGAAATGATCTTTGCGGTGTTATGATTACGTACCATTTCACTCTGACAGATACTATGTAGTTGTGCAACATGCAGTTTTAGATTGGTAACTCTTGCTAGTTAGTGTCGCCTGCAAAAGAGAAAAGCAATCAACAGTCATGCAACGCTTGTAATTCCGGTTCACTTGCCATGCAGAACCAGCGTTCGCAAAGTTCAGGCGGGGTCAACGATTTGAACTACTCATTCGTTTCTCGCTCTGAGGACTCTTGACCCACTGTCTTTTGTTCTATTTTCGGGGCGTAAAAAACAGTTGTTAGATTTATCATAATGGTCACCCATAGCTCAACATCACAGGTACAGGCCTCCCCAAGTTTGTGCCACCGACTTCAACTGAGCTAATCTCTCTTATACGACAATTAGCTGTGAGTTTGGTTAAAAATACCAATTGCCTGAGGAGTGTACTTAATTCCCTCTATCATCAGATATCTTTACTGAAAATCCATGAAATGGATCTAAGGGGAACTAGACCTACATTTCATTTACACTGTCCACTTTGAAGCAATAACGGGTGGGTTATTTTTTCTTATATTCCTCTAAAAACTTTATAACTTAAAGTTTAAATTGCTTGTGAACCAGGCTCGTACGACCTATAATTCCAGAAACGATTGACTCAAAGCACAGAGAAATTCATTTAACAAGTTCTATCGATAAATCGAGCTGACCAAAATTAATTTAATTCTAAAAATTGGCTTTCCTTGTTCATTTCTAATAAAGTCTTTCTTCTATTATTTTGCAAACCTCAAACAACAACAGAATCTGTTTCGGACTTATTACTTTTCCTATCAGGAACGGCTACAAGACCATACACATCACGCCTCCTTATCTCCTAGTATTAAAATATCTGTGTGAGACCAAAAGCTCTGAAAATATACATGATTGTAATCAGCAGTGGCCGATAGGATACAGGCGTCATGGCTCAGTTGGTAGTAGCTCTGCCTTCCGTGCTGTGGGTCGTGGGTTCGATCCCCACCAAGAACAAACATTTGTGTGTTGCAAACATAGATGTTTGTTCTGTGTCTGGGTGTTTCTATGTATTATAAGTATGTATTTACAAAAAAAAAAAACGTATGTATGTATTCTATCAGCCATTTAGTTCCCATAGCACAAGCTTTGCTTAGTTTGGGACTAGAAGGCGTTGTGTTAAATGTACGTGAATATTTATTTATTTATTTATTTATAGGATAATCAATCCTCAGGCACAGTACTACTTCCTCTGATCTCCTAGTAGTTACGATCCAGAAAGATCTTAATCTTTGAGCCGGGTACAACCGAGTTGCATTCAGAATCCACCCAATTCGTTTCGCTTCTATCAAGATCTTACTAATTTCATCAAGGTTGGTTAGAACACGACACTTCTTCCCTCATGTATTACATTTTTAAAACATATTTTAGACCACGTTTTCTTATTCACGTTTTCCTCTCGCAAATTAGTTGATTGACACATTTTCCGAGATTTTTCTTGTAAATTAGCCGTAATTTACCTTTTTTCCTTTGTAGGGTTGCTATCAGCAATGTCAGAGGACTGTTAGTCAGTGGCTGCGTGTGCGCATGACGTCGCGAGCCTCGAACGGTGACTCAGAGTCGCGCAAGCCAGTTTTCCCTACCGCACCGTTAATGTGGCCCAAAGCATGAGCGGCCAGCGTGCTCTTTTTCACAGAGATCACCACAGCTGCATGGTTTAGTTAATTCCATTAGGATTATTCAACGTTGTCTTACTAACTTACTATAGCCGATAAAAAGTATCAGGCCAAACAACAATTCTACCTGTATTCACCTTTGCCCAGTAGTTAAACAAAAAATTCAATTTTAAATTCTACGCTCTACAATTCTACGTGACTCTTTGCGTTATCTTATCCCATGGTGGTCTTCTTTCGTAAATTGTAACTTAGATTAGTCAAGATCGAGCCGTTTTGGGGTATTCGAATAAATCGCATACGTACATACTTCTAAATCACTGCGCCGATGATGTACCAGCAACTGGTTTCTCGTAATATCTGACCTTACCCGCTGGTATTTCATGAATTGGGTCAAGTCTCCGAGTTCTGTCATTGTGTGCCGCGAACGCGCGTGCAGAAGGCCGTTGGAACTTTGTTTAAAATATCGGTGTCTTTTTGCCTTTTTGCTTTAAATTATCAGTGAATTGTGCGAATATTTTCTCGTTCGATAGATTTGTGTGAGAAACTATTGTCTGCGGGAACAGTTACTTATTGTTCTGTGACAGTCATCGAGTGCTGAGAACTGCAGAGTGCATGTTGCGGTGTGATGTGATGTGATTATACTGAGGTATGCACGTAGATAACTACTTATTAGAAAGGCGAAGAATGTAGGAATATACCAAGCTAATCAATTTAGATAGGTAGATATGCGGTAGGTATTACTAAGTACTATGGTTATATCACTGGAATAACTTTATCAATGTCTGCGATTGCGCTACGCAGAATTAAATTATGACGAAACTGAAAAACCATAAATATAAATAAACCAAAGAAGATTTGACATGACAAAGTTTAATATTCCACTTAAGTTATTTTGAGAATAAGTGATATAATAAGCAGATAGCCCGCCTGATGCTAAGTGGCTTACTTTCCCTGTAACAATATAAACTCTCCGAGAGGACGTTCGCTCAGGATGTGTTCTACGCGGCATTGCACTGTACTACCTATGTACCTTCTTTCTATGAGTTCTATTAGGATCTAGGAATGCTCGAATTCGCAAAAGTATGTTTTATTGAAAATTAATAAAAACCGCTTCACTCCTTGTATTTAAACACAATAAAGGTTAGGTACCAATGTCAAACATAATAATAAATCTATTAGGGAAGTATACTATGTCTCCTCGTTATCTACGTTCTTACATACACACACGCACATGAGGGCATCTGTATGTTTATTTTGCTCCAGACTGTCTTCTAGAATGTACCTTTAGATTACTGCTTGGCCACAGATTATATAATACTATACTTGTAGCTTAACATACGATTTTTTTTAAATTTTTTTTTTCGCTCCTCGTTGCAGGCTATAGTTTTAAAACCATACCGCCTAGGCTAACGCTATGTTTTTTTCCCTCGTGTTTGTCTTGCGTAAATGATAAGTCAAGTCAAGTCTTCGTGAAGTCAGCTGTCGTTTGTTTTGAAGAGAAAATGGTGGATTTTCCCTCCAAAACCTGAATCGAATTTTCACATTCAGAAAAACCACTTTACACACATTTATTCCAATGGCTCACACTTTGTGTTACGACCCAAGTATTATTGGTTAAAATTCCACCAAAATTTAACAACAACACTCACAATAACACAAGAAAAACTATTAAAATAAAAATGCTATATTGTGTTGTTTAAAAAAATAACAAAATTCGAATACGAAACAAAGTATCAATTCCTTTTTTTTCAGGTACGCGGAAGCTGGGCTGTACCAGGCGGGTAACGTGTCCACGTCGTCTGGTGCGTCTTCGGGATCACATCCCGCCTCTCCATTACCACACTCGCTGTTCACTCACGAGCCTCTATACCAGTTCTACAACGCTGCTAAAGTAGAGGTTAGTTACTAGCCGACACTAGCCGTACTATACAATCAGATTGGCATGTAGATAGTATGCTAATTTTGACTTAAAAAACCTAAATAGAGACAAGACCTTATTTTTTCTGTGGCGTCGCACTGCTTGTGCGTTTGCCATTTTGCGTTAAAAAAAAAGATCTTATTACTAGGGCTTGAATTAAAATTGCAAAACGTTTTTTTTTTTTTTCAAACATTATAATAAGGTTCCTACTTCCTACTCCTTTCTAAAATAACACATAAAAAATTGTAGAGCCTAGCTCTACCAAGGACAACTATGATTTTACGTCACTTTTACGAGTTGTACATAATGTTACACTGCGCCTCTTCTAAGTTACCATTTGAATTTCCATAAGTGGCAAGACTCTTAACTTAGTTTTTGCCCTGTAAATCTCAATCCATGTTCAGAAGACATCGACGTCAATCGGTTTTTATTTTAAAAATCCCCGAGATATTGTTATGACAATTTATTCGTCTCGTAGGTACCTACAAAATTCCCATAAGTACTTGCGATTTGCGGTTTTTAGTTAGTAAGTGTTGTAAATAAACAAGCTACAAGGAAGCAAACAATTAAAACATTGCTCCAGTTGAAACAGTTCTAAATAGCGGTAATTTGGCTCTAATTTGAGGATAATTGAATGTAATTGCAGACGACCTTGGGATCAGGTAGTTTCTTTTGATAATGACCTAATGTTACTTTATAAAGCAGATGAGATTATTGACCCCGGTCTAGACAGGTCTTCATTTTGGAACTTGATGAAGCATTGGATTTTAGACTCGCCGCTTCTACTTTCGTTCAGGGTTCAGTCAACCTTCTTTCTCGCGTACCTAATATCTACTTATTTCACACAATTACTAGCTTAGTGTTAAACTTTATTAAAATTACCATGAAATTACCCAATAAACAAATGACATGGTTGAAAAAAAGGAATTTCCTAATTCCTCATCCACTGGATATTTGCGAATTTTTTGCTCTATCGCTTATCAGCATCCTGGCGTCCGCCAGTACCAGCATTGTAGTTTTGGCACTGCCTGACGATTAATGTGTGTTTTGTGCGACGAACAACAGAAACAGATTGTGACGGTTTTAGCGACCCTTGGGTGTTTTCAGTCAGTGTTTGTTGTGCACAATGACATCAGCTGAGGTATTCTGGTCTGATTATTTATCTTCATCATCTTATTTACCTCGCAGCTCCTAGACGAATGTACCGATTGAATTGCAATGTGATTTTTCGTAGAAAAAGTGGTTGATCTTAGTTGCTCAAAAATAGGTAGAATCAAAATCGGTACAGCCGTTTTCAATTTGTAAAAACACCTAATCATAAGCTTAGAGACCATGTTTTAAAGAATCTCAGTTATAATAGCAGTTAAAAACATTTATCTTATCCATAACCATTTAGATTTGACGAACTGCAGTCCCCAAGGTCTGATGAGAACCAGCTTTTAATAAAGAGAATCTTTTTTTTTATGAGCTATAGCTACGCATTTGGCTGCCAGCACACCTGGTGGTAAGTGTAGCTGTATCCTAAAGTGGAGCACGCTTAGCTATAATCCACCTATTCAGTCTTTTCTTGAACGATCTACGAAGTTTTTCAGACGGAGGCAGGTAATCTGCCTCAAAATACAAGAGTGATCTAGTTATCAAATCTCTCTTTCAGTCCGTGTACCGTGAGACGGGTGATTCAGACTCTGACGCGTACGAAGCCGGCTCGGGCTGTGCCCCTCCCCCCGCGGCTCGCGCTGCCCCGCCTCCCCCCGCGCGTCCCTCCGCGATGGCGCTGGTGGCGCCGCGTGGACCCGCCAGGACTCTCTGGTGCGAAGTGCCGGAGGTCGTGGAATCTGCTGTTCTTAGTAAGTGTTTTCAGATAACTTTTCAGATGGACATGCCAGTATGGGCTTGGTGTAGACCTGAGGGCCTAGTACGAGTTTTCAGTGTATAGTGTGGGTGTGAAACGTCTGACGCCCAGCACACCAGTGGGCGCTGATTTGTATGGAGACACTGAGCGGATTCTTTGAGAAGCTCGACATGCGAGTACGGGCTTGGTGTAGACCAAGCTTCTCAAAGAATCCGCTCAGTGTCTCCATACAAATCAGCGCCCACTGGTGTGCTGGGCGTCAGACGTTTCACACCAGATTTACACACCAAAACTCGTACTAGGCCCTCAGTGGTTCTCAAACTCTTTTGTTTAATAGACCACTTTCAAAACTTTGCTGGGTCCAGTGGACCCCCTGCATATCATTACTACCAATTTCTAAATCTCGAAAAAATGTAAAGATTAGATCTATCTATCTATGGAAACTTGCGTTGTGGCTGAGTTTCAACGACGAACAGTTTTCGAAAAAAAAGAGGTTAGAATTGATTGCTTTATAGGGTTAATTATTTGATAGTAAACTAAGGTAGACTAAACAAATTTTCAATTAAATTTTAATTCATTGTGTTGTGAGTGGATGTCAAAAAAGCAAAGTTGGCCAATCGAAAAAGTGACTCCATCCAACTTTACTTTTTTTTTAAATAACAAGCCAACATTTTAGTTCTTCACTATCGAAACCAAATTAATTTTCATGCACCCCTGCTTACGATTGTAGACTCCCATTGTTGGTCACGTCCAACGTAGACCCCCGTCGAGTCTCCCGTGGACCCCTGGAGGTCCACCTGGACCACTTTGGGAATCTCTGGTGTAGACCAAGCTGCTCAAAGAATCCATATAAATCAGCTGTGCTTCCCGTCAGACGTTTTACACCTGATTTACATACCAAAACTCATACTAGACCCTCAGTTGTGTCTTTCTAATAGTGCGTTTGCACGCAGCCCATGCCGCTTGCGGCATTAATGCCGCGATAAATTCCGGACTTATTGCCACAGCAACATCGCCTTTATTCTTGAGAGCAAGGGCATTGGACTTGGGCTCGGAGCCGGGATAGAGGCATGATCGTGTTCACACTATGCTCATGTCTACTTCCCTGCCCTGTTCTCTGCCGACTGTGGCCGAGTGTGAACGCACTATTAGATATTTTCCAGCTGCATTCTTCCTTCATAGCGCTGTCAACTGATGGAGTCTTCAGTTCGTAAGTTCATTTTGGCTAGTAATTTTCAGTTGATGTCCAGCTGTATTCGCCTGCTTTGGCACTCGTGGCGCTGCGATGGCCTGCGTTTAGTTTTTTTCTTGAGGCAGAAGTACCTAAGTACAGCTTTAATAGTAGAAAAACTAATTCTCTTCTGCAATTTATAACCATTCACCTCTTCCTTTCTACTAATGATACTCAGCTCCCCTTTATCCCCGCAGGTTCGCTAGCCCCGGTGCAGAAGCGTCTCCAAGAGGCTAAGTTCGAGTTGCTAACTTCAGAGGCATCCTACCTCAACTCTCTGAACGTATTGGAAGCTCACTTCATAGCGCACCCTGCCTTCCGAGAGGCGCATATCCTACCCAGAGATGATTGGGAAACACTCTTCTCTACTATATTACCAGGTAAATTATGAACCTACTAGCCGTCGCCCGGGGCGTTGCTCGCGTTCTAGACCCTTTAGAGTGTGACTTTTCAAAATTCCTTTCTTAGTGCACCCCTAGACTACATAAGGATACTACCCTCCAAATTTCATACCTGTAGGACTTATAGTTTAGGCTGTGCATTGATTATCAGTCAGCTTCAAAAGAGTTTTATATATTTAGAAGATAGATATCTAACATGTCTTGGAAGAGGAGAAACCTATAATCACAAAAATAACTCATTAGATCAAACCCCCGCATAGGTGGTTCAGAATGTCATGTGCACACGTGTTTCAAAAGGGTGAAACAGATGATTTGATTGAAAAAGAGAATTGACTTCATATCCTTGGTGCTATTGAATAAACCATTTCATCTAAATTACAAAGCTAAAGTTTAAAAATCTCAGCTTTTTCATGCATTAGAGGCTCAGATCTACCATTCAACTTCACAGCTTACTTCTTTATATATTTAGCACCCGACCCCCTTCTCTAAATTTATTCAAATCCTCTCCATCCAAAGGTTGCCCGGAAGAGATCGCTATTGAGCGATAAGGCCGCCCATTGTACATTTAATGCAACCTCTTTTGTTTATATCATAAGAATATGTTTCGGTGTTATTTATGTACAATAAAGCGTTTTCATTTATTCGTTCATCTTTTTCTAACTTTTTATGGGTAAGTGATAAAATGTCTTTGTCCCCAGTGCGAAAATGCTCGCAGCTCCTAATGAATGAGCTCGAAAAGTGCTGGCAAGAGAACATCCTTCTACAAGGAATCTGCGACATCGTGCGAACGCATGCGGAGACACACTTCCACGTGTACGTGAAGTACTGCGAGAATCAAACGCTCATGGTGAAAGCGCTGCAGCGGCTGAGAGAACGACCTGCATTTGCTAATGCACTGAAAAGGTAACCTAATACTCTTACCTACTAATTTACCTGAACTGTGTCGTATTAAAATAAGACACAGTTTAGGAAAATACTGTGGGGTCCAATGATCCGACTAAGGGTAGTAAAAGAAAGGTTGCATTTGTAAAGGTCAAAGTCTATAAATTTGGGTAAGGGGATGTTATTTAGTACCTAGTGAATCTTGGGAGAGACGTAACACGGATTTTTTTTAAGGACAACGGAAGTTAAATTTGTGTTGCATTGCATATAACTCCTTCCCTGTTATTAATAAACTCGATGTAAGCTTAGAATAGTTAGGTACACCGTGTTTTGTTTTCTGCATTGATAAATAGAATCCCATCGTAAGAGACAAAACACGGTGTCCACATAATTAACTCCAAGATTATACCTACAAGTTCTTTTGTATAAAGCCCTCCCATTACGATACGCACAGGCTCGCACACTACGCTACTGGTATCCTGCATTCAAATGTATGTGAGATACTTGGCGGCGACTAGTCTTTGAGACTTGCAGGATACTTGAATCGCCTGTGCGTATCGTAATGGGAGAAGGGCTTTAGGAAAACCTATAAAAGCTATTGCTTTCGATCTGTCTATTACATCTTACGTAAAATTTTATTTTCAGAATGGAAAGCCACCCTGCATGCCAGTCTCTGTCCCTCCACTCGTTCCTAATGCTTCCGATGCAGCGTGTCACCCGACTCCCCTTACTTTTGGACGCAGTTCTACGACATCTTTCGAGTAATGATGATGAACATCAACCTTGTATGCACGCGTTGGCCACGCTTAATAACGTACGTACTGTGAAACTACATTGTAGTGAAGAGGAGAATGGTTCTAGAATGGTGCCTTGTGGTATGCTAAAGCTAACTCAATATCGATATTGCATTTTCTAAAGCTTACCCATTCAGTAGGAATAACATTTGCTCTACGATGAAGCCTTGTGGTACACCAAATCTAAAATTACATGTTGAATATATTTTTTAACATTGAATATGTACCAAAATGGGTTTTTATAAGCCTTGGTTTGGTTTTTTTTAATACAGTAGTAGGTACCTAGCAAGATCAGTGAGTGTATGTTGAGCAAATCGTAAGGAATTGTTATCGAAACCATTTTAAGAGTCTGAAATCGAGGTGAGTAAACTAAAAACAGCAAAGTATGTTTTGTGACAGTATTATTACCTCACAAGATTAAAAACAATGTATTATTACAGTTTGTGTCGCAATGCAACGAAGGCGCACGCAACACAGAGAGGATTGAAGAGATGTTCCGATTGGCGCAGAGCATAGAGTTCCCTGCTAATATCCGCAGTCCACCTTCACTTGGCCCCGCATGTGGACGACGAGATCGCAGGTAAACTACATCAATTTTATCTTGAAACAAGTCTATGAAATTATTCTTCACGAAATAGCCACTATATTGATTCCCATCTTCAAGTTCCGAAAGTTCCTGGTAGGTATGTTTACTCAAAATCATGATACGAGTAGGTTTACTCTAGGCTTTGGCACTCTAGCCTTACTCTAGGTTTACTCTAGGTAAAGTACTAACGGTTGCCAAAGGTTGTCTGGAAGAGATCGCTTATAGCGATAAGACTGCCCATTGTACCTCATACTTAAAATTTATTTCTCTTTTATTGTTTTCCTTCCTTCCTTGGTGTGCAATAAAGAATATATCTATCTATAGTAGGTGCCAAATAACACGGCAATACAGGTCATTCACACACCTTCACCACAATGTCGCAAAATTCAATTTATGTATGGTAAACAAACAGTACTAACGAGATTCGAGTGATACCGTCTCAGCGACAGGTTTGTATGGAAAGCGACAGAATTAGCCATACATAAATTGAATTTTGTGACATTGTGGTGAAGGTGGGTGAATGACCTGTATTGCTGTGTTATTTGGCACCTACTATATCTATTTAACGATCTTCCTCAAGTGTTCGACTGTTTAGAGCAGTTGTATTGTTTTTGATGGTCATTCCTTTCTCTAGATTTTTTTTAATCATTAAAATATTTTTGGTCAGACCTGTAAGATGGTTGGTTCGCTCCGGAGAGATGACGCAGCTGATTTGGAAGACAGATGAGATGAAGCTAACCTTCGGCAAGAAGTTCCACAAACTGCCGCTTTACCTGTTCCTTTTCAACGATCTGCTCGTTATCACTAAGAAGAAGAGGTAAGATAATCATTAAGTGATACATAAAGAAAGTTCTGAATTAATATGTGCTGTTGCTGTGTAGCTCTGCCTTCTGTGCTGTGGATCGTGGCTTCGATCCCCACCGAGAACAAACATTTGTGTGTGGCAAACATAGATGTTTGTTCTGTGTCTGGGTGTCTATGTATTTATAAGTATGCATTTACAAAAAAAGTATATAAGTAATGTATTCTATCATCAATCTAGTTCCCATCGTACAAGCTTTGCTTAGTTTGGGACTAGTAGGCGTTGTGTTAAATGTCCATGAATATTTATTATTTATTATTATTATACATCATAACAGCAACATAAGTCGATCATTAGTGTAAGTTTTTAAAATCAATGTAAATGCAGTGCATAATGTTATGAGCAATCTACAATCAGCATAATGATATTCCTAAACTCAAAAAGGTCACTAAAATTTCGAAAGAAATGTGAAGTCAAAAACTGCCAAAACTTCATCAACTTGTTGTTGACTGTACCTACCTATAAGATACAAGATACATAAGTGTATTTGCATAAAAGTAAGTGTTACCATTTCTTATTGAAGTGAATCTTCTAATACGACTTCCAACAAGGTTGCGTTAAACGTTTAACGCTCCTGGGGAGACGGAATAGAAAGAGACAGAGCGAGAGTGAATGCGTGGCACTTCTTCCGCGCGTAGGGACTCCACGCAGTATTTTTTTATCCTCTTCGGGTATCGCAAAAATGTTGGTTTTGTGCAAAATTAATAATCTTAACTTTAGGTATAGTAGGTGCCAAATAACACCGCAATATAGGTCATTCACCTACCTTCACCACGATGTCGCAAAATTTAATTTATGTATGGTAAACAAACAGTACTACGAGATTCGAGCGATTACCGTCTTAGCGACAGGTTTGTATGGAAAGCGACAGAATTAGCCATTCATAAATTGAATTTTGCAACATCGTGGTGAAGGTGGGTGAATAATCTATATTGCCGTGTTATTTGGCACCTACTATAGTTACTTTACGCAGTTTATTATGAATAACATTTGTATTTATTTCAGTGAGGATCTGTACGTAGCAGTGGATCACTGTCCGCGCTCGCTTCTCGAAGTGAGTTCTAGTGAAGGCGGCGCTGCTAATGCAAAGCACGCCCTTCTACTGACGCTGTTGGAGAACCACGACGGCAGGACTGTGGAGATGGTAAGCACTAGTTGATCTTACTGACAACTTGGACAAAAATGCTTTGTATGTTTGTATGTTTGTTCTTCGAGATCTTTTGAACCGCTTATCCGATCTTCACAGAATTTGGTAGGTATACGGATAGTACTCTTAAGTTTTACTGGTTTGTTAAATGAAGTAAATCGGTCAAGGGGTCGTGAAGTAATGAGGGTCCAAAGGGAGTAAAAAAAAAAGTACAATAATATCAAGTGGGGTGTTATATGATAGGGTTTTTTTTAGACATTCCAAAACCGTTTTTATTTTGATTAGGTCTAATAGTTTTTGAGTTGTTGTAAAAATTTTAAAACCCAGTAGGTATAACGTGAGCTAACATTTCTTGGAGTTTCAATGATTTTGTAGTTCAAGTAAGACTGGTACTAAGCTAGACGGCGATTTTGATGCGATTTACAAAGTTTATTGCAACCATTGGTCAATAAAAATTGTTTGGGTTTTATTAACCTCCGACCATTACGAGGCGAACTACTAGTAGGTATAGTTAGGTTACACTCAAACACGAAGACAGCTAATTTTAGTACAATATCAAGTGATCTGTTTTATTAAAAAAACTAATAACTAAGCAACAAAACGCTTCTGTCTCCTCTTGTTGCAGCTAATGTCGTGTCCGAGTGAAACAGACGCGTCTCGTTGGGGCGAAGCGCTGGCGACACCGGCCGGATGCGCTGAGGGCGAAGCGGTCTATGCGGGCTGGGATTGTCCACAGGTAATATTACACTAGTATGTACCTAATATTGAACGCACAGAATAATGAAACCTTCAGAAGTTTCGTGTAACATAATTTGTATGAAGAATTGTCACCAAAATGTTTTTGAACATATCCAACTAATATTATAAACGCGAATTTTTGTATGGATGGACGGATGGATGGAGGTTTGTTACACTTTCACGTAAAAACTACTGATTCGATTTGAATGAAACTTGGAATATATATTATCCGTCACCTGGATTAACACATAGGCTACTTTTTATCCCGAAAAATCAACGGGATCTAACGGGACGCGAACGAAGTCGCCGGTGGAAGCTAGTCTAATAATATTTTGTGACTAAACTATGGAGTCAGCTCACAGAACAATGTTACTGGGAGAGTTGAAAGACAATTTATTATCTAAATGATTCTTGTAGGTACATACATAATTATAACTACTAATAAAATATTTTTGACTTTGATGTTGGTAACTAAAGGAAGGCTGACTACCCAGCACTCGTATCTCTTCTATATTGATCCTAATAACGTTAGGTACCTATTTATATAATGTGTTTGTATTAAGGTATGCGCACTGTATGCGTACTCAGCCGCGCAACCAGACGAGCTCCCACTAGCAGAGGGCGACGTCGTCAACGTCACCAGGAAGACCAGCGAAGGTAACTAAACCAGACACGCGTAACTATTTACTTGAAAATCCTTCCATTTTGTCAACAAGGGCACAGATAATTTTCCATTTCATCCACATGACTCAACAGGAATTCTGAGGCAGAAATGTTACAGGAGCAATATCTTAAGTTTGTTATTATTGTTACTAGGTAGGTAATACTTTATTGCACAAAAATTATTTTGATACAAAGGGTGGACTTAATGCTATATAAATCCGTCCAACCGTTACGGATTTTTTTATAGGATTACATTAGGAGTAAATAGCGCAAGATTAGGTACATAGCCATACAAAAGGCGAGTTTGAAACAGAAGGATTTTCTTCAACAAACTTTGAGGCTTTCTTGTAAGGCTATTGAAGGGAATCCTAGTGCTAATTTGATGACTCTTCTACCAATCAATAGTTTCATCATATAAATGCAACGATATTATCCAGGTTGGTATTACGGTGAGCGCACACGTGATGGCGAAGCGGGTTGGTTCCCCGGCGCCTACACGGCAGAGATCGCATCAGCGCACGTGCGCGCCAGGAACCTAAGGCAACGGTACCGGCTGCTCGCATTATCCGGGACTTACTTCGGACAGAAGAAACGACTGTAGCACCCTGCTGGATCCTTCTAGAAGAGTAGCTTACTGTGACGGAGTTATCTCGGAGCCCGTACTATGAGTTTTGTTATGCGGGCCAGCCACGCTAGGTTTTGCATGATGGTTATGACCTTACATGCATAACCAACATACAAACCCTAGCGTGTATGGCCGAAAACCGTACAATCATGCATGTACATGCAACCAAGCAAATACCAAAATTGGTATTTTTGCCGCTCGGTTATGCATGCGCATGCATAACCGCATGCATAACCGAGCGTGTTTGGCGTCCGATCTGCAACTCTCGGCTAATAATAAACTCTCGATTGTGCATGCAAGGTTTTAACCATCATGCACAACCTAGCGTGGGTGGCCGGCATTATGTTCATTTGCGACAAGCGAGAATCGAAAAACTAGCAGTTTTTGTACGGAGTAAAATAGTTTTCTGTAGTAATTTTAGTTTAATTTTAATCTTGTAGGGACGGCTGTTGTCTGAAATAAAGAATTAATAAAAAAATTAAATAAAAAAATATATCCCGCTAGAGACGCTTAACGGATTTTCATACAAAATATCTCACAAGTCGCTTCTCGATACGCGTTTCGATCAACAAAACAAAACTCAGACTACGGGCTCGGGTAGCGGTTCCGGTTACTCGCGTGATGCTTATAATGTGTTGGAGACCAACTTACAATCACTATTTTAGGCAGTAAAAATATCTAGAAAAATATCATTGTCCCCGGAACAAAATCAAAGACAAACAAAAATTTTGAATTTTTAAAAGTGTCGGATAAATCGTGATTGCAATAAAATCAAGGTTTTGTGTAGATAAAATTTTCAATTGTGTCAATACTAGTAACAAATATTTAGCACATTGTAAATGTTGTGTTATGTTCACTCGTTTATAACATCACAATAGATTTTAATTACACTGTACAGTAATTGTGTTAACACAAGTGCACTTATTACACTGTCCGTCCAAACAGTGCCTTTTGTAATTATCTAAAGGTATTTTGAGCATTTTATAATGAAGTTATTCACTTGAAGTGAAGTAATATTTACACTAAATTGACGGAACACTGTTTTTATGAAAGACATTTTATGCACCAAATTGTACATTAAGGCGTATGTAAAAGGCAGACAACCCTCTCGCTCGCACATTTCAACATTTTTGAAGATATAATATAACTAAATGTAATTATGTGATATTGCAGATCTTCAGGGTCAAGAGAATAACAATGCAAAGGTTCAGTAAAAATATCACATTGATCCAAACAAGTTTTATAACCAAAAAAATTGCATTGGTATAAGTTTTTTGGTCGGAAAACTTGTTTGGATCAATGTGATATTTTTACTGAACCTTTGTATTGTTATTCTCTCGACCCTGAAGATCTGTAATATCACATAATTACATTTAGTTATATTATATCTTCAAAAATGTTGAAATGTGCGAGCGAGAGGGTTGTCTGCCTTTTACATACGCCATAAAATGGTGCTTTAATTTTGCCTAATTGACGTATACCTAGATTATGTATTATTTTAATCTAACTCAGTAATCTCAATAAATTTTGTATGTATTTAGTTGGAATGTACAGTTACGTATGAGATTTCCATTATTGTATGATAGGTAGTTTGTTTTAGTATAATTTTAATTTTTATTAGGTCCCACTTGACTGCTATAAAACGCCTAGTCATATTATGCGGTCAAGTCTTTTAATGATATAATCACATTATTGACACATTCCGATCGAAGTTATATCAATTAATATTTACCACTTACCTATTATATTGTTAACAACTGAAATTAATTAATATTGTACTTAAATTATTGTGTAAATATATAGAAACCTAGTTGCAAACTTGACTTACTAGTTATTTAGAGTAGGATTCTTTTAAAATATAGAGTTATAATTATTGTGTAGTTTTATTATACCATTCACTTACCTACCAGTTTTTTCAGCATTATGTATTTACCATACAAATTTCTTTTCTAGCGAATAAAAGGTGTAGGAGTTTTTAAGATCACTTATTTTATTTCAAATATAATTTTATACATATTATACTTACCTAAGTAATTTAAATTACAATAGTTTCTTTTATAATATAATTTTGTGCTTATATTGGCACATTATGTACTTTTGTGGTATTATGTACCCTAAAACTTTTGATTAAACTCAAAACAAAACTCGTATAAAAATGCAAAACTTATAAAAAATATTAAAGTCAGATCTAATCTCAATAAAACTATAAAATTTTAATACAGCAGTACCTAATAATAATAAGAATGTAAATTAGTAGTGTATAAACCATATTTCAAGTCATTTAAATAAAATCATCAAAAACTAATCCATGGGGATTGAAAACCAATAAATTATTATCATTAATAAACAATAAGTTTCAAACTGAACATAATAATACTATTTAGTACCATTTGAAACATATTTTTTTCGTTGGTATAAATAGTAACAAGCATAACAAGAAAGCGCTGAAAAATAGACTAGCAATATGAACTTACGCCAGTATTATGTTAAAATGGAATGGAATGATAAAGGCTTCCTTACTCATGTGCATTACTGTCAAATTTGTGCAGTTTCCTAACACAAAATGTACTTAAACTCAATCTTATCATGACTCATACCATAAAATCACAATAACGCACCTATGAGGACTTTAATGAACTAGTTTGTGCTCATTTGAGTAATACAAAACAGGTTCCAAACTAGTTTCATGGAATGTGTTAAAATCATATTTGTTTATGTATAAAATTAAATCTATGAATTACAATGCTATTTCAAGCTTTTTTTATGTTTGATAGGTACTTGTTGAACCAATAAATTGATCACGGCCACGCCAGAAGTAAATTAAATAATAGAGAGGTCAAATTCTAGTCTTAGAGGAGTTGTCCTTAGTCTCAAACAGTTTTCTGACAAAGTATACTTGCAATGATCCCGTTGCCGCCACGGCCAGGATTTGAATGACTGACCAACTGTAAAAGAAAAAAGTATTAGGCATACCAATGAAACCAAAGGTCATGAGCGTGGCTTTAGGCATTACTGTACATTAACCTACCATTATTAGGTTAATGTTACCATAATGCAAGATTTTATATACCTAGGAATATAACATTTAGTAGGATTATCTAGGTTCATCTGGTAAATTGGATAGTTACCTAAGAACATAGGTATTGTTGTCTTGCAGCAGGTTGTAGTCTCTTGATTCTCTAGCTCTCGAATGATACTGATATTGCAAGATATCATTGATATTCCTCTCCACAAACTGAATAGAAGTCTGAAATAGAACAAACATTCAAGTTGAATAACACAATAAAATTATAGGTAACACAGCATAATTTAGTGTCATTATAAATAAGGGCATAGGCAAATATGGTGGTCATCAGAAAAATAACTATAACTGAAGTTATCTTAGTTTGGATACCAATGTTGTCCCACCTGAACTAACAAAATATTGATAATGAAATTAATTTGAATCCTGTAAATGATTTTTGTATTGATGATGTTTGTTAATCAAATAAATTTCTTTTCATTTCAAGTTTCGTAATAAACTTACAGTAAAATTTGAGATATTCATGTCCAGTTCTTCAACTTCCTTAGCATATTTCTCCCACATGTCGTATCTTATAACTGACAGGTACAAATTGACCATTTTGCCAGCAAATCTAGAGAATTGATTGTCAATGCAGACTGCATAGTACCCTCCGGTTGAGGTCTGGTCTGCATACTCGGCGCTTTGACGCCACTCGTAGGGGTGCACTATTTGACCATTGGGGTGCCGGACCGCAAAGCCACACATACCATCACCCCCTTTTAACACCTAAAATTAGACACAATTTTTTTACACAGTGTATATGATGGGACTTCTTATTTGAAAACATATGGCAAGTTGTTACAAAACTGTAAAAAAGATTTTTAGAATAGGTGCTTATAATAAAAACTAATTAAAACCTTTGAGAAGGCTCAAATTTTATCAAAGTAAAATCGGTAGGTAGTAATGTCATCAACTTTAGTTAGAAATTAGGCATAGGGTGCGAAAATAGAAAGTGAACATGAAAGTTGAAAAGCTAACTTTGTTTTGCATTGAATGAATGAGCACATAATGGTAAAACGAACTACGAGCTTTAGGTTCAGCGATAAGGGACGGTTTGCAATGGTTGTGGAAGTAATTGGCCACTATATTACCTGATAACTGGCGTAAAATGTGGCACCCGGCTGCACATATTGGTAATAGCAGTCTTCTTTGCCTGCATCTATGTGCACCTTGTAGTCCATGGTCACTGCAGGCAGGTTTTCGTACCATGGTGCCGGTGAGGTTGAGAAAACATCACCAACAAGTGATAAAACCGTAAATATTGTTATCAAAGTAAACAAATGCCACGTCCGATGAGCCATTTTTCAAATTATGAAATACTGAATGAATGAAATGAAGTGAATGGGAATAAGAAAAATGACCGGTCGGACCAATAGAGTCGGATGGAAGGGGTGAATGAAAGAAAATAAAAAACAACTTTTCGTGGTTTCTGTACCTAGTGTGTACGTGTACGTGATTTTTCAGTTTTTAGTCTGTAGCTTTGCTTCAGTACAGACTAAAAAATGAATGAACTCGAAAACTAAACTAACCTAAAAAACCATTCAGATGTGTACCAGCTATTGGTATGTTTTCATTCAGATGTGTATCAGTATGATATGATTTCTACATAAAAAAAAAATATTTACGCAAGACATACAACTAAACAAACTAACTTATGAGAAAAACATAACGTAAGACTAGGCGGTATGGTTCTAAACTATAGCCTGCTCCGAGGAGCGAAAAAAAAAAAAAAAAAAAAACTAACCTAAAAATAAATGTAAACAAAACAAAGTTGTTGGTTTTGGTTGTAGTATTCTGAAAAATTGTCCTTTATATGTCTAAAGTCTAGCAATTTCTTATTGTAGAATGAAAGCTCGATATTTGACCTTTATATCCTACATTGGAACAACGTTCAGGTAGGTATGTAGTCCTAAATGCACCCAAAGAAAAGAGTGCATCAGGTGCATCTTGTTTAGTATTCTTCGCCTCACGTGTACCATTAAGATGCTGATATTTTTCATAGTTATTTGATTTACACCACGCAGGCGTTCAGAGAAAATATGGCTTAGAGCCGGCCGTAACTATCCAGATCCTGAAAGCGTCCAAGGGTTGTTGGAAAATGCTTTATTAAAATTACGGTCAATAAATTACCCCAACGTTACACTTTCAAGCCGGTAAGTGGCAAAGCTTTTCACATTAGCATTGGCTCTAAGAACTGTATATTATTTTAGATAGGTTCAACTTCAATTGATTTTTTACAGCACAGATGGTGGAGTCCACGCTTTGAATTCAAGTGCACACTTTGACTTGGATAAATTTGGTCATGGAATATATGATCCAAACAATGTTGCTTATCAAATGAATAAAGTTTTCTTTAAGAGTAACACTCCAATTTTTATCAAAAAATGCTTGAGGGTAAATGATAACTTCAGTTCTAGATTTCAGGCTATTGGCAGGACATACTTATATCGGTAAGCATATAATATGTCGTAAAAAAAAATATATTTATTCGATAGATTTTTTTTTCTGTTTTGAATTTACTAATGGTGTTTTGTCCCTTCTTTCAGGCTAGCA
The DNA here is from genome assembly GCA_947507515.1 of Eulithis testata. NCBI lineage: Eukaryota > Metazoa > Arthropoda > Insecta > Lepidoptera > Geometridae > Eulithis > Eulithis testata. The sequence continues at coordinate 11,035,733 of OX382197.1, forward strand.
GTTTTTAAACCACATATAGTATTACCTGATAATGTCAGCATAGGCTCTGTTATACCAGTTGAAGAGTGGAGAAGATGCCAATTTGCCAGGTGAGACTGTTTACATTAAGATATTTGACAAAGAACTTGCCCAGCATGTTAATAACTTAACTCACCTTTAGTATAAAAATTTACAAACAAATATAAGACGAAAATAGATGTAAGTTATTGTCCATTATAATAAAATTATAGTAATGTATAAGATGAATTGATGTGAAACACTTGAAATATAAAGTTTATCCAAATATTGCAGGTTACATGGCTTTGATATAGAAAAATTCAAAGAAGGTGCCCAGTATTTAATAGGCATCCATGACTTCACAACATTTAAGAAGCACAATCATTTAACTTCATACAAACACAGCCGCAGAGAGATATACTCTATAGAAGTGCGGCCGGGTAAACCATTGGTGACGGAATACACAAGCAATCAAGAAAATGTGTTTGACTACTGGGACATTGAAATAAAGGGGAGAGCCTTTGTTCATAATCAGGTAAGATTTTACTATAAGACCTATAATAATAATAATAATTTCTTAGTGACAAAAATCTGGGACTCAAACAGCCTCAATGTCACTAACCATCAGGTTATAATTATAACAGAAAATGATATAGGCCCACAATTGCACTACTATTTTAATCCTTAAGACCTCACCATGTAACATAATAATTGCAATAAATGATATATAATATGAATATGAATTGACTCCAGGCATAGCAAGTATAAAATATCAAATATCTTGATACTCATACATAACTTTACAGTCATACATAACCAATCATATAGTCAACTCTACACACATAATAGACATTCATGCCAGTCTACATACAAACAATATTATTATGCCAACAGATCCGCCGCATGATTGGAGCACTTAACTCAGTCGCCATCGGTCGGATAGACGCTAAGGAAATAAAGGTGATGCTTCAGGTGCCTTCCAAGCACTCCTGGAAAGGCAACTTACAGAGTTGCCCGCCAGATGGCCTTTATCTTTGCAATGTGGAATACAATCCAGAGGATTTAGTTTATAACCCAGAGAGTACAGACAGTGTAATTAAAGAGAGTTGTGGAGATTCTGACAGTGAGCGTGAATAAATATTCTATTCCGGTGGTAATTGTGTCCAAAAAATCTCCACATCAGAAGAACAATTCTGTGAAGTTTTCAAAAACAAAGCGCTTTGGTATAAATTAAAACTAAATTGCAGGTAAAACTGCAAAGGCTATACCAACGAGAATTGAATTAGATTAGTCTTAGGAGTTAACTTACCATTGACTTTTAAAAGTAGACATTTAACAATGAGTTTCCTCAGTGAACTAAAAAAGCAGAGGAATAAGCTGAAAGAGACAGAAACTGTAGTAACCAAAGTAGATGGACAGAGATTTATAGAGAAGAACCACGTACCATTACCAAGTACATATGGCTTTGTCGTGGACACTAACCCAGACAATACCCCCGCATTGATAACAGATTTCGTATACATAGGATCACAAGATTGTACAGCGAGTAACATCCTACAAACTTACAACATCAAACATGTTTTAAGTCTAGGAATTAACATAGAAACTGACGTGAACCACAAGTTTGTTGAATGTTTAGACTTACCTGAAACTGATATAAAACCAGTTTTAGACAATAGTTTACCGTTCATAGCTAAAACAGTAGGGTTAAAAGAGAATGTGTTAATACACTGCAATGCAGGGGTGTCGCGAACTTCGATGGTAGCGATCGCGTATTTGATAGAATACAAAAGAATGCAGTATAATGATGCTTATAGTTTGGTAAAAGACAAGCGGCCGGCGATACAGCCCAATGACGGCTTTAGAAGACAGTTAAAAAACTTAAAAACGTGTATAAAGACGGATGTGTAGGAAGGAATGTGTTCTTGTAGAGTGAACATCAATAACATTTGCCAAATAACACACCGCAATACAGGTCATTCACCCACCTTCAAAACGATGTCGCAAAATTCAATTTATGAATGGCTAATTCTGTCGCTTTCCATACAAACCTGTCGCTAAGACGGTAATCGCTCGAATCTCGTAGTAAGTACTGTTTGTTTACCATTCATAAATTGAATTTTGCGACATCGTTTTGTGAAGGTGGGTGACCTGTATTGCGATGTTATTTGGCACCTACTATAGTACCGAAGGATGGTTAGTCCTAGTCTTATCAGTCTTATTGTGTGTGTACCTACTGAGCTAAGCTACTAAACTGGTAGATAAGTATTCAAGTCAAACTAAGTTATCAAATAAAAAACTAAGTTTACAAACAGTTATTTAATTTCTTATAAATACTAAGGCAGTAAGTACATAAAGTCAAACTCTTAAAAATAAGCGGCCGCGAATACACTAAAAGCTTTTACAGATAAGTACAAAAGTATTTATTATGTAGCACCAAGTTTATAACAGTTAAATTAAACTAAACAGTATAGCTGCATCTGTCTGTACAATTTAGTATACTGCTAAAACAATTTTTTAAATGTTTTTTTTTTATATAGGAATCATGCTTGCTATAAAAATAAAACTTTTGAAGGATATAAGTATAAATGATTACTAATAAAACGTGTGTTGTGTTAGTAGTGTGTTCTACACAAACATATTATGATGCAAATAATGTTATTCGTATTCTGCGTAACTCAAATAAAATCGTATCTAATTTGAACATGAACACATCTATTTGGTAGGGGCCAATATAAATAATTAGCTGTTAAAAGTCCATATTCAATAAAATGGCAAGTCAACATCCTTTATGTTCAGCACCTAACACAAATTGGAAGACTTCCTAAACTGGCATAACATTAGATACTTTAAAAATAACATTGTGTACTTACAAAACTAATGTCATTATTTTAAACAACCGTCGGTACATTGTAGGTATTTGAGACCAAAACAATTTCCATAATTTAGAGCTGTTACACAGGACGGGAATGTTAATTTTGAATCACAAAGCATTTCTTAAATGCGTCGTCAAAATTCCTAAAATATTAAGTACTGGGTTCTCCATAAAACACAACTCCTAAAACCAACCTTAGAAAATCGCATAATATAATAATGCAATGATCTTTTACATAAAATATCATTGATCAAAAGGCATAAAATACCACAAAATTGATCTGTCAATATTTAAATCGAACTCGAATCTATAAAAATACACATAGGTACTATGAAGTCATGTACATAGTTTTTCTACATACCTAATTATTTGTACAATTTGTTGGGTTTATATGACTTCAGTTCATATGTCAAAGTAGCCATGACCAGCATTCAGTCTTCTAGCTTTTATAAAAATCTCAATAAAATTATGTCAATACTTACAAACTATGAATAAATGTTTAATTAGAAATGTAGAGAAGAATTTCATAGTTGATATCCATATTGTAGGTAAATTCTTTACATACACACAACAAGGCTAAGGAAAAGTTCTGAAAATGAGTCCAACTCGCTTAAATTATCTTGAAATAATGAATCAACACTAACCAACATTTATTCTAAGGGACGGATACTATCTACACTAAAAACTTTACATAATTTCATTGTACTTTGTGTAAGTCAAATAATTTGAACTTTTTATTATTTATATAGCCAACTTTCCAAGAAATCGTATCTCAATTTTATTCATCGTTTTTCATATCAATAAGATTCGGGTAAATAAATTATTTGAGCGACCTTCTATTTTACAATATAGAAATGCAAAGTAAGTCTCGTTATATTTAATTTTATAAGTACTTATTATAAGTACCCTTCCCCCCCCCCCCCCCTAAATAACACAAACATGAATTTGACAGTTCAGTAGGTATCAGTCCACAAGTTTTATTGACTTTGAATGAGTAAAGAGGGCGTGGATTTTTAGATTATACTTTCTTATACTTCTTTGCTGTAGTGACTACAGCAAAGAAATATAAGAACTTCTTTTGACTACAGTGTAGTCAAAAAAAGATACAAATTATAGTTCCCAACACGGTTTAATAGCTTTAACCTTGGATGGAGGGGAGGTGAAAGTGCTAGGATATATAGATATTCCCCTCCACTTTTGCCGAGAGCTATTAAACCATATCTGGGCCTGTACTAAGTCACGCTTATGCTTATAGCGGTTAAAACGTTGTCTAGGGCAATTTAATCGACGAGAAGACCAATCATAATTCGTTCTTTTCTTTTGATTGGCAGAAAAAGAGAGAAACAATTTTATTAAGGCGTATGTAAAAGCCAGACAACCTTCTCGCTCGCACATTTCAAAATTTTTGAAGATATAACTAAATGTAATTATGTGAAATTGCAGAGCTTCAGGGTCGGAAAACTTGTTTGGATCAATGTGATATTTTTAGTGAACCTTTGCATTGTTATATCTTCAAAAATGTTGAAATGTGCGAGCGAGAGGGTTGTCTGCCTTTTACATACGCCTTAACTCAATTTTTCTCTCCTGTAGACAATCCATAGATAAATCGCTCATGCTACTAGTTGTAGTTTAAAAGCTTTTGAGTGTGAGTCCCCTCGCCGGTAATGAGTTAGCCTTGGCAGGCGCATCTCTCGCCTGTGAGTGTGCGACGGCAATACTAAGGCATTGCACCCATTCCTCTGCGTTCTTACCGTCCTTAGGCTTCAGGATTAAGGTCTGGTCGCCGGTGAAGATCTCAAATGCTTTCGGGATGTTGCGCGCCCCGCGGGAAACTTTGACCGATCGGATTTGCGTGATATCGATGCTTTCGCCGCCGCTCTGCAAATTAATTGCTGGATTTGTTGTCGAAAATTTATTTCCCCATTGTTGTATTCACTAGGCACCTCCACTTTTGTCTACAAAGACGATGGCGATGACAGCTGTTGCCAAATGCTGTTAGGCCGGGTTCCCACTACGCCGGACCGGCAAAGCTGCCGGGTCGGTAAAACTGCCGGAAGGGCTAGTGGCTGTACAATTTATATAGAGCTATTGCCATTATCCCAGATCCGGCATTTTTAGTGGGAACACGGCCTTAGGTGTTTCATGCGATAAATTGAAAACCAATCGTCGCTGCTTGAATTCTAGCAGTTTTTCGCTACAATTTTCTGCTCATAAAGTTTGAGATACAAAAATAATTTCTGACCGATGGCATAGAAAGTATCCCATACGTTCTACCACTAATTCGGTCCTTAAATTGTAAATGTTACAATTTAAGGACCGAATATTGCATTTTTTAGAGGACTCAATTTTATTTTTGCATCTTGTGTTGCAACACAAGATGCAGCTCGTTTTCACAGTCTCTGAGTACATCACCATCACCAGGTCCACTCGTGGCTAAATCAATGTCAAATGTGAAAGTTTGAGGAATGACCGTAGTTAAAATTGGAGTCATAGTTGGTCTTCTAAAAAATGCAAAGCTCATGTAACATAAACTCACCGATCCTTTACAAGAGAGATGCGCGCCGGACAAGGTGAAGTACCGAGTGCGCCACCTGCGGAACAGTCTCCAGCGTCCCTTCTTCTCCTTGAGCTGTCCCTCTATGACGGGCTGTCCGTCCGCTGCGAGGAAGCCGAGCGCGCGCTCGGGCCGCGTGCACAGGAAGCAGCCCCAAGTGGCGCCTCCCGTGGACCATTCGCCGGCCGGACTCAACTCGAACACGTCGAAGAAACCCGCAGTGCGCAGTTCCGTGAGTAGCATCTCTTGCTCCTGGAAACGTGGAAACGTTAAGTGTTTTCAAATTCGCTACTGCGAATCATTTTGTGCCAGACTACCGTCCACTAGCTAGAACACAATGTGTTTAGATTATAAAGCTAGTATGTATTGTGTTTCGGCTTATTGGGTACCGGAGAAATCTCAATGTGAAATATCACAAGAGGCATGTCCTCAATGGACGTGCTCTGTGACGTATTGACTACTGTTCAAAATCGCATTATCATGAAGTCTAGCAATTAATAAATATTAATAATCTCACTTTTTTCCCTGGAAATTCACTAATGTAAGAAAGGTTTTATTGTCTTTGTATTTTTCTTTTTAAATTAATTTAAATAATCAATAGACAATGCTACCTTGCCTAACTCGTAACGCTAAGAACATTAGGTGTATCCAAACTCTATTATGCAGTTTTAGTTAAATAAATACTCATGGACATGTTACACAACGCCTTCTAGCCCCAAACTAAGCGAACCTTTTATTATGGGAACTAGATTGCTGATAGAATACTTATATACATATTTTTTTTGTAAATACATACTTATAGTACATAGTAACACCCAGGCACAGAACAAACATCTATGTTTACAACACACAAATGTTTGTTCTCGGTGGGGATCGAACCCACGACCCACAGCACGGAAGGCAGAGCTACTACCGACTGAGCTATGACGCCTGTCATCAGTTACCTTGATCCCGGGAAATGCGCTGGTGACGAGTGTAAGAAACGTCTTATTTTCACACTTCAGTATATCCCAGCAATGTTTCAAACTCGCCACTGTAGGGTCTCTAGAAGATAAAGCAGCCGCGTGCCTAGCTTGTAAAGCTAAGAACATCAGGTGTATCCAAACTCTGGGCGCTCGGGTCCGCATCGAGAACAGCGCTCGAGCGTAGAGGCAATGCGGCCCGCGCCGGCCGCAGCCGAACTGCAGGCGCGCTTGCTTTTTTGATCGACGCTCTGTGGAATAACAATTTCATTGACAAGTAGGGTAAACTACCCTAATCTTGGCACCCCCACCAATTGTTGGCACTTCTCTGATTTATCCTATTTACTAAGAAAAAGCCAGACCTCACTAATCACGATGTTGTTATATAAACAACAACTTAACATAATAATAAACATCGTGAGGTCTGGCTTTTTCGTAGTAAATAGGATAAATCAGAGAAGTGCCAACAATCGGTGAGGGTGCCAAGATTAGAGTAGTTTACCCTACGTTTTGTTTGTAAAGTAATATAAAGCCGTGTTGGCCGAGTGGGATTGCACCTCGACTTTCAATCCGAAGGTCGTGGGTTTGAATCCCGGCCGTGCATCAATGGATTTTTCGGGTAACTCCCATTTGTTCTATAGAACTGTTACGTCTAGAACTGTTAAAACTTTTTTTATCCCTAATATCTGGTAACTTCCATTTGTCCTACCATGGAACGAAAGGGATAAATTAAAAAAAAACAGTCCTATAGAACAAGTGGTAGTTACCCGATTTTTCGTTTCGGAAAAATTTATATGCGCATTAACACAAGCTTAACGGTGAAGGAAAACATCGTGAGAAAACCCGCGGCCTAGTCAGCTCCGCACGTATTGACCTTGTCTTTCCTGTGGATATGGCTGACTAGGCTGAGAGAATGGTATAGGTGCTGGGCAAGCCTACTCCATCTAAACATTGTCCCAGGCACTACAGTGTGTCGTTAAATGTAGGCATAGGTTGCATCCTGACGCTGTATAAATCATCTTCAATAGATGTAAAGGCCTATTATATTTATATAAAGCGACATCTAGCGAGTTCCTTTATTATGTCACCTGTAATAGGTAGAACGTCAAATGCTAAACACAGGGGTCCTTGAATCCAATACAATGTTTCGTTTCTCTTATTATTACATATCGATACTGGACCACTGCCAAGTTGACTCACCTTCTATGGTACATTTCGCTGGTGGAGGCAGCCTCAGCGAAACATTATCCATGTACACCTTGATCTTATCCAAGTGCTTCTCACAAAAGTGCTGGACCGTATCCCGCATCGGATAAGGCTCGAACACACTGATCCTATGATTCGCGTTGGAATTTGAATTTATCATTGTAACACTGGTGTTATTCGCGCGCCGTGACGTCACAGTTACCGGACCGGATACAGACACGTTGTTGTTACTTGGACCAATAGAAGGGCCGGAGCCGCAAGTCTGAGTGATTATTGAAGGTCCGCTATTGGCTGTTGAGTTTATGACGGACACGTGACCGAGGGCTGTGTTCGAGTGTTGGATGGAAACTGAGGAGGTGATCGGTGTGAGTGCGTCCGCTGATTTATTCGGTGTGAGTGGGTTCACTGAGATGGACTGCGACGGGCCGGAGATTATCGTCGGACCCGAACTCTGGAAATAATTTCACTATTTGAAACAATCATTTCTGAGCTAAAGTTTATAATGTAAAAAGAATAATTTTACAAGAATTCTATAACTCTCGACTCTGAAAGACTTCATAGATCTTTTTCATAATAAGCATATTTTAGTAAAAAAGCGATTGTTTTGGGGTGGTAAAAGACGGTTTCTTGAAGAAGCTAGCCAAAATTGCTGTTCGAAACATTTGGTTCATCTCAATGTGTTCAGAATTGACCTGGAATCCATACAACAAGGTCTGCTGATGACCAGCGGGCCTAAGATGCGCACCGCGAGATATTTGTCATGTCGTTCTGTCAAAATGTAAGCATTTTGTACCAGTTTAGGAACTATTGCATTATCTGTGTGTAATGTTGTCGAGAAACCGCGCCTTTGAATTTTCAACTTTTGGCATTTCTGCATGACTATTATCTCGTCCTCAGAGAGGTACGACGACTAAGAAGTGTCAAAAGTGTACATTATGGCGCGATTTGTCGACACCATTAGGTACCACAGATAATGCAGACGATGACAGAACGACATGACAAATATCTCGCGGTGCGCATCTTAGGCCCGCAGTATATGGTGAAGATCTAGGGAGGTTTCCGCATACGTCGGTATTTAAATTTTAGTAAAAGTAACTTGTTTTTTTGAGTGAATTGTATTTACCTGTGCGTTGGAAGGCAGTATAAGTATGTTGTGATGATGATTTCGATGTGTTCTCCCGCGGCCCACTGACGTCACTGTAACTCCAGTTGGCGGCGCCGTCTTGCCGTTTGATGCCGCTGTAACATAGATAAGTGTTATATCATACAGATAAAAAAAGTGCGTGGAGTCCCTCCGCGCGGAAGAAGTTATACTTCGAGTGCCACGTATTCACTCTCGCTCTGTGTTTAATGTGAAATTAATTGAGTACATATTTTTATGTACTTAACAAATGTGCAGTACTTATTTAGTTAGAAAAGGTTCTATGCTCATGTTGCCTAAATCAGAACTATTTTGTGTTACAGCCTGTATGTAACTTTTGTACATTAATGTGTCAGTGGATACAAAATTTCGCGCATAGTTTCAACTGGTTCCGTGGTGTAGTGGTTATCACATCTGCTTTACACGCAGAAGGCCACCAGTTCGGTCCTGGCCGGAATTACAACTTTTTGCGTCAAATTTTCTTGTGGTAGTAAGGAGCGTTAAACAGTTGCGCAACCTTGTTGGAAGTCGCATTAGTAGTATAATCTAAAAAACAAGTGGTAATAAACAACTTACTTGTAGTATTACTTCCTGAGGCATTCTGCTGATTGATTTGTTGTGAAGAAGATAACCTTGTCATGCTTTTGTGAAGGCCGCCCACAGAACCACCTGAAATTATATCATAATTGTTAATTACAATATTGTATTTACTCCTTCCGAATCCGCGGCAAACAAAAGGGTACAATTATGTCATCGAGAAACAATAAAAACGTGCCACGTCATAATAAGCCATGAACCAAGCCGTAAGTTTTATCGTTACACGTTATAATAAGCCATGAATCAAGCCGTACGTTTTATCGTTACGCGTCATACTAAGCCATGAACCAAGTCGTAAGTTTTATCGTTACACGTTATAATAAGCCGTGAATCAAGTCGTAAGTTTTATCGTTACACGTCATACTAAGCTATGAACCAAGCCGTAAGTTTTTCGTTACACGTTAATAAGGCTTGAATCAACCCTTAAGTTTTATCGTTACACGTCATACTAAGCCATGAACCAAGCCGTAAGTTTTATCGTACCACGCCATGATGCGCTATGAACCAAGCCGTAAGTTTTTTACCTATTCCTGGCTTTGTTCGCGAGATTCACCAAGTTTAAAAGACATGATTATATTACTAAATAAAAGCGCATGGAAATTGTGTATTAGTAAGGGTTCATGTCATACCTGCTACATTCAATCTTGTCATGCTACGATGTGAGTTAGGTCCGGGATGTAGTCGACCCGTACTTCTAGAATCTCCCAATTTCGCTCTCCTTGTATACCCTCCTCCCGCCACCCCGGCCGTTGACCCCGCAGATGAAGTAGGCGGGGCAGATGTAGGTGGGCTAATAGCGGTGGAGTTTACAGGACTGGTGGGGCTAAGAGGTGCGGTGGAGTTAGGAGTAGACCCGTTGCCTTGCCCGCCGAGTTTGACGATGGTCACCCCGCCGGATGTTCGGTTCACTTCGCTGTTTGAAGTGGCGGGTTTTGGGCGGTTACTGGAAATTATAGTATAGTTTTGGGAGCAATAAAGTGACTTGCGTGAACCGAAAGCACGGCTTGTTGCGGCCTCGCTTCGTATGAATTCGCCTGCAAATCGGCAGTGTCATAGACTTACGATGTTATTGCGAATGTTAGATTTTAGAGCGCTTGTAGATGTCCGTTTTTTTCACCGGATAACGGAACGGCTATCAATAAACGGCTATCCTTGTATACATAAAGTTTTCTTTGCGGATATATGTTACCTTGAACCTTGGACATCATGTAAAAGAACGCAGGTAGACGGCACTCAATTTACAGAAAACAGGCAAAACGTCCGGCAGCGTCAACACGCACCAATACATTGGCATAGATGACCGCTCTTTCTTACACCGGACCGGTGTCCGTCGCGCCGAGGGGAAGCGGTGGTACATCCGGCGTAAATTGTTCGCCGGATCGATGTCCGGTGCATATACACACATTCATTATAAATTATACAGACAGGCGTCTTGGCTCAGTCGGTAGTAGCTCTGCCTTCCGTGCTGTGGGTCGTGGGTTCGATCCCCACCGAGAACAAACATTTGTGTGTGGCAAACATACATACATGTTTGTTCTGTGTCTGGTTATTACTAAGTATTATAAGTATGTATTTACAAAAAAGAATATGTATATAAGTATTCTATCACCCATCTAGTTCCCATAGTACAAGCTTTGCTTAGTTTGGGACTAGAGAGCGTTGTGTCAAAATGTCCACGAATATTTATTTATTTATTTATACACCACCGCGAAACCGTCAAAAAACACGGTCCGTTAGGGTCATTTCACACATATCAGTGAAGTCACAGTTCCGGCACAGTTCCGGCACAGCTTTCATACATTGAGAGCACCGTGTCGTCACTGACCACGACTGAAGTGACGACACAGACCCTAATCCGGTGAAAAAAAGGGACGTCTAGAAGCGCTCTCACAGAACTGACTTTGCATTAGCGCGGACAGCGGTGAGCAGTTTGTCGGTGAATAGCGCGGGGTAGGCGCTGCACAGCGACGTGGCCTCGCGCATCAAGGCCGCCTGCTGGCCGCGCTCGGCGCTGCCCAGCCGCTCCAGGATCAAGTTCAACGCCTCCTGCGCCGCCTCCTATGTTACGATTAGGATACAACACACTGTTACTAACCAATCTGACTGCTTCAACTATTTGAAGAATATTTATTAAAACAAAAAAACATAAATAATAACAACAAATAGTGTAGGTAGGTACTTAATTAGATATAATATATAAATCAAAAGATGTATTATTTAAACTTTGTGGGAAGGTATATAAATAGTTGTAGAACCCATCCTTTCCGTGCTAGTTAGCAACTGTGTTACGCCAAAGGTGAGATTCTCGTCCTATGGTAATACGGGTCACTTTGACTTGGGCAAACAGAACAATACAATTAATTCTGTTTGTGCCGCTTAGCAATGATGCTAGAGTTCCGTGAGGGTACGTGACGTGTATGTATACAGTATGCACTCACTCGGGGACAGTGGTCGCGCTGTGCCAGTATGTATACAGTATGCACTCACTCGGGGACAGTGGTCGCGCTGTGCCAGTATGTATACAGTATGCACTCACTCGGGGACAGTGGTCGCGCTGTGTCAGTATGTATACAGTATGTACTCACTCGGGGACAGTGGTCGCGCTGTGCCAGTATGTATACAGTATGCACTCACTCGGGGACAGTGGTCGCGCTGTGCCAGTATGTATACAGTATGCACTCACTCGGGGACAGTGGTCGCGCTGTGCCAGTATGTATACAGTATGCACTCACTCGGGGACAGTGGTCGCGCTGTGCCAGTATGTATACAGTATGTACTCACTCGGGGACAGTGGTCGCGCTGTGCCAGTATGTATACAGTATGTACTCACTCGGGGACAGTGGTCGCGCTGTGCCAGTATGTATACAGTATGTACTCACTCGGGGACAGTGGTCGCGCTGTGCCAGTATGTATACAGTATGTACTCACTCGGGGACAGTGGTCGCGCTGTGCCAGTATGTATACAGTATGTACTCACTCGGGGACAGTGGTCGCGCTGTGCCAGTATGTATACAGTATGTACTCACTCGGGGACAGTGGTCGCGCTGTGCCAGTATGTATACAGTATGTACTCACTCGGGGACAGTGGTCGCGCTGTGCCAGTGTGTATACAGTATGTACTCACTCGGGAACAGTGGTCGCGCTGTGCCAGTATGTATACAGTGTGTACTCACTCGGGGACAGTGGTCGCGCTGTGCCAGTATGTATACAGTATGTACTCACTCGGGGACAGTGGTCGCGCTGTGCCAGTATGTATACAGTATGTACTCACTCGGGGACAGTGGTCGCGCTGTGCCAGTATGTATACAGTGTGTACTCACTCGGGGACAGTGGTCGCGCTGTGCCAGTATGTATACAGTATGTACTCACTCGGGGACAGTGGTCGCGCTGTGCCAGTATGTATACAGTATGTACTCACTCGGGGACAGTGGTCGCGCTGTTCCAGTATGTATACAGTATGTACTCACTCGGGGACAGTGGTCGCGCTGTGCCAGTATGTATACAGTATGTACTCACTCGGGGACAGTGGTCGCGCTGTGCCAGTATGTATACAGTATGTACTCACTCGGGGACAGTGGTCGCGCTGTGCCAGTATGTATACAGTATGTACTCACTCGGGGACAGTGGTCGCGCTGTGCCAGTATGTATACAGTATGTACTCACTCGGGGACAGTGGTCGCGCTGTGCCAGTATGTATACAGTATGTACTCACTCGGGGACAGTGGTCGCGCTGTGCCAGTATGTATACAGTATGTACTCACTCGGAGACAGTGGTCGCGCTGTGCCAGTATGTATACAGTATGTACTCACTCGGGGACAGTGGTCGCGCTGTGCCAGTGTGTATACAGTATGTACTCACTCGGGAACAGTGGTCGCGCTGTGCCAGTATGTATACAGTGTGTACTCACTCGGGGACAGTGGTCGCGCTGTGCCAGTATGTATACAGTATGTACTCACTCGGGGACAGTGGTCGCGCTGTGCCAGTATGTATACAGTATGTACTCACTCGGGGACAGTGGTCGCGCTGTGCCAGTATGTATACAGTGTGTACTCACTCGGGGACAGTGGTCGCGCTGTGCCAGTATGTATACAGTATGTACTCACTCGGGGACAGTGGTCGCGCTGTGCCAGTATGTATACAGTATGTACTCACTCGGGGACAGTGGTCGCGCTGTGCCAGTATGTATACAGTATGTACTCACTCGGGGACAGTGGTCGCGCTGTGCCAGTATGTGTGCGCAGAGCGCGGCGGCGCGCGGCGTGGCGTGCGGCGGGAGCGCGGCGCGACGCAGCGCGCCCACGTGACTGCACACTAGTGACGCGCGAGACACGCTCACGCATGCCATCACCTGCAAGTAAACATCACCTTTACTATAACTCAAACTTCAAACACACAAAGTTATTTTGTTGTAGCCAGACCGACAAAAAATTGCAGCCTTAAATACTTTTGCTTGGTTTATTTACAAGTTACTCACTGCGAGTGTGTGGTGATCGTATAACGGACACATTGTGATACCACAAAACTTTTTCGCAGGTACTTTTAGTAAGGCAGGTAGTTTTTTTAAGGTTATTATTAACCAAGATATGTTGCAACTTGATTAAATACTTGTAGCTAAAGCCTCAGTTGCATTCTATCAGTTCAAAAGTTATTTAAAATAACTTTTGAACTGATAGAAACTTCTTTTAAAAACTAGCAAACCTAAAATTTTTATTAGTAGAATCACTTGTACCTGCAGTATATCCTCGCACATGCATCCAGGATCATTCTGGCTTGTTGTGTTCAGGCACAAGTATGATATCAGCTGGGGGATACAATTCTTCAGAGCCTCAGGCTTTCGTGCAGCAATCTGCTCAAAGAGTGAGAACAGGGAGTTCTTCTCCACCTGTTCTGCATGTGGTAAGAGAGAGACAAGAGCTGTGGTGTGCCCTTCCAGTGGTTCCGGGGATACTTCATACAGGTTTGTAAGGATCCGACATAAGGGATAGTTCCCTGAAAATGTAACAAAAATCTTTTGAGCTTCGGTCACACACAGCGAATACACGCTGCGCACGCGAATGCCTACTCGCCGCGAGTATTATGCGCAGAACGTGCCACGAGTGCTTCAAAAGAGTAGATTAATCAAAGTGATATGAGATTTTTAATGGAAAAAAATTTATTTTGCAAATAAAGAGTCTAACCTGACATAATAGAGTCCATTATAGTCTGAACATGTGGTTTCAGTAACACTGCATGGTGATTGGCTGCCAATGAGAGGTACCGTGCCATGTGCCTGGATATCTCCCGATTTCCTTTGTGCAGGAATCGAACAGCAACTGGCAGGAAAAGCTCCATGACAGTCTTGTTTCCATAGTTCTCTTTCTCAGACTGAGGCGGAAAGGAGACCTGAAAAATTCTTCTATGTAGGTCAAAGTTCCTCTTGTCTAAAATGTAAAAAAATATTATGTCTGACACAGAGGTCTGAATAATGCAAGTTATAAGTTACCAGAACAATACAAGCAATAATATCGGAGGCAATTTTAGCATGGGGTGGGTCATCATCTCTCAAATGTCCAAGCGGCATCAGATTGTGGTTCAAACAAGATTCCAGCAATGCCACCAAGCCCCCACAGTATTTGTCCAGTGTCCCAGTTTCCTTGACACATGATGTCACTCTTGTCACACATATCTCAATCAATGCTTGGTCTCTATCATTGCGACAGTAGTCTGTTCTCGAAGATATTTCTGTTATTTGCTTTAGCTGGAAATGAAAATTGATGTGTCAAGATTGGAATCCGTTTATCAATATACTTATAATCTAATCAGAGAAGTCTTCAGATAATGTCAATCTTAAATACAAGGTATAAAACTAGGAGTGTCTTAGATATCTGCTTCAGATAAATACCTACTTAGCACATCATTTGAATTTTAAATTTTTTAAAGGTCACATTTGCACTAAAATGAATAAATTAAAAATATTCAGAAATAGGAGAAATATTCTCTAAAACTTTTTTTTGTTAACGGTGAGATTTCGTATGGGTACCTAGCTCCTGGTGAGCTCCAGAGTACTTTTAACTGATTATAAACAGAAACTTACGACTTCATTGAGGTCGTCCACTATTTCAGAATCCGGTATAGCAAATATATCACCAGCTCGAGTGAGGTCCCTTTCGTTTAGTACGTGCTTTAGCAGCTCGTGCATGTTGCCGGAGGTAGCGGAGGCCTGTAGTCGGCATCAACAAACAATTTGTGAGGCGAGACGAATGGACACATCAACACTGACCAGTGACTACCTCACAATAATGATCCCGTTACTGACCCGAAAACAATCGTTCGTGGCTCACAAACCTGTGACAAAACCTGACATTTTGGTAATAGTTGATGTCGCTACTTCAACGAAATTAGTAAAATAAAATACAGAAATAGAAATCTCAGTAGAGTTGAGAACTAAATTTTTATTTCATTTGAGTTGAGAAGAAGAGGAAGGAAAGGAAATGTCATGGAACCATAGAGTAAGGGAAAAACATGCATGGAACGGACGTGTCTGACACTGCCACTACCTTGACATTTTATTCTTATGCCACTATCTTTTTATGACATTGACAGTTATAACCAAAATGACAAATGACAGAGACAGCCTGGTACATGGTGGTACTTTCTATGAGTTTGTAGGTAGGTACATTGTCTTGTACTTTTTCTATTTTCTATTGGAAAGAGAAACACACACGAACACACTTCAATAATCTAATCAGTTGTTAGACTTGTTAGTTAGTTTTTATAAGAAAAAATGCCCGTCCCTTGCAGAACAGGATGCGGTAAAAACGCCGTTCTAAAGGTAATATTTTTTGGTTATGTTTATTGTGATGTTTGATAGAGTTTTCTTTTTCTATGTTTCGGAGGTTTTTGGGTGTGGGGATGTGGCTGGTACTAGGATGTGTGTGATACGATTTCTAAATTTTAATAGATTACCTGCTTACAGCGTCCAAAAACTGGCGATGCGTTATGCAAAGACTGTTTCTATTGGGCCTTTGAAACAGAAATCCATTTCACCATTACAAAAGGTGAACTCTTCAACCGCGGGGATTCTGTTGCAATAGCTGCTTCAGGTGGAAAAGACAGTACTGTCCTTGCTCATGTGATCAAAACGCTTAACGAGCGGTACGATTATGGCTTGAACTTGATGCTGCTGTCGATCGATGAAGGCATCACTGGCTACCGAGACGACAGCTTAGAAACAGTAAAACAGAATCGCGATGACTATGAAATGCCCCTGAAAATATTATCTTACAAGGAACTATATGGCTGGACTATGGATGAAATTGTAGCTCAGATTGGCAGGAAGAATAACTGCACGTTTTGTGGAGTGTTTCGAAGACAGGCATTAGACAGAGGAGCCATGTTGCTTGGTGTGAAGTGTATTGCAACAGGTCACAATGCTGATGATATTGCTGAAACTGTACTTATGAATGTACTCAGAGGCGATGTTGCAAGGTTGAAGAGATGTACAGCTATTACTACTGTGAGTATACTGTTTTCTACCGCAGCCTCTGAAATTTGCCTTTCGTTCTATTGAGACTAATTTTCATATAATATATTGCATTACAGGGTAGTGAAGGCACAATACCCAGGGTGAAGCCCCTCAAATACACGTATGAAAAGGAAATAGTCATGTACGCACATTATAAGAAGCTTGTGTACTTCTCTACAGAATGTGTGTTTGCCCCCAATGCGTACAGGGGTCATGCTAGGGCACTGCTAAAAGATATGGAGAAAATTAGACCTACTTGCATCATGGACATCATTTATTCAGGTTTGTGTTGATTCACAACATTCCTGTAAAGGGTGCATAGACTCTGTACTGGATTAAATTCAAGTTTCAGTGTTTTATTCTAATGCATTTCTTCACATTTCAGGCGAAACCATGTCAATAAAAGAACAGGTGTCACTACCTACACAAAGAGTATGTACCTGGTGCAATTTTGTCTCCTCACAGGAAGTCTGCAAAGCTTGTGTTCTTCTAGAAGGACTGAACAGAGGTCTACCAAAACTCGGTATTGGAAAGAGCTCTAAAGCTAAGAAAATGCTAGCTGAATTTGACTTAGATAAGCAAAAAAACGAAACAAATGGGTCCTTAGCAGATGCAGTCAAAGATTTAGATGATGACAGCATATCTCCTTTGCCCAAAGATGCAAAGTCCAGTAAGAAAAAAAAGAATGGAATTTTGAAAGATACAAATAGGTGTGATAAGAAAAGCTGTTGTTCAGGAAAGTGTAGTACAGACAAACCAGTAGCAAACTCTAAAATAAATACCTTGCTTGAGCAATATAGCTTGGATGAAATATCAAATGGAACACATCAAACAGATAGTGCAGAAAACAATGATTTATTGATAAATGATGATGAGGACACCTGTGGGGGCAGTTGTGGGGGCTCATTGCCAATAGGTTTCTGATTCTGACATGAAATATAAACACTGTAGAGATAAGAGAGTCCCAAAATAGTACCTATTTGTATAGGAAATAATTAATGTAAAAATAGTGGTTAAGAACTAATTTAAGTAATAAAAAAGAGCTTATTTAGATAACTATTTATTTAAAAATCACAAATTCTTATTGGTAGTAGTTGATCGTAATATTTTACAAACAGAACCAATAAACTATACTATAGTGTGAACGACTTCTATCATTCTACAACTTTACAATATAAATAACAATCATCTAAAAATGCTACAACCAATTCTCAAACAAAAAACTTACATTTACTACGAATTCAGACATTTTTATCGAACGTGGCGCCATAGCCGTGTCAATTCACCCATGTAAGTGTTTCCTACTTTATTTTGTACAGAATACATAATTAGAATAATAGATATCTAAAAGACATACAACAGATTCATGTTTTGTTGTTTAGAATTGCTACATTGACTAGCCTTCAAATATCTCGAATTCCTACCAATAGTTCTTGAGCTAGGGGGTAAAGTTGTGAGGCCTATTTTTCATTCTGAATAAGTTATGCTGTTAGGAGAATTGCAAAATAATAATATAATGCGCTTCAACCTTGCTTCAACACAAAAATTATCAGAGCAGATCAGCCCATTCATAATACAGTCAATACACAAGCACCTATTGCATGGACGTGGATTAAAATAAGATAATGACAGGTAATGACTTTATTTAAATGACAATTCACTATTTTATTATTCTAATAATATTCTCCAGCTCCATTTGAAGACAAAGAACGCCTTTTGCACTGAAGAAATGTATAGAAAAAATATAACAATGTCACTTTTGTAGTCTCAACTCCTTTTCCAGTTTAAATTTTTGAGCCACAATGTAAAAATTCTTACAGTGATAAAGCTTTGCAAAGCGCATTCCATAGTATTTTATACGTCAATTGGTCTACGTGATGAAGGCCGGGGCTCTGGACTCGATGCGCTCGCGACAGATGGGACAGTTGTCTACGATATTGTCAGAACAATCTTCGCAAAGGCAGACGTGCCCGCACGGTAGTAATATTATCTGGAAAAAAAAAGTTTACTAGATTTAAAGGACAAAGAAAGGTAAAAAAACAAAGTAGAATGAAAACGTTACGGTTCGTAAACTACAAATCGCACGAGACCGCGGTATGATTTTTAGTGTAGGATGGGTCACACCTGTCTCTGAGAACCTTGTTCTGAGCATGTGTCTTCGCTGTAACTATTCCAGCTGCTGCTGTGTCCTCAAGAGGTTAAATATCGTTCTCACATAGTTTCTCGCGCCTTTTCGCAGCCAGCGTTGTGTTATTATTATTATCCCACGCCGTAACGTAATAAGAGGTTGTAGGATAATACAAGGTCTGGAACGATCTTCCTGTCGAGACTTTCCCTAGTGACTACAATATGGGGCACTTCAAAAAGGGTGTTTTAAAATTCTTCAAGGGTCGGCTACGCGCATGTGATACCTCTGGTGTTGCAGGCGTCCATAGGCTACGGTAACCGCTTCCCATCAGGCGGGCCGTACGCTTGTTTGCCTAATAAGTAGTATAAAAAAAAATACAATACCACACTCACCTCCTTGGGGTTCTCAGTGCAGACTACGCAGAGCTGCACGTCAGTGAGGTTCTTCTCACGCGCATGCGCTCTGCGTTCCCGCCTTCCAGCCGCCAGCTGTTGCTTGAGGGCGTCGTCCTGTGCACGTCGCCGCCGCCGTCGCACCCATTTGTACGCGACGCGACAAGACGCGGCAGCGGCTAGTGTACCGAATACTACCAGCATGAACCTGCACAAATACTACATTGAATGAAGAAATTCGACAGTCAATAAAGACTCAGCGAGGTAGCACCATTAGTTATCGATTTGCATTGCAATCAAGTCTAGCACCAATGGATTTTATCATTTGAAAAGATAACGGTTGATTTGATTTTGATATCCTTAGGCTGGAATACTCAAAAGTCATTCAAATTTGAGCACCACTTAAAATTGCTCTGCTTCTGTTTGACATTACTCATTTGTAAGAGATGGCAATAATTTAAGTGGAGTTGCGTTTGAGTATTCGGCCATTTATCTGATACTCTAATGTGCCTGTGACGGATTCGGATATTGAGCACATGAAAAGTTCCAACCCTGCCCATGAGACGCTCAAGCCTTTACTTTTAAATAAGAAAATAAAGACTCGTGCAGGGCGAGCAATGGCCTGCATGCATGCTACTAATAATCAAGTTATACGCGGTGCCTTCAACACTCACGAAAAAAAAATCGGGTAGCTACCTATTGCCGACCACGTTCATTGGGTACCTATTGGGCAAAAAAACAAGGCCCCGAATCATCTTTTCACAATATAAAAAGTTATGTTAATAAGTAGTAATATCAAAAAAGTAGAAGATAAACCAAGCGAGATGTATGTAAGAAGGTACCTATCTAAAATGTTTTTAAAAAGCTCCACTATTGAGCTATCGTTTGAGATAGAATAAAATTCGCCGCCTTCAATCGCAACACTTAAATTTTAAAAAAAAACTTAATTAGTTGTACACTTACGTGACAGATATAAACATAACAGATGCGCGGCTCCTCTCGTAATAGGAGAGATTTAGCTCCAGCGTAGTACATCACACGGTTCCGATTGGCGCGCCAATAAGTAGGGTCAATCGAATGTATTTAAAATACAAGTACATTTTAAAGGTGTAAACAATTCCTTTATAAATTCAAACGCGTGCAGCTCACAAGAGACAAAGCAATACTAAATCAATATTTATTGTGCTCCGTTCTCCGTATGTACCTAACATGTCTAGGTTAATAATCTTCATTGGAACCATGATGTTCTGCTTTTTGAGAAGAACTATAAATAAAGAAGGAACCTGTTTTGTGACAGCGAAAGTATATTATTTTGTGTAAGATATTTTTTTTACAATTTGGTACCGTCAGCAGAACTCTGTTCATTTTTCACTATTCCACTGAATCTAAAAAACAGCTAAAAATATAAAATTTTTCTCTAACTAACCATCAAAATGACATGGAAGTTCAAAGTTGGTCTTTGATCAACAGAATATTGCAGCAATTGACGGTTCGTTAAGAGTTGTGGTTGATTGAACGACGGATTCCACTTTATTAATTTCGAAACCAGCGTGTATTTTGCCTGGTTGTTTCAGCAAGGTATTTGGACGATTATTAATGTTTACAAATAACTTGGTCATAATATCGGAGGTCACCTACTCGATTATTGAATGCTGCCAGGTCAGCCATTAATCAGGTTTTGTCCTTTCGTCGGTGAAATGTAAAAATTACAACAGTACACGCCGATAGATTAGCTATTCCCTCCTCAAATCTACAACTCTTCCACACCGGTCCATATTCAATGTCAGTAAACATTTATAATAACATCCCTACTGATATAAAAAATGAAGAAAACCTCAATCGATATAAAACTCTCTTAAAAAAGTTTCTCATCCAAAACTGTTTCTACTCACTGCAAGAATTCCTTGCAGAGAGTACAAATAATACCCAATAGGCCATATTTATGAGTAATTTCTAATATAATATTATAAAAAGTACAATATTAAATTATTATATAGGTAAGATAAACTTAGACATACAAAATATTAAGTATTAAGTTTTATGATACCTGTAAAAGATATATAAGTTGTAAAATGCCTCCTACAGTTAAGACTAATTTGTAACAATTATTTTTGCAAATTGTATCTTGTATCTCAGATACCTAAATATGCCACCTAGTGCCTATGTACCTACACCTCAACAAATTGCTGTGCCCTAACAGGGTTTATGTTTGCTACACTACTTTTGTACAACATCTTTATAACAACATAAGTGCAATAAACGATTTGAATTTGAATTTGAATTTGATCGTTGTCCTCTAGTGTTTAGAACTGTTACAGATTAAGCAATTACGCGATAATTGCGCACTATTTCTTGGAAAGTTTTTTTATGCTGACCGTACTTAACGGCATAAAAAGTGCATTCATAATGCCTGGTTTACACTTTGCTAAGTATCAAGCGCGAGTGACAAGTACAAAAGTGTTAAGCGATATGTAAAATCTGCGTGTAAACGCATACGCTGGTATGTGATGAGTGCAGGTAACAAGTGCAAGTGCGAAGTGAAGTGATTAGAAGCCGTGTCTATTTTTACTTTTAAGTAGCTTCCCCCTCATACCCGCGCTCTCACCGCACTCGGAGCGTTGTCGCCCGAACTTGGTGCGCAAACGTATACGGGCAATATTTGGAGGAATAATTACTCGGCAACACGAATGGATCAATCTGGAGTAATAATTAGCATAATCAACTAAACACTGTGAACGTTCTGAATACACTTAACACTTGACACCAAAAAACACGTTAACTAATCACTTATTACTTCGCACTTGCACTTAACAAAGTGTAAATCAGCTATAACTGCGTAGGTCCAGTAAGCATGAAAATGTGATGCGGGTTTCACTTTGTGAAGTGTTTTAGATATAATAATTAAAATTATCTAGTTAAATATTAGAGGGTAAACTCGAGACTTATTAAAACAATTATATGTGGCTCCTACGGTAAGTAATATTTTTCTGCTGGCAAGCACAATATCACAGAGTATTATTAGGTACTACCCATGTCTAAAACTAGAATTATGCAAGTATACACATATTCAAATAAGTGTTTTGAGCACAGAATACATAATAATTATAGTCTGATTTCTTAAACAGCAAAAACTAGTTTTCAAAATCATAGACACGAATGGGCGGCATATAGCAATAAAAAAATTGGACACGGCGCGGTGCAAGTTTACCTTTTGCACATGTAGTGTTCTGAGACAAAGACAATGTAACATGAGCATTTGTAAGATTTTTTATGAATTATAAAGTTTTTTAATAGAAAATACGCCAATCAATGTGTAAATAATATTTTGTTTTCATATCCTCTCTAAACCTCCCTAATTTTCAGAATATTGTTTTCATAAACCTTCAAAACTTCATGGGTTGTAGCAAACTATTAATATTTTAATTCAACTCTCCAGCTTCTACGGTTTAACTCTGTTGGAGGTGACAGACAGACGGACAGAAAGATACAGGAATATGACCTTAGGTGTTCAGTTTTTGCAAAACTGGACTTGAACACTTAAAACAGGTTAGGTTGAGTCAAATGAACTATTATTGATCGAGTGCGCGAAGCGAACGAAGATCTTAGTGACAACTTGGGCAAAAATGCTTTTTATGTTTGTATGTTTGTTCGTCGAGATCTTTTAAACCGCTTATTCCATCTTCACAGATTTTGGTAGGTATTACGGATAGTACTCTTGTTTTACTGGTTGGTTATATGAAGTAAATCGGTCAAGGGGCAGTGATGTTATGAGGGCCCAAAGGGAGTAAAAAAAATTCGTACAAAAATATCAAGTGGGGTGTCATATGATAGGGTTTTGTTTAGACCTTCCAAAACCGTTTTTATTTTGATTCTAAGGCTGAAATACTCAAAAGTCATTTAAATTTGAGCACCACTTAAAGTTGCTCTTCCTCTGTTTGACATTACTCATTTGTAAGAGATGGCAATAATTTAAGCGGGACTTAAATTGAGTGGGGTTTGAGTGGCGTTTGAGTATTCGCCCATTAGTCTAATAGTTTTTGAGTTGTTGTAAAAATTATAAAATTGGAAATCCAGTATAACGTGAGCCAACATTTCTTGGAGTTTCAATGATTTTGTAGTTCAAGTAAGACTGGTACTAAGCTAGACGGCAATTTCGATGCGATTTGCAAAGTTTATTGCAACCATTGGTCAATAAAAAATTTTTGGGTTTTATTAACCTCCGACCATCACGAGATCTCAGTTCGGGGCGAACTACTTAGTTATAAGATAAACAAAATTAGCAAAAAACTGCTTCATAGTAAAACCAGCCCGTTTAGAATCGTGCGGCTACGACAGGTGCCTACCTAATCTACTTATGCTATTGCGTAGCCTTACATTACGTCTGGGGGTGAAGAGAGAACGCAAACTGACAAGCGTCATAGCTCAGTTGGTAGTAGCTCTGCCTTCCGTGCTGAGGGTCGTGGGTTCGATCCCCACCATGAACAAACATTTGTGTGTTGCAAACATAGATGTTTGTTCTGTGTCTGGGTGTTACTATGTATTATAAGTATGTATTTACAAAAAAAAATGTATGTATGTATTCTATCAGCCATCTAGATCCCATAGTACAAGCTTTGCTTAGTTTGGGACTAGAAGGCGTTGTGTTAAGTGTCCGTGATATTTATATTTATTTTTATTTATTATAAGTATGTATTTACAAAAAAAAAGTATCTAAGTATTCTATCAGCAATCTAGTTCCCATAGTACAAGCTTTGCTTAGTTTGTGACTAGAAGGCGTTGTGTTAAATGTCCATGAATATTTATTTATTATTTATTACATACCTCAAAAAGTCCCGATTGCTGGTCAACCTTTTCAACAGACTGGATTTCGTCGCCGTAGTCAGGTACAAGGGTAGATCACGCGGCGGCTGAATCTTAACCGCGCCAGTGTTACTCCTGCTCAGTTCTCCTATAGCGGTGATGTAGGAGCCGTCTCGAAGCATCTCCTCCATGGTCTGAAGGCCGCGTTGTCTGACGCCGGAAAAGAAGCCCCACACGTGGTCAATGACGCCGGGTGACATCGGCTCAAACTTGTCAGATACCACATCCATGTCTGTAAGAGGAGTTCACCACGATAGAAAATAACATCACTACCTATAATATTATAAAGCAAAGTCGCTTCCCGCGTCTGTCCTAATGTCTGTATGTATGTATGCTTAGATCTTTAAAACTACACAACGGATTTTGATGCAGTTTTTTTTAATAGATAGAGTGATTCAAGAGGAAGGTTTATGTATAATACATCATCATCATCACTGCATTGCACCCGTGCGAAGCCGGAGCCGGTCGCTAATAGGCGATATAATGTTATAGGGTTGAATAAAGGCCATTATCTAGTAGGATATTATAAACGCGAAAGTTTCTATGTATGTATGTTTGTTACTCTTTCACGCAAAAACTACTACCTAATCCGATTTGAATGAAACTTGGAATATATATGCTACTTTTTATACCGGTAAATCAACGGGATCCAACGGGACGCGAACGAAGTCGTGGGCGGAAGCTAGTAAACTATAAAACATCAGAGATGCAGCTCGCAAGTCAAGTATGGTAGGTTAGCTATACCTTTACCTACTAAATTCCGCAAAATCTTGGCATGCGCCAAATACATATTTGGACATGCCTCTGAATAACCTCCTTTAGGCATCCTAGATTTTAAGCAAAAAGAGATTTATGGCAAGTCTATCGCACAAATAGACAAATAGATATTTATTGATAATATTACAATTTAAGTCAAATTTACATGTAGGTACATATACCTACAGTTAGGTAGATTATTTAATACTTTTAAATTCTAAAATCTCATTATAGCTGTAGAATGTTTGCTCGACAAGCCAGCACTTTAGTTGGGTTTTAAAAATCTTTATGTTTGGAGCATCAGGAGATTATAAGTACATATTTATAATTTAAGATTATACATAACTAGGAGATTATACATATTTTATTCTTGTAAATACCAAGTAATTCTGCTGCCAGTGCATCAATGACTTCAATACTGTATTTGCCATTGGTGAGCTCGAATGGCGTTGAGTTGCACACTTCGTGGATAGTGCGCGTCTGGTCTGACCAGAAGCCCGCTGATGTGCGAGCTATAACATGCTCTTTTATTGTCAATCTGAAACATTTTATACAAAATAGTAAACATTGTTGTGGTAGTCATGATTACTCGGCAGAGATTGTATTCTAATAAAAAGGACTTAGAGATAAGTTTTCGGCCGAAATATGTATCATCCTAAAAAGCTAGGTAGGTAGGTACTTCTTTTTACATATTTTTTTTAAAACCTTATAGAGAAGCCACTGGCTTCAGTCACACAGTTTAATTTAGTTCGGGAGCCTATGGATTTAATACCTTGATAATCTATTTATTATGTCAATAAATTATGACAAGCATCATGGCTCAGTCGGTAGTAGCTCTGCCTTCCGTGCTGTGGGTCATGGGTTCGATCCCCACCGAGAACAAACATTTGTGTATTGTGTAAACATAGATGTTTGTTCTGTGTTTGGGTGTTTCTATGTATTATAAGTATATATTTACAAAAAAATGTATAAATAATAAATAAATAAATATTCACCGACACTTAACACAACACCTTCTAGTCCCAAACATACATGTATGTATTCTATCAGCCATCTAGTTTCCATCGTACAAGCTTTGCTTAGTTTGGGACTAGAAGGCGTTGTGTCCGTTTAAAAAAAACTATTTTTTGTATTTCTATAGCATTTAGATTAAATTGATAGATTAGGGACTCTCAAATTTAATCAACATTCAAATACATTCAATCTACGTATTTTTATCTAATACAAAATCAAAGGCCAAGCAATTAATGATGTTGAATGACTGGATTTCTGAAAGGTTATTCGGCAGAAATAGCTATGGGACTTGATCAAACCTAGATTGTGTTACTATTCTGCATAAATAATGAAGTATTCATCTGATAAAATCTTTAGTGTCCTTAGATATTTGACCTTTATCTCGGTATTTTTGGAAAAAAAAATATTTCAATTTAGTATTGCCTATACATTAGGCTAAAGCTGTGTTCGTTCGAATAAATTTGTTTCAATAAATAATTGTAAATTCAAAACCAAAATAAATAGAAAGTTTTTTGAGAGCTTGAATATAAACAAACAGTAGGTAGGTACTAGGTCATGCAGTACCGGTACCATTCTTAGTAAAAGTACCGGTATGAGTAAAGCGAAAAGAAAATGGCTTGCACAGCAGTTTATTTTTGGTAGCTTTAGCACACAAGAGATTTTGTTCAGTAGTGCTTAGTGCTCTGTCTCAAACTTTCCAGCATACCCTGCAATTCCCGGTACTTTTATACTGAGAATGGTATTGGCCCTAGTACTAGTAAATACGTAATGTGCTACCGGTAATGTACAACTTGGATAATTTTATAACTAGGTACCTCTGAACAACTCCGGTGACAGTCTTGTTGTAGTTGCTAACAATTGGACTGCCCAGGGGCTTCACCAGGCCACGGATCACAACATATGGGATTGTTTCATTGGAATACTTCCTAATCTCATCATGCAGAGATGCATCTATATCTAATACTGGGGCAGTCTGAAATAACATCCCAATACTTAAGTTTGTACTGTAATTACCATTGTTTTTCATGTCAACTTTGTTGGTATGAATAAATGCGATTAAAAGTATTCAAGATTTTCGACTGAAATATAGGTAGGTACCTACATACTGCAAAGGTTATTTTTTGGATGTTTGAACCATTTTAGGTGATACTTGACGACTAACAGGAAATAAAACAGTGTTTACCTGAAGTGCATTCAAAATGTGTTTACATTTTCCCAGCTGTCTCAGACAGAATCCTATGATGAGAGTGTCGACTCCAAGCACGAAGGTCTCCCCGACAACCTCCGAAAAGAATTCCATATTAACCATGATGGACCTACTCTTTGTATCACGTAAATTTCGTGGTATTAGTGTAAAATAAGGGGTCCATCTATCTCATTTTGGTCAAGAAATCATATTTTTTCTTGGATTACACCGAATTTCACGAGAAAATGAATTGATTGACAGTTGATTTTTTTTTGCCTTGGTGCTGATTGAATATTGTACTTGATTTTGACGGTTACTCGACCGACATGAAAAAAAAATATTTTTATCGTTTTTAAAGAAGCGGAGAAAATCCACTATTTCAAAACAAACGACAGCCAATGCGCCAACTTGATAAAGGATTCGATATGGATTCGACTAGTAGGGTGTTCGGTGCACCGAACACCTATCGGTGACTAGTAGTCGTTTGGTGCTAGGCAAGGTTTTCTAGGGCTATATTTAGTTAACGATAAAATTATGGCCTAACCCATGTTTGACTTGTCTTATCCTATGGTCTAAATTTAATTAATAAAAAGCATTGTTCAGTTCATTTTATTTATTTTCGCTCGATTAGTAGATTTTGATAGTCTATTTTTATTATATTTAGAGAGGCCAAAATGGCTGACTTTAAAAACGATCGGGGCGATGTTTAGGTCGAAAGAACGTGGACTATGCAACCTATGAATTGAAAAAAAACAAGAGCCTCAAAATGCCTTCAATTTCTTCTTCGTCGAACTCTCGATATCCTCCAAGCATTAGGCTCTTCATACTTGTTGTAGAGCGGCTCCAATCGCTGGTTTTTCTTGAATTTGGACAGTTTCGTTGGGTCGGAGAATTTGAAGAACGCCGGCGCAAACTCGACGAGCCATTTCGGGTCTATCGTCGTTACTTCTCGCATGTACTCCTTTGTGGTTTGAACTAGCTCGTGGTAGATAACCCTGGGAAATAAATAAACACTTATTAATCGTAGCATAATAGGGTGAAGCTATTTCATTTCGCTTTCCTTTGTTACGTATGCAATTTTTGTTTCCCCTTTTAGACTGAATCGATAAATCAGCGGCGCTATTACATACCAATGATTTTATTAATTTTACTATTACTATTAAATGATGATGACGATGATGATGATGATTACCTGCCACATTAGGGACTCTATGACACCTCATTAGTTTAAAGTGAATTGGTTCTTATTTCTATACGAAAAAGGATCATTTTGCGACGTATGCATCAATTTGTAGAAAAGTCTATACTTTCAGGCATTCAGTTTTAGGCTGACGACGTAGGTAGTAAGCAGCTGAGCTGCGCGCGCAGTCAGACTGCCTAGTGCGCGTTCAGACACAGTATGCTCAGCCAAGGTGTTTCAAATTTTTCTTTGAAACCTACCCGAAAATCTGGATTCATGTGAGTACCGTAAAACGAGGCGACTTTCAAATTACGGGGCGTCTTTGATGATAACAAAACGGAAGACGGGTCCTAGAAATATCGGTATTCGTATTCGGTTTTGTTATCATCAAAGACGCCCCGTAATTTGAAAGTCGCCTCGTTTTACGGTACCGTCAGAGTTTAGTACTGACCTTGAAAACTCAGAAATTTAATTTTATATATGTTTGTTACGGAGAACACCCTCCCACTTCCCTTACATTTTCTCCGAGGGACCTATACCTGAACAAGCTTCACTACATAGTATAAAGCAGTCGCTTCCCGCGTTTGTCCTAATGTCTGTATGTATGCTTAAATCTTTAAAACTACGCAAGGGATTTTGAAGCAGTTTTTTTAATAGATAAAGTGATTCAAGATGTATAATACATCATCATCATCATCATCATCACTGCATTGCACCCGTGCGAAGTGGGGCGGGTCGCTAGTTCAGCTTATGAGACATTCCTTACATAAGTGTACATATAGGTAGGTACATACCATTCCGGCTGCCTATTGAAGAGTGCACTGGAAGGATGTATGTAGACCACTTGACTGTCCACGAGGGTCCGGTATCCTTCCTGAGGATCTTTCTTAGCGGCGTTCCGGAAGAAACCAGAGCAGATCGTCTTTTGTATGCGCGGCGTGTTCTTGCCCGCTGACACTACGTCTAGTTTATGCCTGGAAAATTAATATTTTTTGTTCACAAATAACGTATGTTACTTAAGATTTAACGTTCATTCCCGTTTGTCCCACTGGGTTTCGTCCCACTGGTGGGGCGAACGGGAATGCAAAAATAAATTATTTTATACTCGTTCGTCCCACTGAGATGTTGTTGGGACGAACGGGAAGTATATAGATTTCGTACTAAAGGTTTAAAAAAGTCATCTGATGCGATCATTTTGTTATCATTCTGAATGAACTTCAGTTTAGTTCATATTAAGTATCTAGGTACTCAAATTGGAGATCTAGAACTAAGCTAAGTCTTATTCTTGCAATGTTATCAATCATATATATTTCTGTCTCACTATGCCTAGCCATATTACTGTTGAGAGAATTTGGAAATCGCTCTATTTTTTCGTACACTGCGCGTTCAAGAACTTATTATTTCGTCAGTTGTTCTCACTCTTTCTTACATACCAGCAAGTGATATATCCCTCTCGCTCTTACCTATCCATGATTCCTAGCAGTTGTTTCCTGACATCCTGAGCGCGTTTCAAAGTGCGTATTTGCACGAAGTTCTCGTAACACCACGCGTTAGAAAACTTATTGTTCCTCCAGCTGTTGTACACGGCCAGTAATGTGAGGTGGTCGCCTTCTGGTTGGTTGAACTTGGCTTTTTTCTGGTCTGCTAGAGCTTGCTTATCCTGTAAGAAAAGAAAAAGTTAGTAGAAGCACGAAACTCTGAATCATCACCATCTATTTTCCCGGGACATAATTTGGAATGTTTTTCACTCACGACAAGTATTTCTACTGCTGAAAACAACTCACAATTCCTATTTCACAATTCAAATGTATCTTTTTTTCGAAAGAAATATTATGAGATATCCGCACAGTGCTAAATCATAGTGTATGGCCATAGACCAGAAAGCCTACAGACCAACAGTTCCGAAAACACTGGCGCAAGTCACTCTCTACATGTTGTGCTATGTGAGAGTCTGTTTGAGGACACTTAAAAATTCTATTGATAAAAATTCAGAAAGAGTTTGTATTTAAATTTAGATAATTAATGATGATCGTACTTACCTTTGGTCGATAAAAGACGTTCTGTACACTCAGCATAGAAACTATTGTCAGTATCTCGTCGGAGCATTGCAGTGCCACCGACATTATCAGGATCTTGGACAGATTCGGCTCTAAAGGAAATTCGGCCATCTGAAATTATACAATGCTGTTATAAAATCAACAATAAAAACAATGTAATACTCGGTCGACATCCTCTCTGAGAAATTCTAATTGACTTCACAAGTGATTCGTCCTGAGGAAAGAAACTTCACAGGTATGAAGATCAAAGACGGTCAAAACGTAAGATATTATTTATCTTTGAGATCGTTTATGAGATTATGAAAGCCGCCTTAAGGCCTCCGTTCTGGCTAAAGCCGGGATCAATTTAACGGGTAAGTACTTTAAAATATCCGAAGTCCGAAAATCAGTATTGTTATATTACACATGGCATAGAACAGTGAGCATTTACGGTCTAATTATGTTTCCGGTTTTATCTTGGATTTTTCGGGGGTTTAACCCGGCCTAGGTAGGCTCGGCCTAAAGTAAGGCTCGAGTTAAAACTGAGACGTGATTATGTAAGACTTTCAACGAAGTTTTAGAAAAACCCGTTCTTTTGTGAAATTATTCATTCATTCACTCAAAACTGATCAGTAAATGAAGTCAAAAAAGAATTTAGCGGCAAAACAAGGGGTAGGTAGGTTAGGTAATTACGGTTAATGATTTTATCAATGTACATGTCAATGTCGAATATATTTTCGAAAAATATTTGTGTAAATAATATAAAATAATTGAGAAAAAACAGTCACCAAATTGATTTTCATGACAAATGTGAAGTTAGACCCGAGTTAAACCTGGGTGGGGTCGGTTTAGCGAAAGTCTATAGTTAGACCTCGGTGAAGGTGCTAAACATGTTACGTAATACGAGTTAGAGATGCGGTTTTGTGTTAGATCCAAGATAAATCTGACAACATAATGACAGTGTTAGTGTTTTTGTGTTAATTGTTTGTTACCCTGCGGCCGAGCCGTGTGAGCAGTCCTTCCGAGTCGAGTGCTGAGAGAGAGTGCAATTGTTCGAGCGCCATTATCAGAGACTCCACGGGCGGTGCGTCCATGAAGTCAAAGTGCAGGAGGTCGTTTATGCCCATCGTTTTTAGTTGTAACACCTGAAACAAGACATCAACAGTTATTTTGATAAATCCAGTCTAGTGGTATAAGACTCGCTTTCGTGTAAGAAGTATTCGATATGTGTCACAGCTCAGCCGGTATAGCTCTGCCTTCTGGGTTTGTTCCTCACCGTGAACAAACAGTTGGCAAATGTACTTAGATGTTTATTTAGTGGCTGGCTGTTAGCATTATAACTAGCGACCGCGTCTCGTTTGATCTGTTGATTTTCCGCGATAAAAAGTAGCCTATTTGTTAATCAAGGATACGAACTGTATATATTCCAAATTTCCTCCAAATCGGACCAGCAGTTGCAGCTTGGTTGAAGCACAAACATGTAAACATTCAAACATCCAAACATCTAGCCATTGACATCCTACTAATATTATAAACGCGAAAGTTTGTAAGTATGGATGGATGGATGTTTGTTACTCTTAAACGTAAAAACTACTGATCCGATTTGGATGAAACTTGGAATATATATTGGCCGTGACCTGGATTAACACATAGGCTACTTTTTATCCCGAATATGATCTGTGGTTTGCGGCTAGATGACATTGTGTGGCATGTACATGAATCTATAGATTCACTTGGCTTTTTTACAGTTTTATAATAGTAGGTATAGATACTATTATAAAACTGTAAAAAAGCCAAAAACTAAAATTAAAGATATGGATAAACTAAATATACAGATCTACTAAATAAACGATTTTCATTCCGAAAATAGAGTTCGTCTGTTTGTTAGTTGTAACTTATACCATTCAGAAGCCCTTTTCCGGATTGAAACATAGGCTATATTTTATTGAAATTAAAGACGTGGATTCTGAGATACAGCTTGACCTCTCTAAACCAAAAGCAGCCTTTGACACGAGGTTCATCATATGTTGGTTGACAGATATTTTTTGGTGGAAAATTACAGTTTTAATTTTCCACCAAAAAATATCTGTTTTTATTAAAGTTTGGGTATCAGCTAGTATTATTAGTATGTAAAGTTACCGTAGTAGCGAGGTTGGTGCGTTGTATCTCCGGCACGGGCGTGGGTAGCATCTCGTCGCGGTACGCGCGCTCCGTGTACAGCCGGTACGTCTTGCCGGGACCCGTGCGACCTGCTCGACCCGCGCGCTGCTTAGCCGCCGCCTGACAATACAAATAATATCGTCATCATTATCAATCATCATCAATATACAGGGCGTCCCACGGGCATGCTAATTGGAGGGAAAGTATCTTGTCTCAAACTTGGAAATTAAAGCATTAGTTTGACAACCTTTTTCGAGATTAATCGAAAATGCAGTACTGGCCAAACACATGCGAGCAGCGGCCGGCAATAAATGTATGAAAATCCATTGCCGGCGTGTTTAGCGGCCATATAAATTACATACAAAACTCATTACTATCGTTTTATTTACAAATGGAACGACATGGCAACCAAGTAGGTAACTTATCAAAGGTTTTATTCAAATTTCGAACAGGCTTTCAAATAGAAAGCATTGTTGAAAAAAAAACAAACAAATGAACACTGTAACTTCGTTGTTCTATAACGGTTTTGAAAAGTAATTGTATTTTCAACTAAAAAGTTTTGCCTAGGTACTTAGTTTTAATTTCCGCGCATTATTTGAGAAAAGTACTATACAAGCCTTGGCCACAACTAAGCAATGAGGAACTCAATGTAAAATTTCATGGACTTCCTTTTATTTAAGATGCTATGTTACTTGGAAAATAATAATCCTTATGATTGAGCCTTTTAATTGGTATCATAACGGGTGTTTTGTTTTGGTGGGTTCGACAGGCGATAATTCAAAATTCTTTGAATGCAGTTTAAATTGTTTTTAAAATCAAAATAAAGTGTTCTTTCAGTAAAATGTTCTATCTACATTATTTAAGATACTTTCCCTCCATGTGGCATGGCCGTGGGACACCCTGTATAGTGTAGGGGTGCACTAAGAAAGGAATTTTGAAAAGTCACACTCTAAAGGGTCTGTTTAGTACGCGAGCAATTTTAATTTAACCGCTTGACGGACATTAAAAAGTTATTATAACAGTCAATTTCATAGATATCGATGCCGGTTGATATTAAATAACCAGCTTTTAGCCAGTTGTGAAAATCGAAAAAAAAATCGCTATGATTTGCTAGTATTTATTACTTATATAGTAACACCTAAAGAAATCCAAGATGTTTGAAATGAAAGTTGCGAAAAACTTACTTGAGAAATCGGCGTCACAACGAGCGAATCCATTCCAGTCTTTGAATTATACACCTTCTGCTTCACAAAGCCCGGATCTACCACGTAATAGATCCCATCAATAGTGAGCGAGGTTTCGGCTATATTCGTAGCTATCACCACTTTTCTCGATCCCGGTGGGGCGGGTTCGAATATACGCGTTTGCATTTCTGAAGGCAGCGCTGAATAAACCGGTAGAATGATTAATTCCGGCACATCAGGACCTAAGCTCTTCATTCGCTCGTACAATATCTCGCAAGCGGTATCGATTTCCTCTTGACCCGTTAAAAACAAAAGAATATCACCGGGCGGTTCTCGTAAATGAATCTGCATCACAGTTATCAAGGACGCATCTAAGTAATCAGTTTCCGGTTCTTTCGTGTATAGAACTTCGACGGGGAACGTTCGTCCTGGGATGGTGAAGATTGGAGCTTCGAAAAAGTACTGGGAGAATTTGACGGCGTCTAAAGTAGCGGATGTGACGATGAGTTTGAGTTCGGGTCGTTTTTGCACGGCTTGTTTGAGCAAGCCGAATAATACGTCCGTGTGTATCGTACGCTCGTGGGCCTCGTCCAACATTATCACGGAGTATGTTTTGAGATCGAGATCCATTAGACATTCTCGGAGTAACATACCATCTGTCATGTACCTGAGAAGGAAAGGTAAGTTTTATTAGGAATTAATTCATATGTAGTAGCAAGTAGTATCAGCCAAAAGCATTGAATTAATCATTATTGTATATATATATTAGTTTACAGACTTACTTGATAACAGTTTCCGGGCTGGTGCAGTCTTCAAATCGAATGGTATACCCAACTTCTTGGCCTAATCTACATCCAAACTCTTCCGCCACGCGTTTGGCGACCGACATGGCAGCCACACGTCTTGGTTGGGTGCAAGCGATCTTGCCTCTCGCGGTCAAGCCACATTCAGCTAGGTACTGTGTGATTTGGGTAGTCTTTCCGGAACCCGTCTCACCGATGACTATTAGAATTTGATTGTCGGCTACGGCCTGTGAAGGGAAAAGTCATAATTAAATAATTTTTATTCCATTTTATACACCGGGAAAAGTCACAGTAGTTGTTGATGCTGCAATAAATAATTTACTAGCTGGCTTTCTTTCCCCCCTAAAAGATTTACGGTTTTACTTCAATCTGTTTAGTTGTCTAGTAAAAATTACGCGTTATGAGTAAAAAAAACAACAAAAATAAAAATTAATCTTTGCATAATATCGCATATTCAATACCTATTACAATAAGAGCTAATATTTCTTTAGCTCTTATTGTAATAAATAAATCTTAAGGACGACATGTTTCTTCCAATACCCCACACATACGTGTTTATGTGGACCACCTTGTATATGCTTGTGTGAAATATGTATTTTGTAAGCATGTGTTTGATAACCTACGCTTTGCTCCCACATTTTACCGACAAAGTTTCACATACCTTGGTCAGTTCATCTCTCAGTTTGTAAATAGGCAGCGACTGCCTCTGTTCCAGCAGCGATAGATTAGTCTTCTTGCCGAAGGAGGACTTCTTTCCTCCAATGACATGTTTCTTCCATTCTGGCAAGTCCTGAGGAGCTAGGCCAGTGCCTCGCATATTTGCTGCTAATGCTCGACCGTCGTCGGGGAGAGGATCTATCCAGTTCTTGTTTAGACCAGTGGGTAGACTCTCCATCTCTGCTTCTCTTTGTATCATCTTCTGTTCTCTCCTCTCCTTGGCGAGCGCTGACTGCATCATGGCGGCTTGCGCAAGCGATCCATCGGGGTTCTTCACAATTCTGAAATAACACATGCATTCGTAAATGCTACTAATATTATCGCGAAAGTTTGTGAGTATGGATGGATGTTTGTTACTCTTTCACGTAAAAACTACTGATCCGATTTGAATGAAACATGGAATATATATTGTCCGTGACCTGGATTAACACATAGACTACTTTTTATCCAACGGGACCCGAACAAAGTCGCGGGCAGCACCTAGTAACACATACTTTAGAGAAACAAAGAGAGGCTGTAATTACTGTAGCCGCATTTGATATAAGTGGGGCGCGCGGCGAGGTCAAATCTTGGTGAGAGAAGATTTTAAATCACTTCATTGGGTCTATTCTCTCTCAAGGTAGTCAGTGCAAGTGTTAGTGAGTATTAATCTTAGTCGGTGTAAGTGTTAGTGAGTATTAATCTTAGTCAGTGTAAGTTTTAGTTTGTGTAATTGTTAGTGAGTATTAATCTTAGTCAGTGTAAGTGTTAGTCAGGGTAAGTGTTAGTGAGTATTAATCTTAGTCAGTGTAAGTTTTAGTTTGTGTAAGTGTTAGTGAGTATTAATGTTAGTCAGTGTAAGTGTTGGTGAGTATTAATGTTAGTCAGTGTTAGTGCAAGTGCAATAATTACCTAACAGGCGATAGGTCATGTAGCGCACGTCCATGTCCCTGTAAGAATGGAGGTTCATCTTCCACTAGTTCGATCTCAATATCTGCCTCTCCGTCTTCGTCCTTCGGCAGTAGACCGGTCTCTTCGTCGAAATCGGGCAGTTCACTCTTGTCTATTACTCCTGACGATATCATCTGTGGAAAAAGTTTGTATGTTACAGGTGTTTATTTGTATAAGACTAACTTAAATAGATTACAAAACTTTGTTCATGCAGCTAAAATAGTGCGCTCACTTTTGCAAAAAAACTATTGCAGTGAAAAATATGTACGTACGATCATTGTATGTGCCCATGTGAGTGGCCTAGCAAACTAGCATTTTTTTCCAAAATGGTTGTTACTATTTTCAAACAATGCATGGTTGTATTTTACGGACAAAGGTAGTGTGTACGTGTACTTTCTACAACCAAAGGTCAGTCTCATCTGGTCCGTTTGGTACTTAGTACCAAACGACACATTGTCCGCACAACACAAAGGGCGGATGAGACTGACACACGTACACACTACCCATGTCCGTTATTTGCTTCCACTCTTTTGCAGATTAAACTTCATCACAACAGTCGAATGATAGTTGATTAAAACTTACCTGTTTAATCTCCCATCGTTCGGGGCTTGAAATCCTGGTGACACGCTTCCGACTAGCGTCTTCGGGATCCATGTCCAATCCAGTTTGTAGTCCGGCCAGGACTGTAGCGTTCCCACTTGCCAATGGACGATCGGGATTACGACCTTCGCGCTCGGCCTGCAGATAACATTTGTTTTAATAAATAAACTTCACCTTTTAAAAATGTAATTGCAATGTGGCAGAAACTTGGCTAAGTTAATATTACAAGCATTTAAAAACTTCCACCAAACTTAATGAGCGATGACTATAACGAAAATCCTAATCCTAATAATATTATAAACGCGAAAGTTTGTAATTATGGATGGATGGATGGATGGATGTTTGTTAATCTTTCTCGTAAAAAAAATAGGCTACTTTTTATCCCGGAAAAACAACGGGATCCAACGGGACGCAAACGACGTCGCGGGCGGAATCTAGTGATCTTTAAAAAAATTAGGGTCGGAGGTATTGAATTTTTTTCAAAAAAAAAATTGAGTTTATTTCACAAATCTCATAGAGCACTTATTTCAATGATACTTACCTCCAAATGAGCATGTGATGTAGGATTCAGATCTTTTCCAGTTTCTTGGCAAACATCCTTCATGGTAAGGGAGACTTTTTGACCCGTGATTGATAAAACTTTAATCTGGAACAAAAACACAATGCTAAACCTTTGACTAAAAGTTATTCCACAAATATGTTAAATTATTGCAAGTATTGCACCACATTATGAATATGCATTTCACAAATTTTCATAGCAACATGTAATATAAATAAAAACAGTGTAATAGACTGTCTCATTGAAAAAAGGTGTTAAATATTGAATGTGCTTCTGAATACCTCCTTTTTATGTGTGACTGTTGTACAAATTGTACAATGCAGATGAGCAGCATGCAAGGCCCAAATCCACTAATAGTATCACATGAATAGAACTCTAATAGACACTAATAGAACTCAATGCGCATTTGCCTCGCTTTGAAGTCGCCTGCAAATTGCCAGTGAGATAGAGCACTAAAATATACTCAAAGAATCGAGGAGAAGACAAACAGGCTTGGGAGGAACTAGCTCCAACTCATCCAATAAAAAAAATTGTAATCATACCTAATCATACGAAACGTAATGACGATTCAAAGTGATCAGTGAGATTTTATTGAATAAAAGATTTTTGACTTTGGCTTTGGAGGATACTTGATTGATTACAGTGAGAAGTCACTAAAGTTTCTTTTTTTTTCAGTGTAAATACAAACCTTAACTTTGTCACCTCTATTCACAACCTCTGAGACATTAGTGACCCGTCCTTCCGCTCTTAGCTGTGAGATATGCACAAGGCCTTCCCATTTTTTCCTCAATCCCTCAATGAGAACAAAACATCCAAATGGCACTATGTTTGCTACTCTGCCGTTGAATATCTGAAAAAATTGAATAGTTTATCAAATTATAGTTAGTGGTTGAAAATTTTGATAAATGTTTCTGGTATTTATATAGTAGAAATAAATATAATGCTTGATGTCACTAGATCAAATTAGATCAGTCCAAAAAAATCAAGATGCCTTGGTCACCTTATACCTGGTTGATGTAGATGTCACTGGAAAGACTTCCACATGGTAAAAGAACCAATAATTTTATTTTAAGTTTGATATAATTTGTTCACCATTGGGAACACAATGTGGGACACCTAGCTTTGTTATTATAACTAACATTGTACTTTAGCAGCTGTACATAGGCCTTATATTTACTGTAAGTTGTGTAAGAAAGGCATTTAAAAAAATACGTACTTTTCCAGGCTCAGGATCATCTTTCAGTTCAACATCAGGACTCCTCTTTCTGCTTTTTTTTCCAAAGTCCCCATAACGGCTCTTCTCATCTCGATCTCCAAATCGGTTTCTGTCATCTCTATCTCCATATTTGTTTTTTTCATCTCTGTACCTATTTTTTTCATTCCTATCTCTGGAATGTGACTTTCTACCATGTGACCTGGACCTCTTTCTGTCTCGAGATCGGGATCTCTTCTGCCTATCACCCGATCGATGTCTATTGCGACTCCGAGATCTTTTCTTCCTATCTCTACTTCTGCTTCTGTGGTCCCTATTTTTACTCCTGCTTCTGTGCCTACTTCTACTGTTTTTTCTCCTATCTCTTGAGTATTCTCTCTTATCTCTAGAACTATCTCGTTTCTTAGCTCTACTGTCTCTCTGGTTTTCACTGTGACTCCTTTCTCTCTTTTTAACATCCTCCTTCTTAGGTGATTCTCTTTTAGTGCTAACATTGGAAGGAGCTAAAGCTTCAAGCTCTGCCATAGCCTGATCAATAATCTTATCCTTAGATGTTGCTTCCTTTTCATCTTTGAATAAGTCTTTAGCTGTCATTCTTTTCTTGGTGTCTGGTTCATCATCACTGCTATCATCCGATGAGAAGACAGGAGGTTTTTCATTGGGTATGGCCAAACCAGGAAATTTGTTCGCTAGAGGGTTCGATGATTCACACTCCTTGTCACTTTTGTCAGGATTAGTGACTGGTTTCATGTGCTGTATGATACGCAGCAAATTAGTCATAAATGAATCTGAAAACTCCGCTCCATTGTCAATGAGAGCCTTTTTGAATGCTTCTGGTGTTGGGTTTTTGTCAGATATGTCGATGATGAATTCAGCTGAAAGATACAAGCAAACTGAGTGAAAATATACTTTATGGGTTATCGTAAAAGTAATAAAGAAAGAGTAGGTACCTATTTAGCTGACAGATATTGATATTTATTTATTTATTAGATGAAAAATAAAAATGAATACTGTTGTAGTCACTCACCTAAATCTTTGTCGTTTAGTCCCAGGTGGTTATCCAACTCCGTGCATACTTTGGATACGAGCGAAAGATGTTCTAATTTCGCTACTTCGTCCATTTTGAGCACAAATTATTTACTCTATTCGAAACTCGAGATTTTCAACAAAATCAATCACAAACATTTGTTTTTTTTTTTCGCTCCTCGGAGCAGGCTATAGTTTTAAAACCATACCGCCTAGTCTTACGTTATTGTTTTTTCCCCTATTATGTTCGGCTGTCGTTTGTTTTTGTTAAAGTATGATTATTGTAGATTAGAACCTCTATGTTGAATATCTATGGTTTTATGAATGACAGATTGACAATGTAACTTTGTAGTTGTAGTTGATTGTTCAGTGTGTACTATGGCGATGGTTTTAATTTGAATAAAACTTAAATATAAATGTCCTACTGCGTTTCTAGTTCTTCACGAGATCCCTGATGATAGAAGAGGTGATGATAAATACATGGTATTTAACATGGTAGCAGAGCGTGGTTGAAAATATTCGGATTGGAAAAAGTCGGATGGTCAAAAAAACAAAAGAAGATTTTTTTTACAAATACGGAAAATTGTGAAATATTGCTGGAATACCATGGAAGGTAAAGAGGAGTTTCGACTGCCCATATTTGATGGGGCAAATTATGACAAATGGAAATTCCGTTTAAAATTGTTTCTAGAAATGAAAAAATGTGTTAAAGCAATTCAAAACGAAACAAAACCAGAAGAACTTACAGAGAGTGTTTGGAACGATATGAAGTTAAAGGCAGCAAATTATATTGTAAATAGTATCACAAACACCCAACTAGATATAATCATCACCGAGAAGACACCTTATGAAATGATAGAGAAATTTGATGACATATATATAATAAAAGGATGCGCCAACAAATTGTTACTGAAGCGGAAGGTGCTAGAAACAAAATTTAAAGAAAATGAAAATCCATTAGAATATCTCCAAATATTTGAAAAACAGATAAATGAATTAAAGAATGCGGGTGAAGCAGTGTCAGAGGAAGACAGACTAAACTACTTACTACTATCACTACCAAGCGGGCTAGAACATATTGTAAATATCGTGGATGCCATGCCCAAAGAAGCACAGACTGTGGAGTATGTAAAATCAAAGATAATGCTGGATTTTAAGAAAAAGGAGATGAATATGACAGAACAGTCATTCGCTAGTAGTTCAAAATCGTATGATAATGTTGAAGGTAACAATTGTTTTGAGTGTCACAAGCCAGGCCACTATAGAAGAGATTGTCCAAAGTTGCATAAAAATCAGTACTACCGTGGAGGACGAAGAGGAGGTCGCCGAGGCAGAGGTGGACATAACAGAGGATACCGAGGTTATAGAGGACGAGGTAATAACGATCGAGGTAACAATGAACATGCCGGTTTTAATGTAGAAGTATTGGCTGGAGAAAGAGAAATTGAAACCAAGGAGACGATAAATTGGCTAATCGACAGCGGATGCAGCGATCACATTGTAAACGACGATAAATATTTTTGTAAGTACAAGAAATTAGATAATCCGGTGAAAATAAGAGTAGGAGATGGTTTTGGTCTCATGTCAGAAAAGATAGGCAATATAATGATGAATTTTCAAGTAGGACGTCGTTCACACCAAATAGAAATACATAATGTGTATTATGTACCAAGTATGAAAAGGAATTTACTCAGCGTATCGAGTATTGTGAACAGAGGTAACATGATAAAATTTAAAAACGAAACGGCGGAAATTTATAATTCGAACTACGAAATAGTATCGATAGCAAAGAAAAATAATAAATTATATGAATTAGAAGGAAAGGTAATTTGTAATGATAATGGAAATAGTTCATACACGACTGATAAGATGATGTCTGAGAAAGAGAAATGGCATAGGATTTTAGGTCATGCTAATTTTGCCAAGTTAAAAGAAATGTGTAGGTATAATTTACTAAACGGTTTACCCGAAAAATTAGATGAGAGTTACGTACAGTGCGAAATATGTTTAATGAATAAAATGACGAATTTACCATTTGAAAATAATCGACGTAGAGCCACTGAGTTATTAGAGATTGTGCACACAGACGTCAATGGTCCAATAACGCCGACAGGCAGAGACGGTAAGAGATATTTTGTTTCTTTCATTGACGATTATAGTAGGCAAGCTGTAGTTTGTGTAATTAAAAATAAGAGTGATGTTTTTGAATGTTTCAGAACGTATGTGAACACCATGCGCAATCAAACAGGAAAAAAAGTAAAAGAAATGAGATGTGACAATGGTCGTGAGTATCTTAATAGAGATTTTTATACGTTCGCAAAACAAGAAGGAATTTATATCAAACCCGGTCCAGCATATACACATCAACTGAATGGAGTAGCTGAAAGATTTAACAGGACTATTATGGATCGTGCAAGGTGTTTGATGTCTGAAGCAAAACTTAATAAATGTTACTGGCCAGAATGTGTTTTAACAGCAGCGTACTTAGGAAATAGATTACTTACTAATACTGCTGAAAAGAAAAGTCCATACGAAATATTTTACGGTCGCAAGCCAGATGTAAGATATTTAAAGATTTTTGGAAGTAAATGTTTCGTGAGAGTTCCGGAAGAAACCAGAACATCGAAGTTGAATCCAAAGGGGATACAAGGTATACTAGTGGGATACACGGATACTGGATATAAGATTTTAGTCAATGATAAAATAGTAATAAGTCGCCACGTTACGTTTATTGAACCAGATGCGCAAGTTATAAAATTCCGAAATGAAGAGGCGAATGATGAGCCAAACGAAGAAGAACCCCATAAGGAAGATGAATCAAAGAAAGAAGATTTAAATGAACTTGATGAATTTTATGACACAGTGGAAGATGAAGAAGATAAAAGACAGAAAGCAAGTGAAATTGAGGAGGTAATACCAAGCCGCCCAAGAAGAGAAAGAAAGTTACCTGAAAAGTATAAGGATCATGTAGTATATGTAAATGTGTGTGATGCCGGAGTACCTGATTCTTATGAAGAAGCGATAAATGGCTATGAAGCAAAACTATGGAAAAATGCTATGGATGATGAGATTAATAGTCTAGAGCAAAATAACACATGGGAAATTGTGGAGGCCCCGAAAAATAATAAGATTATAGAAGTGAAATGGATTTTCAGAATAAAATCAAATGGCAGATATAAGGCACGAGTAGTAGCAAGAGGATTCCAACAGGTTTATGATGAAAATGAAGAAATATACTCACCTGTTGCAAGAATGATTACAATGAAAGCTTTAATGTCGATAGCATGTGTCA
The DNA here is from genome assembly GCA_947507515.1 of Eulithis testata. Lineage (NCBI taxonomy): Eukaryota > Metazoa > Arthropoda > Insecta > Lepidoptera > Geometridae > Eulithis > Eulithis testata. Next base: position 11,078,606 of record OX382197.1, read on the forward strand.
AAGGCTGGTATATAGAAAGTATGGATGTAGAAACAGCATTTCTCAATGGAACAATCAAATCTGAGGTATACATTTATCCACCAGATGGATATAATATTGAAAATGGAAAAGTATGCAAACTAAAGAAGGCTCTATATGGTTTAAGAGAAAGCCCGAGAGATTGGTATGAGTGTTTTCACGAATTTATGACAAGCATTAAGTTCAGAAGGTCAGATTATGACTATTGCATATACACAGGATGTGTAAATAATGTAAAGATATTTTTGTGTTTATATGTGGACGATATTTTAATTTGCGGAGAAAATATTAACCAAATCAAAGAAGTTAAGAATATGCTGAAAAATAGATTTCGAATGAAAGACTTAGGAAAAGTGAAACAGTATTTGGGAATCGATATTGAATATGACCCTAAACAGAAGAAAATGACATTAAGTCAAGGAAAATATATTGAAAGTTTAGCGGAGAAGTTTAATGTGAAAGAAGCTAAAAAGTATGAGACACCGATGGAACAGAATTTGTCGCTTGAACCTGGTGAAGTAAATGATAATCTGAGGTACAGAAGTTTAATAGGAGCACTTTTATATGTTGCAAGTGGTACGCGACCAGATGTGTCTTACAGTGTGAATTATTTAAGCAGATTTCAAAATTGTTATAGTGATATACATTATAAATATGCGTTAAGAGTTTTAAAATATTTGTATTTTACACGAAATAAAAAACTAAGTTATGATGCTGTGTTTGATGAAAGCTTAGATGCGTTTGTAGATGCTGATTGGGCAGCTGATAAAAATGATAGGAAGTCGACCACAGGAATTGTAATAAGAGTGTACAATAACCCTGTAATGTGGAAAACGCATAAACAAAAGATAGTGTCGAGAGCGTCGACTCACGCTGAATATTATGCGTTGGCAGATTGTGTAGAGGAGGTTTTGCCGGTAAAAGGAGTTTTAGGTGATTTGGATGTAGTAGTCAAGGGTCCAATTAAAATATTTGAAGACAACAGTGGTGCCATAGCTCTTTCCAAAAACGGTAAATTTTGTAAAAACTCTAAACATATTGATATTAGCTATCACTTCGTGTATGACTATGAAAAGAAAGGGATTATTAATGTAACTAAAATAAATACTGAAGATCAGTTAGCAGATATCCTTACTAAGTCATTAGGAAAAACAAAGTTTCAAAAACTTAGAGATCTTTTAAATATTAAGTAAGATGTTAGTTAATTGTGACTTAACAAATGTTAGTAAGAATTTAATTATTGAGTGTTATGCAATTGTTAATTTTATTTTTATTATTGTATAACGAGAGTAAGGATTTTAAGTTTAATTTAATGTAGTGTGTACTGTGTTGTTCTTCTACAAAATCAAGGAGGTGTGTTAAAGTATGATTATTGTAGATTAGAACCTCTATGTTGAATATCTATGGTTTTATGAATGACAGATTGACAATGTAACTTTGTAGTTGTAGTTGATTGTTCAGTGTGTACTATGGCGATGGTTTTAATTTGAATAAAACTTAAATATAAATGTCCTACTGCGTTTCTAGTTCTTCACGAGATCCCTGATGATAGAAGAGGTGATGATAAATACATGGTATTTAACAGTTTTGAAGAGAAAATGGTGGATTTTCTCTACAAAACCTGAAACGAATTTTTTCATTCAGAGAAACCACTTTACACATATTTATTCCAATGGCTAACACTTTATGTTACGACCTAAGTATTATTGGTTAAAATTTCACCAAAATTAAACAACAATACTCACAATAACACAAGAAAAATTAATAAAAGTGCTAATACGCTGTTTCAGAAAATGACAAAACTCGAATCCACAAATGAACCACGCACGATACGTCCATTCGTCTTTTTTCATTCATCTGTGATGTCATCTTGCAAAAAGACATTGACAGCCAGACAAGATAAAGCAGAAGCCAGACAAGAAGAATTTAGCAGGAAACGTTTATTAAAAATAGATATAGAAAAATACCCTAAAAAATATTACTAGGATGCTAACGCAGTAACGCATGTAATACTCAAGACAAGACAGGACAAGACTGCAAGACCACAAAAAAATGATTGAACGTTCAGACGGACGACGGCTAAAATAGTCTGTGGTAGGGTAGGACGCACAGCTGTGGTTGTCATTCAAATTTTGGCACCATTGTCTGTATGTTTGCTTCGTTTGCTTGCAGCCGGATATAAGTGCTCTGTGGCTATTGCTTTGCTTGTCAAAAGTTGGCAATATTTGGCACAAAACCATCTGTTTTTCTGTGAAATCTATTTTCGTACTTTTCGTTTGATTTATTGCATTTCAGCCAAAACTCTGGTAATGTTTGTGTTTTCGTAACAATTTAGATTCATGCTATTTATGCTCGCGACATAACTAGCTTACTTTTCCTTATTTCTTCCGAATTCATTCATATACAGTAAAGGAGTAAATTTTTGTGATGCTTTCCTATTTGTGAATCAAAATGTATATGAATAGCTGCAATTCCGATTTTAGTTGAAACAGTGGTCATTTTAAATGTATATTTGCAGAAAACAAGTTAATTTGAGGCAAAATCCAAGATCGTGTTGTGGTGACACAATGGTGTAGTCATTGCAGCAGCTGGATAGTTATTTTAGTTCAGAAATAAAGTCATGGAAATGGACAGTGTCCCGGACTCCCCGGCGAAGTCGTGCTACGGCGAGGGCCTGGAGGGCGAGATGCCTTCTGCCTTTGAGAGTGAAACCGACTACTCCACCATCAGAGGAAAGGTACAAACTGCTTTGTTTACTAATTGGGGATTCCCGCGCTTTAGTTTGCAAAAGTCCTTTTCATACAGTTTACTGATATAATATAAACATTGGCAAGAGCTTGGGGTTGTTGGGTTGCTATCCTATTAGGTTAGACCTACCAGATGGGTAGGGTACCTCCTTACAGTATTCCTTATCTCTAATGTTGTTAACTCATTGTGTAATAGTTATCTAGATTTATCTGATAATCTTATCAAAGAAGAGATCTGAGAAATAACTTGAACTTTTGATAATTTTGTCTAATAATCTATACTTACACAAAGTTTGTTATGGTTTGATATTGTTGCATCACATTCCTGTAGGTACCTCTACTGGGGTATTTCAATATTGACTGATGCAATCCTATGAGTCATTCATGTTTTGGAAAACCACTTAAATTACTCAATAATCTAGAAATAGATATTTTAAAACTCCTAGGACAAAAAAAAACAAGAAAAAATCTAGTTGTTGTTACTTTTATAGAAACCTATTAAAAAGCCAGTTATCCTACCTGATTCTTATTGGAAAAAGATGGTCATAAAGTAGTACATAAAAAGAGCTTATAATTTTTTCTTATGTATACTTTCACAATGCAGATGATTCTGGTGAGCCCCAATGCGGATGAATATGAACTGCTCCGTAAGCAACTCTTGGAGAGGCTAGAAGCTGGCAATGGAGAGATTATTTATGACATTGGACAAGGGCAAGGTAAACCAAGTGATATACAGAGTGTGATAAGACAACTCATTAAACTTTTAAGTTAAATTTCAGTTCAAAAGAATTCAATTGAAGTATTCATCAATAGAAACAACATTGTCTATGAAACCAAGTGTTAGCTCGATAATCTGATGTTCCTTATAAAATGAAACACTTACTTCCATACAATTCCGTCCATACTAATCCAGATAATTTTGAAATTTCAGGGGTGTACTTTATTACACCCAGTCTGTAAACTAATAAACAAATTCATATTGTCATTATTTTGTTATTTTTTTGTGGAGTAGACCTCTATATGCTGTTACAATCTATTTTAAATTCTATATTAAATTGTGTAAATTACTTTTCCATATAATTATGTTGATCACATAATTTGATAGCAATGGAAAAGTAATTTCTGTACAAATTGGCTAGATTAAGAATGACTGAAATGACTACACATTTTAAGTTATGTAATGTTAGGACAAGTCATGTACTTTTACTATTATAAGAACTACATAGTACAACAAACTGTGTGTATGATTAACCTTGAGATGGAGGCGGTAGGTAACACCAACTATAGTAGGTGCCAAAAAACACTGCAATACATAGCACTGTAACAATGTATCTTTTAATTATACAGATAATAGATTATACAGGTGATTGTATCAATTGACCTTTTGTGTACTTGTGTAATATGTCTGACAGGTCAGTACTGTAGCTATCTTGTAATTTCAAAGAAAAGGTTAAGAAGGTACACTATAGGACATGAAAAATGTACAGTAGATACTAGCCATAACAATGATGGCCCACATTTCTCACTGAAAAGCTGTTAAAACATTGATGACACTAGCATTGTGTATGAATATGAGCCCCGAACTGAACTTATACTAAACACATTTCTTCCTTCCATAAATAACAAAAATGTGCCGTAACATGCAAGTACCGCCTTTAAATGCTACAACACAAGGTTGATATTCTATTGCAGATGGACGAGGACTTACGCAGGACGAGTTCAGTGCTTCCCTAGCGACGCTCCAGTCGCTAGTGAGTGGCGAGCGAGTGTCACTAGTGGAACTACGGCGGTGGGACTGTGGCTCGGGGCAAATGGGACAATACCTACTGCGCACAGAGGTTGATCATACAGACTTTATGGAAATAAGGTAACTTTTTCTAGTTGAATAAGGGCTAGTTTAGCTTGAAAATAGATGAGAAATCAAAGAACATCAAGCTCCTATAGATTTTCCTGGATCTACAATAATAATACGCTCTACATTCTCTTAAACCAGAGGCTCTTAATCTTTTTATAGCCATAGACATTGTAGAAAAAAAATAAAAAAGTTATTTTGCTTGACTTACTGGAAGGAAATATGTTTTGGTGTACCCAGGGTAGCGGTAGTAGGTAACGTGGACGCCGGCAAGTCGACCCTACTAGGCGTTCTCACTCACGGCGAACTCGACAACGGACGAGGGTACGCGCGTCAACGTCTATTCCGGCACAAACACGAGATGGAGAGCGGACGGACCAGCTCAGTGGGAAATGATATACTAGGCTTTGATAATATGGGTATGTACTTTACTCTCTCTAAAAAACCGAGGTCGACCCTACTAGCCGTTCTCACTCACCGCGAACTCGATAATAACTGTACGTCGATTCTTGGAAATCTCGGGAATTCGCTAAGCATAAGTGACCTAGACAGAGCAGTAGGGATTTTGACAGAAATAGTGTCGTTTTATTTTGTTTTAAGGAAGTAGAAACAAATAAATAAAATAAATAAATATTCACGGACACTTAACACAACGCCTTCTAGTCCCAAACTAAGCAAAGCTTGTACGATGGGAACTAGATGGCTGATAGAATACATACAGTACGGCCGGCGGATCTAGACCGGCGTTAAGTTCGTTCGGAACGCTGCGCAGTAGTCACTTTTAGGGTCGAATTGTACTTTCGGAAATTGTACCTGCGCACAATTTCCGAAAGCGCAACTTCAGACCGGTCTAGATCCGCCGGCCGTAGTGTACATACATTTTTTTTTGTAAATACATAGAAACACCCAGACACAGAACAAACATCTATGTTTGCCACACAAATGTTTGTTCTCGGTGGGGATCGAACCCACGACCCACAGCACGGAAGGCAGAGCTACTACCGACTGAGCCATGACGCCTGTCGATACTCCGTTCGCGGAGACAAGCTAATAGAGCGCGCGCTCTCTTGCACTATTGTATGAAAATGAACAGGACGGGACGATTTCCCTATTAGCTGGTCTCCGCGAACGGAGTATAGTTAATAGTTATCCCATGATGGTATTATTTATTTGTAATTCAGGTAATGTTGTGAACAAGCCCGACCACGGCGCACTGGACTGGGTGAAGATCTGTGAGAAGTCTTCCAAAGTGATAACGTTCATCGACCTCGCGGGACACGAGCGTTACCTCAAGACCACCGTGTTTGGTATGACGGGACACGCGCCTGATTTCGGCATGCTCATGGTGAGAAAACTCAGCAGTCAGATCGCTTTCCGACTGTGATTAAGAGTTCCCGATGCTGTTTGAAATATCGTGCCTATGTATTCTATCAGCAATCTAGTTTCCATAGTAGCATTGCTTAGTCTATGACTAGAGAGTGTTGTGTGAAATGTCCAAGAATATTTATTATTAATTTATTAACCGACTTCAAAAAAGGAGGAGGTTGTCAATTCGTTTTTAATTAGATCTAAATCGTTTCAGTAGTTTGGGAGTTAAATAGACATAACTGATCAAAAACACGTTACCAGGTACACGACATTGCGTATTTTGCTTTCCTGTGACCTTTCAATGGTGTTTATGATCAATAGAACAGACCCATCATCATCATCTGATGATGAAGCTTTATCGAATTGAAGTCGGTTTTTTTCAAGTTTTTAAACTATAAATTACTAGCGACCCGCCCCGGCTTCGCACGGGTGCAATGCAGTGATGATGATGATGTATTATACATATAAACCTTCCTCTTGAATCACTCTATCTAAAAAAAAACTGCATCAAAATCCGTTGTGTAGTTTTAAAGATACATCATACATCTAGTTCCCATCGTACAAGCATGCTTAGTTTGGGACTAGAAGGCGTTGTGTTAAGTGTCCGTGGATATTTATTTATTTATTTATTTTATACATACAGACATTAGGACAGACGCGGGAAGCGACTTTGCTTTAAACTATGTAGTGATTTTGTATTACAGATTGGAGCCAACGCAGGCATAGTAGGAATGACGAAGGAGCACCTCGGCTTAGCGCTGGCTTTATCCGTCCCGGTGTTTGTGGTCGTTACTAAGATAGACATGTGTCCTCCCAACATCCTGCAAGACAACCTGAAGCTGCTCATCCGCATCCTCAAGTCCTCGGGCTGCCGAAAGGTGCCGGTTATGGTGAAGAGTAAGGATGATGTTATAGTCAGTGCTACCAATTTTGTGTCGCAGAGGTAAGGACTACCTACAAGTTCGATGATTTTTCTTTAAAGGGTCTGGGGCAAATTGGGTGGAGCCCAGCGGGCCTAAGATAGTTCCTAAACTGGTACAAAATTACATTTTGACAGAACGACATGACAAATATCTCGCGGTGCGCATCTTAAGCCCGCAGGTCCCACATTTTTTTTACTTGCAATGATGAACCTTTGGTACAATGCAGTTTCTAATAATGTAACAATGTCATTATAAATCAGAGGGAACCATTAGTTATTACACATTTTACTTCGAAAAATGCGTCTTTTTCAATGTTGTTTATCGTATTTACAGGTGTTGACGTCAAAATGTTATCTAGTAATTACTTTATTTTGCGTTTTCGTGACTGCTACTGCATAATAGATTATGATAACCAACAAAAGTTATAAATAACAAAAAATTACGAAATATATGCAAATTGTTACCTGAAATGCCCCAACGCCTTTAACCCGAAGATAGTTCAGCTATTCACACAGGTTTCATGGCTCAGTCGGTAGTAGCTCTGCCTTCCGTGCTGTGGGTCGTGGGTTCGATCCCCACCGATAACAAACATTTGTGTGTGGCAAACATAGATGGTTTGTTCTCTGTCTGGGTGTCTCTATGTGTTATAAGTATGTGTTTACAAAAAAAATATGCATATAATAATATGTATTCTATCAGCCGTCTAGTTCCCATAGTACAAGCTTTGCTTAGTTTGTGACTAGAAGGCGTTGTGTTAAATGTCCGTGAATAATTATTTATTTATTCTTCAATTTTCGATTTTCCCAGGCTATGCCCAATTTTCCAAGTATCAAACGTGACGGGAGACCACCTGGACTTGCTGACGATGTTCCTCAACCTGCTGAAGACGAGAATGCCGTCTCACGACGACAAGCCCGCAGAGTTCCAGATAGATGACACTTATTCGGTTCCCGTAAGTGTTACCTTTGCATAACATTAAAAGATTGTTGATATGCTCTCATTTATAGAAAAACATCCAAAATGACATACATCCATGAAGTTTTTGGGAGTAGTCTTTGTGCATCCCGTATGTTTTTTTTATTCAGGGTGTAGGCACAGTAGTGTCTGGTACAACCCTAGCCGGTGTGATCAGATTGAACGACACGCTAATGCTAGGACCGGACCCGCTCGGCCGCTTCCAGCCAATCACCGTCAAGAGCATCCATCGCAAGCGAATGCCGGTGCCTGAGGTGCGAGGGGGACAGACTGCTAGCTTCGCGCTCAAGAAGGTACGTTAGAAAGGGATGCACCTCTCTTCTAAATTGAAATAACGCATTCGGGTCCTTGGAAAATAGACTCCAAATTTTTTTCGCCGCAGAACCATAAAAGCGACAACGTTGCGACACCGGAAACGCGCATACGTAATAAACAAGCCCGTTATTTTGCAGATAAAGCGATCTCAGATCCGCAAAGGCATGGTGATGGTGTCTCCAGCACTGAACCCGCAGGCTTGCTGGCAGTTCGAAGGGGAGATCCTAGTGCTGCATCACCCCACTACTATCTCCTCGCGGTACCAGGCTATGGGTGAGTGTAGGGAAACTTTGAGTTTCTACAAAAAAAATAGCTTCTACATTCGTGCCAATAATTTTATGGTTTTAATTTATTGCGAAATTACGAATCGCATATCCAATCGACATGGAATTTGGTAGGTCGATCGACAAGATCTCGAACATCGCGAGATCTCAGTTCGGAGCGAACTACCACTGAAATGAGCTTGTATATTTCAGTGCACTGCGGTAGCATTCGTCAAACAGCATCCATCCTAGAGATGTCTCGTGATTGTCTGCGCACGGGAGACAAGGCGCTCGTGCGGTTCCGCTTCATCAAACATCCGGAGTACCTCAAGCGGGGGCAGAGGATGGTATGTTTACCATCAACCACTGATGAACAGTTTTACACACAGTTTTAGTTGAACCAAAACTCGTTTTGCTAACCTTTCAATAACTACTCCAAAATGAAATAGGCAAATAAGTTAGAGAAAAGGTCAAAAGGACACACTACGGTTGAACCAGCTTGTGCATGTACACGTATTTTGTCACAAGTTAATGTTTCAAAAATTTAACTATTTTCCGAATCTAAAATTTTCGTGCCATCCTCTTCATCATTGATTTAAATATATTTTGAGATGTAACAAATGTTTCAACCTGCAATTATGCCTAAGATTTCTCAAAATTGGTTTTCAGAGCTGATGAATATCCTCCTAACTCTGAAATGACTGCATTAATTTTCACCAAACATACATTATTTTATAGGATGATACTTGAAGGGTAGAATAAGACAGCACTGATATAACTTGTGCAGGTGTTCCGCGAAGGCAGAACGAAGGCTGTAGGCAACGTGCTCCGGCCAGAGTTCTCAGTGATGAAGCCGCCGGCGCGCGCGCACGCCTCGCGACACAACACGCAGAGGAACGCGCACGCACCCGCGCCTGATACTGACAAACAGCTGGTACTTATACTATAGGATACGATTCCGGCGTCCGAGTCCGAGTGCGCTCGGATTGCGTAGACGATACGAGTAGCGTCCGAGTTGACATCGGAGTCCATTCGGTCCGAGCGGACTCTGATCGTGTCAATGCGGCTTTATTTAAAAAGAGCTTGGCATCGCAATATTCGCAGCGTTGTTATTGTGCAACCAAGTTATTGTAAATTTTTTCAAGATTTCAAAACCCCGAAAATTTATCCAAGTATGTCAATCTTATTCATTTCAGATGAATCAAATCTTTCAAACTGCAATTCACTGTGCCCGAGATTCCTTATCATCATCATCTCCGATCAACCAGCTTTTTCTCAAAGAAAATCGTCCAAGTCCGAGCCCGTTTTTCAGGACTTTCACAGCCACAAACAAACAGATAGACACAACGCCGTTAAACCTTAAACCTTTACCCCTTCCTTTGTTCAGGGGTTAAAAACAGTTTCACTCAACAGATGGAAGATGATGTGACAGCAGCGGACTCTCCGTTCGAAGTGTCGGGCGACAAGCGCGGCGGCGCGGGCGGCGCGGGCGGCGCGGGCGGCGCGGGCGGCGCGAGGCGGCCTCGCCGGAGGCACACCAAGCCGCCGGACCAGGCCGTCGCCGCTCTATAAACTACCAGCTACCAGTTCACTTCAATTAAGCTACACTATTGGGTAACACCCATTTGTTCTATAGGACTGTTACGTAAAACTTTTGGAGCACGAGGCTTTCTTCTATAATTCAAACGCTGAAACAAGTTTCACAGTTTATTGGAGAAATATTGAACACATAAAAACTGCACAGGAAAAAAATACCGTGTCGGTAGCGTTGTGTGCGCCAGACAATGGCCGAGCGGAATTACGAAGTGGCGCATGTTGCCAACCTAAGGGCAAACCCTTAGTGTGACAACATCACAAAATAATCTGTCCGTTCGAACACGCCACAAACTTTTTTATCTCTGTAGTTCCATGGTAGGACTATTGAAACTAGCCCATTAGGGCTAGTTTTCGTTTCAATAGTCCTACCAAATGGAAGTTACCAGATATTAGGGATAAAAAAGTTTTAACAGTTCAATGTTCAGTTATATAGAACAAATGGGAGTTGCCCACACTATTGACTTGTTGCTCAGAAGTTTGGCTGTAGTAACTGCCACTCACCGGTTAACTGACCTCAAGGTTTTAAACTTTGAAGTCGAACAAGGAACTGGCCGTTTTTAAGGTTTCGTCTTGACATCGGGTTGCAAACGATAAGAAACTCTGATATTGCCAGGGAGTTTTAGGGTGGGCGCTTAGGCGCTGATCAAAATTACGCCGAATCGATTTCGAAACAAAATCTAAACCTAGAGTGTCAAACTTTTGAAGTATCAGGAATACTACTGGTTGGTATTTTAAGTATGGCTTAATTCATTCTTGCATAGCACATTCTGTACATGGGGTACATTGATTTGATCTTTCACAGAGTTATCTTTTTGAAACTAGCCCACATGTAACAAGATAACAATACACTGCACTTTGCAGCAGCTAGGTTTAAGAGAAGTACAATTTGAGTGTTACGCCTATTAGTAGTCGTAAGTAGAATTTTATTACACTTTACCTCAATTATTTGTATTTGTACTCTATTTGGTACAGAGGTACATATTTTTGACTTTATAGGTATTCTCATAGCTGTATATTGGCCGGTTTTTGATGTTTCTCATTCATGTCTAGTTGTATTTTAATGGTAATAGGTTTTGACAAATCAACTGGAACAAACATGCTGAACGGAATGAAGGTATTTTGGTAACTATCCAAAAATTTATTTATAGATGTTTTTGTTTAGGGACTCTTGATTCATACCTACTGTTTTTGTATGGCATGAACACAAACAGCTAAAAGCTAGTTTGGATTACATGAGGAATTTTATATTTTGATAAGAGAAGGAACCACTTGATTTAGTTTGTTTGGTTTTTTTCTATGCAATAAATTTAGTGAGGCTAGCTGCAATTCATATCAATATTTTCAGTATTCGCTATAATTATGTACCAAGATTGTGATCGACATATTGTAACTACTGTAAGTACATACCAAAATGAATATTTTTAATGATTTCATTTTTCAAAATAAAAAAACTAGCTCAAAATGAACCCTATTTTTATTTAAAATTGTTACTAACTATTGCTAAAACTAGGTAGGCACAACCTACCTAGATTACTTTTTCAATTGTCTCTTGGCATCTTCAATTCCCTCTTTCATGTTTTTACTGAATTTCTTTAGGAATGAAACCAGACTGCTGACTTTTTGAGGGTTAATATCATCTAATTTCTCCTTTCCTCTGTAAAATATGGAGACTGCGAGCTGAGCAGCCCGCCTCACCGGATAAGACTCTGCAAGCCTCTGCACCAGATGCTCATTGTTAGCCAGGTATCGGAACAGGGCACGGAGAGGCATATTAACAATCACTTGAATGATGTTTCAAATGAGCACATATTACGATACTTCTGCAGTAGTTCGCGCTTCAGTCGCAACTGAGTCCTTAGAATTTCAAACTGTTTGATTTGATCCTGCTTGTTGAAATCAATACCAGGTAATCGCTTTATCTGAAATAATACCACAAGGCAATGACATGACAACCAATTCAGCACACCTGCCTACCATAACAAAGCAATGCTTGTTGATGTACCTGTGAACGAGCTACTTCCAGTTTCTTTTGCAGTTCAAGGACTTTCACACTGCACTCTTGAGACTCCCGAGCTTTAGCAGATGTTTCATGATAGTCCCGCTCGACACTGGAACAAAACGACGTATGTCCCTACATAAGTGCGATACGAATGATGCGATACGATACGAGAGGATATGAGATAGTGTTGACATAATTTACGCTAAAAATAAATTCTATTATTAGGTAGTATGCAAGTACCTCCGAATGATTTCGTACACAATCGGCAAAAAATCTACGTCTACCTCTTGCACTGATAGTGGATAGTTGTTTTGGTCGGAATGGTCAGTATTATTTTCCATGAGTGTGAACACGACAAAAATAATAGCAGGAGACGATGAGGCGAATACTTCGTTTGTACCTTGACTAGGACAGAGCGAGCACAACACAACGAAAAAAATATTTTTAAAATACAGGAAGAAAGTAAACTCGACTCGACTCGATGAAATCAAGATGAAAATGAAATACACAATCAGAGAACAATACTACTCTAGCCAAACCACAACCACAGCGCACATACAGTAAAGGTAAGACCGCACTGGGGCGGAACGCGGAACTGCACTGCAGCGGAGCGACGAGACACCTAGGCTGAAATACTTAAAAATCATTTAGAGCACCACTTAACATTGCTCAGTCTCTGTTTGACATTACTCATTTGTAAGAGATAGCAATAATTTAAGCGGGACTTAAATTGAGTGGGGTTTGAGTGGCTTTTGAGTATTCGCCCTTTACTTCAATATTCTTTCCAAGTAAATGTACTAGCCATACCGCACAACGCGGCAACGGAACTGCACTGCAGCGGAGCGTCGCGACAGAGTTGGGCAACTAGGCAAAGTTGACGCGCTGTATCGCGTCGCGCAGTTCCGCTGCCGCTAAGTGTGATAAAGTACCTAAGCGGTGCGTCCGCGGCTTTGCCCGCTTGGTAGGTACTCAGTAATAAAGCAACATATAAACTATACTTCTCGTCAGTTCCCGTTGACTTTATAGCGAGATCTTATGTAGGTACCTACTACCTACTTACCTACCTACTTAGCTACTTCTTTAAATGTGGCTTCAGAGGCTGATATTTTTTACCTAGGTACGCTATCTCCCTTCCTACTTACACCTTTCGTAGGTATTTTATTTTTTGTAAGGAAATGCTCGGTACCTACCTAAGCTTGAAACAAACCAGTTTTGCCATACAAACTTTAACAACTAATAGCACAGCGAATTAGTGTTGAGCTAGTTTTTTTAAATACAGTTCTTATTTATTTAGTTTGATGAATATAGGTACATGACAATTTTGGTATTTATAACTTCAAAGAATACGATTTTGCATACTAACGTTTAGGCCCAGTTGGACCCAGTCAGGGGTTAAATTTGTTAAAATCCCGTCTTAGCGGGTGCCTACGCCATGTAAAGAAAGTACATTCCAAATTTTAGCCCTAGCTTTAGCGGAATGTGATAGGTAAGTCAGGTCCCTCTTCTTTTATATATATATACATATACCGTTCACACCAATTTCATCCATCGCGTTCAGTCGTTGCCAACCGACTGAGAGATAAAATGTCGCGCTGCTGCAGTTCTAGTGCGTTATACCGAACTACATTGAAAGTGTCGCGTCACTGAGCTGGAGTGCAGTTCCGCCTCAGTGCGGTCGTACCTTAATGGTAGCTAGGTAGCTAGTGTCAAAGACTTGCTATAGATGAAAGCTTGTAACAAAAAATTAAAAAAACACTTTCCAGAACACCCGGGGGGTAGGGTAGAGTCAGTGAGGGTAGTGCTTCAGCCCCACAAGTATCTCTCAAGGACACAAACAATATAAAAAATCTACATTTTTATTTAAACTAGGGAGATATAACTTTTAAGTGGAAACACTGTATAATGTTGTTTTACTTGGCTTGGTAAAAGGACAAGCCTCCAGTGCCGGTACAAAATTTAAAAAAAAACACTCTTTCTCTCTTGCTTTCTTCTTTCTTTTTCATCAATATTAGCTTTCTCTGTCTCTCACAGGAAAAAACTACTCTTCTTTCTGTCTCGTCTGGCTGGGTCCGTCATTTTTTGTTGGATTATGTATGGATTTTGTTGTTTGCTATTAGTTCATGTTTATTCAAAAGTATAATTTATACATTTGCCTAGTTTAGCTAAATGTAAATCATTTTAGTAGAGTTCATATTATGGTCCTGTGGATAACCTTATCTGTAAACAATCAATATGGATGATTCAGGTTCCTCTGACTCCTGGAACAAACTGGTGATATCAAGTGGTACTAATCAATGGATTTCTAACATTAAAACTGAGCGGACGGATGATGCAGATATAGCCGAAAGGACAACAGCAGGTTTTTGTTTAGATTACGACCCTTTCTGTGATCTTAAGTCGGAATCTGTCGTAGCTCGCAAATATAGTTTCCAACCCACAAAGCCGTGTACGAGTTCAGAGCAACTGGACTTGGTTGTCGAACATAAGAAGCACAGCGAAGAAGCTCCAGATCAAAGAGCGGAGCGACTCGCTAAAATGTCTGCATACGCCGCCCAGAGGTTGGCGAATGAAAGTCCTGAACAGCGCGCAGTGAGACTTAAACGCATGTCAGAATATGCAGCTAAGCGGTTAGCTAGTGAGACAAGTGAGCAACGAGCTAAACGACTATCACGGATGTCTGCTTATGCAGCCAAGAGGTTGGCTAAGGAAACCCCCGAAGAGAGAAAAGATAGACTCACCAGAATGTCTGCATACGCAGCTAAGAGACACGCTATGAAGAAAATGTGTACTCCTGAAACTAAGAAAACAAGAAAATCAAGAATAAGTTCTGAAAGTATCTCAGCCGAAGAAAGTACAGCAATCATCAAATCAAACCATAACTGAGAATTGTAAAAAAAATTGTACCGTGTGTTTTATACTTTCCTAATACTGTGTGCACACTATGCCCATGCCGCTGCCGGCTAGTACGCTGCTTAGTGAGAATGAAGGCGATGTTGCGGTGGCAATAAGTCCGCGGCATTTATGCCGCCATACATTCCGGCAGCGGCATGTGCATAGTGTGCACGCGGTATATATGCCATCTTCACCTTGGGAATATGATAGAAACTGCTATTTTAGTTTTAGTGTACAGAATCACAATACTTGTTACTTTTTAAGTAGGTATTTTAGCTGTAAATTTGTGTTAGGCGGAGTGTATTTACCTATGTATTTTGTATATTTTATAAAAAAAATTTTTTTTTTCAATTAAGGTTTCAAATAAAATTATAGGATTGCCTAAATGTCTATTTCCTTCAGCCATTTCATTAAACTAACCTTATTATAGAGCACCTAGTTACACAGGTTACCTACCTATGTATAAATGACAGGGAGGTTCTAAAATTATGTGATTAGTACCTTGCATTTTAAATAAATAATACAGCTTTACAAAACACTTATAACTTTATATTTTCATCAGGCTTAACTAGATACCTAACAATAGATAATTGCACAATATGCTGAGATAATAATAATCATAAAAGAAGAGGAATGTTCCATTAATACAATCTGCCGAACATACAAGATATCCTGATAAGAAAGGAAGACAGAGCAACACGTGGCCACCATCTCAAATTGGTTCGTGATACTACCAATACACATGTTGCACATGACTTTTTCAGCAAGAGTGGTCCACAACTGGAACGTGCTGCCCGAGGACTTTGTTACTGCCGACTCCATAAATGCCTTCAAAAATAAACTCGACAACTGGCTACGAATAAATAAAACAGTGCTTAAAAAGAGTGACTAAAAAAGGATATAAACAAATAAATAAATAAATAATTTAAAAAAACAGCAATTTTAAGTAACAAGCAATAGTGATTTGATTACGATGACTTTATAATTGAATTAATTTATACTAGTCTTTCACCATAGTATGAAAATAGCCAAAATGTTTAACTTTGCACATTACATACTTGTTTGACAGCTGCAATAATGGCTTATCTATGGGTATAGCCAAGCATCCATTACGATGATGATGATGCTATCTACCTACACCTACTATTAATCAACTAGATAGGTGCCTAATTTTAACAGTAATGGTAAACGTGTGTACAACAGTTTACAATTGGGAGCTGTTACATTATTTCGAATGCAAAAAGTACGGTACCTACGTACCTAATCACCTCTCCTGTGTATGTTTTTTATTAAATAATTTAAAGACGGAGACGATTAGCGTCAATGGCCATTTTGGCATTTTCAAATTGAAAACGATTTTCTTAAAAAAAATGCGTTTTTTTGCTTTACATTAAAAAAACGATTTGTAATAAAACGTATATTCGTCCTTATTTTCTTATAATACAGCCTTAAACATTCAGTTCAGTATTTGCACTGATTTTGAGATTCGGTTATTTAATGTTTCTTATTTACGAGTATACATAATACCTACCTATATCTGCATGCCCTACGACAAACATTTTTTTGTAAAAAGTTATGATAACCTTCACCAAGTGAGTACCTAATATTGGGTTCGGCCTTAAGTGGATACATGAGAGTCATAGATTAAAGTGCTTTAGCAAGCGGGGCGGGGCGCGCGCGCTAGTAACTGTCGAGTAGATGAACTAGAGCTGTACGAATCGCCTGACGAACGCACGCTGGCTTGCGAGAGTGGAGTGCCTGTGGAAGACATCAATTAATATTAACTACATTACACAAAGCCATAAACTAGCGTCAAATAGCAAAATTTGAGTAGCGGTTGAATCGAAAACTATTTTTCTCACACAAAAAATGCAAGCTCTCGATTTCACTTTTCGCAAATCAAACCAAATAAAACACACACACCCTCACACCCTCCCTGAATTATATGTTTAAGTGACAGGGCATCGTAGCTAGTTTAAAAAATAATACACACACACACCCTCACACCCACCCTGCATAATATAAGTGACAGGGTAGCTAGCTTAAAATAGTATAAGTAGTAAAAGCGCACACTACCGGGCATACCAGGAAGCGAAGTGACGTGGTGCGGCAACGCCCAGCGTTGTGGCGTGCATTCGCCGTTTGCTGTCGCTTCCTGCAATACACACAAATACTAAAGTAATTATTAACATCTCGTTTTGACCATACGTGATTCACTTCAAATCCTGATTGATCTTTATGACTAGCACGTACACATATTTTCTGTTGTAAAAAAATGGGACAGAATAAATGGCTTCACGACTTTATCTAATTCAAAGATGAAATAATTCAGATCTGGTAACATTTCTTGGAAGAGGCCTCATTTTAGTACCTAGTTAGTATTTCATATGAGTTCGATCGCAAGCCCATCGCCAACACCAAAACTATTCCAACCCGCAGTTTTTAGAAACAGTGCATTTTTGCGTTCTTTGTATTTTATTTTTCTTGCTGTGAATCCAGTGCTAAGTGCTGTAAAGTGACACCAACGACTATCCTGTGGACACAAGCCATTGATAGTAGGAAGATGAGCTATTAGTCCCGATTTTACTGTAGAATCTGTTTATTACTTAGATATTGATCTCTAGAAATGTCACCCAACCTAGAGATTAATCTAGAGTCTAGACTTTAGTTTAATATGTCGTGAAAAATAAATTAGTGTCAAAATACATGATAATGAAAGTGCAAATTAAAAACACAACGCGAACAAAAACAGCCAAAACCAACACAGACGACATACTACAGCGTAACAGAGAGCCGGCCTGGTATTGGATTGCTCTGTACCGAATCCGTAAACCCAACAAACACCAAGGGTGGTTTAACTAAACTAGTAGATCATAACTTAAACACTCGTTAACTTGTGAACTTGTTCTACGACGAATTAATAACGACGATGATGTTGAACTACAAAAATACGTGTGAAATGGCATACACCCATATATTCCATGTACAAGATACCCGTAAACTTTGATATCAACACCAAAAACCCATAAGTTGCAAAAAACACGTGGACGAATAAAATTGATAGGTACCTACTTATAACAACACCCGTAAAACTAGAGTTGAAACCTTTGAAAACGTTATGTGTTAAAACAGAGATTAGCATTTAGTGACCACGCAAAAGGACTAGTGTCAAATGTGCGGGGGTTTGAACAGAATATATGTAAATTTTATTGTCAGCCACAGCTTCTAATCCGACCTGTCGATGTCGCAGCGACAAGCCGCTGTTTCCGCGATTACTTCACGCTAATAAAAGTATTCTTATGTGAATTTGACTGACTTAATTGTCTTTGTCCTATCCTAACCTAACTGAATAAAACTGATTCTGACTGCCGACTCTCTGAACAAAAAGCAAGCTCTACGGTGCCGAGATCATTGCACTTACGGGGTGTTTGATCTGTTTGGGATGTGTCAGTATGGTGGCGGCGCCGTCTTCGGGCGTGAAATAGTCCGAGTCCTCGCCTGCGCCGCCATCCTCCACGCACGGAGCTGCGTGTACCGTACCACTCTTATAATAAACTTTACTTTCATTTTAATACATAAGACTTTGGTGTCTTTCGATTTGTGCTCCAATCCGATCGGGTAGGTTCTAGGTTTTTCATTAGACACAAGATGGTAGGTACAGATAATTTAAGTAGCCATTCACATAGCCATTTTAGATTAAATATCTCAGCTTTTAGAAAACTCTCATCTAAGCTATGCCTATTACATTGCTAAAATACGTCATGTCCCAAGTAGAAATATATATATATATATATATATATATATATATGGTAAATCGATAGGTATATGAACTCTCTATAATACCTATAATGCTCTTCTCTGGACATTTATTTGAAGTGCGATATTTTTAAAATGCATCAAACAATGCCAGTTAATCCGATAATGGATAAGCCGGTTTCATAATGTGCCCTAGCCATTGTCTTTGGAGTTTTTATGTGTATTGAAATATCTTTTTTTATTCTTAGAAGTGTAAATTTGTATAATAATGCTGTATAGTTATTAGAATATAGTAAAATATTTATAAAAAAAACTTTATAACAGCAATTCAGTATAAAAAGCATGACGAATAATGCTTTTGGGTACTATGAAAAACGAATAGCTTGAATATGGTAACAGAACTTTTAACAAGCTACTTAGGTATTTAAAAGTTTTTTTTTTAATAAAGAAATGATGATATTTTTTTCCGTAGGTACGCATAGACAGGATTTTTTTGATTTCTACTGACATAATTATACTATGTACTGTCAGAGTCTTAAAAAAGCTACTGTCTATATATAACTTTAAAAAAATATTGCTTACTGATCGCGCTTAGCAAGAGCGCCCAAGACAACACTGCTCATTTTACCAAAAAGAAAACAACTAACAACTTTCTTTTTTTTCCCCGTTTAGATATTGCTATTCGCCCTGCTATTTGCCCTTTCGGAAATATATCTGGAATTATTTTACCAGCAATGTGTGTTTACTTTATACCTTCACACATGTTTCGGGTTCAACCTCGAACAAGGTCGGACGTCAAAATAATTGTATTTAAAATGTAGTCTTGAGTGCTAAGGCTAAGTTGGTTAAAGTTTTCTCTAACAAAATTAAATAGACGAATTAAAAGAGAAATAAAGCGATATACTGACAGTCGCGGTTATCCGGTTCCTCAGTGTCGGTATCATCGATGTGCGCCAGATGCGGAGTGGCCAGTCGCAGCGCGCTGTCGGCTTCCATGTCCACTTCCGGTTCCGGCTTGACCGTTTCCGGTGAGAGAGAGAGCGATGATGCATGTTTTAGCACCTGGGAAAAAAGGTATTCAGTCAGTAGGCATCACGTCACGTTCACGTAGTATACATGTATCACCTAGGAATTTTCAAGAAAAGAATAAATAGGTGAATTATAGCTAAGCGTGCTCCACCCTAGGCTGCAGCTACACTTACCACAAGGTGTGCTGGCAGCCAAATGATTAGCTATAGCTCATTAAAAAAAATACGTAGGATACACACCCCGTTCACCTGATGAGTAAGGAGAGGCGACAGTCTCTCTGTCTCGCTGTCCAGTTCGGGTTCAGTTTGCACGTCGGATTGTATCTCGTGTGTTACCGACGGCAAGACATGTGTGTCGCGCTCTTTAGACACGTCCTCTTCAGAACATGAGGCTTCCAGTGAACGCCGGGACGTGTCGCTCGGGAGATTCAAGCTGAGAGATGACTGCGAAAGAAAAATATTATTTTATTAGCTGGTGTCCGCGACTTCGTCTTCGTCTGTGCAGGATTAGAAGTGCAATTTGCCATGCGAAATCTTCTAGGCGCCTCCAAAGAGTTTGCGTCCCGTTGGATCCCGTTGATTTTCCGGGATAAAAAGTATATTTTTATTATGAAATAACTTAACTATGTCTGATATAAAAATAAATAACTCACTTTGGTGATATGGTTCGGCTTGTGGTTGTAAAGCAAGGGGCTGTCCACAGCTGCCTTTTCCTCAGCGAGCTTACCTTGCTCCTCGCGAGCCAGTAGCACGGACATACGGAACTGAAATAATAACATCATAATATTTTGGAAAGTCATTTTCAGGTTTGCAGAAACATCTTCATTATAGATGGCTCTTGTACACTTCAACACCGACAGATTTTCGTTGCTACCGATCTGTATATGTAAATAGAGTTCGGCTGGGAAAGTACTACAACCGCACCTATTTCTGCCGCCAAGCCGTGTTGTGTTGCTCGTATTACTGTGTTTCAGTTAGAAAGGTATTTACCTCAGGCGTGAGAGATGGCTTCACTCGGCCGGTAGCAGCGACATTTTTGATGTCGTCGCGTTCACCAGAACGGGCGAGGCTACTGCACGAACCACGCTCCAAGTTACATCTGTTCAGTATTTCTGCAGCCTGCTACAAAACAGTCAAAATAAAAATAAAAAAAAACCCCACCTTGGACGGGTTTAAGATTCGGACGATAAATCTTTTAAAATGGTACAAGATCCCACAAATCCCACAAGAGGCGGATTCAGGCGCTGCGCTAGGCGAATGCCGGTTGAATTGAAACTGTTTGAATTTGGGGGTAAGAGAGTAAGAACCAGAGGCGTTACATACAAAACTTTACCTGAGAAGCGGTGTCAGTGTCCGGACTCGCAATGGCGGGATGCAATTTGGGTGCAGACGAAGGCGGATGAGGGCCATTCAAAGCCTCGATCAGCGAGACCGGCTCGTAGCCTGGAGGAATGTTCTCCATACTTCCCTAAAGGGATTCAACCATTTATCGTGTTCTTGGTACGACCCAACGAAAAAACCATTACATCATGCAAAAAATCTTATTTCAGTCAATTATATAGTTGCATAGATTGTTGGCATTGGCTTTGGTTCAAATATTTAGGTAACATTTGTGCCTCTGAATTTCTGAAGTAAGTCTTACGTTCTCTATATAGGTTCAAAAGATAGAGCACTTTGCACACTTCTAACAAATTGGCTCGCACTTATTCAATGTGCATTACTTTGCTATCCTGCTCAACTGTGTCCTGATAATAACAACAATAAACATAATTAAACATTTTATAGCATGCTACACAGAATAAATCAATGGTAGACCACCCAATTATTGGCACATTATAGTAATTACCGTACGGCCCACGATGTAATATTAAACTATACAAAAATTTTGAAAATTTATTACCTTAAAATTATAAACACATCGATCAAACTGCTAGGTCACATTATTTGTTTCCACTTTTATAAACTGCCTGACATTTAGTTTTATTTTATGAAAAACTGTAGGTACCTATTTGAATAAAGATACCATAATGCAAAGTTTATTTCAGTCCAATTCGCTGAAGGTCGTGCGTATTTGCGTGCGTGCCTCCGCTTAGATGTAAAGCAAATGATTTGTTCATCTTTGTTTCATAATTTTCGATGGTGGCGCTTCAAGTTGGTGGAACATCGTTCCTGTTATCAATTAGTAGGTATAAGTGTAAAGTTCACCGCACACCCAGCCACGGTATTCGGAGTCAACACCAGGTTTGTGAGTAGCAGGGTGTATGTCGTGAGAGAGGGTGTGAGGGTGTGTGTACTTACGTCGGGTGTGTGATGTGGCGGGGCGGGTCCAATGGGCGGCGTGCGACGCTGCAGGGCGCGGATTTGAAGGAGAGCTCGGAAAGGCGCTCGGCAAATAGGACAGTTGTTCGCCTGGTATCTGTTGATTCAATCACTTGATAAGTAACAAAATAGTAGCATCAGTAGGTATGTCCTACATAAATGCTAGGAGCCAAATAAGTTTATCGCCATTCTTGTAAGCTTTGGTCACATGTTACTGGCATTTAGTACCTATGTAAAATAATCTTGTTAATTTATCAATAAACAATACAGTAAACATATAAATCTCTAGTTTTCATAGATCATCTCCTAGCCTTTGTAAAACTGGGGGCTTCTCTTGCTATGTCAAAAAATTTTCACGCGCTGCGCATAAACCGTCACCTAGGGGACAGTGTAGTTGCTACCTACACCTATGAATTCCAGTGTAAAAGTAGTGTGGTGCTTACCTAAGTGAGTCTGCGCAAGAGTTGCAGAGGCATAGATGTCGGCACGGCAGGATGAGTGTATCCCGAACGTCACACATACAGATGACGCACTCCGAGCCACCATCTTCGGTCTCCTCGTCTGAGCTCGGCTACACATTGCATGTTGTTATAGGCATGATTACTGTTCAAAAATTGCTGTGAAGTTCTGCACCGTTATGTAGCATGTAGAAATGTTCGAAAAACAAATACTTTCGACACAGGATAAAAAAATAATAATTGCTTAATTAATAATATAAACCAGCAAATCTTGTAGTTTAATAATCGATTGATACTACACGTTAAAAGCTCCAACACACTATTACATACTAGCAAGTACACATCACAAAAATAGTAGTAGGTACCTAAGGTAGGTGTAAAGTAAAACATACCTTTGTGTCCAAGTTCTTGTTTTCAATACCGTATATCTCCTGCAAAAGGTAACAAAGTCCATCCACAAAGAGTTTTTGTTTCAGTGCCTTTAACACGTAAGTGCCGTCGGAATGCTTTTCCACCACAGCAATGGTCGTGTGAGACTGTCTTATTTCTGAAAATAGTAAGTATGACCCCTTATTTTTATGCCATGATTAAAATAGCAAATTGATATTATTATTCTAAAATAGGTACTATGATTTGTCGTGTAGCTGGTTTTGATGTGGGTGTGTCCATGTGGGTGTGTCCGTGTCCATTGTGTGTAATACACTCCTGTACAAACTTTTGTATGTGGCAAACATAGATGTTTGTTCTTGTCTGGGTGTTACTTTGTGATGAAATACCTATGCATCTACCAAAATAATTTATATAAGTATTCTATCAGCAATATAGTTCCCATAGTAAAAGCTCCGCTTAATTTGGGACTAGAGGGCCTTGTGTGAAATGTCCAAGGATATTTATTTATTTAATACCTTCCTGCCCCTCATCTACCACACAGTAGATAGCGATAGGTATGATCTCCCTGTCAGCGTTGTAGACCAAATCTTCCTCTGCATGCTTGGAGGGGTCAAACACATGCAATATCTGGCAAAACTGCTGGTTAGCGCCTTTTTTGTAGTGGTATGTTTGTGAGTTCATTGTCGGGTCGCGCGGGTAATGGCTGCAAAAAGTTATTTTCCATATTTCTAACAATAATAATATCAAAGTATCAATAACCAAGATAAAGGCAGCCATTAAATTGAACTTGTGCTAGGTGCCCACATTAATGATTATTGATTCAGGTTCATTATAAATTCTGAACATTGGATTAAAATGTAACTCTGTCACTGTTTAAAATTACCTGATATAAGAGAGAGCAATAATTTTAACAGATGAATAAAGTTATGCAACTATTATAATATAAGTAAGCATGTTAGTAGTTGCATTTAAGTTCATTATGGAATAAAAATATAATTAGAAGTATACTTACACAACACCAGTGGGAGTGATTTCCTCAGTACAAAAGTAGAATATAGTGATAGCGCATCTCACATCACAGTCAAAGGTAAACTCAATGTTATAGTAAGTGCCTTTCCCATTACTATCTGCCAACTTCATAGTACCATCCTCTATTTTGTTATTGGAGTCAGACAGTTTACCCACCGGTTCCGGACATCGTACAAACCGAAGAGATTCTTTACGAATATTGACAAGACATTTCAAGGTTTTTGTAGGTTCATTTGACTGGGGTGGTGGATAAGGAAACTGTAAAATAAGTATTTAAACCTTATTATTTAATAGGACTTACTCTCCTCCAAGAGTTTCCCAAGTTGGGAAAACTAACTAAACTAACTACTACCTAACAAGACCTACTTTTACTATAGGTTCAAAATAACTTTATTACAAAAAATGTTACAACATTTCACACATTAAATAAATATGACTTGAGCTTGAAATTATGCTTCATCATTTGGTACCTCAAGATATACCTATATCCTCATCATCTGCTGAGTCATTAAAATTGTGTCACTACATATAATAATATGCATTATGATAATGTATTGTAGTACATCACAGTTACTCACTGGAGTAGGTTTGCTGCCAAGGAAGTTTAGATCAGCGTTTTCACCAAACAGGTATGCCTCGGGCTGTGGGGTGTCAAATCTCTCACCTCCCATGATGAAGTGGCTTCCAAAAAAGTTGCCTGTTACATAGAATTTGTGAGTTGTTGCTTTAGATCTTAGTATAATTATGTTCAATAAGCGTAGATTAGAATAGGTTTTTGTAGATAGTTTCGGTAATTATGTAGGAACTTGAAATTTTTATGAATAGTGGCTTTGTGAACTGTAGGTGGTGTAGCCACTATGTAGGTATTCTAGTAGCCTCTAAACACTGATTTTATTAGACAGGAAAAGTAATGTTTGTACTCGCCTGATCGAGGTGGATATTTGTATGCATGATTGGAAACCACATCAGCTTCCTCAACGCCAGCGTGTTGACGACTAGCTAAAGCCCCCATTTTAAACCTGGCCTTGATGGTAATGTGACATGAAATTCACAGTCTGGGTTTCCAAAACTTTTAAAATAGTAAGTTGATAGATAAATGGGTAGGTGCGATTTTATCAGGCAGGATTCAAGCAGAGAGAAAACAACAACAAAAATTTCCCGAGCGAGGCAGTCAACAACAGCTGATGAGGTCAAAGAGGGAGGGGCAGTCAGTACTAGAGATGTAAAAAATAATCGATTTTTTATTGTCGATTTTTATTTTAATATTAATCGATTTTTAATAAATCGATTATATTAATTACACGTTTAAATCCACTTTGAGAAACAGCTCGTTTATAAGCGATGGATGTAAAAATCTTGCAATATAGGACTGGACATTTATTTATTTGGTTTCTTAATTACTTACCTTGAAATTTTAAAGGAACATTGCCTTTGATTTTTAGTTTTGAATTGATTTTTTTGTATTCGTATAATTTTATTTTATTTTTAGGAAAAGAATCGATTTTTTTTTATTAAAATCGATTTAAGACAAATCGATTACTTTTGAATAAAGAAAAATCGATTTTTATTTAATAGATTTTTTTTCCATTCATCTCACATCCCTAGTCAGTACGCAGCCATTGTTTTTTTTTATACTAAAATAGACAGGCTCTAGAGAAGGTTTAATCACACTGGACATTAAATGGCGACGTATATTATATTATTTATTGATCAAAATGGGCGGCTCACATGTAGTCAAGAAACGATTGAATCTTCCTTTTGTTGTTTCAATGCTAAACCGCGCCGCCGCGCCACGCGCCGCACGCAAAGTAGCAGTGCAGTCGGCTCTATTATGTTGGCAATTGGCAACACTAACAACAAAGAATCTGTCCAACAAAAAAGACTTGGCAAAAAGACAAGCCTCCAGTGCCAGAACAAAAAAAAAACTGTCCTGTCAATTCATTTGTCACTGTCAGTCAGCTAAAAAAATCTACGTCAAATTTTGTAACTGTCAAGCAAGTCTTTCGAGCAACGGGGTCGCTTTGTGAAGGTGCTGAATTATTTTTACAATTTAATTAAATCTGTTTGAATCCACGAAAGTGTTTCTAAAAGTGTAGTGTTAATTTGTGAAAATCATCTGTGAAATAATCTAAGTTCATATTTTGGTATATTTCAGATCACAATGGGGCGCCGGCCAGCGAGATGGTAAATAATACATTCCAACCTCTTGGCACTTAATATTGGCGAACTATGTGAAATTCAGTGGTTACAATCTGTTGAAATTGTGTTTCAGTTACCGGTATTGTAAAAACAAACCGTACCCAAAGTCACGGTTCTGTCGTGGTGTCCCCGACGCAAAGATCCGTATCTTCGACTTGGGTAAGAAGAAGGCTGCCGTGGACGACTTTCCGCTCTGCGTGCATTTGGTGTCTGATGAGTATGAGCAGCTTAGCTCGGAGGCGCTGGAAGCGGGCCGAATTTGCTGCAACAAATATCTCGTCAAGAACTGCGGCAAGGATCAGTTCCACATCCGCATGAGGCTGCATCCATTCCATGTCATCCGCATCAACAAAATGTTATCGTGTGCTGGAGCTGATAGGTGAGTTTTATTTTAGTTCTAGAAATTATTGTATTAGTGATACAGAATCATGTAAAGTGAAAGTGAAATGATAAGTGAGTAATACTTACATGTAAGTACTCTGCCTGGCTATAACTTTAAAGACATTATTTTTAGTGGAAAACTTCTTCAATACAATGCCAGTTTTGCTGTGAATATTTTTATATAATTTTAAACTATTTATGCCATAGACTTAAATTAATTAATTATCATTGTAAAACTTAGTTCTACCTATTTATTTTATTAGATTTCATTTTGATATAACTGAGGATCTACAAGTATCACTGTTTAAGTTCATTTTAATTTTGCGTGTTTTACATTAGGCCACAGTCGGAACAAAACAAACAGAGCTCTCAGATCTTTTGGGTAGGTACATAAATATATTTATACTTTTCAGGCTCCAGACTGGGATGAGAGGTGCTTTTGGCAAACCCCAAGGCACAGTAGCGCGTGTGCGCATCGGACAGCCCATCATGTCGGTGCGCTCAAGTGACCGTTGGAAGGCAGCGGTCATTGAAGCTCTGCGTCGGGCTAAGTTCAAGTTCCCTGGTCGCCAAAAGGTAACTTCTTCTCAAGGTTCATACAAACAAAATCTCAAATTTCTGGCATTATTGCCAGAAATTTTCATCATCCATACTTGGCTCAGAAGGTTTCTGATGGTGAAAAGATCTAGAAAATAATGATGATGTAGGAAGAAAACAAAAATTATCTAAAGCACCAGAAATAACACTTTCATCAACAAATCATTTACAGACCATGAAAGGTTTTATTCTGAAACAAACCAGGTTCATACAGCCTAACAAAAAACTGACAACCTAACCTAACAGGATCAATCTAATTTCAGATTTATGTCTCCAAGAGATGGGGATTCACGAAGTACGACCGCGAGGAGTACGAGAAACTGCGCGATGACGGCCGATTCACCAATGACGGCTGCAACGTCAAGTACCAGCGCGAGCATGGACCCCTTGACGCGTGGAGGAAACTCCAGGCTGAGATCCTCAACGTCTAGATTATGACCTAATAAATCTTTGTAAAAAGCATTCTGGTCTTTCAATTTTGAAGATTCCTTTGGAAGCTAGTGTGCGTCACTGACGACTGAGGTTATATTGCGTGCCTAATTTGATTTTTGATATAATTTATAAGTTTAAAAAACTGGAAAAACCGACTTCAATTTGGTACGCATTCATCATCAAATGATGATGATGATGATAACAGTTCATTGAGACTGTTCTATTGATCGTAAACACCACAGGAAATCAAATACGCAGTGTCGTGTAAGTGAATGACGTGTTTTTTCGAGTTATTCTTATTTAACTGCCAAACTACTGAACTGATTTTGATAAAAAATTTATGGAACCAATCTGGAAGCATACTCTTTCAGGTAAAAAAATATTTTTTCAAATCGGTTCATAAATGACGGGAGTTCTGAGGTAACAATAATAAAAAAAAATACAACCGAATTGAGAACCTCCTCCTTTTTTGAAGTTGGTTAAAAATAGGACGATAACTCTGTTTTGTACTTTGTAGAATTTTTTGCATAGCATTCTAGAAGCTAAGCTGCCAGGGGTAGGCTGGCAGGCATCACCAATAGAGAAAATAAAGCATTCAATATTTCTTAATTTATTGTAACTCTCACAAATGTTCTTATATTATGTACATAATTATTTTTCTTACTCTGTCACCTCATGTTTTTTTAAAAAATGAGTCAATAGATTTGCATTTTGGCATTTTACGTTTTTTGGTAGGTGATGTGGATTTCCTCTTTCTTTTCGCAGTGTTTGTATCTGTTGAAAGAAGTGGAGTGGGTCTTTTATTCTGCTCTCTGCTCAACCTTTGAGCCTCATGAAAATCTGAATGTTCAGTAACTTTTTCAATTGGTACCTTTTTTCCACATTCTGGACATGCTTCTGTAGGTATTGTGTCATCTAGTTTGACTAGAAAACTTGCTATAGAGATAGATGCTACAGAATCTTTCTTTTCTGGTGGTTTACCTTTCTTAGCTTTAGTTATCTTTTTCTCTCTTATATTAGCCCTCACTCGCGATCGCTCTTCATCTCTTAGGTTTAAAGCTAAATGGTAGTCTGCATGAGTCTCGGCCATGTTCACAGGTATGCTCTTCCCGCATTCTGCACAGTTTATTACCATATCTTTTGTACTTACAGTTGGAATATTTTGTTTAGGAATCTCTGAAATGTCAGGAGCAACATTTTCATCAGGCTCTAATTCTGGTTCATATTCAGATCCCACCATTGTAGAATTCAGCAGTTTTCTCATATCTGTGACGCGGTCGACATCCTGCGGATCGTCGTTGAACAAAGCAATGCTCTGGTTGATCTCTTCATTGATAGTTGAACCAGAACAAAAAGTGTCATTGCTATTATCGCCACAACTCACTACATCACAAACAGGAGTTGTGGGCTTGGCTAGTGGCCTGTTTATTGTGAGTTGTGAAGCATCTAAATCCATACTTCTGGCGTCACTGTCTATTTTTTTACTCAGTAATCTTGCAAAAAATGATTCTTGCTTCTCTAGATCTGATTGTATTACTTTTTCTACTGGAGGCGGCGGGACCTTAATATTCGGCTTTTCTTCTCGAACTTCTACAGTCTTTGAGTTAACTTCTTTCATTTTATCTGTAACTTGAAAGAACTTTCGCATAATGTACTCTTTGTCATTAGTTTTCTTTAAACTCTTGATGTAATTGTTCTCTTTCACTGCTTTAGGTTTTTGGGTATCCTTCGATGTGCCTGCACTAAAGTAATCTTTAATTTTCTTAGTTTTCTTGACGTCGATATTGTCTTCGAATTTACCAACACTAATTCCCAGGAACTTTATAGGTGCTTTTAATCTTCGGTTGCTTTCTCCATCTGTAATAAAAAAAAAGTCAGGTACATAGGTAACTATGCAGAACAATAATTGTATTAGCTACCTATCTGTTATTTTATTACCTTTAATCTTAGTCCCTTCAGCACTTTCCATAAGTAATTCCAAAGCTTTGTTTGAAAACAGCTTTCCACACAGCTCCTCCTCAAAGGCGAAATTATAAGAGCGAGAGCTACTCGTATCGCGTCCATCTGGCATCTGCGTCGCGAAAGAGACCACCATCTGTTTCGGCATCCTATTGTTTTCTAGTGCGTCCTTATCTAATCTATCTTCTATCTCATCTCCCAGGTCTTTCAGCCATTTTCTTAGACTATCCAGATCCAAGAGAGCAGCTTTTCCTTTGAAATTTTTGCAGCAACCAATGCTTTTTGGGTTGAATTTTGCTTGTACTGGCTCTAAGTCGGTTCCTCTAGCAATATTGTACAGCCAAGTTCTAAACGAAAACAAGTTAGCCAGCTGGTGAGCATGATTACCTAGACAAAACCTTCAGCAATACACACTTTATTTATATACATACAATGAAGGTATAATTAATACAATAAGAATAAGAAGAATCGTACCCATTTTTTTCATCAAACAGGTTTTGCAGATGTTTTTCAGAGAACATTTGCAGCTCAGCCATTTTGCTTATGTTCAGTAACTCACAAACTGTGTCGCCAAACTTGCCTCCTAAGTGTTTCACCTTTTTGACTGGAAGTGTCCTGAAAATCATGCATAAGATTACATTTTATTTATTATAAGCACAATATTGATTGATACCTTTTCATTCTTATAACTAAGAGTGAAGGTGGTACCTACTTGTAAAGGATATCAATGGAATGCTTAGGCAAGACAGTTTGCTTATTTGGTTTGTTCATTCCACACACAAGTTTTGCCAAGATCTTATTGTGAGAAATGCCAGCTGAACATCTAAATCCTGGAAATAAAAATGAATATTAAAAAAATAAAAATATTACAGATTGCAGTGTTCTTCCTTGGCAATAAAAAAAAACTTGGGAGGAAGTGCTGAATTTTTTTTACCAGTTTCATTGAAAACAGCTGCTCTTATTTCACTGACAATAACGGCCCCTACTAGCAGACGAGAGGCATGTTCATAATCAAAGTCTATAGACTCTAAGCCACCATTATGAACATCTGACAAAAACATATCTACACTTTCATAGCCCAGGGCAAAAGTGTTGGGGATTTGATCAGTGTTCACTGTGTTTGGATTCAAAGTTTTAAGTCTTTCTTGGACCTGAAAGAAAAAAAAATAAAAAATGAGGGAATGCCATTTACTTCAGCAATAATATAATATAAGCTGATACCCGCGACTTCGTACGCGTGCAAAACTTTCCGCCAAAATATCTGTCAACCAGTATATGATGAACCTCGTGTCAAAGGCAGCTTTTGGTTTAGAGAGGTCAAGCTGTATCTTAGAATACACGTCTTTCATTTCAATAAAATATAGCCTATGTTTCAATCCGGAAAAAGGACTTCTAAATAGTATAATTTTCATTGAAATTGGTCCAGTAGTTTAGGCGTGATCCGCGATCAAACAAACAGACAAACTCGATTTCCGGAAACAGAATCGTTTATTTGGTAGATCTGCATATTTAGTTTATCCATATTTTTAATTTTAGTTTTTGGCTTTTATACAGTTTTATAATAGTATAGATGTGTAAGTTGGGGACTTACTGATGCTGTGATATCCAAGTAGGCTTCATCGATGGATGCTCTCTCCAAAAGCAATGTAAACTTCTGCAGTACTTTTGCTACATCTTTGCCTGCATCTCTGTATCTGAAAGAATAGTTGGTATACTTACTATGTGATATACCTACAAGTTAGTAATTACAATATACTGGATGAGCCTCAGAGGGTGGTGCAATGAGATCATAGGAAACTAATTCAGATAATATAAAAGCTATACTTAGTCTTGACAGGCGTCATGGCTCAGTTGGTAGTAGCTCTGCTCTCCGTGGTGTGGGTCGTGGGTTCGATCCCCACCAGAACAAACATTTGTGTGTTGTAAACATAAATGTTTGTTCTGTGTCTGGGTGTTTCTATGTATATTAAGCATGTCTTTACAAAAAAAAATGTATGTATGTATTCTATCAGCCATCTAGTTTCCATCGTACAAGCTTTGCTTAGTTTGGGACTAGAAGGCGTTGTGTAACATGTCCATGAATATTTATTTATTTTTATTTATCAACAACTTTAGAATGTTATTAGAAATAGATAATACTAACATACTAATATCTGCTTTTCCTCGTGAACATGGGACAGAAGGCAGTATGATTTCAGGGCATTTCTCCTTGGCTTCATCTCCTCTCATGTGTCGATTAACACCCATGGCTCTCGCCACATAGTTTACAGCAATAATCCTGGGATATAATGAAAGTGAAAAAAAAACAATAGTTTATGTAAGGATTTAATATTCCAGCATACTTTGCGAGCTGTAAGAGTATGCCTTCGTCATCGACATAACTAGGTACATGTAGGTACAAAAGTTGAATCAGGCTACCTATGATGTAGGATATGACTATTCTGTAAGGTAGGTTAGGAGCAGGTTAGGTTTCTTACCCACCACCCTTCCACGGGTTGTACTGGACCACAGCGATAGGTTTTCCAGCATATTCAGGATGTAGTTTCTCCTCTACTTGACAGTAGAAACAATCCATGTCGATGAGGACTACTACTCTGTTTTCGGATTCCATGACTAGTGATTTCGCATTTAGGTAGCATGCAGTGGTGGAATCACGAATGAGAAACGACAAAGGCTATAATCTTTAATATTTCTTCCAAGGAAGATACAAAATTACAAAGAAGAATTTGTTTGTGTAGGTACCGGGTACCGGTTTGATTTGCTTGTTTGTTTGTAAGTGTAGACGTCTGTCTTACATGTCATAAATATTGTCAATGTCATGTCAGATAAAAAAATAAAATAATTGTGGGCAACACTGCAAAGGCCTCACGAGCGACCTACTATAGGGCACGGTAACTACCTACCTAGCAAGCTCGTATGAATTAGTGGCCAATAACTGGTGACGGAGTTCTTAGGCCGCCTTAGAGCCTCCGTCGTGGCATAACGACTGCTAGATCCGGGAACGACAGTTTAACGTGCCCTCCGAAGCACGGAAGCGCTCAGATGTAAATGCCACTAACGGTCACCCATCCAAATAGTGACCGCACCGAACTTAACTTAGATAATCAGTGAAGGTTGGCTAAGCAAGCTACGCCACGAGCGGTTTAAAGGTTTCAAGGGCAAGGTAAAAAAGTGGCAGGGTGGAAGAAAAAATGATGTATTCAAATGCACTTTATTAGAAACCTTGCCCAAAGGTATTATTCCATTTTATATATTGACCTAAATCATCCTGAGACACGCTGGGCTTCACTCTCTGCAGTGCGTTTATGAAGTCTTGAAGACATACTGGCCGTACCTTGAATTAAAAAAAAAAATATTTAGGCCGGTTTCAGAGCTCGACCGACCGTCGGTGCGTACGTCGGTCGCGCTTGTCATTTGTATGGAAATTCACGCGCGTGCCGTCAGCGTAGCTGTGTACGCATTCATAGACTTGCATAGATATAGCTACGCCGACGTACGGTCAGCGCTGACTGTCGGTCGAGCACTGTTTACAGCCGAAGGCATAGATTTTTGAATACCTAGTCCATGCTCACCATAATTTTGTAAAAGTAGGTATTGTAGGTACCTTATTCCTATCAATGGATACGATCTGAGACAGCGGCACGGCTCGTATCGGCCCCATGGCAGCTTCAGAGCAGAGGGATTTCATGTCTGCGCCGGAGTAGCCGTCAGTTAGGTGAGCCACTTCCAGTACTTGTGATGGAGTTAGATCATTGTTCTCAGTCTTTAGTAGGTTGATGATTATTTGCTGGCGGGCCTATTACAGATTAACAATAATAAAAGAGAATAAGGCTAAAGCACAGCTTAGCAAGGTGGGTCAATTTTTTTGGCACAAAAATAAAAAATGGGTTTTTTAATATTTTTTACGTTTTCCGAGTATTAATAATGACCATCGAAGGCGGAACGAAAAGATGTTGGAGATTGCAGCAACTTTTAAAAAGAGGAGTCATATATTACTTTGGTAATTTAGTTGATAAGTGACCTAGCCTACTACACACCTCGGCCTCAGGAAGGGGGATGTAGAGTCGTTTAACTAGTCGTCGCCGAGCCGCCTCGTCCAATTCTTGAGGCCGGTTGGTGGCGCCTACTATTAGGATCCGATCTTCGTCACCTGTTCAAAAAAATATTATTCATTGAAAAATATGTTAAAGTACTCTAAAATAATAGTCACATGGATAGTCGCGATAACAGATGACCTCTGTAAGTTCCCGCCCGCGGTTTCGTTCGAGTGGCTACCGGATAAAACGTATTTCGTGTCACGAATTATAATATTCCAAGTTTCATCCAAATCAGTTTGCCATTATGGCATATAAGTCAAGCATATAATGACGTAGACACGTAGACAAAATGTCAACGTGTCACGTCAATATCCAGACGTACGTACCTAGGCTACCTAACATAACATATACCATAGTAGGTACATACGTAGTATGTACTACCTACCAGTGGCGGCGCCGTCGAATTGAACAAGGAACTCAGTTTTGATGCGTCGCGTGGCTTCATGCTCTCCGTCGCTACGCGCTGTCAGCAGCGAGTCAATCTCGTCTATGAATATCACCTGCGAATCAAACGCTTATTATTTACGCTACATTCTACAAAATGATAAATAAAAATATCGATATTTTTAATGGTTGATTTCATCTGAATAAATATTCGATAAGCTCGCCTAATAAATTTATGTATAAGCATGAGTGAATTATTGATATCTATTTATGATGAGGGGATAAATTAATATCGAACAATGAAGTTTCCTTCATAGTTTATCAGGCTTAGGACTGTCTTAAAGGTGTCAATATTAGCTCAATATTGTTTTGAAAATTATCATGTGATAATATAAATATTCGATCACCTCCATTTTTTTATCGAATGATAGTGTTTTTTTTTATAGTTGTTTTTATTGGTTGAAAGAAATATTAAACACCTCTAGTTTCAGGGTCAGAGTACAGCAAAGGGTGTGCAGTAGTAAAAAGACTTAGAAAAATTTTGAAGAAAAAAATTATGTATGTATAAGCACCCCTTTTTATGATTGCATCCTGTAGGGGGCTTATAGAGGGATATCTTTTGTTAAGGTCATTGACCTCTGAAGTCAACCATAACAGAACTACGGGCTAATAACGGAAAAAAAAACTCTGCCGAAATTTCGATAAAAAAAGACATAGAAGAATTTT
The DNA here is from genome assembly GCA_947507515.1 of Eulithis testata. Lineage (NCBI taxonomy): Eukaryota > Metazoa > Arthropoda > Insecta > Lepidoptera > Geometridae > Eulithis > Eulithis testata. The sequence goes on from OX382197.1 coordinate 11,113,309, forward strand.
GAACAAGAAAATTATGTATGTTTAGGCACCCCTTTTTATGATTACATCCGGTAGGGGGTGTAAGGAGGGGTATCTTTCGTTAAGGTCATTGACCTCTGAAGTCAACCATAACAGAACTAGGGGCTAATAACGGAAACTAAGCGATGGATGGGCTCGCTTCGCTCGCATTTTTTATACTAACCTAACCTAACCTAGGCCTCCCTAGGTCAATCTAGGTCACCTGAGGCTATTCGATCACTCTAGGTTTGCCTAGGTCACCCTAGGCCTCTCTAGGTCACCTGAGGCTATTCGATCACCCTAAGCCTCCTAGGTCACCCTAGGCCTCCCTAGGTCACCTGAGGCTATTCGATCACCCTAGGCCTCCCTAGGCCTCCCTAGGTCACGCTAGGTCACCTGAGGCTATTCGATCACCCTAGGCCTCCCTAGATCACCCTAGGCATCCCTAGGTCACCTGAGGCTATTCGATCACCCTAGGCCTCCCTAGGTCACCCTAGGCCTCCCTAGGTCACTTGAGGCTATTCGATCACCCTACGCCTAACTAGATCACTCTAGGCCTCCCTAGATCACCCTAGGCCTCCCTAGGTCACCTGAGACTATTCGATCACCCTAGGCCTCCCTAGGTCACCCTAGGCCTCTCTAGGTCACCTGAGGCTATTCGATCACCCTAGGCCTCCCTAGGCCACCCTAGGCCACGCTAGGCCACCCTAGGCCACGCTAGGCCACCTGAGGAAAGGAGGCTTATACATAATAAAAAAAAAAATCTTCAAAATTTTTCTAAGTCCTTTTTTATCGAAATTTCGGCAGAGGCTTTTTTTATCGAAATTTCGGCAGAGTCTTTTTTACCTAGTACTGCACACCCTTTGCTATACTCCAACCCAAAATACCGTTATAAAACTTCGTGGGTTTGTAAATTCGTATTCTGCAACATCTGTAAGTCAGAGTCGGTACTTCAGCAAAAGGACATATATTATCCCAATAAAAAAATGGCCAAGGTGTATGTTTTAGAGTTTGAGAAATTTTGGAGTCTTCTAGCCCCATCCCTACTCCTGGGTCTGCTTGTGATCCCGCTATACAAACGTTGACCACAGATTCACAGATTTTTTTCAAGACTGTTAAAAATTTGCCTACAAATAATATGAATAGGTATGTATATGTACCTATTAATAATTTAACGCTAAAGTATGTACCGCAGGCTGATGGCACCCAGCCACCGCAAACAATGCGCGAACCATCTTCTCTCCGTCGCCGATCCACTTGGAGGTGAGCGACGACGCCGATATACTGAAGAACGTTGCATTGCATTGCGCTGCTACACACTTGCCTGAAACATTAAAATGCAATCACTGAATAGTTTCAAAACTGTACAAACCAACGTTTCAAAAATGTGCTTTGTTTTGTTTTGACGGAAAATTTGCAACATCTTATATTTTTCAAACCATGTCCACAAGTCCACAATGAAATTAAATATGTAAATACATTTTTGTTATTCTCACCAATCAAAGTTTTGCCAGTGCCCGGTGGCCCAAAGAGTAGGATTCCTTTGGGTGGTCGCCTGAGCCCAGTGAAGATGTCCGGCCTGAGCAAGGGCCACACTACTGCTTCCTGGATCACAGACTTTGCATGCTCAAGTCCCGCTATGTCACCCCAGCCTGAAAACAGTTTAAACTATCGGTACCTAACCTAGGCTTGTAGTAGTAGGGTGAATATGAATAATACACATCTTAGAGTCAGAAAGAGGTCAATTTTGTTACCTATTGGAGTTCCTTTGTCAATAATTTCATTTTCAATGAGTTCTATCATTTTTGGATCCAGATGTTTCAACCTCTCATCAATAGCACCATGTTCGAACTCTTGTTTTTCTCTGTAAAATTAAAAAAATTAAACCTATATCTGTTAAATGAAGCTTCATAGTTGTTTAATATTTGACTTACTCGTGAGCTCCAATCATAGGAGAGACAAACTTAGCCTTAGCTTTTCTAGTTGCTCCTAAAGTTCGCCGAGCAGCTGGGTTTGAAGCTAGTAGCTGTTCTTTAGCAGTCTTGAATGTGATCTTAGCCACATTCTTCTTATGAGCTTTTTCTTCATCCTCTGTAGTGAGGTCTGTTATCTCTGACATCTTATATAAACTTGAATTGGTATTCTGGTCAGCATATCTTTTTCGGCTAAATTTTGGCTTAAATACAATGCCGTCATTTGAGGTACATTCAGAGCTAACTGTCTGTCCAAGGAGAGAATTAGACCTTATGTCATTATTAGATTGTTTACTATAGCTGGTGGTTCCAAGCCCCAAGTTACAACGACATTCATTATGCCTGAACTTTTCAAATACTAATTTATTTGACTCTGTGCATTTCCTACATTCTGGTAATGAGGATTCAAACAATGATACAGGATCGATTGTGCTGAAAAAAGGCATTAATTTACATGGATCCAATAATAAAGTTTGTAGATGACGGGTGTCAATAAAGTATAATATTATGAAATTATACATTATCCCTGTAATTAAAAAGCTCAATGTTAGCTTGGAATAGTTACACTGCTTTGTTATTTGCATTGTCAAGCAGATTCAAATTCGATAGAAAAAGATGAAATATGGTGTAACCATTACAAGCTTACATAGAGGAACAGGGTATGTGTATGAACGAAACTTGGGAGGGTCAGGTATTTATAAGCCATAGTAAAGTTAGAATTGTCAGATAACATTATAGGTAGGTACTAAGATTTAAATGGAATGGAACAAACCTTAGCGAGCTTTTCCAATTCTTCATATTACCTTTGTCACTAGGCATCAAATTTTTGGTTGAATCTAACATGTGATCAACTGCTGTTTCACTGAGTATATTGCCAACAGACCACAAGTTATTTCGTAGAATGTTAGATGCAATATTGGAAGCTCCGCTAAAAGGAAATATGTAAGTAGTTGTGTAGTAATGGGAGTAAGATAGGTACCTACCTACCTTACTCCCATTTATAGAAGTAGCTGGGACAGTAAACTAACTTACTTCAAAGATCTATTGAACAGCTGTAAGGTGGTGTCTACAGTAATACCGCTGTTAGTATGTTCGCACATTTTGGTTTCGACGGCCACATTCAACATTCAACATACAAAACAAAAACTCGCCAAAATAAAAACAAAACATGAGATGACTTCTTCTTTTTTTATTTGGGATTTGTACTAATCTGTGGATTTGTAGAAAGATCAATAAATTTTTCATTTTTTTCATTTTCATACCTGAGTCTGTGGTCTACATAGATTTAGTATACCGTCTGTGGTCTATGACCTATCCCCATAGAAAAAAAAACTCTTTTATCCACAGACGAAGGATCAATGGACGGCACAGACGAAGGATCAATGGACAGAACACAGCACAACACCACATATTTCTTTATACTAATGAATATTCGTTTGTAATAACAATCTTTCTGAATTATTTTAGCCTTTTTACGTACACCGACTAGTCGGTCACAACATGGACACGAAGTACACAGACAGCGCGGAGTTGCCAAACTTCCTATAGCTTTCTCTTTTACTCAACGTGATTATCATAGTAATACAAAAGGACACAAGGCAATGCGTTGACATGACGGGCGGGCTGGCAACGTCTCTATGGCTCCGTCCATTATGATCCTTCGTCTGTGCTTTTATCCATGATTCCTCCCCACAGACGAAGTATCACAATTGTATCAGTATTGTGATACTTCGTCTGTGTTCCTCCCTACCCCAACAATACAAAGAAAAAAAAAAAACAGCTGTCAAAAATTGTCAAGTTGTTTGGAAGTCGGTGTGCATTTTTTATTTTAGTAAATAATTAAATTCAATGCTATGATTTACTCGTAATTATTGGAGTACAATATAAGTATATACAATATATATATCGACGCAAACCATTTAAATAAATTTAACCCGTGGGAACATGTCGAATAGACCACCAACGAGATGACTACTTCCAAGCCGACGATATACCACGAAAAACAAGTAAAAGAACTCTGCGCTTTACATGCGCTAAATAATTTATTCCAGGTAATTATGACCTTGTCTAAGTTGTTGCCGAAATATGTTCATTACCGCCGTGAAGGCCACCTAACATTGTCAGGCTGTAGGTAGTGGAGATATTTATTTTGTTTTACTGCTTACACATATTTTCAAGGTTCCTTGGTTTACCAATATAAAAGTAAACATGCAAGTATTCAGCCAGTTTTGTTATTTTCAGATACGTAATACGTTCTTAAAATCGGAACTAGATGGAATTTGCAGTCGTCTATCACCTAATGTTTGGATCAATCCTCACCGCTCAATGTTGGGGCTTGGAAACTATGATATCAACGTTATTATGGCAGCTTTGCAAAAGAAGGGCTGTGAAGCAGTCTGGTTTGACAAAAGAAAGTATGTATCTTTTTGCTTTCAGACAGGGTTGCTCTGAGCTATGTAAATCTAAATTAAATTCTTCTACTAGGACCATACATAAAAGTTTTAATTCATAATACCTATTCCACAATTTTTTTTCTATTCTACAGAGACCCTGGCTGCTTAGACCTCTCTAATATATGTGGGTTTATCCTGAATGTGCCATCAGACTACAAGTTGGGTTTTGTGATGCTTCCCTTGCGCCGACGACACTGGATCACTATCAGACAGATCCAAGGAAACTTCTACAACCTTGACTCTAAACTGGACAATCCACAGCTAATCGGCCGGGTAAATAATTATTTCCTTTTATGATGCATACTGCTAGCAACATGCAAAAACTGATTTTTATCACAAAATAAATCCTGGAAACAGAAGTTTAGGTATTATTTTTGTTAATCGACTAAAAATGTATGCTAGCTAATAATTTTTTCCCTATTATATTTAATTTTACTTTGTAGCACATTTATGTGCTGAACACATTTATGTGCTACAAAGTAAATGGATAAATATTTCATTAGTATGTAATTTTTTATTTTACAGAGCACAGACCTAATAGCTTACCTTAAGGATCAGCTAGATAGTAAAGAGAAGGAGTTGTTTGTAGTTGTAAGCAAGGAAGTAGAGGAGAAACAACTCTGGATGCACCAGTACTCGCAGAACTCACTTGACACCTGCCAGACCTCATACCCCCTTCCCCCTAACCACACCGAGAGCCCCGATAGTATATCTTCAAACTCTCCATATGACTATAGAAACAGAGATGCAGATTGCCTCAGACTTACTGAAGTCAGAAATTGTGTACTCACTAGAGATAATGTTATTTAATGTGATCTTTAGATCTGTATTTTTCATCACAGACTGTTTTTGTGATCGCATAGCAATTTTATGTGTTCACTTTTAAGAGTGTGTGTTTTATAAGCTGTTCCATTTTCGTATTGTTTGATGTGGGAGGTAGTTTATTGATCTGGCAGCATTTTTGTGCTGTTTTAGGTACTTAAAATGTTTATTTATATTTTGTTTTCTATTGCACTTTGTTTTTGTTTGCACAATTAAGGTTTAGATGGTGTTTAATTTAAATTTGATTTATGGTTTATGTGTAGTTTTGGCCTAATGTTATATTTGATAATGTATTTTAATCTGTAATGTTTATACACTGAAGTCTTGATATCTTTAGTCTTTGCATGTTTAATAAAATGTAATGTATTAGAAGTAATGCGAATAGTAAATGGTATAATGAAAATAATATTGGGGTGGTGTTATAATAATGTTATGTCGTGGCGCCAAATATTACTAACCAAACTGTTCAATATTTGATTTTAAAGATACCAAATAAACATAATGTAATATTATAAAGTATTCAACTGTACAAACTAATTTAATTTTGCACAAAGTTTATTATAAAATATAATAGTATTTTACATTTTCAAATACCAATGTTGAGTTCATCATCACATACACCTTTTATTTTTTGTAACATTCAACAATAAGTTAAAATATTTTATGAGTAAGAGATGTCCTGTCCAGTCATCATTCCATTATTTATATATGTTTGAACCCTTTTTATCATTCGGAATATTGAACATAGATTACTATAAAAACGGTTATAGTTTAAATTGATACCAGCCTGTACTGTACTGCACCTACTGCCCCATATCTGAAGAAAGCCCTCACATAAAATGTAATATATGTACCTACCAATTGATAAAAATAGTAAACTTTCATCAAACACAATTTCGTTTTTGTTAGATAATTAGTGAGACTTCCCTAGTTATCCTCGATTTAATGAAGTGCGTTATGATACAAACGATCATTTGCGTTAATCACGAGTAGAATCAGAATATTTGCATTACCTATGTATGAAATGACTGCATGAAGGCCTGTGTCCACTAGAACTAACTAAACCGTTTATTTTGTAATCTGACGTTTTACATTTGACCAAAGGTCAAACTGTTTAGACCATGGTACACACAAAAATAACTACTTATATTTAAACGGTTGATTAATATTTGGTGCATAGGCCCGGAGTATTCAGAAGCAAAGTAAAAGATAAAATCAGTCGTAGTTAGTTTATTATAGCCCCAGTTGTTGTGCAGTTGTTGTTCTTGGATAAGATAAGTCGGTCGGGGTCCAGGTGTAGTTCCGCCATGATTGCATAGATCTGCGCGCGCACTGGTGCTTCGATCTCGCGCTCTCGACCCAACACCCAGATACGATCTGAAAACATGAGATGGTATCGTCCTTGTGTTTTTCAACGAGAACGACTTGACCGACGACGTTGCGGAAGTCGGTAGATGAAGAAGGCACAAAATAGTTATTTCTGGAAATCTATAGTTACTTACCTACCTAGGTATCAAGGAAGCTTGTGTCCATGGACTTTTCATTTGACCTGCTGATGATAGCTGGCTGTGCCTAGAGACAAAACAGCTGGAAAACAATACGGTTGAGTAAAGGTCCTCTCCCCTTTGATCACGTACCCACCTAAATGTGTAAGAGTAGACCACCACTGACTACTGGCGCGTAGCTATCTTCAATAGCTCCGCTTGCTTGCACTTTCGACAAATATTTAGCTACTTGGTAACGAGTAACGACAATGCTAGTTATCTATGCCTAAAGGAGTACCTAAAACAATATCGGTTACTGTAACAGGGTTAGGTAACTACCTGCATGCGCCATACTGACGCTAGTACAAGACCACACGATCGCGAACTGACTGTAATCCGTAAAGAGAATGTTGTATTGGCCAGCGCCAGGCAGCAGCCGTCCGATGATGTACGGCATCCGGTTGTTCAGCTTGTAGCGGAACACGGACGAGCCGTTGTGGCTCGGGATGCCGAGCCCATACGTCGTCGATGGACTGCCTGTCCTGGAAAGTGAACACTGCGATTGGATGGAGTTTTAGAACTTTAAAAATAATACCGGTAGGTCTCCCAGTCTAATAATTATTTGTATTACCCAATTAATTTCGATAGTTTCTATCCTAACTGGCTATTTTACCAGTGCCAGCTTAAACTAACGTAGGTACCTAGTACTAGTTTCCAGTGATCTGATAATAACGCGAGATAATAAGTCTTGAATCGGCGACTTAATAAAACTTACCATCTATTGACTGTGTTGATGGTGAAAAGTAGAAACCCTCGTTCATTGAGCGCAACGTTCACTTCGGTACAGCTCGCTGTTATTTCCACCAGGTAGAAGGATCGCTCGACTTCGTACCATGTGCCAGTCATCTGAAATACATCAGCTCATGGTTAGGTACCATAAATGCAAGTTTGTTTGACTTTAGGTGTTGCTTTGGATAGTTTTTGGAGTTGGGATGAGGAAATAATTGAAATCATTCAGCCTTCACACCTTACAAACGGGTTCAATGACAAAACATTGTAGGCAATGAAAATCATGAATATTCAGACTAGGTACCAATATGAGGCCGAGGCGGCGGCGGCGGCGGCGTATCATATTGTCAAGCAGACACACCTCCAATTCTCAACTAAAATAGAGACGATTTTATAACTTTCGTTTCATTTCGCGCAGATAGGTAGGTATCTAGGTAAGGGTTACGTCAATAATTAACCTCACTTACCTACTGACCCACTCCGGCTTTCTTCACACGCTATGTTATTTAGGCAAAATATCTATGATAGGTACCTACCTAAATAAAACTTTATTTTAAAATTAAATACTCACCTATTACCTTTGTACAGCTAAAGAAGGATAATTATGTTTCATTCGCAATTTGTATTGAAGCAAAATATAAGATTGATGAAACAGATAAGTCTAAGTAGAGCTCCTTGCGTTACACCCAGATCGCGTGCTAATGCATCATGAGAACATCTACGTTATATTCGCGTTTCGCATAATTTACCATAGCATTAGGCAAGCCGTTCAGAATCCCAGCTCAGCTGTGAGGCGGGGTTAGGTCACCCAACTCTGGGAACCAAATAACAACGCAATACCTACATGAGAATCACTAAGGCGTAGATGTGAAGCGCTCGTGGCGTAGCTTGCTTAGTCAAACTTTATTGATTATCTAAGTTGGCCATTACTACTACCTACTAGTTTCTTATTTAGTTTTTTTTAAGATGTAGGTAAGGTAGGTATTCACAGGTAGGCTAGACTCCAACTCCGTTCTTCGCTTTACCAGGTAGATGGGATACTTTTTTTAGGAACTAAAGATCATCAACTAAGGAAGTTACACCTACCTATACTTAAGTATAGTCAATGCGCAGTGTGGAAAATGCTAGAAGTTTTTCAAGTTACAATGCCGCTTATCCTTTGCCTAGGTATAGCGCTCGTGGCATTGCGCAGCTTGCTTGGATATTCCTAACGTTCATCGCACTGACCATATGACTGCAGTGTATTTTCAGCTTAGTGTTTCCATGTTTCAAAGGGCTTGTAAGTTGTTCGTTCCTATTCTTGATTATTCACCATTGGTTATGCTATAGCAACGGCCTAAAAATTCCGTTCAACAGTTCCGTTAATTCAAACAAACTTACCCTTTGCATGTCGAAGTTTGGCAGCGGTGGATACATAGGACATTTGCCGAGTCCCGTGCTCATCACAGCCTTGATGATCGTGCAGAACATTATGAAGTAAAACCTCGCGCAGTTTACTCTAAAGTCACCCATTACCGTTGAATTTTAACACAAAAAAAATAGGTAAGAGTGTAGATATAAGAACTTTTCTACCGCGTGCTATAAAACCGTGTTTTTCCAAAGCTACGTTTTTTATGTGCGATTTGGATAGCCGTTTATCATCGTCTGCCTATGGCTTGTTTTGTAAACACAGTTGGTTTTTACTAACACAGCGGCAGTTTGTCCGGGCGCGCACTTTACACTATCGTAGTCGCGTTCATTTGATCGATTATTCATTAGACTGGAGCTTGTTTAGACGTTACGGGGCCGGGATGGAGCGAGCACGTTTCACACATCACGAGGCTTTAGATCCACACAACTTGTTACTCTACCAACACAACGTGAACAGCCCCATTCAAAGTGTTATCCTCAGACTATATTTAATTGTACTGCTGCCCTTAAAGGCTCTTAAAAAAAAGATCTCATGCAGGTCCTGTGAAAATGAATCGAGCTATTATTTTGAAATCTTTTGTCAGCATTCAATTAATTTAAATGAAAGTACGATTTAAGCTCTCGTTGCTTGTAAATAGTTCCTAATTTACATAAAAACATTTAAAAATGAAAACGATTCAGTAAGTGACAGTGCATATGTAATAACATTCTTTTGTGGCGAGGTCATCCATTGGAAGACTACAATTAATTATTTATAACGTGCTGTTAGCCTATCAGTGGCACTAACAATCAAACAAAACCTTTCTTTATACAATTCTATTGTCCTTATTCTTATAAAATTATACTAATAAATATTAAAATATCACAATAACAGAATAGGTGCTGCAAGTAGATTTAAAAAATCCGAAAAGCCAATCCAATGTGTATCAGTTTTTATAATAAATATTGCAATAAGTAGACAAAATAAAAAATACCTTTCAGGTTTGCTTAGCGGAAGTCATTCTATAGCTTCATACAAAATCTATATGACTAAAACCCTATATAATATTTTTTGGGAATGAACATAGGTTCCTAATGCTAACGTTGATCACTGTTGATCTGAAAACTTTTCTACTTAGCTAAAACACTGACTGTGCCGAGATCCGTATTCACAAAGCCAGATTTTTGTGAAGAATAAATCACAACTCACAACACTTCACTGCTTTACGTTGATCGCAATATCCGACTTCTAATTCACACATCACCATTTAATATTGAGCGCAATGTCCGACTTCTCAACAGCATGGTAACCTGTATGAAGCATCGCTTTAGCTTTATCAGAGTCTTTACCGTCCAACCACTCGGCGTAAAGTTTACGGACGAGTTTGTTCTCGCTGGGGGTTGCTAGTGGTAGCGAGGAGTATAGAACATCTAGTTGTGAGACCAATTCGCGACCGCTTTCGCCCACTGCGGGTCTCACTTGAGCGCCTCCGTTTAGACAGCCTGCAAGAAACAACGGGAAATTGGTCTACGCACGACAGGTGTCCTGATGTTTAGGAGCTGCTGCTGTAGTTAGCTAGTGGCAGATATGCTAACGCACCCGCGGTTTATATCCCTTCAGATATTTAGGGTACCTACTCGAGATCCTATTACAAAGTACTCGATTTTCGGGTTATTTTATTACGAAGATTGTATAGTATCCCAAAAGTAATAAATCAACTGGGACCCACGAACCAAGTCTCCTTCGTTCTAAAAATTCTTGAATTGCCAAAATACTCAAGTGCAAAGGCACGTCTTTGACCACAGAATAGGATGACTAAATGTTAATGCCTTCGTTTCTCATTTAGCGGAATAGAACTCCAATTAGGTATTATAGCCTCAAAAAATCAGCGTAATTTATCCTAATTTTTTTTTAGATAACTAAAATGAATCCTTGTGCATTACAGAATAAAGCTGCATTCATCAGACTGACCTGATGGACACGCCATGACCTCCACGTAGTGGTATGGCGACTTGCCGCGCTTCAGTTTCTGCACCAAGTTCTGAATATTTCTGAATCCATTTGCGATTGCGAACTTCAACACTTCTTTACCATCTTTTTCTAATGTTACTTCTCTGAAGTCTGGATTCCTGTAGGTAGATTGACTCCAGTTTTTACCCTCGACCGAAAAAGGTGTGTCAGTCTGTATGTATGGCCGCGTAACTACAATAGTAGGGCCCTGAATTGACAGCAGTTTTTGGTTTGATCTGGAATGGTCTTAGCCATTTTTGAAAATTGGTGCTTAGTTAAGAAGTTACTCATGGCTCTGAAAACCAGTTATCTCATCTCAAAGTATTCAGATCTGCTGAACTGAAATTCATACTCCAAGGTCTGTTATTGATTTATCTGATGATAATCCTAGAAATAAATAAAACCACACCTACCTCAAATTCTTATAAGTGACCTGCGCATCACATTCCCCGAACAGCTGTTCAGCTGCGTATAGAAATATCTGGTCTGCGTAACCCCCGGAACCCGATCCTGTGTGTCTGCGAAGCCCTGGGGTCGCGTCGGAGCCCCACGGCCAGTCTAGTTCAATGGATGGAGAGGAACTGAGGCATTGGCCTGTGTTGGAGAGCATCTGTTCTAGCTCAACTGCAAGTACAGAAGAAATAAATATAAGATAGGAAAACAGGCTTCCGAAAGTCCATTCTTGACCAGATGCAAAAAAGTGTATAAGTTGAACCAATCTCATGAACAATAAAGGACAAAGGAACAATGGATAGAAAAGGCTTAAAGTGATGGCACTTGGAAAACTATCCTGTTGTATTCTTGAGAAAAACCATTGATTTTGTAGTAAAATAATGGGGCTGATGAACTATGAACCCGAGCTATAAACGAATTCACTAATAAAATCAACTAAATATGTACCTAATCAATCGGTTATTGCTTGTATCCTGACAAGCGAAATCTCTTCAACTCTCTCAGGACGTTTTTACTAGGGTTTGTTTGATTTTCTTTTGTTGCTAAAATATTCGGAAGTAATAACTATTATTCTCAAACTCACTTGCAGTAATAACGCAGTCCACATCATGACAGTTCAGTAGTTCACTGTAGAAGTCCTCTCTCGAAGCCTCGAGTTTCTTATCATAGCACGGCATAAATGTCACGTGGTACACGGATTCCGGAGCCAGTGTCCTACTTTGTGCCAGGTGATGTTTGACCAGTGAGCCCATTATTTGTTGAGGGGACTTGGTGTACGAAATGTAGGGGAGAATGAAGGTACCGTGCGTTTTCTCCGCGTAGCAGACCCAACCTGGGTAAAGACGCATTTTCAGATTTTTAAAAAGAGACGCGATTGACATTGCGCTATTGATTTATAGCGCTATTGATACAGTTGTTATAAACAAACTTTGAGATTAAAACTGCATCGTCGACCGCATCATCACGAGACAATGGTTGATTTGTATAAAAAAAACCTTTTTTTAAACTACTAAGTATGTAATAAAAGTCGGACTGATTTTTTACTGCCTCACTATGGTGGTCTATATAACTCTGATGAGGTTCCGGCATATTTTTAATACGGCGATGAAGGTCGGATATCGAACTACGAGTTTCGTAAAAGCTCTATGTTTCTATCTATTGACTGACGTGAAGAGCAAGATTACTTACGGAATACTCTCGCTATGCATATAATTAAACTTAAACAATGAAATTGGTCATAATAAATATCTAGGTACCCACACCTATTAGTACAAGTCTACTTTTAAACTCTCGCCTGCTAAACAGAGATCTTATCTATATAGGATTAGGATAACTAAAACTTACCAGGACAAGAGCTAGCGAGCATGGGTAGATTCTTGGCAGCAGGATCGTTCTCTTGGTCTCGGTACCTCTGCAGGAACTCTTGCTGCGCTTCCAGAAGGGCCAGGTCCTCAGCCACTGTCATATCGAGCACCAGGTCTGCCCCGAGACTCTTGAAGTACCCTACAATCAAATTAAATAATCATCTGATCGCTCGCCACAATCGGCTGATAACTGGGGTCATCACAATGATGACGCAACATACAGAAATACAGTCACAAAGAGAGAAAAGAAATGTAACAGGAAGTGGGTAGGCATCATCGATTAAATTACCTGTTAGTTTCATAGTAGCCTCTTCAGGTGACAGTTTATACCTAGCAGCTAATGATAGAGTAGGCTGTGGTGACAGAGATATCACAATGAGGTTTACATCTTTGGTAACTCCTTTATTGTCTGTGTACTTCCTCTCGGCAAACACACTGCAACATTCAACACACAAACCACCTATGTAAGTAAGTAGATAGGTACTCTAAGAATTGTGGGATACATGTGAAAAACCAACCCGCAACAATCCAGATACCACATTAATCGCTAATACTTAGTAGGTCATTGAAAGCATCCACTGTGAGCTTTGTATGACATGATGTTAATGTTACTATTTAACATTTGGAAAAAAGCTATATAAATAAAACTAGAAATTTCATAAACTTACCTACCTACTGCACCCTAAATAATTCTTAAATAAAGGCAAATTTCCTAATTATGTTATTAGTACAAATCATCATAATATCGGTCAGCCAACTGTGTTGGTCAAGCACAAACCATCATCATTTCAAATACCAAATTGGTATGCTAAACTATACCATAATGTCTATCCACCTATGTTTGTTCAGGTGTAGCAATACAAAGGAATGAATGTTATGAACCTCAGTAGTTGCTCCTGGCTCTGCTTGGTGACCAGCACACTTTCAGCAGAAGTAATGCATCCGCTGCAAGCAAGACAGTCTGCCAATGTAATCTCAACCTTTTGCAGCTTCTGTTCTTTGCCAGACGATATGTCAAAATAACCATCTTCACCTATCTTAATTTTGGCCCCTGTTTTAGTATTCTTCTTCTCAATTTTCACTGGTTTTATGCATTCCTGTTGGAAAAGTAAAAGTTTAAAATCAGTCAGTTGGTTGGTAGGTATAGTTTTCCCTTCTGCGCTCTATGTAAAGTGATAGGTTCAAAAAGAACAAAAATTTTGTGGAGTGAATGGAAATGAACATAACTTGCGAGCCGGCGGCGGCTGCATGCAAAGTGCATATTTAGCTAAGAGGAAATTGCAGGTTATGTTACATAGGTAGACTGGTAGTACCTGAGATGGCGTGATGAAATCATCAAGGTCCGTCAACTGTAAGGCACCACTAAATCTAGAAGACATGATATTTTTATTTACCTCTTGAGCCTCGCGAGGCCCTTATGGGCCGGCGCCATTTTGTTTACACTTTCCGACCACAGATTTTATAAATACCTTGTTTTTATTTCTAATGATCTCGGCTCAGGATTTAGAATAAACAACCTATCTATCTGTCTTTTGTAATATTTGGAATTAGTAGTTCCAAATTCAAATTTGAAAATATTTCCGAATTTTCCGCCATTTTCCGGAAAATTATTTTCCAAAAAAATAAATTCAAAATCAAATACCTCTTACTATAAACAACCTTGTTTGTTCACCAGAGAATGACGCAATAAATCACTCGACCTAACACTCAAACACTGAAACAATGTCAACAATCCACTTGACCTTGGATACGGTCGGGCCGCCCGTCTCAGGTACCCGAGCGGTGTCGGATTACACGCGTCACTTTTTGTTTACGTTTTATAAAGAGTTTTATGTTCGCCGACAAATGAGTTTTGTGGGTAGGTTTTTTCAACCCACAGACAGTGGAATACAATGGATGGTGCTAGTGGTGCTTGAATTCAAATATTTATCGAAAAAGTACATATTTGGTTATAAAGTACCGGGGCTCAAGAGGTTAATGCGATATCGGAAGATATGGTTTGTTTCTAAAAAACTTTAGATTTAAAAAACAAAACAGTCCCAAGAAAATAGCAATAAACAAACACCATCCATCCACGCCACGCACAACTATATCCAACAACACATGCACAGCACCAGCACGAAAAACAGCTGATTTGTTTTTTTTTTTGAAGACATTGACAGTTTTGTTAGATTTTTTTTTTCTTTTTTCGCTCCTCGGAGCAGGCTATAGTTTTAAAACCATACCGCCGCCTAGTCTTACGTTAATAGATAATATTGAAACTCACATAGATATTGTTGCCACAGTCCTACTACTGTAGAAACTACAAAAGTAGAAGATTTCTCCTAAACTAGATTAGAATTAGATAGGTACCTAGCTCAAGCATAATCCTTTTTAAATCTGCCAATAGAAGAATATACCATTTTTGCCATGCCCTAGTAGATTGCAGTCTTGAGCGGAGATTATAACTCTTCGTTAAGTGTCTATATATACCTACATCAGAAAAAAAATACTGTTAATATCAGGGAGGAGCATCTATGGTGATGCACGGAACACTAATGGTGGATGGGTGGTGGTCACCGAACACCTATGTGGTGGTGTGGTCAAAGAATATGTAATAGATACTTAGTGTGGTGGCAGCTGACCGGCTACCATATAGATGTTCGGTGCCGGCTACATCAGTCATGCACTGAGAAAAATCAATCACATCTTCCCGCCTCTGTCGGTTTCCAAGGCAACGCGTAAACAGCGGGGAGACGTCGCGCCGGATGGTCGCGTCGCATCGTGTTTTATCGTTACGAAAAATATTGCCTATTTACACGTTTTGAAGTGCTTTTGAGTGGATATTTCAAATAATGGCTGAGGAAGGTGGAGCAGCAGCGCCCGGGGCGGCAGCTGAAAAAGTTATACACACATATCCTCTTGTTAGGGTGAGTTTAAGTTCATATGCGGGCGGTAGGTAGGTACACTTTGAATACTTTTCGTAGAATATAATTAATCCCTCTAGCTTACTACAAAAAATTAACGCCTGCTTGTTAATAAGTGCGACGCATCTTAGAATAGGTATACATAATCGATCGATAACCTTGGGAGGATAGATTCAGAGTTATGGGTTCGATTTTTACGGTAGGTACCTACCTACCTACCTACCTACCTACCTACTTACTTTCTTTCTGTGTGTATACTGTCTGCATATAGAAAAGTGATATTTTTCGGTGGAGTCAAGGCCCGATCAAGAGTGATCGTCGTGAGCAGTGGAGCGTGACAGCCAGCCACCGGAACACCATGGCATATTCAATTTAATTAATATTATATTACTATCAAACATTTCAAGATTTCTTTTAATTCTGTGTCACTCCAACCTTACTGAAACTTAGGTATACTACCTCACTTACCACGTAGTAGGGAGGTACCTAATCAACATTGCCAAAATTCTGCATTCAAAGTTTTGCTGTTTAACTTAGGTACAATATTTTACAGAGCTAACACACATCAGGCTCGCTTCCGAATCCCATTAAGTATGTACCTACCTACTACAACGATGGTAAATATTGATCAATTTGATTTCTATCAGCAGTAACACTACGGATTTAGCCCATAGCTTTCAGCTGTTTGTTTTGGCAGGTGGATGCAACACGCTGCCACCAGTACCTACGTATTGTATTCATAAGAACATCCATTTTCCGTAGGTAGGTATAGGAAGGTAAGGTAAGATTGGATGCTATAGGGAAGGCAGTGAACGAGCAAGGAGACTGCTATAGCATGGACTATGGTTAAAGTAAACATTAGTAGGGAGGTTAGGTAGAGGTACCTACCTATCACCTAATTATCAAGCATTGTGATTATAGAATCCTGGGAAAAACGATTAGGTAGGTACCTACCACTTTTATTCTTCTGTGTTAACTCGCAAATTAATTACATTCTCAGTAGCCAACGCAGCGATTTATATTCGTTCTTATAGCTATTTGATGAGGTACTACGTAATCATTATACGGAGGTACAGTCAACCTAAAAATATCTACCTAAGTAAATCTACCTACTTATAATAACGTATACCTAGGTAATAGAGGAGAGTCTACCATGCTATAGTAGTTCACCTAATAGTTAGTATTCAGTAGATGCCTCCGGTTAAACTAATCTAATATTATTAAATAAATAAAATAAAAATAAAATTCCCCAGCACTCGGATATGTCTGAAGAAATGCGCACGGAAGCGATGGAGCTCTCCGTGACAGCTTGTGAGAAATTCTCCCAGAACAACGAGCTGGCCGCGCGCATGGTCAAGGAGTCAATGGACAAGAAGTTCGGGCCAGCCTTTCACGTGGTAGTCGGCGAAAGCTTCGGTTTCGAGATCACCTACGAGTGCACTACGATATGCTACATGTACTTTGGAGGGAACCAGGCAGTGTGTATGTGGAAGTGCTCTTGAACTATGCGTGGGAGATGGGGATTCCATTTCAGGGACGTTTACATCCAACCACGATACAGGTGGTACCTACCTACATTATTTACCCGAATAGGTAGTATAAATATAGATTTCTATATGTACCTAACTTACTAATTATGATACCTAACTTAGCGATATTATTTAATTTGCATTTATTCATGCAACATATATTGCGTTTAGATACCTACCTACCTAGGTACATATTTTAAGTTTTTTGTTATTATAGGTAGCCTTTCGAACTAAGGTCACAGACGCAGCGTCTATTACCGTCACCAACGCCGCGACAGTGACGCTTTGGTCACTTTGGATACTCTTTCACACTTTCGCCGCACGCCGCCCCGACCGGATTGATCTATAAGCAGTCTTATCCTAAAACAATAAATCTCAAAATACAGCGACACTGCAAGCGCGGCCGAGCAACTGACGCGGGTATCTGACAACGCGGTCACCGCGGCACTGTGACGTTACAGACGCCGCGTCAGTGTCGCTGTGCTCGAATGACGATCCCTAGAATTTCATAGATTTGAATAGAACATCGATCTGTCGCTCTGTCGCGGCGTCACTGTCGCAGCGCCACTGACGCTATAGACGCTTAGTTCGAAAGGCTACCTTTAGGGAAACATTTATGTTGATTAGTAGTTAAAGATCTATCCTTACTTTTGAAATATTACAACAATTACAACACTTGTAAGAAGTCATGTTTACACGGTTATTATGCAAAACACTTCTCAGTTCCGCACGAGTCAGAGTCAGACATGTGCGATTAGCATACATGAGGAAAATTTAATTCTATTTGTTTATTTCTTCCTAACCATTATCGAATCACCTACGAGTATACTCTTATTCGGAACGAGGTTTGATGGACTATCGAAATAGCTTTAGCAGAGTGAAATTTACGGATTGTTCTAATCTCAGATGTAGCTTTAAACTTGATAAGCTGAGGCGCGTGAAAGTTATATAAACTATAGGTGGGTAAAAGTACCACACAGTCATTTTATACAAACTGACAGAGCTTCCTCCCTACTTCAATATGTCTGTCTAGTTAAACTTGCGTTGATGGTATGTTAGGGTGCTTGAAGGGTGATCGGATCTCTAATTTAGGGGACTCGTTTCGTATCGTTAACATCGAACCAAACGTAAATAATATTACTTAGTTGCTATGTTCTTTTTATTGTGTAAAATCGTTATTCAGCATCAAATTATATGATGGTAAAAAGGTTAAGAGGAGTCAAGGGACACCCGGATGGAACGAAGTTCCTTGAGGTGTTGTTTTCTTATAATATTTTCTATAAGAACCTTAACGAACCCTAAAAACAAAAACTTCCAACAATACCTAGATTAATTTGTTTCGGTTGAGAACGTACCGTAAAACGAGGCGACTTTCAAATTACGGGGCGTCTTTGATGATAACAAAACGGAAGACGGGTCCTAGAAATATCGGTATTCGTATTCGGTTTTGTTATCATCAAAGACGCCCCGTAATTTGAAAGTCGCCTCGTTTTACGGTACAGGCACACGATATTAAAAACACTTCCTGCACCAATTTATTTTATTCGAATGCCGTTGTCAAAGTTTGAAAAAAGTGTTGCGACGACTTTTGGTCTTATTTTTTTCCGTCTAGCTTATTTTTTTCGCAACGCGCAACAAGGAACTTCGTTCCAAAAATCTAAAACCCTGTCTTTTTAGGTACTGTTTGTTTCTTTTTCTTTTTATAGAATTTAATTTTTTTATATAGAATTATAACGAACAATTCTACGACGCTGATCTTGAGGTAAACAGTCGATCTCAACTTCTTATGCTGACTGTACCATACCTAGATATTCATGTTTTTTAATGACATTTCAATCAGTCTTACAAATAGGCATTTTATCGTCGCAATTATGGTACATAGAGGTACTTATTGGGGACACAATTGTTTAACATCATTAAACAACACGTGTTATTGCCCATCAATATTATGTTTGCTGTGCCAAACAAATCTGACAGGCAACCAGGCCAAGAACAGTGGGCCACACTACTTCCATCAACATTATTTTTCACATGACCAAAATGCGTCAGGGCATCAAGGTCAAGCGTGAAATAACAAAAAGCTAACAGATACCCACGTAACTCAATGCATGTACTTTTTGTGGGAAACCTTGGCTTAGAATATAATGGATTTTAATGTTCACGGGCTCATTATAATTTGAGAACGGACATTATAACTTTTGATTTTTTTAAGTATATTATGTACGTGTGTCAATTGTTATGTAATTACTAGAGTTATTTTTAGACACTGGGAACGTAACGAAGGCCATACTTAATTTTATATTTCTTTGTGTCAAAATCTCATATGAGATTATACACTAGGCACTTGATTACATTATACACTAAGCACTTAATTAAGTACCTACCTCTATGCAGAATAAATTACGAGTATTTTTAACTAAACCATTGTTTTATTTAAGCCGCTGAGAATACTTTGCACGCATGGAACGAGTTTGAATGTAGGCCTGCTACGATAACAAACAATTCAAATGTTCATACTTTTTCAAATGATTTATTATTATTAGGGATTGTTAACATCGACATAGCGCGGAATCCTGTCTCTTTATTGGGATTCGAACTAATAAACTAATTTGTTGTTTATGGCATATACTTTTTTTGAATAAAATATCTGATTTTATTATTATTTCGGTGGTTTTTCGTCTTCAAATAGGGAATAGTACAAAGAAACAGGATCCCTCTCAAATACAACCTACGTCTTTTACATAAACATTGGCACATAGAGTGATCACATAATACTCATACAGTAGATTATATTAAATCCTAACTACATTCGTACGAAAGCTAATACAAATCGTCACGTCAAAACTGTAATAAAATTCATCAACAAGTACCCAACGCAATAATATAAATAGATTATTTTAAAACAACCGTTATAAAATCTACACATCTGTTCTAATTCCGAGTAACAAATTGAATATACAACTTTAGGCACATTTTTTCAAATTCAACGTGTAGGTACGAACGAGCACTGGGTGTGGAAACTATAAGGTACCCCGCACACTGCACAGTGACACTTCTAACACTAAATAAAGCTGACTATACTCTGTGCCATGCCAGCCCGCGGCATCGCTAGCTTCAAGACAATCTAGTTTTGAACACATCAACGCGTATTGTAGCAATTTTAGCACAGTATACAATGTTCCATAGAATGGCAAAGTGCTATGCCATTTTCTGACAGAAACATAATTTTTATATTTAATAACATAGGTAAGGTATAACAGTCGTGACTTTGAATTTGGACGGGGATAAGAATTAAGAACACAATAAAGCACCTTTATAAAGATGTGACGAGCAACAAGAGTCATTATAATCTCAATAGTAGTATTATAAATTCGGGTCTTACCGATGCCCAATACTGTTTGTTACGAGTATCCGTAACATGTGCTGACCGCGCAAATATCTGAATCGATAAAACAGACCTAATCGTGTTATCTTTTAGAAAAAAAAAAATAGGACAAGCATATTGTTATTTCTGTCTATAACAGGGTTAAACTTATTTTGCCAGCTTATGTATTTACGTAATATTTTTACTGTGTGACGTATTCATTATAAAACTTAACTAAGTGAATAACAGTGTCGATAAAGTTTATATTAATCGTAAAATTTGTGTTTTGTCACTTTTATGAAACTGAAAAAAAGTGTACTTAAATAAATTGTATTCTACTTATTTTACAACTATAATAGACATTGTACATCATGAAAGGCGTTTATAGTATTTTGCTTATTCTACGTATAAACTTTACAAACCCAATTATTTAGTAATCCTATGTATATTTTCAAGTAGTGCAGAAGCAAAATATATTGGTACATATTGAGTTAAATACTTGCATATACACGTCTTTTTATGCACTGCTTGAAAAGCTACTTTTTTAACTAAAAAAAGAACTAAGAGTAAATTGAAATGTGTATAGCAGAACATAAAACGAAAGAACACATACAATGGAATGACACAGTTAAGTAGACGATCATCCTAATTTGTGACATCTCAGAAGAAAAACATTAAAAAATATTAGTAAAATACCATGAATCTTTTAACCAAGGTACCTTTTCTTCGGTTATCGGCCACAAGCTTCTTTCTAGGCGTTATATAACCTTATAAGCTCATACCAAATACGATAACATGAATAATAGATTTTTTAAATATCCCAATAGTTGACTGAGCTAAAGTTGAGTTCAAAAACAATCGAACTCAACTTTAGCTGAATCTTACGCTCACAAATGCTTTGGTTACAACTATAAATTGAACAAGTGTGGTGACTTTTTTTAATTTTAAGATAGATAATTAGAACCACTCTCATCGAGACAAACTAAAAAAAATATAATGTGCGCTCTCTCGCACAATCGTATGGAAGTAAAAAGGACGCACGATCACGGTATGTACGAGTGTATTGATTGGTCAGTGGGCGTGGCCAGTCTCAGTAGCTCGTTATCTGCGAGTTTTGCGATCAATGACGTACATTTTCTGATTTCGCTATTAGTTTGTCTCCATGAACCAACTTTTACTTTGAATTCTAGTAAATGTGAAATCTTTTAACTAATTACAATATTCACAACAATGTAACGTTTATAAATTTTAAACATATCTAACGCACCCATTATATTTGAAGCTTTTAACATATCTCGTTATTCAAGACCCTCAAGGATATTTACGAAGGGTAGGCAGAGGCAAGTCCAACTAACCCCACAGTTGTGAATACGATTGGCCTACCCGTGAGCAATATTTGTAACTATTCCGTTCCGATAAATGTATTTAATTTTTAAAACTTTATAAGACAAGTAGGTATCTTTATCAACAGCGCCGAAGCCAAAATATTAGATTCATTTTAAGGCAATTGTTTTATGTTATATAATTTTGTGAATAGTGACGTTTCTTGATTACTAATGTACAATGATTGTAAGATACAAGTACTCATGAAATTGTCCTTTAAAAATAATAAGTAAACATAGGAAGATATCTCATACACAACGTTTTTATTTTACATTAGGTTTGTATTGCATTTATCATAAAATATTCTTACAACAAAATTAATACTATTTTATTTAAACACTTAGATAAAATAATATGTTCTAGTAAAATAAGTGTATTAGAGCTAAAACTACGTTCCACTAATAGGAATCGTTTAATATGAAAACAAAAGATCCTTATTGGCGGATTTCAAACGCAGCCTTAGCAACGTAGTTTAGCTTTGGTGGAAAAGCACCCTTATTTTGTTAATACTAAGTAGGTAAGTTCATTTTGCTGTCTTTTATTATATTAACGGCACTGAGCTCAATGTTCTAATTGAAACTGTATTGTAGTAAAGGTCCACTGCCTCTACTTTGGGTAAGTCAAATTGTACACTTTGGTGACCCCAAGCATTGAGCACTGTTACCCCAACCGTAACGGTATCCAAGATTACTTACAAGATACTATGAATTAGCTCAGCTCGGTAATAATAAATAAGCCGGCGGTTACATTGTTTTCATACAATTACCTTACAGTATAGTGCATTTGTTTGACTCACAATATGGTTAGTCGTCGGGATGAAAGTGTGTGACGAGCAGTTTGGTTGCCTTGGCGAGTTGGTAGGCGGCGGCGCGTAGCTCGTCTAGTGACGTCACACCGGCGCTCGCGCACGACACACACACGTCAGAGCACGACGTACGGAGAGATGATAGCACGAGGGATAGCTCCCGGTCTGAACACTCCTGCAACAAACATTTTGAAGTTATACTTCTAATGCGACTTCCAACAAGGTTGCGTTATTCGAGAGGACATAATCTCTGTCTCTTTTCTATTCGGAGGAATAGAAAGAGACAGAGACTAATACGCTACAATCAAATATAGATGGCATTGTTCAGCAATTCAGCATTTGACCGCCCATGTTTTTGAAGTTATAAGACTTCCAACTGACAGCAGAGGGAATAGAAAGAGACTAATACGCTACAGTCAAAATATAATAGATGGCAGTGTTCATGCAACTTTTTACTTTTTATTTTGAAGTGAAAATTTAGTACTGCATATTGGTTAAGTACATAAAAATAAATACTAAATTAATTTCACATTAAACACAGCGAGAGTGAATGCGTGGCACTCGAAGTATAACTTCTTGCGCGCGTAGGGACTGCACGCACAGGGTTTTTATATCAGAAAAGTAGACTAGATATCTGCATTGATGTCTTGGACCGAGATAAAACACGCCTGTCCTATAGCAAGCGTTGACTCGACTGACTTATGCGATGCTGGCCTCCTGTGGACGCGTATAACTCATGTAACACAAGTTTCGCTGACGTAAACGGAGGCTAGGGCCTCTAGCTGGAAAACATTACCCTGCAAGCCATGCCAGAATCCGGCGAACTGCCTCACGAATAGCCTTTTCTCTTTCGTCCAGTCTCCACCGACAAATAAGCATAGTGCCAGTCTGGGATGCAAGTCCCTCGCAGCAGCACATTATCTTTTGTATTCCGTACAGCATTTCTCACAGCTTGAAGTTAACGTACACTTAAGCCAAGGCCTCTAGCTGGAAGACACCCTTACCTGTGGGAACAGTGCCAGTAGCGAGCGAACCGCATGTCGAATAGCCTCTCCCCTTTCGTTCAGTCTCGGGTGCTGGTCCCTCGCGGCCGCCCACAGTTCTTGTATTCCTCGAGTAACGCTTTCAGCGCGGCGTTGTACCATTTCAGCGCTGGGCAGCGCTTCAGAACCACCTTCCAACACGCTTTGGGTTAGCGAGCGGTCCAGACTTGAAAGTGTTGTCAGCTGAAAGGTAAATTGAACCAAAGTTTTGAGTAACATCTTATGATAAAGTTATTCCGTTCCATGAAGTCTAAGATTCTCTTTTCATCAGTACCATATTTCTGACTGATTACTTTGATTGAATCCATGAGGGAAATTGGTAATCTAATAATATTGGTATACCCACATAATTATCCAAAA
Source organism: Eulithis testata (assembly GCA_947507515.1). Classification (NCBI taxonomy): domain Eukaryota; kingdom Metazoa; phylum Arthropoda; class Insecta; order Lepidoptera; family Geometridae; genus Eulithis; species Eulithis testata. Next base: position 11,137,434 of record OX382197.1, read on the forward strand.
AGATTCTTGATGTTATTATAAGATGATTTGTTTATAACAACCAGGTTATATGGAATAAGTTTCAGTGAAGAATATGTCTACTACCAATCCCGTTATGATTCAAATCTACTTCATTCACACACCAATACTACATTGTTAATCTAAGATTTTTTTATGTGATAGGGTCTAAACATTACAAATTCTTTTGATGGTTTTAAAGCTTTATCAAGTTATACATGTATGGTCCAGTAGTTAGGAATCAGTGCTCTTTTGGACACTAAAATGCATTGCAATAAACTGTGGGTATATTTTTGTTGATATTTAGACACCATCGCACAAAATTAGTAAAATGATTCCAGATTAGTACCTGATGTTTAGTAACCTGCCAGTTATTCTTTGGTCCCTCTCTAGCCTCAAACATACTGACCGGTCGCTGCGACGCTTTTAGCGATAACTTCGCGTCAGTCTCGTCAGAGCGAGTCAGTTGCTCTGTTTCAAGACTTCTCCCTCTCTCTTGGGATTTGACGCTATCTACTACATTAGTTGTGCTCTCGTTCATTGAGAACTGAGAGGTCATACTGTGATCATCGTCAACGCTGCTAGTTTTTAAAACACTGTTTTCTTTAGTCAATTGTTCTACAATGGTTTGTAAGTTTCTTAGTTGGTTTTTTAACTCGGTTATAGTAGAATCTTTTGTGTATAGTTCTTTTTTGAGCGTTTCTATTTCTTCCTTCTGTTCTGTTGGTACGAGAGGTGATTGCGTTCGGCGGAGTTCGATGTTTAGCGGGTGTTCGGCGGGCAATGACGGGTTGTATGTAGACGACACTGTTTCTCCCGGTCGCGGAACTATATTTGTTATCTGTTGAAGAAAATTAAATCTTATTACTATGCGCACACGGTCTCACTACGTTTTATAAACAAGCATTTGCTGTGAAAGTATTTTCTTTCGTCTTAGTACTTACATCGAGAGTAATGGGCGTTAGATGAGCGTAATCTTCATCAGACGCAACAGAATCGTAAAGAGGTTCATCGTCCGACATCTGTGAGATGTGTTTCAGGTGACTCGCCGATAGGAGGGGATTCAATGGACCTAATGCTGGAACACAAAAATATAAGTATTTGTAGTTTTTTTTATAATGATTCCAATTTCTGACTCCTTAAATAAATTCAAAACAGCTGTCGAATATTTTTTTTTAACTGTAAATCTGTAAGGTGATCTGCCTTGCTTGGTTCCAAAAGTACTTTTCGTAGTACGTATATTCTTATTTTAGGTATACCTCTGGGCTGTAACGTGGCTATATCTGCCGTGGACAGACACTATTTTTTTTATGAGAAAATTGAGGCAATAAACATAGGGCACACTAGTTTTTTTTTACCTTTCGTAGTTTATACCTTTCATAGTTTATACCTTTCATAGTTTATACCTGTCATAGCTTATTGTTACCTCTGGGTTGTAACGTGGCTATATGTTGTCTTCTCGTAGCGTCGACTAATACATCTCTTAGTAAAGCGGACATCTCTGCTGTGGACAGTCGCGCCAGTTTTTGTCTCCCTTGGTTCCGAGGCGCTGATAGCGCGGGGTTCACTGGCAGGAATGCTACGCCATTCCGTTCTAGTCCCGTTGCACTTGTCTGCCAGACTGTACACAAAATAATTGTTCCCAATTAGTGTGGTGTTCGTGGTTACTCACAATACGTTTTTTCCCACCTGTTCTGCTGAGTAGTTCTGTTGACAGAACGACTGGGATTTTTTTCCCATTAGTTCTGTGACTTAAAAGACTATGCTTTACACCTGACTTATCTCTACTATTCCCACCTGGTCTGTTGAGTATAATTCTGTTGACTGAACTACTGGTAATTTATCCGCATTAGTTGTGTGATTAAGAAAAACTTTACTAAATTATGTACATATTGGCAATAAATAAATAAAATGAAATGAACATTCCTAACAAAATACAAATAGCGTTGTCTTTTTAACTGAAAAAACCCACAGTACATTTTGGTAACTTGCAATAGAAGCACTTTACCTTAGTTTCCGTTTTCAATCTGTTTATTTGTCCTTCGTTTAACTGATTTCAGTTGGCAGGCTTTAACAGAAGAAAACGATGCATCTTCTTCTAATTGATTGCATGGAGAAGTCAATAGTTTGAATCACAACAGAACTACTCAACAGGACAAGTGAGAATTGTATTCCCATTTGTTTAGTGGACAGAACTAATGGGAAAAGAAATCCAGTCGTTCTGTCAACAGAACTACTAAACAGAACAGGTGGGAATAAACGGATAGGAAGAAACTTTGTTTGGGACAAGCACAAAAGAGAAAACACTATTTTTACCATTTATAAGGCATATTTAGAAAACGTGTTTGAGTGTTAGATCTTATGTTGGCGGTGTCTACTTACTCGCTTCCGTTTCTCGGCGGTCGATTTCATCGTAAATGTCCATAACTAGTTCTTCAAATAAATGATTGGGAAGCTGAAATAGAGAATACGCGAGTTTTAATATTCTTGCAAATAAACATATCTTTATCTTTAACTAGCCGTCGCCCGCGGCGTTGCTCGCGTTCCAGACCCTTTAGAGTGTGACTTTGCAAAATTCCTTTCTTAGAGCACCCCTACACTATCTACGGATACTACCCTCCAAATTTCATACCTCTAGGATTTATAGTTTAGGCTGTGCGTTGGTTCTCAGTCAGCATCAAAAGAGTTTTATATTTTTAGAAGATAATAATGAATTCCTTAAATATGATCAACACCGCCAAATATCATTTCAACGGGTTGAAAATTTCACATAATTATCACTACATAGTATAAAGCAAAGTCGCTTCCCGCGTCTGTCCTAATGTCTGTATGTATGTATGCTTAGATCTTTAAAACTACACAACGGATTTTGATGCAGTTTTTTTTTAATAGATTCAAGAGGAAGGTTTATATGTATAATACATCATCGTCATCACTGCATTGCACCCGTGCGAAGCCGAGGCGGATCGCTAGTTATTACAAAAATTGACGATCACTTTTCTCAAACCAAACTGGGTGTAAAGGCTCCGATTAGGGCGCTTGCAGACGTCCGTTCCTTTCGCCGAATACCGGACCGTGTTTTTTGCCGGATTCGCGGTGGTGTATGATTTCTGATGAATGTGTGTACACGCGGCGAACAATGATAGGATAGCCGTTTTTGACGGTCCGTTATCTGGTGTAAAAAACGGGCGTCTAGAAGCGCTCTTAGTGGTGTCACTCACCAGTTGCAGTTTGCCTTTGGCTGCTTTGGCGAGGTCGGTGATGTCGTTGTGCGCGGCGGGCGGCGCGCGCCCCGACAGGAACCGCGCCAGCCGGTCCGGGGCCTCGCTCACCAGCTCGCACATGCGCTCCGACAGCGCACTGTCACCGCCTTCTCTGTAACATTATATTACATTCACTGATCATTTATACAACGTCAGGGGCCACTGTACACCCATGCCCCTTTGGACGGGACGCTGTGGTGCCTGGGACATGATAAACCAGTCTTAGAATTAGTAATACCTTGATCAAAAATAAATGTGACAGTTGTAAGGTGAGAATATCAAAAGTATATCTTCTGTTAAATACCTGGCACAGTCGGCCGGAGTGAGTCCCATCTGGTCTCTGGCGGCGGGGTCGGCGCCCCACGCTGCCAGTAGCTCGGCCTGGGCCGGCTGGCCTGCACGACACGCCACGTGCAAGCATGACGTGCCTTTATCCTATAACAAAGTACCTCTTCTATCTTATAATGCAAACATAACGTACTTATATTCTCAACAAAGTAAAATAATAATAATAAAATAAATTTATTTACTGAAAAGGTTAGGTTAGGGTAAAAACCAAATAAATCGAAGCTCTTATCTTGAGACACCACATTGAACTTACCTGATTGTAGTAATTAGGATCAGCTCCCTGCGCCAGCAATCTCATAGCAGTGTCGAGAGAAGCGCTCCTTACAGCGCTGTGAAGCTGCCTTCCCAATTCGCTCGGGGGCTCATCCCGTCTGGCTCGCAACACATACGCCAGTCGTAAGTGCTTTGCCAGAATAAATTCCGATTTTATTGGGCTGAAAAATTATAGGTAGCTATTTTACTGTAACTTTATGGGCCATACTAAAAAAGCTAAATAGTTAAACAGTTGATTAACAATGGTAATAAATAGTAATGTCAAACAGTGATAGAGCTACATTTTAATTAACTTTTAGAGAGCAATAATTTCAACAGCTGAATAAAGTTATACAACGATTATAAGCAGGTAAAATATTAAAAATATGTATAGAAGATTTTTTAAATCATGAGTGAACACACTGTTTCCCCATACTTTTATTTTGTAAAAATATTTTGAACCCACCATTTGTAGTTTTAGTACTTATTACACAATGTTTGATATTTTATTCTAATGCCAAATGTTTCTTACTGTAACGGATCTTTTGGTTGTGGCTTTTTCCTCAAATGCTTTGGCGCTGAAGTGTCCAGTAAGGAATGCTCCCATATGCAATTGACATTCTGAGCCGTCAGTGCTTGAACCATCTGAAATATGTTTTTATAGAATTCATGTTTGAATTTTTTTTGGCAATGCAGCCAGTGGTCATGGGCATACTTCTCATTGGTACTAATATATATCATTTTTATAATATCTAGATATTTACATTCATTAAAATTTATGAATGTAAATATCTAGATACTAATTTAATAATGTTAAATTCTAGGAAAATAAGAGATGTGCTTAAAATAACCACTGTGTTCTCTATTGAAGCTGGGTGTCATATAAATCCAATAGTTGCTGTTTTAAATAAGGAAACTAATTAATGTTTATAGTATTTGATGGTAACTTCCTGTATATAGTCACCTAATCACTTTATTGTAACTCTGAAGTAGGTTCATAGGATTCAACTGTGTGGTGTCAAGGATAGCTCAGTGGAATAGGTACCTAGTTTACTGATGGTTTTTCTAGGACTAAAATGATATACATACAGCCAAGAGCGATGGTGGCCAAGTACCCTGGCGCAAAGACTTGACATGCGAGATGTGTCGTCCCATGCTTCTGTGCACACTACAGCACTCCGCGCACAGCAACAGCCCGCGGTTAATCGACGCCCACGACGGATCTACAACCACAATAAACCACTTAGCCACTGTGACACCAATTGTCGCACAAATTAGAACAGGAACAGCGCCCGACCTGATGCCCCGCAATCAGCACACACTTCCATCGTCGAACGGTGTTTGGATCTAGATATTATCATTTTACCAGCTCTTGTGGAAGACTTTATCTCAAAACTTTAGCTCTATTCGCTTCATTTAACTTTGTATCGACATTTGCCATACATTCACACGTTTGATTTTGATACAAAAATAAATCGCTCGCTACAGTCGCTACAAATGTCTGACTGAAACGTCTACGGTCTATGGTGTGACATGACAATTGACAAGTGACAAAAAACGTCAATAGAAATTAAAAAACAAACACAATTTTTAGAGTTGTACTAACAACGGCAACAACCCTCGGCCGGCAGACATCAAAAACCGACTAAAAACCACGAATCAAGCAGAAATCGCCATAGACAGAATGGATGAGTGGAGTTGGTCTTGTCTATGTCTTCTTCTACTCAACGCCCACCTACCTATATACGTTTTGTTTGTCTATGGTTTTATTTTACACGTCATTTTGTTGTCAAAGAGAAAGAGGTTATTTTCGTGAAATAAAATGAAGTTTTCAATAATTTTAGGACTTTTGGCGTGCTTTTCCGTAACCTTAGCTGAACATGAAACACTTGTACTTGTAGACAACCTAAATATAAAGGAAACACACTCGCAGTTCTTCAAGTCTCTACAAGGTGAGTAGAATATTGATCGGTACAAGATGCCGGCTTTATTGTCAATTTCCACCGTACCTCTAGGCGTCCCTTACTTTATGCTAATGTCTTTAATTATATCGCTTCACGGACATCGTCAGATCTGTTCCTACTTCTAACCTACGATCTGATGAAGTGGTATAAAAAATTGTTTCAGATCGAGGCTACACCCTAACTTTCAAGCTAGCCGACGAAGCTAATCTTATACTCTCAAAATATGGAGAGTATTTGTACAAGAATCTCATCGTTTTCGCGCCGACTGTAATCGAATTCGGCGGACAGGTAGACACAGAGGCTATCACTCAGTTCATTGATGATGGTGGTAATCTCTTGATGGCTGGTACGGCATCCGCTGGTGATGTGTACAGAGAAATCGCTTCCGAATGTGGATTTGAGGTACAGTAACTTTACAGTCATGTCACAACTTCATTTGATTCGGATTTTTTCTAAGAGGATATCAATAACACAATAGATGTATTATTTCAGATGGATGAAGAATCGGCTGCAGTCATAGATCACTTTAACTATGATTCTTCTGATGAAGGAGAGCACACCCGGATTGTAGTATCTCCGAAGAACCTGATTTCTTCACCAACCATTGTTGGCGAATACAACACCCAGCCTTTGCTGTTTGAGGGCACTGGTCTTATTCTGGACAAGGACAACAGTCTGGTCATGCCAATCCTAACTGCTGACTCAACTGCCTACAGCTACAACCCTAAAAACCAGGTAAGACTAATAAGAGGTAAAAAATGGACATGGTAAAAGTGGGTAAAGTGGGTAAAAAATATTGCATAAACACAATAAAACAGATTCAGATGAAAAATAATAGAAAATACTCAAATTATTTTTTTGCTTATTCTCAGGTAAAGGAGTACCCTCATGCTGTTGGCAAGAAGACAGTCCTGATAGCAGCCCTGCAGGCCAGGAACAATGCTCGCATCATCTTCAGCGGCTCTCTGTTCTTCTTTTCTGATGAAGCTTTCAACTCTCCTGTTGCTAAAGTTCATGTGAGTTGAAATTAAGTGTACATTTGTCAACTGATTTTCTGTACATTTTTCGGAGGTTACCTGTAGTTATGAGCAACTACTTTTTACATCTGAATATTTATGTTTAACTGGAAACATGAAGGGCGAAGTGGAGGAGGAATGTGAGGAAGACTGACCCCACCACCATGTGAGACCGATAGATGGGAAGAGAAAGAGAGAGAGTTTTGTTTCAGGGTGACAAGATCAAATCTGATCTCTCCGGCAACAAGGCTCTGGCTGTCCATCTGAGTGAGTGGGCGTTCGGGGAGCGCGGCCAGCTGCGCGTGCGCCGCGTGCAACATCACCGCCAGGGCGAGACCCGGCCAGATAATACTTACACTATCACTGAGACTGTTGTAAGTACTTTATAACTGTCATAGTTGTCAAATAAACTTCTGTAAAACTAGATTGAAAAAAGTACATCATCTATAGCCATTAGGTACTCATCATAAGGTTACTGCTGGGTACCTATAAACCTCGCTTTTAGTTCATTTTTAACTAGAGAATAATGCATTTCTACTGCAGAGTTGATCACATACAAACATACAAAGCATTTTTGCCCAAGTTGTCACTAAGATCTTTGTTCGCTTTGCTCACTCAATCAACTATTTACAGGTATACAGAATCGAGATTGAAGAGCTAAAGAAGGGCAAGTGGCAGCCATTCGAAGCTAACGATGTGCAACTTGAATTTGTACGCATTGACCCCTTCATCCGCACCACACTACAGAACAAACCCAATGGAGTATATGAGGCTATCTTTAAAGTGCCCGATGTGTGGGGTGTTTATCAGTTCAAGGTGGATTACGACAGGATTGGGTACACCAGGCTTTATCATTCTACTCAGGTAATTTGGTTTGGTCAGAAACAGTAATAGTTTTAACTATTACTTGTGTCCTAGTTCAGACAGAAGTTTTTGGGGTGTTATTTTACTAGGCCAAGAACTACTGTGCTGTTTCATGCTGCATCATGCCAGGGTCACGCCTTGCGTGTGAAGTATAGCTAAGGATGTTTACAAGTTGCATTTAGAACCTAATTTGTAACATTTTTGTAACAGTCTATAACATTTTTTTTCTTTTTTCAGGTGTCAGTGCGTCCACTGCAGCACACGCAGTACGAGCGTTTCATTCCGAGCGCGTATCCATACTACGTTAGCGCCTTTTCCATGATGGTTGGCGTGTTTCTGTTCTCTTTCGTCTTCCTTTACCACAAGGATGACCAGCCAAAATCCAAGACAGAATAAGCACTGCGTGTGAAGAGAATGGTATCATTTATGTGTCTATTAAGCTAGTATTACAATTAAATATCTAGATAACGATGTTTTTTATTTTTATGAAAATCATTTGATGATTTAAAAATCCAACAGGAGTAGGAACAGTATTTAGAAACCCTTCTAACACCAAGAATTAAAACGAATTATGGACTCCTGGCAAAGCCAAAAGGAAAACTTTTTGTGGTGCCAAGATCATCAAGGGGGTAATCGGTGGCCTCTAAATACAAAGCAAAGCTTTTTCCTGCAGCACTGAACCTGAACCTCGGACCGGACGGAACATGGAGGAATCCTAGCCACAGAACATATAACAAAAAGAGCCACTTGCGCCATGCCATACCAAGCTGTGAATCGACATGACATTCGATTTATGTCATCTCCTTTTGAAAGCAGCGGTTTAAAAAAAAAATTAGACGGCATGCTGTCATACTGGCTTTATCGAAAATATTTTAGAAAAATGGTGCAATTTATCGAGAAATCGCTACAATTTATAATGATTTCTGTGTAAGATTTTAGTTTAGTGCCAAATGACTGCTCAATTTATAAACAAAGTGTGATATTATTGGATTTTTATGTGAATCGTGTAGGCATAAGTGTGGCGATTGCATCGTCCTCCTTCGTTTTTCCCAACCCTACGAGCGTGTCCCGTCACTAGCGCTGGGAAAAACGCGGCCATTACTTTTGACAGCCTTGACACGACAATTTCGTCTCACTGTTAGTTTTCTAAATAAATAAGTTGTATTAAGTCTTAAAGCAATAAACTTCATACTTCGTATCCGGCATTTATTATTTATAATCGTGGGAGTGTAAGAAACTTCCACAATTGGTGACCTTTGACGTTAGAAGAAAACACGCGTCGTGTCCGCTCAGCGGCGGCATTGTGTGCTATCTTGCGCTGGAGTTCTGCAACTTGCTTCGTGGTCGACAATCTACTGGACACAGGAGACCGCACTGGTGCCCATAGCTGAAAATTCTCAGCACGTACTGCAGTGCCTGGTCTACCTTGCAACCTGAGCCCTGCTCATTGGATGAGTGCTTTCTGTGTCGTTTTGTGTTGTGTGATTGTGTGTAACCCACGGCTTTATAGTGCAGGAATGTGTTCGAAGTGATAATCGTATTGCTACTTCCATAACTAATACTACCTACTAACTGCTTGGTTCAAACACTAACTTTGCATGGTCCGGTGAAAGTGACTTTGAGTTCATGTGAATAGCTTCATTCAACTACATCCACGGACATTGCACGCAAGTTATTTTATTATTATTTAGCTTTATTAGAAATTTACTTTACAAAAAAAAAAAAAAAAAAAAAAAAAACTTTTTCCTTTTTGTTGCACACTACTACTTAGCAAAACAGTTACTTTTGTTTAGTTGCCTACACAGTGTGCTGTTAATGTTTTGGTTATTGGGTTATACATACTATTTAAATAACCAGGTACTAATACTAACCCGCTTCACTAACAAATATTATTTTTGGTTTGGTTGGGTTATCTAAATACTTACAATTTATTTATCTTTACAATTTTAATTTGTGTTTTTTAGGCTTTGTGTCTGTTTGCTTATCCTTAACATTATTTTTCTCTTTATTTTGGTAATAGCACTTCAAAATATTTATACTATTACTGTTTGTGTATTGTGTCTAGCTGGGCGTGTGGTATCATTGCTTATTGTGTTATATAATTTTTTACCATGGCCGAGGAGAAGCTACAGTCCCAACTGCAGCAACTTCAGTCAGAAAATGCAGCGCTGCAAAAACGTCTTGGCCAAAGTGATAGTGAACCAAAAGTATGTAGAGTTGCAGTAAAGTTGCCCACATTTTGGGCCGATAAGCCAGCTATTTGGTTTGCTCAAGTGGAGGCCCAATTCGAAATTGCGAATATTGTTGGGGACACAACAAAATATAACTATATTGTTGGCCACTTGGACCAACGAATGGCAGGGGAGGTAGAAGATTTAATTACAAATCCCCCGGTTGAGGAAAAATATATTAAATTAAAGGATGCTCTCATACAACGCCTTTCCATTTCCCAGGAGAAGAGGGTGAGGCAACTCCTCAGTGACGAGGAACTTGGGGATAGAAAACCATCCCAATTTCTTCGTCACCTTCGTTCGCTTGCAGGAACGGTTCTTTCAGATGATAATATAATACGCCAACTTTGGTTGCGTCGACTGCCTCAACAAGCGCAGGCAGTTCTAGCAGCACAGGCTGATCTTGATTTGGACAAAGTGGCAGAGTTAGCAGACAAAATAACTGAGTTGGCTCCGGCCCCGGCTGTCTGTTCCACAGCAACTATTTCTTCCTCCATAACATTGGATACTTTATCCAAACGATTGGAAGAGGTAAGTAGCCAAGTAGCCGCACTTTCCAGACAGCAGCGCCGTCCCTCCCGTGACCGATCTGTGTCTTCGGATAGGTCCACTAACAGCTCCAAGAGGTGTTGGTATCACAGGCGATGGGGCGTTAAAGCTTCTAGATGCATTAGCCCCTGCAATTGGAAGTCGGAAAACTCAACCAGCAGTCAGTAGCGGCGGCAACTGATTGTCAGGACAATAATCGCCGCCTTTTTGTCACTGACCGGGTGACCAAGCGTCGGTTCCTTATTGACACCGGTTCAGATTTATGTTGTTACCCGCATAGTTGGCTGCCATCTCGCCGAGAAGCAACCAACTACGATCTTAGCGCAGCTAATGGAAGCTGCATACGAACTTTTGGGGCTATTAACCTTAAACTAAATTTAGGTCTTCGCCGCGATTTCAATTGGCAGTTCGTGGTAGCCGACGTCAGTACAGCCACCATAGGCTCTGATTTTTTGGCATTTTATCACCTTTTGCCAGACTGCCGCAATAAAAAACTGGTCGATGGCACCACTGGATTAGAATCCGCTGCCTCCGCCGCCAGTATTGACCAAACCAGTGTCCGTGCAGTTGTTTCTGGTAAGTCAGTTTTCACTAAGCTCTTAGCCGAGTTTCCCGATATTACTCGACCGCCCGGCCGTCCCAGAGCAGTTAAACACGATACAGTGCACTATATTAAGACTACGGATGGTCCCCCAGTTTCTTGTCGCCCTCGACGTCTGGCGCCGCAGAAACTAGTTTCGGCTAAAAAAGAGTTTGAGGAAATGGTAAGAGGTGGAATAGCGCGACCGTCTAAGAGTGCATGGTCGTCCCCATTGCACATGACCATAAAAAAAGATAACACTTGGCGTCCTTGCGGCGATTACCGTGCCCTGAATGCTAAAACTATACCGGATCGATACCCAGTTCGACACATTAACGATTTTGCCCATAACCTCGCTGGCGCTAAAGTTTTTAGCACTTTGGACCTCGTTAAAGCGTACCATCAAATCCCGGTCTTTGAAGAAGATATTGCCAAAACTGCTATAGTGACCCCCTTTGGCCTCTTTGAATTTCCATTTATGACCTTCGGGTTAAGAAATGCTGGGCAAACCTTTCAGCGTTTTATCGATGAGGTCACACGGGGCCTCGAATTTTGTTTTCCATATGTAGATGATATCCTCATTTTTTCAAAAGACGAGTCCACTCACTTTGAGCATTTGCGCATTCTCTTCAAACGCCTACAGGACTATGGTGTCGTTGTTAACCCTTCTAAATGTAACCTGGGCGTCAGTGAAGTAGTTTTCTTGGGCTACCATGTCAGTGGCGACGGTACTCGACCTCCACAGGAGCGCATTCAAACACTGCTAGATTTTCCACCACCTACAACGGTACAAGGTATGCGCCGATTCCTTGGCATGCTAAATTATTATCGTCGTTTTGTACCGCACGCTGCGCAATTTCAGGCTCCTTTGATTGATGCCTTGGTTTCAACAAACAGTAAAGGTGCTAAACCATTTCCATGGTCACCCGATCTACTACAAAAATTTGAAGCTTGCAAGAAGAGTCTTTCTAGCGCTACGCTATTACAACACCCTGTCAACGGTGCCAAGTTGGGTTTGTTTACTGACGCTTCCAGTGTCCACATTGGAGCCTGTCTTCATCAACAGGTAAATGGTGAATGGTGCCCACTTTCCTTTTTCAGCAAGAAGTTAACTCCGCAACAGGCACAGTGGCCGGCTTATTATCGAGAATTGCTTGCAGTGTACGAAAGCGTGCAACATTTTCGGTACATTTTGGAAGTCCAGCACACTACTATTTTTACAGACCACAAGCCTTTGTTGTATGCCTTTTCACAGCGACGCGAAAAGCTTCCTCCGCCCCAACTTAATCAGCTGTCATTCATCAGTCAGTTCACTACTGATATTCAGTACATTAGGGGCGAAGACAACGTTGTGGCGGACGCTATGTCGCGTATCGATATCGACGCTATATCTTTAGATTATGATGACAAAACCCTCGCAGAGTCTCAAGCTTCAGACGAAGAGCTGGCAAATTTGCTGCAAGGTGGTTCTAGCTTGAAGCTAACCAAGGTCTGCACGCCAGGCTCCAACACTCTCTTGTATTGCGATATTTCAACAGGCAAACCGCGTCCTTATCTGACCCCTTCGTTTCGCCGAGCAGTATTCAATAAATTGCATAATTTAAGTCATCCCGGCGCTCAAGCTTCTACGCGTCTTGTTGTAGAACGTTACGTTTGGCCTTCAGTGCGAAAAGATTGCCGAGCTTGGTCTCGATCGTGTGAAGCGTGTCAGCGCAGCAAGGTTTCGAGACACAATTCTGCCCCTCTTGGTACGTTTGACGTTCCATCAGGTCGTTTCATGCATGTCCATATTGACATCATTGGACCCTTGCCCACCTGCAACGAATTTCGTTATTGTTTGACGGCGATAGACAGAGTATCCAGATGGCCGGAAGTTTGGCCCATGCGATCTATTACCGCTGAAGAGGTGGCAGAGACCTTCACCAGAGAATGGATTCCTCGATTCGGGGTGCCATCGGTCATCACTACCGACCAAGGTTCTCAATTTGAATCTGATCTTTTTCATCGGCTGTTGCAGCAGTTCGCTACAAAGCGTATTAGAACCACCTCATACCACCCCTGTGCAAATGGGATGATTGAGCGGGTTCATCGTCAACTTAAGGCTGCTTTGATGTGCCACGATACTTCATGGGTTAGGTCACTTCCGATGGTTCTTCTAGGTATGCGGTCAGCTTATAAAGAAAATCTCGAAGCCACGGCTGCTGAATTTCTTTACGGCGAGCCTCTCAGGCTCCCTGGGGAAATGTTGGTTTCTTCGGCATCAGGAAATATTGAAAATCCTGCCGATTTTGTTGTACAGCTGCGTCACAAAATGTCTCTTATACGACCAGTACCTGCCTCTCGGCATAGCGAGTCTTCTCCCTTCATATTCAAGGAGCTGTCGACTTCGTCACATGTCTTTCTCAGAGACGATACTATCAGACGGGCATTACAGCCTCCCTATACTGGCCCATTTAAGGTTTTAGAGCGGTCACGAGATGGGAAGACTTTTACATTATTAGTAAGAGGTAACAGCGTAGTTGTTAGTGTTGACAGGCTTAAACCGGCTTTCATTAATCATTCGGATCAACAGCCAATTCAAATAGAACCACCATCTACTCCACCCGCTGCACCTCGTAGCCAGTTATCTCCTAATCCACCGTTGTTGCTGCAACAACCAGCCCAAGTTGACTTACCTATCAGGCAACCTTATACCACACGCTCTGGCAGACGTGTTAAATTTAAGAATTTGGACTAACTTTTGTTACATAGTGTGATACTGTATTTCTTGTCTGATTGTAATTAGTATTATTGTTTTTAAATTGTGTTTAAATGCGTTTAATTTTCTCCGTGGGGGGGTGGTGTGGCGATTGCATCGTCCTCCTTCGTTTTTCCCAACCCTACGAGCGTGTCCCGTCACTAGCGCTGGGAAAAACGCGGCCATTACTTTTGACAGCCTTGACACGACAATTTCGTCTCACTGTTAGTTTTCTAAATAAATAAGTTGTATTAAGTCTTAAAGCAATAAACTTCATACTTCGTATCCGGCATTTATTATTTATAATCGTGGGAGTGTAAGAAACTTCCACATAAGCAGTGAATTGGTGTCGCCGTACCTACATATTTATTTGCTAGGATAAATTGTTAATTCCTTACACGGATTATCCTCGACAGTGTTTATTTGCATGTTCTTACAACTAGTTTGGGATTGCCGCTCAGTAAGCAGCTGCAGCGCCTGTTGCAGTGATGTGTTTACATCTGTAACTGGCCCAGTGAGTACCTACATGATGTCATAGCATTGACTGACTACCATAAAAAAATATGTTGGCTTTGTGCCCACCCGTTTTCCTCCTGTTAGAATTGATTATATATTCGGGGTAATATCCATGCGGAAAAGGCGCAATGTACCCTTTAGGTTATGATGTGACCAACCAGTTTCTGATTTATGCTAATTAGTCTCCCTTAGGAGCGGCTGTTAACCTGTTTTGTTTACGAATGTTTGCTTAAATATCAGCTCTCAGGTATGTAGGCCGTACCCTTAATTAATTCACTTAGACAAAACATAACATTATAATACCATTGCCCAAGTAATTATACTATTGTAACTTCAATTTTATAAATTTCTAAAATTTCTAAGGCTTTATTTTTAATATTTTTGAATGCTGTTAATACAGCATGTTCATTAATATGAACAAAAATGTCATCGATCCGACCATATAAAAGTTATAGTAAAATAGAAAAACTAGAAACCTTGCAACAATAAAATTATTCCTGCATTGAGTTGATAAGGCATGTGCTGCTAACATAATTATGTGTAACTGACTCAACATTCTATTGATCCAAGGTTCTTCATTGTCCTTGTGACCTTGTTCACTTATCATTAGCTTCTCATGTACAAAGGATTTTGTTCACAAAAGTGAAACATTTACAAAATTAAATGCACTTGGCATTGATTATTTTATTTCAGGCTTCACAAAAATGTATAATTTGAACTACACTAGGTACACCAATATAGCAATGATTCAACAGGATATTGTACCATTTTTAGTGTTAAATTATTTTATTTCCATGATGATGATCCCTGAATTATTGAACAAAATAACATCAACTTTTAAATAAATAAATAAATATTCATGGACATTTTATGGTTAAGTTTCACATAATGGAAAAAATGGATCATAGCGTGTTAGGAGTCAAACTCACAGACCGCATAAGAAACACGACAATATACTCCAGAACAAAAATGACCGACGTCATGCTCAAGGCAGGAAAACTAAAATGGATTGGGCAGGGAATGTGGCCCGTATGCCAGATGATCTTTGGGCCAAAATAAAAACTGATTAGGTCCCACGAGGCAGGCACCACCGCCTTAAAAGTGACTAACCCACTGTAGGCAAAGATTGAGAAGTGTGGAAGTGAGGGACTCCTGGCCCTGCAGTGGGTCCCCACTGCAGGGCAAGGAGTCCTTTTTATTAAATTGATTTATAGCCTGTAGCGGATGCTACAGGCTATAAATCAATAAAAATTCACATAACTCCCTCTAGTCTCAAACTAAGCAAAGTTTGTACTACCAGATTGCTGATAGAATAGGTACTTATATATAAGCTGAGCATTATGAAATGAATGATACTGCCAGACAATACATTATAATGTGCCTTTCAATGATTTTTAGACTATGATAATGAAAATTTGCATTATTATAATAATTGAATATTTATTATTTTTTTTCAGAAAGTAAAGTGAATGAGTGCAGATGGATCCCTCACGACGGCAACGCACCCAGACCAGGGCAACTGCTGAGGAGCAGGCCCTCGACCAGATTGCAAAAGAGGTAAGCTAAAAATAGAAATAAATTGCATAGTATTGAGTAGTGCTAGTATATTATTCTATTCCGCTATCATTATTCAAATTGATCAGTTGACTATGTATGTTATGTACCTAATAACTCAATTGATATCTAAATGATAAAAAACATTAAAAAATAATGAGATGACTTATAATAGTCATAATAGTATTTATTTGTAATATACATTACACATCATATTATATGAGGTACAATTTGTACACTGGCGGTCCTAAAACACAATAATATATACTAGTCTTTGGGATGGACAACCTACCCTTTCTATACTTTTAACAATTTGACACGTTTTCAATTTCAGTGATTCATTCTTGAGCTGTGATTGAATGCATGAAAATTTTAAAACAGCAATGTTTACACTATGTTACATAAAACACTCTTCAAAACAAAACCTTATCTGCCTTACCTGTGTCAGTGTAGACACTGTACAGCATTTGTCACACAGATACTTCCAGTCGAGCTTTCAGACTCGACAAAAAACTTATTCACACACAACATACTAAAACTAACTAGATAATTTTATTATATGAATTTAATATGAATATTCAATATTCAATTTTATTATATTTGATGTCTGGATTATATACTCCTGTGGCACACTATGCAATTTGCCACCTGTTGATGTCACAGTAAATGAAGACACGATCAAAATAAACTTCCGCATGCGCACGCGCACCTTTGCAGCTGAAACTACTCGTCCTAAATTATATGAGAACATTAGTTTATAAGAAAACATCATTAAATTCGTTCGCGATAGACTCGCGATCACCTCGTTGCTAGTTGTGAAATTTTTCGCTATTATAAGCTACCGTTTCTGGCTAATCAGTTTTTAAGTCAGGACAGAGACCTTAAGGTATCATAAAAACTCGGTTACTTGGGTATACCACCGTCACAAACGAATATCCAGTTCGGTTCAGCAGCTTAGGATTACAGGGTTTTCTGTGGTTCAAGAGTAAAAACGTAAGAAGTAGACTGGAAGGTACAGCGGATAAAAAATTTACCTGCATAACAACATTCGCATTTATATTTTTTAACTGGATGTGTATATGTAGTTCAGCTATATTTTGATGTACGTACAATACAACCCTATGATAGTGGAAACACAATACGAACATTTCCGTGACGCTGAGCGAGAAATTTCGTCTCGGCACTCCTGCTATTTCAGATGTTCATTTCAGTCGTTACTTTGCTTCTTCTGCATTACGATGCAAATATGCGAAATGTCTAGTCTTGGTAATTATTGGAAGTTGTCCTAGCCCTTATAACAGTAAAGGTTGCGGTATCTCTTGGCAGATTAATCTCAAAAAGGTTAACAGAAGGTACGATAGTAAGTTTTATAAATAGCCCATAATCATGGGTAGTCAAGGTTCGTAATGATATGAGAGCATTACGACATGATGGCTCATCATCATCACGCACAGGGCACAGCCAGACTTCACCCGCTGCTGGGTATAGGTCTGTGCCAATCCTCACAGTCCTATGCTAATGTCATCCAGGCCTTGCCCGCGATGTTTAGAACACTGTCTGCCCATTTCGCTGCTGGCATCAAGCTTATAGACATGATGACTATTTCATCCAAATACAAAAACGAAGACATTAAATATAAAATGTGAAATATTTTGAAGGATCTCTTCAATCAGTCAATGCAATCGATACTACTTCGCACTGCTTCGAGTATCAATAATTTTTTTATGTTTCCTCTTTCTAAGCCTTTAACAAATGAGCTGTGGTTAGGACATAGACAACCACTCCCAAATGAGTTATCGACGAAAGGAATGAGGATGTTTGTTGTTGTGAACCGAATTGACCGCATCAATAAAGTGGCATATCGATGATGGAGATAATGTTTTTGTCGATTGATTGAGATCTAATGAGGGTTACTTCGAGCTGGTTTAATGTTCTTAGAAGTATTCTTTTCGGAGACAGTTCTCATTAGTCTTCCGACTGCAATTGGAAATCATGACGAAGGATGTTTAACAGCTTTCAACCAATAAAAAAATTTAATTTAGTATAATTAAATTCCTTATTGATTATTAATTAACGAGATGAATTGTATTCTACTAAAATAAAGTGGCTCTGATTTGTGTTCGGAGGGATAAACTTTTACAAAGTCTCTGAACACGATAATTTTTAGAACACAGCCAAGTAACGCAAACATTTGACGTCAACACGCGGACTACATTCTTTGAGACTGCAAACAACGACCTTTCCATTTTTGCAATCCGTATGGCTGGGTCAACTGTGTGTAATGTACCTACCTACCTACCTCATTTAGACCTCAATGTCTACGTGTTAGTTATCACTTAGTACAAGACGAGATACCGTAGACATTGTGTAAGAACATAAAAACGATCTTGAGATTGCCCAACGTTTATTTGTATCCATCTTGTTTGCTCATTTGAAAACCAGCCGGCTATAGCCTCACAACGACATTTGTCACTGCCGTGCTTCTAAAATCTACACACCGTTCCACTCTAGCAAACGCAGTTAGTCGAGTAAAAAAACCAATTTGGGGCAATTTGTATGCTTACAGTTACATTCGCTAGGTACTCTAGTTTAGCGTATTGACTGGTACGGAATTCTATCTCTGAGCTTGCCATTTTTGACGCTGCTGCCTGCTAAAGCATTGCGTGTTGTAGAAAAGAACATTGTAAATAGGTCATGCACAAGCTGGTTTTCTAGGGTTGTTGGCCTCATTCCAGAGCGATCGATATCCGTCCCAGTTTTGCACTGCTTTTGCCGGGAATCTGCCAGTATCCTGAATGTGTTGCGGAAGGCCCGTTGAATAGGCGTGCTTTCATCAGCCTCTTTAAAAACAGGTTTTGAAAGGATACGCTGTTTCTAAAGGCTTTTCTGGCACTGTTTATGACTCGAAATTTACCGTAATGTAAAGGTTCTTCTCTTATCCCTTTGGTGTCGGAAGTTCGAACCCTCGAAAGAAGACGTGCATCAATGCAATTTTTAGTTGTGTGTTCTACCGATAAACCAATAAAACAGTTTATTTTTACTACACAATCGATATTAGAAGTTTACTACTAAACTAACCACCTGATCTTTGTTGAAGAACTGTATTGCTTTTGTTATAAAAATACAAAATAATTAAGAACGGTATATCTGTAAAGCATAGCTTAGCATGCAGCACCATCCAGTCTGGCTGCTCTGACGTCAGTACCTATCGATCGGTCTGGTTCCACCCTACACCCACCTCATCCTCAGTTTGGCTTATGCAATTTCGGCCTATTTCTCGTAATGCTGGTGTATGGTGTACGTTTGGTTTCCCACTCCTTTCTTATTCTTGTTTCAACAAAATCTTTCTATAAAATTCACGCAATCAAAGACATTAGGTCCCAACGAGAAGGTTAATAAACCTTCGCTTGTGCATGCTGCATTTGTTCACTATTGATCTTACCCACTCCTTCCCCCTTTCCTTTATTCCCATTTCTCTGTCTAGACTTCAGCGGAAATGTTTATCGCCCACCTTACCCCGTTAGCCATTGCCTGAACTGTATGTATCCCGATTGAGTCATCGTTGGTGATTTTTTTACCAAGCAAGAGGAGCATGCTTGGCATTAAAATAACTATTATCTTTTGTTCACTAATAGTCATGCATGTACCTAACCTACGTACTTCCTATCTACTCTTGTCATATTGAAACAGGAAAACAGCCTTATGTTTACGTCCTTTCCTAGTCCATGTTTTCGAAAGTCTCCGATTTTATTTTTATATATTTTCTTATTTAAATACTTGAAGCGCTCGTGGCGTAGCTAGCTTAGCCAATCTTCACGGATTATCTAAGTTAAGCAACGTTCTGTGCGGTCACTATTTGGATGGGTGACCGTTAGTGGCATTTACATCTGAACGGTTCCATGTTTCGGGGGGCACGTTAAACTGTCGGTCCCGGCTCTAGCAGTCTCCGTCACCAGAGTTGGCCACTAAATCATACGAGCTTGCTTTTTTATTAAAATACTCGGATAACTTAATGAAAGTGTGCTGTTTGTTGTACACGTACTTCTTACGTGCCTGACCTAGTTAACGAGATTGCGTTAGCGGGGTATTCCAAGCAAAACATTCGTACCAACTACAACTACGATACGTGTTCAAAAATAAAATTTATACGTAAACATTACGTTTTACTGCCATAATGTGCATAATTCACATCATTGTGGTATAGGCATACTATCGTCTCGGCACGTGTTACTTTTGTCCGGCTAAATCTCGCGCAGGATCAGGGGGTTGTTCCTCTGGGCGGGCGGCTCGGTGGAGGGGGGCCCAGGAGCGTCAACGACCGCCACTCGTCTGTCTGCGAGCGCAGGGGAACACCGTCCCATGCTGCACCCGGACCGACCGACATTCAATTTTCGGCCTTTTCAGTCCGTGATTTTGAGATTGGCTAATTTTGCGCACCGTCCGTAGTTCCTCGGCCGTGTGAGGCAATCGTCGATCGTCCGACTGTGAAGATTACGCGAGTGGATTGCGAATTAACATTTCGTCTGACGTATGCTGCGCTTAGTGACCGCATCGACGTGCCACCGGTAGCGTCTCTTGTAATTTGGCACGCGATCGCCTATATTTGGCCGATTATAATGGAGTGACTTATCGGGCACATGCTTGCATCTCCGTTCACTTGCACGCTGTGACGTTGATGGATAATCCGTGGCGTCCGCTCGCCGGTTTCGGTGACACATTGCCGGTGTGAAAGTGTGAGACTGCATCGATCTAAAATAGACGTTTTTATTTACGAACAATGCTGTGCCTGCGCGGGCGCTTCCTAGTGTGGTTATAGATTTAAATCAAGTTAAGACTTGGAAAAAGTAAATTAGTGAGTTGACAATGGTTCGTCTGGGGTTGGCGATGGTGGTCGGCGTGGCGCCAGCACTAGTGTCGTGGTGGCGCGGCCAGAGTCCTTGGCTGTCTCCGCCCCTGATGACTCCTGAGAAGTCACTGGTCCTGAGCCCGGACAGGCCGCTGAGAGCGTGGCCGCCGCGACGCTCGCCCTCCCTCTCCGACTGTCTGGAGAGTAGCAGCGACGAAGATTCATCCTCGGCTCGATCAATAGTCTGCCTAGTCAGACCTAAAGTTGTAAGTTCTAAAGGATCAATTCTATACAATATTGTCTTACTAGTCCACATTTCTTTGTTTTTGTTTACATTTGTAATCTTGTTGTTTGTTTGATTACTGTGTCGTCACACTCGTCATCCATTCAAAATTGTAGTTATGCCGTGTATATTAGGTATTTATGTGCAGCACTTGGACGAAGTGCAGCACGATTAACGATATTTTGTATTCAGTTATTTTCCAGTTTAAATAGGTTACAGTCTAATTATGGTCAAATATTAACGCCCCTTATCTTAATCCGGCTGAATTAATTACATAACTTTGCTATTTTTGAGGCGGCTTTATGATGTTAATTCAACCGGTTTCCGTGAAAGCTGTTTCGCATTTGCATAAATGCGACAATATTACGACATATTGCTAAACCGCCATGTCATCATATATTATTATGGCTACAAGCCCGTCCTTATCGCTACCTAGTATATCTAGCTACGTGATTACATCCCCGTAGCGCAACGAAACTGTACATGTTGATTTGATTTTCTTTCAAAGTACGACGACTGAAATAGTTTATTTATAATTATCTTAGAATAGTATTTGTAAGTAGGTACAAATACTCTACCTACAGGACATTATCTTTAAATTGAAAGACGTCAGCGAAACAGCCTATGACAAAACCAGAGCGTGCAAATAGCAAAAATATCTTACTTGACCTAAAACAGTCTGGAGTCTTAAGCTCACTTCGACATAATTTTTACTCTAATTTGACCTATCTCAATCATTTAAAATTACTTAAACTTGGACATGACACGGCAACGCAAGTCGCAGCAGACGAGTCTGAGAGGTGAATCACACCCGGGCAGGACATTTCAATGACTTCTAAAAATAACGAGTCCCGTAAAGAACTCCCCTATCGTCGCAGTGATTTAGAGCCCAATAAATGTTCGTATACTGCGTGTTTTCGTGTAAAATATTAGGTTTGATAAGTATTAAAAAAAAATATGTTCTGAGAAGTACCTACGTTTTGTACAAAACGCATAGACAGAGACAGACATCCGCTATAAAATAATATTAAATTTTGAGAAGGCGACAAATATTCGATTGCTATCCAGTATCAGGTAGGTAAGTATGTTACGTATGTACGTGGTAGGTATCAGTGAATTATTTGTTGCAATGAATCACGTCACGTCCCATATAAATTCTTGTCGCATTCCTGCTGATCAATCAATTTGATCATATAAATAAAGAGGATCAAACATCGATCATTCACCTTTGCTATTACGAAAGCGTCGGTGCCGTGCGTCGTCGGCCTGCATGGCATCGGTGTGATACGTCGCGCAAATGTCAAGATATTTACATCCGCGTGGCTTGCGCGTCGGCACGCCACCGTACCTCGTCCATCGATCCCGTGCGATTTCCAATACGGACCTAATGACTGCTTTACAGCAAGCATCACAGGACTTGTTGTCATCCAAAATCAATCTCTGATTTTATGATAATTTCGACTGGTTTAAAGTGGAACGACATCAGAAATCACAGAATCCTCAAATATAAATGTAAGTATAGGAATAAACCAGCCTGCATGGACTACTATGTGGTTTGATCGTCATTTTATTTGACATCAGACTGTCGTTGCCACATCGACTTTTCCGGCGTTCCGTGTTGATATAACCCAAAAACGCTAGTAACCGCTAGATATCGTATAATGAGTTCCAGAGCCTACTAGTGCTTCGGGCAGCATCGATCCGCATCAGCTTGTCGCGGGAGGACGACGACACCTCAATAACTTTTTATCTCGTGCTTCCAAGATGCGTTTGCGCACTTTTTGCTTGTGTTTTCTTATTGCTAATGAGCGTTCGATCAACGCGTAGTCCAGTTTGATTCCGTGAATTTCCGTGCAAGACAGATGGAAGTAATAATACGAGTAGGTTACAGTTTTATTTACGCTTTCATTTAGGTAATTATATTTATTACAATACAGTAAGTAAGTATATGGGCTATTTATTTCTTTATTGTAATAACCTTGACTAACTAACCACTAGCTGAATTTTCTTGTTTTGAGTTGTCTTTGTCTATAATGTGTTTATGTATTTCGAGTAGACCTGGAGTACCTACCTCTACTTGCCTGACTAGACTTGCCGGACAATTTCTAACTAATATGTGTGAAGGTCACCGCTAAAAAGATGTTTGCTCATACATGATACAAGTTTGATAAAGCGTGACCAGTTTTCAATGTTGATTGGAGGTCGTCGTTACTACCTTTCACATTTTTATACTAATTGTTAGCTTTTTTAAAAAAATAATTTTCGGACAACGCTACGTCAATGAGCAATTAGGTATTATCAGCTGGTTTTTTAGTATTTATTTTTATGTATTTAACCAATATGCAGCACTTTTTTAGTTAGAATAAGTTCTATGCTCAACACTGCCATCTATTAACGATTAGAAGTATAACTTCAGAAAATAGTATTGTTATTCGCCAATAGAACATTTTTCTGTTTAAGTGTTTACTTGAAAACACGAATAAAACGACATTTTCTGAAAATGAGTCCTAGCTAGATCGATTTATCGCCCCCGAAACCCCCTGTATAGTAAATTTCATGAAAATCGTTGGAGCCGTTTCCGAGATTCAGAGATAAATTTATATACAAGAATTGCTCGTTTAAAGGTATTAGATTAAGATTATATTTGTCTTTCACATTCATAGTACCTACCTACTTGTCTAACTAAAGTCGCGTTCGAAAAGAACAGGAAATTTAAAACAAAATAAACTGGAGTTAATGTTTCGGGACTAGTAATGGATGTAACATAATAATCTTGGTAAAATGTTCCGCTTTATAGACGACTTGGAAAGTGGCTGAGAGCAAACTGCGGAGATAGTTTGTTTGTTCCTGCATTGTCATTGTCACACATTACGCAAGCAGTTCCCCTATTGTGCAGGAGACGGAGCCATGACGTCCTTGCACCTTTGTTCAAGTGCCGTTGTGTGGCCGAGAACGAGCTCTATTCGTGAAGTCTATACCATATTGTAGAGAAATTTCTTGAAATCTTGGAAATTCTCATGAAAGTCTGAATTTTATAACTGTTTTTATCTTTACTGAACCTGAATTTAAAGTACCTAGATAGATTTGCTATATCTTAGTTGCTTTAGGTGACTCTGAAAATGAAACAACGATTTGTTTAGGACACAAATTATGGAAGTGTGAAGCGCGGTATAAAACTTTCACTGCTTTTTTCTCGCAATTCCAATTTTAACCGTCTCGCTCACCAGCTTATAATCAAGAATATTTTGAACGACTTTATTTTTGGTCATAACTGCAATGAGATAGAAAGCGTGAGAAACTTGACGGTTATTGGTAGCCAGCCACTACCCACAGCCGGCCAAGGCATGGCACGGACATATCCCGTGTTGCTCAAAATGGATTGCGTTTTCTTTCCTCTAGGCAGCGGTAGTGGTCATTAGACGCAGTAACTAGACTTTGTACCTTCTTAGTACCTAGTGTTTTACCTTATGAGGTATTTTCTTCGTCACATACATATTCCTTACTCATTAGTTTAACTAGTGTTAGTAAGCTTGATAGAAACAGTTTTAGTTAAAAGCAAATCTATGCAAATATTAAAAGCATTTTGAGTTTAAATCTTACTCAGCTAAGAAAAGAATGCAACGCTTTTTACTTTTGCTTAGTCGACATGTTTTAAATATTAGTCGCCTCGAACCACCATCAATGAAATTTTAGTAGCGTTTCAGTTAAAATATAAACCACGATAATGATGGATGAGACATTTAGCTCTGTTTTATTGGCGCCAAGTTTGTCATAAAATACGAATAGCATACGTTTTTTGATGTATTCTATTCTCTCAATGTCAATGAGTGATTGTTGAAATGTTGCATCAGAGTTATTTGCAAACTTGACCACACGTATTTTGCTTATGTTAGTTAGGCAGTAATTGATTGGTCTAATTTGTATTTCATTGACCGAGCGAGCGAAGCGAGCGAAGCGTCTCAGTTTCCACATTGGCCAAAAATGCGTTTGTCCGGATGTCTGTCTGTCTGTCTGTCTGTCTGTCTGTCTGTCTGTCTGTCTGTCTGTCTGTCTGTCTGTTCTCCTCTACAGGTCGCATTTTTCAACCGATCTGGACGAAACTTGGTACACAGGTTATATGACTTATTAGAATTTTTTTGTCGTCGGGGATTTTTGATTGGAGGGGTACTTCCCCCAAAAAAAGGGCAAAAAGGGGGCTATTTGATATACTGGATATCTCCACCAAATGAGATCCGATTTCGATTATTCTTTTTTTATTTGAAAGGTAATAACTATAAGTTGGTCTCATAAAAGTTTGGCGAAGATCTGATAAGGATCTTCAGCATGATGAACAGGATAGCTCATCAAACAATCGATGGTTTTCAATCAAATTTGAGAGAAACACTAAGGACCTCATTCTACTCAAGATGATGCAAAAAAGATCAAAAAAATCACAAAACGGAAAATGCACTTGAACATTACATTCCAAAAAAATTTACAAAATTAAATAAAAAAAACATCACATCACTAGCTCACTTTTAGTATGCTCGCGAGGTCTACAGCTCCCAGAGCCACTAGTTTATTAATTTCATTTTTTGCAGACTCCCATTGAATTTGTTATCGCAATTTCTTCCTTCCTCTAAAATCACGTTGCAATCTGAATAGTCGTTTCCCGCACCCGCGTCCGCTTCCGCGTGTACTGCGCGCTGCGTAACGGTGCGATTCATTGCCAGAGCGATAGCGTACGCATACCGCACTACCGTCCGTAGTCCGTACTAAGTAGTGTTTGTGGTGTTTGCGCGAACAGTCGGCCGCTGCAATCGTCGCAGACGCTTGTGTGTCGCCCTCGAGCCTCACCTGCGTTTCACGTGCGGCTAAAATATTATCTAAAATCATAAGTGAACTAAAAACCACCGTGCATCTTATTACAAGTGTTTTCCAGTGACACCATCTTTCAAATATTTGTTTATAAAATATCGTCTTTAGAACAATAAGCGATGAAACCTAAATAAGTTTGTTTATTTATTTAGCTCCGAAACAAAGAATGTTGGTCAAGGAGGTACATGCACGTAAAGTGGAAAATATCAGTGATAAGATAGTGCTATAAAACGAACACTTTATCGCCAAAGTGACAGAGTGCAGTTGGAGGAGAACATAGTGCGAGAACTTCCTCCCTTTTCATTGAAGTGCATTTATCTAACAAATGACGGGAACATTGTTTGTTGATACTCAAAGCATATGTGGGAATTTGTAAACAAAGCTTGGAATTGTTTGTTTGGATTCCTCGAATAATCATCACGGAACAACTGGTAATCGGTGACGTTAATGATGGGACATCGTTCAGTAATGGCTACACCCGATAATAGTGACGAGGAGAGTGGAGATGCCTTCACTGACGGTGACTTCGGGGACTCTGATGATGAAGCCGTTCTGGAACGCGATGACAACAAACCTTCTAGCATCCCTATCAATGAAACTATCAATGAAGAAGTTCAAAAAAAGATAAACAACGGCAATCCTAGTAATGGATATAAGGAACCTCTCGAAGAACTAAAAGTCAATGGACGTGAACAACAAAGAAATGATTTAGAAAATTGCAGTGACATGGCACCAGATTTAAGACGGGATTCACATGGTGACCAGAATCCTTCGATTGTGGGAATTATCGGAGATCAGCACAGCCACGTAGGTATCCTCAAAAGCAGTGCAGATATCAGTGTCTTTTAAGAATTCCTGACTGATTCACAGGTGATTCATAAAACTTCCAAGCTCCAAACCGCTAATCATTTCCATTTAAACATATTCCACTAGCACCTTTTGTAGTTTTTGAGCTTATTATCTTTAATGTGTCATTTTAATACTTTGAGTAGGTTTATTCAGGCTTGAATGGATTCCATTAAAACTGCTATTAGGGTAATCAAGGTCGGTACCTAACAAATATTATCTTATCATGATTTAAACTTTGCTACATGCGGTCTTGAGGCCACAGTTTCTGTAAAGTTGTCACAGGTGAACATTGTTTGCATTAGTCATCTGTATGCGAGACTTCTCAACTGTTTTTGAATAAAATACCATTCCTTCGGACGTTGGTATAATGATATCGTGATTGTGTCATTTGAAAGTAATACCGAGGGATAATATAGGGCAGTGGTCAGCTCAGTTGGAGTGTTACGGTCCGATCGGTAGACACATGTCTTGTGGACAAGTTGCGGTGGATCGGCCTTGCGATGATAGATCTGCATAAGGATAATAATATGATGCTTCCGGAAAGCCTGTTAGCCCTCACAAGCAGGGTCGTCTTTCTTTACGTAAGTCCTTTACAATTCCAGTAACATCTCTCGCTTCAAATCCTTTCAAGTGGCCATCAATTGTCTTCAAAATAACTTTATGATTGTGAGTTGCCAATAGTTTTATGTCAGTGAAGTTAGTCAGTGCGCATGCAAAGTTGGTTATGATCACTTGTGTTGAAGTTGGCTGTAACGGCATGTGGTGACTGGTGACCTCATAAGTACAGATGTGGCCTTGAATCCCCGTCATGTGCCTGCCCGAACTGTTTTTGCGAACAATCGCTCAAATACTGCTACTGCATGTGAGTGTTTCTTACTGACAATAGAACTATCAGTACTAACAATTTGGGATATTTAACGATTGCAGCATCGCTGCGATTTGGTATTTGAATCTACGCTGACATTTGCCTGGTTTAAAATATCATCTGTACTAGCTGTGAAACTAATCATTACATTTGGTTGGCAATACAAAAAGCGATAATATTGTGATATTGTTTACGATGACACTATCGAGTGAGATCATCATTATACTTAAAGCTAGTTTGAAATGTTACTAATTTTACAACTAGCTGCCGTAAAACTCCACTAAATAAGTAACAACTAATATCCACCTCGTCAGCCTCTGATAATTTGTGTAGTTTGTTCGTCTGTATCGCTCCGCAGTTCATACATCAAAAATAATGAGATCACGAAAACTAGTTTTGTAGCATTCCATAGAGAAAATATTTCAAAGGAGAGTCGCCTACTTCGAAAATTAGCATCAGTCTTACAAAGTCTTAAACAATGTTGACATGCGGACCAAATGAGCAGCTAATTTATGCGCATACATAGAAGATTCCCTTTCTCTCTGATTTATTATTCCTCTGTCAGATTATAGTATAGAGCAAGCCTAATGCCGCTGTTGAGAAATTATTCGAGTAAGATGTACATTTGGTATTCTGTGCTAGTAATAAGAAATCATTAACAGGCTTATAACGGCCTTATATTTTGTACGACTTCTTTTTGGCTGGTTTTGTGGGGTTTTTCTCGTTTTGTCTGGTCTTGTCGAGTTTTTCCACGTACTAAATACTAATACCAATTTGAGATTATCGCCCTTTAACTGGAACAGTATGTTTATACTTTCTACCTATCATTTGTGCTTTAATTGTCCAATTATATTTACGAAGCGTGTTTATTTGTTCAGATAAAACTGTATTGTTCTCTTCAAACGCAGACATTTTCATCAAGTCGGTTGAATATACGTAAAAAGATCGACGAATGGGGAATGACCTCTATATCCTTTTGATGACGTCACTTAACAAATATATGTGCCTCAATTGTTATTATTTGCTTACCCATATGTGTAAAATGTGTAAATGCTATAAAATTCTTAAGGTTCTATTTCGAACCCTCAGATCTGAGTCTTACGTTGAGTTTTATCATGCGTTCAAAAATTCGAAAATCTCTTTAAACAAAACAACTTTTATCGCATATTTATGCTATCGGTCGGTGAAGTGGAGTTGTAATCGGTTCCACTATTACTGATAATATCATATTTTCTGTTTCGCTTCAAGTTAATATTTAATTTTCATTATTAAATGTTGTAATTTGTCTCAATTATTGAACACAGCTCGATGTGGTTAACCAAATGAGTTCAACCTTGCTTGAATTGCAAATGCTGTTTTAAAACTTCTTCAATATGTATAATGCTAAACCATGCAATAGTACAAGCATTTTCGTGTAACATCTAAAAACCCACACTGGCAGTAATTTGATAGAGCTAGTAGTGTGCGCAAGTCATATGATTGTGCCACCAGCACCACACCGCAGTCTTCCGTCACCTGCGTTTAACGGTTTGCTTGGCTTGACACTTGTCGCCCGCATAATTTTGAGGTCAGCATCAACACTACCTATCCACTACCATTATGCAGACACACATGTTCTTGTTTATTTGCTTAGTCGTCGGTGGGAACATCACATTTTCTTTCCTACAAGTTTGTGAAAAAGAAACAGACGAAAAAAAGAGTAATTTTGTACCTACTGATAATTTTGTGACTTAGCTAGGTGTAAACAACAAAAGGGGCCTCCCCGATGTGTGCTCGAGTCGCACTATCTGGTAGTCCTCGCCGCGCCGCGCCGCCTTAGTTAATTAAATAAAACTTTGATATGAGAGAATAGGTTCCTCGTAAACGCGTATAATACACTCCTATAACTGGTCTAGACAAGGGGTTCCCCAGCCCCTGGGACGGGCCTTCATTACTCACCGCTGGAAGCGAACCCACACCCACTCATGCGATCATGCAAGACTGCTTTATTGCTTTTGTGTAGTTTGTTCTATTGTAACTCCAATCAATTAGTTCAGCGTGCACATTAAAAATTGTTTGGGTTTCGACTACCTATTCAGTTTGGGAATTGGATTTTATGACTCAATACAGAGTTTCGACAATCACTGCTTCAGTAAAGGCCAACTTTATTTGTTAAATATCGATAAGTGGTAGCGTTCATTGCCTCGATTATAGACGCATTTGATTTCTTATTCAATGACGAAATGAATGATTAAACTCTTCTACTGCATTCATTTTCAAGACCCATTGGAAAACTAACCTAAATTAAGTAAATTGTAGACAATTTTAAACATTTCCACCGTCGATAATTCCTAGTTATCTTAATTGCACCTTGTGAAATTTATAGACAATTAAGCTTATCTAAACACCCGTTATAATTACTACCTAGTCTATTTAAAAACGCTTGGTCTAGTTACGAGACGTTTAGCTGCGATTGCTGCGAACTAGGATTAATCACATGTGGTAAATGTCATGGCTGTGCGTGATAGTGATTTGGCGGTGACGATGCGCCGCCGCCGCCCACACTATGCCAGCACTTGCGAAACTCCAACTCATCACGACTTTACCTCATCTAGTAGGTAGAGTAATTCATTACCCGTCCGCTACAATAAAATGGCGTGCCTGAATAAAATTAAGCTTGTAATTTTGATATTATGAGAACGTAAAGTCTACTTATACTGTATTACTTATATTAACTTCGCACCCGTTTAGTCAATAGGGGGCGTGAGCAACACGTTGAAAGAAAAAACTATATCTCAAATATTCATGCAATCTTCTTTCTGAGTTTAGCTTTAAAATAATGCCTCATGTTGAAACGCAATTTACGAGTATTACGTTTATAGGTACAGTAAATATTGCCGATATAAATGGCATGTCATTGCGTAGGACGTCGATGAGTTGTAATGAATACCGAAACGATACTACGTCCTTGGTTCGTTATTTTCTGTTTTGATAAACGGATCCTGTTTTTAAATACACGCCTAAGTTACAAACGATAAAACTAACTAAAACGTGCAATGCCAGTATGAATATGAATTCATAGAATATGAGTTAACCCATCAAAATTGCTCTTAGCCTACTGGAAGACCTCTCAAACATTATTTCTTAGTATTCCTCATGTGTGATTATGTTGTTTACAGGCAGAGCAACGTCTGGCTGCGCGGCGAGCGGCGCGGGCTGAAGCCAGAGAGATCCGCATGAGAGAGCTGGAGAGACAGCAACGGGAACAAGAGGACCATGCTGACAAGGCGTATGATATGTACGCTGGTAAGTTGTACTAGCTATACTATCTAACTATGCAACATTGCAATGTGGATGTCTTTTGCAAAATGGCTGTTAGTTGGTATAAGGTCGTTAGGGGTTTAGAATAAAAAACATTTATTGTATTAGGTAGGTGTTTGTTGTTTGCTCGGCTTTTTCTGCAAATATCCACCAAATACTACTAACTTTAACATATAAAATTACATAAAATCATCAATATTATATAAAACTCTTTTGAAGCTGACTTAGAATCAACGCACAGCCTAAACTATAAGTCCTAGAGGTATGAAATTTGGAGGGCAGTATCCTTATGTAGTGTAGGGGCCTAGAACGCGAGCAACGCCGCGGGCGACGGCTAGTAAGTAATAAATTTAAAAAACATCCGGTCATTAAAATCTTAGATCCTCTTCGTCATTGCTGGTCATCCTCAGACCTTGGAGTTTGGAGTTTCATCAAAGCTCAATACTTTACGATTAACCTAATATTTCAAACTTTAATTACTATAGTACCTCAGAACTATTTTAGAAAGTTTATGAATATCCTGATGACTTAGGAACAACCACCAATTTATACCAAACATTACTATGAACCATCCCAGATACCATGACCTTTCTTACAAAAAAACAGTCGTGTTTTAACCAACTCCATAAAAAGGAGGTGGTTCTTCATTTGGTTAGCTGTACTTAAATTTTTATTTTATGTTTGTTGCTACCCCTAGAACTCCGTCATTTTTTCTTGAATTTTTTTAAATGATTGTTATAATGTTTCAGAGACAGTTGGCAGACGAGGTCCCCGACTGGCATCCCTCAGTCCGGCCGCGGTGCTCTCTCCGCGACGCAGTTCAGAAGATTCTGCTGATGACACCTTTAGCATCAAAGACTTGAGAGTAAGTTGTTCATTAATAATACAAGGTGGAATGTTCCTCCAAGTTTTATTCCATTTTACACTTTTACACTTTCACTAGAAAGATAATAAGAAAGGAATGAGTATGTATTACCTAGTGACTCATGTATTTACCTAGTGGTAAATGACACAGTAATCATTGAGTATGATTCATTGTATTATCCAGATTTACAGTTTGTAAACCATAGAAGAGTTTGGGAGACTAAATTTTCGTTACCGTAGTTTATCATAAACTAATTTCGTGGATGAATATTTCGCTGAGACATTATTATTGCAATGCTGGTATATAAATACGTAATGTTCTACAGCATGAGCTGAAGGAAGTTGCAGAGAAGTTCCGCAAGGCGATGATTCTGAACGCGCAGCTCGACAACGACAAAGCGTCGCTCGGCTATCAGCTGGAACTGCTCAAGGACAGAATCGATGAGCTGCAAGAGGAATACGCACAATTACAGGTATCATTGAAGATAATATGACTACAATCATATATCCAATGTGTTACTGGGGCTTTTGCCATTTACCTACAGTTTGAATTAATTAATTTCAGCTTGGCTTAGCAGGAGTTATCAAAAATATCTTGCAAATAGGATGGGGGTTTTTTCAAAAATTCTATTACTCTTGGTCTTAGAGTACTAGGACCACGGATGTCTTAGACCCTAAGGCCTTCTGCACACTTGACGGAAATTTCGTCGCGGACCTTTCCCGACGGAGCGTCAATATACATGTTATTGCATATAAATTACAAATAGCGGGCAAGCTACGCGGAAGATCGGTCGTTTGTCGCGGACGATGGTATGGTACCGGCTTGGCTCCCGCGGAAGTTCGGTGACGGAATTTCCGTCAAGTGTGCAGAAGGTCTAAGACATCCGTGGACAATTTGAAGACATATTATGTCGGTATCGTGTTTAGATTGAAACAGCAGTTGCACCTATACTCTGTATTCTTTTGAGGATAAATAAATTTAATCTTAATGTCTGTTCGCGGAGACAAACTAATAGAGCGCGCGCTCTCTTGCACTATTGTATGAAAATGAACAGGATAGAGCGCGCGCTCTCTTACACTAATTGTATGAAAATGAACAGGACGGGACGATTTCCCTATTAGCTTGTCTCCGCGAACAGAATATAGTTAGTGTTGGGTGTTGTTACAGCGCGAGCACCGGGAGAAGTGTTCAGTGCACGAGCGAGTGTCGCGCGAGCACGCGTGCACGACAGAGGAGCTGGCGCGCGCGCGGGACGCGGTGCGTGCGCGTGACGCGGCGGCGGCGGCGGCCGGCTTCGTGTTCGCGGAGGCACCGCCCGGCGCCAGCGCCACTGGCTTCGGCGCCGTGCCGCCGCTAGCGCTGCTCTCGCACGACGCACACCGCATGCTCGGCGAACCAGACTCTACGCTCGGTCAGTCATACTCATACTCAGCTTCGGCGCCGTGCCGCCGCTAGCGCTGCTCTCGCACGACGCACACCGCATGCTCGGCGAACCAGACTCTACGCTCGGTCAGTCATACTCATACTCATACTCAGCTTCGGCGCCGTGCCGCCGCTAGCGCTGCTCTCGCACGACGCACACCGCATGCTCGGCGAACCAGACTCTACGCTCGGTCAGTCATACTCATACTCAGCTTCGGCGCCGTGCCGCCGCTAGCGCTGCTCTCGCACGACGCACACCGCATGCTCGGCGAACCAGACTCTACGCTCGGTCAGTCATACTCATACTCAGCTTCGGCGCCGTGCCGCCGCTAGCGCTGCTCTCGCACGACGCACACCGCATGCTCGGCGAACCAGACTCTACGCTCGGTCAGTCATACTCATACTCAGCTTCGGCGCCGTGCCGCCGCTAGCGCTGCTCTCGCACGACGCACACCGCATGCTCGGCGAACCAGACTCTACGCTCGGTCAGTCATACTCATACTCAGCTTCGGCGCCGTGCCGCCGCTAGCGCTGCTCTCGCACGACGCACACCGCATGCTCGGCGAACCAGACTCTACGCTCGGTCAGTCATACTCATACTCAGCTTCGGCGCCGTGCCGCCGCTAGCGCTGCTCTCGCACGACGCACACCGCATGCTCGGCGAACCAGACTCTACGCTCGGTCAGTCATACTCATACTCAGCTTCGGCGCCGTGCCGCCGCTAGCGCTGCTCTCGCACGACGCACACCGCATGCTCGGCGAACCAGACTCTACGCTCGGTCAGTCATACTCATACTCAGCTTCGGCGCCGTGCCGCCGCTAGCGCTGCTCTCGCACGACGCACACCGCATGCTCGGCGAACCAGACTCTACGCTCGGTCAGTCATACTCATACTCAGCTTCGGCGCCGTGCCGCCGCTAGCGCTGCTCTCGCACGACGCACACCGCATGCTCGGCGAACCAGACTCTACGCTCGGTCAGTCATACTCATACTCAGCTTCGGCGCCGTGCCGCCGCTAGCGCTGCTCTCGCACGACGCACACCGCATGCTCGGCGAACCAGACTCTACGCTCGGTCAGTCATACTCATACTCAGCTTCGGCGCCGTGCCGCCGCTAGCGCTGCTCTCGCACGACGCACACCGCATGCTCGGCGAACCAGACTCTACGCTCGGTCAGTCATACTCATAGTTTTTTTTTTTTTTTTTTTTTTTTTTTTCATAAACGAGATGGAGGTGAGGAAAAATAAGAGTGGCCGGTAAAATTTTGAGAGAATCAAGGGTTAGTGACCTCATGCACCGCACTCACCTAGACGTCCACTGAAGAACATCGGCCCATTTAAGGTTGCTGTCCGCACGCTACTCAGTTTTTAAAATCAAATCATTGAGGTTGCTCTATGCCTTTTGCAACTTGTTGTCTCAATTCTGCTAGTTTCTGTTACTCTACTGTCATTAACGGACGGAGGTAAAATTTTGAGAGAATCAAGGGTTAGTGACCTCATGCACTGCACTCACCTAGACGTCCACTGAAGAACATCGGCCCATTCAACGTTGCTGTTAATCCACTACGCGGTTTTTAAAATCAAACCATTGAGGATCGATTTCGGTTAAATCTCAACTTGCCCACTAGAAGGACTAATCTTCACTTCGCACAAAAGCTCTAGAAAGTAACTTAAACTCGGCATCGCCACTGTACCAGACCATAAGTGACCGATTTTGCACGCATCTCTCATGTCCATTCATTACCATTCTTTCATTTTTAATTTCAGACGTGCGGTTGCAAAACCTGGTTACCTCAAAGCAGTCCCTGGAGTCAGAAGTGCGCAAACTGAAGCTCACGCTAAACGAAGAACGCGCCGCGAGACAAAATGGCGTCGCGAATCATAACGACGAGGATTATGAGAACGAATGTGAGTATTAAGATGCTTTACCAATTATCGACTTGTAATTCCACTCGACG
Organism: Eulithis testata; assembly: GCA_947507515.1. Classification (NCBI taxonomy): domain Eukaryota; kingdom Metazoa; phylum Arthropoda; class Insecta; order Lepidoptera; family Geometridae; genus Eulithis; species Eulithis testata. The sequence continues at coordinate 11,172,548 of OX382197.1, forward strand.
AATAACTCCTAAGGATATAGACGGCCCTCCGGGAACGTTAAACTGTCGGTCCCGGCTTTAGCAGTCGTTAAGCCACGACGGAGGCCTTAAGGCGGCCTAAAAACTCCGTCACCAGAGTTGGCCACTAGCTCATACGAGCTTGCTTGCTTATTGACGGCCCGAACAGAGACTCCATCTAGAAGCCTGATACTTCAAGCAGACAGATCAGACGTAAAGTTTCCTTACCTCAGGTAGCAGATTAACACAACAATTTAGAAGTAGGACCATTAGATATTCTGTTCTGTGGTAGGGCACAATACACAGTGGAGTCATTAAAATTTGGAACATTATTCTAACATTAACATCTACTTTGGTTTTCGGTACTTTTTCTGCGATGTTTATTATTATGTTGTTGTTTATATAACAACATCGTGAGGTCTGGCTTTTTCTTAGTAAATAGGATAAATTGGAGAAGTGTCAATTATTGGTGGGGGTGCCAAGAATAGGGTACTTTACCCTAATAAAATAATTAAGTCAAATAAAAATTACATAAAAAAATTCAATATAGCAATACATATGTGTATGGTATGTGATGATGTTGTCTTCAAGCGCTCGTAGCTAGGCTTGCTTAGCCAATCTTCACCGATTATCTAAGTTAAGCAACGTTCTGTGCGGTCACTATTTGGATGGGTGACCGTTAGTGGCATTTACATGTGAGCGCTTCCGTGCTTCGGAGGGCACGTTAAACTGTCGGTCCCGGCTCTAGCAGTCGTTAAATAAATTAATATTCACGGACACTTAACACAACGCCTTCTAGTCCCAAACTAAGCAAAGCTTGTACGATGGAAACTAGATGGCTGATAGAATACATACATACATAAGCCACGACGGTGGCCTTAAGGCGGCATAAAAACTCCGTCACCACCACTAGCTCATACGAACTTGCTTTTATGTTGTGTTGGTTGTACCTTGTACCTTTTGTCACTACCGAGGCAATAAATGTTTTTTGTATTTGTATTTGTATTTGTATTTGTATTTGTATTTGTATTAGTATTAGTATTAGTATTAGTATTAGTATTAGTATTAGTATTAGTATTAGTATTAGTATTTGTGCAGTGGAGAGTGTGCGCAAGGCGGCGGTGGAGGCGAAGGGTCGCGCGGCGCGCGCGGAGGCGGAGGCGGCGCTGGTGGCGGCGAGCAGCGCGCGGCTCGAGGCGCAGCTGCAGCGGCTGCGCGCGCGCCAGGACGAACACGACGACATCGAGGAACAACTCAAACAGGACCGCAGGAGGCTGCAGCGAGAGGTACACCACACCAACACTATCACTATCACTATCACTATACTACGTGACAAATAACACCGCAATACAGCTCATTCACCCAATTTCACCTCGATGTCGCAAAACTCAATTTATGTATGGTAAACAAACAGTACGCGATGAACTAGACGCCTTCGAAAGAGGATGGTGGGAGGAAGCTCGGGACAGAGAACATTGGAAGTCTTTGGGGGAGACCTTTGCCCAGCAGTGGGACGACATAGGTTAATTAAAAAAAAAAAAAAAAAAAAACTGCGAGATTCGAGCGATTACCGTCTCAGCGACAGGTTTGTATGGAAAGCGACAGAATTAGCCGTTCATAAATTGAATTTTGCGACATCGTGGTGACGGTGGGTGAATGACCTGTATTGCGGTGTTATTTGGCACCTACTATATCACTACATAGTTTATGGGTCCGTTCACACAGACCGGCTCGAAGCGCATCGGCGCGCGTTTTTCTTTTCACACAGACCGGATCGTATACGCTTGGAGTTGGTCGGAGCGGAGCCGCCAACTATTTCACATAGACCGGCTGGAAGCGATCTAAAAGCGGATGCGCTCGGAAACGGCTGCGCGAACGAGAAAAAGTACGCGATCGGAGCCGGTCACCTCCTCTTATTATTTCACACCGAGCGCGTTCAAGCATTCTTAAATGACAAAAGCAGTGCACATGCGTAGTAGATTGTATCATAAGGGAGCAAAATTATATTTTTACGGCGAGGGCGATTTTTTGAATCCAGAGCAAAGTGAAGGATTCTAGAGTAGAATCCTGAACGTAGCGAGGGATTCAAAGTACTTCGCCCGAGCCAAAAATATATTTTGCGCCCGAGTGGTACACTCTACTTTTCATCACCAACTATGAGAAAATAAAAGGCGCCTCATATTTTATTGTAATATTATTATTTAATAAAACTTAAATAGTAACAACTTAAATGAAAATAAATAGTATCTATAATGAAAACCACTTATTTCTTATGTTTTCTATTCGTTCGATTTCTTTGGCGCTGAACACTAAGATGTTCCAAATTCAAAAAGTGCGCGGCAAAGTAAAGCTTTGCCGCGCACTTATTGTTTCTTATAGAAAACACCACCTTTGGGTGCACATAAAGGCGAACCAAGTCGCTCTTTTCGAATAGATGTGATGAAAAAAATAAACCTTACTACAAATACTAAAAACCCTTTTTTCAACGTGATAAGAATCTGCTCTCCTCTCCGAGCCGGTCTGAGTGAACGGACCCTAAAGCAAAGTCGCTTCCCGCGTCTGTCCTAATGTCTGTATGTATGTATGCTTAAATCTTTAAAACTACACAACGAATTTTGATGCAGTTTTTTTAATAGATAGAGTGATTCAAGAGGATACTTAGATAGAAAATTCTTTATTGCACAACTTAAAAGTAGTGTATACAGGCGAACTTAATGCTAAAATAGCATTCTCTACCAGCTAACCTTTGGGTAGTGAGGATAACAGTTTATTAGGGTAAGGAAGTTATGGGTTATTAGGAAGGTTTATATGTACAATAAATCATCATCATCACTGCATTGCACCCGTGCGAAGCCGGGGCGGGTCGCTAGTATTATATAACTACTAGCTGATACCCGCGACTTCGGACGCGTGCAATACTTGCCACCAAAATATCTGTCAACAACTACAACCATATGGTTTGTTTTCAGGAAGTCGTTGACTTCTGGGCCGTTATCAATAATGGCGATAGCTAACGGTACAATACACCACTGTGTGACTCCTGCTCGATTTACCTCTTTGTGTTGTAACAATTTGTACTGAATTTTAATAGCCTTTAGCGTAACCTTGAAAATACCTGGATTCCACTCCAAATATTAATTTGAAAATTTTACTTATTCCTTTACATATAACATCAAATAATAGTATAAAGATATTTGTTTATATATAATATATGTATAAGCCAACATTTGTCCACATCCACAACACTCTAATAATGTAACTTTTTGCATGCCCCTGTCTGTACTATTTACCTACTATCCTTCGTAGTCGTGTCATTACTTCCTATGGTTTGGTTCTCTATTACCAAGAAAGTACAAGTGACACGGCACGGATGAAAACACGCCACAGGATAAAAAAATAATATGTTTCCAGGCTCGAGAGGCTCTGAACCGGGTCGAAGAATTGGAGACAGAAAACAGCCACCTCACCAAGAGACTCGATAAGCTGAAGAACGCCAAATCTGCACTACTTAAGGACCTGTGACAGTAACGAGCGAGCAACGCTGCCCTACAGCGGTAATGACAATATCAAAGCTTTGAAAACGCGGCAATGTATCACGAGGCGATATTTTACGTAAAATGCCGGTCTAGTATGCTGAAAATCACATGAAGCGTAGAGAAAACAGCGATGTGAAACAGTTTAATTGTGAATACATTGCTTTCTAAATTGTAGACGTTGAATAGCTATAATGTAGTACATGGCATTCAGTATGTAGGTATCTGAAGAGTAAATAAGTTCACTACCGCGTAAACGGTTGGTTACTTCAATCAGTGGATAAGACCGACAACGGCTAATCGCCACAGTTACCTAACCATACATTTTTATAAGCGTACGATCGCGTGCGAGAAAGGTATGTGAAAAATATATCTAGCAGATGTGAACATACGTCTAAACGCATTTGAGAATAACATAATGCATTTTATATCATTTACAAATAAAATCTGCTGTGTAATTTATACAGGATGTAAGGTTGAGTGAGTTTAATTACGACAAATGAACTGGCCATAATCTTAAAACTATTGAACATCGTTCAGGACAAACATTTCCGGAGCATTTTGTTACCCTGTATAATGTTATGTAAAATACGTTTATAACACATTTGCTCGTAAAGGGTCTCTTATTTCACCAATTTCAGTATCGTGATGTATGTCATTACGCACTCGTGCGTTATGGTAATGTAAAACGTACGGTTTATCAAGATGCTCCCACTAAAACGAACGGGGGGGGGGAGGGGGGCGCGCGCCGCGCTCTACGATAAAAAATAGGCATTTAATTCTTTTACAAATTGTTCAAATTTTTCTAACTGCTTCAACAAGTGAATAAAGATTTATTCTTTGAAGAAAGTCCGAGTTTTATTTATTTCCTCGCAAATGTGTTATAAAACGTCGTATGAAATACGTGCCCTTTGAAAATTACAGCCTCTGCTTTCTTGTAGCCCTCGCCTACGGCTCGGGCTGGCAATATCGCCTCGGCTGTAATTTTCAACTTACCGCACTCATATCATAATGTACTATAGTAATGCAGACATCAACCTAATACAGTTATCAGGTTAATATGAGAATATATAGGACTGCAGTATGAATGTTCGTGTGTTTATAAGGCGTTAGTACGAGTATATTGTTGCACTGACTAGATTATAACGACTTGGCGAGTTTGACTTTGATACTATTTTTATAAACGAGCCTGCAATTACATCCTAAAAGATCTTTGTCACAATAAAATATAGTTGTGGGTTTACCTACTTGTAACGATGCTCATTGTCGCACTCAGAGGTTGACATCTCTGTTCTCTCTATTCATCTCATAACGAACAGAGTACTACTCTCTGTGTGTGGCAGTAAGTCGTAAGTAGTCGTTTTCTAGCTTGAAACACGTCTCAAGTTGAATCCGGCAGGTTGCAAAATACGCTTTCAGTTGTTTTATCGGTGTTATCGCCACCGTAGCGCCATTTTTATGATTTTATCATGTAAATATCGTTTATTAAAATGTATAGTTTGACCCCACATAGGACTCGTAATGTAATAACAATAACTCTAATTTGTATATTGCTTTACTATGTAATATAATAATTTGTAAATTGAATTTGTTTAATTTTAAACGATTAATTTATTTTATGCTCGTATTTCTTTGTATATTTTTAACGTTTATTTAGCTTGCCGATTTATATGACTAATAAATAATGTTATAATTGAAGTAATTCATTTTTTAACTTGCCAATTGGTATTACATGTAACTAAGTTAGGATGTAGAATGATTTCTTGGTTGTATAAAAGTATGCCAAAAGTTTCACAAACGTTTTGGCATATTTAATCGCATTTACAGAAAAGATGCTTGTTTTTGGCTTATAATTATAAAACGGCGGATTATAAACTGCTCAATATTAGAATCGCATATAAAGTGTGATAAATAAACGCGATTCTGACGTCCAGAGTAGGTTTAGATGAGCAGACGTCTGGAGTCTGGAGCATTTGAGATATTTAATTTTATACATCCATTACATTGAAGTTACCATTTAACCTCACTTCTTATTTATTCTGAATCATGGCATCACACATTGTGCAATATTGATTCAAATATAATAATACTATTTACCCATCTGGCTAAACTTTTGTGTCACTACTGTGAGTTGTGACTCTAACAACCGCACTTCGCCGAATGTTTTCCACTTTGTCGACTTTAGGTTATGTATAAAGTGATCAGAATACGGCCCTTAGTCATGAACATGCAGTGCCATGGCGGCGCACCAGATGTATCTATATTTTAATACTAAATACAAATCTGTGTTTTTCCCTTATAATAAAAAATAGAGTATGTGAGTTGAATTTGATCACTGTACCTATGCTCTTTTATGGACGGACAGTCTCGTTAATTATTATTTTTGTATAGACTGCTGACTGCGCAAAACGTGCTTGTCGACGTTATATTAAATAACACAGTAAGTAATTGATTCAATGTTTTATAGTTTCCATAGATACTCAATGTATATTTTTTACACTAAAACACAGCGCCAAATCTGGATTATTTTAGTCTGCAGAAAGACCGCCAGACTAGCATGCGGTGTTTGTAAGTCAATCTGTAAGTAGGTAGGTACTCTTAACATTTTGTAATAATGATGTATGTATTTTTGGTGCTGTACCTATGTACCTATATAGTAGGTGCCAAATAACACCGCAATACAGGTCATTTACCCACCTTCAAAACGATGACGCAAAATTCTATTTATGAATGGCTAATTCTGTCGCTTTCCATACAAACCTGTCGCTAAGACGGTATCGCTCGAATCTCGCAGTACTGTTTGTTTACCATTCATAAATTGAATTTTGCGACATCGTTTTGAAGGTGGGTGAATGACCTGTATTCCGGTGTTATTTGGCACCTACTATAGCTAATTTATTTTCTTTTTGTATCTAGTATGACCAACATGTCTTTTTATATGATGCGAAAACTGAACAGACAGAATTGTATAAATTTGGATTATTTAAATAAACTTCGCTCAGACAGAAATTAGTGTTTTTTTATGGCTGCTAAGTAGTGCATGCCCGCCACAGCAGTTAAACGGAGGAGTGATTTCAAAAAGGCTGATTTCGTTTCTCATTGGTCTCAGAAAATAAAAACTTGATAGGAAATAAGGCTCCGAGGCTCAAACTCCTAATCCGAAATCCTTGGTTTCAAGATCCGCAAACTGTTAAATCGATGCGGATAGTTAGTTTATATATTTCCACATAGCGAAGCGAGATGAAGCGCTTTTGAGAAGTCTAAAGAACATCAACGTGAAGAAACCGCGGTATAGCAGGGTCGACGTGCATTCTACCTTCTATTATGCTCCTACTTAGTTGCCTACATATAAGTTAGGTACTATAAGGTACCTACATACCATCACCTATTGAGAGCTCAAGGCGTGTTGATTCGACGGGAGTCGAAGATAAACTACGAACGAGTAAGTAGGTGCCGGCCAACCTAGCTAGGAAGCTAGGTAGAGGTCGCGTCATTTATAAAGAACGCTGGAAAACAGTGGTGTTTGCGCATACAAAAACACTCGCTCCATCACACCCCTCCGTCTACCGTTCTTTTTACTTGACGCGACCTATCGTATGATATTATTGTATGATATTTTTTTACTTGAATTAAAAAAACAGAGGTTCGTATAGATACCATGATTTATTATGGTTGAGAAGTTCTTACAAAACAATGCTTATTTACAATGAGTTTAGAAGGACGAAATTTTAATTAAATCATAATAACACCTAGCTTAATTTACCTATCTACCTAAAACTAGAAGTCAAGCCCAAAGAGATTAACAAGGACCTTCATACAATACATATTCTATCTAAACCAAACTACAAACAACCATAAAACATAATTTATCTAATTACATACTAAGAGAGATAATAAGGGCTCTCTTATTTTCTATCCCTGTTACATAAAAACTTGACATGATAGATTGGTAAATTAACTAATTATCTCTTGTAACCCTGTGGACAATCGGAAATAAGAAATATCATCGAAGGATAGGTAGGAAGAGAGGAAAGGGAAGACTACATATAAGTAACATAAGCTCAAGAAAAAATTAAAGATCACCCTATTATATTAAATTAATTATTGTATTGATCAAAATGGCTGCCCTGCTAAGGAACACCTTAAATTAGAAGCACCCTGTGTAAGAGTTGATAAACTTCTATGCTCTACTCGGCGGCCTTTAGATTGAGTCCTTTACATGCTTCCAATTGCTAGAAAAACATATTTCTCAATCTTATGAATAAGGTGTTATGTATAGTGACATTTTTACAATGAAAGATTTCATATCCAATAATCAAGAAAAAATTAGCAAAACATAAAGCTACAAAATATTGATATCCATCAAAGATCAAGATATAAACTCTCTCTACAAATACCTAAATAGATCAGAGGACTTTCTCTTTGGGCTCAATGGTTGGTTTTGTCTTACAGTGCTAGTGGCTCAGGCTCCGGGGTGCTGGCTGGGTGTGAGAGCGCCATGTTCAGGGCTATGCTTCTGCTTCTTCCTTTTCTTCTCCTTTTTCCGCTTTTTACGCTCTTTGTCATCTTCGTGACGCTTCTTTTTATGTTTCTTTTCAAATGTGTCTGGATTTGAAGAGTCTGAAATAAAAAAAAGAAATAACTACAAACTTTATTCATAGTGGGGTAATAAGATTTGCACTGATGTCCAGTGTTAAGATGTATTGCGCTATATACTTATAATATGCACCTGTGTGTATATGTATGTAAAATAACTAAATGTTCTACACAAATTATACCTTGTAAAGGTGTTTCTTGTCCAGGTGGTGCCCCATCTTTATGCTTATGCTTCTTATGCTTGCTCTTGTGCCTTTTCGGAGGAGTGGCACTCACATAGCGGTACTGTTCAGGGAGAGGACCTGGGTGCAGCCGGAAGCCAGCTAACTGAGCACTGGATAGTGGCAGCAACTCTTTACCACCAATAGGTCTTTTAGCTATCACTGATCCCAATGTGCTGTTATCTTCCTGTCCGGGTCCATCCACTATTCCAGGTAGGTTTGGAAGGAATGATGATAGGGACTCCTTCAGTTTTTTGCCATTAAATTTACTATATGAATGTTCTAGTCCATAGTAAGCCATTAAGTTTGTAGCCCCTGTTAGTTCACATTCTACTGCAAAAGTAAAGAAAAAACATTATAAATACCTTTCTCAGACAGAATGAAACAAATAACTTATAAAATTGCATTTACCTGGAGGCTCTCTCATCAAATAGAATGGTCCACTATGCACTATGGATGGGTTCTTTCCCAGGGATATTGTAGTTTTGAGAGTACCAGAGGAGTCTTGGCGAGGGACGACTGGTGACCTCGCTCCTCGAGGTGAGGACTTTGGAGAATATGGTTCTACTTTTCTAAACTGTTCAGACATCATCTTGAATCAGCATTGTCCGAGTAACAACTAAAGAAACAGAAATTCACAAAATAAAACTAAGAAAAACAGAAAAATACAGCCCGTGCTTTGAGCAGCTTTTGACAAATTGACAGGACAGATCCTTTTTTTGCATCTAACTTTTTTTTAATAGAGTTGTCTGTAATGCATTAAGCCAAAACAATCACCAACCAATCAAACACTATTTAGTCGATTTGATTCGATTATCGAACTACTTTACTGACTCGATAAAAATATTGTCTATGCAAAAACACGTGTGATTGTTTCACGCTTGAAAACCGCACTCTACTCTAAAAAAATATGATTGAAAATAAATTGTCTATGGTTGGTGTTAGCTTCTCGGTGTGCTACGATTTTTGCAAATGTGTTTGGAAATACACTAAATAACGAGAGTAATTCTACAATAATCTTGGATTATTTGTGTTTATAAACATAAAAAATGAATGGGATCTGCAATTATAGTGACCTACATTGTAAGCAGAGCTTTTGATAGCACCATTCCTCGGACTGTGAAGTGACGCCATTTTACGGGAATGATCAGCCCGCGGCTGCTTCATGGGCCTGATGTAAGGATTGCTTTTTCCAAACGGATGCATGGAAACCAATCTATATTCTTATATACGTACTGGACGTACGATTTCAGAGGTATTCTAATTGTTTCTTTATTGTTGTGTATTCAATAGGAAATCCAATTTGTTTCGTTTTCCTCTTGTTTGAGCGTCTTTTGTTTCCAAGTGACTCAAAGCACGTGTTTTTATCTTTTCAGAAAACTATGGAAGATGGTAATACTACCAATGCGAGAGACGAAAATATCTCTTCAACATCGCACGGAAACTTGTATCTCGAAAGACCCGCCAAATTCGCAACAAATGGACACGATCTTGGGGGCGAATCGTCTAGTCCCACAAGCGAGTCTTTCGAGCAACGCCGCCCCAACAGTGAGACCGTTAATGACGACAAGCATCCAAAACGTATTAACCCTCTTAGAATTCACCTTGGTAAAAGACCATTTGTTGATAACTCGCTTCAGTATTACAATCCATTGAAGAGAAAGAAGTCCTTGGTGAATAAAATTAATGATACTATTGCACCAACTCCTCTAAGAGCACCAAAACTTATACCGAAGCGAAGTCAATTTAAAAATGCCACGTCGCATGTGGACACCAGTGTTGTTGACAATGAGCAAGACAAGCCGGTGCCTCGGCTTGTGCCCAAAAGTCAGCTCATGCAGTATAAAAGAGGGAAACCTGATAAAGGAAAGCAATTGAAAGGTCCTCCATTAAAAGAATATGCTCAAAGCTTAGGCTTGCAGCCCATGGTAAAATTTAAGTGCCGAAAGTGCTGTTCTATGTCTTTCAAGACCTTGGCTATGTTGAAAGAACACCAACTGGCATGTCGTGCACAGGCAAGGGAGCCGGCACTTAGCCCCGAGGCAGCTCCAAACCCAACAGGAAGTGAAACCATCACAGGTGGACCCTCGAGAGTTACAAGAAAAGTGTATTTGTGCTCAGCCTGTGGAACGTATTATGAGAATTGGAATTTGTTCCTACATATGAGAGAAAAACACAAAAGACATATTTGCTTATTTTGCTTAGGAATGTTTTCTAAGGCGGAAAGGCTTTCAGCTCATCTAACAAATAAACACAATGTAAAAGAGTTCAACTACAACAGTAAAGAAGAGTTTTTCAATGTGTATAATGGGACTTTATACCTTATGTGCTGTGAGTGTGATGGAATATGTAGTGAACAAGATGACTTCTTTAACCATGACTGTGGAAATATCAAGTCAATACCTGTGCCTCTTCTTGTCAGTAAAAATGCTGTTAAACCTAGTAGTGTTCAAACTACAGTAAATAACAGTGATATATCAATAAATGGTTCCACAAATGTATCAAAATGCACAACTGAAAAGAAAGAAAGTAAAGAAGCAGTTGCAGAAATAGTGACACCGGAGTCTAAATCAAGTGATCTCTTGCCTGCAAGTACAAGAATACACTCTGATAACTCCACCACAGTCAATAAAGATATAAGTTGTAGTGGAGATTCTGAAATGGAACTTGATCATTCAGTTAATAAACCAATGACTAGTCCTGTAAATTGGAATGCATATAACGCAGAACCAGCTAGCAATGTGCCCAATGGGGAAGAGAGCCATTCTGATGAAAGTGATTCTCCAGTTTCTGATGATACACCCTCTCCTAAAAAACAAACTGTACTGCCTATATCTCCAGTTCAAGTATGTCCGCCTAGTGAAAAAGAATGTGGCATCAAATTAAAATTGAGCCTAAATAATGCTAATTCTCCGGTTATAATAAATTCAACAGTAGATCCAACGATTGGGCAGCAAATTGCAAACAAACCTCCATCGAGAAATAGAAGACCACCCAAAAGATATGAAAAAGATAAATTATCTCAGTCACTTGTGCAGCCTAAAACTCCATCAATTAAAATGACAATTTGTGATCGAGCAGACAGTCCTTTTGTTAAAACTACAATTTATGATAACAATAAAGTAGAAACTACAGTAAAAACAATTTTGAACAATAATTTTGACATTGTAACGAAATCTCCAGAACATAAACCAGAGAGTACAATAAAGACAACCATTTATGACAACAAGCCGGAAAATGATGAGAATACTCTAAATAGAGTACCAAAATTAACAGTGCGAGTTCCTAAAGAACTTCTGGACAAAGATTCATCAAGCGACTACTCATCTGATAGTGATGGCAGTGATAAACTCACTGTGGATGAACATAATACAACAATTGCAGAAGAACCTGTAGAACCAACACTAGCAATATCAGATGAACCCCCAATACAGTTAAATGTCATATCAGAAGATGTAAATGCAGAAATAACGCCCGAATTAGATAGTATGCCCCTTCCAAATAATGAACCCCAAACCGAAATTGAGCCTAAGACTGAACCACCTGCACCAGAACCAATAGCGGAACCCATTGTTGAAGAACCATCAATACCTGTTACTGAATTGTCTCTCAATAAACCATTAGATAAATATCCACTAAAAGATCTATTGAAAGTGTTCCTGGCTTCAACTGTTTACAATTGTATCTATTGTAACCATGTCCGTAAGATTGCAGTAAACTGTGAACAGCTGTCACTGCACATGGTGGCCGAGCATCGCTTCTCTGCTACTGTTGACAGCATCACAGCAGAAGAGTTATTGCCAGAAACTATCACAGCTAAACTGCAATCAGGAGCAGCTGAATTAAAAACTATGTTTATCAATTTGGATTCGTATGATAGTGTTGAGAAAAGTGAAAATGTACAATATGAACATGTCTTTGAGTGTTTTCAGTGTTTTTTTAAAACTGCGATCCATAAAGATCTCTGTTTACACAATCGCAAAATGCATCAAAAACCTATCTTACTGTGTGTTATGTGTAAATCCAACTTTTTTAGTTATAGTGAATTACTATGTCATTTATGCCCAGGAACATATGATTCTGCGTATGAAGTTAAGTTTAAGTGTTGCTTTTGCAATGTAGATTCTATACCATCACAATTTAGGTTAATGGTTCATTTGCGGAAAATTCATCATACTTGTGATGTATGCCTGGAGTTTTGCCACAATCAAGCGCGCCTCTCGAACCATGTTTGGAAACACAAACTGCATCACTTCTGCTACAGATGCGGCATTGCCTACAGAAATAAACTAGACATTACAAATCATTTATTTTGGAAACACGGCACTGAGAGCATTTTGTGCAAAAAATGTATGCAAAAAAAGTGGCCTCATGTGTACCACTTTTGCAATCCTCCAGCTGTGTTTCCATGTGACGAATGTAATTTGCAGTTCTCAAAACCAGTATGCTTAAAAGTTCATAAAAGATTTCACTCGAATGAGTTTCCTCATACATGTACAGAAGAAAATTGCACAGAAAAATTTGTTTCTAAAAAGCTTCTCAATAAACATATTGAAGAACATCTGAAAAAATTAGTCACTGAAGATTTGAATGATGTCAAACCTGTCTCTTGTGAGTCTGAAACACCTAAAGAAATAATACCTGTTATTGATTTAGTTGATGAAAAACCGCCGGAGGAAGCTGGCACTTCCACTGAGGTCAAAAAAGAGGTAGATCCTCAAGAGCCTGCAAAAAAATCTAAGAAGAAAAAATTAAAGGATAAAGATGCTTTATTACTAGATGTAAATCTGCCTGCTCTAAATTTATCTGAAAGTGATAGTAGTGATGAGTCTGATAGTGGCCTTCCACTACCACCACCACCACCACAGCCTTTGTGTAAAGAAGAAAAACAAGAAGATGAGCCAATAGAAAAAGAAGACCATAATTTGGTACCAAAAACTGAAGATGTGAAGATGGCACCCAGCACAGAAGAATTAGTTACTGAGGCTCCAACTGCCAAAGTAGAAGATAAACCCGGAACAAATGAAGACGAAAAACCAAGTGAACAACAAGTTTTAGATATATGGGATAACTTTAAAAAGTATCAAGCCAAAGCTGAAAAGCAAAAGACGCCTCCTTTGGTGTCTATTAGAAAACATGTATGCGAATCTGATCATGATTACTGCATGGTACCTACTGATATGAATGGAGAAGATGATTCTTTTAATTTGGATAAGAAGAAAATTAAGAAAACACCTAAAAAGAATCATCGCGGTGGTTTATCTTCATCAAGCAGCAGTAGTAGTGATAGTGACTCGAGCTGCTCGTGTGGACCAAACTGCAGCTGCTCATCTAGCAGTGGATCTTCATCGTCTACCTCATCAGACTCTGATACTTCAGATGACTCTGTCAACAAAAAGAAAAAGACGAAACGCATACGTAAAAAATCTTTACCTAACCGAAGGCTTAGTAATGGTTCAAACGTAGATGTTATGGGTATGTCTGAGACTCCAATACTAATACCAGAAAAAGCTGAACCACCGATTGCAGAGTCTGATTTAGAAACTGCTGAAAGTGAAACAGATGAAGAGTTTTACGATGAAAACCCGCAGTTAGTTGCCAATAAACTGCACGAAGAAAAGCGGAACCAGCTAATGCAATTAGCATCTGCGGAGACATCTGCAAGCGTTTTGGTGTCAGAGGATATGCATTCCGCCATTCCAGTCAAAGAAGATGGAATGAAAGGAGAATGGAGCACTGAACCCGCTCAAATAGATGCTCGTGAAAAACCTACAAGTTCAAAGAAAAAGAGCAAAAAAAAGAAAAAATCGAAGAGCTCCCGAAAACATGCTCCAATTAAAATTAACATTCCTAAAGATGTGATCGCTAAATCCGATATAGGCACACCACAACCTCTTCCTCCCAACAAAATTACTATTTCCTTACAATCTAACACCGTGCAGATACCAGAGGCTCCTAAGCCCACTTTCGTCACACCAACTGCTAGCTCTACCACTGCTGCGACTTCTGCCGAAAGCAAACGTGCATCCAAACGAAGAAGGGTTCCGAATAAATTTTACGGTTATTCAAGCGATGACGAACATACAGCACAGCAACCAACACCAACCACTTTATCCGCATTAAAACCGCAACAGCCTCCGAAGCTAGAATGGAGAAAAGAAGACTTGCCATCACCCGTAACAAGCAGAGTCAAAAAAGAAATACCTTCAACTATTCTTACTAATCGACTCTACAACAATTACACTGATCCTATAAGGTTGACAGCGCCAATTCCAGATCCAGAACCCCCAAAAATTTTGATGAATTCGGAGTCTATGGAGTCTAGTGATTCTGATTCGAGCGATGAAGGCAATTTAGAGATATTTCAACCTAGTATTCCGCCTATTCCTCCCCCCAATTACCTGAACTCTGGCACATCGAGCTTGCCGTACGCCTTCCAACGACCGCCGGTGCGAGAAGCGCGAGAAGGCGAGAGCGTTTACTGCTATTGTCGATGCCCGTACGATGAAGTATCAGAAATGATTGCATGCGACGCAGAAGGGTGTCCCATCGAATGGTTCCATTTCGAATGCGTCGGCATTATGGTACCGCCTAAAGGCAAATGGTACTGTCCCGAGTGTAGGAAAAATCAAAATTTTTCAGGTTACAGATAATTCTAATCAACATTGACTTTTGTATATAACTTAATTGTATTGATTACCTGTATATAATTTATTGATTGTAGATAAAAAATTAGGCTTTACCTGTGTATATCTTTGTAGGTACTAGTTTGTGTAAGTTTTTAGGTTATTAGGTCTGAAAATGTATCATTGTTATAAAAGTACATGTTACGCTTGATACCGGCTGAGCTGTGCGGCCAACTCTGTAACCAGGCGAATTGTTACTGCCATTCACCAACTGCAGCAAAACGGAAATATAAATCCGATTTTTGATACCAAAAGTTGTTTTGTTCTTTAACCTTTGGAGGCACCGCATGAGTCTTTCTATGGTCTTTCTATATTAGATCGTATCATAACTTCTGCGCTACCGTCCTTACTACTTTGACAAAACTTTTGAATGCAATCTTTTTCGTTTTGACATACATATTTGATTTGATTTCATGCATTGACGTGACGTAACGTAACACTGTTCGATCCTTGGTTTGATCATTGATGGATGACTGCGATTGCGTTGTTTATTTTCATCCGTTGTTAATAAAGAAATGTGATAATTCAATGAAAATGTTACAAGTTTTGTTATTCGTATAATTCTTTTGCAAACCCTTGTTAAAAAATATGGATTTATCTTCTCTGTGCACTAAGAAAAATGAATGCAACAAGTTTGGTGGTACGTGCTTACACCATTGAAATAAGGACATTTATGTGATGATTACAGAGGTTGATGTACCTACTTTAGATACCTAGGAGCATAAGAAGTAAGTAGGTATAGCTTACTTTTAACAGTTTTTTTTTTAATATTATGTCTCTCCCCAGCTCTCGGTGGTAAACCGAAATCAGAGTCCGTTGTGAAAACCTTGATTCGGCCTGCATGGGAGGGTAAGCCATACAATAATATTATCTACTATTGTAACCTACTTACGAACTGCCTTATTCTATGTGCGTGGATGAAACATCCAATCTACCAAGGTAGTTCCGTTCCGTCGTATTGCAAGAATTTTCCAGTATCGGCCTCGCCCAGTTTGAGGATTGTGTTGAAGATGCCTTCGACGCTGGTTTCCACGTTCAACGGTGCGTTTTTCCCTCCCATGTCCGTCTGTACCCAGCCGGGGTGCATGGCTGCGACTAGGATCTGATCCTTCTTGAGATCCAAGCTCATAGACTTAGTAGCTGCGTTCAGCGCTGCCTAAAAGTAACAAATCGCACATCAAGAACAAAAGTTTATTGGCAGAGCTGCATTTGAAAAATCTTGCTCTCATAGTCTGACCTTACCACACTAGCATAGCATACCCTACCTACCTAAGTACTTATAGGGATGGAATAGCCATTGACTTGCAAAATGGTAAAAGTGTGCTTGTGATCCCTCATTACCTTGGAGCACCTGTAAGGATAGAAGCCGCCTTGATCGTTCTGCGCTATGGATCCGAGCACGGAGCTCATGTTGACAACTGCTGCGCGTTGGACGCCCATCGGCTTGTCGCTGTTGGCGTCGGATGCTTGCTTAAGTGCTGCCAGCAGGGTCTGACGAGAGAAATAACATACCTACTTAAGTGATTTGGGATTTCTTAAGCATGTAGATGACGTAGGTAGCGTGTTAGATCTACTTTTGTGTGAGGATTATTCTGGTTCTAATTTAGCTTTTGTGGTATATTTATTTATAGGCACCTAAACCTACCTACATAACGACTACCTACCTAGGTAGGTAGGTAAAAGTAAGACTTTCATATTTTTCACCTTAGTCAGCATAATCGGAGCAACGGTATTCACAGTGAGGTTCTCGAGAAGTTGATCTTCTTTCACTAGGCCGAGCTTCGTGAACTTTGTGGCGACGCCAGCGTTGTTGATGAGCAAGTTCAGACCTTGCCCGTCGAGGACTGTTGAGATCTGTGATGGTATCGCCCCGAAACTTGGAAGGTTGCTCACATCTATATCCAGGTCAAAATTTTATCGTTAGATAGAGAGTTAAATAGGCTGGTACCTAGGTAGGTTACCTAATACCTAAACTGACCTATAGTTTATGTACCTACCATTTTTGTTAAATAATATGTCAGGTAGGTTTGACAGGCGTCACGGCTCAGCCAGTAGTGGCTCTGCCTTCCGATGGCCTTCCGTCACTACTGGCGGCGTGGGTGGTGCGTGTGTCGTGGGTTCGATCCCCACCGAGAACAAACATTTGTGTGGCAAACATAGATGTTTGTTCTGTATCTGGGTGTTACTATGTAATAGAGGTATGTTTTACAAAAAAGTAAGTATTATATCAGCAATCTACATCCGTAGTTCCCATAGTACAAGCTTTGCTTAGTTTGGGACTAGAGAGCGGTGTGTGATATGTCCAAAAATATTTATTTTTTTATACCTAGGTAGGTGTAAGTATATCAGAATATATTTTGGTTCCTAATCTGAGCCTGCAGTCATGGGCCACCACAGAACCAGAGTTTAGAACCACAACATTGATTTGAAAACATACTAACCGCGCCATGCCACCACAGGGTAGTTTCCCAGATTATCTACTAGAATGCTAGCGGTAGTTTACTTGGTAGGGTACCACGGTAGGTAGTTTAGACACCTTGATAGGTAATATTATTTCGAAACTCACCCAAATGTAAAATTGTAAGGGTTTTGTTTTCGCTAGCTAGCTGTTTGAGTTCCTGAAAAATAAAAAGAAAACTGTCAACACAACGTCTCTTGAAAAAGTGCGCGAAAAGTTTCTGCTTGTTTCCGCCTCGTAGCGCCGGCCGCCGCCGCCGGATTTCATAACCGCACCGGAAGTTGTTTAGCTTGTCTTTGGCTCAGTGCTTCCACTTATTTTCCTTTTTTACCTCAAAATGGGAGAAATCTGGGAAATTTAAGAGATTAGGGAATCTGGGTGAAATCGAACTTGAGGACTAAATATTTAGTCCCTGCTGCTCAGTAATTAACGTACCTACCTAGCATATCTCTGGTGGAAAAACAGCCTTGGGATGATATCAAAAACTTTAATCGCCTGCTTCTAAATGTAAAATAAAGCAATTTCTCATATTATAATGGCCTTAGGTATAATGTTAAGAAAAGCGAGATTTTGATTATTACGGGTAACAATAAAACTCCCGATAATGTACCTCCTGTAAAACTTGGCACATCACTCAATGTTGTTAAACAATTTGAGTATCTTAGGCATATAGTGACTAGTGACATAAAGGATGATGCCGATATAGAAAGGGAACGAAAAGCGCTGGCGGTAAGAGGGAATATGATAGCACGTAGGTTTTCTCACTGCTCTGTAGAAGCTAAAATCACTCTGTTCAAAACGTATTGTCAGTGTTTTTATACCAGCAGCCTATGGGTTCAATACACTCAAAGATCGATCAACGCTCTTCGCGTTCAATATAATAATATTTTCAGAATACTATTGGGGCTACCTCGATTCTGCAGCGCATCGGGTATGTTTGCAGACGCGAGAACTGACGGCTTTCAGGCGAATATGCGAAAGAAAATAGCCTCGCTACTCGGGCTCATTAGGAACAGCCCTAATGGCATTTTGAAATTAATTGCAGACAAGGTTGACTGTCCAATTTTCATTCACTGGATTAAGTTAGTTATACCTACATAATTATTTTTCTTTGATCTCATTTAGTTTTAAGCTTAGACCGCACTAGGGCGGAACTGCACTGCAGCGGAGCATCGCGTCAGCTAGCTTCTATATTATTTCCAAGGTAAAAGAATATAGAAGCTAACTGACGCGACCCTCCGCTGCAGTGCAGTTCCGCCCTAGTGCGGTCTAACCTTTAGAGTACATATATTTCGTTCGTTGTTTATTTTATAGTTTTCTAGAAGAGCCAAACGAGGCTCTCACATAATTGTGTAGTAATTTTAGTTTAATTTTAATCTTGTATGGACCGCTGTTGTCTGAAATAAAGAATTAATAAAAATAAGAAAGGGTAGGTGCCTATTAAACAGTAGTGCTTCGGCTTCTGACTCTGTCTAAACCAATGTTTTATGGGTGACCTCATGCATTTTATGTTAAATAATGCATTCGCGAAACGATCATTCTCCGTAAATCAAGGCATAATATTTTTTTAGAGACAATTCGTGAACGAACTAGGGAAAATCGAAAGTTAAAAGTGGAAGCACTGGGCATGGAAGTGACTGTGCTCGGGTGCATAGATTTTATGCTGTGTGGCTGGTCCTCTAGGTTATAGGTGTTCTGTGGTGGCTGGCTAAAACGAGACAAAAAAAATAAACTTACCTAGTGGCTAGTACCTACACCTACCGGGTCCGGTTATTGTACAACCATGGAATGTACAGCCTGTGAAAACACAACCGTGGAAAGCGCAGTCAGGAATGCACGACCGTGGAATTCATGTATAAAATACATGAATTCCACGGTCGTGCTTTCCTGACACGTGCTGAGTTTGTACGGCCCGATTTTGCACAGCCCGGTAAAACACAACCATGGAATTCATGTATAAAAAAAAAAACTAAAGAATACATCAATTCCATGGTCGTGCATTCCCGACACGTGTAGGGAATTCACGCCCGTGGAAAGCACAACCATGGAATTGATGTACTTGCTCCTGATTGGTCGATTCATTCTATGCTTCGTTCAGATGTAACTACAGAGTAAAAATGGTACTAGTGTGAATTTAGTGATTAGTAAAGTACGGCTTATTTGTGGTCAACTTCGCAATCAGTCAACTTAGCGTTCGGTCAAAAATGAAGATTTTATTTTTTTGCCAATTTTATGGATGGGCTCGCTTCGCTCGCATTTTTCATAAACAAACCTAACCTAACCTACTCATTTGTGAAAGTCGATCTTTCGTAAAAAAAAAGAACTTCAGTTTATTTTTTTAGCAGATTTTATGGATGGGCTCGCTTCGCTCTCATTTTTTATAAACAAACCTAACCTAACCTACCTACCGATTGCGAAGTTGACTATATATACACACTAATAAAAAATATAGGTACCTACCTAAGTAAAAATGAAATATTTTGTTCTGTTTACGTTCCCTTTCAATCGTTCAATCGTTCACATAGTCAGGCAAGTAAGTGTAAACAAAGCATAGGTGATGACGTATTTTGGCATCCAATTCCCAGGTTGTACATTCCGTGGATGGGCATTCCCGACACGTGCTGAGCTTTCACAGCCATGGAAAACACAACCAAGGAAAGTACAGCCCCGGAATTCGATGCCATTTGGCAGCCAATTCCATGGCTGTGTATTCCCACCCTGTGCAAAACATTGTACGGCCTGGAAAACACGTCCCGAGATTGCACAACCATGGAATTGGCTGCCAAATTATACGTCAATTCCTGACTGTACATTCCGGGGTTGTGTTTTCCATGGTTGTGAAATGACGGCACCCCACCTACCTACCTACTACCTATCTTGTTGTACGGTAATGAAATCGTCAAACCGTGACGTGAGACTCCGTGAAGTGAACTTTCTGTGAAAATTATCGTTTAATTGTGAAGTGAAAGAATCAATTAATTTCGTGTTTTATTCTAATAGAGATATGGCACCTATTGGTAAGTCAAGAAATTAGTACGTACCTCCGAAGTGTTTCGGCATGTTGCGATAATTTTATGTGCCTTGTGGTGTTTTGTGAGATATTTCACCATCCCCAGACCGAGTCCTCTGTTGGCTCCAGTAATTAGTACGGAGTTCATCCTATGATTTAATTTTCTTACGTTTTGTTATAAAATTCAGTCCTACTACTTGCTGCTTGAGCTGTCGAAAAGTTTACTCCCTTTTCGTAGGTAGGTACCTAGCCATTATCCAACCAATAGTTCTGTGTTTTGTCTCTGTCATTTCACCGTTTTACGTCAAAATGTCAATTCTGAGCAATATCGCGAAAATAAATAAGTTCCTAAATCCTGGAAAAACCACCGATCATTTGATAATTCTAGCAAACAGATCATTTTCAAGTAAGTACCTACCTCAACAACCTGTTTAATGTTGACCTTGGATTGTTGGTAGTCTTGTAATCGCTAACCTCACGCCTCAATCTGCTATCTACAGACAAGACAATACAACCTAGGTATTTTAGCACTCAAATATTCATTCAAACAACCACTGAACATCCTTGGGACAACCAGTCATTGACTGGTATTCTGATTTAATGATTTGACTACCTAGATCATAGATCATAATACTACCCTAGGTAGGTAGGTACCTACTTTAAAAGAATGATGAAATTTCTCACAAAATAAGGTTCAAGCAAAGTGCAAATTAAATATTAACCTTTGTTAGGTAGCTGCCTACTTAGTTACCGCTTTGTTCTAGAGTAGGTACTACTAAGGGAAATCTGTAACATTTTTTTTATTAAAAATGTTGTTACTTATACATAGACCATGAATTTACTTGATATTATTTGGTCATGCCAGGCGGCTGGATGTGTTGTAGGAAGAATAAGTTGGTTACTCCTCTAGAACATGTGGAAGGTATGATGAATACCTAATACACCATTTGTAACAAAGTGGCATCAATTTGGATTATCTGCATCCTATGTAAGGGGAGAATTAGTGCTACCTTGATGGCATCAGAGCCATAGCCTCTGCTAAACACATTGTAATAACTAGTTAGCTCGGAACTGAGATCTTGTAATGTTCCCCATAAAGAATACCCAACCATGTCTTCTTATATCATTTTCATAATTGCAGGTCATCATCAGACCTTAGAGTATGGACTCCAGTTCATATAATTTTAAAACTTTGAGATGAGCAAAATGTTTGAAACTGCAATTATGCCTGAAATTCCTCAAAAAAACAGTATCAGGAGCACTACCATTAAAGCCACCTGAACTTGATTTAGCAATTTATACATAGACAGTTAAAAACTAATTTATACTAATAAATTCCAAATAAACAGCATAAAGATCTGGTTTTGTGGTTTTGATAATACTTTTCAGTGGACTGATCGAAATATAATCTAATAGGATGCAGATATTCAAAGAAGGTTCATGTTCATACCCCACTAAATAAGGAATGTTTAGCTTCTTGTCTTGTCTAATCACAGCGACCACCCACATACAAAATACACAACTAAAATATTTAAGGAATCATTCGACTAGTTTAATAATTTTCATATTACTGTGGAATAAAAAATTGGATTTATTTGGGTTATGGTGAAGGAAGGACTACAGTATCTTTATGGAGATCGCTTTCATTGTTATCATAATATTATTATTTCCACAACTTAAAAAATTTCAAAATATTTTAACTTTATAAAGTTTTAATATGGAATGTGGATGTCTTGAGGGTCAAAGCTTTCATAGCAGGCTTCTACATGGTTTGGCTCACTGGTCTTCTAGATGGAACATTCGACTTTGACCTGGCGGTTATCGGGGGCGGATCGGGCGGCCTGGCTTGTGCCAAGGAGGCTGTGAACCAAGGCCAGCGAGTGGCAGTACTGGATTTCGTACAGCCCTCGCCGCAAGGCACCAAGTGGGGGCTCGGCGGGACTTGCGTTAATGTCGGATGTATTCCTAAAAAGCTGATGCACCAGGCTGCATTGCTTGGGGAGAGCATTCATGTGAGTACACCTTCTGGAAGAACCTCTGATTTATTAAATTTTTACCAACAGCTGCTATGTTGCAGTCTTGCTAGCAATACTATAGCTGCAACTTGTGTGTCAGGAAAATATTATAAGCAAGCATTTCATACTCAAATCAATCTATTTCATTTTGCATGTGTGTATATGACCCGATCAACACGGTGTGAAACGGCAACACAAATTAGCAAGTTAAATGCAAAATGGGATCTACTAACGGAGAATAGCGTGTCACGGCATAAAAAGAGGATTTTCAGAATGAGATTTGAAATTCAATTCTCTGACTCATGCTTCATCATCAATATTCAACAATTTATTCTAGCACCTGTACCTTATTTTTCTGTCTGATAATACTGAGTCAAAAAAATAGCAAAATTTCTAGAGTAGGTACATAGCTAATGACTTGCTGAATCTAAGTAGGTACCTCTACCTAGTTTAGTCCATACGAAGCGTTTGGCACACAATGATACATGATTGGTTTTGTTCCTAGGCATTGGTAAGTGGTGATGAAGAATCCTCAAAAATATAAAGTTCTATTGGGCTCCCATTTACCCTACCCTACCCTGGCTCTGAAGTGCCGATTGGATTATTCTTGGTGTGGCTAGTCATTTAAATTTACTTTTCAAACTTTATCAATAATAGCACTACCTACATGATATGCAACCTAGACCCAACAAAAAACAAATTTAACCATGTTTGGTAAAAATATTAGTGGTCTTCTTTCAGTAGCAGCATAATGCACCTAGCTAGTGTAAAATATAATTATCATCATCACTAATCTCCATCAGAGTAACATCGTTGCTAGTTGCTAGTGAGTAGTTTTAGTAAGTACCTTACCTAAACTACCTACGTAAAAAGTCTTTTTATTATTTGTTTATTAATTTTTGTATTGTAGCGGGTGGGTGTATTCAAGTCATTAAGCTAATGCGACATTATGTTGCAGATCTTGACACAATATTATTTTGTATTGTAATGATTATAAGTAACTAGCAGCGCCTCGCGGTTTCACCCGCGTAATTCCCGTTCCCGTGGGAATTCCGGGATAAAATATAGCCTATGTTCATCAGGGATAATGTAGGATTCTAATGGTAAAAGAATTTTTTTAATCGGTCCAGTAGTTTCGGAGCCTATTCAATTCATACAAACAAACAAACAAACAAAAAATCAAACCTTTCCTCTTTATAATATTTGTATAGATGTATAGATATGTTAACTGTCTTTCCATCATCCCACCCGATGCCACCCGATGGACCGACCGACGATGGACCGAAGGGATTGTAAAGGTCGCGGGAAGTCGTTGAACGGAGAAGGCTCTAAAATGCTTATCCAAGAAATGTATAATTAGAAGATGCTTATAACCAACAGTGAACTCTAACCTACTGAAAATTTTAATTTATGTGAGAAAGTAGTATCTAGCTTTGGCAACTCTGCATGGACGAAGCTATTTAACTGCTCACAGCTCGATAGCTAAAAACAGGTGCCCGCCGAAGCATGAAAATAAGTTAATTAATATCTTCAGTCGTGCCTATTGCCTACCTTGAACCAAGGCCACTTTGTGTACCTATAACTGAACGTTTAGAGCGCTGTGCTATCGATTTACTACGATAATACCCTCGATCAATAAAGTTCTATGGTCATTGGTCACCATAAGTTATGAAATATGCAGAAAGTGGAAACTAGAAACTACCTATCATGTTAAAGAGGTGCTTGTTGAAGGTCCCTTAACAAACACCTCTACGACATCGGAGCCACAGACAGTGCGCTCTGCAGAGGCTGTCTCATCGAAGAAGAATCGGTTGCTGATGTAGTCCTGGAATGCGAGGGCATAGCAACACAACGAAAAGAAATCCTAAGTACCGCGAGGTCACTCTTTTAAGCTTGCGAAGCTTCTGTTCTGTGCTTCTGGGAGGAATTAGGCTGGCTACATTCTTAGCCACATCGCCCCTAATGCAGTCTAAACGCGGAAACGGGAGTCCAATCAATAGCTATATATAACGTGCTCCTATTATCCTGTGCCATAAATTAGAAGATGTCTAATTTTCAATTTTACCTTTAATTGTAATGTAGTAATCTATTATGGCTTACTACGTGTTCAATGATGATACATGGTGCCTGTAAATACCAATGATTAATACTGAAATCGACAAGTCATCGTCATAACCACAGCTGTTTTACTGTGATGTCTGTAGTAGTAGGAACTGGTACTTCGGTAATGTTTCTGTTTCATCATCGGTCAAATATTGCGCAATAATTACTTCTGATTTTGTTAGAACGCCAAATGATATTTTTCTAACGAAGAATCGAGTATTCTCATGCGTTGTGTAACTAAATTAATCAGTATCATTGTGTGCTGAATATCATAGGTTTACTTCCCTAATTCAATGATGCATTTTCAAGGAATGTGATTATCATTTTGTTCAGTGGAGTTACGATTATGACTGGGCATTCATCACGATAACGCGAATCTTTGCTTTATTGTGGTTTATGTAGCCACGTCTTTGCTATTTTCAATACCTACACCGGGCTTCTGTCAAACTAGAATAAGGAAATGTTGGAAACCCAAATTCGAGTAGGAGTTTCAAATAGGTATCGAATTGTGACTTATTGCAGGAAGCTGTAGCGTACGGATGGCAGATCCCGTCTCTCAAGGATATCCACATCAGCTGGCCCGCGCTTACGGAAGCAGTGCAAAACCACATTAAATCCGTAAACTGGGTCACGAGAGTCGACCTTAGGGATAAGAAGATAGAGTACATTAACGGACTTGGCGAATTCAAAGATCCGCATACCATTGTTGCGACCATGAAAAATGGTTCCAAGAAGGTAAATTTCTCTAGTTTTAGTTTTGAGTATGGTTTGTGTCAAGTTCAAAGCAGGATACGTATTACAAAGTTACTGTTAGTAGTACACAAGTTGTTTAATTTAGCTAATGATAAATAGCTTTTTATTTCGATTTATTTTACATAGGGAAACTTATGGATATTTTATGTGGGATTCCCGCCTTATATTGGGAGCCACTTCGAGGGCGTTATAAAATGTTAGTCATTGTTTGTGTTTGACAGGAGCTGACTGCTAAGAACATAGTGATAGCGGTGGGCGGGCGGCCGCACTACCCTGAGGTCCCGGGAGCAGCGGAGTATTGCATCACTAGCGACGACATATTCAGCCTGGCGCACCCGCCCGGCAAGACGCTCGTCGTCGGAGCTGGATGTATCCTTTACAAAATTTATGTACTAATGACACAGACCTATTTTTCGATTACCTACTATAGCCATCTTTAAAAATATATTTTACCTAAGGGGTGCTCCAAAATGCAAGTGACAATGGTAGAGCATTTTTAAAAGCCGCGCTAAAATTACAGTTGTAATGCTTGTTTTACATCATTTATTCTATTTAATCAACTAGGTTCACAGAAAGACTCTTCTCTTCTAGTTCTAAATTAACCTCCAACTGCCTTTTTTGACGCGACAAGACTGAAAAGCCGAACAGTTCCCTGGCGGAGGGCGTTGGTGTCGCGCGGATGCGCGCGCATAAAGGCCGCGTTCCGACTCGTAAATATTAAGCCCGCGTTACACAGTTGAATAAAGGGGTAAAATTCGTAAATATTGAATGTGTAAATAAATGTCCACCAAATTTAGTTCTTCCTGTTTCTAATAAACTTTGCTTCTCGTTAATTCGAGATGTGAAAAAGTAGAATTTGTATAAAACTCACGAACATTTCATTAAATTGTCTGAGACATAATGAGCGAGCCTAATAAGTTAATAACTCATTTGTTACAAATATAATATGTAATGAATTATTTATTAGGTAAAACCCTCTTATACACAAAAGTAAAATGTTTCCTTTTTGTGTATCATGTATTCTGTGATTGTGCGCGCAACAATTTATCCTGAACTCTATCGTAACAGATATCGGTCTAGAATGCGCGGGTTTCCTAAACTCCATGGGCTACTCATCCACGGTACTAGTTCGCTCGGTACCGCTGCGTGGTTTCGACCAACAGGTACCTACTACCAACTTAACAAATTACCACATTCTTTTTTAAGTTTGTCGAGCATTTGTTATAAATAAAATAAAATAAACAGATGGCGAGGATGGTCACCAACGAGATGGAAGAGAGAGGTGTCAAGTTCCATCATAAAACTGTTCCGTTGTCGGTTGAGAAACTCGAGTCGGGACAGCTGAAGGCGCGTTGGCTTAACACTGAGACGCAGGAACAGTGAGTATAGTTTGATAAGCTTTTTAATCACCGACCTAAAAATAAAAGCGGTGTTATAAAATTGATTGGGGTTTTTTTATCATTTACCTATTGGATACAACAAGAAATCCGATGAATTCTATGGTCCGGCTGACCAAGGGCCTGTCTGAGAGCCCCATGATACTGTGCTCAGATTTCAAGGAATAGGGCTGGTCGCCAGTGCATTTACAGGCAAGAGCTGCCTTTAGTTCTTAGTGTGATGAACGCAGTGCATTTCAACGCCCCAAGTAGTGATGCTCGCATTGCTGTAATCAGATTTGAAAGGTAGGTGTGGATGTGAGAAACTAGCCCAACAGTGGAACGAAATTAGATTTTCTGTATAATAATGGCGTTTTATTGTCACTTCAGATCGGAGGACGTATTCGACACAGTGTTGATTGCGACCGGCCGGTACGCGCTCACTAAACAACTCAACTTGGACACTGCTGGAGTTACTGTAAGTATATCAGCTAATCTAGTGTACTATCGGTCCATTCGTTTGTCACCGTTTCAGAAGATCTAACTCAGATCTTTGACTTCCTGAGTTGAGCTCAGATCATTTGAGACTGACGGAGCGTCGATTGAAGTACCCCTAATGAAAGAATCTTTAAATTAATTTTCAATAATTTCAGTGCGTAAACGATAGCGGCAAAGTGGTCGCTATGACGGAACAAACCAACGTGCCGCATATATTCGCGGTCGGAGATGTATTGGAAGCGAGGCCCGAGCTGACTCCCGTCGCTATTCACGCCGGCCGTTTGTTAGCTAAACGACTGTTCGCCGGCGAAACACAACAAATGGACTATGAGAACATAGCTACGACTATCTTCACGCCACTTGAATACGGCTGTGTTGGACTGAGCGAGGAAGTTGCCACAGAACGGTATGTTTCAAACACCGATTATAAGGAGGGAGTGTTGTTTGAGGCCATATCTGTCTGTGGTCTCGTAGCTGATGCTCCGATTTCAATTCTTTTTTTAGTTGATAGTTTAGACATAATTTTTAGCTATGTTTCGTAGAAAGAGCAACCAACCAAGTGAAGACTGAAGACACTTCTGAAGCTTCAACTTCAAGTTATAAGCTTCCGATCTCTCAGTTTCGACGGATGGGGTTTTTGGAGTCTACTCAGACTATGATGATAGTGATGATGATGATGATGTAGATTTACTGGATTACTAAAGAAACATTACTAAGTTTGGTAATGTTTCACAGCATTTTATATAATAACTAGATGCGAAGACCGGCGTTGCTCGGGTCAAAATACATCGCACGCTTAATGGTTCTAAAATCAATTTCATAGTTCCTTTTAAAAATTTTAAAATATCCTGGTATACTCTAGCTAGAACAGAAAAAATCAGAAATATGTATTCAAAAAAAGATCTTGATATTATCACGCACTAACGTAATTTACTCCATTCAACACTCTCCGAGACCAAGGGGTATTTGCCACCCCAACGGGAAGTTGATTGGGGTTGGTGGTGATAGAGAAAACTGTGTATTTACGTACTAACAAAGCATTTTATATGTAGACTAGCGACCCGCCCCGGCTTCGCACGGGTGCACTGCAGTGATGATGATGATGTATTATGCATATAAACCTTCCTATTGAATCACTCTATCTATTAAAAAAAACTGCATAAAAATCCGTTGTGTAGTTTTAAAGATCTAAGCATACATACATACAGACATTAGGACAGACGCGGGAAGCGACTTTGCTTTAATACTATGTAGTGATTGTTTTTTGTGAAGCTAATTTATAAATGTAAAATTATTTTGTTTGCAGACACGGCGCGGACGCGCTCGAAGTCTACCACGCGTTCTACAAGCCGACCGAGTTCTTTATTCCTCAGCGCAACATCAAGAACTGTTACCTGAAGGCGGTGGCGCTTCGCGAGCCTCCCTCGCGCATCCTCGGCCTGCACTTCGTGGGCCCCGTCGCCGGAGAGGTCATCCAGGGCTTCGCTGCCGCCATCAAGTAACCTATGAACCTTGCTTTATCTTTATCTATTGTAATATCAGGATCATTACATCGTGATAAGAGTTTTTTTTTATGATAAATGTAATGGAACAAGCTGATAGCTCACCTGATTTTAAGTGGTAACTTCTGCCTATAACAATGCATTACCTCACAGAGCAAGTCCAATGAGGACGTGCCCTGTAAGGCAATGCACTGCGTCCATCACTCTGTATATAGAGTATATTAAGTTACTACCTAATGCTTCTAGTTCTACCACAGAAGTAACAATATCAGTACGCCCTACCGATGTCAAATGGAATAGATTTACGATAGGAATCACCTTTCTTACTAAAAACAGCATTCATATTGGAGCCCTACGCTCCAATATGAATGAGGAGCAAAGCTTGCAGAGCTACGAGGGCACAGACAAACAAACAAACCGACACAACGCCGTCAATCTTATCATACCCCCGCCTCGGGAGGAGTTCAAAATACCTCCCAACTCGTTTCTCGAGTATTTTACTCAGTACTCGGTACCAAAAATCGTGTAGTCAGTCGAGTCCAGCTGTCTAGTTTGTTTATGCTATGTGGGTAAATCGGCGTTCGTTTCAGATGCGGCCTCACAATGGAACAGCTAGTGAATACAGTGGGCATTCACCCCACCATCGCAGAAGAGTTCACTCGCCTCAACGTCACCAAGCGCTCGGGTCGTGACCCTAATCCCGCATCTTGCTGCAGTTAGACATACACAACACAACCTACACACACTTCAACTTATTTATAAGCTACAGCTGGGGGTGTATGTGCTACGGCTGGGAATCAATCGAGCTTTTTTTAATTTCATTGCAACTAAAGACAAAACATTTCCCTGTAACGCACCTTCGGCCCTTTCGTGACTCTTTGACACGCTGTGAGGTAACAGCATAATTCAAACAAGTATGACGCATATTTCAAGGAAGTAATAATATACCTAAAGACAAACGTACTAAGGTGTTTTTTCTTTTCATACCAGTTTTGAAGGTTATTTTTTTAAGTTTCTTATAAAAAAAACGTTCGAAATCAAAAATTGCAGTGCGATTGAAGCCCAGA
The DNA here is from genome assembly GCA_947507515.1 of Eulithis testata. Taxonomy (NCBI): domain Eukaryota; kingdom Metazoa; phylum Arthropoda; class Insecta; order Lepidoptera; family Geometridae; genus Eulithis; species Eulithis testata. The sequence continues at coordinate 11,202,363 of OX382197.1, forward strand.
GCTCCGAGTCTGTACATTGGTTTTGACTTTCGACTCGAGTGTAGCACACGCAAAAGCATTCGCAAAGCGAGACATTTTGTTGGGAATTGCACAATTCCTAAATCTCCCGGTAGAGGCGCTTATCCGTTTTTAATACTAAAATTCTCGCATTGCGAATGCGTTTGCGGGTGCTACACTCGAGTCGAAATTCAAAACAAATGCACAGACTCGGGGCTCAGAAAGATTATTTATTGTTTAAATACCCAGTACCTAATGATGCATAATAAAATAACCCTCTAAATACCTATGAATATAGAATAAATTCTTGTTATCATCAAAGCTCGTTGCACTAGTTAAAAATGTAAACTAGGAACGGTTACTTTCATGGGATTTTTTGCCTCGAATACGTGGCACAAACATTGTATACGTAATATATACGTGGCTTGCTAAATACCGCATGCGTGAGTTTAATCAGCACGAAACTAAGCCCGTATCATTTCTCATAGCTCTTTCATTCCCAGTTCACTTCATGTTGTTTGCAAAAATTTGTCTTCATACGTCACGTTTTATTGAATTTAGTGTTAAAACTCACAGGTTTGATGCTCATTCTTTCGGTCACATTGGCTGAAATACTCAAAAGTCATTCAAATTTGAGCACCACTTAACGTTGTTCTGCCTCTGTTTGACATTACTCATTTGTAAGAGATGGCAATAATTTAAGCGGGACTTAAATTGAGTGGGGCTTGAGTGGCTTTTGTGTATTCGCCCAATTATCTTTTAGCTTACTGAAAGTAGGGTCTCAAATAAAACAGGGATGCAAGTTTGAACTTTGCTTATAGTGTAATACAAGTTATGTAGTGTGAATATTATAAAAGGCGATCAATGTCAGTTTCGGTGCTGCTCTGTTATAGGTCTTATATTATTAGGTTTAGAGTACAAAATCCTAGTTATTCTCAATTTTTTTTTAAAATCAATTGTTATTACTTTTTAAGTATCTACCTACATACTACAGAGTATATACCTTGGTATTTCGCAACAGTATTATGATTAAATAATGTCTCTAACAGTTCAGACATTCCCGGCGTCATTACATTATTTATATTTCAATAATATTATATTCAATGTGATTTTTGAGCTCTGAATAAAGTGATATTTTTAATGAACAAACTAAATTCGTATTATTTTATTGTCATAGCTTCAGCTAGGCGGAAATGACTTAAGTAGGTACCTATTTAATTAAAGAAAAAAAGAATCTGCGCCGTTATTACATTTTAAAATTGATATTGTATTAAAGCTCTGTTGCATATATCCATAGACCTGTAATATCCTTCAAGTGTTTTTCGGTAAGTAGTTTTTGACACTGGGCTTCTAGCAACCTCACAAATCTTTACTTAAAAAACTTCGTTGTAATCTCAGAATGTATGTTACAGGTACAATATTCAGCACACTGGTCAAGGGCCATCGTTGGTGACGTAATTGTTCATTTCTCCGTTGAACTCGCAATTGAACCAGATTTGTGCGACGGGCAACGGATAGTACTGATGCGCTGCTATCACAGTGTTGTCGAAACGCCAGAACCGAGGGCCTTGGAAGAAGAACGTATCTGGAAATAAAGGCAGGTACATGCACTTTTTATGTTTTTTTTTTACATGTAAGTATTATTTCCTGTTTAACTTCACAAAAAATATAAAACTGTCGCGCTATTTAACAGAAGCTGGCAGTGATCACTACATAGTATAAAGCAAAGTCGCTTCCCGCGTCTGTCCTAATGTCTGTATATATGTATGCTTAGATCTTTAAAACTACACAACGGACTTTGATGCAGTTTTTTTAATAGATAGTATGATTCAAGAGGAAGGTTTATATGTATAATACATCATCATCATCACTGCATTGCACCCGTGCGAAGCCGGGGCGGGTCGCTAGTTTATGATAAAAGCAAAATCTGACGGATGTGAATTGATTGAATCTTATTTTTTGCTACCACACGGAAAAAAATGGGCTCTGACAATGTGTTCAATCAAGAATAAAATTATTCTTGAGTGTTTTGTTTAATTTCAAGTATATATTTACTACAAGTAAGAAAAATATCTTAATTAAAGTAACAGGGATTTCTTCTTGATATATAATTATATTCTTAATTTATTTTTTTATGCCAAGAATATTTTTTTCATGCCAAGTCGTTTTGTTCTTGACTGTTGAAAATACTTTTATTTTAAATGAAGTAATTTCGTTATTCTTAGCACGAATATGTAATAACTCAACTCAAGAAAATTAAATATTTAAGACAATACAAATAAAATTTTATTGGAATAAGAAAATATTGAAATTGATTAAAAAAACAATATTCTTCAAACAAGACTGTAATACTCTTCATTAATAAGAATAAAGAGATAAAATAAGTCATAAACTAAAACTGCTTATTATATTCAACAAACAAATAATATATCTTTATAAAGAATTTCTTTATTCTCTATCCAATGTAATGAGTTCTTGATTAATTGTTTATATTCTTATTCTTTAAATAAGAGACATTAGACTTACACCAAAGCAATATTTTTATCCAACCAAGAAGCAATATCTCAATTGTAGACACTGGTAATTTTGAATTGAAGCCTATAAAGTATTCAAGTCAATTATACATATTCTCAATTGAAAAGCATATTACTCTTCAGCAAAGAATACATTTCTTAACTGAAAGTGTTCGTTCTTGACCAATTATTGCATTGGTATTCTTTGAATAAGATACATTAAGCTTAAACCAAAACAAAGTTTTTGTCGGACCAAAAAATAAATATCTCAACTGTAAACACTCTTCGTTTTAACTTAAAAATAATGCAGCTTTCAAGTCAATAAATATTATTCTCAATTGAAATGCTTATCGATATTCAACGAAGTGAAAACATGTCTTACCTGAAAATGTTTTTTATTCTTTGACCAAAATAAATTGTAATTACACCAAAATAATGTTTGTATTCAACCAATAAAAAATAACTTTATTGAAGACACTGGTAATTTTGAAATGAAACCTATAAAGTATTCAAGTCAATTAATACATATTCTCAATTGAAAAGCATATTACTCTTCAACAAAGAATACATTTCTTAACTGAAAGTTTTCGTTCTTGACCAATTATTGCATTGGTATTCTTTGAATAAGATACATTAAACTTAAACCAAAACAAAGTTTGTATCCGATCAAAAAAAAAATATCTCAACTGTAAACACTCTTCATTTTAACTTAAAAATAATGCAGCTTTAAAGTCAATATTTATTATTCTCAATTGAAATTCTTATCAATGTTCAACGAAGTGAAAACATGTCTTACCTGAAAATGTTTTTTATTGGTTAATATTCTTTGACTAAAATAAATTGTAATTACACCAAAATAATGTTTGTATTCAAACAATAAAATATAACTTAATTGAAGACACTGGTAGTTTTGAATTGAAGCCTATAAAGTATTCAAGTCAAATAATACATATTTTCAATTAAAAAGCATAATACTCTTCAGCAAAGAATACATTTCTTAACCTGAAAGTGTTCATTCTTGACTAATTATTGCATTGGTATTCTTTGAATAAGATACATTAAACTTAAACCAAAACAAAGATTTGTCCAACCAAAAAAAAAATGTCTCAAGTGTAAACACTCTTCGTTTTAACTTAAAAATAATGCCGCTTTCAAGTCAATAAATATTATTCTCAATTAAAATGCTTATCAATATTCAACGAAGTGAAAACATGTCTTACCTGAAAATGTTTTTTATTGGTTGATATTCTTTGACTAAAATAAATTGTAATTAAACCAATAAAAAATAACTTAATTTAACACACTGGTAGTTTTGAATTGAAGCCTATAAAGTATAGAAGTCAAATAGGTAATACATATTTTCAATTGAAAAGCATATTACTCTTTACATAGAATACATAGATACGAATACGGATTTTTGATACGTAACTATATATACCTAGGTAGTTACCTACTGAAAAAGAAAAACTCCAGGAAAACTGTTATGAATTGTTTATTTTCATCAATGGTATATAAAACAAGGGTCAGGCATTATCTTTTTACAATCCAAACTCAATAGTCCGGTCAATTTAGAAATAAAAATAGTCGTCAAATAACAAAATTCCCGGAGAGCCAAATATTGGCGGAGAGCTGGGGTTTACCATTACAAATAAAGTTTCAAAAATCCCCATCGATCTCATGTGTGCTACAAAAGTTATTAGGGGTCAAAGGTCAAAATTTAGCTCAAATTTTGTTATTTAAATTAAATTTATTAAATTTTTGTTATTTGATATGTCTATATTGACGGGACTATAACATCAAACTCGCAAAACTCAACAAAACGAGATGACAAAAAAGACTACATTTATTTATTTAAAAATTTCATAATTCATGTAGCTTAGCTTACGACGTTACTAATTTTATCAAGTCGAAACACGATAAGTTCTCGTACGTAATTATATTTGCCAAGAAAAGTCAAGAACATGATTCTTGGATTTATAAAACCATATCTTGGATCTAAAAAACCATTATCTTGGATAGAGAACCGGTTCTTTATCCAAATAATCGTTTTCTTGAAAAGCACTTGAGCTAAGAAAGCGCCGCGGAACGGTGTTATCCACTCAACATTTTCTGCGAAAGCATCGCCGCGTCTATCGGACTTCAGTGGTGGCGCGGACTCTAGTTATGTTTTGTGGCTTTGCGTAAGCGGCGCGCTTAGTTCCATTTTCACAACTAGATGTCGCTGTTAAATTTGACCAAATCCTGCATCGCGCTGACGAAAACACACGGCTTTGAATGACCTGCTTTCGCTTCTCGGCCTCTTGGCTAAGATCAAAGTGCAGTATCTGTATCTGTTCTTCTCAGCTTAGTATCTGAATGTTCCCTCACTGAGGGACCAGTATAATAAACTGATTTTTGTGGATCGCCGGGATGTTCGGAGCACGCTCCACTCCCGTCTCGGGCATTGCAGTGCCGCCAGATCCCGGCTGCACTGCAATGCCGGGCCGACAAGAGCCAAGAACTGAGACTTCTTCCAGTGAATATCTTTGAAACAAGAGTATAGGTCTTCTTCAAATGAGTCAAACTGGTCTCCGTTTGAAACATGTAGTGAATTGAACCAAGAACCAAGACTTCTTCCAGTGAATATACTATCTTTGAACCAAGAGAATAGGTTTTTTTCAAATGAGACAAACTGATCTCCGTATGAAACACTTAAAGAATTGAACCAAGAACTGATACTTTTTACAGTAAAATATATTTTTATTGAACCAAGACAATTCATATTCTATAAAATAAACAATCTAATCTTCGTACGAAACGTGTAATAAATTGAGCTAAGAACTGAAACTTCTTCACTGAAGCACACATTTACTGAACGAAGAGCTTAAGATATTTCACTAAAGAACATCGATGATTAAATTAAGATTATTGAGATTCTTCATCAGAGATAAACAGATCTCCTATGAAAACTAGAATTGTTTGAAGCAAGAACTGGCGCTGCTTCAAATTAACACTTCATAGTATTTAGATGAGAAGATTTGTTTTCCTTGAATAACTAATTATAGTTCAGTTAAAGCAGTTCATTATTCGTTTAATAGTTGCGTGTCTTAAAACAAGATTGTTAAAATTTGGTTTAACTGAGACAAATCTTGGACCAAATTTAGTTTTATTGAACGAAGAATTCCGTATGTTTTCATTGAAAAAAATTGATACAAAATAAAGTAAAGAATGTCTTCAAAATAAAGGAATTAAATTTTCCAATGAGTAACCGGTACTTGAAACTAAAGTAATATGTTTCAATCAAATAATTATAATTTTTGTTCTAAATCCTTCTTCATTCTCTACCGGAAACTATTATTCTTGGAGAAAGACAATACTGCCTAATCTGACAAATTGTTTACCCAAGAATAATATTATTCGTGCAATAATGTTTAATCTTAAGTATATATTTACTAGATGTAAGAATAATATCTTCACTTAACTACATATTTACTTACAGTAAGAATATATTATATTGGTAGAAGCATATATTGTTTTCCCCATATATGAAACACGGAATGTCTTGACCAATAAAGATATTCTTGAACAAAAACCTGTGCTGATTTGGCCAAGAGTAATTTAGTATGATGGACTACTAGATTTAAGACCGAATTCGATTTGATTCAAAAATTCAAGATCCTTGACTTAAAAACAATGATTTACTTAGGTAGAGAATACATTATTTTCTTATTTTAAGAATAAATGATTTACTTAAGTAGAGAATACATTATTTTCTTATTTTAAGAATAAATGATATATTGGTTATAGTAAATATATACTTGGACGAAATATGTCTAGCAAGACAAATATTTACTAATGACAAGAATATATTGTTTTCCCCATATATGAAACACGGAATGTCTTGACCAATAGATATATTCTTGATTCTACACAGATATTTTTTTCCGTGCAGTCATCCTCGACGCATAGCGTCCACGCCACCAAGTTTTGTATACATATTTACCGAAAAACTAATTCTGTCTCCTTTTCCGAAATTTTAAATTTCAAAAATTAAAAAAAAAAACAGAAATTTTATTCGGTAGAAAGGACCTGTTGTTGGCGCTCATGCCAAACGTGTTTATTTTGAGATATTGTACTTTTTCCAGGACATGAACTCATTACGACCGCTAGGTAGCAAAACTAGCAAACCACCCAGCTGTCGTCGATGTGGTCACTAGCACCAACTAGTGTGGGGGATTTGTGAACATGAAATGTATTCCATGATCAGAACTTTTCGAGTCCAGCTTCACCGGAAGACAGCTAGTTGGTAAGTTCTATTGATAAGACTATAATAGGTGCCAAATAACACCGCAATACAGGTCATTCACCCACCTTCACCACGATGTCGCATAATTCAATTTATGAATGGCTAATTCTGTGATTCTGTCGCTTTCCATACAAACCTGTCGCTAAGCCGGTAATCGCTCGAATCTCGTAGTACTGTTTGTTTACCATACGTAAATTGAATTTTGCGACATCGAGGTGAAGGTGGGTGAATGACCTGTATTGCGGTGTTATTTGGCACCTACTATACTAAAGTATTAGATTTATAAAAGGTTTCATTGCTTACCGCCTTCCCAAATAATAGCAGCGTCGACGGGATATGGCACTTTCCTCCACGCGGACATATCCTTCGGGTACCCCTTGTCCATTTTATTATTTTTCTCATCGTATCGCCAAAAGCGCTCTTCTTCTATCAAGTAGGTCTTGTTATTATAGTTGGAGATAAAAACTGTGGTCAGTTCCGGCACTTGCGAGGGTATGGAGTATTCGGAGATGTTCCCGACCTTTATTAGCAGGAATGTGGGGTCGAACTCCCAGAACTTGCGACCTGAAATACAAAGATCATTGTCGTCTGCGTTTCTTCCACAATCTCACCTGATGTTAAGCAATGATGTGGTCGACGATGTAGCACGGTTACCTAGAAGATACCTATTCACTCTACTCTTGAAAACTTCCAAATTATAGTCATTCGGGAACACAGACGCCGGCAACGAGTTCCACTCTTTGGCTGTCCGCATAATAAATGTAGACGCAAAGCGTTTAGTGCGGATTGGTGGCATATTAACCATGAACGGTTGTCTCGTTTCCGTACGCCTAGTGGTCTGGTGATGGAATTGGGAAGGGGGAACTAGATCAAACAGTTATATTGCTAACTGAAAATAATTTTTATATAGTGAAGCGCTCGTGGCGTAGCTTGCTTAGTCAATCTTCACCGATTATCTAAGCGACACGTTCTGCGCGGTTACTTTTTTGGATGAGTGACCGCTAGTGACATTTACATCTGAGCGCTTTTGTGCTTCGGAGGGCACGTTAAACTGTCGGTCCCGGCTCTAGCAGTCGATAAGCTATGACGGAGGCTTTAAGGCGGCCTAAAAACTCCGTCACCAGAGTTGGCCACTATCTCATACGAGCTTGCTTGCTATAAAATGAAACGTAGACTACTATGGCACATCTGCAATATCCCGATTTTTCCCGATAGGTACGAGTACGGTACTTACCTGCGAAAATGACGACATTTCCGTTAGCCTTCTCGTAGATAGTCTTGATGACACTGACTTGTTCTGGCAGTCCGCGGAACACGTCGTGCAAGCGTTGTGGGTAACCCGTCTCCAGCTCATTGCGATCTCGTAGAACCCACAACCACTAGGACAGAAACTAAGGTTCTAATACGCCTCTTACACAATAGTTTATTAAATAGTAAGTAGTTCCCCCCCGTACTGACATCTCGCAATGTTCCCAAAGTAGGAAATCAATCACATCGATACCGCGATCTAGGTAGCTATAGTTACAGTAACTACAAAATCATTGAAAATCTAAATGAAATAAAGAAATGTATAATAAAGAAATGGAAGCTCACGTTATACTGGTTTACTACATATTTTCATTATAGCTCAAAATTTACTTCACCTAGAAAAGCTTAAACTGTTTTGGTTGTTTTTTTTTTACTCCCTTTTGTATCCTTATAATTTTACAACCGCTTGGCCGATTCAACTTGTAATCCTATACTAGTAAAGTATGGTATACTATCTGTCGATCTACCAAATTCTATGCAGGACGGGTTAGCGGTTCGAAAGTTATAACAAACAAACATGCAAACATGCAACGCCGCCGATTCGCCCAAGTTGACACTAAGATCTTCTCGCGCTTCGCTCGCTCGATCGGTTAAGTACCTCCTCTTCAAAAACGTAGATCTTCCCGTGAATGACCTGCAGCGTGTCGTAGTTGGTCATGCACAGGTCGGGGTAGTAGTTCTCTTCGTCTTGTTCATCCTCCGCGTCCTCTTCAAAGCCGTCATCAGCCTTTGTGAACCGCGGCACTGCCGGCGTGCCAGGGCTTGTTGCCATTGTTGTGTAGCTGGGCTTGTCTTCCACTGGAAATAACATCAAACTTAAGATACAAAACTGTCGACTAAAATCATGTGACTTGAAGTTGATAATGAGGATATTCCAAAATGAACATACGATAAAGTTCCTGCATGCCCATTATATCATCCATATGGAGGGTCTCCACGCCCGCCTTGTAGTACGGGTACATAACCGAGCCCCTCACGTTGGAGTGCGCCATTCCAAGCGCGTGGCCGATCTCGTGCACCGCCACGGTGAAGAAGTCCGTGATTGTATCGTCTTCTTCCGAACTGTCGACGCCATCGCCCCAGATCTCGTCGTCGTCGAAGTGTAGTGCGCCAAAAGGGGGGTCAAAAGCGTGGGCGACCACGGTACCTAATCCATCGAACGAGAACCTGAAACACAAATGCATTCTGGTACCACGGAATAAATAATACCTGGAACTGACGTTCAGTCAGTCAGAATACCTACCTAGGTACTGCAATGTAAAAAAATTCTCATTTCTCACCCATCACCGTGGTCCCCGCTGACGAAGTGTATCATCATATCGGCTGTGCCGGAATCAAGCCGCGAGAAGTGCAGCCCGCCATGCGGGGCCCACACTGCCAGGGCGCGCGCCACTAGTGCCTCCACGCGGTCCCGGCTCAATGTACTCGCCCCATTCGCGACCCTGGATCACAAAATTCACAAACGTGAAAAAGGCTTGGACTCATCACCAGGGCGCGCAGTGGTCCATGACTTGAGCCGTGGGTCCAAGCTCTAGCGAATGACGTCCCATACCATCATCAAAGAAGGATCGTCATTCGCCAGGAAATGTACCTGTATGTGATGTTCCGTTTGTTCCATCCCTGATGAATGATATATCTTCGAGTTCTCCTGGTTTTAGGATTTTCCACGATGTCCTTCACTCCGCATCGTTTTTTTCTGAAAAGCTGGTTGTAAAACAAAATGAGGAGTTGACATACATTTGTTTCCAAAACTGTTCTTCCATTCTATAGCGCTAATTGCTAAGTACACCGACCAATCAAAAAACAGTCTTGCGTTTTTACAAAAGGCTTGTACCTACCTCTTTTGTTTGGACGTCCATTGCTCCTGTCTGCGGCAATCCAGCGAAAGCTTGTACTTTTATCAAAGCCTCGGAGATAGATTCAGCTGTGTACGCGAACTCGTTCACGCCTTGCTGCTCCTCCGGTAGGTAGCCATACTTCTTCATGAAAGACACCTGCAGCACAAGTGGACAGTAGATGTGCAGTGACAGTAGATTGCAATCACAAGCATTTATTCAATTTTGCATAATACTTGTGACATAGCCCTTTAGCTACCATCATCTATTAATATGTTTCAAAGAAAACGTAATCGCACAGTTATTATCCACTGTTGGTACATGTCATTTGCTGTATATAATGGACTGTAATAGTCTAGACAAACCTCGTCTGGAGAAGGTGGATTTATTTCCAAATAAATAGTCCTGCATTGCACTGCACTGAGGCCTGTAACCAGAAACCAGGCCAAATATTGAAAAAACAACATCGCGAACTAAAATGTTGAGCACTGATAGGTATGTACTTAGTAGAGAATAAACTGTTCTGAGACTGATACCGATACTGACATGACCTTTGACTAGAGATTATTATGTACCTATACTTTACTCTTATTACGACAGCAGCATTATGAATCATGTAGCGATCCAATTCTCTACATGCGCAAAGGTTGTTAACCATGTCAGGATTCATGACAATGACAACGTAGCATTTAAATGTTATCGCAAACTTGGTAGGTAGGTACTATGAATTCTTATTTTCATTTCATAATAGGTACCTACCGTTCACAATTAGTGATCTATTTATTTCAGATTAGCATTTTTGCCTCTACCTATTATAAAGCTAATCAACAACTAGGTCTATGCCAGAAAGGAAACTTACAGTTCATGCTTGCTCAATGTACAAGCTTTTCACGTCCGTCCGGTGGAATTCGTGCATAACCGAGTCGCTCACGCTGGAGAGCTTCTGTTCAAAAGTGCGTGACCGATCTCTTGCGCGCCGCCGCGCCGCGCCACCGCCGCCGCCGCCGCCGCCGTGATGAGTCTGTTATTGTACCAAGATTGTACCGTTTTTTATCAATCTATTTTTTTTTTGAAAGTACTGAGGAGAACATTGTAGGATAGGTGTCCTCCTACGAAAAGGGAAGATCTTCCACGCCGAGCGACCTTTGGCTCGGGGTCCGAGGACCGATGGATGGTATTCGGTAGTATTACTTATGTTCAAACTCCGTGATAACTTCGTTTGCGCGATCTAGGATATTTCTCATGTTAGTTCTTATGTAGCGAGATAGATGGCGCTACAGTACTTACTTATATACTAGGTTAGCTAGTAGAGAATGCTATTTTAGCATTTAGTTCGCCTGCATACACTACTTTAAGTTGTGCAATAAATAATTTTCTATCAAAGTCAAAGTCAAAAATCTTTTATTCAATAAAATCTCACTGATCACTTTGAATTGAAATATCTATCTACATTGTATACATACCTTAATCTAGTCGGTCAAAAAGTAAATCTATCAATATAATTAAATAGAAATATAATATATGTACATAGGTACATAATTATTATTCTATGTATGTACGAGTTTGGTGATCAGTTTATTTTTTCTGTAGACAATCGCAGTAATCTGCGTCTGCTAAGGATGCTGGACAATAGTACTAGTATAGTATTTTCATCACACCTATTCGAAAAGAACAACTTGGTTCGCCTTTATGTGCACCCAAAGGTGGTGTTTTCTATAAGAAACAATAAGTGCGCGGCAAAGTTCATTCCGGCGCACTTTTTGAATTTGGAACATCTTAGTGTTCAGCGCCAAAGAAATCGAACGAATAGAAAACATAAGAAATAAGTGGTTTTCATTATAGATACTATTTATTTTCATTTTAGTTGTTACTATATATGTTTTATTAAATAATAATATTACAATAAAATATGAGGCGCCTTTCATTTTCTCATAGTTGGTGATGAAAAGTAGAGTGTACCACTCGGGCGCAAAATATATTTTTGGCTCGGGCGAAGTACTTTGAATCTCTCGCTACGTTCAGGATTCTACTAAAGAATCCCTCGCTACGCTCGGGATTCTACTCTAGAGTCCTTCACTTCGCTCTAGATTCAAAAAATCGCCCTCGCCGTAAAAATATAATTTTGCTCCCTTATGGTACAATCTACTATATATGATCTGTGACAATAGTATCAAAATTTTCCGAAGATAAGATAACATTATTGTAGTAGTCTTTGGTCAAAATAAATCAAAGACCACTCGACCACTCTGTGCCACTATGTCACAGTTATTGTTGTCAACGCAACGTATTGTTGTATTCTCTTTGTCAACGTCATAGAAAAAGAATGTCAACGTTGCCAATGCGCTTTAACCAGTCGCCTGCTTAAAATACTGCATCCAATTTCCAAGCGAATTAAGTATGCAGACTCCGCTAGAGAAGTTCCACTCTCTCCCAAACCTGGGCGTCAGTAGCACGAGCGAGTTGGACGTTCGCAGGCTGTACAGCCTGTCTTTATCGCATTTGAAAGGGCACGCGGAATTCAGCGAGTACCATCACAAACCCTCGCCTTTTGTTAGTTTACGCTGCCTTATTTTAAGTTACATGATCACACGATGAAAAACCATTGACGTTACGTCGTAAGGTACTTACCTAAGTCGGTCGGTACCATCTAAATATTTTTTTGTAGAATCTAAGATGGATTCACGGCTACAACCCAAAGCCAGGAGTGATAAATCTCAACGCCAAAGGCAGCACAACTGCGTTCTACGCGGCCTCCAACTGCGGGGTTCTGTACAACTGGACCACGAATCAGATGAGAATACTTCAAGGACATGTGAGGATTCATTTGCAGAGTTGGCCACTAGTTCATTGCGTTCTGTCTTATATCTTAGTTCTTGATAGGTATTAGCAATCTAATGGCTTTGTCTGAGGTATAATAGCAAAGCAATTCTTTGCTTAGCCATCTTGATGGTTACGCATCAAGGTGGTATCTACATAATTATAATGCATTCAATTGATAATATAGGACATGGGAGGTAACTAATGAACTGAATTTCCTGCTTATTAAGTAACAAACAAGTATTTTCCACGTTTAGCGGCATGTCGTAACATGCCTTGCTTCGGACGCCATAGGCCGATGGCTGGTGACTGCCGACTCCGGCCCCGAGAACATCATCATCATCTGGGACAGCAGCGACTACTTCCCACAGAGGACTATGTTTTCCCCCCACGGCGAGACTAGGCTTGCTAAAGTGGCCATCAGCGCCGATGCGAAGTACTTGCTCACTTTGGGTTATCATGAGAAGACGACATTGCATTGGTGGATTTGGTCTTTTGTTGTCGATGAGCCGCATGGTCAGTAATAGGACTGGTTTACTTGTCTTGCAAATTAAGCGATGCGTGTGCTATGTCGTATACTTACTGTGGCTCATCGTAAATGCTCATCTGAACAACATTGTTACTTTTCAGCAAAACTAGAAGTGGAACTGCCAAGGGAGTCTGTAGTAGCGATGGGATTCAATCCTTACAATTCGGAGCAGTTCCTGCTAATGACTAAGCTAGATATTTGGATAGGAGTTTCCGGCGTTAGTCAGTTTCTTAAGCCCTTTTAACCGATTTATTTATTTAATTATCTAAGATCAGCAGTATTTTATTAGTTTTGTCTTTGCTATCTAATCAAGTCTAAACACTAGGCCTGTTAATGATCTTCCACGCTCAGCTCCCGGCACATGTAACTTGTTCGCGATTGAAATTATAAACTTATCATTGCAGAAAGTGTTTGTCATGGAACGAGGACTTATAAAAGAGACAGATGATTATGAATTGAAAATACGAAAGATCGAGAAGAAAATTCACCCAGAATATGGACAGCTCACGTGCTACACCTTCGTGGATTTGACTTGTCAGATCTTAGTTGCGACAAGCCGTGGCGCGGTTCTAGTTTACGGGTACACAATTGAGTACCAGGAGAATTTAAAATCTACGAACTACGAACACCTTAGATTTGTTAAACCTTTGAAAGTGGAGAAGCATAGAATCAATGTTATTAAAAGTATTGATGGGTTAGTAGATAATCATTTAAACCCAATTAAAGTGGTAAACCAACATCTTAACAGTAATTACACTTTTATGAGCAGGTACCATTGCAGGTACCTAATAGTTTTATGCAAATCCAAGATAGGTAAATTCACCGAAGTCTGACCAAACTAAATTTAGGTATTGTTCACGTCCTTGCGTTGTAGTTATCGGTCCTTCCAATAAGTTTTATTTTTGATTATAGCGTGATAGTGACAGGCAACAACTCCGGTGAGATCCACTTTTACGATGACCAGATGAAGCTATTGTACTGGGTCCACGAGTTCCTCGTGGATAGTGTCCGCGGGCTCAGCTTCAACTTGGCGCCACGCAGCTATAAGATTTTCGACCCTAAGTGTAAGCGTTGCCCACCTTTTTATTTTTCTTGCACATTTCAACATTGATGCTTGTCAGCGTTCAAAGCTGGTCTTGACGTGGTTTAATAGCTCTGACATTGAATGGGCCGAAGTCGAATTGCGTAAAATTTTAACTGAATTGCAGGTAACAAGCCTTGTCCCTGCTGGGAGAAGGTGGTAGCCGAGGTGGACCCAGAAACTGGTTTTATTCGGCAGAAACTGATGAAACAGAAACTTCCATCTGACGCCACCACGGGTGGAAGACCTTTCGTCGTCAGGGACTTTATAGTTTGTGAGTTTTCACTTTTCACTTCATATGGGTCCTCCCTTTCGCTTATATGCGTGACCATGTGGCCATTCGAATCGTAATGGGTATTTCCTTAGAGCTTTTTCAAATTCTGTATTATTCTACAGGTACCACCAATGAAGGTGTGGGGTATGTAGACTTTGCGACTGAGAAACTGTTCACATTTTTGGATAGCAAAATCGCTCCAGCCTTATCGTTAGCGGTTCATCCAGAGAAGTAAATAGCTAAGTAAATGTTTTCTAGCAAGCTTAAGTCTACCGGACTTCCGTCCAAAACCTTACCCTATCTCCTATTCCCTTCTCCGATAAACAGATAGATGACAGTTTTCGTCCCGAGTTGAAAGAACCAATGCAGTTTAAATAAGCTGGCTATGTATATGGGAAATCTACTGACCCGTCAAAACTGCAGTTTTTGTCAAATTATCTAGATCTCTTTGTCATTTCAGGCCTTTCGTGAGCATCGGATACGAGGATGGTATAATTGAGCTGCTTAATTTTCTCCAGCATAATTTGTTTACAAGGCTGAACCTCAGAGACCATTTCAAAGTTGTGATTCCCCCGAAAGACGATTCTATAAAATGCAACTACGAAATCACCGTACCACAGCTTTCGGTGACTTGCTTGAAATACTCACCTTCTGGTAATTTTAAATCAATAAATAAGTAATCTACCTACAGACTTAATTCAGAAACCAAATTCATACATCAGTAGGTAACTTATTTATATTACATCATGTAAGGTCTTCATCTCGCTTGTGGACTAAACACCGGGGAGCTTTTATTTCTGGACCCAACGACCATGAATATCATCACAGAAACCCCGTTTAAAGACACCAGTCACGAGATACAAGAGATCAACTACAGCCAGGATTCTTTAACCTTGGCCTTTGCTGTAAGTGGAGTTGTAATAAAATCACAAAACACGATTGTGGAGGTAGTAGTTGAGTGCTTGTATAGTAGGTGCCAAATAACACCGCAATACAGGTCATTCGCCCACCTTCAAAACGATGTCGCAAAATTCAATTTATGAATGGCTAATTCTGTCGCTTTCCATACAAACCTGTCGCTAAGACGGTAATCGCTCGAATCTCGTAGTACTGTTTGTTTACCATTCATAAATTGAATTTTGCGACATCGTTTTGAAGGCGGGTGAATGACCTGTATTGCGGTGTTATTTGGCACCTGCTATAGAAGACTAATGACACCTGAGAATATGAAAGGTAATTTCAGCGATCAAGTACCTATTTTCCTATTAAATAATACAATTACGTTTGTATATGAAGGATACTGGCAGAACTGTTGGAGTTTACAAATATAACTGTGACACATTTGTTTGGACATTCATCGGAAAGTATCGAGCGCACTACAAAGACATCTCTACAGTTTTCTTCTTGCCCGAAAAGAACAATGAAGAGTATAGACTTGTGTCTTTAGGTAAGGGTTAGGAGATGTCATAGCTGGTTAATTATAAGGTAGCCGGGCAATGTAACGAGTATCCATTTTATTCTAGGAGTTGACCGTATTATGGTCGAGTACGATATAAGCGCTAGCTCGGAAGAGTACTTGGAGGTCTTCAGTTTGGACAGAGTAGACCAGACTGCCATACCGCTAGCTGGTATAGTTTGGCCTACACCCAAACATCTGGACCCTGAAGTGTATAGAACCGATTTACCAATGATTCTAGTCGCGAATGATGAGGTAAAATGCGTGTTTTTTCGTCCAAGGGTACCTACCGGAAGTGTCTTATTAAAAAATATAGTTTTAATTATGTAGGTATCCAATATCGGGGTTTTATACAGGTTTTTACTGGGTATTTACTTTTCGGTGTTGATAAAGTCATCCTACTTCCTACTACTTCTTTACTTTACCTAATTATGTAGATAAAGGTACCTACCTACTTAGGTACTTAGGTATATCAAGGTTCTCAATATGAATTCGATTGTTAGCACAAATACAAGATCGTGAACTACGCTACAACGATGACCTTGGCGACTGTTCTGGGCCCTCGGTACGAACATCCGGTATGCAAAATGCAGCTGATCTCCAGAACTGAAGAGGGCGAGGAGTTGCAATACATACTCTTTGCAACAAGGAACGTCATTGGTTTACAGAAGATGCCGCTGGATGGGAACCCTTGGAAGCATGTAGCCCTGCTAGGGCACCCTGTCCAAGTAAGAGACAGACCATTAAGTGGAACATGGTAGTAGGTAGGTAGGTACCTGCACAAAAACACCTTGGTACGAACATTTTCTTACTTAAAAAACTTTTAAGTGGCTTTCCTTCTCGACAAATTCAATGCCACAATAGAAAAACCGAAAGATTTATTTTTAGTGATGGTTGTCCATACAGGTGACGCAAATGTGCTTTCGAGAAGACCTGGGTATCTTGTTCACTATTGGTGCTAAGGATAGTTCGATGAGTCAATGGGCTGCGAATTACAGGTAGTTGGCTAATTTCTTCTACCCACGTAACTAACGCTACTTTACTAAAACGAGTGTGTAGGTATCGGTATCAATTTATTAATCGAGTGAGTGAAGCGAACTTGGGCTAATCGGCGTTGTATGTTTGTTATTTATTGCAGATCAGTGGAAACCACCACAAAGAACGGCGGGGGTGACCTGGACCCGTACTACTGCCTGATAGAAAATGGCAGGCCAGGGTGGCTGTTCCAAGAGGTCCGGGACCTCTTCTACTATATACAAATTTTATGCCAGGGCACCTTCTCACCAGCAATGCGGCGCGTCAAGGACTTTATACCGATCGACTCGCTGCCAGACCTCATGCGGGCGCTTGGTTTCTTTGCATCGGAATACGAGGTAGCATATTACGAAAATACCAGAAAATTGAGGAAGTTAACAGAGGGGGCTAAATACTTGATCGTCTATCGTTGGTGTTTAGGGGAAGACTGCTTATTTATCATGACGAATTTCCTCTAAGGCAAAGAAGATAGATAAAGTCAAAGATCTATACGTAATACTACTTTGCACAGACTTTAAGTTAGACGGTAACTAGTCGACTAGTCTACCAATTTCGATTAAAAACGTTTGTTACAGGTTGAGAACCTAATAGTAGAAGCGAAGTACAAGGTGTACCTCCGGAGTCCGGTGACGGAGATCGACTTTGAGGAGTTCGTGCGCCTTTACCTGAACCACCGGCCCGCGCTCGGCGACAGCTTCCCGCGTCTGCGCACCGCCTTCCGTGCGTTCGCCACCATCCGAGACGACACCTACTACATGCACAGAGACGACTTTGTCGAGATGCTTGGCGAGTTTGGTTAGTTTTTGCTCTTAGTATACCCTAGGGTAGGTGGTACTATTTTATAGTAGGTAAGTAGGTATAGCCGTGTTGGCCAAGTGGGATTGCACCTCGACTTTGAATCCGAAGGTCGTGGGTTCAAATCCCGGTTAAAATGAATTTTTCGTTAGGAAAATTTATATGCGCATTAACACGAACTTAATGTTGGAGGAAAACATCGTCAGGAAACCCGCGGCTTAGTCAGCTCCGCACGTATTGACCTTGTCTTTCCTGTGGATATGGCTGACTAGGCTGAGAGAATGGTATAGGTGCTGGGCAAGCCTACTCTATCTAAAATATTGTCCCAGGCACCCAGTGTCCCGTTAAGTGTAGGCATAGGTTGCCTCCTGACGCTGTATAAATCATCTTGAAAAGATGTAAAGGCCTATTAAAAGTAGGTATAGTGATTTTGATAGCGTCGCGTGCATACATATTACATAACTTACATAACGAATGACCATCTAAATAGGGTAATTTTGTTCAGGTGAATGCTTCTCTCGAGAACTGTCGTGGTACCTGCTGTCCATCCTGTGGGGACATAGCTTCGAGGACCGAGCCGTTATGGCGGATGATGACTTTTCGTTCCTACCAGAGGTAAAATTATTGTTAACTCCTGGTGCATATAATATGTTAGTAAGCTCCGCATATTGTTAGTGCTTGGTCTCTTTTGCTGTATAATAAATAAGAAACATTTATTGTAGAACTGTATCTTACCGATTAGATGTCTGAGCTAAGCTTTTTTTAAAAAACATGATCGTTTTGGCGTTGGTCTAGCCCAGTGGTTCTTAACCGGTGGTCCGCGGACCACTAGTGGTCCCTGGAGGCATTCCAAGTGGTCCGCGAAGCCATCCTAATAATATGTGGCGTGACGTAATGAGTCGAGTCGAAACAACGCGAGCCGCGAGCGCAAAGCGCGCGCGGCAAGAGTCCGAAGCGACGCGACGGCGCGAAACGTGGTGCACGAGGGCAGGGGCGGGGGCGGGGGTTTCGTTCCTTGTTTTAGCGACGCGGCCGCGCAGATTGCCGATCATCACTTCACTTGCAACGTCGACGATGTAATGAGCGGTTGGGATTTATAACGTGGCCTTGAGAGAGTGACGAGTATTGTTTTTTAAAGTTCGACAGAAATAAGCAAATATCCTTGGTCTACGAAGGTAGTTATAGTAAAAAACTACACCAGATATAAATACTACCTAGGTAAGTAGGTAATTACTTTATTTTCGTCACATTGTAAATCTGCTAGGTTGCTTATTACTTATTAAGTACTGTGTAACCATCATTCCTATTCATTGAACGCGACCGTCAAGCATTGGCTGCCAAAACACTCCCGGAATGCTTTACTATAGCTCTGAAAACAGCTATAAAAGTAGTTAACTTTATTAAAAAGAGCGCACTCAATACTCGTCTATTCAAACAGTTGTGTTCTGACATGAACTCTGAACACGAGACTCTGCTTTTCCACACGGAAGTTCGTTGGCTTTCAAAAGGAAACATGCTGTCGAGGTTGTACGAACTAAGAGAGGAAGTACAAATATTCTTAACTAACAAGGAAAACAAAGAGTTGCTAGATCAGTTCTGTGAGCCCGAATATAAAATACGTTTTGCTTATTTGGTTGACTTTTTTGCGTAAATAAATAAATTGAACCTTCAACTGCAAGGATCAGGAAATTTGAAGTTGCAAGGCATGAGCAACATATTTGCATATGAAGATAAAATCAGGGCGTTTATTGCTAAAATCGAGCTATGGATTAATAAGGTCGAAAGAAAAAACTTTTCTGCATTTGATACGCTCAACCAAATTATTGACGTACAAGGTGCAGATATTAAAGCAGAAATTCAGAAAAACATGATGCTCCATTTGACAAATTTAAAAAGTGAATTCAACCGCTATTTTCCTGACTGCGGGGACAAAAGTATTCAGAAACTGATCCGGAATCCTTTCATTCTCAATGTTTCCGAAGTTTCTGATGAAATTCAAGAAGAAGTGATTGAAATGCAACACGACACGAACTTAAAAGATACATTCGAATCAGGAATAAATCTTGAGGAATTTTGGAGCCAAAAAGCAATTTCTTTTCCAAAGCTTCGAGACATTGCTATGCGTTACCTAACTTTATTTTCATCGACGTATCTATGCGAGCAGGGGTTTTCGACGCTTCTGATGATTAAAAACAAGCATCGAAATCGGTTGGATGCCACTGCTGATATGCGTTTAGCTTTGAGTAGCACTGAGCCAAGAATTCAGAAGTTAGTAAAGAGTATGCAGTCACAAAAGTCACATTAAATTAAAATCTGTAACTTTTAAATTTTTGCTCAGTAATAAATAATTGAGTGCTGTGCTAATTATAAAAATTGTGCTTGTTTTCTTTATCAAACAATCCTTAATTCAGGAATACCAACTGGGTGGTCCCCGGCAAGACAAACATTTGGTAAAATGGTCCCTCATGACTAAAAGGTTAAGAACCACTGGTCTAGCCGGTAGGTACGTGCCAAGAATGTATGTTTGGAGTTTTGGACTCACTTGCTTACACGAGTAGGTACATTAAACGTGACTTGAAGAGTCGGTTCATTTCATGTTAAAAACTTCCTGTTTATTTGTTAACAGGAAATAACGTTCAGTGAGCTAGTGACCAGCATAATGGGAATCCAGGAGCTAGATAACGTATCTGAGCAGTACTCCACGGAAGGTTTTTCGCAGCACACCTCAACTGTCGACTCGGAGGACAGATAAAACTATGCAAATAAATATTTTTTTGTTGATTGCAACTTCGTGCTTTTTTTTCACATTTGGGACTCCGAGAGATAGCTTCGGGGATATCTTTTACAGTCTTGTTCGCTAACTTCTTTGGCTAACTTTGATAAGTCGGTAGGTACTACTTTTTTAAACTTTGGCAAATCGGCGTTGTGCCTACATATTATGTTCGTACTATAGGTATATAAATGTTTGCTAGTTTCTTTGCTTGCAAAAAATCTACAAACTTTCTTTACAAACCTCCCTGTATACTTGGTCAGACATGCCTATAGTAGGTACGTGCTATTACATTACTGGCTATTTGGAATTTCCACAATAAGTAATACTATCTAGGTAGGTATAGGTAGGTACCTACTTTGGGAAATCCAAGAGGACTCCTGCTTCAATAACAAATTAACATTATCATTAACTACCTACTTAGGTAAGGTGCATTGGGGTAATTGCGAAAATGGGTATATTCCGAAAATCCATAAAATCTAGTAACATAATGCGATATTTTCCTGTTGGCAACATTGGTGCACTTTGCACGCACATAGCCAAACCAACCTCCAGAAAGGTCTCAACCCATCTCATGCATTAGGTATTAGTAGGTAGTCGATGAGTAAATAAATATCCTTGGACATTAAACACAACGCCTTCTAATCCCAAACTAAGCAGAGTTGTACCTACTTTGGGAACTAGATTTTTTTTTTTATATACTTACATAGGTATTTATAATACCAACCACACATAGGTAGAACCAACATCTATGTTTGCCACACACAACAAATGTTTATTCTAGGTGGGGATCGAACCCACAACCCACAGCACGGAAGGCAGACCACCAACTGTGACGCCTGTCAAGTAGGTAGATATTTAAGTTTATTTTAAGCTTAGTCTTATGCGTTTCGCAGTTTAGTTATTTCCTGGTATTACCACAGTGTTACCCCACACACATAGGTATTCTAAGTAGGTACCTATTAGTACTTGTGTGAGTAGGTACCTACCTAACCGACAAGAGCAAATCACGTTGTGCTCGCGCAATGAGGGTTCCATCGATTTATATTGCTTGTATACTCGCCGGATTCAATTTCGAAAACTGACCATCGAATGTCCGAAATATCTTGTAGTACGGATGTACCTAGGTATGTAAGTACGGAACTGAAATGAAGTGATAACAAGTCGTGGTGTTAGGAGATCTCTTTAGATTAGAGAATTCTTTGTAGAGGCGACCTTAATGCTCTTTAGCATTATCTACCAACCAACCTGTGTGTAGTGTGGAATATTTTAAAAATAAACGCCTTTATGACTATGTAGGTACTTTTCTTTCTGTTCACCAAGCGACGGCCAAGATATAGATTCATCATTCATCCTGCAGACAAAGGTCGTCATGATGGGAGATACTAGCAGCGTACAATCCTAGTTATGGCACAAACTTAGGGATAGGCAGACTGAGGTCAGGCTATGGAAGATAATATGATAATTATTTAAATTAATATCTTAAATTGGTAAACTGAACCCTAACTATGAACAATAACAAAGATAAGCTTCATATATAAAGTTGCCCATTAAGTTAAATGCTCATTCAGTTTTTCAGAGCTTAAAAGATCTGAAACCACAGAGGCTAACAAAGTGCACCAACCCCTTTCTAAACTTTTATTTTATATTTATAATGGCTCTCTATTTCGTTTGGCTGCTATGTGTTATTATAGTGATTACTCAAGTCCAAGGAAAATCAGTTTCGATGAATGGTTTGGGACAGGTAGGGGATTCCTTTGATTATTACGAAGTGTAGTGAACAAATAACCGACTGATATGGCTCATTCATTGGGCGACACGCGACGCGATTTTAACTGACGAGGGGCTGTTAAGTACCTAGTTCAGTTTAAAAAGTTTAAAGTAATAACATAAAGTACTTAACTGTTTAAACTTGTGTGTTGGTAGTAGGTACCTAACTATGCCTAAGCCTCAGAAACAGGTTTGTGATTCTCTAGTTCCTATTGATACCACCACTTATGTTTTATTAAATTTTTCATCAGGGTTTGTTCAAGAAACGCTGTGGAGCAAATAAATACGACGATATTTTGAATTTAGCCAGAGTTCGAAGGGCTGCTGTGGTGCACGATCACTGGAACCAAAGCATCATCACATACATGTAAGCACGAGTACCTACCTACCTACCACCTAGGCAATAAGCGGTTAGAAGTTTAAATCTAGACCAGACGTATATTAAATGCATTAGAGTTCATAGAACGTTATATTTCTATGTCTATAGTAATATCTGCCGCTTTATGCCTTTAGGTTTAATGACTATCGTTGTTTGTACAGGGTTATGGATGGGCCACATAAATTGTACATTCGACCGGCGAGTTTGACCAAAGAACGCGCTGAGGAATTAGTGGCGAAGGCATTTGCAGAGTGGGCTCCGTACTGCGGTCTTCACTTTAAAGAGTGGCAGCCTGGCGATGGACGACGGCCAGACATTATGCTATCCTTTGAGAGTCGCAGTCATGGCGATGGGTATGTTTGAATTGACCTTAGCTTAGAGATTTACATTGACAGATGAAACTGAACGATAACATACAATAATTATATGTATCTATAGATAATCTTATTAAAATATTAATTAAACCGCGAAAGTTTGTAAGGATGTATGGATACATGCATGGTACCTATGGATGTTCATTGTTCCTCTTTCACGCAAAACTACTGATCCGATTTTAATGAAACTTGGAAAATATATTATCCGTGACCCATAGGGTTAACACATAGGCTACTTTTTATCCCGGAGAATCAACGGGATCCAATGGAACGCGAACGAAGTCACGGGCGGAAGCTAGTATAAAGATGAGAACCAACTCAAACCTATCAGTTTTCTTACAAAAAACTTGCATTGAAATCAAAACATTACCTTTATCATTTGCTGCTCTGAGCACTTTTGAAATGCTAAATTCTGTATTTCAGGCAACCATTTGACGGGCCTGGCAGCACGCTCGCTCACGCAGACTACCCTTATGAAGAAGGCTCAGACGTGCACTTCGACGACGACGAGATCTGGGTTGATAGGGAAACGAGTTCATCAGAAGAAGAAAACAACATTTCAAGCTTCTATCCGATAGCTTTGCACGAAATTGGACACGCGTTGGGATTGCGCCATAACGATGATGAATACTCTATTATGTACGGATACGAAAACTCCTACGTTCAGTCTCTCAGTAAAAATGATAAAACGAACATGCAGAAACTTTACGGTAAATATAATACTCAAATAGATTAAATAGTCGAATCATTTTCCCCAAATTCGAAACAGTAAAGATTCCAGTTTTTTTCGAAATTCTCACGAATCAGGCTACGTCGTATTCAGTTTGCTAATATGGTAATGTAGATATACTGTACTTGTACGTAAGGGGTGTAAGAATATTGGTCTTCTAAAGCTGCGCTCACTAGTTAAATTAACTGTTAAATTAAATTTGTTTAGTGGTACCTCCATAACAAACTGGAAACCTCCACTGGTAGGGATTTGGACATACCAGACCCAGACTGTCTTCTGAGAATGAATAAAAAGTAGACCGTCGACGGTTGGGGTTTTACATTCGTTTAGTAAAATAAGTTTTTGTTGTTGCAGGTATTACAGAGGACTTCGTTAAGCCGGTTTCTATACCAGAGGAAGTACCTACACTCCCTAACTCTAATACAGCAAATAATAATACGTATAATGATATCACCACAACCAATGAAGCAAGCACTACTCAGCCTTCTACGTACGACTTGTACGACGTAATGACTGAACCAAGGACTACATCATACAATTACGTAACATCGACTCTCGACGCTGACGTTAGTACTACAACATCCACTGTTGACCCTTCCACTGACGCTAGTAATGAAAGTTCTTCCACTGACGCTAGTAATGAAAGTTCTTCTGGTGACCCTTCCACTGACGCTAGTAATGAAAGTTCTTCTGCTGACCCTTCCACTGACGCTAGTAATGAAAGTTCTTCTGCTGACCCTTCCACTGACGCTAGTAATGAAAGTTCTTCTGCTGACCCTTCCACTGACGCTAGTAATGAAAGTTCTTCTGGTGACCCTTCCACTGACGCTAGTAATGAAAGTTCTTCTGCTGACCCTTCCACTGACGCTAGTAATGAAAGTTCTTCTGCTGACCCTTCCACTGACGCTAGTAATGAAAGTTCTTCTGGTGACCCTTCCACTGACGCTAGTAATGAAAGTTCTTCTGGTGACCCTTCCACTGACGCTAGTAATGAAAGTTCTTCTGGTGACCCTTCCACTGACGCTAGTAATGAAAGTTCTTCTGGTGACCCTTCCACTGACGCTAGTAATGAAAGTTCTTCTGGTGACCCTTCCACTGACGCTAGTAATGAAAGTTCTTCTGCTGACCCTTCCACTGACGCTAGTAATGAAAGTTCTTCTGGTAACCCTTCCACTGACATTAGTACTGAAAGATCCACTGCTAACATTTCCACTGAAGCTAGCACAACATTCGCTACCTCTCAGCCTTCTACATACGACGTAACGTCTACCACGGAGACAAATACTACATATTATATTGTAAGGCCTACCATTGTGGAAAATACAACATATTATGAAAATAGCACTACCATGGAAGCAACTATTACCACGCCCTCCACCTCTCAGTTTTCTTCATATGAAGTCACTACTACCACTGCAGCAGTATATAAACAATCCACGACAATTGCACCTACTACTAAATTGCCAAGTTTACAGTTATTTTATTCGTTTTTACACAGAGGAATTAATCCTAACCCCTTCCATCGGCACAGACTCCGACTACCTAGGTACTCTATTACAGTCAAACTACTAACTAGTAGATGATTCCCATACGTAAAGTTTAATGATTTAGTTTATTCACTCTATTATGCTTAAACCAACAGAGCCATACACACTGGCGATTCCACTGGCCGCCGTGAGATGCAAACAGCGCCATGCTAAACACGTCGCGACTACAAAATGTTTAGTACAAGGGCCGCGAGTGGCATTGCCAGTGTGATAAGGGTCTGTTCCACCTTCACTATCTTTGAGAAAAACTAGCCATTAAATAAAAATACTTCTATCGTGAGATGGTAAAAATAGTGGATTATCACTTCAAAAATAAAAATCTAAAATATAAGTAAGTACTTTTTTTAAATTTTGTATTATTTTAAGTTAAGACGAAACATCGTTTAATACAATTAATAAATTCACCTATGTGTTCATAGTTTAATTCACACTGCTTTCTAAACAAGATCATACCTATATATATCTATAAAAATTACAATATGCCTCTATGCATAAGGTCCATAGAAAACCTAATACCAATATTTAATTTCTATTAACTTTTAAAACATGTCAAAGCCATAAATGCATTGAGTATTGGGAAATGAATTACGATAATTACATCCAGACAAAACCCAAAATATGCAGTTTATGCAAACATTTTGTCTACCATGGGAATTAATTTTCATCAGTTGCAACACAGTCTCCATCCTGTACCTTCTGTATGCCAAGTGCACACTATGCCCATGCCACCGCCGGCATGTATGCCGCTTAGTGAGAATAAAGGCGATGTTACTGTGGCAATAACTCCGTGGCATTGATGCCGCCGTACATTACGGCAGCGGCATGGGCATAGTGTGCACGCGGTAATAAAGCTGATGGCGGTTCAATATGCCAAAGACCACATAGTGAAACACTAGAAATAAGGTACATACTGCCTTTTATGCTACAGAATTAGGGGGTAACCTATAATGAGGAAAGGCAGTGTGAATGTGAACCAATATTACAACTACAAAGTAAATCTCTTGAAAAAGTTATAAGCAACCAAAAATAATAGGTACCTAGGTTGTAGGTACATACCTACTGAAGTAGGAATATGAATAGTATAATCTAACCATTAGGTTACCCAGGTTAGAATAAGATAAAACTATTTACAACTAACTAAACAGGTGGCAGACACTAAACACCACTGGAACGCAATGAATGTGTCATTCACACACTTCCCATACACCTAAATTAATGACTATCCACAAAATTATAGTACAAACAAAAACAACTTTTGTTCTTAGGTACCTACCTACTAAATTTAATCGTTACGTCCCATTGTTTCTATGGAACATGATGTAATATAACAATTTGAGAAAATATTGTCCCTATTTGTACTATAGAACTACATACTAGCGTTTGCTCCTGTTTTTATTTGTCTGTGAATGCACAGAACTAAATTAGAATGTCTTTTCCCAAATTCTTCCATGATGAGATACATAAGCAAATCATTCTCGAGTGGCCAGTTTACATATAAACTTCAAGAAGTTTATGTATGTACTTAGTTTGTTCTATGGAACAATTTGAGACAAAAAGTACAAACTGGATTATAGTACAAATAGGGACAATATTTTCTCAGATTGTTATATTATGTCATGTTCCATAGAACAAATGGGACCTACCGAATTTAATTTTGTCCAAGTTCTCTCTTCATTGTCGGGCTCATTAAAAACACTAGTCTCAATCATTTTTCAGTCGTTTAGCTGGAGTGGTAGTGCCACTACTTTGCGAGTTAGAATCCTCAGAGAAGTGTGTTGACGTAAACTCAGTGGGTCCTTGAGAATCACTCACAGTTGAAAAACCTGAAATTTTACAAGAACTTTCATAAAAATTTGTAAGAGATGGTAAGAACAAAGTCACACATTGTACTGGTTGAATATAGTTTTACCATAGAAAACTTTCTTTGTAAATCTGTGTTGTATAATAAGTGAGTGTTGTGTACCTTATTTCATTAATTTATTTATTATGATTTGATTACATGATGTTATCATGTTTTGCAAACGTATGAGCTCATAGGTTTGCAACATCATAACCTATGCTTGAAATAAACAATTTTTATTTTACTTTCATTTATTTTTATTTTTAACATGCAATAGTTTGCACTAAGGCACTTTGGTGTTTATTGGGTATTTCGACCGAGAGAGAACATAAATTATCTGGTAGTGTGTAAAGGGATACTACATTAGGGAGGAGAAAGTTAATCAATAATTACAAAAATCTGAGGTGGACGGTCAGAGTACAGCAAAGGGTGTGCAGTAGTAAAAAGACTTTTATGTATGTATAAGCACCCCTTTTTATGATTGCATCCTGTAGAGGGTTTATAGAGGGATATCTTTTGTTAAGGTCATTGACCTCTGAAGTCACCCATAACAGAACTACGGGCTAATAACGGTAAAAAAAACTCCTAGGGAGGGTTAGGTTAGGTTAGTATAAAAAATGCGAGCGAAGCGAGCCCATCTTAGTTTCCGTTATTAGCCCCTAGTTCTGTTATGGTTGACTTCAGAGGTCAATGACCTTAACGAAAGATACCCCTCCTTACACCCCCTACCGGATTTAATCATAAAAAGGAGTGCTTATACATACATAATTTTTTTGTTCAAAATTCTTCTATGTCCTTTTTTATCGAAATTTCGGCAGAGTCTTTTTTACCTAGTACTGCACACCCTTTGCTATACTCCAACCCTACTTTCTCATAATATTATGTTATGTATGAAGTAAGCAATTGTGTTTGATGTCTTACATGTATTAGAGTCTTCTGCCATACCGAAGTTGGAGTTTGACGAGTCATGCATTTTCTTGGGAGTCAGAGTATTCTCTTTATTTTCTCTTTTTGCCGCATGTTTTTTCTTCTGCTCATTTGTGGAAATAGGCACCCATTTGTATATTTTCATGGTGGTTTCGCCTATTGTTACCCATTTCTTTTCCCTGTAAAAAGTACAAGTAGGTACCTATTTACTGTGAACCCACAATAACCTACCTGCGGCCGGGCCTATGATACAAACGTAGGTAGGTATGCAAAAAGAACTTTGCTAATCCATTATGTACCAGGGTACCTACCAATGGCGAACTTTTTCAACAGCTTGCATGACTCTCTTGATGTCATCTTTCACTCGGTTTCTGGTTTCAGCGCGTACAGAACGAGACATTTTGTAGAAAAATAACTGTGCTGTGTCCTCCGCTAGGATATACGTGTTCGGTGGTCCTGCGTCTGCAGAATAATAATGTAGGTGTACTGTAATGTAACTATTGAGCTGAAAAATAGGTACCTAGTTATTACTATAGGTAGAAAACGTAAAGGTATCGTAAAAGAAAAGAAACCCGACCAACCATGCAAATCTCAAAAACATACAATTACAAAATAATCTTCTTCTTCTTCTAAAATCATAAAAATCAGAAATTTTTTTTATGGAGTGAACAACAGAGTTAGTTGATCAGCCTGTCAGATGTCAGTAGTGTCACTGTCAGCACCCAGAGGAGTGCTAAATTGCTAATGTGCTTGATTGATGATTGATTTCCAAAAGAGGAAGAGGAAGAGAGTCTAGTAAAAAAAACAAAAAAAATAATCAACGAAAAAATTTCATTGGTGAATTGATTTTTTCAGAAAATAAATTATTTTTGAAAGTAAAATGCAAATAATGTTCTAAAACGCAGGTATGTACGCTAGTGATAGTCATTCGCTTTAGTATTATCGCCTTGCTTTTTCGATGATTCGCCATGTATTGGTTTTGTCCTCAAATTTGAGGTTTTGTGTCCAAGACTTTGCAAATTTAGCGGCTGTCAGTTGTTTTACGTCTCATTTTATTTTTATTCAAGTGTAATTTTAGGTAGGTAGGTAAGGAAGTGAGCTACTACCTACTGATCTACCTCTATTTTTCACGCGGCTCTATCTACAGGGATGCCCATCGAATTCGATGATGCAACGAGATGATAAGGTGCAAATTATTTGTGTTCAATTTACATACCTACTGCCTGTAGTGTAGGCACCTATGTAATTTATGCTTTTTTTATTCTGTTACTTTTTTTCAACAATTTCCCTATTGGATAGTACAATTTAATTTGTGGTCTTGCTTCAGTGCACCTCACACATAACCTCAATGCCCATAACATGATTCTTGTGACCTACAACCAAGCTGCATATTATGCACAAAGTGTTGACAGACTGCTGATAGCTGGCCGCTAATAATAAAATTATTTATTTGGAATAAAACATTGCATTCAGAAAAGTGTTAGGGTAAGATGTTCTGCTATAAATTGGTTCATATTTCGCTTCAGTCTCTTTTTAACTTATCTATAGCAGAAATAAAATCTAAATCAACATTTTGTTTGTAAACAAACACAATGTGAAAACAGAGAGGTATTTACATTTCTTGCATTTTATGTTTTGATAAGCATAGTAGATTCAGTACCACTTGGTTTCCAGTAGGTGCCACCTACCACTTGGTTTCTGTGATGTAACTGTGTGCAAATATAAATATATGTCCATTTTTTTGTGTCATACACTAGAATACTGTTGTATAGCTTTAGCACTATAGCCTGTTATGTTTTTGTTGCAGTTGTACCGTGCATGTTGTTTTACTATAGGAAGTGGTACAGTGACTACATCATTGTCATTGTCTGGATAAGGTTCAACTAACGTCAAGAGTACTTTCCTTCCCGTATGGCTGCGTATGTTAACCGCACAATATCCATGATGGCTGGCGATGGCCCTCACAATGTCGGGACACTGAACAACGGTGTGCGTGTCAACATGTCCAATGTCGACTCTCCTCTGCAGATATTTGTGAGGGCTAAGAAGAAGATCAATGACATATTTGTTGAGATAGATGATTATGTCAAAGATGCTGTCACATTTATGCATGGTGAGTGACTAATAATAGAGGTACTTACATATTTCTGAACCCTAAACCTACGCTTCACCAATAAAAACTAGCTAACAATTTTATTGCTAGGTGTACCTACTTAAGCTACCAGAAAATTTTATTGGAGGTCATTGTAATTAATTAGTATTGTGTAGTGAGTTGGGTTCCATTTAATTTTATTGTTCACTGTTCTAACACTGGTGAATAGACAGTATTTGAAATAGGAACCAGCATATACCAATACTTATTATGATTAGTTAATATTTTATTGCATTGTTGACTGTTTTGCTTATTGTAGAGACACACAGACTGGTAAATCTACTCCCTATGTTTAGGTACAATTAAAAAGAAAATGATTTAAGGTAACTAAAGCAACATGAGCTAGATTAACTTTGTGTAGCTACATTTATTGTAACGATGTAGTTTTAAAAATTTTAATACACATGACTTTCAGCCGTATCTGGTGAGAAAGGCATTGTATCAGCGGCCGACGTGGAGAATGTCGAGGGCTACGTATCCAAGGTGCAGGCCATACGGGAAGTGCTCAAAC
Source organism: Eulithis testata (assembly GCA_947507515.1). NCBI lineage: Eukaryota > Metazoa > Arthropoda > Insecta > Lepidoptera > Geometridae > Eulithis > Eulithis testata. The sequence continues at coordinate 11,233,288 of OX382197.1, forward strand.
GAGACCACATGAAGGTCGCTTTCTTTGGCAGGTATTTTATGTGTACTGTTTGACCTGCTACACCAAACTAATGGTTTTATCACACTGGAGCTTTGCCAGCCTGTTAGATCTGAAATCTAAATAACGTATGACGCGACTTTTGTAATATCCATAACAGTTTATATAATACGAAAGTGAGTCTGTAGGTTTGCTTCATTTTAGGCAACCACAGCCACCGGTGGATTGGGACAACCACTTTTTACAGTTTCACATGGTGTAGCGAGTGGCCGCCACTGGCCATACGTGTGCGGCAAGTCTCTTAAAAATACATGAAAAAGGAAATAAAGTGGCTGTCGCAGGCCACCACTGGCTATTTTCGGTTGATCAATGGAAATAAAATTTAATGCAGAGAGCATGCATTAGGCTACTTTTACTCTGCCAACAATGCCTCATTGAACACTTATTTCTTATTTGACAGGACCAGCAACGGTAAAAGTACGGTGATCAACGCCATGTTGCACGACAAGATACTTCCGTCGGGCATCGGCCATACCACCAACTGCTTCCTTCAAGTTGAAGGTTCGGAGTCGGATGAGGCCTTTCTCAGGACCGACGGCTCGGAGGAGAAGCTTAACGTGCAGGTAACATCACGCACAAGGAAATATTTTGCTGAAATCTGACAAGCGTAATCATATCGTAATGGTAGCGCATATCCTAGTTACAATGAGCGGTGACGATGCAACGTTCGGCAGCCGAGCTTTTGTTGACGCGTAGTGTGACCTAAATACTATCGTATTTATGTTTATGTAACGCGATGGTTGTCCTATTTGTACTACCTATCTTATCGTCGATGATCAGTCAGATGTATCGTCTATCATGTGTATGTCTATCTCTCAGTTCAGTTCCTAAACAATACTAAAATTAGAATGCGCACTGCTCTTTCCTTTTAATATTTTACTTAAAATTGCTTGTAACGTAGTAATTATGACAACCTTTCTTATGTATAGTGATTAGACATGTAATCTTAAGCGGGGAATTCACTCGACGGACATGCTCGCGGACATGTAGTAGCGAGGTCCAGCGGGCATGTCCGCGAGCATGTCCGCGAGCATGTCCGTCTAGTGAATTCCCCGCTTTACACTATGTATATCGTCAGTCGGTGAGCCAGCTCGGGCATGCGCTGTGCGAGTCCCGCCTCAACGAGTGCACACTGGTGCACGTGTACTGGCCGCGCGAGATGTGCGCGTTGCTACGTGATGACGTAGTACTGGTCGACAGTCCCGGTGTTGACGTCACGCCGAACTTAGACGAGTGGATCGACCAGTACTGTCTCGACGCAGATGTGTTCGTGCTCGTCGCGAACGCAGAGTCCACGCTGATGGTCACCGTGAGTATTATCTCCCTCTCGCTTTTACAAGATCATGGCCTTCTCGCTCGTCCCTTCCTATTGGTGCAGTGGTGACCCCGACATGTCACGTGACACCTGGATGAGTGGATTGAACGAACCTGTCGTGACTCCAAGTGATGATTTCCAAAATGCGGTTCATCGCGGTCTCAGCTTTATGGAAGGTTTCACTGCCATATCAAAAAAAAAAATAGTGGCTTATTTATTTTATTACATTTGACATTGACCAATATGAATAAAGCCTGACTTTCCAATTTATATTTTCAGGAAAAGAACTTCTTTCACAAAGTTTCGACGAAAATATCGCAACCGAACATATTTATTCTGAACAATCGATGGGACGCTTCGGCATCGGAACCCGAATATTTAGACCAAGTAAGATAAAAGCTTCATTATTTCTGTCATACGCCAAAGTTTGGGATGTAAACTGTAATTGACATTAAAAATCGAGAGATGATATTTTAAACACATATCATACCAGGATTCTAGCCCTAATATTATAATTTTTATTGTCTCAGACTCTAGAAGCGTTACTATTTCGAGGCAATTAGAACCTTATCGCAAAAACATTAAGCACTATTTTCCATTACAGGTCCGCACTCAACACGCAAACCGTTGCGTAGACTTCCTGTCCCGCGAACTGCGAGTGTGTACGCCCAAAGAAGCAGAAGAGAGGATATTCTTCATTTCCGCTAAAGAGGCGCTACTTACGCGCATGAAAGAAAAGGAAAAGCCGGTCTCTTGTAAGTATTTATTGGTAGTCTATTGGAGACGCTAGTTGCTGCCTAGGTTTAAGTACTTACATTTAGTACCAGAAATTCGTCCTGAAACAAATAATGCATGCGATATAGGTTTTTTTTAAATTGTTAACATTAAAAATTTTGCATTCTCCTACGTTAATTAAACTCTGATCCATCTAAAAATATATTTCGGCCGCAAAAACACGTATTCGCGCACAAAAAAGTACGACACCAATATTACGCATTTCTGGTAGTGTACTGTTTTGTCAAATGATTTTTTATCTTCTTAGTAGTATAAAAAACAGGTTTATATAATTTTATTTGTTCCAGCACCAATCCTAGCGGATGGCCACCAGATCCGTTACTTCGAGTTCGTAGACTTCGAGCGTAAGTTCGAGGAATGCATCAGTCAGTCGGCCGTGCGCACCAAGTTTGCGCAACACTCGCGACGCGGAAAGAACATCGCTGGACTTGTTATGCAGGCGTTAGAACAGGTAAATATAACGCACTCCAACTGTATTACTTAGATACAAGGATCATTTTGGAACATTCGGCTGTGAGATTCAAAAATACTTTTATTCAATAAAATGTCACGGATCATTTCAATTTTGCTTATTCAACTTTTCGCGGTAAAGAACTGTTAGGGTCCGTTCACACAGACCGACTCGGAGAGGAGAGCAGATTCTTATCACGTTGAAAACAGAGTTTTTAGTATTTGTAGTATGGTTTATTTTTGCATGTGCACTGCTTTTTTCATTAAGAATGCTTGAACGCGCTTGATGTGAAATAATTAGAGGAGGTGACCGGCTCCGATCGCGTACTTTTTCTCGTTCGCGCAGCCGTTTCCGAGCGCATCCGCTTTCAGATCGCTTCCAGCCGGTCTATGTGAAATAATTGGCGGCTCCGCTCCGACCAACTCCAAGCGTATACGATCCGGTCTGTGTGAAAAGAAAAATGCGCGCTGATGCGCTCCGAGCCGGTCTGTGTGAACGGACCAGTTTGAGGCTCGTACAGCTGCAACAATGTTCAAATCCAAGTAGATACTCATTGAGATTTTCATTGAAACTGTCAAAAATCTATACAAACTTCAATCTTGCTTGAGTCTGGATTCAATCTGCAGCACCACAATATGCATTAGACTTGATCACATGTACCTTACCTACCTAGCTAATTATTGTGTGCAAACTAGTCTTCGGTATCGTGCTTGCGTGTGTTCAATGTCCAGCGGGCCTAAGATCCGCGAGATATTTGTGATGTCGTTCTGTCAAAATGTAAGCATTTTGTACCAGTTTAGGAACTATTGCATTATCTGTGGTAAAGTTGACGAGAAACCGCGCCTTTGAATTTTCAACTTTTGACATTTCTGCATGACTATTATCTCGTCCTCAGAGAGATACGACGACTAAGAACTGTCAAAAGTGTACATTATGGCGCGTTTTGTCGACACCATTAGGTACCACAGATAATGCAATAGTTTCTAAACTGGTACAAAATGCTTACATTTAGACAGAACGACATGACAAATACCTCGCGGTGCGCATCTTAGGCCCGCTGGTTCATTTTTGTTATTGGAACAATGTTTACAGGTGTACAAGACATCAACAGAACAAAAGGCAGAGAAGGTGGAAAAACAGCGTCTCTTGCACGAGCAGTTGACTTGCATCGAAGAACAACTGACCACTATCACACGGCAGATGAAAGACAAGATCAACCGGATGGTCGAGAGTGTTGAACATAAGGTAAAGCACCATCATCTTACCCTTTATAGTTTTACTTGGTGCCGCCGGCGACTTCGTTCGCGTCCCGTTGGATCCCGTTGATTTTTCGGGATAAAAAGCAGCTTATGTGTTAATCCAGGTCACGGACAATATATATTCCAAGTTTCATCCAAATCGTACCAGTAGTTTTTACGTTTAAGAGTAACAAACATCCATCCATCCATTCATCCTTACAAACTTTCGCGTTTATAATATTAGTAGGATCTAACACATATCCACAGATTCCAGACATCATGTCGGGTGCGGAACGAAAGCTTAGCTTCGCATAGCTGACGCAGTTTTTCATTGCAAACTGCAACCTAAGCTTGCTATGTGACCTATAAACACTGCATCAACTAACAAGCAAATGCCGTTGTTATTGTTAGTGAGGATTTGTCTATATCAATTGGATTATCTTTCAGAGCACACTCAGATATTACCTACTCTGCCTCATTAATTCTGCATTCATTACTCTTACGTTTTTTAAATGTGTGAGTTATCTTTTGTTATTTCTAACCGTTACACCTTTATTGTCTCAGGTGTCCCTTACACTAAGCCAAGAGATAAGACGTCTTTCCGCCCTAATAGACGAGTACGATACCCCATTCCGTTCAGAACGCGGCGCGCTAGAGAACTATAAGAAAGCTTTGCATCGACATGTAGAGGCCGGACTCGGGTCACGACTCAAGAAACGCCTGTCTTCCGATATCGGAAACGAAATGGACCAGGCGCAGAAGGAAATGGCAGGTTAGATTACACGATTGTGTTTCTAAATTACAGTTTGTTATAAAAGAATACGAATTTAAAAGCTGGATAGACGAGAGTAACGGGAAAAGGTAAACAAAGGATGCTTATAGAATGCATGTGATATCGTTCGTGGTGGGAAAAACGCTAGAAACCAAGAAGCATAACTAAGTCGCGTTACGTAAATCTAATCTGTTCAAGTAACACGCGCTGCCGCTCCAAAGTTCTGCTTTCGAACTTCCTGAGTCATTATTGTACTAATAATGTGTGAAAACCCTTATTTAATATATTTTCCTTATGGTTGGTTCCCCTGCAGAGCGTATGTACAACATTCTCCCGGCCCACAAGCGCGCCGCTGCCGCTACCTACATTGTTCCTCATCAACAACCCTTCGAAGTTTTGTACCGACTCAACTGTGACAACCTATGTGCTGACTTCCAAGAAGATCTCTCCTTTAGATTCTCGTACGGAATCACTGCGCTCATCCAACGCTTTCAAGGGAAGAACACCAATCGGATAGCGCTCAATAATCCACCGAGATACACGCAGGTACGCTAGGACAAGCTGTGCGAGTTTTGTATGCACCGCTTTGAGGTTGCAATCCAGAAGGCCTCGTGGATATCAGTTTTTGGTTCTCGAATCTTAACACCCAACTAAGATTACATACATACTTAAAATATGGCGATATATAAGCTAAATTAATAAATATTTGAAATACAAATAGCTAGACCTTACCTGGCTAACAGCAACCATAAATGGTACATTTTCCCACATCTGCAGGTATTCTGATCCATGACACCATATTGCAAAACATGTTGTATTGTATCAGATCCCGCCAACAATAAGCAACGCGCCGTCATCAACAGAGCTGTCTCGTGTGAACGGCTCCGGAGTGCTTTCCTCCTGCAGCGTGGGACTCAGTGCGGAGGAGTGGGGCATGCTCTCCAAGTTTGCGGTCGGCGCACTTACCTCGCAGGGCACTATGGGCGGCCTACTGTTGTCTGGCCTGGTATGTTATTATGTATCTCGTTTTCGAGACATCGTGGTGAAGGTGGGTGAATGACCTGTATTGCGGTGTTATTTGGCACCTACTATAAATAAACACATTTTTCCGAGCAATAGAGCTTTCAACTGTCGAGATAAACTATCTACTTTTAGCGTTTTTAAATAAAAAAGGTAGGCATTCAAATTCTGCTCGACGGACCAATAATTTAGTCATGTTTAAAAGCGTGTATCTTGTCATTTCAGCTGTTAAAAACGGTAGGATGGCGCATAGTGGCAGTAACGGGCGTGCTGTACGGCGCGTTGTACGCGTACGAACGGCTCACATGGACGGCGAAGGCACAAGAACGCGTCTTCAAACGGCAATATGTCAACCACGCGAGCAAGAAACTACGTCTCATTGTAGACCTTACGTCGGCTAATTGCAGTCATCAAGTGCAACAGTTAGTACCTACTGATCGATTACAATTTTCAGATGGTTCTTCACAGCTCAAGTTAAATCTTAGATAACTGAACCTACTCTCTTGGTCTATCCCAAGAACCGAAAAATCTAAATTATGGATATTTTTTTTCTTATTATTTCATTAAATTAATTCATATTAACTGACTTATAACATTTTAATTTTGTTAAAAAAAATGCATTTTATACCATTCCCCCTCTAAAAAGCTTATTTCATTTACTGAAAACAGTGAATATATATATAGTCCTCCACATCGTTTTCGATGACGGCGACCCTAACTAAAATTAAATTTACAATTACATACTTATTATCTTAATTAACCTAAATAACTTATAATCTAATAGTACTTTCTAGCATGAGCCCTAATATGGCTAGCTAGACCGAATTTAGTTTTAAATATCCTGTCACACGATTGGCAATAGAGCTGGCCTGATGTGTTATATGTGTAGGTGTAGGAGGGCTTAGGTCTTTCTTTACGGATTTGGCGTTTTACGTCAAGTGTCTCGAGTCGATTTTGCTCGAACGTTTTTATCTTATTGTAGATGGTAGAGCGCCAAGAAGACCTTTGGCAAGCAAGCTCCTCCCAAGAAGATGAGTCAATAGCGCATGCGTTCAAATGTCTTTTAAATACATCCTTAAAGCGCAGATGCTGACCACCGTGTTTGCGCTTACCTTCGGCCATCTCAGAGTAGAAGACAGCCTTAGGTAAACGATGGTCATCCATGCGAAGGACATGGCCACACCACCTGAGCTGTCGCTGCATCAGAAGAGCCTCCATACCATACATCCCGGATCGACGCAGGACCTCGGTATTGGTTATACGGTCCTGCCACTTGATTTTCATGATCGTTCTAAGACATCTTAGGTGATATGTGTCAAGTTTTTTAATGTCTGGTTTATAGATGCACCATGTCTCTGCGCCATATAAAAGGACTGGGATGATTAGTGCCTTGTAGACACTAATCTTTGTCTCCAGCTTCAGATCATGGGATTTCCAGACACGATCAGTGAGTCGCCCGAAATTGGCAGCGGCATTTGCTATACGCGAAGGTATCTCAGAAGCCAAAGTATTATCATATCTGATGTTGCTTCCAAGGTATTTAAAGTGAGATACCTCTTCTAATGGTTTTCCATATAGATTTAAGGGCGTAGTATCAGCTTCGCAGCCCTTTGGTGGTTGTTTCAGAACTTGGGTCTTTGAGGCGCTAATAACTAGGCCAAATCGTTGACAGGATTTATGTAGTGCATCAACATAGCTTTGAAGATGCTCCATACTATCGGACATGAGGCATACATCGTCGGCGTACAGTATATCTAATATAGATATCTTCTGCACTTTTTTCTTAGCCCTAAACCTTGAGATATCAAATACTCCTTTCTCAGTTCTGACATTAAGTTGGATTTGGTCACTACAACACAAAAGGGCGTCCCTCATGACAACTGCGAAGTATATGGCGAAGAGTGTGGGGGCCATGACGCAACCTTGTTTTACTCCACTTGTTATTTGGATCTCTTCTGAAAGTTCACTTTCATGCTGAACCTGAGCTTTCATGCCTATATGAAATTGACGAATTAGGTTTACGAACTTCGTTGGATATCCAGATTTTTGGAGAACCATCCAAAGGGCCTCACGTGGAACTCTATCAAATGCCTTCTCTAAATCGACAAAGCACATATAGAGAGGCCGTTGATGTTCTAGGCTTTTCTCCTGGAGTTGCCTTACAACTGATATTGCGTCAATAGTACCTCGACTGGGGCGGAAGCCGCATTGGCTTTCAGGTAGGTACTTCTCTGCTACTTCGCTAAGGCGGCTGTTGATAACATGTGCAAGGATCTTACCAGCACTGGAAAGAAGCGATATGCCTCGGTATGAGCTGCAATCGGAGACATCTCCTTTCCCTTTGTACAGCTTACAAATTACCGCATCTCTCCAGTCCCGTGGAACCTCTTCATTTTCCCACACTCTTTTGGCAAGATCATATAGCCTACTTATAATGTTTTTTCCGCTGTATTTATATACTTCGGCTGGAAGTTGGTCCATCCCGGGTGTCTTAGAGTTTTTGAGACGCTTGATTGCTTTCACGAACTCATCGAAACTAGGTGGGTCATCTAAATTCTGATAAACTGGTCGTTCCTCAAGCGTACTTATGTAGGACATATCAGCGCTGAGCGCATTTGGATTCAGAACATCATTAAAATGTTCTGCCCATCGCATTAGTACGGCACTTTTGTCCGTAACTCGGTGCTGTTTATCCTTTGAGAACATTGGTGCTGTCTTTCTCACACGAGGGCCGAATATGGCTTTTAGTCCCTCGAAGAACATTCCAGTTTGATGAGTATCGGCGCAGTGCTGAAGTTCAGCAGCTTTTTCTTTCCACCACCTGTCTTTCAGTTCGCGAACTTTGAATCTCAGTTTATGTTGAGCTTCTTTTCTACTGGGTACATCCACTGACTTTTTACTGAGTTCATGCCTGTGTCTTTCTACCAGTACTCTGATCTCGATATCTGACGCATCGAACCAATCCTGGTTTTTCTTGCGTAATTTACCAATGGTATCCAGAGCACATGCGTGAAGGTGTTGAGCAAATGATCTCCATTCATCGTCTATAGTCACTAAGTCAGTTCGTGGAGTACAATTAGAAAATTTTACATCCATCTTTTCACCCAGATCCGGTGAGGTGATAAGCCTTGAGAAAGCAAGCTTAGGTGGAATTTTGTGGGGGCTCGCCGTGGAGCTTTGAGTGCTAGTTGCATCTTCGACCTGATGAGACGATGGTCAGTCCAGCCCAGTGCCCCACGCATTGCTCTTGTTATGAGAACGTCACGTAGGTCTTTTCGGCGGACTATGACGTAGTCTAGAAGATGCCAATGCTTAGATCTTGGGTGCATCCACGAAGTCTTGTATTTTTCAGCAAGTCGAAAATATGTATTTGTGATGCTTAGGTCGAATTCAGCACACAACGACAGGAGCCTGAGCCCGTTATTGTTACATTTCCCGACTCCATGTTTGCCGAGGACACCGTTCCAATGGTCATATTCAGTGCCTACACGAGCATTGAAATCTCCCAGCAAAATGATTTTATCGTGTTTAGGAATATTTTCAAGGATTTGGCGTAGGTGTTGGTAAAATTCCTCTTTAACCTCATCCGATGATGGCAGGGTAGGTGCGTAGGCACTAATAAGATGGGCGTACTTGTTATTGGAAATTGGGAGGCGTAGAGTCATGAGGCGGTCATTGACACCCTTAGGTAGTTCACTCAGATCTCGGGCCAACCCATTGCGAATCGCAAAGCCTACTCCATTACCCGCCCTTTCACCGGCTGGTCGTCCGCTCCAGTAGTATGTATAGCCGCCAAGATGTTCACAAAGTTCTCCACTATCACTCAAGTGAGTTTCACTGATTGCGGCTATATCTATTTTGTATCGAGCCAGTTCTCTTGCTATGAGAGCAGTTTTTCTCTCCGGACATAAGTTCCGGTCGTTATCTAGTAGTGTCCTTACGTTCCATGTAGCGATGCAAAGTCGTTTGAGTTTTATCGAATATTGTTTACTTTTATGTGTTTTTCGACCGCGCTTTAACGATGTCCAGGCGCCCGCGGTTTGGCACCTAGATGATGGGTGAGACGAACTATTTTTAGGCCACCTTTTCTAGACCCCTCCTCTATGCAGAGGAAAGCAGAGCGATCCTAAATAGGGCTGCTTTGTCATCAGAGGTGCTGCCGAACCCTGGGTCTCGTCCCAATCGGCTCCGGGAGCGACCACTCTCCTCTGACCGCCAACGTGCAGGATGTTAAACTAAAGCCTCGGTACATCGATACCTTAACCCCACCGCCAACACCCCATCGCCGCAGGACTTTTTAAAGTTCAAATCCGGGAAGAATAGCTAGAGTCATCTGCGCGTGAGCTTATTTATAGTGGACAAACGGTTGCGCGGGTGCAAGTCCACTCTCTGGTCCCGCTCTCTGTTGTCCAATGGATCGGAGAACCGGTACGATCGGCAAAGATTGGGATGCAGCGAGAGGCCGCAAGTCAGCAACATGGATCCTGACAAGCGCCCTTAAGGTTTCTCACATTACCTTGCTGCATCGGTAGTTGGTTGAAAGTGCTTACCGATGCAGACTTTGTGTTAGATGCAGGGATCATCCGCTGACTACACTACACATGATTGTAAATGTAGCCCCTTCTCTAGGTTCAGCCCACTTTCGTGGTTTACCAGGGTGTGGCCGCTGTGACTACAGCTTCTTGGAGCCACTAGAGAAGAGATTGTGAAGGTTAATTAACACAGAACACTCCACTGAAAACAGTGAATAAAAAGCATTTGAATTTAGAACACACTAATATATTTGTAATTTATTACAATAATTAGATGGAGGCCATCTAATTATTGTTTTTGCGCAAGGAGGTTGTATAGCATTGGCTATACAACCTCCAATCTTTCTTTTTCTCATAGTCATGGTATAAAGTATAGTATGCAACTCTTGAATAAAACGGATTTATACCGAGGGCCATGAACCACTCAGGATTCTAACACTTGAATCACAAACCATGAATCACTCCCTACCTCTCTTTAAATCCGTCTTTTATTCACTAGTTGCATAATATACTATTAGATTACTGAACCATTCTACTCTCTTGGTCTATCCCAAGAACGGAAAAATCTAAATTATTGATATATTTTTTCTTGTTATTAAAACATATTAACAGACTTATATAATTTAGATTTTGTTTCTGTAGAGAATTATCAACAATGTTTGCGCGGCTGTGTCGGCTGATCGACGAGGCGACGTCCGAGATGGACGCGGACCTGAGCGCGGTGCGCGACGCGTGCGCGCTGCTCGACGCCGCGGCCGGCGACGCCAAGAAGCTGCGCAACAAGGCTAACTACCTCAGCCACGAGCTGGACCTCTTTGATGACGCCTTCCTCAAAAACAACTAGATTATACATAACATACGTTAGTATTATAAAATAATACGCCTTTACATCTATTCAAGATGATTTATACAGCGTCAGGATGCCTACACTTAACGACACACACTTAAGGTTTGCTGGAAGAAAACTCTTTTTAGGGTTTAGCTCGCCTTTGTACATATCTTTAGTTTTAACTTGTTGGAACGAAGTTCCTTAACGCGCGTTGCGAAAGAGGGCTAGACGGAAAAAATTAAGACCAAAGGTTGTAACGACACTTTTTTCAAACTTTCACAACGTTATTCGAATAAATTGGTGCAGGAAGGAAACAAATGAATGTAGGTATTGTTGGAAGTTATTGTTTTAATTTAAGTGCTTCTGTGTACTTACTGTAAGAAAACAACACCTCAAGGAACTTCGTTCCATCCGGGTGTCCCTTGACACCTCTCAAGTTTTTTGAATTTGTTCATATTTTTCGGTGTGCAATAAAGAATCTAAGACACTGTAGTGCCTGGGACAATGTTTAGATGGAGTAGGCTTGCCCAGCACCTATACCATCCTCTCAGCCTAGTCAGCCATATCCACAGGAAAGACTAACGTATTGACGTTAGTATATTATGCTGATTTACTGATTGTATTCCTAAACACTGAGACGGGATGCTTTTGCCCCAAACAATACAGATGCAGAAATTGTCTAATCGCCTCTCCACCATACTTTTCTGCATAGCCGTTGATGTTAGGCATAGACCCTGAACCGGCAAAAGTAAAATGTGCCGTAAATATTTCATTATCAAAAAAGCATTTTTATGTTAGCACCGAGAACAAACATTTGTGTATGGCAAACATAGATGTTTGTTCTGTGTCTGGGTGTCTATGTATTATAAGTATCTATTTACAAAAAAAAAGTATATATGTATTCTATCTGCCATCTAGTTCCCATAGTACAAGCTTTGCTTAGTTTGGGACTAGAAGGCGTTGTGTTAAATGTCCGTGAATATTTATTATTTATTTATTTATGTCGGTAGCTCACATCGAGATCAACAGAATGTTTTCTATTGTTTCAGTTGAAGGTACAAGTGCAATATAAACAGTGCCACCGGTCGTCCCATATCCATAAACGAATGCTAAATAACGTGCCTTTGTGCGCGGTTTGTACGTCGCTGGGAACCGATAGTTGGTCCTTTTCACGCGCCTGTACTCGGATCTTGTACAGATTACGAGTGACACCATCGCGAAGCATAAGTTAGTACATTCTATTTGTTGATACAGTCTTTGCTAGACGTTTTTACGCAGACGCAGTCTGTGCTAGACTCACCGACTATGAAAAACCCCTAGTTAGAACCAACTCAGCTGTGAAATAGTAAATGTAGTACTCAAGCTGGTTATAACCAGAAAGCAGTGGATTGGAGTATAAGTTGGATGTTTATTTATTTAATTGTGTGTATGTGTATATTTTAGTTAGTTCTTGAGTCATAACAATGTCTTGCGTGAGATTACTCGGTTTATGTTGCTTTAGCTTATCTGGCAGTCTTAATGGAAAAAGAACAAACTTGCATCTGGAAGTTTCCATGTAATCGTAATTCCATTTTGCCATCACTATTAATCCTAGCCTTGGTCGTTAGCGCGTGCATTTTTTAACATGTCTTCACTGTTTTTTGTAATTCTACTTTGATAAGTTTTCTTCCGGTGACGTAGGCCATGTAAATGGACATAAGTTGCAAGTCCTGTCATAGAATAGATTTAGTTTGTTCGCTGGCATTTCAAATGACTGCTCAAGCTCCGTTTTGACTGGCTGATGACAATGATAAGTTTCACTGACCAAAACCAGCGCAATGCATGTTTTACACTCATTTGTGGATTCATACTGTAACACTACCAAAAGGCTGTAAACAGTGCTCGACCGACAGTCACCGCTGACCGTACGTCGGCGTAGCTATATCTATGCAAGTCTATGAATGCGTACACAGCTACGCTGACGGTACGCGCGTGAATTTCCATACAAATGACAAGCGCGACCGACGTACGCACCGACGGTCGGTCGAGCTCTGAAACCGGCCTTAGTTCACAATCACGTTAACTGGTTAAAAAATGTTAAAATTACGGATCATTAATTAAAACACTTGGAAGCTTATCCGGTTGTTATTAAGGGATCGGCGTGGTTATCATTTGGATGGTTGACCGGTTATACAACAAATCGAAAAATGTGCTAGAATAATCCCCACCGCGTCTACGATGATCGTGCGTATATTTATTTAATAAGGGTATCCAATATAGAGAACACATAAAAATACAATTTATATAAAAACAAAGGGCTTATATGTGTTTCCCTAAAGGACACCAGAACATGACAATGTAATTACTGCACAGTTATTTTATAAGCTGTATCTATGTAAACTCTTGCTTGTAATTTTATGTGTGTTGCAAATAAATGATTTACTTACTTACTTACTTACTTAATTAATTAAAACTTAACTAAGCTACAGTGTTCGGGATTATCACACATTTTTTAGGAACAAAGAAGCACACCCTTCATTCTTCGGGAGTGAACGGTACAATGTAAAACCGGTTCGTTTATCAGACTGTGGCTGAAATACTCAAAAGTCATTTAAATTTGAGCGCCACTTAAAGTTGCTCTTCCTCTGTTTGACATTACTGATTTGTAAGAGATGGCAATAATTTAAGCGGGACTTAAATTGAGTGGGGTTTGAGTGGCGTATGAGTATTCGCCCATGTATCATGCTTAGTGTATCTGTAATTATACCGTGTGTTTTGGTACAGACAGCCCGTTATGTGCTACTGAACATGGGCCTTTGTTAGCCGCCAATTTTTCATTCTGTGTGTTTCTAAAAACTAGGTACATAATCAAAGCACTTTTGTATGACTTCACAAATTAGTGTAATAGTGAATTTCATGTACAGTTGAACGGTTTATACCTCTAATAATCTATTATCTGTAAATTATCACTTTGTTGTTGTTTTAAATGTTATTTATCGCTTTTACGTGTTATTTAAAAGAAATCACGCGTAAGACTACGGTCTTAAAACTTTGTTATGACATTACATTGAATTTATTTACGTTTCGATGGTTCGTTGTTATTTTCTGTTTGCCCTCCGTTTCAATCTAGGTGCTACCAAAAACGTAAGTAGGTAAAAATACACCAAAACTGACATTATAACTTTAGACAGAAATTGGTTGAAATATGTAAAAATGTGTACTATTTAAAAGTTAGGACAATATATTATCTTATGAATTTCTTATGTAAAACTGTAAATTGCATTGTTCCATACTTTACGCTTTAATATTTCATACTATGGTTCCACAATGGAGGGTTTAGTAGAGCCTAATATTTTATAACTTTAATGATTTTATTTTAGTTACCAAATCTTGGATTATCCGCAATATTGATTAAGTTAAATGATAAAACTGTGATATTAAATTGGCATTATATTTTGCAAATAGGACTTGAAATTGGGAAACATCTTTTTTGAGTAGAAATTGAAGGATCGGTATTGCGGAAAATCCTCCAGGCGATACTAAAGCTCCGCGTCGACTGCATCGGAATCACAGCGCACGGAGCGAAAAATTAAGGCAAAAAAAATGCCGCTGCAGTGCACGCAGTCCCATACAAATCAATACAAGCAAAAATTCAGACACTGCTCGCGCTACGGTCCGCCTGCAGTGGACGCGGACCTTAACTACCGGTCAGTAAACAAATGTAAATCGACAACGTAAAGCGGCCATACACTGGATTGGAGCCCTTTTCGTTTAGAATTCCCATCTGTTATTTTACAGAATACCTAAATAATAATTTTATTCTATCGGCTGTATAAACGATAGCAATTTCACGAATTGCTTTTACAATACCTATTCGAGTTTCAGCGTTATTTGACTTTCCATGCATGCTATTAAAGTAATGAATTTAGATGTCCCAAGACTCCATGGAGATTATATTGTCCAATTTTAGTAAAAAAAATGAAATGAACTCTACATTTGGAGCCATGCATCCATTTGATATTAGATAGTTTTTGTTGTCCATTGTAATTAGTTACCTATTGCATAATTAGGAGAATTTTCTTATGTAAATAATTAAATAAAGGTCTCCTTTATAAAATGATTCGTTTTATTAATTAGGTAACAAAATTAAATCTAGATAACTAGTGAAATGAGATCAAATATTAGGTAAATAATTAAGTAAATATACATATAAATAAATAAATAATATACATATGCAATGTACTGATCTATAATCAGATTCTAGTTCAGTAAATATGAAATAAACACTGCAAAGTCGTATAACAATGATTCCGCTCGTCTGATATCAATCTAGCCCCTCTGTTTCTAGACACTTGGGAGAATCATTTGGTGGTATAGGTGAATACATGGAGCAGACTCAAGTCCACTTTATCGTTCTCCAGAAGTCGAATATTCGACTTGTGCTGCAAAAAAATACGTTTTCTTAATTTGCTGAAAATGACATTCCTCGAACGTGACTTGATAAATGGAATGGAGTAGGCTTTTTTAACAGCCTCCAGCGAAAGGATACCAGAGGCATGTCCCATCATTTTGCAATATGCACCGAACTATATTACTCCCTACGTTATTACGCCCGTTGTTCATCTTATTGCTATAGGTGCGAAAGTCGCTACTCTTCTTGAATGACTACTACTCCCTCCTATCGATTTTACCGCGGCAATGGATTTCTAGGGTAACCTCTAAGCTGAGCCTTCTGGCGATGCAGTAGCTGACGAAAACGAAGACAAATTATGTTGAATGGAACATATCTCACCATTGGCACAGTAAGGTTCAGCATTCCCTTATCAAAGCTGACGATGTTATCGTTGACGGTCTGTCCGTAGTGAGCACAAGCAGCTACAGCCTCTTCATCGCTGCCGAATGCAAGCCATTGCCGCACCACGCTGCCGGGAACTGGTAGTCGACGGTTGTATGCGAGAGCCATTACTTGTATCGCGCGCCTGTCGATCAGTTGATAGTGAGCTACCTATTATAGGATGTAGTCACAATTTACTTTTAGAATAGATTATACCTACTTACCTTTGCAATTCAGGCAGATATTGGCACAGCGCGCAGTATGCAAGAGGGCACAGACTATTCATCATTTTGGTTACATTCACATAGTTGCGTTTCCTGTTTGCAACTGCTATATTGAATGCTTGTTTCACTTTCACATTCCTGAAAATCATACAAAAATTAAGCAAAATCTTTAAGAATCTACAATCATAAATTAAGATTCTGTTTCTTGTAAGAATTTATAATCTTAAAAGCAAAATGTATTTTTTAATCACAGAAGATGGGATACCTTTTAAATTCTATAGGAAGATTGACAAAACGACGCAATGGATTGACGTCATCTAAATTGCACAGGATATACAAGCATTCAATCAGCACCTGGTCACACACCAGTTTGTCACATCCCTGCTCAATATTCATATTTGCCATGAGGTCACCAAGTTCGGCCGGTGTAACATCCTCGCCATAGATATTAAGGTCCATTGTACTGTCACAGCAGTTTAGGAACCACTTTAGACATTCCAGCAAGTTCTGCTTGTGGAGGACTGGATTATAGTCCTTAAGTGGGAGACCATGTAATCTGGTGACAAACATTTTAATCTCAAGTTCCTAGCTGGTTGTAACTGAGACAGAAAAAAAAATTAGAAGATGGAATGAGGGGAAGAGATAGAGGATAATGTGAAGAAGATAAAATAAAAATGCAGTCTGATAAAATAAAATCTGTCTGTTGTGGAAATGTTTTTACATTTCCTACTATAGCATCTCATAATAAAGGTGTAAAAAGAGGTTTAGACTCTGTTTAAATCATCCAAAACTACATACATACATGCATTTCAAATAAACTAACCTGTATCCATAATAAACATAGAACCGAATCATGGGCTCCAGCAGATGGGCACACACCCTCGGACTGAGCCTCTGTATCGTCATATCCTGCCTCACTGCCCTGAGCCGATCATTTATAAAGTCGTACACCACTGTAACAGGGACATCAGTTCTGGTTGTGACTCTGCAATTTTGTGTGTATTTATGAATCATTTGCTGCTTGAATTACGGCAACATTTAGTTTTTTTTATTGTTTTATAGAAGGGACTTTACGCTGACTTTTTTTTTACTTTTTGGGGGATTTTTACTGACTCAAATTTTATGGGGCTAATATATGTATTCCATTCTTACTCAAACAGTAGGTAGGCCACAGTGAACCGTAAAACGTGAAATGGCCTCAAGTTTTGTGGCACTGCCATATTAGAGTCCGCTGCGGAACGGGTGTAACTCTTCACTAGCTTCAATTCAGTTCCACACTTCTCCAGGACGTGGATCATGCGTTCTCGAACACGCCTTAAAATTGAATTTATTAGGGTGATATTAAATTATGATATTTACCTATTTTGTATGTGGCGAGCACTGTATTTCAATTTTATACAGAAGTTTACTCACAATAATTCTTCGTCCTTTGGGCACATGCTAAGGCAGGAGCCATTTATTTCTTCCCTCATATTTCCAGCCTCACTTTTCCTATTGTTTTTAAACAAAACGAGATTCAATTTCAGAGAATGGTTGGTTCGTGATTCAAAGAATGTGATTATGTAGTAGTAGGAGATATTTACTTACAAAGGCTTAGCCATCGAACCCTGGGCTTCATTATTTGGCACATCTTCTTGAGCCTTATCTTTTATGATGTTTTTGATGAAATAATCTAGATAGGACATGATTTTAGAGAAAAGACGTACTTAGACTCTGATTGAAATGCCCTCAAAAAAACTTTGTAAACAAAAACAAATAAAATAGACAGAGACAGATAGCCTTTCACTTTCTTGACAATGACAATTGTAATAAACTGACAGTGACATAACAACTATTTATAAATGTAATTAGGTACGTGGCCGTTAGATGGCGAAAGTTAAGTTGCTAACTTCCTGTCCTGGCTCTCCTGAGACCCCAAGATCCAAAGGTGGTTTCACAGGTGGTTTAGACTTTGGTTAGGAAACTCTCCCATTCGTACATAATCCAGCGGGCCTAAGATGCGCACCGCGAGATATTTGTCATGTCGTTCTGTCAAAATGTAAGCATTTTGTACCAGTTTAGGAACTATTTACCTCGTCCTCAGAGAGATACGACGACTAAGAAGTGTCAAAAGTGTACATTATGGCGCATTTTGTAAACACCATTAGGTACCACAGATAATGCAATAGTTCCTAAACTGGTTCAAAATGCTTACATTTTGACAGAACGGCATGACAAATATCTCGCGGTGCGCATCTTAGGCCCGCAGGTCGCCTTTCTGCTTTTCCGTAGAAACACTATGGTACCTACCAATAATCTGAGAACCTAGGAAAGTAATAAAAAATGTGGTTATGATTTGATCCGTTTATTAAGTTTTTTATAAATGACTTTACTTAAAATGTAGCACTGGCACAATTTTATTTTTTCAAACATTCACAACTGTACCTAAGTAACAGCAATAGCTAATCATATCGCAATGATTTTCTCTTTGAGCTCCTTTAGTTCTTTCGCGTGCATCCATTTGATGCCGGTCGCCGATGCAGAGCTGGCAGATCTTGAGATGCAGCTGAGGAGAAAATACAATATTACCTACATTAACAATTCTAGCACGTTTATTTAGTACCCACATTACATTATATGAATGAAACTTTTTTACGATACCTACCTAATAACTCTACCTAATAAGAGATGGAACAAGCGGTTACCTCTGCCTAAAACACAAACTTACTGTGGTAGATACAACTTACTCAATCTTCTTCCCAAATAAGTTTTCCATTCTGACTTTAGCGAAGAGCCATGGCCCTTGGTTCTTGTGCTCCTCCTGACAGAAGCAGACCTTCGCGCACTCGTAACGACAGAACTCTTGCAGGACGAGGTCGTACGGGAACGGGTAGATCTGCTCGATGCGACACAATGCGATCTTGTCTTCGAGTTTCTTCTCTTTGCGCAACTCGTCGATGGTGATGGCCACTTTGCCGATGCAGAATATTAGTTTCTTGACGCATTCGGGCTTTTTACTCGCGGGACCGTTTTCGCGAATGGCTCTGAAAAGAAAATGAATAATAGGTAAAAATATTTAAATTTAAGCTGTTGGTTTTCCATAAAATTATAAAACTTTAAAAAAGCCAAAAACTAAAATTTAAGTACCTATGGATAAACGAAATAAGCAGATCTAATAAATAAACGATTCTGATTCCGAAAATCGAGTTTGTCTGTTTGTTTGTTCGCGGATCACGCTTGAACTAGGTACTGGACCAATTTCAATGAAACTTATTCAGAAGCCCTTTTCCCGGATTGAAGCATAGGCTATATTTTATTGAAATCAAAGACGTGGATACAGCTTGACCTCTAAACCAAAAACCGCCTTTGGCGCGAGGTTCATCGTATGCTGGTTGACAGATATTTTGGTGGAAAGATTCACACGCGTAGGTACGAAGTCGCGGGTATCGGCTAGTAAATAAATAAAATGGAAGTAAGAGTAAAAATTCTTTATTTGCGAACAACTGTTGCATTTAGAAATACGTTTAAAAAAGACATAGGTAATGATTGGATTTGCCGGTAACTGCCTCATGTAGCCTAGAGACAAACGTGACATGAATTCACGTAATATTTTCGAACTTACCTTTGGAAGCTGGTACCAGGCAGGAAGTCGGCAAAAGGCGACCGGTAGTAGGGATGCTTGAGGCCGACCTTCGGCGTCATCAGGATGAGAGGCTTGCGGAATGGCATCGCCACCTGACGCCGGATCAGGTGGAAGTAGTTCGCGGGTGACGTCACATTCGCCACTATCCAGTTACAGGCTCGCAGCTGTTTCACTGCAAGTCAGTTTGTGTAAGCTGGTGATCAATGACGGAGAAAAAAAGAAAAAAAAAAACATGTGTGAAATTCACACGTGGTAGAAGTGAAACCTTCAAAAAAACCAGTGCGTAGTATTTATTTTTATGTACTTATCCAATATGCAGTACTTATTTCGTTTTAGAAGTTTTCAGTTCAAAATAAAAAGTAAAAAGTTGCAAAAAGTTTAATGTCGCCTTGGATTTGAACTTGCTCCCGTTGTCGGTCTGACCGCAGTCCAACGCGTTATCACTATTCGGCCAATAAAGTACTCTGCTGCGATGGTTGAAATTACGGCTGCCATTATGCTTCATTCATGTCATGCTATGTCATTATGTCATTTCCGTTTCATTGACTTTCAAATCACAACGGTGCTAAAGAAGTTTTCACTTCAAAATAGTTCTCGACTACCGAATGAACTAAAAACTATTCTCTATACAAAAATGGCGAACCACTTTTCACAAATCAAACAAAATTAAACTACGGGCAGGAACATTGGCGACTACACATCGGAAAACGTATTATACATAGAAAAATACTGAGAAAGGGTTGCTGATCTTGCGGTTGCCGCAGTTGATGATTTCTGAAATCCATCTACCTAAAGTGATATAATGGCTCAGGCGTCATGGCTCAGTCGGTAGTAGCTCTGCCTTCCGTGCTGTGGGTCGTGGGTTCGATCCCCACCGAGAACAAACATTTGTGTGTGGCAAACATGGATGTTTGTTCTGTGTCTGGGTGTTTCTATGTATTATAAGTATGAATTTACAAAAAAAAAAATGTATGTATGTAGGTATTCTATCAGCCATCTAGTTCCCATCGTACAAGCTTTGCTTAGTTTGGGACTAGAAGGCGTTGTCTTAAGTGTCCGTGAATATTATTTATTTATTTATGATATATCTATCTATAAGACAGGCAGTAGTGTCGTGTACTTACGGGGCATATTCTTGTCATCAAGATCAGGAATGTTGTCCTCGTCATCGTCACACGACTGCAGGTAGCGCTCCACGCGAGCTGACGAATGCTCCGGACCCTGGACAATTAGGTAAAGGCAACCATTTAATAGTTTCAAGCAGAAATGGATTTAAATAGATACAAACTAGATTTTAAAACAAGATGTGATGTCAAAATGTATAATCTTAAATTCGAAATTATTATAGCAAAATTTTGAATAATCATAAACATTTGAAAATAAATGTAACATTAGCAACTTTTTCTTTTTTTTGGATAACTAAACTCGTAAGAAACTTAAACGTATTACAAACTTCTCGGACCACCATGTCTGAGGGACACTTAGGAAAAAAAAATTAAAAAAAAAACATTAAATAATCCAAACACCTTCGAACTACCAAACGCATTTCAAACCTGAAGAGTTCTGTAACTGCGTCAAAAGGATTGCGAACTTGTAAAATGTGTAGAAGGTAACACTAATATAGTCGGTATATTCAACAACATGAAAATTTAAAACCGCGCTCACACTCAGCTGCACCTAATCTAGTCTAAACACTCAGCTTTGTTTAGATTAGGTTCATGCCCACTTCCTTGCCAGGTTCCCTGCCCACTGCCGCCTAATCTGAACGCGTCATTAAATAAGGGGCGCGCTGCGCTTACCGCCCTTAAAACTTAGAACTTAAAAGTAATAAATAATCTACCTAACTGTAGGTATATACATGGACCTATAATGTAATATTATCAATAAATATCTATTTGTCTATTTGCCTTACGTAATTAATTAATAAGAGAAACCTAAGATAACTTACAGCGCCGTCAATCCCGTGCGGGAGTTGCACGACGATACCGGACTGTTGGACCCACTTGCTCTCACCGTTCGCCACAAAAGTGTCGAATACAGGCTGCGCTGTGTCCGCGAAGTCACCGTACTGCGCCTCCCACAGCGTCAGTAGATGCGGACTGGAGTATGAGTAACCCACTTCGAAGCCAAGGACACCTGGAGGAAACCAGATATCAGTATTCTGTGCTTCTGACACAATACTTTCTGATAGATAGGTTTTAAAGCCTTTTTATTTCCTTACCAATAAGTATTACATTTTTTACACAGGTTAGCGTGGTATGGGCATGTCATGCGGAGGGAAGAGAGTCATGTATCGAGGAGAGTGCTAAGTATGAATGTGGATGGATATAGAGGAAGAGGTAGGCCCAAGAAAAGATGGATGGATTGTGTAAAAGATGATATGAATAGGAGAGGAGTGAACACTGAGATGACGAATGATAGAGGAGAATGGAAGAAAATAACATGTTGTGCCGACCCCACCTAGTGGGATAAGGGCAGGAAGAAGAAGAAGTATTACATTTTTTCTTAATTGTTTACTAAACTTCTTAATTCTATATGTTTATATTTTATTATCTACTTTTGGTCAGGAACCCCACTTCGAGTATAGGCCTCCTCCAGTTTATGCCAATGTTCTCTATCCTGGATAGATAGGTACTGTTGAGTAAAATCACAAGGTATATTTTGTTGAGAGACATTTATTATAGCATCAGCATTTCACAGACCAATAGTTGCGTGAGATTGCGATTTAAAATAATTTTGATTTTATTTCAAAACGAACTGAATAGAACGTCAACCGTAGCATGTACCTACTAGTGGAATTGAGCCTCTACCTAAACTGTAAAAAATAAGGCTTGTAAAGAACGTGTCGTATTTATAGTTTTCGTTTTACTCTCTAGGTGGTAAACGTAATGTCTGTAATGTCACCAAGATGCTCTAGCATATATAGTGTTTATATATGCTGATTACGTTGGAAACCGAGTTTTAGAACTGTCCGTCTCCGGCAAAAGACCTAGAGGGAGACCAAAAACCACTTCGACAGCCGTGTTAAACTGCGACATGAAGGAATGCAACGTTTCCGATGACGACGTCATGGATCGGGCGAAGTGGAGGAAGAAGGTGAGGAAGGCTGACCCCACCACCATGTGGGACTAATAGTCGGGAAGAGAGAGAGAGAGAGTGCTACAACTAACCAAATTCAGACAAGGAGCTGTTGTGTAGCGCGTATCTCGCTTGATCCGGATAGAGAGTGTCGAGTACGCGATGTGTGGCGCCGTCCACTCCTTGGTGATGGTACACGTGATGTCTGGATACCATGAACAGTAAGATACAGAGAGTTAAACTATAATTTCGTATGGAGAATAATCATTTTTTTAAACAACTCGCTCAGTAGCAAAAATATACTTTACGTGAACTTTTTAGTAAACGTAAAACGTATACATTGCACGCAGGTCAGAAAGAATAAAACGAACAATCGTATCGCCATGTGATTGAACATATTCGAGTCCCATTGCGCGTCAACGACAGTTTGACCATAGAATATAATATACTAATTTTGCAGCGTCACCAAGCAGTGTAACTCCAACGCGCTACCGTTACGATACGATTGAGATTGACATATTTGGTCCTCCTGAGGCCTCTGTTACAACCCTAAGCTCGCTTTCATTTTCCCCTGCCACTGTTTAGGTATGAAGGACAGGATAGGATCTAGGTGAAGTTTAAATTCATTACAAAAGGTACAATACTAACTAAAATTACCATTAATTAAAAATTATTATTAAAAATTATTAATTAAAAAAAATTAAGGTATTACCTACAATAGGTGCAGAGTTCCCCCTAACCCCCTGTTAATAGAGGCATTAATGTACCTGTGAGCCATGGTTCCTCTCTCCACGTCTTCTCCAGTGAAGCGAATGTGTATCATATCCCGCAGGATGGAGCCGAACGCGAGCGCCTCGCCCATCGCCCAGTCCGCTATACCATCCTTCACCTGGAGAATGGACTTACGATCTCCACAAAAGTTATAATTTTGAACATACCTAGACACTCTAGATTTGCTCAAATAAATCTTTATTGCTTTAAAATCTTAGTCTACAAGAACTAATTACGCGAAATTGAGTTTAGAGAGAAAATATTGTAACGAGCAATTACTTAGTGCTACACACCATTCCAACTGCAACCGTGTGCGTGCTAGGTGTACCTATGTTCAAGAACTAACTATAAGAAAAAGTAGTATTTTTACCATTTTCTCTCTATTCTGCAGAATCCTGTTGATACCCTTGTGCAGTTCGAAGGCCCACGGCTCTGGCGGCGTGTGAAAGTGCTTAGAGATCGTGTTCACTGTCGTTTGGCTTATTCCGGTATCCTTTATCTGTACACATTTTGATTTTATTTTATTTTGATACCTAACATACGCAACAGAAATATAGCCAACTCTAGAACAAGCTACGCGATGATACAAAAACTACGCAGTGCTACGATTGGCTACACGAAGCTACTCGGTTCTATGATTAGCTACGCGAAGCTACAAGTGCTACATAACTCTACGAAATGTTGTAGCCTAGTGCTACGCTGAGCTACGTCGCTCTACGAGGCTACGCAAAGCTACGAACAATCTCCGTAGTTCCGATACCGCAAAAATCCTCTCCAGCGTGTCATACGGTTTGCAATACAAACGCGAAGCAAGTAAAAAATACCTTATTAGGATCCGTGGCCTCTAAGAACCCGGTCCAGGGTGTATCAATCCAATCCATGATACTGAGTTTGGTGACCTTCTTAGCGAGTTCAAAGTGCTGGTTCAATGTGTCCATGTATTCCTTCTCCCAGCCTTTGGTATCTGCGTCGCTGGCTACCCCTGATGCTTTCAACTTGGCGCTGTATATCTGATCCACTGGAAGAGAATAACTAGGATTGTGGGAAAAACGGTGGAGAGTACAGTACAGATGGATGAATTGTAGTGAGGATGAATCGCCTGCCGTTGGAACTGGGAGCACTGAGGCCTTAGCACGAATTAGTGTAACAATCTTATGTACACTGCGTGGTGACGCTATAACATTCGACAGTCGAGCTGGCGTTGACGCGCAATACCACTCGAATGTGTCAGATTGTATCTAGTCTACGTAATGCAAGTTGTCAGATTTGTTCGTGCATCCCTTGAAAGTATCAGTGCTTTCTTAACCTACCTACTCAGTTCTCCGCCTTTTGTTAAAAAATTAGTAAACCAGTAAACGCCAATAAACACTGACATTGGCAAATTCGTGGCAGCCCTAGCCACAGCCACAAGAAAAGAAGAAGGAAGTATCACTGCAATTTACCAGTGGTCATAGACTTGATCTTCTTGTACATAAATGGCTGCGTGAACATGGGCTCATCCTCCTCACTGTGTCCGAAGCGGCGGTAACACACGAGGTCAAGTACCACGTCCTTCTTGAACTTGCAGCGGTATTCGATAGCGATGCGAGCCACGTGTGACACGGCTTCTGCGTCGTCACCGTTCACGTGGAGTACGGGCGCGTCCACGCACTTCGCTACATCTGGTTCGAATAATAGTTTACAGAAGGACCTAAGGAGCATTTTTTTTTTTTGGACCATTGAAAAGCAATTTTAAGGCGTAGGGTAAAGCCAGACAACCCTCTCGCTCGCACCTTTCAACATTTTTGAAGATATAATATAACTAGATGTAATTATGTGAGATTGCAGACCTTCAGGGTCGAGAAAATAACAATGCAAAGGTTCAGTAAAAATATCACATTGATCCAAACAAGTTTTCCGACACGGAGGACTTTCTTGTCGAGGGTTATATGGGAATTGATTATCGACGAGGATATGGTTATTAAGTCGCCCCCTATTAAATTGAAGAGAGCAACCTTCTGTAGGTTGCATAAGATTTAATGCTCAAAACAAAATACATGAAGTTGTGTCATGTTTAGCAGTTTTACGACTGAAATAAATAGGCCCTTGCCAACATATTTCCCTGTGAGAACGGGAAGCTTTGGTGCTTGGGACATGTTTATACAGATGGTTAACCCAGCACATATCTTAAAATAATAAATATCATCTATCTAATCTATCATATCTCGCTGCCGAAAAGGATGATAATTGATTAAGGTTGAAATGAATTTGTGCATTACTAACCGGAGCAATAGGGCGAGCTTCTAGCGAACCTCGGATCGGTGGTGTACCCGATCTGGTTGTTGCACACGATGTGTATGGAGCCGTGCGTCGTGTACGCCGGTAGCTGACCCAAATGCATGGTCTCGTACACCACTCCTTGGCCGGCAAATGCGGCGTCTCCGTGCATTATTATAGCCATTACCTAAGGGTACCAGCTAAGAGTTTTATCTCAGCCTTGGTAGTGTTATAAGTTTTAAATATATTTTGCTTGCTTGCTTACATATTTTAGTCTGTTTTTAATTATACTGACATCTTGACTATAATATTATCTTATTGCAAGGTCTGAACTCCAGGCGTATCGCGGAACACAATAGCAATAAGCAAGCTCGTATGAGTAAGTGGCCAACTCTCTCTGCTCTAGGAGTCGTTAAGCCATGACGGAGGCCATAAGGCGGCAGAATACAATGATAATTGTAAAAGTTTGGGATGGATAAAAAACTGCTCTAGATAAGATATCCCTACTTAGTTTTTCCGAAGATGTACAAAAACTACAGATGCGTACAATTTTAGAAGTGTACGAATGTTGTTACCTTGTCCCCATTATTGTCACCCTTCCAATGCTGTTCAGCTCGCGTCTTCCCGGCGACGACCGGCGACACGACTTCAAGATGGGAGGGGTTAGCGCTCATCGACACTTTGATATACTTGTTAGTACGCCGGATGAAGCGGTGAATATACGTGCCGAGATGGTACTTTATGTCTCCGGAACCCTGGTTACCACAGTTTCAAATAAAGAGTTTATAAAGAGACGAAGTTATGGAAAAACAACGAGCTACAGATTAACGTGGTATGGTGACAGATGTAGGCAAAAGAAGTATGGATTGTGTGAAAGGTGATATGCATAAAAAAGAAATGAACAAATGATCGGGAAGAAATAAATTCAAGCAAGCTGTTAGGAGGCCGACTCAGGTAGCACAAATAAAATAGGCGTTCACATTGTGAAGATAACATCGGATTGACAGAATTTTGAACTTTATTATCATAGGTATAAGAATTAGTCAAAAGATGAACATACCGGCTCCTTCGGTTCCATAGGTTTGAACTGCGCAAAAATATCTGTCAGTTGTTTCCGGCACACATTCACCAGCATATTTAGACGACCTGAAGGAAAATGCAACTGCTCATGGAAACGTTTGAAATACCTACGAAAATGATCTTTGCATGAAGAATAGCGCGTCGATTGCGAGATTTAGGGCTGGTTTCACCAAAGTCTTGCTAACAGAGTGTTACGTAATCGGGCGTCAAAATGTCAAGCGACTAAATTAAAACGACGTTCAACGCTGTTTAAATAAAACGCAAGCAGATGTATTTTTGTTTAGCTGGTTTATATGGTGGCCGTCAGATCAGCGATTAGATTTAACACTCTGTTAATTAACAAGCTGTTAGTTTAACTAACAGAGCATGGTGAAACCGGCCCTTAGTCGTGCTAACCGCGCAATATAACTTCCTACGTACAATACGAGATTACGA
Source organism: Eulithis testata (assembly GCA_947507515.1). Lineage (NCBI taxonomy): Eukaryota > Metazoa > Arthropoda > Insecta > Lepidoptera > Geometridae > Eulithis > Eulithis testata. The sequence continues at coordinate 11,260,576 of OX382197.1, forward strand.
TCGTCATTTATTTTGCTGGGTCCTCATTTATGATGAAATGTGGCATACCTCGATGCTGCATAGCCATGACGATGGATTCGACTCCGAGCCTGGTGCCAGTGTCAACGATTTCTTCTAACATTACGATCATGCTCTCCCCGCCCTCGAGGCCGAACCTCTTCTCGGCCGGCCATTTTGTAGCGAAGTATTTTTCTAAGCTGTACAAAGATTTACTCGTCTTGATCACACACTAAAGTTCCAAAACAAGACGTTTTAGACGGAAAAATATTCTTTTTCAATCACCCGTAGCACGTGCTACGCCGTAGCGTCTACGATGCGCTGTAGTACCCACGTCGTAGAACTAGAAATAAAACGGACAAAGGAAAGTTACTAACAAAACGGCCTTAGTCAACCGTCGCATAATAAGCCTCTTTTCGTCCACAGTCTTTTCTAAACAGCCGGGTTTCTCCATGCGTTCCCTGATGAACTGGATGGCGTCGAGGTCGAAGAGATGCATGAATTCCACGCCAATGGAGCGGCAGTACGTATTCTCTAGGCGGCTGATTATTTCTCTAGAAAAAAAACCTCTTTAAATGAGCCTTCATATACACCTACCTAAAGGTTATGTAAAGTGAGAGTGCAATCAAACCTCAGAGATAACTCATGCTCCGTCCCACCGATAAATGTTCTCTCCGGCAGCTCAAACATCATGTCCATGTGTTTTTCAGCTACAAAAAATATATCAGGTAATCAATTTTGCAGATTGTATTTATGTACCTAGTTTGAAAACCCGCGGCAAGGCTGCTCATCTGACCCAGACGATGGGCTCGATGGCCACTTATTATAATGGCTTATAGCAATGGCATTTAGTATATTATAACGGCAAACATGCCGCAAATTGTATGGACAATAATCATTTATGCATACCGGGAATTATAAGCTGTAAATACAAGAAATACCAACTGAGTATAGTTCCAAGCTCTCTCGAGACCACCGAGCAATCCAGACCAAGCATATCGTCCGTTGGGATTGCCTTGGCCTTCTTTATGGCTTTCGCAGCAAACGTCAGGCCCAAAGGATCGATCTTGGCGAGGAGATGGCCTCGCGCCTGGATAGTCAACACTCGTATTAATCGCGAAACTAGCAAGATCTAGGCGATCGCGAAGTTAACCTTTTCGATGTGCGATGGAACATCTATCTAAATTATCTTTGCGCATCATAAACTGCTCACTTCACGGTTGCCTAGAGCCGCCAAACGCACTGTACTGTAAGAAGGAAAGGACCGAAAGAAATGTTAGGCACCAAGCTGTCAGTTTTCAAGGTGATGTCGCATGGAACTGGCAATAGCAGATCATACATAGCTCATAGAACCAACCGCCTAAAGATTCCTAATATGACAACTTAAACTGGGTGACGCAAGTATCCTCGCTACCTTTGGCTTGGAAATAGTTTATAGGTCAAGGAAAGTCGATGAATGGAGACGGTTTAAGATTGTTCATCCTGAATATCTATCGTTACACTATCTTGATAACGAGGGGAACAAAACAAGAGACTGAAGTGCACGATCATAATAGTACATTGACGTTACCTGGTAGCTTCTTATCAGATTCTGGACAGCCAAATGCAGTTTTATTTTATGCCTTTCCTTCTCTTTGTCCTTACTATCTTCTTTTGGTTTCGGTTCTAAAAATGTGTTTGTTATGAGCTGTGGTGCACTTTATTTTTGGCCGAACTAAGGTCATTATGTATCTAAAGGATGGAAGCCTAACTGATGAAAAACTACCACAGAAGATGATCGCGATTCTAAATCGTGTTTAGGTAATCTGCTTCGTAAGTCTCGTTGCATTCTAGAAATTGATCGAGGTACTTACTGACAGTCGTAGGGTTGAACTCATCGAACTCTTCGATTTGTAGCTTTGGAGCATTGATACTGTCGTAAAAACCATCCCATGACTATGAAAAAGAAGATTTTTAAAATTGAGAAGGTTGAATAAAATAGTAGGTTACGCCTTTCCAACAAAAAGCGTCACTGTAGATTTGTCCCAGATTGTACAAATGTACAGGCCACTGATACTTACAGAATCTATGGACCCCTGGGCTTTCGACCAGTCCAAGTACTGAGCTTCCAGGAAGTTTGCATTGGACCCGCTCAGAAACGACTCCGCTGACTCAGACACGAACCTTTTAGCTACGACCTGTGAAAAGATAGAGAGTAATATTTCTGAAACATGATTCTAAAGAGAAAGTAATAACTTCTATACTATTATAAACCTGTAAAAAAGCCAAAAACTAAAATTAAAGATTATGGATAAACTAAATATGCAGATCTACTAAATAAACGATTCTGATTCCGAAAATCGAGTTTGTCTGTTTATATATTTGTTTGTTCGCGGATCACGCCCTAACTACTGGACCAATTTCAACAAAACGTATACCATTCAGGAGCCCCTTTTCCGGATTGAAACATGGGCTATATTTTATTGATATCAAAGACGTGGATTCTTAGATACAGCTTGATCTCTCTGAACCAAAAGCAGCCTTTGCCACGAGGTTCATTGTATGCTGGTCACAGATATTTTGGTGGAAAGTGTCGCGGGTATCAGCTAGTTTATGATAAAAAAGAGAGGTTTTGCTCACCGCTGGATTGCAGGCTGGTAGTGTTTTATGAGCTACATTCAGGAGTTTCAAGGATCGGGTGATAGACATGATGGATCTGAAAAGAAAACATAAAGAACCAAACTGCAAATGCGAGTATCGCAAATGCCGATGACAACGTAGCGTTGGCAACGTAACGTTGGTATACCAAACTCGGAGTAGCGTCGTCGTTTGTTGATCGACCTAATATTGATTGTTTGCCTGATCTGCAAACATTCTAACTTTCCAGAACAGCGTAAATATCGTCGGGTGGAGTTGCTCAGATTACCAATATTCTAAGATTACATCACCAAAATCAATAAGCTCTGGTGGGACAATAGACGCAGAGTGGACACCACACCAACTTTTAACTTACTAATTATTTCCAGGTAGGCACTTAAATACTATTCAGATCATTGGGTAAATAATTTTAAATCATTTGGTAGATGTAAAATATATAAAAAAAATCCGAAAAATATTGTACAAAAAATCTAAGAAATCAAAAATGAATGACAATTCCTTGGCAGATGAAGAAGGGATTTTTTTTAAGAAGTTCTTATTTTATTTTCTGCCAGTAAGTACTTACATATCCTCTTACGTCGGAGTACCTAGGTATGTGACTATTTATCTGCAATTTGCATGTGTGTTTCACAGAAATAATATAGTGCCTATGCATAAAGATGAGGAAGGAAGTCCGTGAACTAATGAAAGAGAATTCTCCAGCGGCAAAGAATACTGCCTATAATTACAGCATCGACAAATATACGCGCTAGTGGATATCGGTTCAGACCTTCGGTTCAAACAGCTCTTTGAGAATCCGTTAACCGTTCATTTTCAATACAATCAAATATCGCAGGAGGAATATTAATCACATGTGGATATTATATTGTATGGATAAACGATAAATGTAGTTACTAGTAATCATAACTACCTAGTTATGATTACTAGTAACTACATTTATAGGTAGGTAGGTATATATTGTTATTCGGGCAAGTATATGCATATTATGTAGGTGAATGTACGACACTTTGGGGTATAAATGACTATAATGGGGTATTTATCCGTACTTTAGTTAGATCAATTACCTATATTTTTAGAACTGATAGCATCGGTCAAAATAGAACGATTTATTTAATTAAACTGATGACATTGTCGCTACGATTTTGTGAATTATTCTTTCCAAAATGATTACTGTTAAAAGTTGTGTTGGAGTTTTACTGTTCCTTTGTATCGGTTATGTAAGTTTTCAATTACCTACTTCCCTACAGTTTTTTTTATTAACCCATACTATCCCACTGCTGGGCAAAGGTCTCCCCCATATCCCCCCAGTTTTTACGAAATATTATTTGCAAATAATAATGCAAATATGTATTATACTTTGACGAATATCTAAAAAAACTACATAGGTAGGTAATTGAGAGACAAACGGCAAATAGATACTTATTATATATATCGGTCTAATTTGGTACAAAATAAAATCATCTCTTATTGCAGTGTATAAAAGTGGTGCCAGATAGAGCAACCGTTTTGTTCGTTGACCCGGATTATCTAGAATATAGCAAAGTCTACGTTACAAGGCAAAGCAGGAAGAGCGGCTACTACTTGAACCTAGAGAGTAATGTCATCAGACCATGGTATAACAACATGACGGTAAGTTTAGATTCAATACACTTGAGTTGAAGAATAAAAAAACAAAATACAACCGAATTGAGAACCTCCTCCAGGGCTTTGTTATGCTTGGACGCGTCTTTTACTATCTAACTTTCGTTTCTGCAGAGAAAACATTGGTTTGTTTTTTTTTTGTTTTTTCTGCTCCATGATATATTCCGATTTAATTATCGAGCTTTAGGTAGAAGACACGTGTAACAACTAGTGAAAAACTAAACAGTAGTGAAAAAATAAATCAAATTCCCAGATTCATATGATATTCTACGAGTACCTGCACAACGAGTACCGACGCAGCTTCGTAGAGTTGCACTCCCAAATATGTGATTTTCTGGACAAGGAGTCCTTCGTCGGAGGCATGTTCCAAAATCTAGGAGTCGATTGCCCGGTATCGGTTAGTATTACAGGCATAACATGGCTATTACAGGCTCAAACAAAATGAGTTCTTTCTTCCTTCTAATTAAGTACCTATAGATAACATTATATCTAGGTCTCATGGCTAGGCGCGGTCACTTTATGTCCCATCCCATATATTTTCTATTCTACTTTTTGATAATATTACATAGTAGGTATGTATACAATGGATACAACATGCAATTTTTATAATGCGAAAGTCCAGAAACATTTTTGTACAGTCACTTTTGGCTCAGAAACAGATTCGCCTGTTTTCCGGTAACTTTGAAATGAAATGAAATTTATTGAAATAACAACAGACATTAATATTACATTTTCAATATTGTAAATCGGTTAACAGCGTTGTGTTTCCTGGTTGGACAACGTTGATACCCAAACTAGGATTAACCTGTGTTATGGCGTATCAATGCAACTTTGTTTGAAGCGCTGTTTAGGACACCATTTTCCAAGATGCTTCGGCTCGCTCGCTTACGGCGAAGTTACGAGGTTATAAATTGAACATCAAAGTCTATAATAATCGATAAATTTCAATACCAATTTTCGTAACTACCATAAAACATTCTAGACAAAACACAAAATCACTAAACGACTTTTGATTTTTAATATTTGTTTTCCAGGGTGAATATCATCTCCTGAATATAACGTGCGAGGCGCAGGACTTTCCGTACGTGTTTCCATTCAAGAAGTTTATGATTGATATATACCTAAACCTAACTGAATCAAACCACATGATACACCATTCTCAGATACAATGTCATATCTTTGACCAAAATATTACGATTTGAGCCTTATGTTCTCCTCATAACATAAATTTCACTTCATCATCATATACCGCATAAAAACAATTGTATTGAGAAAAAACTTTTTACTTCTAAAATCAGACACAAGTGGTTAATAAACATAAATATAATTTTAATCACTTACTATTTTAACATCACTGTCTTTTGATATCACATTTTGCGCATAACATTAGATGTAAGTACTTACAACAAAGTTATTTAAAATGCTGAGAGGAATATTTCGTTTATATATTGCATAATTATAATAAATCTAATACATAATATATTGAGCAAAATAAGCATTTACTTTTTTTACCGATTGCTAGGTATAATATAATATATAACCTTTCATCATTTTACATATCAATAAATAACGTACAAAACATTCGTTTCAATAAATAATATATTATATGAATAAAATTCTCTAAATAAAGTAAACATAATCCATAAAAACCGTCAATATTTATCGGCCACTTCAATACTGATCTTATTGAATAATTTTGGTGAATTGTCATGATTTCATAAAGAATATTGCGGTATGAGGAAAATATATACAAAATGTATAATTTATAAGCTAGGCAAGAACTTTTTCTACGTTTACTAACGACATGCGCACAGTTTTGATACCCGCTTTTTTAAAAATCTAAAAATAAAATTGATTTGTCCATTAAAAATTTTGTAAAAATATATTTTACGATGATATTCACGAAAAACTAAACTATTACGGTATAGCTAACGTTTTATACATAAATATTTCATCTCTCTTAACCCATTTTATTACTTACGAGCTAATTTTTTCTAAAGGAACTTATGGACAGTTTTCTATAGGCGAAGGGTCAAACCACGTTCTCAATCGCACATATCAACATTTTTATAGATATAATATCACTGAATTTATGTTACATTAAACTAAAATTATGTTAAATCGCAGAGATTGGTGGTCTACAAATTAACAATGCAAAGGTTCAGTAAAAATATCACATTGATCCAAACAAGTTTTCCGACAAAAAAAACTTGTACCAATGTGACCAATTTTCTTTTCTTCTAAAGGTCAGAAAACTTGTTTGGATCAATATCCGTCCAAGGTTGTCTGGAAGAGATCGCTTATCGCGATAAGACCGCCCATTGTACCTCATACTTAAAACTTGTTTCTCTTTTATTGTTTTCTTTTCTTGGTGTGCAATAAAGAATATATCTATCTATCTATCTTTCTATAATATTTTTGGGGAACCTTTGTTTTGTTATTCTCTAGATTGATTTAACTGTTTAACTATTCAGATTTTATAAGTATGGATTCACATATTTTCATAACAAGATTCAAATTCAAAATTATTCAAAGGTAGGTAATTCAAAGATTCCGCTGCTAGCACATAAACAAAATATAACATACCTCATTACTTGGCGGCCTGGTTAGAGAACTCTCCATAATCTCCTATTATTGTTAACAACTACTCTAGTCTGCTTTCTTAGCCTTAGCTTTAGTTTTTTCTTTCTTGGCCTGCGATTTCGACGGATAGATCACGAAGAGGGATAATTGAACGGCGCATAGAACGAACGCGACTATGTTCTGAAGCTGAAATGTACGATAACTTGTAATTTTTTGAGTATAACTAGGGACTAAATTAGTAGAAAAATCAAATCCTACTTAATATTATAAACGCGAAAGTTTGTAAGTATGGATGGATGGATGTTTGTTACTCTTTCACGTAAAAACTACTAATCCGATTTGGATGAAACTTGGAATATATATCGTCCGTGACTTGGATACTTTACATAGGCTACTTTTTATCCCGAAAAATCAACGGGATCCAACGGGATGCGAACGAAGTCGCGGGCGGCACCTAGTATCTTCATATCATAGACAAATTTGGTTCCACCGCGGGAATCGAACCTACGACGCTCGCTTCTCAACTGGTTATTCATGTCATGCGTTTTCCTTTCCCTTCTTCTCATAATTTTTTCTCAGTAAAATAAATGCTTATTCGTATGGACGTAAAAACAAATGAAATAAAACCTTATTGATACTTACAATAAGGAACTTATTCCTGAGAATGATGCCGTAGAGCAGCCACATGAATGTGACGATCGTTCCGGAGAATATGATCGGGAAGGGCATGCCTTCTGTACTCTTCTTCCTTATAATATCTTTCTGTAATAAGAACAAACAATTATTTATTAGATAATTTTCAATGGAGCCGTGTTATCGGACAAAGCGTTTTAAAAATACTAGACAGTTTTGATGTGATTATCATTTAACCCATTTAAGTCCACTGATGGAAGGAAGGCTCATTCCGGATATCCCCTGACTAAATCCCCTGCGTAGGGGATTTCTGGAACTTTTGTCCGAAAATCCCCTTAGCTACCACGGCGACTGGCGTCAGGAGAAAATTGGATAAAAGTTCCAGAAATCCCCTTAGCTACCACGGTGACTGGCGTCAGGGGAAAATTGGATAAAAGTTCCAGAAATCCCCTTAGCTACCACGGCGACTGGCGTCAGGGGGAAATTGGATAAAAGTTCCAGAAATCCCCTTAGCTACCACGGCGACTAGCGTCAGGGGAAAATTGGATAAAAGTTCCAGAAATCCCCTTAGCTACCACGGCGACTGGCGTAAGTGGAAAATTGGATAAAAGTTCCAGAAATCCCCTTAGTGGCCCATTTACACCGTTTTCTTCTAAAAGTCAAATTGAACAAAAATAACGTAGCTTTGCCACCTCATCACGGATTAACCTTGTCTTAGGAACACGCTCCCAAAACTATTAGCTTTATTTTATAAAAAGGGGTAAAAATAAATAAACGGTTTGTAGATAGCAAACTGTTTTGATGTATATTTTGTAAATATTATAAAAAGTATGTTCAAAAACGAAAGCCCGACTACTTAAAAATCACGTCCTAAGAAGTTTGAAACAAGAATTCTTCTCATCTGAAATTATTTATTGTGCAACCCATTTCCAAAATTCATTTGAACCTAGAGGCCAATATGTGTATCAAACTAGTTATTACAGTCATTTATCTTGATTGCAAGTGACTAAACATATTAGTGTTTTGTTTGTATTTCGTTATTATTTGGTTCGCGTTTGTTGCCTATTAGAAGCAAGATCTGTCAATGTATCTCTGTCTCGCTCGTACTTATGTACTTTCTATAGAACTTCTGCTTCTCACAAAGTAATGTCAAACTTGAGCTAAGTCACGTGCTAGTTTCAAACCTTATAACTAGACCAATAAGATTCAAACTAGAGTACTCACAAGTCCAAACAGTGGCGAGGCGATTAGATAGAACATGAATGCAGTGATGATGGAACCGAATCGGTTTTCAAGGAGCTTCGGGTCTTCGTATTCCGCGTAACCAATGAGAGCCGCTGAAATACCACCGGCAACACCAATTTGTAACCAAACCTGGAACAAACATTAGACCTAGATAAGCGTCACAGCTCAGACTATAGGTATAGTTCGGCCTTCCGCGCTGTGGGTTCGATCCCTACCAAGAACAAACATTTGTGTGATGGGAAGCACGAATGTTTGTTCTGAGTCTAAGTGTTACTATGTATTATAAATACCTATGTCTTTACGAAAAAATCATGTGTTGTCAACAATTTTGTTTCCATAGCACAAACTCTGCTAAGGCCCGTATGCCGATACAGAAATCGTTACTCAATCATAGATTTGAGTGGAAATTTTCATACAAAAGAATCAGCATACCGGACCTTAATTTGGGAACTAGAGGGTGTTGTGTGGAAATGATCATTCATATATATTTATTTAATTGTTTGTTTATAGTGTTGTTACGCTTTAACCTTTGGGAAAACAAAAAGTAAAAAACAGGGGTGATCTAATTTAAAATCATCAAGCAAATTATGCCTAAAATTGGTTAGAGGTTACTGCAGAGACCGGCTTTTTGCTCTTGACGGAAGTGCAAGAAACTTAGCACTCTTATCGAGGCATTTTTTTTTTATCTGAGTCTCACTTAGTCTCCTTATACCGAGCGTTGACCGAATATGAGGACCAAACAGGTTGATAAAAATTACAAAGGTCAACCATCGATAAATAATTAATGGCCAAGTTTGTTTACAAAATAAAAGATTTTACAAATGAAAAGGTTGTGATGTATGAAGTATGTACCTTGAACTTCTCCTGTGAATAGTTGAAGTAGATCATGACGTACACAATGTTGAGGGCGAGACCGAACAGGTTCACTTGGATCATCGCCGGATCGCGGAGAATGTAGCCGAACTTCAAATTGAGCACGCTCCTGTATGAAAAATTTAATAAAGTACTTGGAGATTAATTAATAGGGGTTTGCTTGGCACTCACATAGTAGGACTCACCTACGATTGTGTTATATGAATATCAGAAACTTACAGAAAACGCATCCCACAAAACTCCCAGCCTCGGACTATACAAGGTGTAACATAATTACCCTATAAGCCCTAAGGAGGCGTAATCAAACCGACCACCTGAGTGCTTGGACATGTGCAAAGGGTCAATAAATCGTAGCTGAATTTTTCATACAAAAGTACAACTTTTATTATTTTACAAATTTGCGAAAACCCTAAGTGTTTGTTTACTATTTGCGTAAACCCGTACACACGCATGCACACATAGGTACTCTCCTACCGCGTCACACGCACACACTAGCTGGTTGTATAGGTACATTTTAAGTAAAAGTTACGAGTTTATTTTATGAATGAAAAACTTCGAAATCTCAAAAGTCGTAGAACAAACACTGTTCGCCATGGCTTGTAAAATACCCCCCTTTCGGACTTAAAGGGTATTTATGTTACACCGTGTATATCACGGAAATTCTTGCGGTTGAGCCCGTATGCTGATTTTCTGCTGAAACATAATCCGGACTCAAGCATACATTTTTGCATGAAAATCTGTACTGTCAAATCTATGCTTGAGTAACCATTTCTGTATCGGCATTCGGCCCTAAGTGAATGTTTCCCGATCCCCAAATCAACATAGCGAGAAGAAATTTCGTAAGCTATTTCATCGACTTTTTTGTCGTTTACAGTGTGTATTGGCAGTAGTTTTGCGTTCGGATAATACACCTTGAAAAAAACCTCGTGTATTGTGCATAGTAAAAGCCAGCCTGGCGAAACTCTCGAACTAGGCTCGTACGTACTTTCGAAAACCGAACAATGTTTGAAACGAAGGTCAAAATTTGAAGTGCGTTTCATACAAAACAAGATTTCCAGTAATTTTGGTAGAATGGGAATCCTGCTTCTTAAAACGTAGTGTTACATATTCTCATAGGCCTGTAGTGTGCTTGCACTAGTAATCATTTAAAACCTTGGTGCTCACATAATAATACCACCAAGAAACGGCAAGATGCCGATGTTCTTCGTGTTCCCCTGCTTGTAGATGTCCCAGCATATGAACCCGCCGGAACCCATCTGAGCCATGGTGACGACGGCAGCCACCGTCCCCACCAGCTCCTTGTAAGGTTGGAGTACATCTGCTAGCGCGTCCATTGTTACCTGGAATGGGGACATATCTTATAAAGCCAAGTCCAATTAGACTGCACGCCGCCGCGCCGCCCGTTAAGAGTTAAAGGTAGTAAGTAGAAGTTTAAAGCAAAATCATGTAAAAAATTTACAGTTCAGTTGGTTCATGTGCTTTTATTGAAACTAGAGAGCGTTATGTGAAATGTGCATATGAGTATAATTATTTATTTACTGCTTGGACCTTTGAAGCGCGCTGTTAGGGCAATCGCAAAGGTGTCACGGGAGACGTCGGCAAAACCATTCTTTGCATCTTTGCAAATACTTACGCTGCCCTCGCTTGTAATCTACCAGGTGGCTGTATACGTCTGGCAAAATCAGGGAACGTTCAGGACTCGTGATGAAGGACACACTCGCCCCTACAACACCCGCGGAGCAAAGAAACTCGCCGCCGCTACCCATAGACTGGCCAGGTCGGATAAACTCACACATGTGATGGGGCCACCGATTTATAATCGCCTGCCAGACGTTGTCAAAGCTGCGCCTAGTCTAGCTTGTTTAAAAAAAAAAACTAAAATCTTGGCTCCTCGAAAAGGCGTTCTATAGTGTAGAGGAATATTTTAATTTATAAAGTGACTAACTTAATTATTAATGATATGATTACGAGTCTATGTACTTACCTACCTACTTATAAGTTTGTTTTTAAATGTGTACAAACTATGTACATCTTTTAATTTAATTTATATTTATTAATTTCTGTATTTTTGGACTTATAATTTTCTATAATTATGAATAAATTTGATTCTGATTCTGATTTGAGATCGAGTAAAATGTCGATTAGGTAGAAGTGAAATCACGTCAGCGTACACTTCTCGGGTTATATTTACGTAAAGCCCCAAGCATTTATCTAATCTCATTTCATACTGCTGGTAATCAAGTATTAGTAGTTAACCTAAGATTGCCTGCTATTCAATTTGTATATCTAGATGTAAAGTAAAGTAACACGTCAGTTACCTTGAAACAAAGACCGATAGATAAATGCATGACGAAGTTTTAGAGCTAATATAAAAAACATTCAAGGTTGTCGACGGTAATTAGCCACAAATTGTTAGACGATTTCATTTCACTTTATAGGTTCCTTATTATTACTCTTTATAAAAATAAATATTATCTCCAGTTTATTATTACACAAATGTTTGTTTTTGGGTAGGGATCCAACCCACAGCACAGAAGGCAAGTTTAGGCAAGGCTAATATCAACTGAGCTGTGGTGTGACGCCTGCCAAGCCTTTTTATGTCTTCTCTTGACCAAACAAACAAGAATAAGACAAAAAAAACAAAGCTGGGCTACATTTGCCTTAATAAAATAATTTAATCTAACCCACGAAGATTTAGTTAAATATTTGTTTTAAGAACAACAATGTATAAAACAAGAAAATATTCTCAACTGAAATTGTTATGTACCTACATAGTGATGTTTAGAAGATACTCGTGGTCAGTGAGTCGTGGTCACAGCGTTCATCATTTGGATGGGTGACTGCCACTGAATACAGATTCTATATTCCGTGGCAACTGCCCATCCAAATGATGAATGCGCTGTTTAACCTTTTCGCGCCAATCCAAATGGAAAACACGGTTCATAGCCTACGCATTTTTCGCATCTATAAATTAACAGTGAATCAGTGCGACGTGTTCAAAACAAGTTAACGCGTTGATAGGCTCAATGAAACACAGTTGCTTCCTCGAGTTTATTACTGCAAATGAGTTTGAATTGAGTTGAGATAATGTGCGTCACACACACCCACCGTCCGGCCGGCGGCGGCGGCGTAATGCTTACGTCAAAGGAATTGGTTATGCCGGTTGGGGAAGGGAAGTATTGATCAACTTGTGACTGAACTAAACACAGCTTCAAGCATTACGAGCTCGCCAAACCATAAGGTTTTTTTTTAATTGTACTGTACAAAGTTAGTTTTAAGATTTGTATATACCTATGTAGGTACCTTTTGTACAAAAGTCAAAGTCTTTTGTACAAGTTACTCAATAAAATCTCACTGATCACTTTGAATAGTTTTTACGTTTTGTATGGTTAGGTAGGTATGATTAATTTTTTTTAAGTTATACTTCTAATGCGACTTCCAACTGACAAGCACTAAACGAGAGGACGTCTCTGTTTCTAAAACTAACAGATGGCAGTGTTCAGGATTTCTTGAAGTTATACGACTTTCAACTGACAGCGTTAAACAAAAGAAAAAGACAACCATAATTTCAACCATCAGCAGGAGAGCTCTGTTGGCGGAACAGTAAGACCGTTGGACTGCGGTCAGACCGACAACGGGAGCAGGTTAAAATCCAAACCAACATTATAGACTTTTTGCAACTTTTAACTTTTTATTTTGAAGTGAAAATTTAGTAGTTACTGCATATTGGTTAAGTACATCAAAATACATACAAAATTAATTTCACATTAAACACCGAGCGAGAGTGAATGCGTGGCACTCGAAGTATAACTTCTTCCGCGCGTAGGGACTCCACGCACTGTTTTTTTTATTGGATGAGTTAGAGCTAGTTTGTCTTAAGCTTGTTTGCTTTCTAAATAATCAGATATTTCATAGCATGCTTTTAAAAGAAGTCTTTGTTTTATTAGTACATAGTATTATCTAATCTCAAAACTTGATACATAGTGTCATCTCTAAATAAATTCAAAGTAGGTACCTACTAAAGCAATCTAAGCATGACATATAAAATTATGTATCTGTAAACATAATTATGAGATATGAAAGGGTTAGGCAAGTAGATAGACCACTACTACTAGATAGTAGAAATAGTCGTTGTACTTTACAGTAGTAATACAGTAGGATAGCATTATTTTATCTAATTATAATGATAAATTACACTTATCATTTATCAATTTTTTCTATTCAGTATGTTGCATTTCTAACAAGATCACAGAACCTTACCAACTACATAATATGTTTTTTATACAACTATTTATAATGAAAAATGGTAATGGCTCACCTGATTGTTACCTTACCTATATAAATAAGTACATATCTAATACCTACCTAGGTAACAAAGGATGTAAAATACCGCTTTGAAGGGGGAAAATTCATTCGGATTAGTTAGAATATATTATAATCTTTGGTCCACCCCATCTCATAAACTTTATTAAGTTTTAGGTTATCTAGAGATTTGAAAATATCTATGTACATAGTCGAGACATTCACATAAAAAAAATGAACTGCATAGGATTGCATCACGTATGTTCAAACTAGCAGAAGACGGATCAGCTGGTAAGCTAACCTCTAACCGGAATAATAAAATAAATACTTTACTTACACTTTGATTACAGAAGTTGTGTCCACTGTGTCCAACCGAAGCGAGTTATAATACAACCACCACTATTATAATAGCGTAAATCGGACTAAACCACTACAAACGACAAACACGCAGTATGCGTTCGCGCTCTTCACAGGTTTCAAATAAAATGTACTCTGTGGGTTTCAAACAAGTTTTTCTAGCTCTAGGTTTCCAACTGGTAAATCACAGAAAAAAATGCTCATTTTTAATTTAACTTAACTAATTTAAAGTTATTCTGTGTGATAGTTATTATGGCTGTGGTGGGAGGATATTATTATTCTATCTATGGGGTGGATGTGGGAGGGAATATACCATAGCTACCACGTGTACTGACCAACCGAAGTGTTTAAATACCTAGTCTACAAATGTATCTACTAGAGATGAGTTCGATATATCGAAACGTAACTAAAAACGGTTATGGGTCGGTTATCATACCATATCGATACCCTACATCCACAAAACCGATTTCACGAAAACTACCTACTGTTAGGCCGCGGAGCGGATACCTACGCTTTCGTACGATTTTTACTCATGAGTAGGTACACGTACGAACACCTACGAACGATCCCGACTTTCCAAGTACCTACCTACTATAGGAGCGCGCAGCGCGCAGCGCAGACTGGCCTCAATTTAGCCGACAACCAAAACGAAAACTTCACAAACCAACCAAAACTATAATGAAACACCGATACGATACGTTAAATTCGCCACCTCTCTTTCTAAGTCTGAATAGTTTTACTGGTTAGAAAGAGATGGGGCGAATTTGAGTGACGTAAAGTTAGCTATATATTTGCATGTTAGTGGCGTGCGTAAAAATATGTCTTAAGAAGCTGACAATATGGTTTACTTTCTATTGTAACTTTTTTTGGTCCATGGTTTTGCGGCGCGAAAGCACGAAGCGCATATCGATATTTGAAAACCGTTATTGAAATCGATATGCAAACTGTACAGCGGCTACGTAGCCGTTAGCGAGAAAAAACGAAAACGCCCATCTCTAGTATCTACAGTAGGTATTTAACTCTTTCCTAACGTAGGTATTTTTTTTACCTAGGAATTGATAAAAATTAAGTAGTCTAAAATTGAGTAGTATACCTACTACACTATATTTTTGCCTTAATTCGGGTAAAATATTTTCAGTGGAAATACTTATTTCTTTCACTTATTGGCTTTGACATTATACTCGCTTTTGGCATTGGCATTTACGTTTCGGGTAGAGCTCTTCTCTTTTTTTCCAGTTTCCTTGTCCTTGTCTATGGTCATAACTCCAAAGAAGTAAAGAAAAAAGTAAAATGTTAATTATTTTAGTCTATGGTGCGCCCTGGTTTCGTTAGATTGTCATATTCCGATTTTCTTGAAGATTTTTCCGATTTCATGAATTTTGCAGTTCTATTTTGGGACAAATGACTGATTACAAGTATTTGGTTTATCCGTGTTAGATTTGCATTGTTCTGGCATGCATTCCAGGAGCGAGCACGACGCGTCGCTATGTTAGAGTTAGGTATTGATTGTTGAAGATTTACTCATGAGGTTTTGAAAGAAACTGGTGGGTAATATGCAATGGAAATACAAGGGTTGGAAAGGGCGATGGCTGGGGGTACTGCTAGTACTCGTCCTCTGCTCACTGGCGGCCGCCCAGAAGATCGGTGACCCATACAAGATATTGGGAATCCATAGAAAAGCGAGCCTACCTGAAATCCGCAAAGCTTACAGGCAGTTGGCTAAAGAATGGTAAGTCCAATAGCAGTAACCACTCTCCACACCGAAAACAAAGAATATGAATCATAATAATACCAAGATGTAGGTAGGTGTATAACCCAGTCCAAATATCTGTGGACCTGGGTTTGAGGGTATCGCATTCCGGCGAGGTCCACACATATTTTGACCAAGTTATACTTACCTATTAGACTGTATCTGAAGTTTTCTTTCTCAATCAGTAAAAAAAATAGATATTTAAGTATTTTTCTAACAGTCTAATACCAATTTCATCTAACTGACTTGCCTATTCCAGGCATCCAGATAAGAATGAAGACCCCAGTGCAGAAACTCGATTTGTTGAAATAAAGCAGGCGTATGAACTCCTCTCAGACACAGAAAGACGACAAGCGTATGACTTGTATGGAATCACAAACGAAGATGACCACCTCTACAAACCCAGGCATGACTACAGCCAATATGCTAGATTTAGGTAGGTGCCTTGATCCTGCCAAAATGATGATATATCATTGAGCAGAAATGGAAAAGACTGGGAAAGGGCTGGTTAGAATGGTGTATCAAAGAGGTTTACAGCCAGCACAATTTACATAGCCTAGCATAAAGTATTTTTGAGCATTTTTACATAAAAGAATTCTTATCATTCTGTATAGGAAAGTATTCCTGTGATTGCCCATTCATTGCTGTATGATTCACTACACTTTCATTATTGTAAACATTTGAGTCATTCCCCTGTACTTGTTGTTGCCAGAATACATTATTATTCTTAGTCAGCTGACAAAAATGCACTGTAGCTTTCCGAAATCAACAAAGGTGTTGACAGAAACACGACATCAGTGTGTGCAAACCTGGCTATACAGTACTGTTGGTAGTCTGTTGGTGGTCTTGTGTTGCATTGAAACTTTCTTTATGAGGTATAGCTAATTATTTAGCTGCTATTTGGTGGAGCATGCTTACCTATAATCCACCTATTCACTCTTCTTCAAAATACCTACTATTTTTTTTCTTTGAGTAGTTCACACTTATGGGTTTCGTTGAGTCCCTCTTGTCAATGTGTAATTAAATAACTCAGCTTTTCGGATTTTCTCAATCTTATACAGGAATGCTATACTGAATCACTCGGAAACCCTCAGCTTAAAATAAACCAGTGTTTGCAATTGATTTCAAGAGCTTAAATGCAACTCTTATGCCATCATAAAGAGTTATTGAATAAAATGTAGATCTTTTTTCAGTAATGACCCATTTGAAGAGTTCTTCGGAACACACTTCAGGACTCAGGACCAAGATATAACATTATTCCATAAATTGAGTGTCACTGCACGGTAAGTACAATAATAACCATCTAATATCAGTCTAATTATGTTCAAATCTACTCTTATTTGAACACTAGCATCTTGGATCCAACCGATATTACGGTTGAAACTGATCACAGATTGTTTACTCTACAATATCAATATCCATTATCCATAGCATAGTGGTGGCCAGTAGCATAGACCATAATTTTAAACTTCTTGCAGACATTTTGAAAACAACATAGTAGAGAAGAGTGTTCACACACCAGCACTCGTCTTATTCTACACCGACTGGTGTTTCGATTGCGTTAGATCAGCGGCCGCGTGGAGACGCCTCGTAGACGCGCTGCAACCTCTCGGCGTCACCATGGCAACGGTACATGCAGGCCATGAAGCAAGCCTGGCCAGGCGGGTGGGGATTCATGGAGTACCATGCTTGACTTTAGTGCTGGATAAACATGTGTACACTTACAAGGAGAGTCTGCAGTCTATGCCGAAGATTTTAGGTACGCAACATTATCATTAGTATCACTACCCTACCCTATAAAAATTTTTCGCTACTACCCGAAAAGTCAATTGGAGCTGGAAGTAGGTCACTCCTAAGACCTGCCAATGAGCTTGGTTTTGTAATGCAGTGCTTACCTAAATACTCAATATCCAACATTTAGTTGTAACTTGCCTAGAACTTTTTTAGACCACATGATCTATTTTACAATTTTTCCTTTAACTATTTGAGTAAGCTTCCTGACTCCATAGAGCAACATTTTTAATATCACATTATTATATATCTCTCAAAATGACCCTTATGTCCATATTAACAGAGTTCATGCGCTGGCGGTTCCCTTACCGAATGGTGACGAGCATTGGCGATGGCAACGCGGAATCGTTTGTATCGGACTTTGAGGATAACAAAGTAAAGGCGCTGATTTTCGAAGAACGGCCCACTATGCGGCTTAGATACCTCATCACTGCATTCCATTACAGAGAGAGGGTGGCTTTTGGGTGAGTAACTTAATAACTTCGAGATTTCAATTGACCATATATATAAAGCAGGAAAAAGAATCACGCTAAAATAGTTTTACAATAAAAAGAAAAAAAAAATGCCCTAAACTTTGAAAACATTTTCCACTTTATATTTTCCACGTCATCGTCAAACCTTTAGCTAAAAAAAAACTCTAGTTAGCTATTATTGTTGAACGAAACTGAAAATGTGATATAAAACCACAAAGGAGTAGGTTACAGTTACGAAGATAATCCGACGAAATAAAGAAGACTGTCTTTTCCTGCTTTTGCCTACACTCTGTTAAAATGAGTTTTCAGTCAGACTGAAATAATAGCAGCCATATTTATTGACAAGGCACAGAGCTCATACGATCCCAGTCAGAATATTAATAAGCCGGGTATTTGCTACTCTCAAGCTAATGAAAGAGACGAAGACTAGGCCAAATACTTTATTCAACCGTATGCGCCCGTTTACAAGCTTCCTGTTTCCCCCACAGTTTTGTAGACATGACGTCACATGAAGCCCACAACGTTACTTCGTACTACAAAGTCCAGCGACACACTGATACGATGGTACTCTTGAAAGAAGATAGTACTGAACCGGCGGCAACTGTCAGCACGACTGAAATACCGACGGAAACGTTACGTCAGCTCATCGAGCCGAATCAACTGCTCATTTTGCCGAGATTGTCTTCTCAGGTAACAAAAGATCTACAATTTAGATAAAACAACTTCTGAAAGCAGTGGCGGAATTGCAGTCTTGGCCGCTCTTGGCCCCACGACATGTGCCGCCCCTTTCTCAACACCCATCATATAGACTAGGTACATAATGAATTTATAAGGAAGATTATTGCTATACGTTGCGGTACAGGGCGGCCCGCCATAATATGCGCAGCCTTTTAAATATTGACGTACTTTGCATTTGATTAATTTCTTGCTATCACCAGTGATTTTTTGTCACGATTGGCCGCCCTAGGCTCGGGCCTTAGGGCAAATCCACTGTCTGAAGACAGCACAGCAATTCCGTTTCCCTCTAAACAAAAAAACCCTAAACCCTTTTGTAACAGAGTGTAATGGAGCTGGTATGTCCGGTGGAATGGCGCGCCGCTCGGCGTCGGCTGTGCTGCGTGCTGCTATGTGCGGGCGACGCCGCAGGCGAGGCGGCGCGCGCTCGCATGCGGGCACATGCGGCCCGAGCCCCCTCCGACCGGGCGCACTACGCCTACCTCTACACGCACGCGCAACCCGCCTTCTTGCAGGCCATTGCACCTGGCGCAGGTAACATACAACCTATTGGTAATCGTCTAGGAACAAATAGAACACTATTAATACGTCACGATTTGTTTAGAAAAAAAAACAAAACACAATCATTACCTACGTTATTCCGTTCGCATTGCTTTATAGCGATGATAAACTCACTTTGCTTTTTGTCGACTGAAGACAAAAAGAGACAAAAGAAGACCTACAGGTGGCAGGGGGCAGCTTGCTTGGCTCTTTGACATCTGCGAGCGTTTTTCCAGGGAGCGCAGTGAACAGCGCTGAATTTTGACTATTTCTTTAGATGTTAAAGACCCATGATATGCTGAGGTTTTCTTATAGTCAAAATAGTAATCCGAATTTATTCTATCTCTCCAAAATCAAACAAAATGATTGTTACCCTCAGGTTCGGACCCGTCTTCACTAGAACACCGAGTTGTAGTCCTCTGGAGACGTGAACCGTCTCGAATCCAATACGAATGGCTGAACGTATCCTGGCCCGTCTGTCCCGCTCCCCCTTGCAATGAGGGAGCGAGAGGAGAAGAAATAGTTCGGTACCAGGCGAGATTGAACGAGACGCAACAAGCGTTGGACGAACTTGTCCGAAGATTGCTGAAACCGACGGAAGTGTTGGCGTATGAAGCTTATGTACAGGTTAGTTGATTCACAGAAGTCACACAAGAATCATTTAAAATCGTCTTATATGTAAATACTAGGTGATTCTAGGTGTAACATAAGCCCGAAGGAGGCGTAATCAGACCGACCACCTGAGTGCTTGGACGTGTGCAAAGGGTCAATAAATCGTAATTGAAATTTTTACACAAAAGTACAACTTTTATTATTTTAGAAATTTGCGACAACCCTAAGTGTTTGTTTACTATTTGCGTAAACCCGTACACACGCATGCACTCGTAAGTAGGTACCATCCTTCCGCGTCGCACGCACACGCTAGCTGTGGGTAGGTACATTGTAAGTAAAAGTTACGAGCTCATGTCATGAATGAAAAACTTCGAAATCTCAAAAGTCGTAGAACAAACACTGTATGCCATGACCTGTAGAATACCCCCCCTTCGGACTTATAGGGTCATTATGTTACACCGTGTATATTCCAAGTTAAATTCAAATCGGATCAGTAGTTTTTACGTGAAAGAGTAACAAACATCCATCCATCCAACCATCCATACTTACAAACTTTCGCGTTTATAATATTAGTAGGATAGTATTTTGGAGAATTATCTATTTTAGAAAGTCGCTCAAATCACAAATTTCGAATTCAGCCGCTCGGCTCGGCCGGAGACACCCGAAGCTGCCGCTCGCCTCGTGTGTTAACCCGCCGGATGGAACTCGCATATCGTACACCATGTGACTTGTCGAAACGGGTTCATGTCCTCTTTTTCTGTACTAAGTGTAAATTTTACTAATATTATAAACGCGAAAGTTTGTAAGGATGGATGGATGTTTGTTACTCTTAAACGAAAAAAACTACTGATCCGATTTGGATGAAACTTGGAATATATATTGTCCATGATCTGGAAATGAAATGAAATGTATTTATTCGCAAGAAGTATGGTCAAATTACAAGATGTTCATAATTTTAAGTTAGTGTCACATACTTCACCGGAGACCGACATGCAAATTGTTTAAATTTAATAAAACTAATAAATGTATAAAATATAAGAGAAACACATTAAAAGAACAAAATAACAGATTACAGGTTAAAAGAATAAAATACAAATGTCAAAATAAATTCAATAGATTAAAATCATTAAAATAATTAAATTCATAATAGAAGATCTTTAATACAATAAAAACATTTATCTACTAGCCACAAGTAAAGCTTTGTCTTGAACTGCTTTATTGGTAGCTCTCTAATGTCTCTAGGTATTTTATTATATATCTTAATTGTCATCATGTAGCTATTCCTATGAGTCATTGCAGTCTTATGGCTTGGCAGCATAAGTCTTGTTGGGTCTCTCTGTTTAAGACGTGAATGCAGTTTATCTGCATATTTATCAAATATGACCTCATGGTCTCTAACAAAACACATTAACACATAGGCTACTTTTTATCCCGAAAAATGAACGGGATCGAACGGGACGCGCGGGCAGCACCTAGAGTCCTTTTCATCCAAGAAGTCCCGCGCAAATTTTCGGAACTAAACTTTAAAACTAAATTTTAAATTAGTTGTCAGGTGCTGTTAATGTGTTCGGATGCTAGTGCGTTTTTAGTGGTTTCTGTGATCAAAGTCTTGTTGTCAATGCCTAAAGTTGTTGATAAAAGTTGCCGATTTGTTTGATAAGCAGCTCTGTGGAGAGTGACTTGGGCCGCTCGATGGGAAGGCCGAGCGCGCGCGACCAGATCATCTGCGCCAGGCAGCCCAGAGCGCGGGACACGCCAAACATCACAGTGTAGTAGTTCATCTCAGACATGCCGTAATACTGGAACAATACAAACCACTTACAAAACCGATACAACCATAATAAACTAGTAGTTCGCCCCGAAATGAAATCTCGTGTGGGAATGTCTAGGTACCTACCACCTCGTACTAAAAATGTTGTTAAAAGTGCTGCCCGAGAAATAATACTTAAGGTCGAGTACAGCGCCGCGTCTGCGGGAGTTGTTGGATGAAAAGGAGTGTAGTAGGGTGATAAGGATGTTATTTGCAGGAGCTGCGCGACGAGGGCGCAGTGAGCGCGGTGTGGGCGGGCGCGGCGCGCGTGTGCCAGTGGGCGGAGGCGCTGGCGCGCTCGCACCACGCGCTCTCCGCCGCCTCCGTGCTCGGCACCATAGCACTCGTGCTAGCCGCCGGGTACCTCATGGCGTATCTCATGTATGTTTAGTCCCGGGGGCCTCTATCATCTACATATATCAGAAGAAAGCTCCTGGGTTTTGTATAAAATAAAACGCTGTTCGTTTTACGAAGATAATGTAAATGTAATAATGTATTGACAGGCGTCATGGCTCAGTCGGTAGTAGCTCTGCCTTCCGTGCTGTGGGTCGTGGGTTCGATCCCCACCGAGAACAAACAATTGTGTGTGGCAAACACAGAGGCTTGTTCTGTGTCTGGGTGTTTCTATGTATTATAAGTATGTATTTACAAAAAAAAATATATATGTATTCTATCAGCCATCTAGTTCCCATAGTACAAGCTTTGCTTAGTTTGGGGCTAGAAGGAGTTGTGTTAAATGTCTGTAAAACAAAAAAAAAAAAGGTATTGTTGTAATAGTGTTAAAAAAGCGGTTACAAATTAAAATAATGTTGTGTTCCCAATCATGCTACGGTCTGACAGTGACATATCTGCTAGGTATGGACTACTCATGGATATACGATACTATAGGATACCACAACATGCATATTGTATACATCCTAGCCGTCGCCCGCGGCGTTGCTCGCGTGATAGACCTTTTAATGTGACTTTTCAAAATTCCTTTCTTAGTCCACCCCTACACTATATAAGGATCCTACCCTCCAAATTTCATACCTCTAGAACTTATAGTTTAGGCTGTGCGTTGATTATCAGTCAGCTTTAAAAGAGATTTATATATTTAGATTATATTATATTGTTAGGAATCAGAAGCGGTTCCAAATAAAAAAAAAACATAAGAAGTAGTATTTGAGGTAAAAACACATGACTTTAACAGCTGACAAAAAGCTAACTTCCATAAATCGCATTAATGCTCATAGAAATCAGGATATGGCACTAAAAAATGACGAGAAATCATCAGTTTACACAAATAACCTCACAGTTTACATTTAACTAACAAATCAGCGTTGAATAGTTAAACAATCTAACTAACTTCGTAACTGATCATCGTTACCGACCAATCAGTTAGTCTCGCACAATAATTAGCAACCCTAGAGCGCTATAAAGACATGTGCATCGGACGAAAGTCCGATCAAGACTGCCCGGTCGCGCCGCGCGCATCGCCTTATAAAGGAGTGCGTAAACAAGTGACGTCACATAATCCAGGCTTCTTCGAGGGGCTTCCAACACGGCCTCTCCTGACACTCTGGCGTCCCGACAGATTAGCAGGTTCCAGACTGGTCCATCCACGAGAAAAGAAGAAGGCTGGTCCACTTCATCGCTTGCTTCTAATAAACAGACACATGGTTTTATGAGAAAACAAAGTCAATACCTTCAGTGGTACCATCTTTGCAAGCATTCAGTAAAAGTTAGTTAGTAAACAACTCCAACACCACAAAACTATAACTAACAACTCCAGCACCACAAAAACTGTAACCGAATACTCAAATATATTCAGCTACAACATTATGTAAAGTCAAAACATTACATGCCAAAAATAATAAACACTGTGTACGCACTTACACAGCGACTGGTCGGTTTGCAAAGCCGACCAGCTTCCATGGCCATACACCATTCCAATGGCCTTGGTGCCAATGCCTCAAGGGCCAAACCAATACCTCAAGGGCCACACGGGTATAACAACCCTCAAAGAAAGCGGAGTACGACTCTTCAGTCCACTCGGCCTTCCACCAAAAGTGCGCGACGTATCAGGACGCGCAGCACACGCACGTCAGGGTGCAGCAAAAGCGCCAAACAGGAGCGCATGACAGCAACGCACGGCCGTAGCCGCGCCACAGCAACGCACAGCCAGAGCTGCGCTGCACCAGCACGCATCAGGAGCGCGCGACACCAGGAGTGCTGCAGAACTTGCACCCTGTCAAAAAAACAGCGTGTATAAAAACCGTCAGAACCACGTCTCGACAGCAGCGCACAGCCAGAGCTGCGCTGCACAGGCGCCCAGCAAGAGCGCGCGACAGCAGGCCCTCGGAAGGAGCCGCGTTGCACCAGCGCCAGGACACGGAGACAGAAGCGCCCGACACAGGCGCCAGGGCACAGCACAAGCACCCAGCAGCAGCGTGCAGGCCAGACACCACTAAGAGCGCGTGACCCAGAAATGCTGCAGAACCACGCTACTCACCCAAGCGCGTACGCTTGTAGCGTGAACTTGTATCCTGTCAACAACAAAAGCACGTATAAAAACCATCAGTGCCTCGTCTAAGAATTTGGACACGTTCGGCTTACCTGACCAATGCTGATTATACCCACTCATAAGCATGCTTATTCGTAAGCATGTGACCTCCTTCATTTTTTCAAACGAGATATGTAATCTGATGGCCTATACGCAGCCAATCCCGTAACTGTTTGCAGAAGGAAGACGTAGGGTATGTAAGGGCCCAGTTAGGACCTTACATTAAAGTTAGTTTAAACTGTTATTTAAGTAAAAGTAAGTAGACACATTTCACGATTTATTTATTGTGTGAGCACGAGTGACTAGCGCGGTCACTTAGTTTGCACTGTCTCATGTACGTCATCGTACATATTATTAACCCCAAGAACAGGGAGAAATAATGCCAAAATTTAACATTAATATAAAAGTAAATTAGCTTAAAAAACATAAGTAGGTTTTAACCATATAAAGTAAAGTATCTATGTAAATTTGCTTAAAAAACATAAGTAGGTAAGAAATATAAAAAAGCTATGTAAATTTGCTTAAAAACATAACTAGGTAAAATTAAGTTAGTCAAAATTAAATTCAATGTCAGCAGCGTGTTCCTGCCGCGGCTTCGGTTGAGGCTGGGTCCTTTCACGTTGCTGTACTACTGCCTCTGATGACTCCTTGTGTGGTCGATCCAACGCAGTTGTGCTGCGAGGCTGTAGCTCGAACGTTTCTCCAGTCGTTTTAGCAGCCACTGTTGTATAGGTCATCTTTCTGTTGCATACGCCTCGCCTTTTCATGACCCATACCGCTGTTGCAATAACAGCGACTGTTAAAAGGGTGTAACAAATTGTGTACTGATGAATGTCATGACTGGATAATGTCTCCGGAAGTGCAAGTTCACTTCTTTTTTCTTGTTCCAGTTGCTTTTCTACTTGCTTTAAGTCAGCGTTTTCAGGTAGTATTTCAAGTTGCGGTGTACGTTGTTTTATTATGTCGTTGATAGACTTTTCGAGTTTCTGTGGCCTTTCTAAGTATAAGTTTACTGTCGCATCACTATGGTATAGATTGTGCGCGTATATACTTAAATCCTTGTTCTGCATCACACATCCTTGGTTCAAAGTTATGAGCCCGGATGTATTAATCTGATGAGATGATACGTCACCTTCACAGACAGCTCGTAGTAGGCACGAATCACAACACACCGCTAGCCATGTATTCGTAGAATGTAATTCGATCCATGCGGCTTCACATTCTGTTATCTTTGTTACACACGGCGGAGTCGTTTGGTGACTTAATACCTTGGCCTCACAAGGTGCATCTATGCTGTCGATATTTCTAATTGGCAAGTTTAAGCTGCACACGAAGTTGTCGGTGCTTCGTTGAATGCATCCTTTCATTTTCTCTTCATTCAAACCGATGTAAGTATTTTTCCTCAAATTGACAGCGATGTATTTAGATGATACAGAGACATACCTCGTGATCTGGGTTCGTTCTCGTCTCGTTATCAAAGGCAAAGGTATAACTCGATACAGTGTGAAGTCTTCGTCGCTAGTCAATGGTATATGTATCTCGAACATAAAGTAACTGTTTGTTACTCGAGCTTTTACATAGAGTAATTTGTACACATCTTTTATCTCTTCTTGAATATTTTCTACGGGAAAACTTAAAGTTTTTGGCAGTTTTCCAGCTATCTCATTTAGTTGTTTAATTAGGTTCACCGGAGTGAGAAGGTGCACATCTATGCGGCCTTTGTAGACATCCACAAGTGCGTTGAATAACGTCTCTTGGACATTTTTCAAGTTCGATAACAGTAAGTGCGCTTGCAGTGACACCGAGCTGAAGTAGTTAGTAGCCATAACCGTTCCAATTTTTGATTCAAGTTTGGATAATTTGAATCCCGTATCATTCATATACTTGTTCATGATTTTGAATTGCTTTCGAATGTTGGTTTCATGTTTCTTCATAATTTCATTTTCAATTTCAACAATAGTAGTTTGATTCTTCACAAGTTCTAATAGGTATTTTTCATTATTCTGTATGGCTTGAATATCCTCTTGGTACTTCTTTGCAAAGTGTTGATCCAGGATTCCAAACAAGCTGTTTGCCACATAGCCCACCCCATCGATCAGAGAGCGTTTCTTGCGATCCGATAAATGCTTATGTGGGGCTAGTAGGATGCTGTTATAATATTTTAGTAGCTCCATCTCATGATCAAATTGTAGTATAATATTTTCACAATATCTCGGGTCCAATGATTTGCACAGAATTTTCACTTCTTCTAAGTAATTCTCAATTTCCAGTGTAGCTTGCCAGTAAGTAGTTAAGTTGTAGTAAGTTAGTAAAATCCATTCGTTATGAATAAGTTGTACCTTTCCAATCGTATCGTAGTAGATCGGGCGCTCGTGTCCAAGGTCGGTAATCTGAGCGTTCGCTGTCATACCTCCAGTGACGTCAGTAGTACCACAGGACGATCCTGTTATCAATGTGAACATCGTCATAATCGACACCAGCGTGCTTATCAGATTTTTCTTTCCAGTTCCATTGCGCTTCTGAGATGTCTTCGTATTTGCAGCGTTAATTTCATTGTTAGTTTGATTGGTTAAGTTCTCAGTAGTACCAGTAGTCTTAGTTGGAATTTCTTTATTTTCGCTTGGCAATAGTTTTGACAGTTTTATGATGGGTCTTTTAACTACACCAGTTTGGGTTTTTACAGTGGTAACCCTCACGTGACCATCTTCTCCAGGGTGTGCTTCAATCACTTTCCCCATGACCCATCTTCCCGGTGGTAGGTTGTTTTCTTTTATCAGAACGATGTCACCCTTTTCAAAGTTTTTGGTAGGTTTATTCCATTTGCATCTTGATTGTAGTTGAGTTAGATAGTCACTGGACCACAGTTTCCAGAAACGATGCAGCATGTGCTCAGTTAACTGCCATCTCTGACGTAAATCCACTGTTCGTTCATCTTCGTAGTTTGACAGAGGAAGTGTCATTGTAGGACATCCGGTCAGGAAATGCCCAGGAGTCAGATAACTGTAGAATTCTTCTGGATCCTCTGTGAGGGGACATAGGGGCCTCGAGTTCATGCAAGCTTCTATTTTAGAAAGTAGTGTCACAAACTCTTCATAGGTGAGCTTCTGGTCTCCGAGGATTCGACGCAGATGGTGTTTCATTGATCGTACAGCAGCTTCCCACAGTCCCCCTGCACTTGGCCAAGCGGGAGCATTAAAATGCCACTCCACTTCCATTTCGCCGATTATCTCAAAAAACTCGGGCGATAGTTCAGTTTTAAAAAGTTCATATTCGTTTCTGAGAATTTTTGCAGCTCCAATAAAGTTAGTGCCACAGTCAGAGTACATGTGTTTCGGTGTTCCTCGTCTTGCACACATCCTCTGGAAAGCAGCGATAAAAGTTTCCGTGCTCAGGTCTGATGCAAGCTCTATATGTACGGCCTTTGTTGCCATACAAACAAAAATGGCTATGTAGCCTTTTGAAGTCTTGATCCCTCTTCCCTTGTTCAGCTTGACATCTACATGTCCCGTGAAATCCACCCCGGTATGAGTGAAAGGGCGGGAGGGTTGTACTCGTTGTGGTGGTAGGTCAGCCATTATCTGGTGGTTGTTGGTCGGTTTGTACCGTTTGCAGCGCACACAATGATGCAGCTGATTTTTCACGGCCCTGGTGCCGCCTATTATCCAGTACCGCTGCCGTATGTAGGCAAGCGTGAGTCGCGACCCGCCGTGAAGTGTTGCAACATGAGCTTGTGCAATGATAAGCTGAGTCAATCTTCCGTTTCGAGATAATATTATGGGGTTCTTCATGCCAATCGGTAAATTTGTTTTATTTAGTCGGCCGCCAACTCGTAGAACTCCTTCATTATCTATGTAAGGATTCAGTTTGTAAATCGGGCTTTTGTTATTTACCATCTGTCCTTTAGTTAACAGTTTATATTCTTCTTCAAATTCGCATCTCTGCATAAATTTCACAATCATATTGTTCGATGCAAGTAGTTCGCTTGTTGTCAGGTAGGTAGATAATACTCTGTCGGTATGAGCGGTTTCAGGTTGCACCGCCGTTGATAAGTTACGAGCCTTTGTAATAAAGCGCATAATCCAAGCTAAGACACGTTTAGCTCGTGTCAATGAACTGTATTTGTTTATCAAATCGATAAGTAAGTTGCTATAACTTTTGCTTTGTAGGGCTGTCTCTTTTGGTTTCACATCAATGTCAGTGGTAAAAAAGCAGTTCATTTTTTCAGACTGGTAGTTGTTCGTATTTTTTCTCAATATTTCTGGGCCTTCCCACCATAAACCGAAGTTTAGCAGTTTTTTAGGGTTCACTCCTCTAGTCGCACAATCAGCAGGGTTGCTCTTCGATTCGATGTATGACCATTGTTTGGCTGGAATCACGTCCTTGATCTTCATAACTCTGTTCTCCACATATCTCTCCCATCTTGTGGTGTCTCCCTGTAGCCATGCTAGAACCACCTTGGAGTCACTCCAGGCCCACATAGTAATGTTGGTTTCATTTAGTGCATCCTTAGATTTTTTCATTAGTTGTGATAGTAGTAACGCACCGCCGAGTTCCAGGCGGGGTAGAGTAGTTTTTTGTGCGATTGGGGCAACCCTTGTTTTTGCTGTGAGTAAATTCAGTACTGGCTGCCCTTCTTCGTTCATGGTACGAGTGTAAATGACACATGAGTAGGCCTTTTCACTTGCGTCACAGAATCCAAGTAGTTCTACGTGTGGTTTAGTGCCTCCGATCCATCTTTTAAGCGTTATCGACTTGAGGTATGGTATTTCAGCTCTTAATTTCAACCAGTCTTCTTTAATTTTTGATGGTAACGGTTCGTCCCATTCAAGCTTTTGTGCCCACACTTGTTGAAATATAAGTTTTGCTGTCACCGTTACTGGAGAAAGCCACCCCAATGGATCATAGAGTTGAGCAATATCAGATAGTAGATTTCTTTTAGTGAGTAGTGTTTTGGTTTTTTCTTCCATATTCCAGTTGAACGTGAAAGTGTCTGAGTGAGGGTTCCATCCCAACCCTAAAGTTTTCATAGAATCTTCATGTTTGAAGTCAAAGCTGTTGCTAGTCGAAACTTGATCCTCACTTAGTTGCTCCAGTAGTTTCGAACAGTTAGAGGACCATTTTCTTAAGTTCATGCCGCCTCCACTAAGTAATTTGATCAGTGTGCTTTGTAGCTCTTTGGCGTCTTCTAATAAGTTACTTCCGGTAATTGCATCATCCACGTAAAACTCGCTTTGAAGTATTTTTGCGGCAGCTGGATAGAGGTGCCCATCATCTTGTGCTAGTTGTTTGAGTGTTCGCATCGCTAGCCAGGGTGCGCATTTTGTTCCGTAAGTTAATGTACATAGGGTGTAATCTTTCAAGTTTTCAGTTGGAGAGGGACGCCATATAATTTTCTGCAGGTGCTGCTGATCTTCGGATATCCATATGCAACGGTACATCTTTTCTATATCAGCAGTGAAGACGTATTTATAAGATCTCCACTTCAAAATCAGTGTTTGAATATCCCTCTGTAAGTTAGGCCCCTTTTCCATCAGAGCGTTTAAACTTTTTCCACCAGTAGTTTTGTTAGAGGCATTGAAAACTACCCTTAGTTTGGTAGTAGTTGAGCTTTCTCTTAAGACTCCGTGGTGAGGTAGGTAACATTCTAGCCTTTCACTGGTGGGTGTGGTGGGCGATGGTTTCATGTGATGTAGTTCAAGATATTCGTTTATGAAATCTTTGTATCTAGTTGATAGTTTTTCATTTTTTGCTAGTCGTTTTTCCAGCTGTAAAAATTGTGAAACCGCATTTGGCCTTGACTTTCCAAGCTCTTCTTCAAAATTTTTAATCATTGGCATTTGGACAATGTATTTTCCATCAGTGGCTCTCTTAGTAGTTTCTTGGTAGTGA
This sequence comes from Eulithis testata, assembly GCA_947507515.1. Lineage (NCBI taxonomy): Eukaryota > Metazoa > Arthropoda > Insecta > Lepidoptera > Geometridae > Eulithis > Eulithis testata. The sequence goes on from OX382197.1 coordinate 11,290,989, forward strand.
ATTTCGCACTGAGCTTCTTGGCTTAGGTCTGCAGTTCCTGGAGTTATGTCTTCACTCTCCCAGTACTTCGACAAGTCAGTGATGTCGACGATAGTAACGTGACAGTTAAAAGTTTGTAGTTTTCCACACAGAATCCAACCCAGTTGTGTTTGCTGTGCGACCGGCGAGTGTTGATCACCTCTTAGGACGCCATCCATCAAAATTTCAGCATAGACGTCTGCAGATAATAGTAAGTCAATGGAGCCGCTTACATTGTAGTCTGGGTCTCCAAGTTTCAGGTTTTGTAGGTGCGGCCAGTTAGCCTTTGTAAAAGAAGAGTTTGGCAAGTTGTTGGTGAGTTTTTTCAGTACCAGAGCTTGAGTGTTGAAAGTGTAGTCACTGTGTATTGCTTTGCAGTTGAGTTGTACTCGTCCCTTGCAGTCTCCAGACACGGAGCCCACTCCAGATACCGTAGCATTCAGTTTTTGCCTTGGTAGTCGTAGAATTTGAGCAGCATTCTCTGAAATCAGGTTAACTTGAGAGCCTTGGTCAAGTAGTCCACGGAATGTTGTGTAGGTACCATCATAGCCTTTGACCCTTATTTTAACAGTAGTTAGTAGTACTTCCGTGTTTGCCGAAGCTGAGTGATAAGATGCTTGTTGACCCGACGTTGAAGGTTTTTCAAGGCTATTCTTATCATTTTTAGTTGGCTCATTTGCCTTTTTGTTCATGTGTAGTAACGTGTGATGTCTCAAATTACATTCCTTGCAAGTCTTTGACGAGGCACAATCCGTGTTTCCGTGACTGTATAAGCAATTTTTGCAGACTTTCAATTTTGCAACAGTACTGTTGCGCAGTGCAATGTTCATTTCGATAAATTTTGCACATTGCATCAGAACATGATTCCCGTCACATAAGGGGCATTTTCCATATGCCGTGTAAAAAGACCTTGAGTAATTCTTATTGTCTTTGAATAAGGTCGGTTTCCTTGTAAAGTTTTGTGTCTCACTGTAGTTAGTTTTATAATTGTACTTGTTTGTCGGCTTATTGAAATTCGAGTTGGTATTTTGTTTCTGAGAGTTGTTTGTTTCTTTTTGTCGGCTTTTGATAGTTTCGAAGGCCATAAATTGGTTTTCTAAAAACTTCTGAAATTCAGTTAAATCGGGCAGCTCCCTGTTGTTCTGGATCTCCTTTGAATATTCGTTGAAAGTTACTATATCCAATTTTTGGGACATGTAGTGAACGATGATTGGGCCCCAGCTTGTTACATCCACTCCCATGTTAGTGAGTCCATTTAGGGTTTCAGTAATGACGTCGTGAATTTTTTTGACGTTGTATGTATTGGGGTTCTGGATGACAGGTAGCTGCTGCATCGCGTTCATAAATGATGTAAATTGAAGGCGACGGTTGTCGTACCGATTTATCAGTATTTCCCAGCAGGAGTCGTAGTTTTCGGCACTCACTGTGAGATGTTGCACTATGCGTTCCGCTTCGCCTTTGAGTTTAGTTTTTAGGTGTTGCATCTTTTGTGTTTTGGAGATAGTAGGATTTTTATGTATGGTTTCCAGAAAAAGATCTTTAAACGAAATCCAGCGGATATAGTCACCATAAAATTCTGGTATTTCAATTTTCGGAGCAGACTTTTCATAGTGCATGTTAGACCAAATCTTGTTGTTTAGTTGTTTTCTCAGATCATCGTATTTTTTCTCAGTTTCTTCGAATTTTTTAGAGTAGTTGCTCAAATCCGAACCTTGCAGGGCCTCCTCTAGTTGCCAGTGTTGCTTATCAATAGAGTCCCATTTCACTTTTAAAATTGAGAGGTGATCTTCAAGTTCCCACTTTTCAGTCATTTGCTGGATATCAATTTTTGACATCGCTCTTGTTAACGCCTTGAAATTGTATTCTTGATGGCTCATTAATTTTTTAGTTTTTTCATTTGGCTCTATTTCTGGTTGTTTATTAGTTTCTTCCAGCATCCCAGATAAGTCAAAATCAATGCTGGAATCCAGGGTCTCATCTTTTTTTTCATGTGCTATTAGTAATTCCATTATGTTGGCCTTTGTAGATTCATATAGTTCTTTGGTCTTTCCGTATACATTACTTGTGAAATAGTTATGTTGATCTTTGTCGTCAATTTTGTTGACGATGGCTTCATTTCGTTCGTGAAAAGCCACCCAGTATTCTTCCAGGGTTTCTAAACGTTTCTTCAAATACTCGACAGTTTTCCTGGAGCTGCCATCCTTTTTATAATTTGAACACAAAGTTTTAATACTCTCAAAACAACTGACTTGTTTTGTAAGTTCCTCCATTCTTTCTGCGTTGGTTTGGCTCAAGTAAAAGTAGTTGATAGGTCAGCAGTTGGTAAGTGGAAGTTTCCACGCTGATGGTTCAGGACACGAAGACCAGACAGTACCTTAATCTTCTCTTCCAAGCGTTTTTCGACGATTCACGTAGTTTACGTATTCACTTCGATAACACTCGAATGTCCTTGGCACTCTGTGCACCTGCAACTCTTAGCCACGAAATATGCGCCTTCTCAAACAACCTGGTGAGACCCGCTTGTGGGAGGCCAGGCTGCCGATTCGCTTTCGTAACTTAAAGCCACAAACACACAAAATGCTTAACTCGAAGGACCAAATGTAAGGGCCCAGTTAGGACCTTACATGAAAGTTAGTTTAAACTGTTATTTAAGTAAAAGTAAGTAGACACATTTCACGATTTATTTATTGTGTGAGCACGAGTGACTAGCGCGGTCACTTAGTTTGCACTGTCTCATGTACGTCATCGTACAGGGTACACACACTAAAAAGAAATCGATACACTTGAAAAATACAAAACCAAATAAGCACTTCAAAGAAGTTCTCAATGTCAAGGGTAACCCAGGCATACACACAATCCTTCGGTTACCTTTTACCTCGCAGAGTATGGTGAGGGTACTTGAAAGTGTCTAAAAATATTCAGCACTGATTCAGAACTAACGAGCTATAGGTATATGTAGTTAGGTAGGCCTTAAAAAGGCACTGAATAACCACAGTTCTGATGCCACTATCTGTCGAGGCATACCACATTTCTTGATAAGAAATAAAACTTGTTTTGTAGATTGTTATTTCGCAGAAAAGACAGTAACCATGACCTGGTATTTTGCAGAACAAACAAAGGTATACCTCTTGATGTTTTTCTATCTACCTGCACACATAGGTACTAGATCTAGGTTTTATCACTATAAAAACCATCTGTTTATTGCATAAGCGCTGGAGATAACCAATGCCACCACATAAAATGTAGGCACGTATATAACTATGCATCAGTTATTCCACGCATTAAAGTAACAACCATGATTCTTCGCTATGATCTTTTGACACTGATAGGGCGCAAAATAAGAGCCTGGCATTATCTACATACGTGTAACAACCGTCGGCATACATAGCCTTTTAAAACTGTTGCTATATTGATTCAGCGTGAACACAGTGGTTTCAACTCTTTTAAAATGTTAAACCAACTATAAGCCCTTCAGGCAACTAGCTATTCGGGATAAGCACGCGCTGTACTTACAGCGTCCAATTCTACAAGCCTGTTTAACCTTTTTGCACTAAGAATCGATATCACACAACCTGATCAAAGATCAGAACATAATAAATGGTTGGATCTAACCTTGTTTAACGCTCTCAACGTTCCAAATGAGGCGTTCAGTGATGTCCAACGACGACATAGCACTCTCAAAAGAGGCTCACACGTTGTGTTAGCATCGCAAGCTGGCACTGAAACTCTGGGGTCGCGAACTCTGCAACTGGCACTGGCACTGCTGAGGGCAGTGCTCGCAGGCGTGACTGCGGCATGTAGACATGATGATCGAGCTGGCAGTCACAATGCCATGCACATCTGTTGCCATCACCTCCGGACACTTCTCGCGACCTGTTTTCATTTACTCGGAATCCATTCGAGAGAAATGGATCGAGTAAACCATTTGTAAACAATATTAGTGAACAGCCAACACGTTTTACATCAATAAAACGCTATGACAACTATAAAATTGATGATTTCTCCCAACATTTTTAATGCGGGTACATAAAAATAAAATTCATTTGACCATATGGGCTTGAGAGCAATCCCACTTCTGATGTTAGGAATCAGAAGCGGTTCCAAATAAAAAAAAAACATAAGAAGTAGTATTTGAGGTAAAAACACATGACTTTAACAGCTGACAAAAAGCTAACTTCCATAAATCGCATTAATGCTCATAGAAATCAGGATATGGCACTAAAAAATGACGAGAAATCATCAGTTTACACAAATAACCTCACAGTTTACATTTAACTAACAAATCAGCGTTGAATAGTTAAACAATCTAACTAACTTCGTAACTGATCATCGTTACCGACCAATCAGTTAGTCTCGCACAATAATTAGCAACCCTAGAGCGCTATAAAGACATGTGCATCGGACGAAAGTCCGATCAAGACTGCCCGGTCGCGCCGCGCGCATCGCCTTATAAAGGAGTGCGTAAACAAGTGACGTCACATAATCCAGGCTTCTTCGAGGGGCTTCCAACAATATACTATAGGATACCACAACATGCATTATAGTATATAATTAGGGAAACACCTAGATTTAAGACCTTTGATTATGATTCTTGTATTTAAAGTGTTATCTCTTATTAATAAAATAAAATAAAAAAATACTTTTAAATATTCTGCAGAGGGAACTTAATGCTGGATTCTCAATAATAATCAGGAAATGTGCTTATACGGCAATAAGCGATTCTTGCAGGAATAATCGCTAGTATAAAAGCTTACCCGCATTAGAAAATACGCTTATTTGTACGTACCCTTATCTGCATACATCACATCCTCCACTCTGCCGATGGGCGGAGTCGTAAGCGAGCTCGACCTTCTAATATTTTTATTATATTAGCTAGCAAGCTAGACAATATAAGAAGCAATTTGCATAAAATGTCGTTCACAGCCGAATCGAAGAAGAAACGGTGCAGCGTCAAAAAGAAGAGAGAAAGAAGCAGAACGGAATGAACAAAAAGAACAACAACGAACCGCAGCCTGAGATGCGGCTACACGAACTACGGGCCGAGAAGTACAACGGATTGGTCAGGTATAGCACTATCTCTCATACATATTAGGTTATTTAAAAATATTTATAAAACTTCTTAAATTCTTTATTGCACACAGAAAAATATGAACCAACAAGTTAAAAATAAAGATATGTTCTGTAGGTGTATTTTGTGTGTTACCTTAGAAGCAAATAAATGCCTGTCTATGTCTATTGTCTATGTACAAAGGCGAGCTTAACCCTAATAAGAGTTCTCTTCCAGCAAACCTTTGAGGCATAGGAGAGGATAGGATAGGAGAGGAACCTTCCCAAAATGTCTTACAGAACTAAAAAGCATATTATTATGTACTTGCTTGTAGCTTCGTTCTATAAGAAGGAATAAAAATTGTACAAGTAGTGCGAAGTGCGCTAGCCTGGTACAGTCACGCTCTACAATGTGTTTAGTTTTGTAATTTGTTTTCGTTCCAGACTTCTGAAGCCCGGTTGTCGAACGATTGTGCTTTTAGTCGATATGCAGAGTCGTGTGGTGCTGTTGTCTAAATTCCACAAAGTTGTATGGCCCTACCGCAAGTAAGTCGTATAGCATAGATAAATGTCTATGGACGTCCATATGGTCGTAGTATGTTTCCGTGCCAAATGAAAATGTATTGAATTAATTAGGTCTCTTAAGGTTGAACAAGTCGCACACCTTTCAATACAAACGTGGAAGGGTAACCACTCCACTGTTTGACGTTGACCAACCAAAACTAAGGATTATATCAATTTACCTCGTCATAATCTATGTCTGTATACACCCCAAACCGTAAAAAAAGTATTCATTTAAATAATACAAGCTTCTAAACTTTCGTATTTTTAGCTTGTATTTTTAAAAATAGATTATGTTTAATTTTAATAAAAGTTGTTGACTCGCAATATAATAATATCCATCTGCACAAAGCTGACTGACCACTTCAAATAACGTGTCTAATCTTTCCATCCAGGAACAAAACACTCCTCTTCGCATACTTGATGGTAGAGCGCAACATCACATGGTTCCGTCGTGTGCTAGAACTTTCTCTAGGAGGAGGCGAGTTGAGGCTCAACGCGCGGAACTGTGTCGGCACTGTCCTGGCATTGAACCCGCACCGCAAGTACTTCTGCATTTACCACGCGAAGCATCCGGAATGTACCAAGCCGCATAAGGTAACTGAAGATACCAACCACCAGAAACTAAGTCTTGGGCAAAAACCAATGCACGCCTTTTCAGCTTCTTTCTCTTCTATGCAGATTCCAGTGTTTTTCTACAAAATACATCTTAAACATGCAGCCATTTTGTCTCATTATAATAGGTTTTTAGTTGAGATCTAGTGTTCTTTCAGTGCAGAGTAACCTGAACCCCGAGTCTGTGCATTTCTATGAAATGTTATGTTTTAAGTGTGATTGTTACTTGTCTTTAACTTAATTATTTGTTTTGACTTTCGACTCGAGTATAGCACACGCAAACGCATTCGCAAAGCGAGATATTTTGTTGGGAATTGCACAATTCCCAAATCTCCCGCTAGAGGCGCTTATCCGGTTTTCATACAAAAAGTTTCGCTTTGCGAATGCGTTTGCGTGTGCTATACTAGAGTCGAAAGTCAAAACAAATGCACAGACTCGGGGTTCTGTACCCCTGTACCGATTTCAGCGATACATCATCACGCATAACTGATCAACATCACGTTGGCATGCGATTATTTCGTCACCTTTTCTAATAAACCGAATGAAGTTTATATCCTAGTTTTCCGAGTACCGTGTGATGCTGTTTTTCCGGGATAAAAAAAATAGTGCGTCGAGTCCCGCCGCGCGGAAAAAGTTATACTTCGAGTGCCATTTGCGTTTTGTGGGGTCTCCGTATGTGATCACTCTCGCTCTGTCTCTTTCTATTCCTCCTTCGTTTAACGTTTAATTTTAACGTTGTCAGTTGGAAGACTTGGAAGTCGCATTAGAAGTATTACTTCGGAATCGAGTTTAGTCATTTTTTGAAACAACATAAAGCACTTTTATTTTAATAGTTTCTCTTGTGTTATTGTGAGTATTTTTGTTTAATTTTGGTGGAATTTTAACCAATAATACGTAGGTAGTAACATGAAGTGTGAGCCATTGGAATAAATGTGTGTAAAGTGGTTTCTCTGAATGTGTAAATTTGTTTCAGGTTTTGAAGAGAAAATCCACCATTTTCTCTTCAAAACAAACGACAGCCGACTTGACGAATGACTTGACTTACTTACACTAATACAAATTCATCACTTGACACCGGCAAAATTTTCTGTCGAAATGACGGACACAGGCTATAAAGGGTAAAGAAGAAGAAGAAAGTATAAGTAAAAAAACGCATGTGTATGTTTGTTGCAGCGCATGTCTCGTATGACGCGGTCGCTGGGCGCTGACGGCGCAGACCCAGAGGCCGGCGCCTTCATCGGCTTCCACACGGAGCCCGACTCCGAGCAGGACGAGGGCCTAGACCCACCCACCCTACTGCAAGGTATCTTCTATAGTACATTGTTCACCGAGAGGAGAAAGTGACCGATTACCGTCGAGGGTGTCGTTTGACACCTGAGATCGGGAATCGCACTTTCTCTCGAGTGATACATAGTGCTTTATACTACACCTACGAGGAAAATAAAAAACTAAAACTGAATGCTCAAACAACACACAAATTGAAAATGGCGCCATTGGCGTCTGCAATTTTCACATGTTCTTTTTTCAAATTGTTTATCCTGCCGCCGCAGGGTCGCACTGCCAGCCCGACACCATCCAACACACAGCTAGTGGCCAGTGTCATTTTGCGAACTTGGAGATAAAAACTCACTGTAAAAACTTTTTGGCTTTTGATATTTAGGTTAGCGGCGCATAGTCTTACCTAAAATTAAAAAAGAAAAACCACGTAAGAAATTGATTTTCATACACTTTTCTCTCCCGCTCAGATGCGTTTTCTCCCCGCATATTTGTTCGATATGCAATGACGTACTTTCTACCGTAAATTTGATAAAGTATCAAGGTACTTTCCAAGCAGGTGTAGTATAAAATATATTCTACTCTTTTGAAGCTCACTTGGAATCAACGCACAGCCTAAACTATAAGTCCTAGAGGTATTACATTTGTAGGGTAGTATCCTTATATAGTGTAGGGGTGCACTAAGAAAGGAATTTTGAAAAGTCACACTCTATAGGGTCTAGAGCGCGAGCAACGCCGCGGGCGACGGCTAGTACTGTTGTAATATTCAGCTCAGTACTATTATTCTAATTATTTTTAACTAGGTGCCGCCCGCGACTTCGTTCGCGTCCCGTTGGATCCCGTTGATTTTTCGGGATAAAAAGTAGCCCATGTGTTAATCCAGGTCATGGACAATATATATTCCAAGTTTCATTCAAATCAGATCAGTACTTTTTGAGCCAATTCGTTACAAACATACTTACATACAAATCTTTCCTCTTTAAAAAAAAACTTTCTTTTCTTTTTTTTATTAGTATAGATATAGACTAGTATAGATAAAAATACCCATTCATAATTAGGTATTAAAGTGTGCTTATGACTACTCAGCGTATTCTTATGTCGCTGAGTTTAAAATGTGACAATTTTGTCATCTCAACTTTCAATATTTTGATCGTACAGAAAATCTCCTAGACGGTCTCGAGAACTGGCTGGATCGTCTTTTCGAGGGCAGCACCCACCGGTACTACATCAACTATTGGCCCGACATCACTACAAAGTGAACACAATATTCCAGTTTTACTATCACGACCTCGTTAGTTTCACACTCGTATCCTCAAAACAAACTCAAGCGTATCTCAAGCATAGATTTGAGTCGAGTTTCTTATCGATTTATAAAAAACCTATGCTTCAATCTCGATTTACGCATTAGTATATTGTTATAGTAGGTGCCAAATAACACCGCAATACAGGTCATTCACCCACCTTCAAAACGATGTCGCAAAATTCAATTTATGAATGGTTAACAAACAGTACTGCGAGATTCGAGCGATTACCGTCTTAGCGACAGGTTTGTATGGAAAGCGACAGAATTAGCCATTCATAAATTGAATTTTGCGATATCGTTTTGAAGGTGGGTGAATGACCTGTATTGCGGTGTTAGTTGGCACCTTCTATAGCATACGAGCCGATGTGTATCTAATGTTTCGCTCTTTCACAATATTTCTGTGTACGTTCATTTTGTTTTTCATACGATCACGTTCGCGTTCATGCATATAAACGATCATATTTTTTTTAAAGTACAATATTTCTGTATGTGCACTGTGCGTTCATAAATGTTTTGTACAATGTTGTTGTTGAATACTTTCGAAATATTTATTGACGATTACATTTCTGAAGTATTTGTTCCAGTGGAATCTTGGATCTGTTTGTGTAACATGTTTACATTAATCAATGCAGCTACGTTAGATTATTTTCAATTATGTTTTTGGACAAAGAGAGTTAGCTATCCTGATAATTTTCGGCTGAATGCGTATTAGATTTTACGTATTGTGTGTACTTTGTCATCTAAAATGGTTGTTTATTTTTATTTCTTGTTTATCAACTTTAATCTTTTATATTCTTTTGGAGTATGTTACAAATGAAGTTGGTTCTTAAAATCTGAGATTCTGAGCTACAAGCATGAGCTTGCTCTGAACGTCGCATTTTACTTCGGGCCATTCTCAATATTCAATCTATCTCTGGTCTGCCATACTAAAGGTATACTATAATAGCAACACAGCTTATTTCGTTAATAATGTATATGGCTTTGATGCAGATCGCTATGCAACCTTCACCGTGATTTGAATATTGGGTTCGGCTGTTAGTTCTCTTCGGCTCAGTTTAAGACTAGAAGTTACGGAGTTATATTATTATAGGTTTGATTTGAAATTATTTGACTAAATTGTTGTGTTTAATAAGCTAAGTGGTTAGATAAAACGTTTTTGACACGTCGAGAAATCGTCTCCTTTATAAAAGTAGAATAACATGGGAGTTTAGTGCCTGCGATAAGAGGGTGTAAGAGCTAATTCCCTGTTTAGATTTAGTCTAGTGTTAATATAAAAAGTCCAGTGTTCACCAAAACATTGAACAGGTGAGAACTTTTTACTGACAGATCATTAAAATATCTGGCCAAACTCAACCAGTGGTTATGGATAACGATCTAGCTGTACTGTTTTTATGTTATAGAAGATATAACTGATTTAATAAAAGGACAATACAAGTTTATGACTCAAAAGGTGCGGACATTGACCGAATTATTTATTTATTATTGTGACAAGTTGAACAAAAGCTATGAGATATTTAAGTTGATTTTGACGATCGATTAATGTGTTGGTGAACAACAGGCTTGTTGGGACAGTTTTGATTATTGATTAGTAAGTATGCAATTTAAAAGCTAGAATCGGGAACAACCGTGCTATAATGTAAATTATTATGTGTATGCGGCCACTCAATGATATTTGTCTGACTTTGATTTCATAAAATGTACTAAACATTATACGAAACAAAAGTTCGCTTGGACAAAGATCTTTGACCAGTCGCATACCACCAATTAGTTGATAGGCGTTTGATAGTGACGTACTAAAATCGACGTTATTATCTTTGTAGCTGGGTTCTAAATTAAACTGACAGGTAATAAACTTCCTAATTTAGTGATTTTTGTCTCAAATTTATGATAAAAAATCAGTGTTAATTTAAAACTTAAATTTGGATCTTCCTTTAGTATCTCGGCGTTGTTACGAATATTTTTGAGCTGAATTATGAACCCAAATTAAGAATAAAAAATATAGTGGTCTTATTGTAAGAATTTATAACGAATATTCACACTTTTATATAAATAAATTAGCTGTAAATTAGCCAGTTTGTCCTCACTATCACAATAATTAGATGTAACTGCGACATTATTATGTCAGCGCACCTAGAACTGTAAGAGATATGTAAACCTTTGAACATTTCTGACTAATTTATAGAGAAAAAAAATATGCACAATATACTTAATAAATAAACCAACAGGTAAGTATAATATTCTTGGAGTGGTATGGCTTAGCGCGGTATCTCTGACACAACATCAGATTACTTATTTGAAATAGAGGCTAATGTGAAATTCATTTAATGCATTTCATATCAGTGTACCTACCTAGTACCGACCAATTTGTACTGTTTGTTAAACAAAATCTGTGTAGAATCGACCCTAGAAAACTATAAGGCCACAGTACAATGAAACCTATTGTTTCAAAATAAAGAATATCATAAACCCTCCTTTTTGCTTCGCCGTAGTCAGGCAAAAAACATGGTATTCAGTAACTAAGGGAATCTCTAGGGACCGGACAAATTGTATAAAAGTAACTAAGCCATTTCATCTCTGCTTGACTTGATAAAACTTGTATATGCAGTAAGAGGCGCTGGATGTTAAGTTATGTTGCCGGTTAAGCTTAATGTTAGAAGTGTATCAGTTTGATGGTCAAATATAGTTGTATTGTAAGAAATGAACTAGTCAAAATATAATACCAAAAAGTAATTACTATTAGCTAAATATTGTAGCCATTATTGTAGATAGAATGATGTTTTTTTTATTGAACTAACTCATGGCATTTTATCGATATGCGGAATCACTGCCATCATTTTGCTAGCCGATTTGTATGCACATAATAATTAATTCTTGCCAAACTATTTTATCCTTCATTAATTTAATGTTTCAAATGCATTTTGAATCATGTTTATTATACGTATATTCTATCTTGAAAAGACAAATAACTATTTGCACCTACTTTCTAAAATACTTTGTGATTGTTATTATTTATTGATTTATCTGGTTAGATGAATATTTTAATTATAAAAATATTGTGCTCAAAGTTCTTTGAAGCCTCCTGTTCTGTTGGACTGCATGATATTTTATTTTATTTTAATATTCCTCAATCTAATATCATGGGGTCTATATTTTGTTGCCTTAGTTTCAAAAATTGTATCGCCAAATTAAGGTGACTGTGTTATGGGTTGTTGTTCAGCTTTATGTCTGTTCATTGTTAACATTTATTTGTATGTATTAAAAGTATAAATTTTTATTGTTAAGATTTACTAAATCTATCCTGTATCTTAATTCCAGTATCGATTTGTACAATAAATTATTATTAAATAATGTTATTTTCACTTTGTTTTATTTGCAGTACCTACTGTAAGTCACATAATAATGTATGTATGTAATTATGTATTTTCATAATAGTTGATTCAAAAGTTTTGGATATTATAATAAACAAACAGTGTTTATTACATAATAATTAAATAATTATTTGTACAACAAAATTACAATTACTAAACAAGTGTCTACTGGACTTGCTGTAAGACAATATGTGCTGGAATTGTGATTGTCCTGCCGTGATTTTCAATACTTGAAGTCCTTATCTGCAACAGAAGGAAATATATCATTAGAACTCAAATATCAATTGAACCAAGCTCAAGGTTAGGTAAGTATTTAAAAAACATCTACCTATACCTAATAGAATTCCTATAAGATAAATTGAATTATATTTTAACTACATAGGAACTTTATACTAAGGACTAGGCGAACCTACATAATAGACGCAGGAGGAAAGCACTAGTTTATTGATGTCTTTTGGTTAACTAGAAAATAGTAAACAAAATAACCTTTCATAGTAGACCCTAATTGCTCTAAACAGCACTCTTCTTCTTTGGGTTTAGTTCATACTCGCAGTTAGCATACGCTAGACCTATGCCCATACCCATGCCGGCTATAATGGGCCATCTCCGTCGGCCGAGGAATAAAACCGAGGACAGTGTACCAAGGAGTAGACCACCACCTGGAATACATTAACATTTGTTGTTTGGAGATGATACAGCAACTTCTGCTAGAAACTAGTTTATTCCGAGCTGGGTTTCTGATACCTGAAGCCTTTGTAACATGGTCATACAAAGACTGCAGAAAGCCGGTAGGTATATGCAGGAGGCCCAAAATAGTTTTTTCTGGAAATGTATGAGGGAGGCCTATGCCCAGCAGTGGACTAAAACAAACTGTTAGTTAGGACGATGATTGTTCTGTTATTTCTATCGAGTATGTATACATTATTGTAGGTATAGGTAGGCACCTGTTTTCACGATTCCATCAGTAAGACACATGTCCAATTTCGTCGAATACTCATCCTCATTCTTACCCTTAGCCATCTCTAGGGCTTCTTGATTGGGTTGAATGTATCAGTAACTTGTCACGGTTATCCACAAGAAAGCTGCAATAAAGTTTGCTTTTGCTTGCAACGATTATAGATAAAATACACACTTTTACATAATTCGACTTAACCAATACGGCAGAAGAGAAAAATGAGAAGAAAATAGAAAAGAAAACTAATCTGCCTTCCGTCGTTTCAAATTAATGTCAATGTCAATTCCTATACTACTTTCCTCCATGAACCTAGGAATCTATGGACCAGGCATTATACATCTCTATGAACAGTTCTCCCTGCGGCCGGTCGCCATGTTTTAGCACAGCCAACATCAAGTACATCAGTTGTCATAGCGACTTGTTTTTTTCAGTGTTCTCAAGAAAATTTAGTGTTCTACGCGAAAATTGTGCTTGTTAGTAGTGCTAGAACTTGCAGAATACTGCATTTATTATGGGTAGGTGCAGTGTGTTAGGTTGCCGCATGAAACACCATAAAAAACATCCCATTATAACGTTGCACAGGCAAGTTACCGAATTCATTCAAAATATCTTGTTTTTCCTATTATTTTGAAAGATTTTGTTATTAGTGGGAATGTTTAAAATGATATTCTTGCTTTTCTGTAATCATTTACTGTTTTACCATTAATATTATGTGATTTTATAAGAAAATAATTCTCCCTTGTAAATAGAGTTTCGGTAGTACGGCATTTTCATTTTTATCGATATCGATAACTTAGCGACAGGTGAATATAATTAAACTCGGATTTCTTTTTTATTATTTTAGATTGCCGACATCTAAAAAAAAAGAACAGTGGCTGGATGTAATTGGGTTGGAAAACTTAAATAGATCAACGAAACATATTTTCATTTGTTCCCTGCATTTTGAAGAGACATGTCTTAACCGAACTTTAAATATTTTTCGAACTTGATTATGACTGGGATCGACGGTTTGATGAACCCTTATATTTGATTATTGTGAACATAATTATTTTACTTGTAAAAGGCATTTTTAGAACTTGATTATAACCGGAACGGCTTTTACAGTTTTTATTAAACCTGTTTGAAATGATAATTTTCGTTTTATTAGGAATGATCGTGCCAAGTAGTTCATAAATAATTATACCTGAGTAATTTCCCTTTACACTTAAGTATTATAATATTAGTAACAAGTTGACACGGACGCACTACGTACCACCATAGTTTTTTTTAAATGCAAGAACCATCTACGAACTTTTAGAAAACATAAAAAAAAAGAATTATCCAAATTGGTCCAGCCATTCTCGAGCTATTGAGTGAAAACGAAATAGGATTCATTTTGATATATTATATAGAAAAATAATAGAAGATAGATTAATAAAGAATAAGTAGGTATAGTCCGACAAACCAGAAAAAATCTGTAGTAGCAGTTATTTATTTATTATTTCCATTGATAATTATGAATGCGTGGTATGCTGATCAGTAATAGTGATACTCTACTAAGGCTCCTACACATATGCCCCGGCACAAGCCGCAAAAACTGGCAGTCCGCATGAAACTCAATCAATAAGCTAAGTAACCTTGAGCCGCACGCGGCAACCTAAGCCGGCGGCACTGTGTGTGTGTACTACTCGTAGAAGCCTTTATGAAGAAATCTAAAAGAAACTCATATGCGAATTTTTTAAATTCTGTAAACACCGTGCAATTCAACTATCGATATCGATAATAGTGCGCGCAGCTCTACGGCAAGCCTCCATCTTTGTGCCAGACTCAGATTAGGTATGCACGTTTTTTTCGTAGGTATGTCATCTCTATTCTTTTTTCCCTTACTCTATGCTTTCCTCCCACTTCCAAATCGTACCTATCCTATTACCTACCTACTCAATGTTCCAAATCCAGACACGACTGTGTCTGAATATTCTGAATATTATCCTATTTCTATGCCTTTAAGAACATCTAGGAAGAATAATACTAAAACTATTTGCGTACACACACATGCATAACATTGATGTTTCTCTATCTAGTTTCTACTACCGCGTGCACACTACGCCCATGCCGCTGCCGGCATGTATGCCGCTTAGTGAGAGTAAAGGCGAAGTTGCTGTGGCAATAAGTCCGCGGCATTGATGCCGCCATACATTCCGGCAGCGGCATATGCCTCGTATTATACCGCGTGCACACTATGCCCATGCCGCTGCCAGCATGTATGCCGCTTAGTGAGAATAAAGGCGATGTTGCTGTGGCAATAAGTCCGTGGCATTGATGCCGCCATACAGTCCGGCAGCGGCATGGCATAGTGTGCACGCGGTATTAGGTATTTTATAGGTAACTAAAAAAACAGCTGAGATTGACAGAAGCGTTGTTAATTGGCCAATAGCTGTTTCTATGACCACCAATCATTGAGGATGTATTTCTACGCCACCAATCATGAATAACGAAATTCTTTGTCCAGCCAGTCATGCCCCGAGACGAGAGGAGAGGAGAGACTAGACTAGTTAGTATTGTTCTGTGTTTTTGTGAAAGCAAAGCAAGGCAAGTGGATTTTAGTATGGCGCTAAATATATTTTATACAAAAAATATTTCTCAGCTTCGCCAATGTATCGTAAAACCTAATAAAATATATACTATCCTGCTTCCACGACAAACAAGTACCACTCCGGACACCAAATCAGCTCAGCCTCCAAATCCTAAGACGATTTCTACAGACATGGTGGGACCACCAGACCCTGTATCAAATTTAAGAAGAATTGTGTTTAGAGAACCCTCAAACGAAACTAAATTAGAGAAAAGGTTCAGGGAATTGAGATCGGAGGTTCAAGAATGGAACCAAAAGTTTTGGACTCAGCATAACTCGAGGTTTTTTCAGGTAGGTACCTGCCTACTTTTTTGTTTACTTACACATACCTAATCAAAACAAAGAATCCCTATTATATTTTGATCTAAATAATAGGCCTTTACATCTATTGAAGATGATTTATACAGCGTCAGGAGGCAACCTATGCCTACACTTAACGGGACACTAGTATTTTTTATCTATGTGTCTGATAAAATACAAATAGGTAGTAGGTAGGTACACATTTTTATTAGCACTTTTAATATTACCTTCCTACCTACTTTATTCTGACTTATTAGTAGTTCTTGTCTATCTCCAACAGATGACCTGAGTGCTAAAAAGCTATCTATTCTGTTTATTTAAACAACTGATAATTTTTGTTTTAGGAACGTGAAGAATATTTAAAAAAACATGTACCAGAAGGCAAACAAAACTTAACCGCTGATGAAATGAGTGTTTTTTACAAGGCATTTCTTGATAAAAATTGGAAGTCACACATAAGTTACAATATTGAGTGGTATAAAAAGAATGTTACTCTGTTAGGGCTAGCATTGCAAGTCAAATTTAGGAGATTATTGAAATTAAAAAATTGACTTGCTTACATAATATTAAATTAGTCATTATTTCATTAATAATTTTTATACAACTTATGAATTTCCTACCTTGATCTAAGCTATATTTTTGGTAACCCTATGTGCTTAGCAGTGCCTTCCAAGTAGTGTTTGGAACTTTTATTAGTATATATATGTACCTAGTACCTTCTCCATTACTATAATAGAGCTGTGTTGGCTGGGGTGAGGTTACCAGGGGGACAATACACCCCAATGCAAGATGTCCGTCCATGTAGATCTTATCCTCTTGAATTAAGTACATTTATGGCTAGTCAAAAGAGTGTTCTATAATGTCAAAGAATTTTTTTAAATGAAGTATAATTATTTTTAAATAATTTTTATTCTTATTGTAATTGCTAATTGTTTTATAATGACTATTTTAGTACAAACTTACATAGTCAATGTGTAAGGAGTATATACTCCTTGGCCTATGAGAACTTTGGAACTTAATTTCATAACACTTCATAGAAAAAAAAAACTCTTATAAACATTTTAGATGTCAAATGCCAGACAATTTGCTCATTTTTCAATTAGTATTTTTAATGGCCTGCTCTAAATTTGTGGTATGTACGGATGATAATGGTATATAGATAACAGCCAATGAGTGGTCTAGTTTCAAGTAAAAGATATTTATAGAGGCATGTATATAGCATTTAAATGGCTCGTCAGTTTGGCTCTCGTGATGTGGCTGGCAATGTGCTTCACCAACATGTTTCTAAAAGAAAGCAAGAAACTAAAAGGCCCAGGTCGGTAACCTTTCAATTTTTCATTTCTTAATAAATAGCTTCGAAGATATGGAATTAATAATGAGATTGGTTTATGATTTTTTAAAGGCTTCTATTTCACACGATTTGGATTGTATTCCAAAAACATTTCTGAACCAAGAGACAGTATACCTTGTATACCGGCTGCTAAAGGAAATATCCATTATTACTCATACAACAAAGAACAGAGCATGGCTGCCTTGCACCTGATGATGTTTGTGGCTGGGGCCCTGGCAGTATCAGTCATAAATAAAAAACAAGAAATAATTAGATTTACAAAAAGAAAATTTGCAAAAATAAATTTTCGGCATCATTGTACGAAATGTATAGAAAATTTGAATTATCCCGCTACGAAATGTAGTGTTGCCATCGCAAAATATTTGCCATTTATTTGGGAGAAAGTTAAAACATATGGAAGGACTTTATTAGATTACATTAGCCTAAATGCTCTCAAAACCAGCCAATCCCTGAAACAACGCAAATTATATACTATAATGCTAAACAAATTAAAAGAAATTGGCGAGGAAAGAAAGAATCTTGGCCAACTTCTCGTAACTGCAATTCAAGAAAATAAAAATATTCGCATGCAATATCAGTTGGAGGCTATGGCAAAAACCAGACTTGCACAGCATATTGAAAATACAAATAAGCAAATAAAAGAAAACCGATGCAGATACGTGAGTTTTCAACATTTATATTTGGTTACACATCAAGAAAATATATTCCTTAGAGCACGAATTAAGAAACTCACAAAAGAAAAGGAGGACGTTGAAAAGAATCTTATGGGACTGATCAATGAAGTTTACAAATCTAAAAATAGCGAACTTAAAACATACTGTAGTCGCTACATTGTAAAAACGAAGGACAATTTATTAAATTCTGACGTGAGTGCTGAGATTCAAAAGTTTTTAAGAAAATCACGCAATAATACACCTGGATGTTTCTCTTATTGTAATCCGGAGAAGTCAAGAGTAGAAATTACCAGTGCTAAAAGTTGGCCACTGTGTGGAGGTACTCGTATCTCTGAAATATTACAAGATGATAGTATAGTGCCACTTATTTCTGATTCACCGAAGCTCAAAGGACTTCCAGGAGAATACGTTTGGACCGTGAAAGATAAAGACGGTATAATAGAAAAATTATATGAATATGATTACGATTCGGAGTTTGATAGTGGTGACACTATTAGAAAAATCCGACAGTACTCAGTTTATTATGATAAGGACTGCTTGCTAGATTTTACAAAGTACGTACCTACTCCTACATGTCTTTGTACTATTATAGGTACTTATCTACATTTTAAAATGATGGAAATCGTTCTTAATTTGTATTTTGTTTCAGCTCAATAACAGAACGTGAAGTAAATTTAGAAAATTCCGATGTGCGTCGTCAATATTTGGATGTTGAACCACCTTCAGATAATCGGAGGATTGTGTCGGGTTCAGAAGCATTTAAAAAGTTTTTACAAAACAACAATAGTATAATAGTACCTCTTCCAAGTACTTCCACTCATCAGTAAAGCAGTGGATTTCATAGTGTTTTAATTTTTTATTATTTACTTTTGAGTTTAATAAAATGTTGTATGTACATTCAAAATAACTTGTTTTAACTTAGGGTAGGTACCTAGGTAAATAATAGCAACTTCAGTAGGTGTACCGCTCTTTCGGATAGACTCGATTTTGATGAAATTAAGAACTATTACATACTTCATCTCAATGTATTTAGTAGTAGGGCTACTCTTGACCACCACCATTCTCATTCTCGATTTTGTCAGAAATCGTGCCATTTTCTATTGCCAAATGATTTCTGCCAAAAAGAAATCATTTGGCAATACAAATTTTTTTCTGCATCTCTGCTTTCTGCATCCAATAATTTGGAACGGTGGTGGTCAAGAGTAGCCCTACAGGTTTGATGAATTAAATCGTAGCTACCCAATAACATCTCTATCACTAGGCCAGGAGAGGCATTTTATTCACAAAAAAATGTCAGAAAACCATAACATAACCATAGCTTACTAGGGTAAGTTTTATTTTAAATCTTCGTATTTATTTATAGTTACAGAATCGTCAATATTTTTAAGTTTGTAGAACATGTAACGTAGCAGACGAGCCTCGTATGTAACAGTTTGTTTAGCTTTTGTATTGGCATCCTCTTCTTGAAATGGGCTCTCTATAACGGTACTCACTCTACGGCCATAAGTCTCGCATCCTTCCAGAAACTGAAGACAATCCTTTATTGTGTTATCTTTGACAACGATTAAATGTTTCGCTAAATTTTCCAGGAAGGATAGGAAGCATCTTTTAGCGTAGAACCACGTGTCAGTTCCGAGGCGCTTATTAAAGGGCTCCAGGGATTTGATTACACGAGAAATTCCAAACTCGTAGTTCCCTTTTGCACAATATAAAGTCCCAATTACTAAATTCACTATGCACAAGTGGTAGAACTTCTTCTGAGGGTCTTCGAAAAT
The DNA here is from genome assembly GCA_947507515.1 of Eulithis testata. Classification (NCBI taxonomy): domain Eukaryota; kingdom Metazoa; phylum Arthropoda; class Insecta; order Lepidoptera; family Geometridae; genus Eulithis; species Eulithis testata. Next base: position 11,310,841 of record OX382197.1, read on the forward strand.
TTGTTGCTCTTCTTCTTTTTCAATTTTGCGCATAATATCCTCAGCTTCTTCGTTTTGTGAAGTCATTATGTACGAAACACATAGGTTAGCCAAAACAACTGCGCTTACGTCTAAAATATTATCATACTGCTTCTTAACTATTGGCTCGTAAAAAGTTGCAGCTTCTTTATACTTATTCTCTTGCATGAACAATACGTGAGCTACGTTGAGACGCCAAACGTCAGATTCATTGCAGAACTCAACTGATTTGCGGAAAATTTTCTCCACTTGCCCGTAATTTTCCATTTCCCAATAAATTTTAGCTTGTGCCATAACCACTGGTATGTATCGTTCTAACGCTTCTTCGTATTCTACGACAGCTCTTTTGACTTGATCATTATCTCCTTGAGAACGGCTTTCTTGAACTACTTTTGTCAGTTTTCGCAACTGCTCAGCATGTTTTGATGCGATATCTTCATATTTTTGGAAAGCTTCCTCCGGAGAAGTCTGACTAGTTATTATCGCGTCCAAGAAATCGTACAAATACGGTGTCAAGTATTTATATGTGAACTGTGCGTTCTCCGCCAAAACATCAGCTGCTAGATCATAATATTCAAATTTGCAATACAACAATAATAAATTTGCAAATGTCTCGGGTGGGAAAGGATCTTGCTGAAGTAAAAAGTGCAGCTTTTCAAAACCATCAGTTGGTTTTATTTCAATAGAAGTGAGAGCAATATTATGTAACGTCACTGCATCTAGCTCATGTTCATGTCTTGGAGGCATATCGCTGAGTGCTTCTCTTGACGCTTCAATGTTTTTCAGTTGGTACTCGATAGCAGCCTTGAGATTAAATACCTCGGTGAGTGCAGTCTCATGAAGTGTTAATGTATTCCCAACAGATTTAACCTCGGAAGTTTCTGCTTGCATACCAACTGCTAGCTCTGGATGATCACGGATGCCTCTTTCTATGACTAAAGTGATGTGTTTTAACGCCTGAGGATATTCTTTCAATCTAAAGTAACACAGAGCTATGTTGTAATGCAAATGGGCATTAAATCCTAGAACACTGAGACTTCTTGAGAACTTCTGTAATGCTTCCTCGTATTGATTTTCCTTAAATAGTAAACATCCCAGGTTGATGTCTTTGTCTGGGTCTTCTTGTGGGTAAGAATCGACTAGGCTTTTGGCAGTTATCGTGTCCTCTTCGCCATACTTAATTGCTGACTGTAACTTTACGACTTTCTTCTCTAGTTCGGGAGCTATTATCTGCATAGTCACCTTGTAAGATTCGTCAAACATAGATGCTTCATACAGTGCCTGTGCGAAGTATAATTTATACTCGGGTATATCGGGATGCATTGCTGATAGCTGTTCATAGCAATTTGCAGCCTCAACGAAAGCCTGAGTTCTAAAGTAACAGTACCCCAGCAAGGATAAACCGGCACGATTGGGATTGAAATTTATTGCATCATTCAGTGCCTTAATTGCGTCGTCATATCTTGATTCTTTAATCTGTAAATAAAACGATGAAAATGTAGTTAAAACATTGTCGCCAAAAACTCTTAGAACTATGTGCCAGGTTCAACTATCTTAGCCTATCCTTAGTTTTGACAGTGTTCGTTTTAACATTGGTTCGAGGCATGTCTTGCAAACGAGGATCCACCTGGGTAGTTACGACGCTCGTAATCGTCTTAGCGTCAGGTTTATGTGGAAAGCGACAGAATTAGCCATTCATAGATTGAATTTTGCGACATCATGGTGAAGGTGGGTGAATGACCTGTATTGCGGTAAGCTTTATTTAAAAGGCAGATGATACTTTACCTATGTCTAAAAATTTTGTGGATAGCTTAGGTTGATAATAAGTATGTTACTTAGCTAAGTAAGTAGGTAGGTAGCTACTTTACCTATGTTTATGTTAAAAGTAAAAAGGTACCTACCTAGGTATGCTACGCTACAAACTATATATCAAATCAAATTAAATATAACTTGTAGGTAGGTAGGTATAATCTTACCATTGTATAAATTGTTTTTGTGTATTGGCCGTCTTTAATTTGCATATAATCCATTGTTTTATTTGCGAAATAAATAAGTTACAGGTATACGTACTAGACAAATTTGGCGACCATGTTTACGCTACATTATCACCATGACAACCAAACCAAAGGCGTAGGCCCGTATACCGATACAGAAATCTTTACTCTGGCATAGATTTGAGTACCTAAGAGATTTTCAGACGGATCTGTAGGGCTACTCTCAACCACCAGCACCCACAGAAAAAAGTACTCTTACTGTTCCACCGACTTTGACCGACTTTGAAAATCCGGATCCAGTTTGGAACGCGAACGGTGGTCGAGCGAGAGTAGCCCAACAATGCTTAAGCAGTAAACCAGCATACGGGCCGTAGAGTGGTAATAATAATCAGCCAAGTTCAAGTTCAAGTTCTTTATTTCATTCATATTGTGGGTACATAAGATGTGAAAAAATATAAAAGCTTCCAATATGAACCCTGATAGGGCACGACAATATTTACCGCTAGGTGGCAAGTATTTATACTATAGATACTATACTACTTTATAGGTATGTACTTATATTATTAACTAAGGCGTTTGATTGTGTGCACCCTGAAACGTTAGTCAGGAAACTAAACCACTATGGTGTGAAAGGGATTGCTCTTGAACTTCTTAATTCTTACTTAAGTAACAGAATTCAAAGAGTTGATGTTAATGGAAAACGTTCTCCGGGGTCAGTGGTAAAAATGGGTGTACCACAAGGATCAATACTAGGACCGTTCTTGTTTTTAATTTACATTAACGATCTACCACGAGTGGTTAGAAACGATCATGAGATTGTACTGTTTGCAGATGACACTTCACTTGTATTTAAAGTGAAACGACGACAAACTAATTATGACGGTGTAAATAATGCAATCTCTAAGGTTGTCAACTGGTTGAATGTAAATAATTTATTACTAAACGAAAAGAAAACTAATTGTATTTGGTTTATTCTACCAAACGTCAAACAAATAAATGCCAATGTAAAAATCGAAGAAGATAATATAGATCTCGTGGACACCACAGTATTTTTAGGCATAACTCTAGATAATAAACTTCAATGGGGCCCACACATAGATCAATTGTCGAAGAGACTTAGTTCTGCAGCATATGCAGTCAAGAAGATCCGCTTCCTTACAGATGTGGAAACCGCAAGACTAGTCTATTTCAGCTACTTTCATAGCATTATGTCGTACGGCATTTTGTTGTGGGGGAGTGCTGCAGACATAAACACCATATTTGTGTTGCAGAAGAGGGCTATTCGTGCAATTTATAACATGAGTTCCAGAGAATCACTAAGAAATAAGTATAAGGAAATAAATATAATGACAACTTATTGTATGTTCAAAAAAATATCAATCTATTCAACAAAAAAAGTGATAATCATAATGTTAACACTAGAAATAAAGACAAACTCGCTGTTCCCACCACTAGGCTCACAAAAATTAGTAAATCTTTCAAAGGGCAATGTGTACGCTTCTTTAACAAAATCCCAAGTGATGTGTCTCAGTTGTCGACTGGCAAGTTCAAAAACTTAATAAAACAGAGACTTCTTTTAAAAGCATACTATAAAATATCTGATTATTTAGAAGACAAACAAGCTTGGGACGAACTAGCTCCAACTCATCCAATAAAAAAAAAATGTAATCATACCTAATCTAATCATACAAAACGTAATGACGATTCAAAGTGATCAGTGAGATTTTATTGAATAAAAGATTTTTGACTTTGACTTTGACCAGATTTTGTTTTCTGGCAACACAATGGGATTGGGTGCCGTGGCCTCAGAAGAACGAGGCCGTGGCTGATCCATGACGTAGTGTCACTTGTTTGTCAAGTCAAACTTTACTTCAATCAAAAGAAAAAGAAGAAGAAGCAAATTGAATGAGAGATTTTTGCACAGACGAATTATATTTTTGTGATACTTCGTCTGTGGATTTTTCCCACTTTTCCTCTTTCCCCTGCCCTGGCTAGTGGCACTACAAAGTACTAACTAATAGGATTCGATCGACTTTGTTGTGGTTGCGGTTTGCTATTATAGTAAACTTGTTACTAAAACCCTACCTACATACATAGGTACTGCTTTTAGATAGTAGTTGGATAGCAGAAACTACTTAGATTAAAGTGGAGAATGGTTTCTTCTAAATAAGGTAAGTTCTCTTTGTTTTACTAAGTGTATACCTAGTGTATAGTGTAATACACAGTATACACTTAGTGTGTACTGTGTATTACACTTACCTATGTACGTCTTCTGGGTTATCTATCATCGATTATGATTTTCACGATAAGGGTAAGGTATATAGCGGTGGTAAATCGTTCAACGGCCGTCGTTACAGTTGTAAATTGTTATGGATAAGAACCTAATCATAAAACACTCGAATTGTGTCGTAACTTTACGACGAATAAATGCAATGGGCTGAAATTTGTCATGTAATTTAATCAGTTTTTTGGCAAAATTTTGTTTTTTTATAAAGTGATTTTGAATTAAATTAAATTAAACAGTTATGTATGCCGTAAGTATTATTATATCGTAAAAATCACAAAAATATCTCACAATGTGGTACGGTCCAAATCTCCAAAGGTCTTACAAGTACATGATGTTCGCGTCCAAGATGCCATCTCTTCGCATAGACCAGAGCGACTTGAAATGCAAAAATGGCTGTGACTACTTCGGCAACCCTCAGTGGCAAGGGTACTGTTCCAAATGTCACCGAGAGCAGATGCAGAAGCAAAGGCGAGCAGGTGAGTCGAACCATTGTAGAATAGAATATAAAAAAAGCTAAATTTGGCTTACAATCATAAATCATGTATGCTATGTGCCACGCTGGGTCTATTTCAGGAGCTGCTGATGAAAAAATGGTTTCAAAATAAGTGAAAAACAATCCATCCAGCCTCAAATCAAAAATCCATGAAGTATCATATCAGTAACAGCTATAATTCTCTTCTATTCTAATTTGTCAACACATTTATTAAAAACAATTGAATGTAGGCTGTTAATAGATAGACTAGACAGGCATTTATTTGCCTAAAAGGTAGCACACACACTTAAAACAATAAATGATAAATGAAAATAGATCACGAAGAAAGCATTGCCTATTAGAAAAATCAATATATAAATTGCTGTTGTAAAATAGCATGACCTTAGTAAGCTAATGATGATAATGATGACCTTAAGGCTTGTTTAATGAAAACAGCAAACAACAATAAAATCTAATCTCAGTAAAAAGCTGTCCATGTGTATAAATGAGATAAAATCTCGTCTTCAAGTAAATACTTGTACCATTACACAATGCACAAATGTTCACACACTATTGTTGCGTGAATTTCACTTTATATTCTACAACTAGCGACCCGCCCCGGCTTCGCACGGGTGCAATGCAATGATGATGATGATGTATTATACATATAAACTTTCCTCTTGAATCACTCTATCGATTAAAAAAACTGCATCAAAATCCGTTGCGTAGTTTTAAAGATCTAAGCATACATACATACAGACATTAGGACAGACACGGGAAGCGATTTTGCTTTATACTATGTAGTGAAGTAGTTCACTATTTGTTATTTCTATTCATAGAGAAATAAATAATAAAAAATAGTCAAAAATAAATAAATTATCTAAATAAAAAAATAAATAAATAAATAGAGGACAACACTCACCTTTTACTAATAGGTGACCTATAGGACTAATAAGTGACCTATAAGAAACCTTTCGGACTAATAGGTGACCTATAGGAAACCTATAAGATTGTAATAGTATAATTATTATGTATAGAAATGCAACCAAGTTCATACAAGTTTGTGGCCTCTGACTGCCCTACTATTGAGATTTCCTGGGTAGGGTATTCAATAATTCATGTATGTACAGTCACCATCATCAGTAAATCATCCTAAATGTTATTGCTCAAAAACATAACTGTCCTTTGGTTTGGAACCTCATCCAGAGGACAACATTGCTATTAGTTAAAAACTACTAACCTAGTTTAATAAGTGTTTTTATGTTACTAACCAAACTAAACCAAGTGGTCTGAATAAATAATCTAAATTAAAAAAAAATGATGATAAGACATATATAGTTTAAAATATGACTGAAAACTAGGAACATTTTCTTATTCCTATGATTATGAAGTAAAAATTATGATTAGGGCCAACTTTGTTATGGATCAAAAAAGTGATCCTACTTCTAGTACTGACTGTACAGCAATGATGCAAAACTCATACAAAGCTTTGTATTACGGTACAAGTGAATATGTTAGGTAATCTGTTCACAACAAATCACTAAATTGAACATGAAATAATATAACATAGTGTTGTGTAACTCTGATAGTAATGTTAATCTAACACGATTAATCAAATGGTTATTTGATAAACTGAACTTCACCTTCCTATAAACTTATCAGTTTGATATTATAATTTAACTAGATAGTATATTATTGAACCTTCAAGGTAGATCGTAATCTTTGTAGTTTTATAGAAAACATGATTATTATAATCAATACCAGTTTTAGAACCTGAAAATTACTTACATAATAATGATAAAAAAAATTATCAGTCAAAATCTTTTATTTAATAAAATCACAAGGTTCATTTGGGATCGTCTTATAAACCTGGTGATTTTAGGTGCCGTTTCCTGGTGACTATATAATAATATGTATGTATATATAGGCCTCTTTAGCAAGTCATTTTGGCCCTGATATTCCATAAAACCAAAATTGAATTAAATTACTAACCAACCCTACTTAAATTCTCTTCCGAGAAAAGGGACCCATATCTATAATTTTTCTGTACTAATAATAGCTTAAGAAATAAATAATTTGAATTTGAAATTACTGTCATTTGCACATGTTTTTTGTGTTTAAAAAGCCCTATGGTTGACGATACCCACAGCTCATAACGATACCTACAGACAAACTACAGGATGTGTATCTGAAAGGTACCTACTATATAGTAATTCTTAAGCCCCAAAATAGGTTTACTAAAGTTTTTCACAGTAATTTCTCGTAGACATGTCAAACGTCCTGCCCAGTGGCCCTGTGATGTAGGTACTATAAATTAATTCGAGTTGATGGTAACTCCCGCAGAGAAAGCGTCTACAGGATCCTCAACGCTCCCCAAACCGGAGAGCCGCAAGCCGGAGCGATCGCTGAAGCTGACCTCCCACTCCTCATTCTCCAAGTTTGAGGAGAAACGTCTCCGGCAGAGCGAGACGCTGAAAAAGAAACTGCAGTTTAGTGTTTTCAAGAAAAGCAACACAGGTACCTACATTTATGGTTTACTTGTTACTTGTGCAGATATCATTTTCGATATGAAACACAGCTTATACTAATTTGGGGTCCTATGGATTCAAATACTACCCATTTTGTAACATTTTTTATGTCAAAGTAAATAAATTTTCATTTTCAATTCATTGTATCTGTATTTACGAAACCAGTAGATATTGGAGTGAAATGGTGGAACTTTCTATTCATTTGTTCCTCTCACAACAAACTAAGCAGGAGATATCTTCTCAGATGAGCATGACCACGACAAGCGTCCCCCTGAATTCAAGATCCCGGCGCAAGTGAACGAGCACATGAAGAAAGATTTCCGACTGCGTTTCGTAACGCTGACGCCGGCTGTGGACCGCGACGCGAGGATATTCGTGCACTCCTTAATAATGGACGTCATGAAATGCGCGAATGTCATGTCAGTTGACGAGCTATCTGAAAGGGTTCAGAGGCAATATCAGGTACATTTTACATTATTCAGTAGTATTTACAAATCTATCTACAAACACGTTTCATCGCAGAGACAGATTTTTAAAGTTATGTTGATATCCAGCGCTTCATGAAACACATGGATACGTCGCCTCACTTCGCAAATGTAGACTCCGATATGAAGGAACGCCTGATGGACTTCGTAGAGAAACACGCCATGACGTATTTACACGAGTAAGTCTTGCTTTGTAATATTGAAGTGCAGGAATACAATTGGATCCAATTCTGAAGCTTGGGGTATACCCACAGAATACATATTATAGTATTATAAAACTTTCCACCAAAATATCTGTCAACCAACATACGATGAACCTCGTGTCAAAGGCTGCTTTTGGTTTAGGGAGGTCAAGCTGTATCTAAGAATCCGTCTTTAATTTCAATAAAATAGGTATAGCCTATGTTTCAATCCGGAAAAAGGGCTTCTGAATGGGGTAAGTTTCATTGAAATTGGTCCAGTAGTTTAGGCGTGATTCGCGAACAAACAAACAGACAAACTCGATTTTCGGAATCAGAATCGTTTATTTAGTAGATCTGCATATTTAGTTTATCCATAATTATCTTTAATTTTAGTTTTTGGCTTTTTTACAGTTTTGTAATAGTATAGAGATATGTTCTGTGACTTGGGGTACAGGGGTTTAATTGATTACACATCAAAACAAAAAGTCACTAAAAGCTATTGGGAGATCTAAACAAAACCACTTTCAATGTTATCTAAATCTAATATAGGTTTGAAACGGTTTGAATCCCGAGTTTTGTCTATCGTAAGTTCATATTTACACATTTAATAAGCATATTTATTTTAATTACCTGCTATTTCTGGTCCATTTGAAATCACTCTTGAATAATCCATCTCATTTAGTATATTTCTACATTATATTTTAATTTTTTAGGTTTAATTGTAAGTTAGTTTTTAGTTTTGCTTTTACTTCACTGTTTTAATTTTAAATTGTCCACACAACGCATGCTGTGTTTACTATATTAGAAATTACACCGAAAATTATTATATTACAAAATATGTTTTAAGTTATGTTAGTGTATATTTTAAGTTGTAAATCAAATAATAATAAAAAAAAATAAACATCAGCGATAAGGCCGCCCATTGTACATTTAATGCAACCTGTTTTGTTTATATCATAGGAATATGTTTCGGTGTTATTTATGTACAATAAAGCGTTTTCATTCATTCATTCATTCATTAAAATACTGTACCGTGATCCGAAATATAATATATATATAGTGAGATATAGCTATCGCCTTCGCTTCTTTCTACCTCTTTTCCTCCTTAACGATGCGTGTTCGCCGTCTCTCTCGCACACTCCCACCACCACAGGCACAGAAGCCCGGTAGGCCAGTGAATTTGGTTCGTCATTGACGTTGTTGTTTTCGCTTCGAAAGGACGTGCACTGGTAAGTGCTAGAATTTAGTTTGAACCTCTCTCTTTTTCAAATTTAAATTCTTGTTCCTTTTATTGAATCGAAATACTTCGATCAATTTTGTACCGTACGTATATCACATAAAATTCCACAAAAGAAAAATTTTTAGACTACCTTCGCATGTGAATAATATCGTGATATTTTTTCAATGTGATTAAATTGTGATGAATTTAGTGATAATCTTTGAATAGAGTGCGGTAAGTGTCTCTAATCGTGTTCCGAGTTCGATTATCAAGTATTTTCCTCCAAAACAAGAAAAATTAAGCTGGAAGTTTTATTTTTCTGGTAGAGGTACTACCTACCGAATAACTTTGCTAATATGTTATATTAAACGGTGTAACCGTTCGGGTTTTCTTGTTTTTTATGTGTGATGGAGTTTCTCTCGTATTTATAGGTGGCAAAAGGCTTGGACATTTTATGTTTGCCAATTTTATTTTTTAAATGGGTAGCATATCTACCCTCATTTTTTCTTACTTACGTGTTTAGTTTGTAAGCTTTATTTTTAGATTATTTTCAAAGGGTTACTTTGAAATGAGTGAGAAAGAACTCTGACTCTGAGTTACGACTGTTTCATATTGGTTATAAGAGAAAGTCTTCGGCTGAAAGTGATTTTTCAAATAGCAGGTCTGATAAGCAGTCTTCTGATTCTGCTAAACGTTCACGCTGTCACCGACGCAATAAACGTAGACATGATACGCATTCACATAAATATCATAAATTAGATAAACAGCATTTGCTGCTATTAGTTCCTCGAAGAGAACGCCGAGACTTTCTATCTTGGGCAAAGGCTACGCCTGCCCTTGACTGTCATACAGTTTTGTCAATAAGAAAATTTAAGATATTCTTGTAACAGGTGATTTCTCGAAAATTCTAGTGATGCTCTTCAGTTAGTCTGCAGCCACAGAGCTGAAGTGAGACCACATAAATAAGAAGCCGTCTGGGCTTCGGTAACTTGATGTAACTTTCTATTTGACGCTGACAAATTCACGTCTGCTTTAGAGAAAATAAGAGATTCTCGTAGTTTTTTTTTTGGCCACGCACTAAAGACCGTGTTTCTGCTACGCAGACTGGTCCTAATACTGCTCAGAATACAAGCGCTTCTAGCAGTTTCCAATATCACAATCAAACGGATCATAGTGCGAAGAAACAATATCCGGCCTTGCGGAGCGATGACCTCTAACACGCCCTTCCGGGGCAGAGGCGGATCGTACAAAGATCGCACAGAAGTACGCGTTACAGACACCTTTTTCCCTCATCCCACCGGGATAGGAAAAATATCCGGAAATATTGACTCACCGAGTCATTTTCCGTGCTGTTCAACTGTGGCATTACCATAAAAGATGGAAAGAAAGAGGTGTTCTCACTGTGCACATTATTTCAGTTTACCGTATCTCTTCTCGAATTGATCACCTCTTCATCTGCCCGATCAACACAACTTTCGGCAAGCAACTTACGAATCCACAGAGATGTCGGAGCTATGGAAAAAAAAGTCCATACATTCCAGAATGTCCTATTGCGAAACTTTTTAGTACCTACCTAAGACAGAAGAGTCCATGAGACTGATATTTGACCTGAGATCCCTAATCGCCTTGTTCTTACAAAGCCCTTCAGGTTGATCAATTTCCACAAAATCCAATCCCATCAATTAGCTAGCACAAATCGATTTTTCGCAAGCATATTTTCACATATCAATCCACAGAATGCACAGGCGTTTTCTAAGCGTATTGTATCGCCAAGAAAAATGCGAAGTAATATTAGAGATTAATTGTCTGTCCTTCGGGCTAATCTCTGCACGAAAAACATTTGCTACTGTCAGCAATTGGATGGCCAAATGCTACGTCAAACGGGATTAGGCTTGTGGTGTACGTCGACGACGTTCTAATTGCAAATACGAGTCCTATTGCACTATAAAGCATGTCGGTATTGTTTATTTATTTATTTATAGGAAAACCGACAGCACATAACATAGATTAAGATTAGGTACAAAAATGGAAACAATTGTTCTAAATATTATGCTGAATTATCTAGGGTGGATGGTAAACCTCGAAAAATCCGTGCTAACACTAAGAATAAGCACAGAATATCTGGGCATAGTATGGGCCACCCAAACCAAAATGCCGCACAGCTTAAGAATAGCATACTTACTTAAAATCTTGGAGATTCGAACCACGAATCTTGTTGACTTTCAAAGTCTGGTGGAAATAATGAATTTTGCCAGTTTTGCTGTCCATCGAGGGGAGTCAATCATCAATAAATGCTAAAACTATCATTCATTGCAATCGCATCTTAAAGCTACTGTAAAAAAGTCTCGAATTGGCGGCTCAGTCACCTAACAGGTTTCTCCCCGATACATGCGTTTTATTCCACACATTCTTGTAATAGACGCTTCAGGTACAGCCTGCGGAGCTCAGATCAGCAACATGAAACTATCGGACCATTGGATGCCTACAGTAAAAAATCTGTATTCGAACATGAAGGAAGGAACTCCTTGTAGTTCTAAAAATCCTAAAAGAGCAAGGTCCGAACCTACAATCATCCTCCATACACCTGCATTCCGACAAAAAGGTGGCAGTAGCTTACTTATGTACGCAACGAAGGAGAATCTAAATCTCAAAGTCTGCTAATCTTAGCACAATTTTTATTTTATTTTTATTTTATTTTCTGAACAGTGGATACCCACCTGATAGATCTACTAGCATACCACATTTCTGGTATCAACAACGCCTAGTGCGAGGTAATGCTGGAGCGGCAGCATTACCTCGCACTAGGAGACACGCCTAATGCGCGTAATGCTCAGGTACTGCACCCTAGACTACACGGACAAAAGAGCGGAATTCCACGATTCCCTAGCACAAAAAGTGGGGTTATCCGTTAGCATGGGTCATTCCCCCTCCGTTCCTGATTCCAAAAGTCCTTCAACGTATACATCAAGGTCGAGGTGTGTACCTACCTAATTATAGTACCTACTAAGGTGGAGAAAAAGTTCTTTTTTGGCGCTCAGATTTACGGAGCCGGGCAACAGCAGCACCCTGGATGGACCATTTGAGATCTTCACCGTGTCTTAGTGGACATCTTAATGAGCAACTCCTAAAAATGTGCAGTAAATGGAATTGGAAGTGTGAACATAATGCAGCGGGAGCGGACACCTGAAGGATTGGACTGGACACCAGGACAAATAACTCTTCTTTTTAACAGCTAGCGCCCTTCGATGATTTCGAACGTACAAGCCCAACTGAGCTACAAAATAATTTTACTAGCAGTAAACCTACTGGTCAGTACGTTATTTAGCAGATTTATTTTACAGAGAAAAACTTTCTTATAACACAATTCTTGTTCATAAGTCTGTAGTTTCGACACCCTGAGGTTACCGAGCGCCTCGGTATATCATCCTTTTGTAAAACGAATTTTGAAGTCAATAGCACTGATAAACTCCGACTAAACCCTCTTTAGGGAGTGTTGATCTCGTTATACATACACAGTTGATGTAAAAATTGACTGTGATAGTGACAGCTTCTACCATATTTCTAAGCATACGGCTGTATTTTACGTTTATTATCTGGAAGTTTCAATAGTATGTAGTACAGAGTATATTATTATGCTCAACAAAGAGTATACATGATTCAACGCTCTTAGCTCTCTGATCTAGATTCTGAAAATGCCATTATTCATGATAATTATGCAATTTTATGGCCAGTTTTTTGTTGACTCAATTAGTTACCGTCGTTATCGACAGTCTGGCTAGCGATTTAACTCGAACCCCGATAGTACATGTTTAGATTCGGTTTTTTGGATAAACCGTTTAGGTAATAACAGACGATGATGATGATGATGATGATGGCGTCCTGGTTCGGCTAAAGTGACTGTGTATGATGGACAGGCGTAATCAACTCTAGAAACTTATAGGACTTTGTTAATTGGTCCGTTCATGCGCTTTTTGATTACTTATGTACCCAATTTTGATGGTGAAGGTACGAGCGCAATTCGAGCATGTAAGTACCTCTGCGACGTAATGGTAAGTGATAGCCACCGGTCTAGCCTACAGCTCATCACATTTCCTATCGAGCTCATCACGACGCTCGATTTCAAAAGCGTTCACTGTTGATGAATGAGCCGTCTCCACTCATTACACTGTGCAGCTTGTACATTCTATTAAGAAGGCTCTATTTAGCATCTCTTCATGTGTCTTTTCAGAACGATCTAGATTAATAACTACCTAGTAGTTACAGTAGAAAGGAATCAGCAAGCTAAAAATCTTTTGTTAATAGTTTACTACCTACTTGTGGTCACTGGTCAGCTTAGACTCGCGTCTCGCGTCTAGATGTGTATTTTTTTGAATGGTTTTAAAAAAAAAAAAAACCTCTTAGATGATGCTGATTTTATTTATGCTTCACCTGGTCAGATATTGCCTCCAAAAGTTGAATTGAAGATATACTTTTATGAGGCAATATTATAGGAGATCCCAAAACATTTTAGAAAAAGTTCTACTTATTGTAGACAGATCAAGTACACGGAATAATTTTAATATGGTTTAACCATTTGTTCGCATAAGGTCAACTTCGCAATCGGTCTACTATTTTTTACGACTTCGATTTTTTAAGCAATTAAAGTTGTCATTTACTTGATTAACTGACTGTAAGAATAATAAGGATGACAACTGTTATTTTTCTTTATTTGAAATATCTGCTCTGCTTAGATAATGTTTAATGAAACGAGATTATATTTCTATATTCTTACTATGAAATACTGCTCCAACGCCTCCAACCTTTATACCCTAATACCTACCTACGGTGTGTGGGTAGGTTTTGCCTATTTATGTAATTATGTGGGTACTACAATAACCAATGTAGGTACGTAATGTATTATATACAGCAAGTGAGTTTAATCTCACATAGTCACATTGACGACATCCACCACCACCAGGCGATAACAAACATCTCTCACTATATATATATTATATTTCGGATCACGGTACAGTATTTTAATGCAAACGTTTTACCTGAAAATAAAACGTATATTAAAATACTTACCTGATCCGAAATATAATATTAATTTTAAATTCTGCCTGGTGGCTTAGCAAAAACAACAGCCAATGACGAACCAAATTCACTGGCCTACCGGGCTTCTGTGCCTGTGGTGGTGGGAGTGTGCGAGAGAGACGGCGAACACGCATCGTTAAGGAGGAAAAGAGGTAGAAAGAAGCGAAGGCGATAGCTATATCTCACTATATATATACACTAGCAGCGCCTCGCGGTTTCACCCGCGTAATTCCCGTTCCCGTGGGAATTCCGGGATAAAATATAGCCTATGTTCATCAGGGATAATGTAGGATTCTAATGGTAAAAGAATTTTTTTAATCGGTCCAGTAGTTTCGGAGCCTATTCAATTCATACAAACAAACAAACAAACAAAAAATCAAACCTTTCCTCTTTATAATATTTGTATAGATGTATAGATATTATATTTCGGATCAGGTAAGTATTTTAATATACGTTTTATTTTCAGGTAAAACGTTTGCATTAATTTATTCATTCATTCATCAAATGCGTTCGTTTTCAGTCTTCCATCGGTGGTGTTTTCCCCGAGCGGTACAGAAGACGAGCGCGCAGACCGCGCGATGTCGGAGCGCATTCAGCAGCTGAGCTGGGTCTGCGAGCGGCGACTCGACTGCAAACTGGATCGCGACAACGCGAGGTGTCGCCAACTGCTCTACAAGGCTATCAGTGGTATGCGCTTAGCTGTTATATTGCTTTCAGTATTAACCCTAAAAAAAAACCTTCTTCCTATTAATATTTTTAGGAATCAGAAACGGTTCCATATAAATAAAAAAACATAAGAAGTAGTATATGACTTAAAAACACATAACTTTAACAGTTGACAAACAGTTAACTTCCATTTATCGTCAAAATGCACATAGAAATCAGGATAAGGCACTAAAAATGAGAAATCATCAGTTTACACAAATAACCTCACTGTTTACATTAAACCAACAAAACAGCGTTGACTAGTTAAACAAGACTACCGACCAATCAGTTAGTCTCACACAATGATTAGCAACCCTAGAGCGCTATAAAGACACGTGCATCGGGCGAAAGCCCGACCGAGACTGCCTCGTCGCTCCGCGCGCCTCGCCTTATAAAGAAGTGCGTAAACAAGTGACGTCACATTCCAGGCTTTTTAGAGGGACTTCCATCAATCATCATTATTATAAACGTGAAAGTTTGTGAGAATGTATGGATGGATGTTTGTTATTCTTTCACGTAAAAACTACTGATCCGATTGAAATGAAACTTAGAATATTTATTGTCCGTGACCTGAATTAACACATAGGCTACTTTTTATCCCGAAAAATCAACGGGATCCAACGGGAAGTCGCGGGTGGCACCTGGTACTGTTATAAATGCGTACTTTGCTTTGCCACAAGTAGATATTGATAATACGTAAGTAAAGTACTTGAGATAATTGTCGAGGGTTACAAAGATGCCGGCGGAAGCTATACATGGTACCTATACTATAGTTCGTGTTTTAACCATAGCATTCCTGGTTTTTTGAAAGTTTTTGTATACAGTAACAATAAGTGCTTTCTTTACAATAAATATTCTAAACTCAAGCCTCGACCGGGCTCAATAGCGCGTCTTGCATTGGACCGATATAGGTTGATAATAATGATGATGATGAATCCTCGATCCTGTTTAGGACCATGGTCCTTAGACCATGGTCCTAAACAGGTCTGCTAGGCGGTGAATGGACAAAGTGCTTAATTCCTAAGCCATTGAACGTTTGAACGCGGTAAACGCAAGATGGAGGTGTAAGGCCTCAAGCGCACTAGCGGTTAACCGCGGGGGCGGCTAACCGCGCGTTTCCAGTTTAATATGCAACCGTTTGTGATTGTACACAGCGGTTACATATTATGTGAAATTGCAGAGCTCAGGGTCGAGAGAATAACAATGCAAAGGTTCAGTAAAAATATCACATTGATCCAAACAAGTTTTCCGACCAAAAAACGTAACAGTACCTGTAGCTTACGTGGAGAGGTGTACAGGTAGTTGTCGATTGCGTTGCAGAGCTGCTCGGCATGGACAGCGCGCCGGCGCCGGGCGGCAAGCTGTCGCGCGTGCGGCGCTGCTGCCGGCACGTGCTCGCGCTCTGCGGCGCGCCCGCCTCCGCCGATGATCTGCTGCCGGCGCTTATATTCACTGTACGTATATTATCATGACTACATTGATCTGCTGCCGGCGCTTATATTCACTGTACGTATATTATCATGACTACATTGATCTGCTGCCGGCGCTTATATTCACTGTACGTATATTATCATGACTACATTGATCTGCTGCCGGCGCTTATATTCACTGTACGTATATTATCATGACTACATTGATCTGCTGCCGGCACGTGCTCGCGCTCTGCGGCGCGCCCGCCTCCGCCGATGATCTGCTGCCGGCGCTTATATTCACTGTACGTATATTATCATGACTACATTGATCTGCTGCCGGCGCTTATATTCACTGTACGTATATTATAATGACTACATTGATCTGCTGCCGGCGCTTATATTCACTGTACGTATATTATCATGACTACATTGATCTGCTGCCGGCGCTTATATTCACTGTACGTATATTATCATGACTACATTGATCTGCTGCCGGCACGTGCTCGCGCTCTGCGGCGCGCCCGCCTCCGCCGATGATCTGCTGCCGGCGCTTATATTCACTGTACGTATATTATCATGACTACATTGATCTGCTGCCGGCGCTTATATTCACTGTACGTATATTATCATGACTACATTGATCTGCTGCCGGCGCTTATATTCACTGTATGTATATTATAATGACTACATTGATCTGCTGCCGGCGCTTATATTCACTGTACGTATATTATCATGACTACATTGATCTGCTGCCGGCGCTTATATTCACTGTACGTATATTATCATGACTACATTGATCTGCTGCCGGCGCTTATATTCACTGTACGTATATTATAATGACTACATTGATCTGCTGCCGGCGCTTATATTCACTGTACGTATATTATCATGACTACATTGATCTGCTGCCGGCGCTTATATTCACTGTACGTATATTATCATGACTACATTGATCTGCTGCCGGCGCTTATATTCACTGTACGTATATTATCATGACTACATTGATCTGCTGCCGGCACGTGCTCGCGCTCTGCGGCGCGCCCGCCTCCGCCGATGATCTGCTGCCGGCGCTTATATTCACTGTACGTATATTATAATGACTACATTGATCTGCTGCCGGCGCTTATATTCACTGTACGTATATTATAATGACTACATTGATCTGCTGCCGGCGCTTATATTCACTGTACGTATATTATAATGACTACATTGATCTGCTGCCGGCGCTTATATTCACTGTACGTATATTATCATGACTACATTGATCTGCTGCCGGCGCTTATATTCACTGTACGTATATTATCATGACTACATTGATCTGCTGCCGGCGCTTATATTCACTGTACGTATATTATCATGACTACATTGATCTGCTGCCGGCGCTTATATTCACTGTACGTATATTATCATGACTACATTGATCTGCTGCCGGCGCTTATATTCACTGTACGTATATTATAATGACTACATTGATCTGCTGCCGGCACGTGCTCGCGCTCTGCGGCGCGCCCGCCTCCGCCGATGATCTGCTGCCGGCGCTTATATTCACTGTACGTATATTATAATGACTACATTGATCTGCTGCCGGCGCTTATATTCACTGTACGTATATTATAATGACTACATTGATCTGCTGCCGGCACGTGCTCGCGCTCTGCGGTGCGCCCGCCTCCGCCGATGATCTGCTGCCGGCGCTTATATTCACTGTACGTATATTATCATGACTACATTGATCTGCTGCCGGCGCTTATATTCACTGTACGTATATTATCATGACTACATTGATCTGCTGCCGGCACGTGCTCGCGCTCTGCGGCGCGCCCGCCTCCGCCGATGATCTGCTGCCGGCGCTTATATTCACTGTACGTATATTATCATGACTACATTGATCTGCTGCCGGCGCTTATATTCACTGTACGTATATTATCATGACTACATTGATCTGCTGCCGGCACGTGCTCGCGCTCTGCGGCGCGCCCGCCTCCGCCGATGATCTGCTGCCGGCGCTTATATTCACTGTACGTATATTATCATGACTACATTGATCTGCTGCCGGCGCTTATATTCACTGTACGTATATTATCATGACTACATTGATCTGCTGCCGGCGCTTATATTCACTGTACGTATATTATCATGACTACATTGATCTGCTGCCGGCGCTTATATTCACTGTACGTATATTATCATGACTACATTGATCTGCTGCCGGCACGTGCTCGCGCTCTGCGGCGCGCCCGCCTCCGCCGATGATCTGCTGCCGGCGCTTATATTCACTGTACGTATATTATAATGACTACATTGATCTGCTGCCGGCGCTTATATTCACTGTACGTATATTATCATGACTACATTGATCTGCTGCCGGCACGTGCTCGCGCTCTGCGGCGCGCCCGCCTCCGCCGATGATCTGCTGCCGGCGCTTATATTCACTGTACGTATATTATAATGACTACATTGATCTGCTGCCGGCACGTGCTCGCGCTCTGCGGTGCGCCCGCCTCCGCCGATGATCTGCTGCCGGCGCTTATATTCACTGTACGTATATTATAATGACTACATTGATCTGCTGCCGGCGCTTATATTCACTGTACGTATATTATAATGACTACATTGATCTGCTGCCGGCGCTTATATTCACTGTACGTATATTATAATGACTACATTGATCTGCTGCCGGCGCTTATATTCACTGTACGTATATTATAATGACTACATTGATCTGCTGCCGGCGCTTATATTCACTGTACGTATATTATCATGACTACATTGATCTGCTGCCGGCGCTTATATTCACTGTACGTATATTATAATGACTACATTGATCTGCTGCCGGCGCTTATATTCACTGTACGTATATTATAATGACTACATTGATCTGCTGCCGGCACGTGCTCGCG
This sequence comes from Eulithis testata, assembly GCA_947507515.1. Lineage (NCBI taxonomy): Eukaryota > Metazoa > Arthropoda > Insecta > Lepidoptera > Geometridae > Eulithis > Eulithis testata. The sequence continues at coordinate 11,330,116 of OX382197.1, forward strand.
CTCTGCGGCGCGCCCGCCTCCGCCGATGATCTGCTGCCGGCGCTTATATTCACTGTACGTATATTATCATGACTACATTGATCTGCTGCCGGCGCTTATATTCACTGTACGTATATTATCATGACTACATTGATCTGCTGCCGGCACGTGCTCGCGCTCTGCGGCGCGCCCGCCTCCGCCGATGATCTGCTGCCGGCGCTTATATTCACTGTACGTATATTATCATGACTACATTGATCTGCTGCCGGCGCTTATATTCACTGTACGTATATTATCATGACTACATTGATCTGCTGCCGGCGCTTATATTCACTGTACGTATATTATCATGACTACATTGATCTGCTGCCGGCACGTGCTCGCGCTCTGCGGCGCGCCCGCCTCCGCCGATGATCTGCTGCCGGCGCTTATATTCACTGTACGTATATTATCATGACTACATTGATCTGCTGCCGGCGCTTATATTCACTGTACGTATATTATCATGACTACATTGATCTGCTGCCGGCGCTTATATTCACTGTACGTATATTATCATGACTACATTGATCTGCTGCCGGCACGTGCTCGCGCTCTGCGGCGCGCCCGCCTCCGCCGATGATCTGCTGCCGGCGCTTATATTCACTGTACGTATATTATAATGACTACATTGATCTGCTGCCGGCGCTTATATTCACTGTACGTATATTATCATGACTACATTGATCTGCTGCCGGCACGTGCTCGCGCTCTGCGGCGCGCCCGCCTCCGCCGATGATCTGCTGCCGGCGCTTATATTCACTGTACGTATATTATAATGACTACATTGATCTGCTGCCGGCGCTTATATTCACTGTACGTATATTATCATGACTACATTGATCTGCTGCCGGCACGTGCTCGCGCTCTGCGGTGCGCCCGCCTCCGCCGATGATCTGCTGCCGGCGCTTATATTCACTGTACGTATATTATAATGACTACATTGATCTGCTGCCGGCGCTTATATTCACTGTACGTATATTATCATGACTACATTGATCTGCTGCCGGCACGTGCTCGCGCTCTGCGGCGCGCCCGCCTCCGCCGATGATCTGCTGCCGGCGCTTATATTCACTGTACGTATATTATAATGACTACATTGATCTGCTGCCGGCGCTTATATTCACTGTACGTATATTATCATGACTACATTGATCTGCTGCCGGCGCTTATATTCACTGTACGTATATTATCATGACTACATTGATCTGCTGCCGGCGCTTATATTCACTGTACGTATATTATCATGACTACATTGATCTGCTGCCGGCACGTGCTCGCGCTCTGCGGCGCGCCCGCCTCCGCCGATGATCTGCTGCCGGCGCTTATATTCACTGTACGTATATTATCATGACTACATTGATCTGCTGCCGGCACGTGCTCGCGCTCTGCGGCGCGCCCGCCTCCGCCGATGATCTGCTGCCGGCGCTTATATTCACTGTACGTATATTATAATGACTACATTGATCTGCTGCCGGCGCTTATATTCACTGTACGTATATTATCATGACTACATTGATCTGCTGCCGGCGCTTATATTCACTGTACGTATATTATCATGACTACATTGATCTGCTGCCGGCGCTTATATTCACTGTACGTATATTATCATGACTACATTGATCTGCTGCCGGCGCTTATATTCACTGTACGTACATCATGACCACATTTATCTGTTAAGGTACGTTTACGCTTATTTAACATTCTGTTGAAGCAACGGATTGTCGTACAAGCAATATGTTGAAAGCAACAGTAAACAAAGCAACATCGACCGTTCCACAAAATAAGGCTCGTTGAAAGATGTTGCTTGTGAACCCACAGCTCAAGGTGCATTTAAGCTTATCCGAAATTTTTTGAAGCAATGGATGGTCGTACGCACCAGCTTTCAACATGTTGCTTTCCACAAATTTGCCTGATGTTGCACAGATGTAACATTACCTTTACACAGTGTTAGCGTTGGGCCCTGACCACGTGTGGAAAATTTCAAACACAAGGAAATGTAGTTACTTTCTTTTTTATTTTATGTTACCATACATTAATTATTCTTTACACATAATAAAGTCTCTTGCCGGTAATTAGGTACACTCAAAATGCGGCTCCTTTTTTATTATTACATGACAAAACTTTTATGCACTTTTCTAAAACTTCTACTCCAGCCGCCATCTTTTTTGCCGTCTCACTAACTTTGTTTTAAATATTAAAAAAAAACTATTAAAAATGTTGCCACAGACTATCTACTTTGGCCATTAAACCGATTGGCGACACACAGTATACATGAAATGTATATTTCTATGAGGAAAAGTAGTTTTTTACCAGATTTCGGATGACCTATTAGATAGGTATCTCCTTCGAAAGTTTCCGATATCGATACGAAAAGGCTATCCTAGTGATTGAGAATAGCCCTACTGGACGAATAGATGATCACAATAGGCCTTTCAGGGCGCAGTGATATCACAGCCGCAGAAAGCTAATACTGGACGAATTATGTTTTCACCATTAGATAGAGTGAGGAGATAACTATTAAAAAAAAACGTTTATTTCCTGCATAACTCATAGGCAAAGACCTTGTACTTATAACTAGACTGTGCACCAAAATTTATTGTTTAGCTAAAATGAGATCTATCCGCTAACAACTAGGGTAGCTATTTCCTTATAAGCGGTAGCGAGTTAAAAGCGGTCCTGGCGAGAGGGCTCCTGCTGGTAGTGTGTCCTTGTCTGACGTGTGGTCTGACGTCTTGCCAGCTTTACCACGTGCACACTATGCGCATGCCGCTGCCGGCATTAATGCCGCGACTAAGGAATTATTGCCACAGCAACATCGCCTTTATTCTTATACCGCGTTCACACATGCCCATGCCGCTGCCGGCATGCATGCCGCGGACTTATTGCCACAGCAACATCGCAAAGTCCATGCCGTAGCTCCTTAGTGAGAATAAAAGCGATGTTGTTGTGGCAATAAAATAAGTCCGCGACATTCATGCCGGCGCGGCAGTGGCATGGGCATAGTGTGCACGCGGTAATTGGGTTTGAAAGTCATTAGAAAGAGATACACTACCAACGAGAGCTCTCTCGCGCAGACCGGTTTTTGCGCCTTAGTGCACAGTCTAGTTATAAAGTATGTACGGTCTATACAAACCACACAGTATCGTCATGTTCCCGCGGGTCAGCATTTTATACGCTCAGACGTGCTGTCGTGACCAACACTCAAGTTGGCAACGATCACTCAGATCGACAGCACGTCGCTGCGATCATAACTATACATACATTTACCTAACAAAGAAACAACTTGGACATTTTAACCTTTTACTAATTACAAACAAATCAACTTATAAGATTGTAGGATACAGACCCTACATCTTTGTTTTTTTTTTTTTTTTTTTTTTAACGTAAACTATCGCGCGGTACCAGTGTGTAAATAAACTGTGAGTGCGGTAAATTTTACAAAAACTACAACTACTTAACTACCCGTGGATACACCTTCCACAACTACTTAATGAACAGTGGTTTGTATTTTCTTTTCGGTAGCGAATTGGTTTACTGGCCTCCCACAAGCGGGTCTCACCAGCTAAATTGAAAAGGCGCATATACTGTAGAGAATAATACACTACCACATACGTACGTTCATATGTTAAAATCTTCGACTCAACGTTAGCAACATGAGCACAATCGAAGATCTTTTAGCAACACAAAACCAACTAAAGGAGGAGATCGAGAAACTTCTCAAGAACTTCAAAAAGGATGGAGCCGACAGAAAGACACCACAACTCGCCAAGAAACGCCTTGAAGTTCTGGATTCGTATTGGGCAGAGTTTCAACTAAATCACACAAAACTATACCAGTACCAAGACCGAGATAACATATATTTTTCTGAAAATCATTATCAGTTAACTAAAGATTTCTACTCAGCGGCTCGAACGTTCATCCAGAAATACGAGACCTCCGAGGTCACTGACACTACTGACAAGAGAGAAAAATCACCTGCGAAGTCTCCAATTCCAACTTTTCAACTACCTGAGACTAAACCTTCTGTGGAACCATCAACTTCTCAACAACAACAGCTGAATACCGAAAAAACTTCAGCTACGAACAACACGACCTCTCAAGGTAACGTTAGTAAATCGGAAGAATTGCTACGCAAACAAAAAAGCAACTTTAAGGCTTTCAGTCGTACTCTCGCTACAATTAAGCTGGAACAAATCAACGAAAACTGGGAGTTCGAGGACACATTGAAAGACCTTCAATCTAGGTGGAAAACTATCGATACTCTACACTGGGAGATCGATAGTGAACTAACAATCGAACAAGATTATGAACAGATTTTTGAAATCTACGAACAACAATACCACTCTATGAAGAAAGCCATTAACACAAAAATGTGGTCTGTCTCTCATAAAGAAAAATCTACTCCCAAAATGGACCTACCAACTTTCTCTGGAGCATACCAGCACTGGACATCCTTCAAGGATTTATTTACCGAAGTAATTCACGAAAATCGAACACTATCCAGTGCACAAAAAATGCAATACCTAAAATCCAAGGTCAAGGGAGAAGCTGAAAAACTCATTCAGCATCTGTCTATCAGCTCTGACAACTACCAGGTTTGCTGGGACATACTTAACAACAGATATAACAACAAGAAGTTAATATTTACTTCGCATCTTAACACTATATTGAACTTGCCAACTTTGCAATACCAATCAGCTACTGCTATTAAGAGGGTACATGACACAACAAATGAGTGCTTGAACGCTATAAAGAAACTCGATGTCGACATCTCTACTTGGGATCCTATCTTGATACACTTGCTGTCACAAAAATTGGACACCGACTCCTACAATGACTACATTGAATGTATTAAAGAGCCACGAGAACTACCTACTATGAACGAATTTATGAGCTTCTTGGAGTCTAAATTTACCTCTTTGGAATCTACACGACGCAAGCAAGATCGTACTACTAACGATAACCAACAACAACGTAGTCTAGCCGGCCAGTCCAACAACAAACCACAACAAACAAACAAAGCTTTTGGAAACTACCAAAACTTCAACGGGAAGCCTAAGATCTTCTCAAATAACGCATATAACTCTACAATCAACAAAAAAAGTTTTGTACCCCGGGATGTGAAGTGTCCGCTCTGTAAAAGTGAACACGGATTATTCCACTGCAATGACTTCATAAAATTGCAAACACCTGACCGACGGAACCTAGTTGTGAAACACAATTTATGCTTAAATTGTTTGTTTGATCACAAAGGTAAACAGTGTAAGTCAGAAAAAAGATGCTTACAATGCAACGAACACCATCATACATTACTTCACGACACGTCCGTGAACATGACACCAAAGCGAAATACCGACGGACCGAACAATAACAACTCAACTAACAATAACGACGGTCCAAGTAGCAACGTGTCCATGGAAAACATATCTGAAACACTTTTGGCCACCGCTCAAGTAAAGGTCAGAACAAACGATGGAACAGAGGTTACCCTACGCGCTCTCATCGACCAAGGATCACAAATATCCATAATTACTGAAAATGCTGCGCAACTACTGGGTTTACCTCGTGAACGATGCAGCGGCGTCATTTTCGGCGTCGGGGCAAAAGAAAACAACTGCAAGGGAGCTGTGAATTTGTCATGCTCTTCTTTAAACAACAATTTTACTTTCGACACACAAGTCTACGTAATGAGAAATCTGGTTAACAACCTACCAAACAAATCCTTCTCCAAACCTTCTAACTGGACACATCTTAATGGAATCCAATTAGCAGATCCTGACTTTAACATCAGCCGACCCATCGATATACTATTCGGGGCTGATGTTTACTCTACAATCATCCTTGGCGGTATCATCAAAGGAGATGAAACACAACCAATGGCTCAACAATCTCAACTAGGATGGATTTTATGTGGCACCATAAAATCGTATCAATGCAACGTTATCCTCAACAATTTGGATGACATAAGAAAGTTTTGGGAAATTGAAGATATAGCAGAAACCTCACAAATATCTGCTGAAGATGCTTACTGTCTCCAACAATACAAAACTGAAACAAAACGTCAATACAATGGTCGCTATGTGGTGCGGTTACCCCTACACTCTGACATCAAAGAGAAACTTGGAGAATCTAAACCAAAAGCAGCAGCCCAATTTTTTCAACTAGAAAAAAGGTTTAGAACCTCTGGAAACGTTGCGGAACATTACAAATCATTTATGACTGAGTACGAAGAATTGAATCACATGCGATTAAGCGACAACAACATGAAACCGAGCTTCTACCTACCACATCACTGTGTCCAACGTGCCGACTCAAAAACAACACCGCTACGTGTCATATTTAATGCCTCAGCAAAAACAACTACGGGTCATAGTCTAAACGATCTCATGTTCAGCGGCCCAAACTTACAAACAGACCTATTGTCTCTTATCTTGAAATGGAGACAATACAAGATTGCCATCACGGCTGATATTGAGAAACATTTTCGCCAGATTGTTTGTCATGAAGAAGACCAAAACTACCAGAAAATTCTGTGGAGAAACTCTCCTAACCAACCACTGCGAGAGTATGCTTTAACAACTGTTACTTATGGCACTAAAGCTGCTCCGTTCCTGGCTATGATGACTCTGAAGCAACTGGCACACGATGAACGACACAACTACCCTGAAACTGCAGCCATCCTGGAAACTTCCTTTTACATGGATGACCTGCTCTTCAGTGCTGATGACTTACAAACCGCAACTCGCATCAAAACAGATCTAACAAACCTACTCAAGTCTGGATGCTTTAACTTAAGAAAATGGTCATCAAATGAAACAAAACTACTACAAGAAGGATCTACAAGTAACGAACCGGAAGCATATTGCTTCAAACACCAAGAGTCGACAAAGACATTGGGCCTACGGTGGAACCCTAACGAAGACAACTTTACCTTCCAACTACCTATCAACACCACCTCTACGAAAACACTCACTATCGTTGAAACTGAAACGGACGAACGAACGCGATGGCATCTTGTTCAAAAAATCTTCAAGGATATTTGGAAAAGGTGGCAATCCGAATACCTAACGCAACTCACGCCTCGAAGCAAGTGGCTACAGAAAAAACAAAATTTGGACATTGACGACCTCGTAGTCATCCATGACGCCAATTTACCAGCTGGTAAATGGGCACTAGGCAGAGTGATTGACCTACACGGAGGAAAAGACGGTTGTGTACGAGTGGTCAGCGTACGAACACAAAACGGGATCATGAAACGTCCTATCACAAAACTATCTAAGCTGCCTATAACAAAACAAGATGAAGAACAAGGTGGAAACGAAAAACGACAGGAAAAAACGGAAGAAAACGAGCCACAAAACAACGAAGAACAAACACCAATCGTAAACAAACGAACTAGAAGTCAAAACTAGATGTTATGTAATTTGATATGGGCAACTTTATCAATAATTACATTTATGGCACCTGTTCGGTGTGACTGCAGTCTACGCATAAACGCTGATCAAAGCATTTACTTTGACAAGGACACGGACATGCTACATAAACGCGACGAGTGGAAGCCAATCGTGCTTTACGATATGAATCCTTACTGGCAGGGAATACAAGCTTCAAAGAACTACGAGTATAATATCACTACACTACAAAAAACATGCACCAACATAAAGAAACAACATAACACTTATAACCAAAACAATGACGCCCTCGGTAAAGTCCAGAACACACTTGCGAAGAAAGTGAACGATCTAACAATGATGTGGATTATCAATGACTGCATTTTGGTAAACCTGAAGCGACATCAAGATACACTATGCGAGTCCAATGCTGGGATCCACTACAAAAAATTCACGCTTAATGCGAAGAAGGATTCCTGTTCACCGATAGATGTCTAACAATGATGACGAACGTGTATCTACACCCTATGATTTGGAATCAACATACCGCTGGCACGGGACCCACCTACTTCGGAGTCTTCGAACGTCAACTGTTATTATGAAACATTTTAGTACCTATCAGTGGCAGTGTAAAATGAATGAAATTTATTAAGTTAGATTAAGTTTATTTTTACTTTTACGTTATTTTGTACTTTTTACTCGGCTTGCCTTCGGGAGCATGTACGGTCTATACAAACCACACAGTATCGTCATGTTCCCGCGGGTCAGCATTTTATACGCTCAGACGTGCTGTCGTGACCAACACTCAAGTTGACAACGATCACTCAGATCGACAGCACGTCGCTGCGATCATAACTATACATACATTTACCTAACAAAGAAACAACTTGGACATTTTAACCTTTTACTAATTACAAACAAATCAACTTATAAGATTGTAGGATACAGACCCTACAAAGTATAAGGTCTTTGCTCATAGGTTATAGTTTCATTTTATGCTACTCCACAGTAAAGTGAGAAGAACGTACAAAAGATTATAAGAACAGGCGTTACATTTGTAACTAGCTGCCTCTCGCGACTTCGTTCGCGTCCCGTGGGATCCCGTTGATTTTCCGGGATAAAAAGTAGCCTATGTGTTAATCCAGGTCACGGACAATATATATTCCAAGTTTCATCCAAATCGGATCAGTACTTTTTGCGCCAATTCGTTACAAACATACTTACATACAAATCTTGCCTCTTTATAATATTAGTATAGATATAGATAGAAGTTGATTCTAGATTGTTTAATTTGGTAGGTTCTGAAGGCGAATCCACCGCGACTGGTGAGCAACATTAATTTCGTGACGCGATTTTGCAACGCGCAGCGACTCATGACGGGCGAGGGCGGATACTACTTCACTAACTTGGTAAGCTTCTGAACCGCGCGAATTACTCCGCAATTACCTACCTAATGTCGCTGAATTAGAGTTCAAAACAGTATGTGCGTTTACAACTTTTGCATATGAATGTTGAGAGTACGGGAAACTAATAAATGGACTTGTGCGATTAGTTAGTTCTAAAAATATTATTTGAAATATCAGTTTTTAGAACTATGTACCTATTTTATTTAGAGTAGAGATACAGCAGGTGTCTATTAGTTGTAAATATAACTAAGGGGTTCAAGAATCTTAAATACAAACTTAAGATTGAGTTTAACTTTAATTTATTTCAATTTCAGTGCTGTGCGGTATCGTTCATAGAAAATCTGAACGCGGAGTCGCTCAGCATGGAAAAGAAGGAGTTTGACTGCTACATGGCCATGCCGGCTTCTATCGGCGGCAGTGCTTGGGTAACGTCTTGCTTTCTTTATAAAGTGACTGAATAAGACAAAAAAAATAAACCCCTTTATATTTAACTAGGTGCCGCCCGCGACTTCGTTCGCGTCCTGTTGGATCCCGTTGAGATTTCGGGATTAAATTAATTAAAATTATTATATTGATTAATTAGGGATTGCCTATGTGTTAATCCAGGTCACGGACAATATTATATTCCAAATTTCATCTAAATCGGATCTGTAGTTTTTACGTGAAAGAGTAACAAACATCCATCCATCCATACTTACAAACTTTAGCGTTTATAATATTTGTAGGATATTCTGGATTATGTGGATTACTATTTAGTCCAGCTATATTTTTGTTTCATTTATTGGTCCAGGCTGCGGCTTTGTCGCTATGCGGCGCGGCGCGTGAATCTGAGGAGCAAAGTGAGCTGATCTGCAAACTGTTGGAGCAAGCCAATGTAGCGCGCCAGGAGGCCGACCGGTTGGCAGCTAACTCCAAAACTTTCGAGGTATTTGCTATGCAGAAATCGTCGCTAGTACAATTAGTATGTTGAACAGGCGGTGTGCAATTCAGTTTGCAAAACTGACAATTGCTGGCAAAGGTTCTTGAATGCCGATCACGAATTCGCAACTATTTTCAGAAAACTTTTATACGTCCTATGTTGCCCTGGTTGACTGGCTGAAAATTGCCTGAGAGCATGATAAAGCCCGAATATATTTGGCGTATTTCGAGTTGTGACTTATTAAAAATGTATTCCTTCGGTTTCAGGAACAAATAACCAAGAAAGTTGAAGACGTGCTCGCCAAAACCCCGCTCAAGATTGAACCGCGCCGAGAACTGCCCAGGATCGGGAAACTCAAGGAAATATCTACCGCGCCGCTCATCGACATCGAACCTAATGCAGAAAAACAAATATTACCCACTCGAGAAGCGCCAGAGACTCGCAATCCACAACCCATGCCAGATATACCTATACACATCCGCAAAGTATCCATGCCGGTAGAAGCCGAACCGAAACTAAACATTCTCGGCTTCGAAGTCGTCGAGAAAGATTCACCGTCGAAATCGCCGCAACACATCGACGCGAAGTGGGGATTGAAACAAACGAACTCGATGGAACTCCTCACTCCCTCACCTTTAGGTTTCACGCCGTTCGATTCCCGATCCATCGACGAACTGATAACTCCAGAGGAATTTGGACCTGATGCTTTAGCTCCGGGTCTCGGCAATATAAATTACGATATAGATCTGTCAGACTTTAGCGGCGATAACAGCATAGCAGAAGACGCGCCGAAATCCCCCAAAGCCAAAGACCCGTTCAGTCCGGACGGGATAAAGAAATTCGACCCGTTCGCGCCGCAAACATCCGGCGAACTCAGTAAGGCCTTAGACGCCTTCGATGAGTTCAGTCTAGATTTGAAAATAGGATCGTCGAATGCATTCGAAGTGGTGCACAGAACGCGAGATCCGTTCAGTCCTGTGATGACGGTGAACTTGGAGACGGATCCATTCAGTCCACAGCAAAAACAATCGTCTATTCTTGACGATTCCGAGTCCCCTACCGACGCGTGTCTTTTACCATTACCAATGCAACCACAGACAGGGAAACCTACTTAGATAAAAGTTTAATTTATTTAATAATTTATACCAAAACTTTTTGGTTGGTGATAAGTTCAGATGTTTTAATCGGTTAAATTATTATAACAAAATTGTTGTCCTGCAATTATTAAAAGGAAATAAAAGATTGTGGTAAAGTTTGACTGTTTATCATTTCAATATGGTCCGAGTAAATAAGTGTCGCTGAACCCACGATAGGGCCAAACAAACAGTTACGCCGATGTTTGCCAACATTTTTAACTGACAAAAAAAAAGGTTTTTTAATAAGAATGTGAATGCGTACGACGACGTACGTAAACACACACCGGAATGCTTATATTTCCCTATCGGGGCCTTTACTTTTCTTGGTGCTAGTACATTGCATTTGCAGCCACCTGCTGGCTGTATCAGTGTCCTTAATAAGCAAGAGAAAGTCAAAATGATAAGAGTTATCGTGCTAAGATTAGATAACATTATTATAATGTACCTACACAGAACTTGGTGATTTATTAGGTATTTTAAATTTAAATGTGTGCAGAATTGCAGATCTCTAAAAGAAACCCAAATGTACATTACAAAAATTTATTTTAACTATTTATTAATCTTTAATAAACTTTACCAGCTTTACCTTAAACATTGAAGAGTTAAATAAGAATAATGCTACCGCTAACAGCAGCCAAGTAACAATAATGGGTACAGTGCGCCTAGACCTTTGACGATGCGATATGTTAGCGTTCACGCCAAGTGATCACGAGACGTGCAGAGATGCTTGTCGTTCGCGTCCACCACACAACACTAACTTTACACAACCAATACAAAATTTGTCTAGGGCAGATAATAAGGCAATTAAATCTACATTTAAGTAACATGAGTTTGTTTAAATAAACAGCTTAATTACTGATAAATACCTAAACATATGATTGAACTAATATAATAAAAACAAATTGAAAAAAGAACACTTCTGTATTCACCTGATTTTTGAATTAAAAAGTTCTGTACCTGGATTACAAAAAATTCTATGATCTAACTTTTGTTCTGAATCAAATACATTTCAGCGAATTCTGGTCAGCTGCCAAATAATTAAACCCTATATTCATAACTGTGATAACAGAGCTAACTTATCTGTCAGCTAAATCTAGCCGATGCTCAAGGGTACTGAGCACAATAGTAATATCTCCAAACGCAAGTTATTTTAAGATTCAGCCAAACCAATGCAATCAAAGCACTTCCGATGCGGGAATGTCAATTAGCGCAGTATACAATCCATGTTTAAAACTATGCGAAAGCCACACAGAAGCTTGACTGGAGCACTCAGTTATCCATTTTATTGAACATCTTTACAAAAGTCATAGTGGAAGTAGTGTAGGAATACAAACAAAATTCTAATTTTAATAATAATAATTTTAGAAGAATCAGTAGTACTTAGTAATTTTTCAGTTCTATTTAGTTTATAAAGGTCATTTTTGATCAATCAATTAGTGACCTACTAATTTTAAGCACTCTCAAACATTAAAATAGCATTTTCGCCACTTTATGTTCTAAAGTTGCGGTGCATTTATATACAAAATGTTTAATTCTAACACAAGTATTTATTTGTTCTTTGTTTGGAATACATTAATCACATTCTCCCAGAGATGTCAACATACAATAACATACAATATTATATAATGATTACATTATGTTATACATTTGACAAGGCAATCCTAAAGCAAAATCAAAGTTCACTTATAGATTTTAACTTCCCCTACTTAAATCTAAATTGAACACACATTTACAAACAAATAATGGGAACAAAACATTATTTTTGGCTTACTTTGATGATCATTAATATTTATTAATTCAAAACAAAACATGTCAAGTTCAGATAAGTTTTGTACAACTTGTAACAAAATATGGTTTCTATTTCAACACAAATTTATAATAATATATCGCCTCTTTGCGACAAAAACGTGTTAAAGTCGACATGTCACGTTATAGAATGATTAACTAGAACAAACCGCCGTTTCGCGCTCTACTTGCTACTAAAACGGCATATTTCTAGGGTAAAAAATGGCTGAGTTATGAATGAAAGACCGAGAGCTTGCTGAATTATCTCTATCTCGCTCGCGCAAAGTGTTCGATGCAATAACGATTCTAGTCAGTAAGACCCAGGTGCTTGGAGGGGAAAGTGCTGTCCGATTGCGGCAAAAGCGTGACAACATTAACGTGACACGGCTTTGATGCAAGAAGTAAGTAATTTTTTGAAATCAGTTTTGCTTCTAAAGTGTGATATCGTTTACCTGTACCGGTTTTCCTGTAAAGAAAGCTTAAATTTCTTTCGGATAAGGGATGCTTTGTCACGTTATAGTATTCAATATCTTGATTTTTTATGTGACAAAATGACATGTACCGTTACAGATGTTAAAAACATTTTGTTTATTACATTGTTGTTATGGTTCACTTTAATTTGTTGCGTTATTTCTGAAAACTTACAACGCTTTGGTGTGTTTATGTTAAGATGTCGCATTGTAAGTGCTAAGGCATTAAGCTAATATTGCTCTATTCTTTCAGATGGAATCGCGATCTAAGAGAATTTTAGAACTCGTCACGCAAAATGTTTCGAGTAATGTTCAGCTTGGTAATAAATCTTTATTTTAATAACAAAATATTTATTATTATTGTATGACATTACAGTTTATTTATGTTTTAGGGCAAGAACCGGAAGAAGCACCAAACATTTTCAATGAAGAGAATAGTCAGAAAGCTGATGTGCTTCGTCGCGATTCTACTAGCTCTTCAAGTAGCTCTTCAAGTAGCGGCTCATCAGGACCATCCTATTTTGAAGGTATTCTGGTTTCTATTATATTGTTATACTAGGAAAAGCTCATTGTTACTATAATTTATTAGTAATTTTTTTATTTTTTTATAAATTCTTTTCAAGACTAGCTAATAATATTTTTGTCATTGTTGTAGATTCTGACGACTCAGTAAAAGACCCCGATTACCAGATAATTAAATCTAAATCGATTAAAAGAACCAGGAATATTTTGGAAGAAGAAAATGCACCTGCTGACAAGACTGATCAGAACGTAACTGAGACTGAAGTAAGACTTGCTACGGACCCAGTGATAAATACTGATAATGAAACATTCGGTGATATGGATGTAGAGACTGAAATAGGTTTAAGACAACAAAATGAACGTACAAGGAATGATGATCAACTGATGAATGCAATAGATAGTATACTTTCAAACCGGTTAACTCCAACTCAAGAAATAGAAAACGTAGCAGCATCAACCTCTGAAGTCTTAATAACGAACACCAATGAAGATCCAACGCCTACTAAGAAAGGAAAGAAAAGACCAAGAAATGCTGACAACTGGCAAAAAAATGTTGCCAAAAAATTGAGAAACTGTGGTAAGTCATACCAATCAAACATAACAAAACAGGTCGTTCCTGAACGTAAGCTAGGAGAACTTTGTAAAGAAGCGTGTGCGTTTAAATGCCGAGAAAACTTTTCTAACGATCAAAGACGTAAAATATTTGGCGATTATTGGAATTTGCAAAACATAGAAAAGCAATGGAGTTTCATTGCTTCTTCTGTTGAAGAGGTAGGTCGAAAAGATCGTTACGTCAAACTGGATTCTGAAGGAAAAGTAGTAGAACCGAAGCGGACCAACAACAATGCATTTTATTTATGCTCAGAAAAAGGTGAAAAAATAAGGGTTTGCAAATTATTTTTTAAAAATACACTAGCAATCAATAATCGCCCTATAACAACTGCATTAAGTAAGAAAAACAAAGAAACGAACATTTCATCAATGAAAGATAATCGTGGGTGTCATGGTCATCAACCCAAAACTGATGAAAATCTCATAAAGAGTGTGAAGGAATTTATCAATTCAATTCCTAAAATTGAATCACACTATATTCGGGCTAATTCACAGAGACTTTACATAGATGGAAGCAAAAATATAGCAGATCTACACCACGATTATGTTGAAGGTTGCAAGGAAAAAGACGTTGATTACGTGAACTATGTTATGTTCTATCGGATCTTTACTAAAGACTTCAACATTTCGTTTTTTACACCAAAGAAAGATATGTGTGATGTCTGTGAAGCGTTCAAAAACTTACCACAAGACGAAAAAGAGACCAAAAGAGAAGAATATGAAAATCATCAGAAGGAAAAAGGGCTGTCGCGTTTAGAAAAAGAGAAAGATAAAAACAACAAAGATCTGACCGTATGTGTTTATGATCTGCAAGCAGTATTTCAGTGTCCCAAGGGTGAGATTTCTGTTTTTTATTACAAATCAAAATTGAATGTACTGAATCTTACAATTTATAACATCCAAAATAACGCTGCAGAATGCTTTGTCTGGGACGAAGCTCATGCCAATCGAGGAGTCAACGAAATAGGGACCTGTGTTTTCAAATATATTGAAAAAATTGCCAGCATTGGCAATGACGTCAATATAGTATTTTATTCAGATAACTGCGCTGGACAACAAAAAAATAAGTTTATGATTGCCATGTACCTTTTCGCTGTCCAAAAATTTACAAATATTAAATCTATCACGCACAAATTTTTGATAAAAGGACATACACAGAATGAAGGCGACTCCGCGCACTCACAAATTGAGAGACAGATTAAAAAAGATTTAAAAAAAGGTCCCTTGTATACTCCTGATGGATTCATAAATGCCATTAAAAATGCCCGTAAGAGAAGCCAGCCTTTTCGAGTAAATGAAATGTGCTACGAAGATTTCTACGACTGGAAAAATGTGTGTAGTCAGATGGGTTTTCAAATACAGAAAGATGATGCAAACGATGTCGTAAAATTTAGTGACTTGAAAGTTATAAAAATAAAACAAGATGACATCCGCGCTATACATTTCAAAAACTCGTATGCTGATGAAGATTTTAAAAGAGCTGTTGTCATAAAGAAGAGAAAAGAAATAAATGTTGACGTCAAAAAAGCATACACTGCAAAACCTGGTATTTCCCAAAAGAAAAAGGCGGGCCTTATGGAATTGGTCAACAAAAACTTGATTCCAAGATACTATAGATCGTTTTACGAAAGTCTTTAATTTTCATGGGTTATTTGGTTTTACTAATTAACCGTATCGTAACCTGTTTAATGTGCCATAGCCTAAGATTTTGTGTTTTGTGTAGTTCAATACAAAGATATTTTATAATAAGCTAGTTGATAAGTTTTAACGGTTTTAAATTTTATTGTTGATAATTACAATGTTGATAACTTGCTAAGACTTTAAGACTGTGTTGATTATTTCATAATTTGTGATTTTTAATTGATAGATTTAATGGATACTTAATGCAAGTACAACTTTAAAAATACTAAGACCTTAAGTCATTAAGACTGTGTTGATTATTTCATAATTTGTGATTTTTAATTGATAGATTTAATGGATAATGCAAGTACAACTTTAAAAATAAGGCAACAATTAAAACTTTTTCTATTTCAATAATGTGTTTTATTCATGATATCACATGTATTTCTGACCGTAAGAAAAACTTTATATCAGATGTAACGTGTTAAGTCCATATGTCACAAGGAAAAAAATCTATTTTTCAAGAAGAACGTAATATATTGTGCCCTTTCTTAAAGAAATGATAATAATGTTTAAACTAAAATATTCAGAGGCTTGCAATTCATTTATTTAGAAAGAATAATAGTTAGAGAACCTATAATCTGCATTTTTTTTACGAAAAACTCTAAATTTAATGAATTACACGAATTCGAAATGTTTATAATCGTCTCCTGAAAAGTCGGTGTTTTCTATTTAACACGTTCTTGTCGCAATGAAGCGATATATAGGTCTATGTCTGGTAAAACACATTATGCGCTTATTTTATTGATACAAAAATATTTTTACTATTTTAAAATCAACCAAGAAGTCTCTGATATCAGTAATAATATTTTGCAAGTGTAATGTGACAGATTAGGCAATAGAAATTGTTACATTGATGCCGAGGTTTCCATTGTCAGCAAAAAGTTGTGCAAGAGATGTATCAAATACAAGGCAGTCTGAGTTCATGATAGCGGACGAGACTCCTTCATGTATGGATCTAGGCATTGCTTCCCAAGTCAGGCGGCGGCGATGTCCATTTAGCTCCAATCTGTATGCAAAGTTCTCAGCCTCTTTACGAGAACCTATCAGCTGTACAATTGCAAAAAACTGTTGATGCCCATCAAATTTCTCTTGCTTTTCAAGAACTAACATGAAATGATGGTTGAAACAGGACTGCATCATCACCCAATCTACCGCTCCAGGAAGGTTGATATCGGTCGCTAGGAACACAATGTCTTCTCCTTGAAGAGTGGTAATGCTTTTGTGTGACATCATAAGGTGCGGCATTACTTGGTCGAGTCCTCCCTGCCATTTGCATGAGGCTCCCGGACAAGGGCATGAGTACGGTCTGAACTCGCAAGCCTCTTCGTGGTCTGCTTTCTCAGTGTGAACAAGTGTTACAGTACAACCTGTGTTGGAGTGTTTACAAGGGAACATGACATTACCTGCCACCTTTTCCATGGCGAGGTTTCTGATGTTGCCGAGTGGGCCGCGACATGTCGGGCAGCAGGAGAGCTTCGGCCGGCAGCTGGAGCACACCAGGTGGCCGCTCTGGCATTGCAGGATCGGAGGCAGTACATAGTCGAAGCATACGGGGCACTCGAACAGGGAAGCGAGGTCGGCGGACATGGCGGTGGGCGCGTTCACGACGCTGGGCACGCCGGTCACAGAACAACTGGAACCGCTTCCTCCACGCCGTTTGTTTGTGCTCATGTCACCGACACGCGCACATGCAATCCCTCGCTCGACCACCAGATAAGGGAATCCGATTTACGATGCACGCACCACAATTACTCTCAATAGATCATTTGTAGCCTTCCACGCCCGATTCTTTCCTTCTCTTGATAATGTTGATGTACGCTTCCATCACAGTTTCTCGATTTTGTCGAGTACGATATTGCGCTGTGATTGATGGGATCCCAGTAAAATAACACAGAAGCAATTTGTTGGAAAATCGGAGTTACGGAGTGGTTCGTAAATTTCGTTTAGTTAGACATCACAAAAACTAAGATTTTGTAAAATAAAAAACGAATAAATTGCTTCTGTACCAGTTCATCACAACAGGTCATAAATTCTCCCAAAAAGCATCGATTCGAAGCAATCTAAATAAATTATTCGAAACGAAAATGATTTTGTGAATTAGGAAATCAAGCTGCTAAACTGACCAGTGCTGCCAACTCCTTTATATCCAAGTCGCTAGACAGACTCTATCAAAAGTCGATCAAAAGTTGCTAGATTCTAATAAAAGAAAGACTGGTCAGTAGAGTTGTCAGGTGCGAATAAAATCGCCCATCAAGGTTTCAAAACCAAAAAAATATTTAGTTGAACTCCTCTATTTTTGACTTTAATTCAACCGGGGCGGGTCAATCAGCCGTGAAACAATTTCCTGCATAACATTGTATCCATTTTTCTAAATGCCACTTTTTTACCTCTATATTTTATACCCTAACAGAAACTTGCCATTTCTAGCGACCAAGTTGATAAATTGGCAGCACTGAAAGTGACAAGTGACAAACGAAAGTACGACAGCCAGAGCTGTCATGCCCATGTCATGCCAATGCCAAATGCTGGTTACACGCACGCGTACGCTTGGAAGCACAGACAATCTGTGCTTGGAAGAGTAGGTGTTCGTTGTTCCAGGCACGTGTACGGACAGAGGCCTTAAATAATATAAAGAAGAAGAAGACACAGAGTCCGCGCCACCACTGAAGTCCGTAAGACTTGCCGTAAGACTTCAGTGGTGGCGAGCACTCCACATTGTTGGAATCCCGGGGTAAAAGATAAAGTCTCGCCCCCCCACCTACTCGCACAATCTCAGAATGTGCACGTCATCCTATTGGGTGAAACGAAATATATAACCCCATCCAGGTCAAGAATTTCGATTACCAAGCTACTTCTGCTAGCTACGTTATGAATGGTCTCAAACTAAAATGTACCTAGCCTCTAGAGTACAGCAGAGCTCTGCAAACGCCACTGAGAGACAAAAGTGCCAAAAGTGTCAATCGTGGCCACTCCCGGTGACTTAGGAAGATATAGATGTTCGGTGCTTAGGAACTCTGCTTCCCGAAGTTGAAGACAGAGAAGAGAGCGTAAGCTCGACTCTTACCCGCATCTCCTTAAACCAAGACGGTAGAGTCTCCAATGGTAGAGTCGAGACTACAAGAGAGAGAGAGAGAGAGAGAGAGAGAGAGAGAGAGAGAGAGAGATGTAGATTCGTACTCTATCAGAAGTTTCATTCAGAGCTCTACCGGAAACCTGAGCCAGAGTTACCCGCAGACTGATCTCTCGAACTAGACTCGTGCTTTCCAAAAACTAACAATGTATGAAACGGGGTCAAAATTTGAATCACGTTTCATACAAAACGAGATTTTCAGTGTGTAGTTTTGGTAGAATGGAAGTCCCGCTTCTTCTTACGTAGGACTTACATATTCTTATTACCTAATTTTTTTTTGTTATTATATTATATACTTTGGTTACCCAGCTAAGCTAATACGAGACTCTACCTGTAACTGTTTGTAGTACCTACATTATTCTACGCTCTAATTATTGACTCAGAAGATAGGTAGGTAGGTACCAACCAGTAGCTAAGGATTTAGTACCTAGTAGGTAAGTATTCCTACTTAAAACAGATAACAATGCCACTTTGTCTCGATGCACGTAATTTCTTGGAAAAATCGTCGCGTGCCGTTCTAGCTATGGGCCTGGCGATAGCATTGCAAACATCCAGCGCAGAGCAGGCCAATTTCTCTTGCGTTCAAACGTTATCTACCCTAAGAGACGTTTTGGTAGAGACCAAGTGCATAATATAGCGATCTATATCAGTCTATGCCTAGGTCTACAAGTAAAGTACCTACCTAAAATCTAATCGATATAATCCAATGAGCATTTTAACGTGAAACCGGTATACCTAATTTTCTTTCATAAATAAAACCAGACCCTACGCGCGGAAGAAGTTATACTTCGAGTGCCAGGCATTCACTCTCGCTCTGTGTTTAATGTGAAATTAATTTACTATTTATTTTTATGTACTTAACCAATATGCAGTACCTACTAAATGTTCACTTCAAAATAAAAAGTAAAAAGTAGCAAAAAGTCTATAATGTCGGTTTGGATTTGAACTCGTATCCCGCTGTCGGTCTGACCGCAGTCCGACGGTGTCATCCACAGACGAAGTATGTCATCGTTCCGCCAACAGAGCTCGCTCCTGATGGTTGAAATTTACGGCTATGTTTCTTTTTCTTTTATTTGACGCTGTTAGTTGGAAGTCGTACTTCAAAAACATGGGCGGTCAAATGCTGAACACTGCCATCTATTAACGATAGTTAGCAGCTAGTCTCTTTCTATTCCCCCGAATAGAAAGAGACAGAGACTATGTCCTCCCGTATAACGCAACCTGGTTGGAAGTCGCATTAGAAGTATAGCTTCAATATAACTTCACAACACTTGCACTTCTAAATAAACATTCATCTTTAATAAAACAAAATGATGATAATATGATGATTTTAAAAATTGAAAAGAGGCTGGCTGGTTGGTACCCAGAGGATCTCAAAAGTTCGGGGTCGTTTTCAGCAGGTAGTTTCGGTAGAGTAACTAGCTCGTTCGGTTCACTCACACAGACTCGCATCTGGGAAATGCTACGCAGTCCATTCGGCAGCACCTGTGCAAATGGTGAACGAAAAACCTTGAAATTGATGACGACGACGTGACTTTTTGGCTGTCTTGTCTAGGTATTATCAAAATTACAAACATTGAATTTTTTCACATAAATAATTAGGTAGTACAAATCTAAGTAATAAAGTACTTTCAAAATTTATCTATTCTCTAGTTGAGAACCCATTCTATCCATCCAAACTCAACATGCCAATTCGTGTACCGTACTTGTATGGGATGGGTGACCGGGATGGATCATAATTCCACCGTCAGGCGCTAGGTGCAGTGATAGGTACCTACCTACTTGATAAACTATAAATTGGTACCTAGGTAGATGTTTTACACATTGTATTTTGTGCTGATATCTTTCAGAATCACAGACAAAGCTTTGTTACCATTCTCAGAATGATGGTAACAAATTCTAATTAAACCTTCGGTGTGCCTTCTGGTAGCGGTACGAACAAATCAAGTAATCACACGCATTGTTACACAACTACGTGAAAAAGTAAACAAGAGTGCCAAGTTTGGCTGTATTTACATTTTATTTATCTTGGCCGGCTATTATTCAGGCTGATGATGTTTTGCTGCGCGGTTGGAAGGAAAAATCAAATTAGTCTATGGAAAGTGGTATTGTTGAACGCACGCATCGTGTGAGTGCGAATTGATTGTACGTAAATCGCGAAAGTAAATTTTGGGAGGTACTTTCTTTACTTGTTATTTAAAAAGACCAGCAGTTTAGATGAAAATGTGTTTGTGATCCAGGAATAAAGTGCACAAATATTGTCGCTGTCTGGATTTATGTACAAAATTGTTGGCATTTACAGGTAAATTAGATACCTACTTACCTACCTACGTAAGTTTATTTAGAATTTTTTTGTAGGTACTTTATGACCGCTTTTAACTTTACTGTTTAATTACCGAATGAGAGTAACTCTTTCGGTAATTAAACAGTAAACAGTTTGACTTCACGATAATTAAATGTAATTAAGTAAATATTACCTGTAGTGACTAAACTAGCTTACATAATTTAATAGCTAAATGGAAGAAACATTCAAATTAGATAGCTAGGTAATTTACTTAGACGTAAAAAATAATAAGAAGATTACCAGAGAGAAAGTCTCTGTTGAATTTGTATTTAAGTTGCATAAGAGTTGATAGCGTTTTCCTTGACGCAAATGAGCGTTATAAGGGCTGACTTTTGCCTGCAGGTTTGGACGTCCTCTACATACCTAGCTAGGTAGGTACCTCCGAAACTATACATAAGAAAAATTTGGGAATACACGCACCGGCACGATAGCGACAACTACGACAAGGGGCCTTATTCACTATGACCAATACAAGCGCGTTACGCAGCACGACAAGACAGCGGCGTGAAATCGCCCTATGCCTATGCCGTATTTCCTATGCCATAAATGTCATTCCTTACGGTGACGTCATACAGTTACGGCAAGGAATCTCCTAAGTCATACAGAATAATGCCCAAGTTAGGCTGTCATATATTTTTGAATAAGCAACTGACAATATCGTGTATACTTATAATAATCGTGCAAACCTAACTTATTATCGGAAAGAAGTCTCTCATCGTCCCCAAATCACCCCAATGGGTTAACTTAACCTCGAAACATCTCAGGATTTTGATTTACCTCAGTCGAGACGACTCTACAAGCGAAATATCTCAGTTCCTGAAGCCATAAAATTTATCGAACCTTATCAAAATGGTAGTTGTAGAATTACGTTGTTTTTCAGTGACGTTACATATTTACTTATACATCGGTAGGTAGGTATTTATTTTTGTAGGTGATGATGAACAGTTTGGTTCCAATCCAAACTACATTATACAGGTTGTATCATGGAAACTTTCGAAAACATAATGGCTATTATTTAGTCAAAGATATTTCAGAGCCGGATTTAAAAGGAAGGGACAAATAGCAATAGTATGCCTGCTAGTAGGTTTGCAACATTGTTTATTCAAGATTTTCTGTGATAAAGCCTTTTGCGAGCGTTTTCTGGTGAATGACTGCTTCTACTAGGTACCACTGACACGGGGCCACAGATCATGTAATACACTGGGCTTATATCGGCGGAGAGCTAATCTCGTTTACATCGTGTCGTGTTGGTAACGACACCGATATTTTGTTCGAGCAACGTGTCGTGTCGGTGTCGTGCCTTACATAAGACTCCAAATAAAATAGTACATTTCAAGACACGACAAGCTATCTCTGTCTACCACTAACACTACCGTCAACAACTTACATGGTGTAGGTAATAGAGATAAAATATGCTAGCATAACATGGCTCATCAACACCAATAAACAAGTATGTAGGTAGGTACCTACATATATTTTTTTAACACTCAAATTAGTGGTAATCTGCAAACGAAAACGAAATCGTTATTTGACCTCAGAACCTTTTAAAACAATAACAAGCTGGTCAAGGTTCAACTATGAGACTCAAGAGAGTTCCTTACACAGAATACAGAATCCTCTGTGGTTCCGTGACCTAGAAACGCTAGGAAAGATGGTCAGACCAACGTTCAGAGCGTTGGTTGAAAAAAACAGTACCACGCGAACCAAATCGCGTGAACTCTATAATTCTCGTGATTATGGTTTTTACTCACCATTATCACAACAATGGTGAGACCTCATAATCAGCTACCATTTACCATACTTGCCGTTTTACTGATTCTCAGAGACGCTGGTTTGATTGTATTGTTCATGTACCTACCATTTTAATCAACCTTTACTTGGCGGATATAATAATATGCGATAGGCCTACAGAAATTCCAGCGTTCACAAAAATATCTTGAGGAAACTCTTGGACTAGCCGACGCTTTGGGTTTTTGATCCCCGACCCAAAAACGAAAAAGGAGTATAAGTTTGACGGCGTTGTATGCCTGTCTGTTCGTGTGTTTTTGCTCTACTATTGGAGCTACGAGGGTACACACCCTAGTAGCTCCGATAGTAGAGCTCCGATTTGAATGCAATTTTTTTGGTAAGAAAGTAAATATGGACATTCTGCATACTCCAACGTATGATGACCAGCAATGATGAAGAGGTTATAAGAAGATTTTCATTTGCTGTTAGTACTATAAGACCACAGGCTAGGTACTGAATTAGTGGTATGTAAGCTAAAACTTCCCTGTGGTTCTGCTCGATCTTTGCCACTGCATTTTCTTACGACAAAAACAGATGTCACTTTTCCCAAATAATTCAAGTTTTGCCTTGAACGAGAGCTTTCATGAAGTATTTAATGTGAGGTCATCCTTATCATAAATCAAGGTGATAGGTACCTACCGTCCTCGTCACTGAGGTGTGCCATGCTGTGGTGGTTCGTGTCCAATGTCAGAATGCATTGAATTATTTAACATAAAACCTTTATGTAGCTTAATCAACCTATGTTAAGTAATCACTAAACATAATCTAAAGGTATTTAAAGTAATCACTCAGGGGTGAGAAAAACACTATTAAGGCTCATGGTCAACTTGTGCCATCCTACTAATATTATAAACGCGAAAGTTTGTAACGATGTATGCATGTATGTATGTATGTGTGTATGGATGTTTGTTACTCTTTCACGCTAAAACTACTGATCCGATTTGGATGAAACTTGGAATATATATTGTCCGTGACCTGGATTAACACATAGGATACTTTTTATCCCGTTCCCGGGGAAAAGATGAACATCCAAAAAAAATTATCAGTAAAGACATCAGTCAAGCCATTCATTTGTTAGAAATGGTAAAGCAAAACACAACTGACATCACAGACAAAGTATGGTACAACTGACAGCTTGAATAAAACCTTTTTATGTTGGTGGGTACATAACCTGGCCGTAAATAATCAAATTAAGAAAACAATATTTTCATTCCTAAGCTACGTGTACAGAGATGAAATTTTTACAAGCGATCCGATTTGGATGAAACTTGGAATATATATTGTCCGTGACGTGGATTAACACATAGACTAGGTACTTTTTATCCCGAAAAATCAACGGGATCCAACGGGACGCGAACGAAGTCGCGGGTGGCCTCTAGTGTGGTATAAGTGAAGTAAAATAAACTCTGACTGTAGTAAAAACAAAAATATTTAAAGACTTTCCGTTTTCTAGGTCAAATTTCGTAAAACAACCACTCTAATCGCTTCAAAGGTTCAATATTCTGAGACCTCAAACTGATTCTTTTTATGTCGTCCAACGATACACTGTTACATTTCATTTGAATGCTTTTTATTTTTTTATTGATATTCACAGTTTTATCATCAGGATTTTTGGGATGTCAGAAACACGAAACGTTAGCCTGTGACTTTTGATGTAATCCCAAAATCGTAATGATATTTAGATACAGTTGCTCAAAAAGTGGCGTATTGAAGGATATAGCGTTCGGTATACTCGTGCTTTTTTTTTTCCCGAACTCGTGCGTTCTCTTTCCCAACTGTCAAAATAATGTCTATTAAAAAGAAAAGCCAACCATAAAGTTTTTACAAAAAAAAATCATAGAAGTTTTTATGATTCATGCAAATACGTATATTTCTAAAAAGAAGCTACTAATTTGTTACAATATCAGATTTAATGATTTGATTGAATGAGTTAGGTTAGGTTTCATTTCATTTCATCTCATTAAATTTCATTTTCATTTCATATCAATAAAAAAATTCTACCTAAGACTTTGCTGTATGGGCATAGTTCCCTTTGCCTACCAGAATGGGTGAAGAAAAAAAAATCTCTGCTTATATTCTACGGTTGGTGCCATTTATCAGTAATTTTCTTTTTATTAAATTGCTTCATTTTTTCGCAACTGTATTAAAAATAGTCGTTCAGTACACGTGCGGAACCGTCATTGCAACTTGTTCTGACTGTCAACCCTCGCCTTCGGCTGCGCCTCGGCTTGGGTAGACATTTGTCGGAACTCTTTGCAATGACAGCCTTTCCGCACTTGTAATGAAATATACTATTTTACTAGAGAATTTTATTATTCCCTGATTGTCCCATGCACACTTTTCACATCTACCTAACTTTACCGTAGCTGTCTATATTACCTACTTACTCTTACAAACAAAACTTCCACCAAAACAAATATTATCACAACTTGAATTTATGAGAGACGTTTTAAAACCAACTGTTAAAAAAATATTTTTGACCTCAATTTTTCGTCGCGTTTTTAAGGCTGACATTCCCAAAAGTGTTTCGGATCTTTTAATTAACCTCCATAGTCAGATTGGGTTGCTCCTATTTAAATGTAATTTTGGCCGACCGGTAGGGTAGGGTAGGCTCTTCTCTTGACCACTGCCGTTCTAAATTGGATGCGGATTTTGACAGATCTGTCCGACAGACATCATCGAATCATGAATCATGATCCGGATTGGAACATCATGATTATGATCATCATGGATTGGATTGGTTGAGAGTAACCCACCAGTCTACCGACTAGTATGTCGACTAGTCTAGCGACCAGTCTGCCGACTAGTCTACCGACTACTATAGCGACCAGTCTACTGACCAGTTTAGCGACCAGTCTGCCGACTAGTCTACCGACTACTCTAGCGACCAGTTTAGCGACCAGTCTGCCGACTAGTCTACCGACTACTCTAGCGACCAGTCTACTGACCAGTTTAGCGACCAGTCTGCCGACTAGTCTACCGACTACTCTAGCGACCAGTCTACTGACCAGTTTAGCGACCAGTCTGCCGACTAGTCTACCGACTACTCTAGCGACCAGTCTACTGACCAGTTTAGCGACCAGTCTGCCGACTAGTCTACCGACTACTCTAGCGACCAGTCTGCCGACTAGTCTACCGACTACTCTAGCGACCAGTCTACTGACCAGTTTAGCGACCAGTCTGCCGACTAGTCTACCGACTACTCTAGCGACCAGTCTACTGACCAGTTTAGCGACCAGTCTGCCGACTAGTCTTATTTGTTTTGTAACTTTTGCTAAAGATCTTTATATCTTTACATAATAATAATATAATTAATTTAAATGATAGAACTGCATATCACATTTTACAGCTGTATTTACTTGGATTTTTAAACTTAATTAAATTTACTTACTTCGCTGACAGTACCGAAATTTAAAAGAATTTTTCTACCTGCCAGCAACTTCGATGATTTTTCAGACTATCAGTCTGGGCGTGCTCATTCGCGCGGCAAATATTTATTCAATCTGAATAATCACAGCGACTTTTCTCTCACATAATAAACGTCTGGAATGTCTCGCACAGACTTTCATCGACCGTTCAATTGATTTTTATAACTAACAAGTTTTTGATCTAGAACGTAATTGATTACATCTACAGGAAGTGTTTGGTAGGTACCTACTTATTCAGTCATGCGATAACAAGAAAATTAATTAATTTTATTTTTAATTATTTATTATTTTAGTAGGTAATTGCTTACTTAATTATGTAGACGGTACTGGATTTTTATACACACTAAAAATAGTTACCTACCTAAAGATAACATCGAGAGAAAGTGATTTTAACATATAGGAGGTAATTTAACCCTAGAAGCGGTACCTCGGAATGTTACAAATATACACAGGGCATAAGTATTTTGGACAGATGATTACAAACCTCTATCAAAAGAATTAAAACACGAGGTAACTAGGTTACTATTGTTTATTTATTTTGTCTAGGGCAGTATAGCATCGATTCTGGTACGACGCATTGTCAGTCGGAGTTTGCTTTGGACTCGCTCCAATCTAAACGCCTGCAATAGAAAGTATTGCCATAAAGTGAAAATAAATATTACTTAATTAAATGAAGTTTTTTTAGATACATAGATTAATTTTTTTTCGCAAAAAAAAAATTACAACTAATACAGTATTTACAATTATGTATTTTATTTTAGATATACTAGAAGACCATTAAGAATATGAAGCTGTGCCAGGCGCCACTGAAAAGAGCATTCTATTTTAATTCTTGTACAGTTTACATGGCCGGCCCACTGGTGGGCTCGATGGGAATAAGCCATTTACACCATGGCCATTGGCCCATGGCACATCTAAAGTGGGTATAGTGGGCCCACGTGACCAGAGTGACGCCGACAAGAAAACAAAAAAAACGAAAGGACCACAATCTTTACATGTTTTTTTCGAGTTCTGCAAAAGCGGAAGATAAAAAATAAGTTTTACATTGAAAAAAAATCATTGATTGAAAAGTTCAAGGGATTGGTGACATTTAATTTTTTAAGTAAGTATAACAAAGCGTCTACATAGTACATTCTAGACACAGCGTCTAGGACCTTGATTCAAGTGACAATAAAAAACTACCTCTTTATTTAATTGTAATAGCTTCTTTATGGTACTATTTTGACGTACCTACTTAGTGATTATTTTAATTAGTTCAAAAGTAACTTTTTCTACTAGTAACTTTCGCTATAAACTAATCATCATCACGCCTCTACCAGGACATCTACCTTAGCATGTCAGCATTCACGTCAAAAATATATCTAGTACATTTACCTTAGCACATATCGGAACTGATTTGAATAAGGTCATTAATCGACGCTTATGTCGCTGACAGTGTTTCACTTCTTAGTTGTATTGAAACAAACTTTGGGACGAAACCGTAATAGAAATATTAATAAAACTGGACCTATTGTTTCGTCCCAGTAGGAGAAGATACCGGTAGTCCGAAACTAGAATAACTATTGTTCCTGGGCTTCCTCGTCATGTTGTCCTACACCATTATAAAACGTAAATTATTTTATGTAAAATTTTAATAACAATGTAGGTATGATTGTCAATAAGCATGTTTTTAATAAATTGTTTGCTGCCTGAAATAAATAGATTTTGTTTTAATATAATGAATGAATGAATGATTTATTTGCGTGAAGAGTGGTACATATTAGGTCTTAAATAAATTATTGATTCTAAAAAAAAAACAATATTCGCAAGTAACCAGAGACTAATTACAGCAGTAACCATATCGATGCAAATATCTCACAGAACGAAACTTCCTTAGAATGTGAACAATAACAAAACTCCTCTTTGTTTCAACTCCATTATTGTTCTTGTTCATGATTCAAAAAGACAAACAGCGTCGGAAAAAGATCAAACATAAACCAAAACAATACAATATAATAATATGAAGTACAAAATTTATCAAATTTAGAATTCTAGCAATAAATAATAATTAGTTGTAGGTGATTAGTTGTATTTTTAACAGATAGGTACTGTACTACAAGTAAAGATAATCATAATCATCATAATAATATTAATACGAATCTAGTGATAATAAAATAAAAATAAAAAAATAACCTACTTTATCGTTTACCACTGTTTGCATTGCAAATAGCTCAACCGTTTCATGAAGTACTGTGTATTTTGTAAATATTGTAGATAATCAGTCTTTTGCAAGAGAACACCTCCTAGTTTACGTAGATTTAATGACTGTTCTAATATAAAACAGAGAGCTATTAAAATGTCGCAATGAACGCCTGGTGTTGACTCAGCTTCCGCTTTTTTAGACCGATAGTCACCAATCAATATAGACACTAATTCCAGAACTGGGGTTACGTCACATCCGGTGTGAAGGGAGTTGGTAACACCAGCCCCCTTAAACAAGATCAAACTACATAGTCGCTAAAGAATAGAATCGTTAAAATTGTATGGGATAGAATACTATACTATACTTCGGATATATTAAAACTATTTTACGAAGTAGTAAGTGCTCTAAGACTTGCCTGAAGTAGCTTATAAATAGTAATAATCAAGCCTTCGCATACAATCTAGATTATTCTAG
Organism: Eulithis testata; assembly: GCA_947507515.1. NCBI lineage: Eukaryota > Metazoa > Arthropoda > Insecta > Lepidoptera > Geometridae > Eulithis > Eulithis testata. Next base: position 11,359,407 of record OX382197.1, read on the forward strand.
ATAATTTGTACAACGTCAGGCATCACTTTTTTCCCCGTGATCTTTATGAACGGGACGCTGAAATGCCTGGGATATGATTAAGATGCAGTAGGCTTGCTCAGCACCTATACCGGATGGTATAGGTGCTGAGCAGGCCTACTGCATCTACTAGGCTGAGAGGATTCTCAGCCTAGTCAGCCGTATCCGCAGGAAAGAGTCAATAATACGTGCAAATAGTAAACAAACACTTAAGATTGTCACAAATTTCTAACATTATTATTATTTATTATTATTATTTATTGTTATTTAGAGAGGCGTCATGGCTCAGTCGGTAGTAGCTCTGCCTTCTGTGTTGTGGGTCGTGGGTTCGATCCCCACCGAGAACAAACATTTGTGTGTGGCAAACATAGATGTTTGTTCTGTGTCTGGGTGTTACTATGTATTATAAGTATGTATTTACAAAAAAAAAAGTATATAAGTCAGCAATCAGCAATTTAGTTTCCATAGTACAAGCTCTGCTTAGTTTGGGACTAGAGAGCGTTGTGTGTAATGTCCAAGAATATTTATTTATTATAAAAGTTGTATTTTTGTGTGGAAATTTCAATTACGATTTATTGACCCTTTTGCACACGTCCAAGCACTCAAGTGTCCAGTCTGATTATGCCCCCTTTGGACTTATAGGGTAGTTATGTTACTCGTTGTATATATATAAAGCTGTTATAAAACCACTTCGGGGGTCGATATGAGCAACTTTTCCTATGGAAGTGTGTTAGTGCGAACAAAGAAACGTTTTGAGCAGAAATTTGGTAAAATTGTATGGAGTTCAAAGTATCAATGTACGTGCTAACGAGACGAGAATTAATTAGCTCCCCGTGGCCCATGAAATAAATCCAGGAAGCTCTGAAATAGCTGAACTAATAATATTATTGAACTAAACACTAAAGTGGTTGTTTGTATCTATTGAGACGTGCTATTCCTACGTCATGTTTACCTTCGTGGTAAACTTACGTGGAAATAATAAAAGCATGTAATTTGATAGTATAAAGGCATCTTGAACTAGCGTCAACAATAGTTAGAATCCTGAAAAACGGCATCGCATACAAAAAGCAAAGGACCCTGGGGTAGCCCTGAGGTGCGCCTCGATTTTGGAATGAAGTTCCTTATTGCGCGTTGCGAAAAGGGGAAAAAAAAATTTAGACCAAAAGTTGTAACGACACTTTTTTCAAACTTTGACAACGTCATTCAAATAAATTGGTGCGGGAAGGAAACCAATGAATGTAGGTATTGTTGGAAGTTTTTGTTTTAATTTAGGTGCTTCTGTGTACTTATCTACTGTAAGAAAACAACACCTCAAGGAACTTCGTTCCATCCGGGTGTCCCTTGACACCTCTCAAGTTTTTTTTATTCTGTATTTCGACCAGAAAAACAATTTAAAAATATTTTTACTAGTGAAAGGTGAATTTCTCCTAGGTAAGTAGGTACCAAATGTAACGATCAAATGATAATAATCAAATCATTTTTCACAGCGGCGTTGGCGAAACTTGGAATACAAAATATCAGGTATTTTTGGTATTATAAATTTATAATAGGTAGTTAGATATGAGATAAAAGAGTTTCCTTATTTAAAAAAAACAATGACGAACAATATTTTGCCATGTGCTGCTACACACGGCAAAACATTATAACTAAAACGTGTAATTGTTACTTAAACCTATGAAAATTTAATGTAAACACCACTCACTCAAAATGTAAACACCACTTAAAAATTGGTCTCCTTATTACCTCTTTGGCTAATTCTAATAAATAAAATTAAATATGGCATTTAAGCATACAATTTCAGTTTTCAGGCGTTTATACGAACAAAATAACTGCCTAGATAGATAAGACGTCTTGGTATCTTTCAAACCATATTATGACGTTGAGTTGTTCCGCCATGTGCCATGATTATTGATCAAATTTTCATAAAAAATTATGCTGAAATGATGATTTTCATAGATACGTCTCTCGCGATCGTAACGCACAACGCAGTGGTATGCAGCATGCAGCGCCGGGCACATAATTGTATGGAAAACGTCTAGTAGGTTATGGTCTTTTGTTACGTCACAGTCTGCGTCAGCGGCGAGGAGCAAACGCGGTACTCTGCGTTGTGCGTTACGATCGAGAGACCAATGCTTTAGGTCACATCTGTTTGTGGTATAGTTTCGTCCCACCCTATCCCCAGGGGTTAAGCCCAGGGGTTGTCCGAAGTGATTTTCGTTTACATCTATGTTTTCGTCCATCATCAACAAATAAGTATTGTCTAGTATAGTATTATATAATCTGTGGTATTGTCAACACAATTTTTTTCTTTACTGCTTGACAGCACTTTAGGGTTGGACGTTGGACAAAGTTGCTGTCGTTAGATGAACACCGATAGTGTTTGTTTTTAGGAAAAAAAAAGGAAAAATGATAGTGTTCTTATCAATTTGAACAATGAATTCGGCGATATGGATGATAAAGGTGTTGAATTTTGCAACATTTGACAAACTCAGCTCACGATAATGAATTGATACAGCGACATTTTGAGATACCATCTTATAAATACTGGTCGTGTTCGTAATATAGGTACTACCTATTGCTGTTATTGGTCTACTCTACATACTTAGCATCGGTATAACAAAATAACATTCAAGTAAGTTTAATTTCATTAGAAAACATATTATCAAAACATCGATACCGTCGTATTTAGTTTTTTGGGTCAGTCATGATTATCATGACTTTATGTTTTACTAGCTTCCACCCGCAACTTCGTTCGCGTTACATTGGATCCCGTTGATTTTCTGGGATAAAAAGTAGCCGCGGTTATCCAGCTGTCAAAATGTAAGCATTTTGTACCAGTTTAGGAACTATTGCATTATCTGTGGTACCTAATGATGTCGACAAAACGCGCCATAATGTACACTTTTGACACTTCTTAGTCGTCGTACCTCTCTGAGGACGAGATAATAGTCATGCAGAAATGTCAAAAATTGAAAATTCAAAGGCGCGGTTTCTCGACAACATTACCACAGATAATGCAATAGTTCCAAAACTGGTACAAACTGCTTACATTTTGACAGAACGACATGACAAATATCTCGCGTGCGCATCTTAGGCCCGCAGGTCACAGACGATATATTCCAAGTGTCGTCCAATTAGGATCTGTAGTTTTTAGTGAAAGAGGAACATACATACATACATCCTAGCAAACTTTCGCGCTTATAATATTAGCGGGATAAATAGGATGAATCAATACACCTTTCTAAATCGATACGATGTAAACTGAGAATAGATAGGTAAGTATCTCTTTTCAATATCTAATCATAACCACAGATCGGTCAGCCACCCTATCTTGCTAAACAGACGTAGATAGGTAGGGCTGTCGCTAATAATGAGCGTTAAGGGTGCGGGCTGGGTGCAGAACGATACTGAATGAACTTTACGAGTTATTACGCCTGAAGCAAACAAGGGGGCTATGAGTCGAAGGTGATCTATGAATTACGGCATTCCTTGAAGGATGCCGAACCTGCTCATTTCCACCATAACACGTGTTGGGAAAAAATAAAAAGTTATTCATTGTTTTTCTTTTTTTTCCTTTTTCTCTTTTTTTTTGTTTTTTTTTCTTGTTTTTTTTTCTTTCATGACACTAATTCGTTCCTCAATAAAACGCAAAATGGACAAAACACACATTGGCACGAACGAAACCTTGTGCGCTGGACATTTTGTTTTTCATTCATATTATTATTTTATTTTCTAAAACAGCAAAAAGCTAATTTACTAGCGGAGTCTAATTGTAAATTGTCTAACACAGTTCAGTTCATGCAGTATTTTGAGGTAAATTCTTACATATAAATATAAACTAGTACTGACTCGACTTATCACAGAACTCTATCGAGTAAAAAGTCATTCTTCATTGCGTCGGTGGGGTTTCCAACAGATACTTAGTACTAGTATAGTATTATATAATCTGTGCTTAGGCACACTTTTTGTTTTCTTTATGTGTTATATGCGTAGCCTTTCAATTTCATCAAAGAATATGTAATACGTAGTAAGAAGAAGTGGGACTCCCATTCTACCAAAACTACACACTGAAAATCTCGTTTGGTGATGAAACGTGATTCAAATTTTGACCCCCGTTTCATACATTGTTCGTTTTTCGAAAGCACGAGTCTAGTTCGAGAGTTCCGCCAGTCTGAATTTCATTTCGTGGTATTCACTAATAAATAAAATGTTTACCTTCGGTATTTATTAGCACTATCGCGGTCGCGTCACCGTATCAAGGCGACACTTCTTGAATTCTAGCATCGCTCGCAACTGATGAAATAAAATAATAAGCCAAATAATATTTCTTCAATCAGAAGTGTGCTTAATGCTTTATAACTACCAAGGAGTGGAACTCTTTGCCATCATCAGTATTTCCAGAAAGATATAACCTAGAAATTTTCAAGAAAAGAGTGAATACTTAGGTGGATTATAGCTAAGCGTGCTCCACCTAAGGCTGCAGCTACACTTACCACCAGGTGTGCTGGCAGCCAAATGCTTAGTTATAGCTTAGTTATAGCTCATAAAAAAATATTTTATAATAATAAAAGAAAATAGCCTGCTCTTTACAAAATAATTCATATTTAATGAATTCGTTTATAGGTAAATACAGCTATACATAGTGTAAATAAGCTGTAAATGTTAAACAGGCAAGAATTTTATTTCACAGAAATCATGTTGACGAAAGTAAAGGTAAAGTGGGATATTGTGAAAATTGTAGGCTATTTATAGCTCTGGCTATCCGTAAATACTAGTAATAAACCAAAAACCAAAAGAGATAAAAAAAAAAAATTATATATTAGAGATTTCCTTTAATCCAGATTCTAATTTTCACTATAGGTACACGACGTGCCTTTAAATAAATTACTAGGTAACTATGTTTTATACGTTTTATTTTAAAAATATTTTTTTTATACCATCAGATTAAATGATCCACTACAAAAATATGTATATAGGTAACCTTACTAATGTCGGGTCTAGATTGTATACATCTATACTATTATAAAACTGTAAAAAAGCCAAAATTTAAAATTAAAGATATGGATAAACTAAATACGCAGATCTACTAATTAAACGATTCTGATTCCGAAAATCGAGTTTGTCTGTTAGTTTGTTCGCGGATCACGCCTAAACTACTGGACCAATGAATTTTTTTAAATAATAATTATAATAAAACTTATACCTACCATTCGGAAGCCCTTTTCCCGGATTGAAACATAGGCTATACCTATATTTTATTGAAATCAAAGATGTGGATTCTGAGATACAGCTCGACCTCTCTAACCCAAAAGCAGCCTTTGGCACGAGGTTCATCGTATGTTGGTTGACAGATATTTTGTTGGAAAGTTTTGCACGCGTACGAAGTCGCGAGTATCAGCTAGCTATAATATATGTAATTATAGAAAACCCAGAGTATAACGGGGTCGATAAACTTTTGTCTCTGTTATATTTTTGTAAATATATCACGTCGGATGCAATTACCTGTTATATTTATAGGATCATGTTGTATGTATCCCGTTGTAAACCTGTGTTATTATGTTGCATGACAGACGTCAATTTGCTCTGGGATTACCAGTTGAGGAAATAAACAGGTTCATTGTACTATAATTAGATGTACCTATTGATAAATCTTCATTGCATCCAAACAACTTACCCACTTTTAGGAAAAAAACTTGCTAATATTTTGTATAATCAAACTGTGAACCTTAGTTACTTAGTGAATCTTATTTGCATATTTATAAGTACATATTTAATTTGAAAGCCAGTAAGGTGAATTGTCTTCAAAAAATTCTGGTCAATATATTGCGGTGCGAGAATGCGGGGTCGATTTTGCAGTGGGATGAATGCTGGCATTCGGAGTAAAATACTTACTGGTTTATTTTCTAGTGCCATGCAATTTGCCAGGGAATCCCAGTGAGGATTTGTAGATGCATTTATTTATATTTTGTACTTGTGTTAGTGGTTATCAGGATGGGTTGTATAGGTACCTACTTATTATCAGTTAGATAAAGCTATTTAGTATTTTTCTTTATTTGTTTATTTGTCCGTAGGTACCTACTTGTTATTATACAAAAAAAAACATTTTGTTGTTCACGCTAGTTCTATTCAGTTAGGGCCTAGCTAGATGGAGCCATGTAAAAAATACGATGTTGGAAAACGATATGTTTTTATTTTTCTTGCAATACAGGTAAAGGGAGGTTAGCTGTCAAAAATACATAAATTAGTTTTAAAACTTGGGTTACCAACAACTCTATTTGCACTCAGACGTATGTTATGTTTGTAATGACGTCTCTGAGTGTGGCTGTAGCTTTTCAAAGTCTATCCTTTCTCCGACTATCATAGATGACGACGAACTATTATCTTATTGTACTAGTTTGTTATGCTATATCTGAATTTGCCTATTTACTTTGCAGAGTGACTTGTAGTGAGTCACACAGACAGGAGATTAGGCACGTGGAGCCAGTGTGCTCTTTGCAGCAGTACATCTTTTACAGCATCATCTTTTACAGTAAAGGATTACTTTTAAATATACTTATTAGTTGTGTGTATAATATTTTTAAAAGAGCATCGGATTTATGCAACTATCTTTCGCCCGCGTTTCGTCCGCGTCCGGTTTGTCTTCTTAGTTTTCGGGATAAAAAGTAGCGTATGTGTCAATCCAGGCTACGAACTATAAGGCTCATTCCAATTTTCCCCTGACTAAGTCCCCTGCGTAGGGAATTTCTGGAACTTTTGTCCAAAAGTCCCCTTAGCTACCACGGCGACTACGGCAGGGGAAAATAAATATTCCAAGTTTCAGCCTAATCAGACCAGTAGTTGCAGCGTGATTGAAGCCATCTTGATCTTAACTGCCATTTATAACAGTGGTAGGATTTAATCGGTTGTTTAGCTGAAACACTTGTGTGTTTACATAGTCGAGATACGACAGTCTGTAACAATCAATCTCGCCTCAGAATTCCTCGACGGGTTTTGTGGCTATTTCCAGAACCATTAATATATTATAGCTATTCGCTCACCATCACTAATGGCGACGCGGTGGGCAGATCATTTTCTTGTAGCTAATTGTCTCAGCACGTCATACTTTAGCACCTCGACTTTGGGCTCTACTACCAACTGTACATTTTCAAAATGTATGCTCATAACAAGTGCGGTGACTGCTCCGGATGAGTTGTTAGTCCGTCCGAAGGCTTCTAACTGCTGTAACAACACAGATAAATGAATGGAAAAGGGAGAAAGTAGAAAGAATGCCACTAACGTAGTTGAAATGACAAACCGATTTTGACCAACAGTTGATTGAAACTCTCTTATTCGCTAAACTATTGGTCAATTTCGGTTTAGTTTTAGTCTTTTCAAAATTGTATTATTTCGACTAATTCTCAGAAATTCATGTAATTATCACTGATGAATACTTACTACTTATTCGCAAATTAATTGTATAGTATCTACGTCCTACAAGTAAGTAGTTTCGTTACATCATTCTTTCAATCACGAAAAGGACAAAAAGACGGAACAACGGTAGACGAAATGTAGAGTCTTTGCAAAGCCTGTACTGATATATTATCGAAGAATTGTATTTATTATTTTTACAGGTACATACTTCAGTGATTCCAGCATCCGCCACCGTACAAAGGAAAACAACCTCTACCTTTTTGTAAATAAAGTCGTTGGTGGTGTAAAATGTGCGGTCACGGAGCGCGACTCTACATCTGCGTTCTGATCACCTAAGAAATGAAGGTGAGAGTTTTTGCCTGTTTATTGTGAACTGAGCCTTGTCGTTTGCTCTGTAGAGGCCGCAGTCATCAACTTTTGTTTAAATTATATACCGTCAGCATAACAATACTATAAATAATCTTTGTAGCTATGTTTGGGTATTATTAATTTTGTCAAATGGATCTGACACAACAGATACCTAATCAGTTTATTAGTGTCGAAATTTTATTGCAACCGTTATATTTATTATATACTTCAGTTATATCACAGTCATACTGTGATTGATTTCATTCAGTAACGTTGTTACCCACTCTAATTGAATTGATTTGATACTGTTTATGGTACATAGCAAGGTAGTATGATTTTGGCTAAATCAGAGTTATGTTGTCGGAACTTTATCGGTACTTTATCGGTCGGCCTTACTTTGTATTTTTTGTCCGAAACAATGTTCAATTGCATGATCACCATAAAAGTAAATTATAATCTGCAGTTGGTGGCAGTTTTTTCGGATAACTTGGGCTTGTAACCTGTAAATGAATTACAATTGAATGTTAAGAGAGACTGGCGTAAAAGGTCAGCAGCACAATTAAAATTGAGTTACTCAATCATAAATTAGGCATATTTTTCGTAACTGTTTATTACTACTAGCTCATACATACATGCGAATTCTTAAGATTAATCTTTCCAATGATCTACCGAAGGTGCGATCTGGATAGAACATTCTTTACATAAGGAGGTACGAAATGCCCCCTACACTTGCAAATAATATCCCTGATCAATATTTAACAAAAACTTGGTTCGTCATTAATAATTTCCAATTTACCGTAAAAATACATTATTTTAAGTTTCGATTGTAATTATTCACTATCGATGCCGACAGAGTATGGAGTAGATAAGTGGTCTATACAGTACGATTTAGTTAGAAGTGAAGATTAGATACCGAATCAACAGATCACACCAATATTGACTATCACTAAACGGTGCTTCATGTTTTATTTTCGTTTGTTACGTTCGAAGTAATTTCTATGTTCGTGCTGTGACATCGCTATCAGTCAAGAAAAACCCGGTATTTTTAATTTACTACAAGATAAGTAATAATCGCAGTAATAATCGCAGTGTACTTTTTAATTTCAGATGATTCAAACTCACGAGAGCAGAGCCAATTTGGCAGTAATCGTACTTTTATTGTACCTGCAAACAACATCACTAGAAGCTGGAACCGCCAAAGATCTGTGTCCGATAGGTTTCCGAGTAGTTTTCGATAGGGATAGCCAGCCCGTGTGCTACCGTAAGAAAGGTCCCGAGGAGTTTGCGGACAAGTTTCAGAATTGTACTGGCAATCTCTTCACACTAAATCTACTCAAAGATCTCAGCATCACCGGTGACACTCAAAGTATATGGACAGATTACAAAAACCTGTACGATGGTGGTCCGTTTGTTGACTGGTCCTATACCAAAAACTCGGGAGATCTTCTAGAGACGACGTTCGAAGTGAACCGGGACTCTTTGTATAATGTGAACGAAGAACTATGCGTTGTAATTGATCCCGTGATGAACTTCACTGCTGTCAGATGCAATGAAAAACACTATAGATATTGTATTGTAGATGTTTACAAAGACCCCGACGATATGAGTTCTGATGGTTGTGAGGATATGAACAATATAGATGCAGATGACTCCGATCTTACGGATAGTGAAACACAGCAGAGAATGACTTATAGATTTTGGAGTCCGATGCCGACGTGTCTACTGCAAATCGTTCCGAAAAACGGAGGCCGTGTGAGGATGACCTGGAATACATCGCAGAGGGCTTGTCAGACAAGAGGAGGTTCCCTCTTGAACCGTGGTTGGAGATACTCCAATTACCCATTATTTTCTAGTAAAGGCAGCTTTAGTAGTCTTCGTTACCCATTTGGCGTCAAAGTTAGTAACGATCTTTCTTTGTTGCAATATGATGATGACAACACTTCAGTAAGTATCTGTATGCCAATTATTATTTTTTTATTAAAAAGCTTCCAAACATTTTATATAGCAGGTGTGTTGATAAAAAATGTAGTAAATGCTAAATTTTCAGATACCTCAGTCAGAATGGCAATTTAATGAACCCATGTCGAATGACACGATGCTAGGCGCAGTGCTGAACGAGTCTTGGAGCCTGGTTAACAACTCATATACATTCTTCGATGTCATTTGTGAGAAAACCGTTCCACTAAGACACGTAAACTTAAGCGTGTTTATCGATAGGTGAGTTACTTCTGTCTGAAGATTAACACTTTGTCAGAATAAGGCTAGTTTTATTAAAATCGTTGCCCTGTTCCAGTGACGACATTATTCTCACGACAAACGATACAGATCTAGAGAGGAAACATATCTACTGCTTCACTGATTCTTCGAGCTACTATCCACAGCAAGTGATAGTTAAGAAACGACACGGGAAGCCAGGTTACATTCTTAAATTTATTGACGACGGCTACTACTGGTGCACACACGGTGATTCGGAAAACTTCTACATCTCCGAATCTAACAAAGTCCTTCGTTTAAGAGTGAAAGATGACACTGAGAATCTTTATGCTGTTAAAGTGACGTCACTGGCTCACGACTACAACTTGTCTAACATTGGCCAGTTGGTACAGAGTAATTGGAAGAAGAAGATCGAGGAGTACGTGTTTTACAGCACCAAGTATAGAAAAACGTATGGGCCTTCAGACTCATACGACAATTACACCATATGGAAATTCCGAAACGACAGACTAGGTAGACTAGATTTAGTTTCATTATAGATATTTTGTATTTGTACTAAAGAATCTTGTATTACTTAGCTCTTGGCTGGTTTAATCTGTTGATAATCTAAGATTTATGATGTTATACTCAACAATTTACTAAATTAATAAGTAAAATCAATCACAGTTCTTAAAAAAATATTTTTTCTTAATATCAAGTTAGATGATTTAAAGTGATTTTTGAGAAAAAGTTTGATTTCCAGGGATGGACGTTAAAAATGCTCACGTGGTTATTAAGCGGGTGTACTTGAACTCGCGCAGTGTTCTGCTCCACGTGAAACTGCACCCAAACATGCTGCCGGTGGCGAAGGGCCAGTGGGATGACATACAGATCGACTTCATGCAGCCAGCCTACTTTTGTGAAAAGAATGAACACTTAACCAAGAGACTGGCTTTGAGTAAGTTGCTATCAGTCGATCTACAAATGCTAGATAATAAATAATAGAATAAGTAGATGGCCTTTCCTCGTCCAATGGACTGTATAATTTTTCGACAGCTCATGCATGTAATTATTTCATTTGAAAGTGAGGCAGTTCAGAGATCAAAAGGCAATTAAAGTGTTAATGGCTCTAATTAACCGCGTCGAGGATCTTCACGCTCTGATATTTGTGATTTTAAGATATTGCCTGTTAAATTAAGCCACCAAGGTCAGTGTGCAAACTGCAGGCTCAACTTGCTAGTAGCTAGCAAACAAACCAAGCTATCCGCGTTAATCATAAAACACGCAAAAATAAGAAATACAAGATAATACTTCATAGATCTTCTTGAAAGATGTTGCGTGCTTACAACGATAAACTAATGACGGTCTGACAATACCTGACTAATTAAGTAATCAGTAGAAACAGATCGATTTATCAGAATTTATGTCTCAATGATAATAGTCAATTGTATAATTTGCTATTTGACGCAGTTAAATGCCAAAAAGAAAATGGGATAGATAAGTCCATTTTACTACATTTACATTTCAGTCATTGGACCAGAGAGATTTAATAAAAAAATCTTCGATTGTTATAGACGAGACGAAGCAGACCTCCGCATGCCAGATCTACAAATGCATCGGTGACTTCAACGAAGGGGTCAGACTCATCATCACTGGCACAGACACGTATTGCTACACGCCTAAACCGGTTACCGCAACCGTCACTGTGGATCTAGACACCAAATTGGTGAGAACAACACATTTTTGAATACTGAAAGTATTCATGATTTTGTAGCTAGCTGGTCTTGTTATGCCGAGAATAATTTTAGTAGCTGGTAGGGCTGTTACAGTTACAACAAAGACATGCGCATGATATTAAGATTCATTGAATGCAACATACTATTCCAATACTAAATTGTATACTAATTGCTAAGAGCCATCATGATCCTCTAATGTACCATTAAGGCTACTTGGCTAGGAAGATTATAATCGGCGATGTATTTGTTGGGAAGAGACTAACGACCATACGAACAATCATGATGGTCAATGAACTTTGCAAGCAACAAAAGTTACTTTCAATGAAAATATATTTGTCCTAAATCCTTACGAAACCGAATATGTTTTTTGAAAAATATTGTCTTTTAAATTTAGCATGTGAATAATATTTCAAGATGTCACTTGTGTTATTGGACTCCTTATTTAGGTTGCATGTACAGCCTACATTAACACGTAAATGCTAAAATAAAAACCCCTCACCATGTCATTAGCTCTTCTGATAAATCAAACTTGGTACATACAACATCGATAGGTATCTCCGTATCTCTTACACCTAGTATTTGATTGCAGTTTATCACTCGCCCACAATCCGTCAATAACCATTCCACCAGGCTTTGCACTTAGGTACATCAAATAATGTAGATAGCATTTTAATATCACATATACAATATTAGATAGGCAGGTCCGCTACAGTTATTTTTAAATTCAATACTTCACTAATTACTAATACAAAGATCATTCACCAATATTATTAGTAGTTTATCAATTTAACTAGACTTTTTAATGATAACATGGCAGTATTATATGATCTGTGACTTATAATTGGCCTACTTAAGGATATGTAGGTACCTGAGTTACATAGGTAGGTAGGTAGTAGGTACTTCTTAGAAGATCATTGCTTGAATTGCTTCTGAGTTCCGACACTTTGAAAAAGTGGATTTACAAATATATTAGTTTACATTTAAAATTTACATTTTGCAAAAAGCAACCGACTGAAAAAAGCCAATTTGAAAAGTAGCATGAAACACGCTTATTTTTGTCTTGCAAACATGTCACTAACGTGATAACCCACTAACATTATAGACACACCGCCAAAAGTTCCAACGAGAAGTGATCGAGCCGGATAGTTACGATGATGAAGACGACACGCATACAAGATCCTACACTCACAACAATTCAACTGAGTCTCAGAACAGCACAATTGATGCTACCACTGCTTATTGGAACAGCTCAACTGATTCTACAACAGATTATTCGACTGATTTTATAACTGAATCTGAGAACAATACGGTTACCGATATCAAGATGACTGATAAGCTCCCATGGAGTACATCACCACGGCCACCTAGTCCATCGACCTTCCCTACATCGGTCATAACTGCGGAGCCAACGTTTCCAACAACACCAGAACTAACCACGACCCCTAAACCACTACCTGTAAGTTGGATGTGCCATCTGTTTTGAGCTTCGATATCGTTTCACACCATATTCTTTGAATCTTCGGAAGGAATCGAAAGGGCCTGGTTTGACCTGTTTGTTTATTTGCTTTTACTTGTATGCGTGTTTCTGAAACCGACCAAACTACCTATTTGAAATAAATTCATTTTGTTTCTGTAACTTCTTCTAGTTTTTTGGTTTTGATGCTCTCCTGTGTTTTGGTATCAGCTGGAATAAGGTAAACTTCTTTGTTTTTGCTTGCATGTTGCGTTTTTCTCGTTCGTATGTATCATGGACATCTAACCTAATTGCAATAAACCGTTCTTATGCCACTTCATACATTTTCCTACAGTTATTCGGCATAATTTTTGGAATAGTTGGGTGGTTGATTCCATACCACATCGCGCTTATTGACGGTGAGGAGTTTTACGTGACGATCTCTCCACGCAGTTCTACTTTTCGTGTTGGACAGTCAGCAAAACGAACGACGACTCCATAACGTGCTCTCTCCTAACCACGAAATGCCTGAAATAGGAATAATTAATAACTGAGTTTTTTATATACTTATATATATATTTAGTTTTAGGTAGGTATAACTTTTTTATAATAAATGTATTAAATACCATCTTATTCGCCAATATGTTTTAAATATTTATTCTAAATAAATATAAATTCTATATTATGACTTCAGCCTCAACAGCAGCTGGACCAAGTAATAATGAATATTACTACGTTACTAAACAGCACCAATGAGCCACTCCTAGTGAGGGATATTGAAGACTCCTTCGATCAGGTACGTACCTACCTAATGAATTTATTTCCCCTTTCCACTTTACGGAGATCAGTGGCCTTTGAGGGTCACTTCTTGAATCTAATGATGACTTAGTGAACAATAACTCATTTAACAGAGTTTTAAAAACGTACCTACTTGTTAAAAATAATTGTTGAAATAAAGAAAGGTCTCAAAAGATATAACAATGTACAAAAACTATAGTTGACTTTTGAAAAGTCTTATTAGATAGCACAGCTGGTCCAATACGTAAGCTTCTCAAATACAATGTAAGACTCATAGCTTTCGGCTCAAATGCAAAGACACAATTACTTAGAAACCAAAAACATGTTTCAGGTCGACGAATTCCTAGCCGAAAGAGACGATGTAACGATCCCTGGGGACCTGCTCCACTTACTTGACGAATTGGGATCCAGACTTGACCTGAACGGGACGGATGGTTCCTCTACTGTAAGGGACAATCTGGCTTTGGTGGTGGCCGACGCGCAGCCAGCTACTCCTGTGCGGGGTTTAAAGCTAGCTACGAGGCCTTCCGATATGTTCACTGACGAGGCGTTCGAGATTATCAGAGGTAGGTTGACTATTTATGATGGAATAGTTTTATTAAAAACATCTTAAAGGTTGTGGCTACAAGAATACCCCCAGTGAAATACCTTCAATTATGTCAGTAAAGTGTAGATTATTATGTTTTAATGTAGGTAACATCATTTTGACATATAACAAGAGGTTGCTAAACAAATAAACCTTATTAAACTTATCTTCTATGTTTCAGATGACATAAATTCCAGCCAGCTGATGGGAGATGAAAACGAAGTTGTTATTGAGCTGCCGGCGTCTCTGGCTATAAGTTACCGACGCATCAGCTTTGTGGTGTTCCGCAATGATCGCGCGTTCCAGAGCAGCCATGGACTATACGCCGTCAACAGCAGGATCTTGAGCGTTAACATTCAGAACGTAACGAAGTTTGATAGCGGAGAGGTTAGTAGATACAAGTCAGGGATAGACCAGTGTGTAGACACCATTAGCCGTGTATTTTACTGTTGCTACTTGGTTATAGCATTTGTGTTATGGCTGATATTGTTTTTTTCATTTTCAGAACATTTACATCTACCTCGCCCCGACAGGAGCCGCAGACCGCAATCAAAGTCGCTCCTGCGCCTTTTGGAAGTTCCTCGACGACGACTCAGGGTCCGGCTACTGGTCACAAGACGGCTGCACCTTCGTCCGAGCCACCACGGCTGGTTCGCTAGACGCGTGCCGCTGCGACCATCTCACTCACTTCGCCGAAGTACTTATCCCACGAACCGTCTTCTCCGAACGAACCGAGAGCGTCCTCGAAACTATTTCCGTCGTCGGTTGCTTTATGTCGATCTTCGGACTGATATTTGTCGGTGTTACCGCGTTGACTTTCAGGGCTTGGAGGCGAGATTACAGCAACAAAGTTTGGCTCCAACTTTGCATATCGATATTCATAATGTCGATCGCTTTCTTGATCGTTATCTATGCTCATTTCGAGGAGTACGATGTGCTGTGCATGTTGACCGGGATCGTTTTACACTTTAGTGTGTTATCTTCCTTCTGTTGGATGCTAGTAGCTGCTGTGCTATCGTACAGGAGACTAGTGACAGTGTTCTCTATAGACGCGTCTCATAAGTTACTGCGAGCGTCTGCGTTTGCGTGGGGCACGCCCTGCGCAGTGGTTGGAATATTACTATCGGTCGCCCCGCACGCCTATTCGGGACGATTTGATGACAAGAATCCGAGCACCGCTTTTTGCTATCCTTCTGGGCTCGCGCTTTGGCTGAGCGTGTTTGGCCCTATAGCTGTAATGCTACTCGTGAACTGGACGCTATTCGCTCTGATAGTGCGCTCCGTGTTCGCTTCTAGAAGGAACCATCCGAACATACAAGTTGGACACCGACACAGTTCAGCTAGGAACGAAGCGTTGCGCTGCGCTTCCGTCAGCTTTTTCCTAGTATTTCTGTTTGGGCTTCCATGGCTCTTCGGTCTGTTCTCGATGAACGTAGTCATGGCTTACTGTTTTGTACTTCTGTCCACTTTTCAAGGGTTTGTTTTATTTTTGTTTTTTGTTCTCGGGAATAAAAAGACGAGGGATCTTTGGATGAATAAGTTGAAGATCAAGCAGACTAGAAAGATTCCGGTTACTTCCTCGACCTATACCAATAATAGAAGTACAGGGGGTAACGTAAACTCCCGGAATGGTAATAAAGTAGAGACCATTGAAACGAAGGTTTCCAAGCCAAGATCGCTATCTTCGTTGGATGACTCTAGATTTTCCTGACAAAAAGGTTGTCTGCTCAAGATGAGTGGTAAAAGTATCCAGTATCTAAGAGATAGTTACTGAAATATTTATTGATTGGATGAGTTTACTCGGCCGCGATTGATGGTTGTCCTATTTCTAGTCTCATCTCATAGAACGTACCTATCCTATATTTGTGTTCACATTCGTATTGAATAACGAAGAGTTAAAGGCACTGTTATTACATAAGTGACTCAAAGGGTTTCATCTTGCACAAAAAGACTTAATCAAATATATTTTTATATCCTAATACCAGAATAAATACATCAACGTATTGTTCGTGACGCAATTTTTTCTTATTTATTTTACTTTACACTTGTTATGTACAATTTTAAACATTTCAATGCACTAATCATAAGCAATAAGTTACCAAAAATATAATTGTAGGTATTTAAGCGGTTCAAGATGAAAGTTATCGTAAATATTTTATGACAGCTTAGCTCACTATCCGGTTTGCTTAGTAGGTACCATCCGGCTCTATGATAGGTTATATTATATAATGTTAAAATCTTAAAGTTTCCGCTAGTGTAAATATAAACAAAAAAGGTATAAATAAGATGAAGTTTTACATGTAACATTAAAAGGTTAAGTTGTACATAGAACAAAGTAGGTACCTAAGTAAAGAAACTATAACATTTTTTAAATTTCTTGAAACCTCATAGTAAAAGCGTAGCAGAGGCATTTATTACAATATTATTATTAAAGTAAATATAAAATAAATTGTGTTTTATTTAATAAGTAACCTAGTGCAACCAATCATAGATTAAGTGAATATCAAGATGTGGCTCATCATTCAGTGTATTTGACGGCACCTCATGTTTCCGAGGGTACATTATTATAGAAGTGTTAACCCCAAGGCATGGGCAAGCAAGTGCCCCAACAAACCAGCTGTTATGTTAATATAACGAGCTGTTAGGTTACTATAACCGCCCATTGTACCTCATACTTAAAACTATTTTCTCTTTTTTTTGTTTTTCTTCTTTTCTTGGTGTGCAATAAAGAATATATCTATCTATCTATCTATCTATAAAAGACCCAAACGCAAAAAAAAAATTCGGTAATAGACATTCAAGATATCACTAGGGTAGTGTTAGTAACGGAATAATGATTCCAAACGGCACCACCGGTGGTGTCGTTCTGGTGGTGTCGAGTAGAATGAACTGTTTTACACGTTTTGCATTGAGCGTCAGTTGTTTGTTAGTTCCAAAACCATCGAAGCTTGTCAAGCGGATCCAAACCATCGCGATTATTTTAAGCTGATGAAACAAAATCGATATGACGTTATTAACACTCGAGCGCACGTCAAGGGCTCTTTCTACTCGTAGCATTTAATTAACCGCAGTTCGCTGCACCGCTTCATTGAGGAGAGTCCTCGATCACAATCGATCGGATTAAAACACTCGTGGTGGCTATCCTACCTACTTGCGTCTTTTTCCTAAATAGATGGTAACCTAGCAACGCCCTGCTAAACTGCATGCTTCATTGACTGTTTACGTCGCCATGACATTGATTAGTCTGCCATTACTGTGTTGACGATCGGAGAGGCTAAACGATAAAAAATGTTTTGGGGCATCAGCCCAGCGCTCGATCTTCAAGAGGAGTATCTGAAACATGGCGATGAGAACGCTTTCGAGCTCAACTTTCTCGTGATTGGTGGCTGCGATGGGCGACATCTACTCAAGACGCTGGCCCAGGCGTACCGCCACACCCGTCGCTACATGAACCTGTTCGTCATCGATGGCTGCCCCGAGCTGGTAGCAAGACAGCTGCTCCTCATGTCTTTGGCACTAGAAAAAACATCACGCTGTGGTCTGCTAGAGAAAACTAGGAGGTTCTTAGAAGTCTACGGAAATATTCTCCTGCGCCCTCCCACATCCCGGTATGTAATCGCGAAAGCTCTCCAGCTGACCGGCATGGTCACCAACCCTGATTTCATGAACTGTATCTTACCTTGCGTCTCTATCGAGCAGATGAAGTATAGAGAGCGAGACTATATGGAAAACCTGCTGAACTTTTGGACAACGGGGAACACTAATCAATTCAACGCATGCGAGTTATGGGAGCATCGCATCAGACACAGTCTTGGAGTCCGCTACGACACGAGAGTAGGGGTATACGATTGGGATTATCATATGAGGATGAAGGAAATTGCCGGACAAATATGCTTTCCGGAATACAAACATTTTAGAGAACATGGTGTTGCGTTCACCTGGTTGGAAACCGAAGTGTGCCGCCCAAACGCAACCTTGGCCGCGGGAGTGTATAAATGCGGAGATCGATATCTGCATAGAGGGTACCTTGGAGATATGGTTAATTCGCCGTATGTATCGTACGGTTTAGATTGTATAGACAAGGATATGCTGAAATCTTCTCACGGGGTATGCCACAAGCGTGCGACGGACGTCTCAGAAAGAAACGTTATGCGAATGTTGTACGAATTAGAAAATCACCGTGAGTTTGATGTCAACGCTATGAACTTAGATAAGGGCCATGATCTCGGAATGGTGGTTTTGAGTGAGTTTGACGCGAAACTCTCCGAGAGTCATCCGGAGGCTCCACTACTGCTTCGCGAAGACCGCGATACTTATATTAACATGGATTTTGGGAAGGTGCATTTTCTGTCTTTGTCAGCATTGGAGCATTACCCGCACAAGCCTCACTTCCAAGGTTTGTTCCACGGGGTTTTCGTTGGGAACAATATGGTTCCACGGGTGAAGCCGAGCGTGTGGTCGATGGCTCGAGATGACGCGCTCGTGCTGATGGAGTCACGCAAGTACATGGTGGAGCTGAAGAGGGATGACGTGAAGGCGTTTGGTGAGCAAGTGCAGCAGGTGGCGGCGGCCGCGCAGTGCGAGCCCGTCGCTCCCTTCGACCCGCAGCAAGATGACCTCGCTAAGTTTATTATAAGAAGGCGAAGTGGGAGTATTGATATTTCTAATTAATTCTATCGCTGTTATGTTCGTCATGAATAATAAATATCTACCTACACAATTACTTTTTAACATACTTCAAAAAAGGTGGAGGTTCTGAATTCGGTTGTATTTTTTTTTATGTTTGTTACCTGAGAGCTCCGTCATTTATGAACCGATTTGAAAATGGTATATTTCATTACAAGTGCGGAAAGGTTGTCATTGCAAAGAGTTCTGACAAATGTCTACCCGAACCGAGGCGCAGCCGAAGGCGAGGGTTGACAGTCGGAACAAGTTGCAATGACGGTTCCGCACGTGTACTGAACGACTATTTTTAATACAGTTGCGAAAAAATTAAGCAATTTAATAAAATAATAAAAAACTATTTGCTTTTTTCTCTTCTCTCCACGCAATAAATTCGTCGTATGTTAGTTAAGTAGCGCCTTTTTGACTTTTCCGGTAAAATGTTCTCCAAAGCATTTTGTGCAATTATACTGAGTTCCGGTGGTGTTCATTCAAAAAAACTAGGGTCGAAATTACTCATTTTGTGCAACAAACAACTAAACTCGCAAAGGAAATTTCTGAAAAATGGCGCCAACCGTAGAATATAAGCAAAGAGTTTTTTTTCTTCACCCATTCTGGTAGGCAAAGGGAACTATGCCCATACAGCCAAGTCTTCAGTAGAATTCTTTTATTGATTGAAATGAAAATGAAATTTAATGAGATGAAATGAAATGAAACCTAACCTAACTCTTTCAATCAAATCATTAAATCTGATATTGAAACCAATTAGTAGCTTCTTTTTAGAAATATACGTATTTGCATGAATCATAAAAACATCTATGCATTTTTTAGGAAAAACTCCATGGTTGGTTTTTCTTTTTAATAGACATTATTTTGACAGTTGGGAAAGAGAACGCACGAGTGCGAGAAAGGTAAAAAAAAAGCACGAGTGTGTAATAGCCCACATCCCGAACGCTATACGTCCCTGTAATACGCCGCTTTTTGAGCAACTGTATTAAAAATTATTTTTTTATCTGAAAAGGTATGCTTCCAGATTGGTCCCATTTTTTTTTTAATGAATTCTTACCTCAGAACTGCGTCATTTATGAACCGATTTGAAAAATTCTTTTTTTATCTGAAAGGGTCTTCCAGGTTGGTCCCGAACTGCCATCATCATCATCATTTGATGATGAAGGCGTATCAAATTGAAGTCGGTTTTTCCAGTTTTTTAAACTTATAAATTATAGTTTATACTACACCTGCTTGGAAAGTACCTTGATACTTTATCAAATTTACGGTAGAAAGTACGTCATTGCATATCGAACAAATATGCGGGGAGAAAACGCATCTGAGCGGGAGAGAAAAGTGTATGAAAATCCATTTCTTACGTGGTTTTTCTTTTTTAATTTTGGGTAAGACTATGCGCCGGTAACCTAAATATCAAAAGCCAAAAAGTTTTTACAATGAGTTTTTATCTCCAAGTTCGCAAAATGACACTGGCCACTAGCTGTGTGTTGGATGGTGTCGGGCTGGCAGTGCGACCCTGCGGCGGCATTTTTTATTTTCCTCGGTGTAGTATAAAGCACTATGTATCACTCGAGAGAAAGTGCGATTCCCGATCTCGGGTGTTTTAAAGCCTTCGCCTACGGCTCGGGCTTCAAACAACACCCTCGACGGTAATCGGTCACTTTCTCCTCTCGGTGAACAATGTACTATTGTTTGTCTTGGTAAGTAGGTATGGTTACCATACCTACTTCTTAATTACTATGATTATATTCAAACTATTTGAAAATGGCAGCCCTGTAAATTCAGTCAAATCTCAAAGCATTTTTAACCCACGATTTTATATTTGACTTTCAGCAACTGCAGTCTAAGAGATCTAAGTGTAGTACCTACTCGCACAGAGCACAACACCCCTTTACCTGCCTGTGGTGTTACATCGAATAAAATTAATAGGTATAACACAAAGTAGGTAACTGTAGGTGTAACACAAACATAACAATAAAACGAATCATAAAATGTGTTCATCTATTTTTTCATTAATAATATGTTACATTCATTTAGTAAATCATATAGCAAATATATTTACAAGATCAATTCAAACTGAAATTTTACAACGTGTTCTCACATTGTTTTCGTTTAAAATTCGTATTTTATTTTACATTAAGTACTTAACATTAACATTTCTAAATTAGTTAATTCGGTAGTGGTGGTTTGTACAAATTGTCGTAACGTTTTGTAAGACTTGAGGAAATTAATTATTTGGTTTGAGCAAAACTATTTCTCATACACACTGTTAGTTCCATGTTCAATGATTCTCCAATCAAACCACAGTTTTCATCAATTCCCAAAACACACAAGCATCAACATTTACTAATTCAAACTCTGATCATTGTACTTTCATATCGCGCCACAACAAACGAAAGTTGAAATACCAACAAATAAAAAGGATTATTCCACGTGCCTGATGTGAAGCAAACAGCAAAGTCAGATCATCAGAGTCATGGTTCACACAAGTAGGTAATACTTATTCATCCATATCGTATCACACGTCATTTATAAGAACCCTTACTGCAGTATATCTTTAAACTCATGATTACTTCAGAAGAGTTTATCGTAAGTAGGTAGGTACTTATTCAGGTTACGAGAATTCGTATAAATTTCAGAGCACTACCGTGAGCAATGTTGTAATCTGGCGCCGGTCGCAATTGACGTGTTAGGCCTACGCGTACAAATTATTTCCGCGCAGTCGACCTAACAAATAGTGCTTGCATCCGCAGGAAGGGATGCGTCGACCGCACAGAGTCGCCGGATGACGCGCACGCGACGCCTTACTGGGCGACCGGTACTCGCGACTACGCGTAACATAGTTAGGTACCATATGTATTAGAACATGACGTGTTATTAAATTCAAAACATAACATTATTAGTAACAAACAATTAATATATGTTATATTTGATTGGAATGTAAGTCCACGTACGGTGTGACGTGTGATTGGAGCGGGCGGAGAGTTGCGGTGGCCATGCGGCGCGCGAGTCCGGACAGACGCGTCAGAACGAGGAGCAAGTGACGCGAGGCGCGATGCGCGAGCGAGTACCGCGCCCAGCCACAGAGTACGCGATCACATCTACCCTGTACGTGTTTATATCTATATAGACTTAACGATCTATCAATTACCATGAATTGGCGCAATAGCCTCACAGCGCCAGTAAACGAGGTGCCAGAATAATAATGGCAGTCTGTACTTAACTAACCAATTTAATTTATCCATTAATTTAACTGTAATATTTATTCTACCAGTATATTCATGGCCGCGCCACTTAGCCTAGCGTAAACGCGAATGAAACAATAACGTTCTAAATTGTCACAACAAAATAAACTTGAAAACTATAACATATTATTATAACACACCTTTCCACTTCAGTTTAATGACGTAAATTCGTTTAAAGTCAATACAATAATAATAAATATTCTGATATAATCGAAATAACTTTTATATACATAAGTTTTAGAATATGTTTACGTACGGACTAGAAACCAAAATGATTAATGCACGGTGGCACGAGATCGCCGGACTCAACACTTTTTGATAATATGAAAACAAAATATTCTATTCACTCAAATATTTATCTAAGTATACTTATCTACTCACTAGTGTCATTAAGTTTTCTGGTGTACCTACCATTAGATTGGTTATTGACTAAGAAATAACTAAGTTACGAAGAAGGATCAGATAGGGAGGACAGTGCTAGTTAGTAATGAATGAGAAACGAAGCTGGGCGCTTATCGGAGAGGTGATACAGAATGAAAACGATTGTGTTACTCTCCGGGGACGGTTGCTTGTCGCCCACCTTCTACGATTGAAACAGTCACCGTAGCATAATATCAAAGCGAAATTGTTGGATCACGTAGAGAGTGAAACCACACTTTTATTTAAATTAATGTACTGTAAATATTAGACGCTGGAACGAGGCACCGAGCACGGCAATCAATTCCGCGGTAGCTCTCGAACTAACACATGTTACATTAAAGCTTCTCTTACGATAACTTTAGCTCTGAATTTGTTAATCGCCTATCTAATTGAAAGCTACGTGAGCCAAGTCCGCGGGTGAGGCGCGCGCTCCGTGCTCGCTCGTCCGGCGCCTTGCCACCGCACACGACAACGTCTCCTTACAAACTAACCATTAAATGACGACTCACTTACGATTACTTTAGACATACAAACCACCGAGCCACCGCCAGGAAGCTACAATCGAACAAATATAAGAGATATAAAGCGTATCGTTTTAATCAAACTAAGTAATATTTTATTAAATATTTCAACAAAACGGACGCGTCCCTGCGGAAGCCCGGCGGGCTACACTCCATCGAATCGAAACTTACATTCAACATTTAATCTAAATCGTTCCAATACTTATAGTTCAGTCATATTGTATTTATAAATGTGCAATTAATATCCATAGTCGATAATATTTACAGGTCACTGATTTCGCTAACGATAACTACTTATTCACAAGCGGCGGCGGCGGCGGCGGCGTCAACCGCGTGCCGCACCCGACGATCGAATCCACTACACCTTTAATAGATCAACTACACGTGTAAAGATTTTATCGTGTTCATACTAACGGTCAAACTAATCGTTAACGTGATTTAGCCTAACTGTGCATTCGGAGGTCGAACGTCGACCGGTGGAGAGTGTGCGGTCAGTGCTTGTACTCGGCTCCCCCCGCGGGCGGGGCGCCCCCCCGCGGCGGGTGCGGCGGCGGGTGCGGGGGGAGGTGCGCCCGCAGGGTGGGGGCGGTGGTAGTCGCGTCACTGCTGGTCGAACCAACCGGCGAGGGGAAGTACTCGCGCTGAGGCCCTCTCACCACCTCCTCACTCGCCCACCGGGCTAACTGTTGTTGAGCTTGAATAAATTCATCACTAGAAAATGATAGAGAAGAGGAACGGAGAGTCGAGGTGGTGACGCGGAGCTCACGGTTCTAGCCCCCCCCTAGCCGAGTGAACATTATTACGATCGCTAGTTATTAGAACGCTATTCAAAATGTGCAGAGTACAAGTTTTCAGTGTATAGAGTGGGTGTGAAACGTCTGTCGCCCAGCACTGATTTGTATGGAGACACTGAGCAGATTCTTTGAGAAGCTCGATATGCGAGTACGGGCTTGGTGTAGACTAAGCTTATGAAAAAATCCGCTCAGTGCCTCCATCCAAATCAGCGCACACTAGTGTGCTGGGCATCAGACGTTTCACACCAGATTTACACACCAAAACTCATAGGCCCTCAGGAATCAACGATAAGTCACCTTACTATTTCCATTCACGTTTGAAAGTTTCCAGTCTCTAATGGTGGTAAGAATACCAACTTGGCCGAGGGGGCTGCAGCGTGAGGTCGTGAGTCCCCGCTTACCGCTGTTAGTGTGCGTGTGTAGTGTCGGCCCTACGTGGCACGTTAGATGCAAATATTTAGGTCCACTGCCGCCGTTTAGACCCTTAATAGGCAATTTCGAACTCCTTGATTTGAACGTATCGCATGAACAATTTTTCTTGGCTTAATAGGTCAGCACTATCATAAGGGTCTAACCAGCCGTGATCCATTAAGCAGCAATAAACACGTAAAGCATAGCATGTTGAGTGTATCATTGATCAATTTTGACAAATGGTCACATGGGGATAGGTATGCCAATAGTGCCCTAATCAAAAATCTGAATGAACAGAGAGCAGGATTTAACTCCTTGCCTTCAACCCAATCCGATCTTTGTCTTCAAAAGTTATAGTAGATTTTTGCAAAAAT
This sequence comes from Eulithis testata, assembly GCA_947507515.1. Taxonomy (NCBI): domain Eukaryota; kingdom Metazoa; phylum Arthropoda; class Insecta; order Lepidoptera; family Geometridae; genus Eulithis; species Eulithis testata. Next base: position 11,384,382 of record OX382197.1, read on the forward strand.
AGGTACCAGCATAAAAACGTTTTATAGTAGGTGCCAAATAATACCGCAATACAGGTCATTCACCCACCTTCACCACGATGTCGCAAAATTACATTTATGTATGGTAAACAAAAAGTACTACGAGATTCGAGCGATTACCGTCTTAGCGATAGGTTTGTATTTAAAGCGATAGAATTAGCCATTTATAAATTTAATTTTACGACATCGTGGTGAAGGTGGGTGAATGACCTGTATTGCGGTTTTATTTGGCACCTACTAAATCTAGAAAATTCCAATGTAATACAAAAGTAACGCATGCAACGATGATGTATCGTCAAATCTGGTTGAACACAGTGAGTTCATCACAGTGAGCGTGAGTACTTACCTCTCACTATCAGGCGCGTCCCTGAGTCGTTCCGAGTCTGCTGTCTCGTAGAGTGCGTCGTCGTCGTGCCTCGCGTGCGGCGAGTGCGCGCCGAGTGCGCCGTGCGCGTGCGCGGCCAGCCCGCCCCCCGCGCCCGGCGGCACCCCCGCACCCGCCCCCGCGTGAAGCCGCGCGCTGCCGCGGAACCGAGGGTATCCGAACCGGGACTCTTCCTCACCGCTGATGCGACCTCGACATCGACTGTAAATGACAAGTGCAACCTACTTTAAATCATAAAATAGTAAAAATGGAAAGAAAAATAATCTTTTATTCTATTACATCTAGTTCCCCGCCATACAGGCTCGATAGAGACCTAGTGCGGGGAACTAAACTCATCAAGGTACACTGTAGTATATTTATGAACTGCACTCATTTATATAAAACATAATGCTACCATAATTGTACCAGAACACTAAGTTTATTTACCAAATAAATTTACTTTACTTTACTTTACTATCTAAATATCTTTTTCGCATGCTATTACTTTAACAAGCCCCAGGTAAAGTTGACATTGCATATGGATTTTTAGCAGTTCCGTGAGTATAACCTACAGAAAATGAGGTGTTCAAATTGAGTCACTCCTACGGTTCTTGAAAACATGGTCACTCTACTAAAATGCAACTGTCGTATTATCTACTCTCTTAATAGTAAATGAAAGAAATGAAAAGAAATAAATAAAGTTGAATCTGGATTACACCATGGTTGGTATAATCAGATTCCAATTCATTTATTTCTCAGATGTCTAGAACCATATTCATGCTGTATTTTCAGGTTCGATTCAAGCACAAGAGTTAATGATTCTCATTAAATCTGTCAGAAAAGTCTATTCTTGAGCAGTAAATCTTAATACTGCGCTGAGGTCGTCAGGAGTTGGTACTCACGGTGGGATGTCAGCGGGCTCGATTCTGTAGTGGCGGTCAGCCTCCGTCTCCGACATGCGGATGTCCTCGGAGCCGGAAGGACTCATATGCCGCGAGGAGTGCTGCTCCAGCTGCCGGATGAGGTCCTCCAGGTTCCGGATCCGGATGGGTCCACAGGGGGTGGGTCCGTCTTCGTCCTCGTCTCGTTGCCGCCGCAGTTCCACTTCGTGGATTTTCTCTGCGCTCGGTGCTCGCTCTCGCTTGTACTCGTATTCCTGAAAATTAAACGAAACAAAGTTTAGGTGACGCAATTGACACAAAACGGTTTCATCTAGAAAATAATCCAATGCTGGCGTTATCATGGGGTCAAGCAAAATATAAACTATTGGGTCTGCAATCTGAAATCCTGTTTTTTTCATGAAAATTATTCACTAACCAGTAGGAAAGTCAATTTTGTACTTTAGGTACTATTTGATATTATGTGGTCCTGTTGGCTAGTTCGTTCCTCAAACTACTTTAAATAAGATTATAAAAACAGTGCTCGTAGTAGTTTGTAATGCTACGAAATGGATGAAGATTGCAAAATACAAAGAGCTACGCTCATTCGTAGCGCGTAGCACCACGTCTACGAATTCGTAGCACATGCACAACTCTAAATTATTATTTTTTAAATCCTAGTTGTTTAGAATAATGTGCCTGGTTGGTGACCATTCCCACCTTTATAACGTTTTCTGTATGCTGTATATTGTTAACTTGGCTAGAAAGCTGATGCTCTAATCGTCAGGATTTAGGTATTTTTGAGTGGTATTCATAAAAAATATGTAGTTATGGTAAGTTGTGATAGTGTTACCTGTAGGGCCCGTAAGTCCCCCGAGCCGCCACCGGTAGCGGCGCGGCTGAGGGCAGCAGTCTTTAAAGCCACGATTATATTCTCGTGGTACCCGTTAAGGTCCTGAAAATGTAATAATTCTGGATTTAATATTTTGAAGTAATCTTAGTTTTGCGTGGAACCTTTCCATTTTATTACTATTTTTGTTCATGGTTTTGCTAAAACTGACCTTAAACTTATACTCCATATCGGCGACAGCCCCCGAAGGCTCCTGTCCATCGGACTGTGAACCAGCCTCCAGATGCTCCGATTGCGAGTCATCCCCCCACTTATCCTTGCCGTCGACGGCGCCGTACCCGTGCTTCTTGAGGATTCCCTTCTCTGGTAGCTTGGCCATCGAGTTGGGTGCAACGTCTATAAACGCTATGTCCTCTTCACCTGGAAATAGGTAGATATGAGCAGTGGTGGCGAATCACTTTATTTAATATACCAATTTTATTTAGTTCCAGATTTTTATGCGCCTGAGACGATTAATATAGATTTGAAATAAAAAAAAACTATTGTCTATGTAAATAAAAAAAATCATTACATGGCTCACCTGAGTGAGTAGGGTCATCTTCACTACCCGAATGCACTCGTTTCATTTTCTGATGATCTCTGAAATACGAAACAATAATATAATTATCCTTTGATCTCTCAGCACACGATAATGCTTGAAAACATAAATAAAAATAATGTTATTGTGAATGATGCGTGTAGGTAGATCACAGCAGAGTGTCTGTAAACTTACGGGTATCTACTAGCGTTCCCCGATCCACCCATGTGGTTTCCATGCTTGAAGATGACGCGTTGCGAATCCCCTCGACTGAAATAGCATTTAAATTACAAAGTCTATAATGAATGGATGTGAGTTTGACTACTTGATAGTGAGTCTATATCCTACCCAACTCAGGTGTAGCAAATTATAAAAAGAGATTCTTTTTTCTAACACCCTAACTAAAAGCTTGGCATTGATTCTAATCTACGTTAGTAAAATGTTGTGATATTACATACGGGATCGTCCATTTTGCAACGTACTATAACTATTGCTCAAAATCCTAATGTATACAAACCTTTGAATCTATGTTATTGAATTGATGAAAATAAAATGGTAATCAAAATACAGATCAAAAAGCGTGTCTTCGACAGTCGTGATGGTGCTTGTTCACGCAACACACAAGTAGCAAGGAAGTATCCGCTTCTGTTAAAGCATTGTATACCTCAAGCTCAGTGAGTAAAAGCTAAAACCGAGTGGCTCAAACAAAACTAAGCGTGGAGACTCGCCAAGCTGCCGACGTACCTCAACAGGTTTCTGATTCAGAACACCAGATCCGATAAGAGAAGAAAGAAAAATTACATAAATAAAATGAGAACACCAAAAGATTTCAATGATAAACTACCACATTAAAAACGCGGGGTAGCAAGGTGTACTGGCTGGATACAGGGAACGTAAACCAAGACACAAACGTATACTGACTTTAGTTCAAAATAAAGTAGAAATCTGAAAGGAACATACGTTTTTAAATTTCAAGAATAGGAAAAACCCAGTTACATGGCATCCAATCGGAGTATCAAAGATAATTTACCTGAATGTGTTGTTGAAGGAATGCATCTTCCCTCCGTCCAGGGAAATGTCTTCCTGAGAGTTGTTGGAGGTGGTGGAGCCGCCTGCGAAGCTCTTTGCGATTGGCTTCTTCACGTACGGAGGGTCGTATTTCCGTGACGTGCTCTTTTTCCTGGAGCAGGCGTGGCGTGGCGTGGGAACGCACACTCAGATCAATCGATTACGTTTTATAAAACCGAATTGAAAGTAATTGATAGCGAGATTGAGCAAACTTTTGAATTTATGAGGAACGAATGATGACCATTTTTCGTGTTTTCGAAAATAATGTCAAAAACACTTATTTTTGTGTAGAGCTTTCACGAAATCACAGGAATACAATTTGAAAAGCTTTTAGCGTTCTATTTAGTTAAACACGATGAAATATTAAGTAATTTTATTTCACCGTTCGTTCCACTTAAAAGAATCGAATTGAATAGCAAAGCACCAGGCTTTTGGATATTTAATCAGTTCATCAATTTATAAATTTGGAATTTTGGACTTTAATCAACTTTTCGTTTCATTCCTCATGGGAATTTGATGTTGTATGGAAGTTAATATAAAAGATTGATCTTAGCTTAATGATAGATAGGTAAGTAGGTTCTTTCCAGTCTTTGTGAAATGATGTTTTAATAGTCAAAAAGCAACAGTATCAAAGCTAGATGAGATTATTTCGACCCTTGCTGATAAACAACAATATATAATAATATCGAACAATGTGAATGATTTTGAAAAGTCTTGGAATAACTATCAATTAAGATGATGAATAAACTGATTCCAATGATATAGTTGAAGTAAATCAGCGAGTATTAAATAAGCTCCCTGTGTTATTGTCATCAATCACATTACGTGTTTTTAACTAGAAAGAACCGGATGTCTTAAATGTATAACATAAGGCGTTGCTAACTAGATAGATAGCGGCTTGAAAGAAGAATCCGTGCAACGCACATTCGCTTCTCGTGCAAAAGTAGAGTTCAGTGGTAGTGATAGTGAATGGTGAGGTAGTCGAGCGATCTATATCTTCTTCAGTTAAATATTAACATTGTGGGTTCAAGTATTTGTAATGCAACGCGATATAACTGCTTAAAATGATAGTTTAATAGTTTGTTCGTGTAGGACTTGTGTAACGTATCTGTAATCGCGGCCGAGTGAAGCTAGTGAGTGGAGTGGTGGTGACGGAAGATATAGTCGCGGCAGCAGCGGCGGGGCGCGGTCGCGGGCGCGGCCGCCCGCCACTGCTCCGACCAAAGAAAGGAAACGAAAACGAGTCACAGTTCACATAAGCCAATGCATACATCCAAGAGCCCAGAATCTTAAGGGTTTGAGTCGAGGTGTCTCGAGTTACAACGAGGAAAGCCTTCCCGGCATGCAGCGAGGCGGTCGGACGGCGAGCCTCGAGGTAGAGCCGCGCGGCCGCCGCGGCGCGTGCACAGAACCACAGATCAAATGCAGTTGCAACTCGCGCGCGACAAATCTAAACGCTACGACCACAAACGTAAACGACATAAAAATAACTTTTAAAGAGGTAACAACGAAATAAAAACCAATCGCCGACGTAATGAAACCAACAGAAACACCAACGCTAACGTCTAAAATAATCATACAAGTAATACGAAGGTGACGATTTAAATTTCTTCTTAGACTACCTTTGGTCTGTTTTCTGCTCACTAACCTTAGGCACAGGGAGAAGTTTTTGTGTACTACGACTGACCTGTAGCAGAGAGCGCTCAGGGCAAATACTATGAATACCCCCCCTACCACAGACATGAGCACCGCCACGAGGAACACCGTGTTCGAGCCGTGGTAGTTCTCTGCGCCCAAAGAGAAGGGAGTGAGTCGCGGTCCGGCGCGGGCGCGGCGTGACGTCACGCGCGGCCCCACGGCGGCGGCGTCGTGTGACGTCACGCCGGGGCCGCGCGTGACGTCATCGCAGGCCGGCGCCGGCGCACCGCAGCCGGGACACTACGCAACGCACGCAACGCATACACAGACACGACACGGATACACGTACGACATACAGGCATCGAGCGACAGACACAGTGCGACAACACCGAGTTACCGGCCGTTACCTGAAGCAGTACGCCATCCAGGCGAACCCCACGAACACCGAGAGCACGACCGCGAGCAACAATACCACCATGTTCACGGTGCTCATCTTATTCCTCGAGTGCTCACCTGCAAGAGAGGGTCCCGCGCGTTAGTGCGCCGGCGCCGCCCGCGCATTGCCACGCCCTTCCGAGCAATGCTTCATCCAACGACACGACGCGACACGAAGCGACCACGCAACATTACTACTACTGTACCGCGACCACCATTGCAGCGCACTGCAGGGGCTTTACTACGTTATTGACGGTTTATTGCTTTGATTCACCTAAACTGTTCCATTAGCGGGATGATTTGCGTTCGCGGCCGGTTATTAACTTGTTTTGGATTTTGAGAGCAGTGCTCGGATTTTTGGGCCAATTAGTACATGTTATAACGTAGGGGGAATATTAATAGAATTAAGTAAGACACCTGTAAACATAAGAAAGTGGTTAAACAATGTAAAATAATAAGTTTATATTGTATCGTATTTAGTCATTGCGTTGTTATCATATGTGCATGCCGTGTACTTCAATGAAATCGTAAATTTCAAAGTTATTGCAGAAATTACTAAGTTCAAAATGTGCGTGTGGAAATCAAAGTGTTAGGCCCGTTACGCACTAGCGGTTTGCTGCCTAGGCGGTTTGTTTGAGCGGCCAGCCCAAAAAAGAAATTTTGTGACGGTTAAGTGCGTAAAATCATAAGCGGTTGCATAAACTGCTGGAAATGCGGCTAGCCGCGCAGTTAGCCGCCCCCGCGGTTAACCGCTAGTGCGTTTGTGGCCTTATAACGTGAGTAAATGCCATTTTGTGGTTCATAAAGTTTAAATGTATGTATCTGACAAAAAGTATAACAAGATATCCATGATTTGACAACTTGTGTAAAAAAAACTAGAGTAAATGTTATGTAAGCCTTGTTTTAATATCATCCCATTAAAGTTGTTGAAAGTTATTACAACGATACGTAGCTATCTTGACCTTTATTGTAGAGGGGCTCTACAGTATAGTAATGAAAATAATACGTAATCTAATACAGTTTCCAACCCAGTTTGCGTAGTAGCGTACGTCTACGCTGCTACGCCGTAGCACTTAGGCAAACTCGCCCAATATAATAAAGTTTGTGATTGAGCTAGTTTACTTCTAAAAACAGCACAACAAATCAGAATTTTTCTTTTTATCACGTTTTTCACTGTTGTCTGCATGCGGTGCTACGGCGTACCAAATTTACCCAAGAAATTGTTACTCGCTCGATCAATAACAAATTAACGATTTTTAATAAACTTACACCATAGTCTACATACCCGTAACACTTAGAAACCCTTGTCTCTATTGCTATTATAAGTACTTTGCTATTATAAGTTTTATGTTATTACTTTTAAAAATAATATGTGTTGTCTGAAATTAAAAATTATTGAAATATATTGAATAAGTACACGCTTTAAGTTTTGTCTGTTCAAAAGTGTTCGACAGTTTTAAACTCTAGTTCAATACAGTTGTAAACTGGCATTGACTCACCATACGGTGTTTCTTTCTTGGTCATGTTGTAGGCGGCCCTTGTGGAGTTGTCTGGTACATACGGCGTGGGCGAGGGTGGCAAGGCGTCATGCTGAGAGCAATCCGGTCCTGTCCATCCTCGCTCGCATACGCACTTGTTCAGGTTTGAACATACCTGGAATTTAGAAAGTCTCAAATGTTAGTTGGATAGTTCTGGTTGTACATTAAAATAGGGAGGGATCTAGTTGTTAAAGGTAGGAAATTATTTATCGTAAAAGCACGTGAAAAATTGTGTATCAAGAGTCAATCGACCACTTCAGTTTAAATAAAAATAAATCTTGGTAAAATCCTTTGAGCTATACAATGGCGTCAACTTTGGCAACTTCATATGATGTTTATACGTTTGTCAGTAGATTGCAGTTTGTCGTGCAAAGTGTTTGCCCTTCAAAGTGTTCGATGATGAAACAGTAATGTCTTTACGTTCAACAAAATGTGCTTGCGTTTTTGTCTGAGCACATTTATTCCGTCCTATTTTCAGAACGCATGCAAAGTCCATTGTATATTGGTGAAATCAATACACAACAATTTAGAAACTAAAGTTTTAGTTAATTCCATTAAAATTTGCCTTACATAATTTCGATGTAGATTCACCATAACGAGAAGAGTATCTATGCTTAGAGGGCTTTTTCAGTCTAATAAGATAGTGATGGTTAGTACGCACCATTTAGGAAAAAGTACCGTCACAGTACCGTCAATCGAATGTCCATCCATAGATTTGTTTAAATATGCAAAAGTCAAGGCTCGTCGGCCCTTGAGGTCGGGCCATAAGAGGACTGACGTAAAAGTGAATGCTAACGTCCTCGCTTACGTGCTCAAACATTTTAGAACTAATCTAGAGCCCGACTCAAATCCATTCCGAGTTAGAACAAGTTTCAACGATATTACGGGAATTAATTTCGCAGTTGTGAATCGAATCGTATTACCTACCTAACTGCCACAAATTGGACTCGGAAGCTACTACTATTGTTAGCCCGATTCGATGCTGCTGTAAAGCTAAATGAGATCGAGAGGATGATGATTGTATGGTATCGGAATGTATACGCGTTTTGTAGTAGAGTTAGTTCACGGTACGGTGCTCGTATTGTAATCAAGCGATGTGTAATCGAATGCTTGATACTGACTGCTTTTATCGTTCGATAAATTAGATGATTGTTATAATTTGTATGCTTAGACTATATTTCGGGAATTGCATAAGCGAAATTGAATTGTTTGGTTACGTTAGGCTGACCATAACTTCTTTAGAAAATGAGAGATTATTTGCAATTTGATTGCTGTATTACTAAGAATTAGTACATAGCATTTTAAAGGATACAATAGTTCTATGTAAAATAAGACTTGATGTGACTATATTAGAAATCTGTGTTTTCACTATTTGCTTAGAGATCTCATAGTACTTCACACAAATCGTAGATCGAGTTAAATTTAAATCGATGACTTCTACGAGTACTCTGAATCACCGCACAAATCCTCTACTCCGACGGGATATGTACTTACCTACGTAGTGCCATTTAATTAATAACTCATGAAATTAATACGACTGAAATCTTCAATGGTATGCTCCATCATTGGAGGACCTCTTGAGAGGTAGGGAAAGGGTATATTTGGTACACAATATATCTTGATATATATTCCAGAAATTCCCACCAAGAAATCCCTACCAGTGGGGATTATCTTTACAGTATTACATATGAGATGGGAAGCGACTCCTCCTTTCTTCAACCTTCTTCTTTTTATTTCTAAATTTTGCCGTTTTTTCATAAATTTAATTTTACCTCACTAATGAGAAAAAAATCGAACCGCTTGTAAAATACACGCGAGAGCAATGATTCCGGGTCACTTAAAGAATGTTAAAAATCTCGGAAACTAAAAATGATAGGTTAATGCAATAAATTGTATTTAATAGACAATGTAATACTCCTTAAATGAAGGTATTAAAACTTCTTAGTTATTGTAAAGTTATATCTTAAAAAAATCAAATTTGAAAAAGGGCCACTTTCGAAGATGGAACTACGAAATTACAGCATTTGGTTTTGCTTTTGTTTGTAATCTGTCATTTATGTGGGTATATAAACCATGTTGATAGTGTTCTATATTCATTATTCAAGCTGAAATTATGTCGCTTACGCCTGAAGAATGCACCAGAATACTTACAATGCTGGAAACCGGCCGGAGTCAGCGCGATACAGCCAGGACTGTCGGTGTGTCGCTGTCAACAGTACAAAGAGTTCTCCGACGTTACGAAGAAACTGGTTCTAACCTACGCAGACCAGGAACGGGCAGAACCAGGTGTACCACAGCACGAGAAGACCGATACTTGGTGAACACCATGCTTCGAAATCGCTTTCTCACAGGAACTGAACTCACAAATCAGTTTCGACGCCTCGGAGGAAGTAACCCAAGTGCATGGACAGTAAGACGTCGGCTTGCTGAATCTAACTTAAAACCCCTTAGACCTGCAAACGGCCCTAAACTGGAGCGTGGGCATCGTATTTCAAGACTAAGATATGCCCAGAGCCACGTAAATTGGAGTATTGAAGATTGGTCAAAAGTTATGTTCTCCGACGAATCAAAATTTATGCTCTACAAGCACGATGGAAGACACAGAGTGTATCGAAGACCAGGGGAAAGATTCAAGCAAGCATGCATCGAAGAAAAAGTAGCCTACGGTGGTGGGTCTGTACTTGTGTGGGCCGGAATTTCTTCTGAAAGTCGCACAGAGCTGGTGATCATAGAAAACGGCTCTTTAACTAGCGTAAGATATGTGGAAGAAATCCTCAATGATCATGTTGGTCCATTTATGGTCAATTTAGGTGAGGATGCTATATTTATGCATGACAATGCCCGACCTCATACAGGTAGGATTGTGAATGACTACCTTCAAGAGATGAACATTACTCGTATGGAGTGGCCAGCGCGCAGCCCGGATATCAACCCGATCGAGCATGCTTGGGACGAGCTAGGCAGATGCGTAAAACAACGAAACCCTCCCCCAATCACGCTTCGTGAGCTCAAAATTGCTCTCACAGAGGAATGGGAGAATATTCCCCAAAATCGTATAAGGAACTTGGTGTACAGCATGCCAAACCGCGTAAACGCAGTAATGGAAGCACGAGGAGGCAATACGAAGTATTAAAATTCAAGAAAATCGTAATAAAGTTCAAAAATTTCATGTTTCCTATTTTTGTTTTAAGGAGAGATCAGCAGTTTTTTTCTTTATGTAATTTTGTGTTAATAAAATGTATGCGGTGACTCATATTTTTTTACTTTCATTTAAGGAGTATTACATTGTCTATTAAATACAATTTATTGCATTAACCTATCATTTTTAGTTTCCGAGATTTTTAACATTCTTTAAGTGACCCGGAATCATTGCTCTCGAGTGTAGTCTAGGTTTTTTTTTTGCATCGTGCATGTTGCCTTGACTTGACGTTGCAGGTTCCAAACTCAATCATATCTAAATATAATTTCCGTAGCTCGTCTTCGTATTCAACAACAATAGAGCTCGAAGATACATTCACATCAGATTCAAAGCGGGGTAGTCGCCGGTCGAGAGTTGAGACGCATAAGTAGGTAAGTGCCGCATACTGATGCAGTTCTCGACTGGTAATATGGCGCGTGGCTGAAGGTATTTGGCTAAATCTGACTGGTTTATTGACTATCGCAATTGCAATCATTGTTATGGTTATGTTGAGAGTGAAGACGCGTAAAGTGGCTTGTTGCTGCAGTTTTCGACTCGTGATGTAGCACCAATGGCGTTCGCCTATCACAATCGCTGTGATGGTTATTGGCTATCACAAGCAGAGTCATTATGTGTCACAAAGATTCTATCTAGCTCTACCATTTTTTTTAAAAAGATGGCGGTTGATTGAATTAAAAAAAAATCTTGTTTTTCATTCCTGAAAGTATCTAAAACGACATAACTAAATCAAAATGACAAACAAAGAGTTATTTATTTACATGCATGCACATTAAACTGTACAAGTGCTCGTTTATGACTTTTTATTGAAAGTTTTTATTCATAATTCAATAAATGGTCGATGTGCCACAGCTATCGGCGAATAGTATAGTGCAAGTTACGAGTAGTTGCATACGACAGATGTAAAATCCAGCTGGATAAGCCGAGTTATGCAGTCGCGCGTTCATGCTAGTTTAGAGTTCTAGTGCCAGTTAAGGAGTTGAAATGATTTAGGGAGTTAGTTTTATGGAACATTGTAGCTGGTAGTTAATTATGAGACGCATATGTTTGCGGGTATGGCTCGGCGCGTGCGGAGTATGGCAATTATTTGTGCACTGTAATTACAATCACGACTGGATATGTGTATTATCAACGTGTGTTGTATGCAAGTGTTTGTATTGTGCTTTTGTCGTGATGTGTGGCAAGGTATTACAGTCTCTGATGTTACCTTGGAATAGTTACACCGTGTTTTGTCTTTTGCTTCTGCATTCGATCATCAAAGAATATAGAATTATGTTTGGTGTAACTTAAAGAAGTTGATATCAGTAATATTTCAGAGAGTGCTATAATAAACTCAAAAACCTAACAATGATCACAAAAATACAACCTTTTATCGTGCCTCTTCTAGTGCAGATAACTATTAGCCCTAGACTAGAAATAAACGCACCTTTACATATAAATAACCAGATAAATACAACTGGACGTGGCGCATACCTTTACCTTTTATAATGTGATAGAGAAGGCCTCGTAATTAGATTTTCCCGAATAACGATTATCTAACGTTCGAAGCTCGAAAGCCGCGTTGTCCAAAACAACCAGGTACGGTATAGCTCGGCCGTGTAACCGAATTCGGGCCGAAGCTTACGTGCGCGGGCCCAATTCGATTTGCGACACCGAGAGTTGCGCTCGTCTGCCGCAGATTCAGTTAAGGTACTGCGGGGTTTAAACTTGCCCTGCGATTTTGAATCCATGTGTGTGTGTGTATGTCAAAGTTAAATGCATTTTATGTTTACAGATATACCAATCTTAATGATATAGTTTTTCACTAACATCCTACGAAGCAACTTTTTATTTTCCATACTTGTAATTAATATTGCTAGATTACTATGCGCCTGTAACTTAAAACCATATCATTCTTGCACCAAAAACTAGTACGAATTACCATAATTACATTTGCCCATATAACTTCAGCTCGCCTGCTTATAAAGATGTAATTAAAACTTCAAAATAGTAATAAACTTAATTAGAAGAATGCACAAGTTTAACGTAGCTAGCGCGAGTTACCCATGTGGGTTTGTAGATTATTTAAAATGTGAAATTTCACGTCGGTAAACTGGCTAGCGAGCTGCTAGATGCTAACTTCATAATTGTAAGTAAGTTCGTTGTATTTAAACTATAAGGTAGAGATGAGGGGTAATTTAAAAAAAAATTATGGACCTGTACTGACCCACTGCTGATCAAAGGTCGTCGTCTTCCACTCTTCTCAATCCTTAGCACCTCACCCGGAGATTTTACAATTAATAAGTTACATAAAAGTTAGCAAGCTAAAGACAAAGTAGGTTATGGGGCACGAAAATGTAAAATAAAGACGCCATCTTTTTTTTTTGATCACTGACAGTATTGGCAGAGCGTCTCTATAGTCTACTATAGTATTCAAATTCCCAAAAGATTTACCGTTCGCACTTTAAAGTTGAAACAAGAGCCGAGCTCCCTATATCTTATTGGTTGAATATCACAAGGATATTTCGGTCCCCTAGGTCGGGGGTTACAACGGACTTTTAAAGGTTTACAGAGTTCAATTTATGTGGACAGTTTAATGAAGGACTTACATGTGAAATACCGCTGCACACGGTGTACTGTGATGAGAATACACGATAGTAAAATGTTTAGAGTTTCCTTTTCAAAAGTTTTAGATTAAAACTTAAAAACTTTGTGTAATTCTGTTATAATAAGTTTTATATAAGTTGAAATTGAATGTCCTTTGGCCACAACCTCAGCTGATTGTGATTGACGATAAAAGCCGACAATGACGTAGGACAAAAAAAAAAACATAAATAAATAGATATAAATAAAAACACCCACTCACTTTTGCCTTAAAAAGATTGTACCATTGTAATTTTTAGGAAAGACCGATAACTGCAGCGAGTTCCATGCCTTGGTTGCGACAAAACGCTTGGTGCAAACGGGTGGAATCCTTACGAGATATGGATAGTTGTTTATATGTGTAGGCACGTACTAAGGCCATTTATGTAGGCTAAATCAAGGTCAAATAAAGTTGAATTTTCAGTCGGTCGTCGCCGTTTTAATAATGAGAGTAAGCTTACACAACGTCCAAATTAATTAGATGGATCCTATGAAAAGCACAAAAGATTAATTAATAAAAAGAACATAATCCTGGCCGTCATTGCTCTCTGTGACCGATCCTGTATGCTTGTACAAATGAACACAAACGTGTTTTAAATGAACGGTTTTAATTACCAATTATTAGTAACGTATCCGCACGTAGACTGTGCTGTAGCAAATTGAGATCAGCTGGCAACCATTTCATCATACAATAATTTTGGCGTAGCAACAGTGTAACAATTGTATATTATATGTGTGTATCGCATAAGAAAACCACATGAAAGTGTGTTGATCTACCATTTTTTTGTTGCGATAGTCCACAAATACAAACCATGGTTTGTAATTGACGATAGTAACCCAGCTATCTGTAAACTATGAATTCGTACTGCAATGAAATTAAACAGTGCCCCTGATTACCAGGCGGCCGCACATTGGAAACGCATTACAGTTCTCATTTCGTGTCGGTTAACTGTTATATCTACTGACGAACAAGCAAGGCGAACTCCTATTGTTTTTGTACAAAAATAAATCTTTCTCCTAACTTTTAATTAGATTTAATTATCCTTTTTACCCTTCTACATCTAACAGTACTAAAATAACAAGCTGGATTATAAAGTGACTACGACAATCGACGTTTTTACTATCAAAAATGCTAGCCAGATTTGCTTAAAAAATACAGTAGATAACTTGAAAATCTGATGGTATAACAGGATGCCATGTGCCACTGAACCTCGTTCCAGTCATGTAAAGCAAAAATTTAATAAAGCGGCAGCATTGCGCCACTCAAACTATTAAAAACTGGCTGCGCCACTTTCCACCAGTCAATTTGATAAAACAAGCCAACTGTGCCGCACGAGGTCATATAACTTTTCAATTACAAAATAACTGTCTTCTACAGCCCACGACTTCGATAGTACGACCTTCTATCTAGTTTGGACTAGCTAGACGCTGGTTCGTTATCTGCTGCGTGACAAATGTTTTATGTTATGCAAAGGTTTTTTCTAGGTGCTGTGGGTAAAACATTAGGTGTGGTTTCCTTCATAAAATGCTACAGTATTAGACTGGCAATATAAATCTCATGATAAATTCAAAGATGCACGTCTCGTCGCTGTCGTAATTGAATCCTGAGTTCAAAAGTAAACTGAAGTGAAATTAGCTACGACTGTAATCCTGGTAAGATAGATATCTTATCAGGAGTTCTAAAAAGCTATGCCTACATTGAGAAGTAAGTGGAAAGAATAATGTGTCTATCTGTCTATACTACTATAAAACTGTAAAAAGCCAAAAACTAAAATTAAAGATATGGGTAAAATAAATATGCAGATGTACTAAATAAACGAATCTGATTCCGAAAATCGAGTTTGTCTGTTTATCTGTTTGTTTGTTCGCGCATCACGCCTAAGCTACTGGACCAATTTCAATGAAACTTATACCATTCAGAAGCCCCTTTTCCGGATTGAAACATAGACTATATTTTATTGAAATCAAAGACGTGGATTCTTAGATACCTATAGCTTGACCTCTCTAAACCGAAAGCAGCCTTTGACACGAGGTTCATCGTATGTTGGTTGACAGATATTTTGGTGGAAAGTTTCGCACGCGTACGAAGTCGCGGGTATCAGCTAGTTTAAGAATATATTTGAAAGTAGGAAGAATAGTGTGCTTACCCCTTTAGCGGAGCATTCGTTATTCTTCTCGTCGGTGGGGCACTTGGTGTGGTCGATGAATGGGAAGATGGACGTGCAGCTTTGGTTGACGCAGACGAGGTTGTCTCCACAGGGCGTGCCGTCGCGCACCACGCCCAGTGGAGCTATCTCCGTGTGCTGGAGGAGGCCGGTGGTTATCCTGGAATATTGCAGAACAAAATAAACATTCCATTTGTTGATTAGTGGAGCCACCACTAATAACTTTTGTTCCCTTTATAATAAGAATAATTAAAACATTTGGTCAAATCTTCAACAAAAAGTTCAATCGCAGGCCACTTCCCGTACGGCTGGGATCGCGGATGAATGCTAACGCGCCCTCGCGTCCCCCGGTAAAAGTGCCCGACGGACCGTGAGGTTTTAGTCAGTAGAGTCCGACATAACCTACCGCTGTAACAAGCAGTAGGTATCCATGATGGATTTCCTCACGTTAATAATAAAAAAAAAAAAAAACTTCCCGTACCTATAACTGGACAAAATATTCTGACTATGACTTACTTGCACTCATACTCATTTCCTTTGATATTGAACACAGTCCTGGTGAAGTATTCGTCCAGCCCCGACACGATGGGATACCTGTTCCCGAGCTGACACTGCAGGGAGCCGCATCTCACATTCCTGAGACAAAACGTCTTATTCGTACCATGGCAATGTAGTAATCAGAATCAAAAATATTTATTCTGCGTCAGAGACACTTTCATCCATATCCCTTATGAACAGGGCGCTGTAATATCTGGGACATGATTTAGATGACTTGAGCTTGCCCAGAATCTACAACATCTTTTCGGCTTTTCCTTCACAATTTTTAGAGCATTTATAAGTGCTGGTTTCGTATCGGGTTTGAACCCACGACCTTGGGATAAAAAAGCGGAGTTGATGGTACTAAACCACTGGAGTTCTGGCAATGTATGGCAATATCATTTGGAGGGTTACATTATCTCGGAGTAATCCACTCTGAAAGGATTTGGGTAGTCACGCCCACTCTGAAGGCTCCGTGTATACAGTGACGAGCTTAACACAATTTAGGGAATCGCATTTGGCCGTGCTCTAGTAAATTGTCACATCTTGCGTCTCTATTGTCCCTAAATATAACAATACTGGGAATGTACATAAGTATACAATCCTAGTAAATTATTGAGAAAGACAATAAAACTTGTGACTGTTTGTAGTAAGTTGTTGTACCAGTCATGGTGGACTGTTCCAATCATCGACATACCAGAATAATTTCAACATACACACATAAAAATGGCTTATTCCCATCGAGCTCACATGCCGGCCCACTGGTAGGCCGGATTTCAGCGTTCAAAATTCTTCATCCTTTGCAAAGCATTTTTACAATTTCCTCAACCAGGCACTATAGTAGGTGCCAAATAACACCGCACTACAGGTCATTCACCCACCTTCACCTCGATGTCGCAAAATTCAATTTATGTATGTTAAACAAACAGTACTACGAGATTCGAGCGATTACCGTCTTAGCGACAGGTTTGTATGGAAAGCGACAGAATTAGACATTCACAAATTGAATTTTGAGATATCGTGGTGAAGGTGGTTGAATGACCTGTATTGCGGTGTTAATTGGCACCTACTATAGCACAAGTTATTCCTTATTTATCCATGCCATGAACTTACAGTAGGTACTTCTGCAATATGTGTAAAAAAACCACTCACTCCAATTCGCACTTGATGTAGTTCCCACTGTTATCCTTCCCACAGTGTCCTGTACTAGTTCCCTTTGAGTTGAACTCCTCGTAGCAGACCTTATCAGCTCCCAATGTCCCGGGGCCCCAGACCCGTTCGCATTGTCGACTGAGTGTGGGGCATTGGCCTGAGAAGCAGTAACCCTTGCCGTCCTCGCAAGGCTCGCCGTTTTTACGATGTGAGTCTGGAGGGCAGGTTCCGGACTGTCCCGTGCAAGTTTCATCAAGATCACACTCATTGGTTGCGTCCCGGCAGGTGACTCCTCGCGGTTTGAGCTGAAATAATATCTGAGTGATTTCGAACCGAGGAGTATATTACAGGTCAGAAATTGAAACATGTGTTTTGTTAGGTATCTATAGTCACAGATTATATATTACTATACTAGTACTATAGTGAAATCACAAGATATACATAAGTGTCTCACCTGACATCTTTCACAACACTCTCCAGTAGCACATTGAGCTTCCTTCGTCAGGCGGCATGTGAAGGGATCGCAGCAGGGATTGGTATTCTGACACTCGTTGATGGTTCCGCAGTCGCATTCTTCACCCTCGTCCAGTCGCCCGTTACCACATTGATGGTGAATCACCAACTGCCAAAAACAGTTTCAGTTACAGTCTGATTGAACTACAGACTTGAAACAATATCAGATAAGACTGTGCCACAGTTCGGAAGATCAAATTAATCATACGAACGACTAAACATCAAACAAGATAACGAGTAAACTAGGAACATTTCCTCGCCCACCTCCTATTATAATGACTTCAAAGTAAGACGGTTGGCATTTGATATTATAACTCCAAACTATATTGTTGGGAAACAGGGGGATACTCGCGTAACTCACTACCCAAGTTCACGAAAACAATTTTTGTTCTACGACTTTCATGCGAAAAAATACTTCAGTTTATCGGATGCTCATCTAGTTACCTCCCGCTTTGCGCACGGGAAAGTTGAAAACTTTATTTCCTGCGCCGTCTATTTTTCTTCTGATTAAATTCATTGCGAGTTTCTGGATAATTTACTTCTTCGGACACGAACGTCTTTATCGCTCGTTGCGGCCAGTTACTTAGAATTAATTTATTTTACGTGAGCCTGCTAAGTAACCTGAACTCGAAAAATTCGGCGGATAAATACGAAGGAAATACTGCCGTAGGTACACGTAACTTAGCGCTTCGGTTCCCAAATAAATAAATAAGGCCGGTTCTGGCTTCCAAAACAAGAACAAGTTGACAACAACGAAACAATCGATGAGAGCGAACAAACCTTGCTATCGAAGCGTACTAATAAAAGATGCATCAAAGGAACAAGAGAAACATTTGAGCGCAGTTCGCAGCGCATAGCCGTTTGCGGTCGCACATTGAATTGATGTTGCGGGGATCGCGGCGCCCCGAGGAGAAACATCCGTGACGTCACAATCATCTCGTCGATAAATATGTAAACGTAGAGAATCGAAGTGGGAGAAGCAAGGAGCATTATCATTCGGCGGTATGTAAATTTATTCCAATAAACCGTCGGGACTCTCGTTCTTGTTATTATATATTCGCAAACGAAGAGATAATTCCGCGCGCGGGCAGCCCGCATTACCATAACTTTTATTAAAGGAGTGGGCCTCAGAAGCGGGAACAATACGCCGGCTCTGATTAATTTCCAACGTGAAAATCTGTTTTGCATTCGGATGAACCGAGCGTGTTAATAAGGAGAGCGTGCCGATGACGCCGGCGCAGTGGTGGCGGCCGGCGCTACCGACCTGCGCCCTTACCGCTAACTGTAATGGTAGTTTCAAGACTTTGGTCCTCATTTTGATAGGTATTAGAAGTTTGTTTAAACTTATTAAATTAAAAACATTGGATTAAATTCCGATTGGTACTGATTTTTACCACAGAAACAGTTGAGCTATGTATAAACCGTTGCAAACGATTTATAGATAGCTCAACTGTTTCATGCATTTTGTAAATATTGTAGTAAATACTGTATTCGTTGTAAAACATTGTAGATTTTATGAATATTGTAAAAATAAAAACCAATGTCTTTGATTTCTATTTCTATTACACTTGGCGGTCACACCGCCGCTCTGTCGTTCGAACCGGATGCCAGATTCGGGAATGGGGTTAACTTGTGAAGGTCACCCGAGTATAACGTTATTTCAAAATAGGTACTCTGTTTGGATACCGAATTAATTGTCCGTCCTTTCAAGCGAATTTGAATTTAGATTTGAATTATATAGGTATTTTTTTTTCGACGCAGCTCTCAAACCAATGGGGTTTCACAAAAGAAAACTTTACCTGTAACTGGTGTGTATTATTTCAAGTATTTATTCATTAAATCACTATCTGTTTATTTAGAGGGCACTTAAGCGAGTACGACATAAATCCAACTAAATTAGTTTCCAAACTCATAACTAAAACAAGTGTTACCAGCTCAATGGTACTTGCTTGATCTGAATTGCAGCGAATTTGTTGAGCACTTGTTTGACAAACAAAACTGTATCGCGGGTATTATAAATACTCTAATAACTCGTATCTTGTTACGTCTAGTACCCATGTAACTGTATGGATAACTATTTAGTTTATTTAGGGTTTGAAAGTTGAGTATTCATAAATACTAGTTACATCTTCTCTTCTTATATATAAAAATGAATTGCTGTTCGTTAGTCTCGCTAAAACTCGAGAGCGGCTGGACCGATTCGGCTAATTTTGGTCTTGAATTATTTGTGGAAGTCCAGAGAAGGTTTAAAATAACAGATTTATTTTATACAAAAGTTTAGGTAGTACGAAGTCTGCCGGGTCAGCTAGTGATGAATACCTACATATCGTTTTGAATCAAAATAGGAGCTTTGTAATCTGCATCTATGTATTTTCGGCGGTCACTTCAAAAAGTTGCATTAGCACAAACCATCCAAAATGCTTATCACAGCGTATTGACATATTAATATCTAGATGGACAATTATTGTGGGTTAGCAATTATCCGAAATAGGCTATTGATTTGATTAATTTGATCCGACCACGTTTTGAATTCGAAAATGAGAGATGAGATTGAATAAAAAAGAGTATCTGCCAAAAGGTCTTTCATTGCAAAACCCTTATTGAAGAAGTATGTGTATTGTGCATTTAAAAAACAAAGTACAGAAAATACATTTATTATGATATTTCTTCCTACCCTGGAAACCGGCGTTATATTATATAAGTATTTATGTATGTAAAGTGGTCTAGAACTCGCGCGCGCGCTCAAACAATTCTATAATCCACAAACTAAACAAAGTATCAGTAGGAAGATTCAAATGCAAATGTAGAGAGTATTACAAGAGAGGCGGGTGAACGGTCAATATCACCCGCTGGAGCGTATCCTATGGAAATGAGATGTATTACTACCCAGGCACAACATCGTTTTCAGTAAATACACTTACACGAACGAAACTTTCAATAACTCACTACCTTTTCTGTGCACATCTGTTACTATCTAGATGCCTACCTGTTTTATAAGTAATGGAACTATTATCTCGCGTAGACTTTGAATGCAATCGTTTCGATTAGATACTTGAAGACGAAAATCTATAGAAATTACATAATATCACATTATAAGTAATGCCATAAAAAACAGTGCAATAGGATATTTTGTGTTTACTTCTGATAGAGCTGTATACTGTGCCGGGTCTATGATTGAGGCATTCGGAGTAAGTGTTCCGGCATTAGATAATGCTGAGGATGTTTACTGGTACTAAGGAAGCAATGACAAACTTTGATTATCTGAATGAGATTAACTTATTTATTATTATTACTAAGGCACTAAGATTTTATTTAGCACAAAGGATTTTTTAGGATCTAGTTCAAAAGAACTTCCAAGACGCGAAACAGCAAAAAGAAATAATTAGGGGTTTCCGCGATAGTTAAGTTTTTATATTAAACTAGGTGCCGCTCGCGACTTCGTTCGCGTCCCGTTGGATCCCGGTAAAATTTCGGGATAAAAAATAGCCTATGTGTTAATCCAGGTCACGGACAATATATATTTCAAGTTTCATCAAAATCGGATCAGTAGTTTTTACTTGAAAGAGTAACAAACATCCATACTCACAAACTTTCGCGTGCTCTCGAATGTAGAATATTTGATTGTACTGTACCTACTTGCCCCGTAGAGTAAACTTATTAGTAGAGTATAATTACCTCATTAGGTTTGTTGAGTAAGCACAGCCCTTGCCCCAGCCTTAGTTCGTTGATGTAGTCATTTTTTGAGCAGTCTGAGAACTTGTATGGTTGCACGTTATCAGATCCTACGATGGATTGCGCCATGATACAGCCGTGCCAGTCTCTGCAGAAGCATTGCTCTCGTCCGTCATCGTGGCCCATCCCTGTACGAAATATTAGTTTATGTAGGTAAGCCGGGACTGACAGTCTTAAAATACTGAGCTTGCACGAGTTAAAATCAAGGATCAAGACCATATTCTGTGGCTTGAGCCTTGATTCGAACTTGAGCAAACACAAGCATAGAGACACTTCGCAGTGGAATACAGTAAAAATGCGTGAATCTCAATTTAACCTTGAGCCAGTAAACTTAATTATGCTCTTGGATGTCGGCTCATGAATGTCTATGAAGGTAATTTTCGCAGATTTCAATCTTTTAAATTCATAAACAATGTAGAGTATTGTAGAGACTCTTCTAGAGGTAGATTCAGGTGCTGCATTAGGTAAATGTTGGTTGAAACTAGTTTGGCGAGCTATTCAATTTCTATTCATAAATTCGAAGGAAGCATGACACTCAGAATAGTGGCAACGCGGCGTAAGGTCTAAGAAATCTAGATTTAGGATTGGGATTTGCATAAATCACTTTCTGCATACTGATAACAGATACTTTATTACTTTGATCTTGATTCAGTATTTTTCACACAATCTAGAACAGAATTTAATAATTACTATTTGCAATGTGAGTAAAAGCTGACTAAATCGTAAAATGCTCCAAACGTAGAGCAAAGTGTAACTACTTACCTATATTATGACCGATCATGTGCGCCATGGTCCCAGCTAACAGATGCGGTTCGTACGTGTTGGTGTCTACAGATATGCCCACGGATTTAGGAGTGCAAAGCGTGTCTGGAACCGATATGCC
Organism: Eulithis testata; assembly: GCA_947507515.1. NCBI lineage: Eukaryota > Metazoa > Arthropoda > Insecta > Lepidoptera > Geometridae > Eulithis > Eulithis testata. Next base: position 11,406,548 of record OX382197.1, read on the forward strand.
TGATTCTCCACCGGGAAATGTCAGCCCTCTGCCAGGAAAAATAAAGAATTAGTAGACTGAAATACTCTTAAAATAAGTTTTAAGAGTGATTTACATTTCTGTGGCAAACATAAATGTTGGTTCTTTGTCTGGGTGTTACTATGTATTATAAGTATGTATTTACAAAATAATGTATGTAAGTATTATATCAGCAATCTAGTTCCCATAGTACAAGCTCTGCTTAGTTTGGGACTAGAGGGTGTTGTGTATAATGTAGATATTTATGTTTATATTTATTTACACATTTGAGTAATTAGTTTTTTACGAATAGGTTTATGATTTCTTTAGCCACCGAAATTTGGTTTCAAAAAAATCGATTGAAGTTACCAGACGGTGAAATAATATTTTCTATTAAAATTAACATTTTATGAATTTAAAAGAACTGCTATGACTTTAAAGAAACCATTCAAGGTTTATCCAGCACTGGGAATTTTAGGTTTTGAGTTACTTCTATCTGTATATTTTAGTATTTTAGAGAATATAATTATTATGAAATGAAATATTTACTCCAATGCAAGTGGCTTTGAATAATTCAGTAAAACGTTGTTGAAAATTAAATTAGTGTCTGAAAATAAGAGAAATCCTAAAAACAGAATTATGTCCAAGTAGGGACCTTTTAAAACAATTAGTCGGAGCGTTGGTCATAAAAATTATAATATCTACCCTCTGTGGAGGCATTATTCTGTCGTGAAGAGATTAAAACCATATGTGGGGCGGTGGGACCCTTGCTAATGTTTCGCGTTATGCTGTTTGCCAGTCGACGTACGTTCAATTATTTAAAAAAATATACTGAGGCACCTACCTAGTTAGGTACCTAGGTATTTTATTAGTTAGGTTGGTGATGATAAACATTATTAAAATAGAGAAATTCATTTTTAACTACGTCACTAAGTCTTATTGCGTCAAAGCTACGCAAAGCACTGGGTCGGAATCAGAGCGTACGGAACGAATAGATTCTTTGCTTTGTATTGAATTCTATGGTACAGCGTGCACCGGGTCGGCATACATGGGCATATATTATAAAATATGTAAATACCGACGTCTCGTACGCTGCGTATACTCTGTTTAAGATACAGTGCACGCGAAGCTTATGTATATGTGAGAGACGCAAATATTTTAGTTTTATTTTTAACTTATATAAAATTATACTAATAATAATAATCTTGATAGAGTAGTTTTCTCGTTATCACCGTACTTTGTTTATTTTGTATTTGTATTAGTCTATAGCAAATATGTTTCCAAGCAATTTTGTGATCAAATAAGAAGACTAAGTAGAACCGCAGTAAATAGAAGGAAGGCTTTTTTGGCTCAGCAAGCAATGAGTTGCGAAACGTGGAAAGCGGTGCCATTGACAAACAAGTGCTTTCTTTGAGAGCTTTTTGGTTAAATTGAGAAAAACGGTTCTGCTAAGCAATATTTACTATATAAATGTATATACAAATGTATGTGTATAGAGCTGTTGCGTGGGATGGTTTTAAGGAAATATAGAAAGTAAATTTCATTCAAAAGTATTTAAAATATTCTAACATCTAGAAAATTGTATCGTAAAACCATAAGCAGTTCTTTTGTTTTTATTAGTCTGTGCGCTTGATTTCATTATTTTATTACAGTGTGAACGTAATAGCCAACTTTTAATAAAAAGTATTATTATATTGTCAGTAAGATAAGTAAGATAAAATGATATTATATTTTGGGATCTCGGGTTCAGTAACCTCCCCTCCACAAACTGCTAAGCTCACTTAAAGCGGTATAAAAAGGCACATCATAATGGAACATTAACCCTCCACCTGCCAAGAAGCCTCCAAAAAACCTGATAATCGATCTATCCAAGCTTATAATCTATCGACCGGGGTTCGGAAATTTCGACAAACTCGGTAACAACTCACGATAAAGTCGGAACCCGAGTTATTGCAAAGATCGCAACTTCGACTCGATACCGCCGAGTATCGATTACAGGATATCCGAGATTACGCTCGCATTAGTTCGCTTGATAGAAAATCATTCAGAACTTTGCGTGATGCCTTTACGATGGCGATGAATATCATACAATTATTTTTTAATATTTTTGATGTGGTGATTTGCGAGAGCTATTTACCTACTGAAGTTTATATAAGTATACAGAAGTTTTACGACTGTTTGCATCCAGGTACGTACAAGCAATGGGTTTCTGGCATCTGATACTATGAGAAGATTGAAGTGGAATCAAATTAGACAGAAACAAACAGAACGCATGAATGGAAAAAAAAAACTTCGTAGACATGTAGAGCTGCTATAAAATTATGTTGACCACCACTACGCGCCTTTTAACAAACCAACAAACCCAACCAAATATTAGCTAACAAACTAAAATAGACTCTGGGTGTTTCATCAGTAGGTTTGTATTCGACGTGCAGGTTTTGGACGAAGTACTCTTTCGTTAGCGACTTCTACTCACCGGTTACATAAACAAAACTGGGAAATGTTAGAAATTGGATAAAATTCTTGTGTTTGCAGACGAGGCGCCTCCGGCAAAAGGGTAGGATTCTATTTAATTTCTCTGCTGAAGGCTATTACATTAGGCAGGTTTGTTTAAGTTGTCTCTATTGAAGGGCTCTTGACCAAACATAAAAAGATGATTAAATAAATTATCTAAACGGCCTAAACTCTTGATAGATTCTGAGAGAAAGAAGGTCAAGTTATTTCAAACGAACCATTACTTACTGGACAAAATTAAGGTTTGAAATATCAGTGTGCTTGCAAACAGAAATGAGCTCACAAGAATAGCTCCTAGATATGCAGATACACCAACCAAAACAAAAAAAAGAAGCGTACGGAAAAATAAATTGCAAAACTTTCTCGTACAACAAACATAAACAGCAGGTCACATTACGCGTCACGAAGTTTGACACCACGAGGCTGGTATCGACTTACAAAACCAATGCATACAAGTTACCCTGGAGGGCTCGCTCCGGGTCAACTCATATCTACTTCATAATTATTATGCTAGATGTTAAGTAGCTTTCTTTAGATTCAATCGATGTTATTTTTTCTCGCTACAAAAAATTTCTAGTTTCTTATTTATTCGCAATCAATGATCATTTAAAACTTATTGATTATTCTTGTGACATTATAAACTAGGAAGTGATACAGCGAGAAATGTTCAAGATAGTCATTGAATACTGCTTTGCGGTTACCATATGTTTAGATACAAGATGTTTAGAGACGATTGGAAAATTAAAGCGAGGAACACACAGAGGACGGGTACAGGTCGGGCGCAGGTCGGGGGCGAGTCGGTTGGGGTTAAAACTCATACAAACTCTGTGTGCTTGAAACTCGCTGTGTGTTCTGGGCTTTACATTATTCAGGACACAATCCTTGACATGATCCGACAGCGTTTCCTGTACCTGTCAGAAGGTTTAAGGCGCCCAATAAGTACTTGGTGATATCAATCTGCTATTAATCATTCAGTAATCATTGATCAATCGAAGATAAATTGAATCGCGAGCCCGGGTACGTCGATCGCAATATGTTCTTGTGAATTTAATATTATTAGGACTCGGAACATGCATTTGCAGAGTTATCGTTGATTGTAGATCAATTTATATTTGGTTTTGTAGATAACGACTCTAGGTAGTTGAACTTTAGCTGAGCTTTATTACTGAATAGCGCTTCGATAAACTTAATCTAAATTACTCAAAATAACGCGCTTCTATCTCAATACTCTCAAAGCAGTTCCTTCGTCTGAGTAACCGAATATTTCTCATTTCCAAAACGCGGCAAAGACGTTGAAAGCAGAATTAAATTTGTATTCTAGGTTAAGACACAAGCTATATAGTGTCCTGGTTCTCTGCTTCAGAGTAAAAGGGCTGAGTAAACAGGTTTCAACGCAGCGTTCTAGTTAAATATTTGTATGGAGTAAATGCGATCGGATGAATTCTGAATAAGTGCCCGAGAAACACTTTGCCGTGTTTAAGGCGGCGAAATGGCGAATAAGATGTGACGATAAACTTATTACGAAGCATTCGTGCGAATACATGAATCTTTAGGATTTATATTATTTTGTAGATGTTATTTTTTACTTACAATATAACAGAACTATTTCTAAAACACGTAAATTCTTTTAATCTTCAAATCACAAGGATTACTAAGAATCATCCATCGGTGAGAAGAACGGGCAAGAAACTAGCTCTCTCTGGTTATTTGCATGTAACACTTTCTGGTGGAGTCTTTTCAAAGATAAACTACTGAGATCTAAAAATTACGATAGTGACTAGCTATCGCCCGCGGCTTTGCTCGCGTGGTAGCAGCATACGCATTATTTGGTTAAAATCTTTGATCCTAATTTTAGACTATTTAAGGTACGACTTTTAAAAATTCCTATCTTTGTGCACCCCTACCTACAGTGTAAAAGGATTACTACCCTCCAAATTTCATACCTCTAGGACTAGTTTAGGCTGTGCGTTAATTGTCATTCAGCTTCAAAAGAGTTTTATATATTTAGAAGAAGAAAATCTCTGTATGAAATTCATGTTTAAAACCCCGATAAAAGCTCAATCGTAAAATAAAGTAAAAATAAAAGAAGCTTACGTAAGCAGTTGCGTGGTGTCCTTCTCAACGTTGAACAGCTTTCTGGCGGTGTAGTCGCTGAACTTGTGGATGGCTCTCGTGATGTCCTGCTTCCGGTCGATGTCTGCCTGGTTTGCACTCTGCCATGACTCGATGTAGACTATGGATACCCGTGTGTTTAGCGTCCGAAAATACTGTGAAAAAAGGCTAGGCTGAGAACAAATAACTATGGCAAAATGTCGTAAAAACATAGATAGGTATTTGATAAACCATGACGTTTGAATTGGTGCCCCTTGTTATAACAACAAAACTATCATGAAAATCAAAAACCAATCTACTAAAATATTGTTTTAGAATCCTGTGGCGCAGAGTGTCAGCGCAAGCACTGGTCTATTTTAACTACTACCAAAAACATTTTCCGTTCATTTTCCACAAAAACACCGTCAACTAATTTGCAAAGCTTCGGATAATACCGAGTTTAGGTTTAAAAACCTAATTGGAAGCTCGCATACCCAATTTCTACCGTAACGAACTTACGTCGCCGTTCAGATATACCTAGAGCTGCATTATAAGCTGGTGTCATGATACCGTATTTTCGAGATTTTACGAAATTGCCGAACGTAGGAAAATGTGTTTGTGACATCAGCACTTTGTCGTTTTTGCAACGCCATCTGTAAGTGCTGGACAAAAGAGCTCAAAAATGTTTGTTGGCTTCACAAACAATTTAAAATTTTAGAATATGGATAGGAAAGGATATGGATGAAAAGTTTACCCCATTTACCCCTATTTACAATAGGGGTAAATGGGGTAAACTTTTCATACTGAATCTACTCGTATAGTTTTTCAATAAGTATTACGTATTGCTAAAATTCCTTTAAACCTGTATCGATAGTAACCCCGACACTAATTAATATTTGATTTTTCATAAAATGGAAGAGCTTATTACAATGTTATTACAAAAATCTATTCTAAAGACTGTCACAAAAGTAAGTATACGAGATCACTAAGTTGTACGATCTCTAAAAGACTTTCATACGTAGCCTTAAAGATTTTATATGCCAAATTAAAACAACAGTAAGACATACAATAATATCTAAGGAAACAGTTTGTTAATACGGCTTATATAGTAGTTCGGTCCGAGTGTCATCCCTCGTTATAGTTATAACATAAGTGTAATTTCCTGTTTTTATCGGCGCCGCGCAAGCTGCCGGCCGGCCATAGAATTGAGGGCATAATAGAACTGGAGTAAATTGTTTCGACAATGGCTGTTTCCACACTGCCAACGATACGACAACTACACGATATCGTCGGAGAGATTATGTCATTTAGTTGGTCACACGGTATTGGCGCCGACAACGATAATTGATCGTGTAAATGTCGGGCAATGTGCAAACGCCTAATGCCTATAGCCCGCAATTTCGGCCAGGGTTTTGGTTCGATATCAGTGTTGAGGAGGAAAAGGTTGAGAAAGCTTGTTCTGTAAATCGAAAATAGGATTGAGACTGATAAAATGTGAGTCAGAATTATCGTGACATGGATTTATTAAGCTGTACTTAAAATGTCGGATCGTCTGATGGACTGACGACATTGTTGGGATCAGGGAAAGTTGGATTGGATAAGACCTAAAATATTTTTTCTTGAAAATCTATTGACAAGGCATACAGTTATGTCCAGCATTAGGCTAGGATGAAAGATTCAAATAACAAAAAGCAGTGGGCCTATGACAAATGACATCTCTCGTGGTACCAGCAATAGGACATAATAATAGGACCACGAGAAAACATTACCGACTTCTACTTTTCAAGACTATTATAAAAGTATTTCCTTGAGAGGTGACTTACTAGATCAGCAATATTAGCAACTTGTATAGCATCATGGACGACTTCAGCTCGTGTGCTTCCGTTCCTCCTATCAAACATTGCCTTGTCGATCACCAAAGCAGTTTCGATATACTTTGTGGTTTCTCTAACGTCCCGCCTCCTTCGGTTCAGGGCTCGCAGGCTGCTGTCTTGCCACCATTGCCAGCTTTGCTCGTTTTTTGCGTGATTCGTGTTTGATTTCCTGGGAAAGAATATGGTGATTAGTAGGTGAAAGGTTATAGTAAAGTAAAGTAAAGTAAAAATGTGTTTATTTTCACAAAAACCTTATCATAAAGGATTTTAAGTATAAACTTATTATCATGGTACCTATGTCAGTATTTTTTTAATGTTAAAAGTAATAGTGGGTAAAAAACAGCGTAAAACTTCACTAAGTGCGCTGTTTTTTTTTTACTCAAGGTGTATACTATGAAGTGCTTAAATTAAAAAAACCCATACATTTCCCTTATATCAATAAATTATTAAACTTTTCCTATCTCCAAAACTCATACCTTTAAGCGGCGGAGCGCCATTTATAATGTAACAAAAAACCGTTTAAATGCTATTAAGGCTAAGTCCCTTCCTTAATTTAAAGATGGGTTTTATCTAATCAAGTTTATCTTGAGACCATCAGGGCTACCATTATCGGCAACCAGCCTTCCTCGGAGCGTTTCCGGAGAGTTTCCATAGCTGGCATACAAATGTACAGAGTATCTTGCTCACTGATAGATAGAAGCTTTTGAAGTAGATTTTAAGATACTGTATTCAATAAAATTATATTCCACAAAATTTGTGTCCTTATTCTTTTATTTATAAAGCTCGTAGGTTTCTCCATTAAAAATAAAACGTTCAGACGGTAATATTGCAAAACGGTATTCCAAATCTTGATTATTTATTTACTTAGTGAATTGCGTAGAACGATCACCGATTAATACTTCTAAAATACCTCATTTTGTCTCCAATAATAAATCTAAATAAGATCTAAGCAACACTATACTTCCCTATAAACCAGATCTGCGGATATTTATAATCCCGGTCGGAAATTACCTCGGGAAGATAAAAAGCTATCCCAAAGGACAACGGGCAATCCTGTGAAAACATCGTCGGATTTCCGTTTAGACGCTACTGGTTTTCGAGCTGGGGGTCAGCGCGGAGAAATGTGAGAATCTTAAACGCGTCGTACACTGCGCGATAATGACGTAACACTCTGCAATCGAGCTGTGATTTCCTCACAATGTAACGCCACCGTTACTACACAATTGCAATGTGATATTATTTATTCACGTTGACCTCCCAGAGCATTAGAATAAAAATATCGTTATTACGTCACTGCGTGGTTTGTTTTATCACACCCTTACTGTGTTTCTCAAGCCACAATACATTACCTACAATCGAGTTTAGAAAAATGTCGACTCGGGATAATTTAATCCCGTTGGGATTATATTACGCCTGGATAAAGGGCATGAGTATTTTCTGAAAAGCGACAGGATCGTACAGAAGTCACAAACAGATTAAGTTATTTTAAAAGTAAAAAAACACAATACTTCGGTAATTTCGAAATCTTTCTCTGCGTAGTAAAATGTTTCCTAGCAACATCTTTGACGAGCGTTATATAAAGGTTAGGTATACCTAGCCACAGATTATATGTATAATACTATCACAAATCATATAATACTATACTAGACCTAGTCACAGATCATATATTACTATACCTAGCTAAAAATACAATATGAAATATTATTTTTTATGCAAAAAGACAATCCAACTATAATTTCATTTATGTAAGCCTCTAAAACGACATTTGTCATGAACTGTAAAAAAAAAACTGTACCTACCTACAACCAAAATATTAAATCCAGCAAAATTTCCAAGCAAGCCCAGCTGCAGTCCTGGCATTACTGGTTAGGAGCCATCTGTCTCGGCTTTAGGCGTGCGTGAGTAAAGCAGATTTGTCAAGAGGGAACCGTTATATTTGTCAAGGGTTCCGCACCGTTATAAATGTCCCAATAAACATTCCTGCGTTTGTTCGCTGTCTAAACACCGCGGTTAATTGATGCCGCAGAATACTTCAAATGTTTACGGAACCATTAAAATTGTTACTGCTGAAGGTTGGAATAGTCCAGTTCGGTTAGTCGTAATAATAGTGGAGCTGGTTTGTTTACTATTGAAGAAACAATGCGTCGGTAGGTTTGTGATGAGCCCTGTGTTATTTTGATTGATATAAACTAATAAAGAAATAAATAAATATTCACATATCGCTTTAAAATCGCTATTAAAAGATTAAACTAACACAAACTCGGCTTAGTTTAAGTACGCAAATCATTCCCGTAAGTACTTCGCAATTTAATCTATTCGAATAAACATTGTATCAATTAAAAGCGATTATACTTGAGAGACGTTCATTAACTTTTCAATATCAAATCACGGCTTAAATGGCACTTTCTAATGTCAATGGCCTCATTAAAATATTCCAGAGAGATATCAAAGTCAAATTAAATGAAGTCACCTTTGAAGTTAGGATTTCATTGGGTTTTTGCAGGTCGATTTTGTGCCAACACCTTGAAAAATCGCTGATGGCGAAAAAACGCTCATTTACGACGCCACTTCTTGTTGTACGTGTAATTGAATAATCTTAGTTTATCCTAGGAACAATACTTACATGGTTTTTTATAACTGATGCCATTAGAAAAAGTTTTGTAATAGTTTGATCTCACCTTTTGAACATTTTCGTTTCGACCGAATCCTTGCGACTGTTTTACAATAGTTCTACATTGCATTGTCGTCCATAATGCTTGTTTTGTGTCTGTGTATATTTTGTATTTTTTTATTGTACAAAATATTATAAAAACGTAAAACAAGTCAAATGAATTTTGCATAAATTCAACCGTCTATTGTTTTTATTTCACACAAACCGCGTCCGAACACGACGCAACGTATTATATAATCTGTGACGCAACTAAACAATTTCAACAGTGTTGCCAGTGGCAGATAGTCAGATATAACATGAGACAGCTCAAAAAGTAACATTTTCCCGAGAAAAGTTACATTACTTTATATTATATTGAAAACATAAGTATACTTTATTACACAAAAACTAAAATAAGTTGTCTGTCCTGTCCCATTTGTACAACTTCGAAAAAATCGTAATAATTGTTTATCGAATAATCGACTGGCGATGCTGAAAAAGGAAAAACATAATGATGTGTGTCTATTTAATATACCAACCAATTTATTAATATCTTTCAATATTGCAACTTACTTTGTCATCAATGAATATGAAAATAACGCCATTATAATAGAGATATAATGGAGACAGGACAGCTAATTTGAACTGGTAGAACCTGGAAAAAAGCGTTTATATTATCATCGTAGTCATGAAAAATAGTTACTCAAAACGTTTTGAGATTTAAAACACGTTTTGAGTTAAATAATATTGTGCAATTAGTACCTTCACCACTCTTGCTATATGTTATTTTTGCATGCATCATTGCTTTCGAAGGCTAAAATTTTGTGGCGTTTTTAATGTTTGCTTTAGTAGCCATCAAAGAAGAAATGGTTGCAGTATTTAGCCTGTTCCTGTTTTCACATTTAATTAATTTAAGTTGACTGAAAATTCTTTCCACGCTTGCATTCGAAAAAGGCAACACAAGCAAAAGCCCGATAACCTTTTTTAAATTTGGAAATATTAGAGTACCAGTCAGATCCTTCAACTTCAAAATTTTTCTCCAATATTCTTCAACATTTTGAGACAAACCTAATTCATTATGTTCAAGGAATGCATGCTTTTTCCATTCTTTTTGTAGCTCCACATCATTAACATCATCTTTAATGTTTGGGAATCTGATCACCACGCTAGATAAATCTTTTATTTCAAAATTTTGTGCTACGCTCGGTTCAATGACTTCTATAATGCCGTATATTGGGTCAGAAAAATCATATCGTTGCGTTATTTGTTTTATTGATTCTATGTAAAACATTAGACAAGTTCTTTTGAAGTCTGTGATTTCGGTTTTCGGTTCAGGGATTTCTTTTGACAGTTCTTGAATTGATGATTGTGCAGCTACTCCTAAATATATTTTCTCAAGGGGCACAAAAAATCTTGGATTTGCATATTCTATTCGGTAGGCATCGGTAGTCTTACAGTAATTGAATTGCATGTAGTTGCTGGCTATTGTTTTTATTAATTTTTGTGTTTCCGGTTTTAATTGGTGGAGTAATGGTTTTTCAGACTGGAACAGGCGGTTGAAATCGTTGAATAGATCTAGGACGTAAGACATAAATTCTAGGTAAACTTTTGTGAGCTTGTTATCAAGTACGCCAATTATTTCCTCTGTGATTTTACTAGGATCTTCTAAAACTTCGAGTCTAAAGTACTCGGAGAGTACATCATATTGTTCTAATACTCTGTTGACGCAAGCCTGTAGAGATAACCATCTTGTAATCGACGGACTCAGAATTTTATGGATGTCAACATTAAAAAATATTTGTAATTCTTTAAGCTTCTCTTGTCTGAGTGAACTGCGGCTAAAATGTGATCCAACATTTCTTAAAAAATCTTCCACAAATCTCGGAAGCTTGAGACAAGCTTTAGAAGCCACCAGATGAATCATGTGGCAACTACACTTTACACATACAATGTGTGGTACTTTTTCTTTCAAGTGGCTGAACACGGAATTATGTTGCCCAACCATACTGTTTGTGGTATCAGAAGCAAAGCCAACGAAGTTTTTTAAAGGGATCTGTTTATTTGTAAGCCAATTCAATAATGCATCTGTGAGGTCTTTGGCTTTTCCAGAAATAACTTCATACATGTCAAGGAATTGAGTACGAACCAAGAATTCATCCTCGTCAAAAAATATCACTGCTAGTGCACATTGCTTTTTAACGCTTATATCTGTAGTCTCATCCATGATTACACTAAATGTTGTTTTTTTGAGTTTTGATACAAGTTCTTCTGTCAGTATTGGACCAAGTACAGTTTTAACGATATTCGTTGCTTTTGTTCTTCCTAAATTAACAGATTTGATTATTGCTGAATCAGGAAATGTGTTAGCTAGAAAAGGAATTAAGTCGTCTGACAACAACAGTGGCAAATTATGTTCAGCGAAAAAAGCACATAGTTTAAGTTCAGCTCTTTTCTTTAGCTCTTCTTCTTTTTTCGGTTTTAAGTTAAATGCTTCGTCTATGGATGTTGTTTTACTAATAGCGTTAACGTTTTGTTTATGTTTTGTTGTATTTTGATGCTTTATAAGAGCAGGCCTATGGTTGAGTACGTTACAATTACAAATTGTACAAAAGGCCGTGATTGAGCCGGTTTGTTGCTCCCTTTTTGAGAGCCAATTTTTAAATGCAATGTCTACGAGCCAGTTTTCGTTAAAATTATAAATTTGCTTTTTCCTTTTTTCAGGAGGTACCTCATTGAATGAGCTATCTACATTTTCTCGATCGTCGTTTTTTTCTTTTGAAGTCGAAGCTTTAGCACTCAAAAACCTCTCCATTATCTTCAGATACATGTTTATTTTGTTATCATAGCAAAACATGCAATACATACATTATTCACCACCACACCATACATGAAAAAAGAGCGATATTAGATTAAGCATTAAAAACAAGACAAAAACCATGCATCCGAGAAAAATCGTATGATTCGATCGATACTGTGAGTGCGTACATCACGGCATCACCAACAACTGACGCGAAAATACATTTTTTTCGAAAGAGACATCAACATGAATAAGCTAATAAAAAATATTGAAATCGTTCATTTCGGACAACTATGCAACAACTTTTTGAATGCCAGCACTGGGCACACACATTGGCTGGAATGGAAATCGCGCGCGTCTCGATTCGAAAGGCTAAACGAGTCATAGAGTCCGCACAAGCACTGACTGATTAGAGCATTTATTTTGGTTCATATTCCAACCAGAGACAATAAAAACTTTGACGCGGAACTTCAGTGGTGGTGCGGACTCTAGGGATATTCCCGCGGGCCTATTAGTCTTGTTTAGATAATAAGAACATTGAAATTACAACTTTTGACAACTTTAACTCAACTTTTGAAACAAATATGTAGGTAGCTATTAGGTACCTATTTATTTACCTTTGATTAGCGGAAATCGATTAACAAAATCAAATTCTAGGGCTACGCCAGCCGGTAACCTACTCTGCCAACTCACTCCTAGTCCATTTAAACAAAACTAAAGTTACTAAAACATAACAATGTGCAGTGAACGGCACACAGTATACCTATTATGCTTATTTACTTGTAACATAGATGACAATACAAAAATAAACATATTTCAGTTTCAAACACGACTTGTTGTTGAATTACGGATTCCCTAAATACCTACTCACTTATTAGATTAAAACTGCCTACAATAAATGCAACATTTGCTTACCAAGTAATGTTAGCAATACAAGTCACTGTATAAACGGTTCACAGCAATCACTTCTGAAATAAAATAAATAAAACTATCCAACCAACCCAGCCAAATTTGAATCACAAATTCAAAAGTTCACAACAGTTATCTTGCGAGCACTCTATGCTCGCTCGCAAGTAAGCGGGATGGTAGATTGAAAAATACACGCGAGTGAGTATGCGGTACGACGAAGTGACAGATTTTCGCGCGGACGTCGCATCAGTCAGTCAGTCCACAAAATCAAGTGCGCCAACATGACGAAATAAAACACTCTTGGATGCGTTCCGTTTCACCATATTTTTTTGTGTGCTGTTATATATTTTTCAATTTTATTTATATTGACCTAAAAGTAACACAAAATAACATATTGAGTCGTGTAACATGGAGGTAACATGAGAGGGTCAAAAGTAACGTAAAATGTTACAAAAGTAACATTCTGGCAACGCTGAATTTCAAATTCCAAACATTTTATTTTTCTTTAGTGGCCAGGTGCAATTTTAATTTAAAAACAAAATGAGAAAAACATAATTTCTGACAGTTCATTTTGTAAATGGAGAGTGCCTCGTAAAGTTGTGAAAATAATTTTTCATGAGTATTTATTTTGAGTTTATGTAAAATGTAATGCCAAGCCCACGTTTTATTTCCATCAGTCATATCTCAGCGAGTCCCGCGGGCGTTGACGTTTTGTTACACGGGACTTGTATTCGAAGCGTATGTGTACGTGGAATGTGTTCGTATGGCGGCCACGTACAAACGTAGGAAATGCCCCCTGCGGTGCATCAAAAACGTGATATTAATAAAATTCTATAAATGAAATGAAACTGCAGGAATAAAACGGCATGCAAGTCATTTTGACAATTAGTCCAAAAAGTCTTAATTAAAGTTTTTAATGCATACTCTTTGGTATCTTAAAGAAAGTTACGATCTCATTTTGAAAAAGGTTGATAATATTTTTAAATTAGGAATACTTCTCTCGTTGCCGCCAGATTCGAATTTTGTCATTTTTTTAAACAACACATAGCGTTTTTATTTTAATAGTTTTTCTTGTATTGTTGTTTAATTTTGGTGAAATTTTAACCAATAATACTTAGGTCGTAACATAAAGTGTGAGCCATTGGAATAAATGCGTGTGAAGTGGTTTTTCTGAATGTGAATATTCGATTCAGGTTTTGGAGAGAAAATCCATCATTTTCTCTTCAAAACAAACGACAGCCGACTTGACGAAGACTTGACTTGACTTATCATTTACGCAAGACAAATACATGTCATAAACAAACTAACATAAGGGAAAAAACATAACGTTAGACTAGGCGGTATGGTTTTAAAACTATAGACTGCTCCGAGGAGCGAAAAAAAAAATCGTTGCCGCCGTAAAGAATGAACTTTTTGATATTTTCAGTTACCATTCCAGAGAGTATTGATTTGTCATATAACCTCGTTATTGAAGCTTGAATGTGCTTGAAGTCTCGTTAGGACCTCTAGAGACGAGCCAGCGGACTCGTAACAAATAGTACGTCGTTCACATGTGAAGCGTGACTTGCACATGAAGGATAAATACCAGAATAATAACACACGTGCCCTGTCACGAGACATGCGACCTTGGGGTCTGATGTTAACTTAGAATAGAATAACCATTTAGGGAAGGATGGTAAAGATGTTAAATGTCAAATTGTACCTGAATGTCAAAACTGTGGTGTAATTTTTTTATTTTTTTTTAACTATGTATCTCTGTTTCTAAGCTCAACGGTTCATGAGTGTAAACACGTGCGCTATACTTTCGTAAGGCGTACCCTTCAACCAGTGACCTCATGACCCCGTCTATCGCATAACCGTGTCGTGTAAATCCACGAATCGATATAGAATAAAATCCCTACATTCCTTCGGGATCCCCGAATATTAAGAGGGCGCCTTTTCATCAGTCGACGCCAACAAATTGGTAGCGACTGAATGATTTATGAGGCATAAGTGGTGGGGATGACCCACAATGCCCGGATAGATTTCCACTGTAATGCTCTGTTGTATCGCATTTCAAAAAACGCGACGCATTGTGTACCTACATTATTATGTGGATGACTTTATCAATGTATCGTGGAGGAATAAAAATGTTTGCTACAAATTATTTTGTGGAATACTTTTGATGTTAAAGAAGGACGAGTGCGGAATGTTATGGTTTGACCTGTAACCCTTTTTATGCTAAAAATTTATTACGTAACTGTTTCCAACTTAATGCTTACTAACACTTCGTTGAAAAATAATATTCCATGGTTTTTACTATTTTGCCACAGAATACACTACTAAATGTTAGTGTTTACACTGAATGAATTCTTACAAAGTAAACCGGCTCGTTGCGTAACTATCTGACTTCAATAGCAATTCACATGAATTCATCTCTATTTCCGCCAATTCTAAAGCAGAATCACGTATCGCATTTACAGCGATCGCCGATACAGCTTGGGCACAAAATATCGCTTATCGTCATGCTGCAGTACGGTTTGAGTTGAAAACTGTACCTATAACCAGACTGGCAAAACTCTTGAACAAGACTCGTGCTTTCGAAAAACGAACAATGTATGAAACGGGGGTCAAAATTTGAATCACGTTTTGTACAAAACGAGATTTTCAGTGTGTAATTTTGGTAAAATGGGAGTCCCGCTTCTTCTTACGTAGAAACTACGTATTACATATTCTTTGCCTATAACCTGTAAACTGTAACCTTTTTTTAATATATATTGAATAGACCATCTTTTGACTTCAATCTCACCTGATGGTGAGCGACGATGAAGCCGACGATGGAGCAAGACGGTCTAGAAGACACTACCTACAAACTCTTAGTCTTGACCTACTTCCAAAAATTTTCAAACAAAGGAATTCTTAAGTATGTATTTTTTTGCAATATCTAGAGCCATTTTCACAAGAACCAGCGGTTTATGAAACTTTCCGATCCCAATTTCGTGTCTTACGTGGAAACCGCCAGCTTCCATGCAATAATCGGTGATTTGCACCAATATAGCCAATACGAGCAATATCACGAAACGCAAATACGCGCTTATTCGGCACACCTGCTCGACGTGCATGCTCCTACATAATTAATTTGAATTAACGTGCCGATGTCAGTGACTGTTCGCCAGATGTACAGAACTGTAAAAAACTATTAATTTATTAATTAGAGGATGTCGACCGACGATGTCAATAATTATTAATATTGTGAAATGAGTTGAAATCTCAAATCAATGTATTATGTAAGTACTAGCTTCCGCCCACGATTTCGTTCGCGTATCGTTGGATCCCGTAGATTTTCCGGGATAAAAAGTAGTCTATGGATTAATCCAGGTCACGGACAATATATATTCCAAGTTTCATCCAAATCGGATCAGTATTTTTGGGGTGAAAGAGGAACAAACAAACATCGATACAAACTTTCGCGTTTATAATATTAGTAGGATATGCTTTCAAATAAAAAAATAATTGTAGTTCAAATTGGTTTGTTTATAAATTTCATGTCAGTAAAAGTTCTAAAGAATGTAGAACATCTCCCTGATTTTTTTTATGTTTGAGGATGTGAGGCTGGTAATGGTGATATTTTCGAAAAAAAAAAACAATAAACAAAAGACTATTGTGGCAAGCAATCTTGCTTACAAAATTCTGGTTATCGATGATCAATATGGTTAAAAATAATAACGTTATTATCCAGTGCGATAAAAACTCTACCTACCAGCTAAACCTAGCGCCAAAAGTTAGTTTGAAAAGAGTTTCCCTTGTCGGCCAACTTCGAAATGATTTCCTCACATAAATTCAAACGGAATTAAAACTATCGCAACTACTCGTAGTTGTACGGATCGAGAACGCTTATCCAGAGGAAAAAATACTTGTAGTCTTTCCACACTAGTAGAGTTAGGTCTAGTCAGTACTGGTACAGTTGTGAATACAAGTAAGCTAGATAACTTGACACTAGTAGTGTAAGATCTAGTCAGTTGTGGTACAGTTGTGAATATATAAGTAAGCTAGATAACTTGACACTAGTAGTGTAAGATCTAGTCAGTTGTGGTACAGTTGTGAATACAAGTAAGCTAGATAACTTGACACTAGTAGTGTAAGATCTAGTCAGTTGTGGTACAGTTGTGAATATATAAGTAAGCTAGATAACTTGACACTAGTAGTGTAAGATCTAGTCAGTTGTGGTACAGTTGTGAATACAAGTAAGCTAGATAACTTGACACTAGTAGTGTAAGATCTAGTCAGTAGTGGTACAGTTGTGAATACAAGTAAGCTATATAACTTGACACTAGTAGTGTAAGATCTAGTCAGTACTGGTACAGTTGTAAATACAAGTAAGCTAGATAACTTGACACTAGTAGTGTAAGATCTAGTCAGTAGTGGTACAGTTGTGAATACAAGTAAGCTATATAACTTGACACTAGTAGTGTAAGATCTAGTCAGTACTGGTACAGTTGTAAATACAAGTAAGCTAGATAACTTGACACTAGTAGTGTAAGATCTAGTCAGTTGTGGTACAGTTGTGAATATATAAGTAAGCTAGATAACTTGACACTAGTAGTGTAAGATCTAGTCAGTAGTGGTACATTTGTGAATATATAAGTAAGCTAGATAACTTGACACTAGTAGTGTAAGATCTAGTCAGTAGTGGTACAGTTGTGAATACAAGTAAGCTAGATAACTTGACACTAGTAGTGTAAGATCTAGTCAGTAGTGGTACATTTGTGAATATATAAGTAAGCTAGATAACTTGACACTAGTAGTGTAAGATCTAGTCAGTAGTGGTACAGTTGTGAATACAAGTAAGCTAGATAACTTGACACTAGTAGTGTAAGATTTAGTCAGTTGTGGTACAGTTGTGAATACAAGTAAGCTAGATAACTTGACACTAGTAGTGTAAGATCTAGTCAGTTGTGGTACAGTTGTGAATACAAGTAAGCTAGATAACTTGACACTAGTAGTGTAAGATCCAGTCAGTAGTGGTACATTTGTGAATATATAAGTAAGCTAGATAACTTGACACTAGTAGTGTAAGATCTAGTCAGTTGTGGTACAGTTGTGAATACAAGTAAGCTAGATAACTTGACACTAGTAGTGTAAGATCCAGTCAGTAGTGGTACATTTGTGAATATATAAGTAAGCTAGATAACTTGACACTAGTAGTGTAAGATCTAGTCAGTTGTGGTACAGTTGTGAATACAAGTAAGCTAGATAACTTGACACTAGTAGTGTAAGATCTAGTCAGTAGTG
Source organism: Eulithis testata (assembly GCA_947507515.1). Taxonomy (NCBI): domain Eukaryota; kingdom Metazoa; phylum Arthropoda; class Insecta; order Lepidoptera; family Geometridae; genus Eulithis; species Eulithis testata. The sequence continues at coordinate 11,424,651 of OX382197.1, forward strand.
GTACATTTGTGAATATATAAGTAAGCTAGATAACTTGACACTAGTAGTGTAAGATCTAGTCAGTTGTGGTACAGTTGTGAATACAAGTAAGCTAGATAACTTGACACTAGTAGTGTAAGATCCAGTCAGTAGTGGTACATTTGTGAATATATAAGTAAGCTAGATAACTTGACACTAGTAGTGTAAGATCTAGTCAGTTGTGGTACAGTTGTGAATACAAGTAAGCTAGATAACTTGACACTAGTAGTGTAAGATCTAGTCAGTAGTGGTACATTTGTGAATATATAAGTAAGCTAGATAACTTGACACTAGTAGTGTAAGATCTAGTCAGTTGTGGTACAGTTGTGAATATATAAGTAAGCTAGATAACTTGACACTAGTAGTGTAAGATCTAGTCAGTAGTGGTACAGTTGTGAATAGGAGTAACTAAATTTTTTTCACAGTACATAGTGTAAAGTCTAGCACCTACTTAGTCAGGTAAAAGTACAATTGTGAATACAAGTTACTTTTTTTTTGTTATTGGCGTCGCACTGTACAAGCTACTTTCTTACAGTAGTATTTGAGATCTAGCTAGATCGTAAAGGTACAGTCGTGATTACAAGTAAGCTGTTTTATTTTGCACTGGTCGGTCTAGACGGTAGAGTTGTAGTTGTGTATACTAGGCACTTTTATTCTTGTAATAAACTTTTCGCACTCATCTTCGGAAGTGACGGGTTTAGTCGGAGGTACGCGGGAAGCACTGTCATAAAACTTACATTATGAATTACATTGTTTTGAATCTAGAAAATGGTTCCGTGGCAAAGTATTAAAAGCGTTTATGGCTCACGGCTTGGTTAGTTGTACTTTTTTTTTAGTTTATGTAGCGATACGAAAAGTTACTATAACTTATCTAATAAAAAAGTAGGGCCAGTACGCTTCATTTCACTGAGGTTTTATTAGCATATAAACATTCTAATTTAAAAGCTCGTCCATTATAAGAATCGGGTAGTTTAATGGAAGATCATTTGACTTTTTGCGCTACGAAGCTCGACGGTTCATTCCCTTCCCTGACACAGCACTGTTCGTGTGAAAACTCCTTAGTCCGGTTCAAGTTTTTTGCATTATTCACTTCTCCCACCGAGTTTGGACAAACCCCGTGATTAATAACTTGGAAAGTTGCTTTTTATACGTATGATGGGAAATAATAGTCTTTGTTTGTAGTTCGGAATGTTTCTTCGTGGAGTTAATAAATAATATTTTTTGCTTGTTCCTCTCTTATCTATATGTTTCAGTGTTTACTTCCTAGGATAATAAGAATGTACTGAAAAATCTCATAGCCAGATGCTCAGTCATCAGGTACTGCATATTTAAAACAGAAACCTAAAGCAACAATATCAGTGAGACAAACGGGAAGTGCAAAATAAATATTAGTTTTATTCCCGTTCGTCCCACTGAACATGTGGGTGGGACGAACGGAAGTTTATTTGAAAACTTCCCATACGTCCCACCAGTGGGACGACCCAGTGGGACGAACGAGAATGAACAAACCTTTCTACCCAGATTTTCTTTTTTATTTCCATCAGCTCATCAACTGTCATGTAAATTATGACGTCATGCCAGGTTCATGCGTCATGCGCAATCATTTTACCACAGATACTGTAACGATTGATATTAACACTGACAACCATACGTTCATCTATTTTTGGGTCCATTTGGGCTTAAAAAATATCGTCTTTGGACCCAGTTATAGCATAGAAATTATTTCATCAGTATTTTTGCAAGAATTTTGTTTTGAAGTTCACGGTCCACAGAGCTTTGCTATAATCGTAATGAATGAAAAAAAAAAACATACAGCGAGAACATTTAAAAAAATAGTTGTACTCACATGGTCCCAGGGTCATCAGCCATGGTCTGTTCGAGAAACGAGACGTGTTTCGTTCTTCTGCTCTTCGCTCGGAACTCCAGTTTGTTGGCGCACCCCTTGTTCGCTTTCGTCCGCGCCTCAAATATCACATGTGGGTGTTTCTGCTGAAACGAATCGAAAAACACGTGCGCTTGTTAAGAACTGAACTTTATTACAGTGGCGGAAAGGTTAGTTTAGTAAGAATAAAATCGTGGTTTGGTATATTAAAATAGGTACCTATTTCATTTCAATAATTGTTACAACTTTGATTGCGGGGATATTCTTATGAAAAAAGAAAGAGTAGCAATATTAAATACCCTACACCATTTTACATTATAAATGTTTTGAGGTTTATAAGGGTAGAGTCTGATAAAATATTGTGCTCAATGGTAATCTTTTATACAGAATCTGTTGTTTTTACACCGAAATACCTGGATAAATAAAATAAAATAAATAAATAATTTGTGTAACTGACAAATACAAAGTTTAAACAAAGTGTTTGATTAATCCCCGGCAAACAGTAACAACAGGCATGAGTAGATCGCACGCCTATTGTCAAACAAGCCTCATTTTATTTATACAAACTAAACATTATGCTCGCTGTCGTTTTCGTCAAAACAATATTCTGGATGCCCGAGGCATCCAGAATATTTTTACTAGCGAGACCAATAAAAGGCACGAAATTGATTCTAAATGCAAACGATTTGAAAAAAGTACCTAAATTAAGACGTTTTGTGATGTAAAATGTCCTTTTCAGAATGCACGTAATTTTTCAGTTTTTCCTTGGGTTTGAAGTGAAAACTTCTAAGCATCGTTTTGATTTGAAAGTCGATGAAACGAAAAAGCGATAGTTCGACCCCCACAAAACGCAAAACACTTCGATAGCGCGTTCTAGGATCAGACCAAACTTAGCAGCGCCATCTAGTTCTGATTTTAGGCAACATGAGCGCAGAACCTTTTATAAGTACTGCATATTGGTTAAGTACATAAAAATAAATACTAAATTAATTTCATATTAAACACAGAGCGAGAGTGAATGCGCGGCACTCGAAGTATAACTTCTTCCGCGCGGAGCGACTCCAAGCACTGGTTTTTTTTAAGGTTTCACTTCAACCACGTGTGAATGCACACATGTTTTTTTATTTATGTTCCACGAATACGCTAGCGAACGAACTAACATGTGTTTTGGTTTAGTGTCGTACATGTATATCCACCCTGTATAACATACGAGATTTTAAATAACTCATTTTAAAACGACTCAATTTTCACTAAAAACTGGATACATAAATACTGTATTTGTTTATTTTTCAACTAAATCAAATAGGTAATTCAAAAGGCCGCAAATACCTTGTTTGCTACCTGCCATCGCAAGTTGCGACCCTCAATGTAAACATCAATAATTCTATATAATTCAATAACAGCCTTAATTCTAGCTTCAGCCCAAAATAGCTTGTTTTGCAAAGAGCCAACGTCTAAAATCATTTGTAAAGTAATTTGCATGAGGAGCTTATGTCTGCTCTTAGTAACCTTGATACGTCTCGAAAGAAAATTTACTCAGCATTTTGTAATGTAATCTTTCGTCATAATACAAAAGAAGAATAAAGAAAAAAAAATGTTGGACAACACGACATACATAATAATAACTGAAGTCTAGGATAGGTACACTAATAATAAAACTAGCAGAGTAAGTAGGTATGGTCAATAAGCCGGTTCGCCTTTACATAAACTACAGTGAAGAAAGTCTTCAGACTTCACCCAACCCTAGTTTGTATGCAGTGCGATGTTTCTTGTCACTGTTTTTTGGACGGAACTTTTCATGCTGTGTCCGTAGAGAATATTACCTATAAGAAATGTATCATTGAATCAGATACAAAAATCTGACAACCAAAATTGGATTAACGGACGCAAAATACTTGCGGGGTTTGGGAACGGCTGGCAACAACGACAGGCTTTTGCCTAAACGTATCGTAATATAGTAGTATCCGAGATACACTGCGTGGTGACACTACAACGGTTGGCAGTCGTGCTGGCATTGACGCGCAATATAACTCGAATATGTTAACGCGGCGACTGTCAGATTTGTGTCGTCTCGTGATAGAGGAACAGTTCTTGGAAAGCTCCATTTCAAAGACGATCGTTTCTCTTATAACAACTTATCCAAATGTTGTTTTTCAAGTTTACTTATATTGTTATAAAGAGTAACGCCGCTGTAGACTTATAAGCGAGACGACTGAACTTTCTTATCAATTTGCTCTGTAGTTAAAATGAAATTATACTCAGCTAGCAGATTGTTGTTTTATTTTGAGTTATTGAGATTGTACTTCGGAATAATAGCTGACAACAATACAACGAGAATTACACAGTAATTTTATGTAATTTTGATATTTCTACCGATATATATTTTATTTTATAAATACGTAGCCAAACATTATTGAACGGTACCTATTACTTACAAATATTACTTAATAATCGATTAATAAACTGAATCAATGGATTCATTGCTAGCTGAAATTCATTCCATATTTCCAAATGAAAATATGGAAATGGAAACTATAACTATGCCAAATGGAAATACAATTCTTATATTAGTGGAACCACCGTTAGATCTAAGATTAGTGTATGGATGCAAAATATTTTTTTTATGAAGCACATAATGAAAAGAATCTAATTCAAATCTTTTTTATTTTTATACAGTACAGTGTTACATAATTACTCTATAAGCCCAAAGAGGGCATTGCATTTTTTAAGCAACCGTTTGACCACAATACCTATTCACTCTACTCTTGAAAACTTCCTAGTCTTTCGGGAACACAGACGCCGGCAACGAGTTCCACTATTTGGCTGTCAGCATAAGACTTGTGTCGTTTTTCGCTGAAAAACGCTAAGCAGTGATCGTATTTTATCTTCTAAAGATTCCGTGATAGCTTTATTGTAAATACAGATTTTATAAACCAAGCATTTCAAAAATTTACGAACGATAACTAACAATAATAAAACTTCCTGCGATGATGCCAGCCCCAGCTTCTCAGCTCTCAGATCACGTGCTCTGAAGCAGTAGTATTTTATTAGATCATTAAGGTTCACAACGTGTCCTGGCCACTCCATCAATACACCATTCAATGCTTTTGTCCGTGGTCGAACTGTATTAGTGAGGTGCTTTCACTAGGCTTATCAAAGGGCTTCGTGTAGTTTTTAATTGATTTTCTATTTCACTGACTAGGTGGTAGTATGGCTCGCTGTCTTTACAATTTTGCCCACACTGCTAGCCCTCGCTGACTTCCAGAAGCGAATAAGGAAAATTTATTTAAAAATAAAATAAATATTATGAAGAATAATAATTGGCGAGCAATTGGCGAGAAAGCAAACCTTGGTTTATGTTATATGTAATTTGAATCACAAAGTTTTCTCATTAGGTAAGTTAGACGTATTGAAGTTTGCTAATTGGTGCACTCACCCTACTCTTAGCGAAGTCAATCGAACCGAGCTGAATATGGACTTCTATAGATTGAGTACTTACGATACCTATCGTGCGTTTAAAATTGATTATTCACAGGTGACCTATTTTGATCCCTTCTACCTATATCGAAAGGTGAGCAAAGTTTTGTGTTTGCAAAAAAATTATTTTTGTTTACCATTATGTACGCGTTATTCTCTCGGTTCATTCCAGTTATCCCTAGCTCAGATAATTTTAAAAGGATACCTAATGGGTATATAAATCAAAAGAAAAGAGAAAAACGTTCCATTCGCAGTTTATAAAAGTTTCTACTTAATAAGTATTATTTTCTTCTCTGTGGTGTTGTGCACTAACAAAGGCCTCGGGTACACAAAAAGAGATAGGCAAACTGGAATAGCAAAAACATTGGGAGCAACCCGCCAGAGGTTCAGACTGTGAGAAATATCCAATTTAGCCGCGTTTGCCCGGTAAATTGACGCTATTTTTCATTTAGAACCGCGAGGTTGCAACAGTGGCGCCGCCGCGGTGAGGCGATGCATTTACAAATGCTAGTGAGAATAAAAACAAACCGCTGACTTCGGAAATTGGGATCGACGTATTGATGTCCTTTGTCGTATATAAGAGGTGTCGGTTCGATTCCTGTGGAGTATAAAACGGGGTTTTTGCCTGATATGTGGCTTTAATTTCGTCCTCATGTTATTGCCTGAATATCATTCTGTTTGATTGAGAGACGTATTAAAATTGAGTGAAACTAAATTACTAAAAACTAAATATCCTTACAAAAACTTTTTTCAAAGTCCTGAATAGAACTACATTCGACCTATACAGTTCAACATACAATCGCGTCTTCGCGATGAGTTGTTCCGAGCTAAGTGCAAGTTTGAAGCCTTGCTCACTAAAGCTGGGCTTCAATTCCAATTCTAGAATTAGATTTGTGTTTGGAATCTTCAGATCAAAGATAGAAACTTTATCTATCGATATCTATCTTCAGTGTTTTGTTGCAAAACCCACATTTAGTATTCTGAGTGAAGCTTTCATAATTCTATTCTAGGCAGATATAAGGCTTATTATAGTATTCCATTCATCTTTGCTATGTGATGGTGAAGATTGTAGATTATAAACAGCGCCTTCGATATTTTTTATCACAGCCGTACAAAAACAAAGAGCTAAATAATGTAGACATTTCAGATAAGCTCGGAAAATATGTTGTGGTGTTTCTACAAAACCATTCAATAAATAAAATACTTCGACATTTTATCGTCATTTACCATCAGGGTGAGATTAAAGTCAAAGGATAGTTGATTAAATATAAAGAAAAGAATTTTATCCTAAAGTTGCCAACTACAGAAATCCAATTGCGGTTTCCCAGGAAAATAAGTAGCAAATTGAAGGTTTCCCAGAACCAAAGGCACTATTACGGGGTAAATAATATCCATTAATGTTTAAAAAACTGTTTATCGAGTTAAAAGGTTTTCTGAAAAGCTTTCAACAACAAAGCTCTTTATGATTTCTAAAGCTCAGTGTTTACAGTTCACTTAAACTAGACTAAAACGAAACTTTTTCAGTATTGAAACTTTAACCCTGTCATTAATAAACTATATGTAAGCTACTGAAAATCTCGTTTTGTATGAAACGTTGTTAAAAGCTACAATTCTGTTCTAGTATAGCAGGATTCGTCTATGATTTTAAAATTCTATTACAATATTTTTGAAACAAATAAATATTTATTTCAATCAATTAGACCAGTTTTACTAAAGTGGAGAGTATAAATAAAATTCGCTCGATAATGCATATCCATCAATATCAGACAAAACCTCGTTTTTGTGTTTTCGTCCGTCGTCCAACCACGCCCAAACATCTAGGAATTCAAAGCTCTACCCGTTTATCTCTGTACTACCAGCAACTTTATTACTAGTTAGAATTTGGCAGTGGTTAACTAGCACAGGCGGGACATTACTGTCCGGAACTTGAACACGTGCTAATTAGCATAGTGAAGTCACGTCCCGAGCTGTTGAGTAGTCTCATGCAATGGATGCCCAATTTCAACTTAGTTTGTAGCACGGAGCCTTTGTTCAGCGCCTCTATAACTTTTTCAACTTAAGATGCAAACTCCTTAATTTTTAACTTCCTCGTAACCTTATTCACGTGTTTACTAAAATAAGCAAGCAAGCTCGTATGAGTTAGGGGCCAACTCTTGTGACGGAGTTCTTAGGCCGCCTAAGGCCTCCGTCACTGCTAGAGCCGGGACTAACGTGCCCTCTGAAGAACGGAAGCGCTCAGATGTAAATGCGACTAACAGTCAGTATTTCGGTCACCCATCCAAATACTGACTACGCAGAACGTCGCTTAACTTAGATAATCGGTGAAGATTGACTAAGCAAGCCTAGCCACGAGCGCTTCACTAAAATAATCACACTTTACTAAAATAATCTGAGAACTATAAAAGGCAAACTTTGAGTATAAACACATTTATTTCACAGACTAAATCACTAAAGGAAATGAAAAATATTGCGTTTTCTACTCCCAATATCCGAATAGCAAATCGTGCAATATTCGGGGTTTTATATCCGAAATGGTATTATTCAAAGAAATCGTTGTCTGGAGCAATAAATAAGCCACAGGTGGAGTCGAAGCAAATGCATCTCCTAAATCTACTTCCTTCTAAATTACGTCTAGTGTATCTTACGACAGGGATGTACTAAAGGATAAAGGAATAGAGTACCTACTGCATCGTACAACTCCTTTCAGGGCATACAATTTTCAATGGTTTTTTTGTGATAATTCTCTAGCGTACTATTTAACTTCTATATCCAAACAAATATATTATTAATACCAACTTACACTAAACCCTAAAACCGAATTAAGTAGTTTTGTTCATGCTGTAATAATTTCAACGAAACATTGTGCATAGATTAAACTATAGTTACTATTGCAACATAGATGGTCTAATAGTATGAATAAAGTGTGTATATGTATAGCATAGCTAGTTAATTGATTCAACCACCTCGCATCAGCCCGCGGCTATAATAGCGAAGCCAATTGCAAGCTAATTCAATTAATCAAACGCATCAGGTAGGTATATTATTTTGATAGAATAATGCGTGGACTAATGGCTGCGATAACTTTTGCACGAGAATAATGATCATGAATCTAATTTAGTTATTATTTGGATGCCATTTTATTAAGCTACTTATCGTTCACTGGGTCGGAAACTTACGCAGTGGACGAGGCGCCAGTGTTTACTTGCCCCTAAAATGTGTGACACTCAGTTCGGCCCTGATCACGGGGTCCATTCCGATACCTTTCCACTTTACGTTTTTGTCGCAAATATATTGGAAACACATAAATTGAAATGCTTTTAAGAAATGTGCATCCACCTTGTTGCTTTTTGTTTTACGGGCATGAAGTTTTTGTATGGAAACACGATTAACAGAGATTGAACAAAATTCTTGTCATAAATAAATAAGAATAATATTTACTTACAACGTAGGTACGTTCATTGGGCTATAGGTACGAGTACATGTTCGTACGTAGATATACATGTATGTTTGTGTGTAGACATATGTGCGATTCGGGGTACGATTCGATCCGTCCCCTCTTTGTCATTGTCAGTATGAGGAATCAGGCGTATTTGCGGGACGTTCGGGGGTCTTTCTGAGGTAATAGAGGTCCAGACATTACAATAATAGTGGATTGATGTGGCAATATACTATTTATTTTCCTAAAACACTCAGTGAAGTAACAAAAAGGTGCATGTTGAGTTTTAGGAAAAATAATAAGTAGATTTTAAATTTTTAGTTAAAAAAAAAACATATAATCACCAACTGCAAATAAAAGTATGTACTTATCGAGGTTTTTATAATTCTGTCAAGTCAAGCAAATTGACAGTTACTTGACTAGTCGTTACGCAGTAATTGCGGCTACGAAGAACGTCCGGATTTGACATTTCTCACTAAATAATAATATATCGCACCATTCCACGGGGTGAGACGGATTTTCAATAGTTTGAGATATTCCACTCGATTTATCGTTTTGGGAGCAAAATTTCACTTGTTATAGCCATTCAAATATTATACAAAAGAATGGGCTGCGCCGGATACGGAAAATTGAATCATAAATTCATGAAAGTATAGGATTGTACGTATGCTAAACATTCCGACGGTTTTGTGCGTTTTTGCAAGTAAACTTTTATGGAGCCTGCTTAGTTTTATGATCACAAATAGTGACAATCCGGTTTATGTTCAGAGATTCAGAGATTTTTCTTATAGACGTTTTATCAGCATACGAACAGGAACCTCAAATAGGTAGAGATAGAAATAAAATATTTTGAAGCACATATACCTACGAGTATGTCTTAGACGGGCTACATTTGGTGAACTAAATGTCACAGATATGTTAAAGGCAATCACTAGGAAGGGCAAGAATTTGATGGTTATGTGGATTGGGTACGTGCATGTAGACACTATAGTGGTCCACTGATGCAACTCGCCCGGACTCGCCCCGCACTCGCCCCGTACATGCGACGCACTCTCCCCGCTCCCTAATTGGAACACAATCCCGGTCAGAGGTTGCGATGCAAATTAGTTTCGGGTTTTCGGGTGCTTTCGGCCCCTGAAGTCGATCGCTGAATGCTGAATAGAATTCCGAAAATTCGGCATATCATTTCCATGAATTCAGGTTTCTTGTGAAATCCATATCATGAACAATATAGGTATTGTGTAATGCCATCCAATTTGTATCTGCGTTGAATTTTGATCGTGGAAATGTGATGAAATGGCGCTTTTGTTTCAATTTATCGCGTAAAACCGTAGAACGTGTACAGCGATTATTTTACGCGCCGAATCATTTCACACTACGTGCTTTTCGATCATTCTGATCGAAGCAATCAGATCCCGTTCAAAGTTCATTTGACATCACTCTATTTGGTTGACCTTTGAACCTATTTATTTCTATAGGGTTGTCAACATGAAAGCCTGTTTTAGTGAGTAATTGATGATTCGACATTTCCAAGCAGTTTACCTACGCTGGCGGCAGACAGAACCTTTCAAAAGATCATAAATTAATCTAATCGCCTCTGTAGACATCTAGGCACTCTACTAACTTAAGTACTACCACAGAATACTTAATATACTAACAGTACTACCAGACCAACATAATTATTAGTGCCTCTGGTTTTCACGAAAAAAATATGGCTGAAATGACTTTGAAATAAGTAATCTATTACTCCACCTTTCTACTTTATTAATGTGTTGTACCAAAAACAACTCCCTAACTGAAAAAAATAGTCATAATTTTTTTCAAAACGACAATAAATGTCTACAATTTTTCAATTGCGTTGTGTGATGTCTACTTATAAAAAAAAAATTATTCAACGCGAACGCAATGTAACACTTCATTATTGTTTTTTTTACAATTTATGCAACCGTTTGACCACAATCTCATCTGATGTTAAGTAACGATGTAGCACAGCTACCTAGAAGATACCTAGGTATTCACTCTACTCTTGAAAACTTCCAAATTATAGTCATTCGGGAACACAGACGCCGGCAACGAGTTCCAATCTTTGGCTGTTTTAAATGGAAGAGCAACGATACATCTGGCTTATACTAATAATTTCCAAACTACGCAAATTTCCATACAATTCATCGGGTGCGAACTGCGAGCGAAGCAACTTTGGCACCGGTCACCGCAGACGTGAGCATTAACCTACACCGACTAGACGGGAGAATCACACAGCTTCCTAACACGGTGTGAATAGTTATGCATTTACGTGATGCATGGCCGGATTCTATATTGAATCTAGTCGGGGATTTGAGTAATGGGATAGAAACTTTGTCATTGTCGATGTACCTAATGACGGTGGAGGTTAGAGCGGCGTAATAAAGGAGATATTATGCATTGGAGTTTTTTTTTTAAACAACACCTAGCAAGAGTAAGTATTGTTGTTTAATTTTGGTGGAATTTCAACCAATAATATTTAGGTCGTAACATAAAGTGTGAGCCATTAAAATAAATGTGTTTAGTTTCTCTGAAAGTGAAAATTCGTTTTCAGGTTTTGATGAGACAATCCACCATTTTTTCTTCAAAACAAACGACAGCCAACTTGACAAATTACTTGACTATATTATAAAAAAAAAAAACTTGGCACTGGCAAAATTGGCTGTCGAAATGACGGACAGGGGCCATATAGAAGAAGAAGAAGAAAGGAGATATGGTACTCGGTCGACAGTTTAAATTATTTTGAGGACAGCCAGATATTTTTATGGCTTATTACCAACGAGCCCACCGGCCGGCCCACTGGTGGGCCGGATGGGAAAAAAAATCCCATCGAGCCCACTATGCTTCTAAAAAAGTATATTTGAGAACGAGTATTTGACAGTAAGGGCTGACCCACTCGGCTTTCATAGCCAGGTACGGCTTAAGCCTTACCAAAGTTTGCAGCGTGTCCGCGGATTTGAACACTAACACTCGCCAGGCGCGTACTGAGGGGGTTACTTGCAAAGTTTGTATTCGTTAAGTAGCTGAGTCATCGCTGTATCTAGAATTCTAGATAAATAGATAAATAAAACCATTTGCTAACTCACTACTTTGTTTAATTTAAGTATAACAACTAGTTGGGTGTTTCTATGTATTATAAGTATGTATTTACAAAACAAAAAATGTATGTATGTATTCTATCAGCCATCTAGTTCTCATCGTACAAGCTTTGCTTAGTTTGGGACTAGAAGGCGTTGGGTTAAGTGTCCGTGAATATTTGTTTTATTATTTATTTATTTAATCGCATGACAGGTACAATAAGCGTAAATATAAAAATAAAAAAAAAACAAATCATAAATTATAACAAAGTACCTAGTTAAAACTATATAATTACCTACTATGTTTAGTTTCTATTGATTTTGTATTTGAATGGAGATGTAAATATTTGAACTAGAAATTGTAAATGATAATCAAAAATTACGAATATTTGAGCTGCTACGTACATTACGGTTTTTTTCAGTCATTAAAAGCTAGATTAAAATAGTTTTGTAAATTCAAAAATGTTTAAAAAATTAATTAATTAACTGCTGTCTGTTTTCCCACAAGCCAGAGCGGCAAGTAATTAAACTTCCCAATAGAAAAGACTATTCAAATTCTTCGTGCCACAGCGCAAGAAACTTCAAACCGTAAGCCAACTCAGTATTCAATTGTTAGCCTAATAAACGCTGGCTGGAACTTATTCCGGCAGTGTCGGTGGCGTTTAGCGCAAATTAGTTTAGTTCGTCGAGTCAGACCGCCGGCGGTAATGAACGCAAGATCAAACGTCGGGAAGCTCAGAGGTAGGCGCAGGGTAGAACTTAGGTGATATAATGGCCATCAAGCACTAGAACCTCAATAATTTACCCAAGGTCGATCCTAATTAAACAATCATGTACCTAATCGATGCTAGATAAAAAAATAAAAATGGAAATACTTATGACGAAAAACATGACTTTTTTTCAGTAACCTCACAATGTCCTTATTCTTTATTGCAGCGTACATGTGGTTAATTATCTATTTATTCGACGTTTTAACAAAAAGGAAGCTAGTTTTTGATCCTTGCCAAAACAATTACTTCAACATAAACAGAAAATAATAATTTGACCGATTGGGTTTTACCATTCCAATTTTTATGATTCTCAAAGTGATTGCTAAAAGCAATTCTATATATACAGAAAAGTTTTACGTCCCAGCATGGTGTAACTGTGGTCACAACTAATAAGCTTAGTTTTGCAGTAATAAGCTTACTGGATAAAAACTGCACTATGGCCGCGAAGGATGGCTAATCCTCAATGCATGCATGAACTATTTGACCAACTAAATACATAGTCTGCATAGTTTTTGCTAGTTTGTTTGCAGGTGGGATTTTGTTATAATGCTTCTAGACTTGTGCCCAGAATTCCAGCATATCAGTTTAATTAGTGGTGAGAGTTTTTGGATAGTTTATTTTTAATTTAATTATTTTATTTATTTTTGGAAAACTTACAGCTCTTAAAAACGCAATAGACAAACACTTAGAAACAGAAGGCTAATAACAAGTTTTCTCTGATAGTAACATATTAGGCCGTGCTCACTTTGGATACGATTTCATCCGAATTTGATTCGTACGACTACGCACGAATGATACCGACCTTCCAAGGGCTATGGGAGCGCTCACACTGCATGCGATCAGTCGTACGTATACGTACGTTTACTTACGACGTCCGAATACAATCCGAACTTGTTGGGATTTATCACGCAGTCGTACTATTTGACGGAGAAAAACGTATTCAGTGTGAGCACTCAATTCGCACGAACATTACTCGTACGTTTACGTACGAACAAATTCGTGTCCAAAGTGAGCACGGCCTTAGCGTTAAAAGCACTTAGAAAAAGGTACAAACTAACCTATTTGACACCAGCTAAATTGGTAGGTAAATTAAGTACTAACATTTTAAACAGGATATGTAAAATAAACACAATTGTTAATCAAAGAATTAAGAGCTCAACAGACGCCTCATCCTTGGCACGCTGCAGCCGAAAAGGCCAATTATAGTTATGCTGTTTATTACTTTGAAAGAAAACAGTGATATTGAAGCATTTATTTAGTTAGCACAGGGGCCGTAGCACCATATCGTAGTGTAAAAGTAACCTGGAAGAAATTGCTTTTAATGATAAGGCTACCCTTTGTATCCTTCTGTCATTTTTATGTTTCTTTCTGTTGTAAAATTTGTACGTGGTGTGCAGTGTGTTTTTCTCTATTTAACGTATGGATATTTTGGTTACATTGCGCGGTAGAATGCTCCTCTGTAGTAATCGTTACCAGTACCGCAGCAGAGAACCTAAACTCCAATGAATAAAAGTGTACAATGTACATGAATATCGAAACTAGTGCTACAGAATCATCTGCGTAGCGCTACGAGATGCCTACGGCCTACGCCGTAGAAGCTTTACCGTACTTAGCACCATTGCAGTTTGTGTTGTTCTAATCACATGTGTGGTTCAAATAGCTATCAATATTTATAGCATTGTAAAGCACAGATAAAACTGAAACGTAGTTTTTTGTACTAGCAATTTATATTTGTTTATCATGAATTAATTGTTTGTTTTTTATAAAATCGTATTTTAGTAACAATATTACTTAAATAGCTGGTTTCACACTGCCAACGACACGACACAATAGAGTACTAGACGTTTTTACACCGCACCGAAATGTTGGCGCCAAACGGTCTGAAAACGTTCAGTGGCTCGTACTAAAATATCGATATTTTAGTATTTTATATGTGGTGATTGTCTGATCGCGTAGGAGTTGGCATCGGGTAGTGTGCAAACGCCCAATAATGTTATTTATAGCACAGCGTTCATAAGTACCTGAATCAGTAGCAAATAATTAAGGTCGCGTCAGGGGATTACAATTAGGTACATTGTAATAATTACATTAATTACACTGGCTCAAGTTGTGATGCTTAAGTGATAATTAGCTGTTCTTTGTGCCTTTGTTACACATTATTGTCACTATTATTGTAATTGTGTCGAGTATTCTCATTATATTATATTATAGTGACAATTCTGATAATCTATTACTAACGTGCCGCTACATTATTAGCTACTATTCTCTATGATTTGTATGTTATAAAACTTTTTTTTTAAAACTATTCACAGCTAATACGACCCACGTAGACTCGTTATGAGTTACCCAGTGTTTTTATTTTAGAAAGGATAAAAAATCAAATTTAATTGAAAGAACCAAAACACGATAGCTATTTTTTGCTAAAGCTACGCGTCCACTGTTCTATTTGTATTGGAGCGTACAGATCGTACGAGGCGGTATTTACTATATGTATGCGCAAACTTGCTGAGCCAGTGCACGCTGTACCATAGAAATCAATGCAAAGGAACAAATCTTTTCTTCGTACGCTTAGATTCCAACAAAGTGGACACGTACCATTACTCCGAATTTATTGATAGCATGGAAGAGCTTGAAATCATCATACAAT
This sequence comes from Eulithis testata, assembly GCA_947507515.1. Classification (NCBI taxonomy): domain Eukaryota; kingdom Metazoa; phylum Arthropoda; class Insecta; order Lepidoptera; family Geometridae; genus Eulithis; species Eulithis testata. Next base: position 11,439,979 of record OX382197.1, read on the forward strand.
ATTTTTTAATCAAAGTCCTAGCTATTACTAATAATTAAAAATAATGCATTGCCATCGTACAAATACTTAAATGGAACAAGCATTGATTTGTAATTTACAACATAATGATACTCATAGCACGATAAACTCGTAACACTGATTTAACATCGAATGAGCATCTCGACAGAGGCTTATTCGATTTTGCCGATTAACGTAATCGATTACTGGCGGAACGATTAAATTTTATCCGTCTGTTTATCACTTACTATTTAGACTGGGACAGCTGAATAATTTACTGTGATTTACAGTGAAGAAAGTTTATTTTATTATGACAGGCGTCATGGCTCAGTCGGTAGTAGCTCTGCCTTCCGTGCTGTGGGTCGTGGGTTCGATCCCCACCGAGAACAAACATTTTGTGTGTTGTAAACATAGATGTTTGTTCTGTGTCTGGGTGTTTCTATGTATTATAAGTATGTATTTACAAAAAAAAAAATATGTATGTATTCTATAAGCCATCTAGTTTCCATCGTACAAGCTTTGCTTAGTTTGGGACTAGAAGGCGTTGTGTGAAGTGTCCGTGAATATTTATTTATTTATTTTATGTGACTTATTAGAATTATCTCTTTAACTAATGTAATTGGTCTAACCGTGTTAGTTAAAGTAAAATAAATAAATATTATGTAAAAAAAAAGTAAAATTATGTCGGTGTTAGTCAACTAGTGCCATATCTACTACGCCTTTATACCGCTTATATACTTCTTGAATGTAAAAAGAAAGGAGTTTCAGGTTATGGGGCCCTATGCTAGAGTTTTAGTTTTTCTGTTAGATTACCTTGATACTGAACTAAGTACTGATGGAAAGATTTTGATGAAGCAACTAGTCTTTGCTTATAGACTAAATTAACTTTTTTAACATTTACGGTAGCAAATAGTTTATCTCGAACATTAATTTGATCAATCATCAAATTAATGTTCATTTTACATTTTTTCAAAAAGCTTCTAAAGCCGCTCTATCGTATCCTGACATCGACGGATACAGGGGCATTATTCACTATGACCAATACAAGCGCGTTACGCAGCACGACAAGACAGCGGCGTGAAATCGCCCTATGCCTATGCCGTATTTTCTATGCCATAAATGTCATTCCTTACGGTGACGTCATACGGTTACAGCAAGGAATCTCCTAAGTCATACAGAATAATGCCCCAGTTGGTTATATCCCGATTTTCAACCCTAAAATGCTGACGCGGCCGTAACTCTCACTAAAACATCGAATATCTGTTTGATTAAAACGACGCAGCCGGACGGCACACAATTTATTTGATAGGTAATTTAGCAGCCGTGTTTTACCTTTATTTATGTGACACTGCATTGATTGTTGGCAACAACGGGTCATTTTCACGGCTTTTATTTTACAGAGTGTATAACAGAAAAATATTTTACCATTAATGTTAGAATTATTATTTATTATATGCTCATAAATCATGATTGTCATTTAAATACCATATGCCGGCTGTTAATTAATTATTATAATGATAGTTTTGTACATCTATAAGGTTTTTTTAAAAGAGAGTGTTGAAACACTAAAATGTTTATCACTCTAAAGCGGAAGGAAGTTGATTCGTATTTATTTATCTATTTTTTTAGAGTTAGAGAAAACATTATTTACATACGTAGTTAATTTAAAAAATATAATTTATTATTTATCTAAATTTGATTAGTAGTTTTACACAGTTATTAACATTTTAGGAATAAAGTCACTTTTTGAAAAATAAAAGATGGCGTACGAGCCGATCGGCAGTCTGGATTGAGCCGTAAAGAAAACAAGTTGTACGGAATAAAAGTGTGACAGTTAAAGTTAACCGTTTTTTGCATTTTACCACCCTGATTGCGTACATTATCAATAAAATTAAGCATTTTTTATATTTTGAAGTTATACTTCTAATGCGACTTCCAACAAATTTGTGCAAAAGAAAATTTTAAATTAAAAAAGTTATGATTCCCGAGGATCGAACTGGCGGCCTCTCGCGTGTAAAGCAGATGCGATAACAACCACACCACGGAACCAGTTGAACTATGCGCGAAATTTTGTATCCACTGACACATTAATGGACAAAAGTTACGTCATGTGATCACAAAATAGTTCTGATTTAGGCATGAGCATAAAACCTATTCTAACTAAAAAAAAGTGCGTAGAGTCCCTTTGCGTACTAAAAGGTAAAAAGGGGGTTGCTATGCAGCGAAGTAAACAGTGTGAGCGTCATGAAATTAGCTGTTCTATTTTAATATATAATATTCATTATTTAATTTACTTGTTTTTCAAAATTAGTGGATAAGAATTGTAAAACATGAGTGAAAATGAGTGAAAACAATCCCACGGACAATAAGACGGATTTAAGGTTACGTCAAGGTAGGTACGTAATTATATTTGTGAAAAAAATATATGGTTATAAACTACGATTGATATTTAATAAAAAAATAATAACAACTTCAAAACTAAATCAAACTTCTTATTTAAAATTAATTTTACAAACAAAATGGCAGTATGACAGTATCTGAGGATAACGTCCGTCTATCTCTGGCGTTCAAGCAAAAGTTATTGCCGAATGACGCTCGCGCCGCTCGAAGCCTCGGCCGCCCCTCCAAGCTGGCTCGCACCACTCTCTGCGTGACGTCACAGGCCACGCCTCCTATCTAGTCGTTTCCATGCTTATTCGGCTTCTCCTGACGGCGGTGCGTCCTCGCCCGCAGGACCATCAGGGTAGCAGAGTGGCTGCAGCTGCACATCCTGTCTCATGGGATGGTGATGCAGGAACATGTACGTCCACCTCAACGACTTGGCGCTCAGCACTACATGGCTGACTTTCATCATCATTGTCATCTGAAAAGATATTAAGATTTGTTTTAGTTTCCTATTCGCATCCGAAAAGCTAAGAGTAGGAAACTTTCAATACTTTCAAATGATTGGACAGAGCCCTCAGGTATGTCCAGTAAGAAAAACTTTCGAGTGAAGCTCTTTAACTACAAGTAGGTTATTAAGTAAAAATTTACACGGCAGAGCCCTCGGGTTGCACGACAAAATAAACGGATGAAGCGACAGAGCCCTCAGGATGTCCATTGTCCAGAGCCCTCAGGGTGGACAATAAGAACCAGGAGACGTACCATACAGGATGGTCTCCATCATCGCAGAGCCCTCAGGATGCGCATTGTTCAGAGCCCTCAGGGTGAACAATAAGTACCAGGAGACGTACCATACAGGATGGTCTCCATCATCGCAGAGCCCTCAGGATGCGCATTGTTCAGAGCCCTCAGGGTGAACCATAAGTACCAGGAGACGTACCATACAGGATGGTCTCCATCATCGCAGAGCCCTCAGGATGCGCATTGTTCAGAGCCCTCAGGGTGAACAATAAGTACCAGGAGACGTACCATACAGGATGGTCTCCATCATCGCAGAGCCCTCAGGGTGCGATGGCCAAGAGTAGAGCCCTCAGGATACTCATACCACAAGTACAGAGCCCTCGGGTTGTACATACTGACATACATAACGAGTACTGAGATCAATGATGTGATGGATTAACAAAGCAGAGCCCTCGGGATGCATCTCGTACAAGTGCAGAGCTCTCGAGATGCACAAGTACCTACACACATCACAGTCACACAAGGTCATACTCGCTTTCAAAAAAAAAAGCGATGCACACCTCGGGGGTCCATTCCCCGCGCCAAAGCGTTATGTATTCTACAGCCGCTTGCGTGGTTTTACCATACGAGTCAGCAATGAGCTTTGACTCATAACGTCCATGGGGCAGCACCTGCGCGACAACATATGGACCGCGCATGACAGAGTCTAACTTGCCCGTAGACTGGGATATGACGCCTAAAGTAACCAGCTAGGCCTAAAAATTGTCTCACTTCTTTAACACTGCTCGGAACTCGTGCAGCAACCAAAGCCTTGACTTATGCTTGCTCGGTCTCACCTGACCATTCAAAACATTAACAAATCTTACAACCAAATACTGCTTCTAAGTTCACACTAACGACACTTATCCATCCATTGCATTATTCCACCGCGCCAACTGTGGCCGTGCAATGCACTCACGCATTGGCTTATAAAGCTGCTCACTACAGAAAATGTTTACCTCGACCAAATACAGGCACTATTTAAATTATTTACAGGAGACAAAGGCTACAAAGACCACAAAGATACTTTTCTCTAGTTGATATAAAAACTAGGACATTCATGACTCCTCCACTAAAAGAAATAGAATGTTGACTTTCCATTCAAATTACAAAACAGAAGTGCAAAACTTTGCTCAAGCACTTTTTCAGCTATACACTACCGCTAGGACTACTGCTTGATCGTCGAACACTTCGAAAGGCTAGTGTCAAAGGCAATACAAGATATCTCGATTCACTATAAGCAACCGCGAATAAACACAACGAGATTAACTCAACAAGAGAACCAAACTTTTGCGTTGTTCACACTGACATTCATCCTTCGTGATACTTTAATAGTCAGAACAAATACAAAACCAGAGTCCTTACATCTGCGCTAATTATACTCGTACACAATTTGGCGGGACAATTTCCACAGCCCATTTTAACATAACTAAAACTTGAGTTGTTTTCTATCTACCTACCAGTAGATAAATGACAAACAACAGCTCCAACAAAACTGACATGGTAGAAAATAGAACTACCGATTGCATCTCACTCTATCTCATAGAGAACACATCTTTCGACCATCTTCCCCGCTTGCTAAACGGACAAAACCAGAATAAGGACACGCTCGAACAAGTCGACACAACAAAGCCCTTAGACTTACATCACAAATAGCTTTGTCACTGTTTACTGGCAGGAACAAAAACGCCAAAAAGAACACTAAACCAATACCGTTCATCTTGAACAAAAACAGTTGACAAGATTTCTCGTTCAGGAACCACAGGAACATAAACGTCAAAAAGAACACTAAACCAAAACCGTTCATCTTGAACAAAAACAGTTGACAAGATTTCTCGTTTAGGAACCACCAGTTCAGCATCAATCATCAGTAAGCCTGAATAAGACTTCACACACGTTCTTGGTAGCTAGAAACAATGCTACCACCAACACGTCATTACCAATGACCATGGCTCCTTCAAACTCTGAAAACTCACACATTGTTACAATACGACGACAGACTACTCGCCAGTGACAGGGAATTCATCCACACACTCTAGAGCCAAAGTGGTCACAAACCGTCTGGTTTCAGAGGATTTCCTTCTCGCAAACGCTCAGGTTGTGGAACGATATTCATGCTGAGGGTATTCCCTATAGCGACTACATTACGCGGTACCTCAAAACAGGTGTTTCAAAATTCTTCAAGGGTCGGCAGCGCACGTGTGTCGCTTTTGGTGATGCAGGCATCCAAAAGCCACGGTAACCGCTTGCCATAAGGCGGTCCGTAACCTTGTTTGTCTACTTAGCTGTAAAATACACTGTTAAAACATATAAGGATCCTCACTTTTACCAAAGGAGCAGAAGTGCTCGTTGCATAGCTTGCTAAGTTAACCTTCGCCGATTACCAAAGTTAAGCAACGTTCTGCCCGGTCACTATTTGAATGGGTGAACGCTAGCGACATTTGTATCTGAACCATTGGTCCTAAACTTACTCAGCGAAAACAAAAGTCAATCCTGCGGGTAGGCACAAATAATTGACACAGCACATTTCTACATTATTCTTATTTTTTATCTTATTACCAGAACTCGCTAGAGTTCAACCAAAAATAAAATAAGTATGACGTCTGCAATTTGCATATGACACCTTTGTCTGGCAAATGTCGAACGATTCAGTGCACCTTTAGCTTATATGATGAAAGTCTGTGAAGGCTGTAACAAACAATAAGTGTTCTACTCATCAACTCAAAGTGCATTTATCAAATTGTTACCGTTGTAGTGACGGTACCAACAATGAACTACAGTCAAAAACTTTGCACGGTTCTCACCATCAAGGTGAGTCATTTACGAATTGGTTTCCATGAGTTGACAAGCACTACACGTAATTCTATTAATCATACCTTGAACTAGAGGTTCACACATACATTGATCACTGTTCACACGAACAAATGCACTCCTTCACGATGACAGATCATCTGGCTGTACCTGTAAGCTTCTACACACTCATGTTACTCTTTTGAGGGACGACGAGCATGACGACCTCCGGGAAAATATCGCTAGCTCAATGTTAAAGGTAACCCAGGCATACACACAATGTTTTGGTTACCAATTACCTCACAAAATATGATGTGTGGTTACTTGAAAATCTAAATTGCTTAGCACTGATTCAGAATTAAAAACTAGACACGTTTACTGTTCATCAACACGTTAGTAGGTATGTAGGTAGACCCTAAAAAGGCACTGAATAACCATAGTCCGATACCACTATCTGCAGAGGCATCCTACGATTCTTGATAAGAAATAAAACTCTGTAGATCGTTATTTTGCAGAAAAGACAGTAACGTCATGACTGGATTCAACAGAACAAACATAGCCATGGATTCAACAGAACAAACATAGCCACCTTTCGATGTTTTTTGATCTACCTGCACATTACATTTAGATACTAGGACTAGAAAACCTTATCTGTGTATGGCACAAGCGCTGGAGATGACCAACGCCACCACATTATAGACATTTCAGAAAAACAAGTCCGACTCTTCATTAGTAACGGATCGTTTTCGATCAGGAAATTTACACAAAATAAACAGTCGTAGTTTCAGACTCGAGTTTAGGATTCAGGTAGAAATATAAGCACGTAACTATGCACCAGTTATTCCACGCATAAAAGTAACAACCATCGTTCTTTGCTATGATCTTTTGACAATGATACTGCGCCAAATAAGAGCCTGGTATCATCTAACGTGTCATAACTGTTGGCACACATATCCTCATAAAAAGTTTGCAATATCGAGTCTGCGCGAACACAGTGGTTCAAAATAAACGAACTACAAGCCCTTCAGGCAATTAGCTATCCGGTATAAGCACTGATTGCACTTACCAGCTTCTCTGTTACCTCACTCATAACCACCTCGGTAGCGGTCGTGCTGGAATTTACCACACTTGAACATGGCACAGAAATGTCGATGCTAGCAGCGCACGACTCGGTGACAGACGGTGCGGGTAGGAGCGCGTCGCTCGGCTCGCCTGCTGTAGGCGCAGACGGCGGTAGCAACTGCTCAACCGGTTCGGGCGGCGGCGGCAGTGTGTCGCGTGACGTAACCCCATTGTCTGCACTCGAGCTGCGTTGCCTGGAACTATCTTCCAAAAAATTTAAACGCTCTAAAATAGTTTGAAGCGTCTGCTCCAAGCCAGGGATAGGCGAACTGTCATTACGAGTTTTACGATTACTTTTGCCTTTACTGGACATTTTTGCAACAAAGTTTGCCAAAGTAAAATCTGGATCCATGAGTTTAAATCAGAAATAAGCCACAGCGGTTCAGAACAGGATAGGAATCCCACTTCTGAGGTTATAAACTACGATTGATATTTAATAAAAAAATAATAACAACTTCAAAACTAAATCAAACTTCTTATTTAAAATTAATTTTACAAACAAAATGGCAGTATGACAGTATCTGAGGATAACGTCCGTCTATCTCTGGCGTTCAAGCAAAAGTTATTGCCGAATGACGCTCGCGCCGCTCGAAGCCTCGGCCGCCCCTCCAAGCTGGCTCGCACCACTCTCTGCGTGACGTCACAGGCCACGCCTCCTATCTAGTCGTTTCCATGCTTATTATATTATATATCTTTCTACCCCTTCTTATTTTCATTTCCACATTACGAAGTAACTGTGATAACTTCTTCCGCGCGGAGGAAAGAAGTTATACTTTTTTTTTTTTTTTTTTTTTATGAAGTATTTGCCTATACAGTATAAGTTGCAGCGAAAGGTAAAGCACGCTTAGGCATAATCCACCTATTCACTCTTTTCTTAAAAATACTTGACTTTCTGATTATAAATCTCGTTCGAGCAAAAATGCTAAAGATTTTTTTTTTCTTGAACGTATTACACAACGCTCTCTAGTCCCAAACTAAGCAAAGCTTGTACTATGGGAACTAGATTGCTGATAGAATACTTATATACCTACTTTTTTTTTTGTAAATATATACTTATGATACATAGTAACACCCAGACACAGAACAAACATCTATGTTTGCCACACACAAATGTTTGTTCTTGGTGGGCGAACCCACGACCCACAGCACGGAAGACAGAGCTACTACCGACTGAGCCATGACGCGTGTCAAGATTATTATGGTATACGATCTCACGGTCAATATGTTTTAGGCACATTGGATCCCTTCAGCACCCTCTCTTTTCAAGGCCACCAGCACTCGAGCAAACGAACGGAATAAATTAAAAGCGATCACTGCGTCCCCTCGCTACCTATACTATAAATTAAAACAACTTTATTCAGCCTAAAATAAGTGAATAACGCCCAAACTCCGTCTCAAAACTCGGGGTCCATAAAGCCATTTAGGAACTTTATAAACGTCAATCGTCCGTCGCAATGGAGGGTTAATCCCGGGAGGCACAAAGACGTAAGGGAATATACAGGGTGAATTAAGACTCTCCCTAAAACTTTGAGGAATTCAATATGAAAATATTTGTAGTGTTATTTAAAAAAAACTCCTATTCAAAACGTTTTTGCCAATTAGATATTGCGTTTCGTACGAAACAGGTGTTTTCATTATTCAGTTAATTTTTACGTAATTACCTATTGGTACTGTTGAAAAAGTGGCACTTATTGATGGTTATTTTAACCCCTCGTGGTTTTAAAAAGTACGCTTTTTCCACCCTGTATAGTATTCAGTATTCACACGTCCGAAATCTTCGTCCTAATAAATCAGGGGCGACAATGTGTACGTAAATCTGGCGAACAAATATTTGGGCTTCATGGATACTCGTAGACCGTTACTTGTGTCCCGGTTAGACAAGTGTCTATCCATGTGTCTGTCCAAATATTCGCTGTGTATTTACTTATGTCGTAAAAGATAGGCACAGTTTGCTCAAGACCAAAATTAAAATCATGATTTTAGATTTACACTTGAAAGTAATAACGTTACCGACGCGATTTATATGTACTGTGCCTTGATCATGAATAAATGTGACAATCGTACACGTATCGTAACGTGAGCATATTTGAAATACACTGCACGGTGACTCTTCAATGTTTGGTAGTCGAGCTAGCGTTGACGCGCAATATGATTCGAACACGTAAGGTTTACGTAAAGCGGTGACTGTCAGAATTTACTTAATATGACAGGTTTTTATGTATGGTCTTATTAATAACTCTATAATTAACTGTGATTCATAAAAAACCCATTTTGACCAGAAAATTATATTATTGCAATACCTTCAGTAAGCGAAAATCAAAGATGGGAATGTCTAAGTGACGCGTGACAGCCAATGACAGCCATCTTCATTAAAAAAAAACGGTTTTCGTTACGCTAGCGATTAGAAAATAGTTTGTCTACGGTTGGGTTTGTCGGGTCTCAATTCGGTGCGGGTAATGTTTGGGTCTAATGTTTGTTGAATTTAATGCAAATTACTTTTGAGATTAATTAAAGTGTGTCAAAGATTAAGTGGTTTTGTTTGTAGAGCCGATAACGAAGTGAAACCCATAAAATGGAGTAGGAATTTGAGTGACGGCACTAAAATATAGCTGTCTTTGTCATTTCAGTTCATGAGAAGAGGACGGAAATATTTTAATGCTGTCACATTAAGTTAGTTTGCACCTATATGACTATAGAGCTCATTCGTAGTCATGTTAAAAAAAAATGTATCTAAGTAATGTATCAGCAATCTAGTTCCCATAGTACAAGCTCTGCTTAGTTTGGGACTAGAAAGCGTTGTGTGTAATGTCCAAGAATATTTATTATTATTATTATTATGTTATCTAGGCGCCATGTAACCACACGGCTTCATAAGATAGTTTTTTGTGTCATTGTGGTGACACTGGTAGGCGGTAAGGTAGTGTGGCCCTACCATAAGAGAATAACCGGTAATCGTAAATAGGTACATAACTAGCTGTAGCGCCCGCGGCTTTGCCCGCGTGGTATTCAGTAATAAAGCAACATACAAACTATGCTTCCAGTTGACTCTATAGCGAGGTCTTAAGTAGGTACCTACTACCCAATTACCTACCTACTACCTAATTACTATTTCTTTAAATGTGGCTTCAGAGGCTGGTATTTTTACCTACCTACAACCTTTCGAATTTTATTTTTTTGTATTTTAAGGACATGCTAAGCTTGAAACAAACCTGCGTTGGCTGTGCGTTGATTCCAGACCCATGAAACGGAGGAGTTACTTTATTAATAATAAATACGGGTTTCTTTATTTTACGTTATTGATGTTGTCACCAAGTTTCAAGCCAATCGCATTAAGTTTTGATTTTTCTATACAAACTTTGAACGCTAATAGCATCGTAGTTTAGGGTTAAGTTCTTTTTTTTTAATACAGTTCTTATTTATTTTGTTAGAAGAATAAACATGCCAATTTTGGTGTATGTAACTTCAAGGAATACGATTTTGCATACAAACGTTTTGGCCCAGTTTGACCCACTTAGGGGTTAAATTTCTCAAAATCCCGTCTTAGCGGGTGCCTGTGCCATGTAAGCAAAGTACATTCCAAATTTCAGCTCTCTAGCTTTAGCGGTCTGGCCTGGAGCGTGATAGGTAAGTCAGGTCCCTCTTCTTTTATATAATATAGATTGTTCAGGAGAATTAAAATACCGAATTTTGGCTATAACTTATTAACCGTCTTGCGTAACAAGGTCGTTCATATACCAAAAGATGGCTAACTTTTATTTAATAACTAGCAGCGCCTCGCGGTTTCACCCGCGTAATTCCCGTTCCCGTGGGAATTCCGGGATAAAATATAGCCTATGTTCATCAGGGATAATGTAGGATTCTAATGGTAAAAGAATTTTTTTAATCGGTCCAGTAGTTTCGGAGCCTATTCAATTCATACAAACAAACAAACAAACAAAAAATCAAACCTTTCCTCTTTATAATATTTGTATAGATGTATAGATGTACGAATAGTAGTTCAGTAATGTTCCGAAAAAGTACTCTGTTTATCAAAGGTATGATTAAAAGTATACATTTCCAAAATTTAACACATACTTTTAAACGGTAAAGCCACAATACCATAGTATTCGCGGGAATTACCGATTGAGGTCTATACAGTAATAGTCTATGGGATAAATGCTTGCATGATTTGCCTTTTGAACAATCTAGGTATACTTTATTAGGGCTTTCTGCAGTCTAAACTATCAGAAGTTTTAGTGGCATGTTTAAGATAACTTTACTAACATAAACTAGTCATAAAGTAGCGTAAAGGTTCTAGAAATATCAACAATTTACTAAAAGGCTACAGCTCACCTAAAGTTTGTAAATGTTTACAGTTAGGATTACCGCGGGCAAGGACGAGCGTTGACAAAACTTACCTGAACTTGACTAAGACCTGGTATTTGCACCTTTTCAACTTTACACGAATTATTCATGTTGCTAGAATTATGAATATGATGAAATTCAAGATGTATTTTTCAGTTTGACCTTCGTTTTATTTTAACTTTTAGGCGTTTATAAGAAAAATAAAATATAGTTGTTAAACTAATATAGGTAAGTAAGTCTATAATTATATTGGGTTTCAAAAATCTCCTGCCAGAAGTCACAGGAGAGGCTAAGAGTATTTTTGGACAAAAAGTCCAAAAACCCTCATGGGATTTCTGAAATAGGCCAAAAAAACTCCCCATTGATATAATACAATAAACTGTTTACTTCACTTTCTCTCGTATCAAAATCATAATTATTTAATTACCTACCAATGTAGATAATTGAATATGTAAATAGGAAAATAGCTGGGTTTTCTGCAAGTTCTAGTGTTTGTCCAAAAACGATATCCCATGTGGTGTATCCGCTACAACATCTCACAAGACAATGTCACCGACGCTGAAGCAATCGACATCTGACGGCAAGATGATGTACCGACGTGGATACGATGTGATCTACGATGAATATGTATAGACCATGCTTTAGGCGTAATATTGAGCACTTCGTGTGCAATGAAAGCGCATGAGATGAGATATGTAAAACAGGAGCTTTGGAGACTAATATAAAAATAAACTTACAAAGAGCTTCAAACAAATTAATATTTCAAAGTTAAGGCGTGTGATTTAAGTCAAATCAAAAGATTTTATTCATAGAAATCACGAGGGGCCAGACTGAGTCGTCGTGTGAAGTTGGTGATTTTCTGCCTGTTTAGTACACCTCCCTAGGGTAGAATTACGAACCAGAGGAGTGAAAATAATAAGCCTAGCAATTTAAATAGATCTCATTAGTGACTGTAGTGTTTATCTTTACCGTTTGGTACTCCGCATTGAGATTAATGAATAATTTAGCTTAGACATCTTTCTCTGATAAAGATGCAACTATTTTTCAAATTGGAGTTAGAAACATTATAATTTTGATAAACTGACAATTAATCTGAATTAAAAACGCAATTTCGATGTTTATTGTTTCCTTGTTTTTAGCATGCTCTCTATCGATTAAAAACGGTGCAAACTTATAGCAGAGCCCGCACTCTGAGTTGTGTTTTGTTGATCGAAACGCATATTAAGAATATCAGAAGCAACTTGCGAGATATTTTGTATGAAAACCCGATAAGCGCCTCTAGCGGGAGATTTGCAAACTATTTTTCTCCGTACAACAACTGCGAGTTTCTCGATTCTCGCCTTTCGCACATCAACATAACAAAACTCAGACCACGGGATCTGTTCAGCAAATGAATGCAGCAACAGCAACCGCTCGAAACGTCACGTGCATGACATGTTTAATTTCGCGAAAGCATTTTGCAGCTCGCGTGCAGACGGGTTACGAATTCGAAACAGAACTGTATACTAAAACAAAGATATGTTTTGTTTGATCCTAACACTGGGTTTTGTTAAAAGCAATGATATTTTAATGTTTTATAACGAAAATACAATTTTTACTCGAAATATTCTTCTTTACGAGAATGGAGGCAAAAGGCAAGGGGTCTTCGATACAATAAAAAAAGTTTCACCAGCACGACTTCCGAACGTTGTAGCGCCACAGCGCAGTGTATCTCGCTACCATTACGTTACGTTTACGATTTATTTTATTCGTTCTAAGCAAACGTTTCGATTCGTAACCGCATTCAGCTCCAACGCGACGCTTCAGTGTGACAATGACGATATTTCACGATCTCGCCTGCGAATTCCTGATTTGTGTCAGTGTCCTACGAGTGATGGGTTTGCTAGTGCCTCTGCTACCACAGGGACCATGTCGAGAATCATTCACGTTCAACGACAAGTGTAAAAATAGTCTGTAAAGTGCTATAGGAGCTGGTTACCTAGACTAATCTATTCCTTTGAAATGGCAAAACACAATTTTGTGATCGTTTGACCCGGGATAGGTAGGTATGTAAATATCAGCATGGTCAAATTGATTATACTCTCAGGAAAGACATGGTCTATTGATCAACTGCGAAGAGCTAACTCATGTGTTTTTCATCTTTTGGAAACAGTACAAATGTTTTTATTGTTTCCAAAAGATAATAATATTAACAGTATATTTTTTGTGTGGTTTCTTTGACACGTCTAAAGAATGGCCACCATAGTCATTCTTGTATCAAATTGTGTAAATCGAACACTTTTTATACCTTTTCGGGTGACTTCGGCCAAATCTGATTGTGCTTTCTAATTGAAGGTTAGCATATATTTAAGGATCTGTTGCCATGGGTCTTTTCCTTGTATCAGATAGCGTTGATATTTTACTGTCGGCTCCCGTAATATTTTAAATACTTGTACTTAAATAGCAGTACCTAGTATAAGTAATACTGAAGTTTTTATTCTGCAGAATAAGGAAATGGCACGGATGTCTATTTCGCAGCTGATATAAGGCGCATTGTTGGTATTTGAAAAATGCGGACCGCCGCGCCGGAGTCTCAGTATTTACTGGCGCATACTTCAGCCGGATAGGGGTCTTAAGGCCCGTTAGTGTTGTGGCCGGTTCAATTCAACTTCCTTAGATGTTATGAATGTGAATGTGTGGGCATTTTATATTACTTGACGTCATATTTTTAGTTTTGATATACTTAAAGTAGTACAGTTGTATTTTTATGCAGCTCCGATTATCCTTTCGGTGGTTATTACTACCTACATTTTCTTTTAATATTTAGCAGGTATATATAAGTAGATTTGCTTTGTGTTAAAATGCGCTGAAATAAGCGCGTATAGTGTCGGGTAGACCATTAGCGTGTACCATTACTTTTTCACAATTAGAAAATCTCATTAAATTAACACTTTTATACGAATATATTTAAGTTGATTAATGTTTAATTCTGTTGGGTTTTGTATCCAGCAAAGGAACTAAATATTGATCCCCGAGGAGTGATAACGTTGGTATTATAACCGGAGCAAGCGTCAAAGTAGGTACTTTACTAGTGATTAGTCCTAAATATCGAGATAAACAATCTAGAGAAGCTAACCCTAACAATATAACGAAGCTGAAAACCTAACTCGATGTTCAACGCAAGCACTGTACTAAAAACATAAGTCCAGTCAGTAGTCTAGGCTTCTTACTTTGCGCTGATAAAACAAAGCAGACAAATAATATTCAAATTCAATGTTGTAACAGTATTTGATTTACGCCCAGTAAATTCACAAGTAGCGTAACAAAACCAACAAAAACTAGACAAACAGCCAAACTTACATCGACCAGAGTTTAAATACTGAAAGTTTTCCAGTAAAATTTTATCTCCATCTCGGGGCAATTTAAGGGGAAGCCATAAATAGGGATGGGTTATCGGAACCGGGGTTGGAGTCGGGTTCCTCTTTGCACTTAGTTCGGAGAAGTTCCACCGTTCTGCATATTATATTAGACCAAATGTGCTAAGAATTTAAAACTACAGATGCATACTAGTATTAGCTTACATGGTTAGAAAAAAAAGCTGCAGAACTTGCTTTATCTAATGAGCAAATATTACTGCAGGGGCCTTATTCACTATGACCAATACAAGCGCGTTACGCAGCACGACAAGACAGCGGCGTGAAATCGCCCTATGCCTATGCCGTATTTCCTATGCCATAAATGACATTCCTTACGGTGACGTCATACGGTTACGGCAAGGAATCTCCTAAGTCATACAGAATAATGCCCCTGTACCGTCTTCTCAATACCCATTGCATTATTCATAATCTGCTAGGTGTCATTTTAGCGCGGCTTTAAAACATGCCCTGTCATTGTCACTTGCGTTTCAATGACAAGAAATGACAATAGATTTTGCAGCCACTTTAGGTTAGCGATAGGATTGGAGTTTTGAGATTTTTTGAAACAACATAGCACTTTTATTTTAATAATAGTTTTTCTTGTGTTATTGTGAGTATTGTTGTTTAATTTTAGTGAAGTTTTAACCAATAATACTTAGGTCGTAACATAAAGTGTGAGCCATTAGAATAAAAGTGTGTAAAGTCTGAAAGTGAAAATTCGTTTAAGTTTTGAAGAGAAAATGGTGGATTTTCTCTTTAAAACAAACGAAAGCCGACTTGACGAAGACTTGACCTGACTTATATTATTTCAAAATCATCACTTGACACTGGCAAAATTGTCTGTCGAAATAATGGACATAGGCCATATAGATTTAGAAGAAGAAGAAGAAGGTTAGCGGTAAGTTTTTTTTTTTTTTTAATTCACGGACAGTTAACACAACGCCTTCTAGTCCCAAACTAAGCAAAGCTTGTACGATGGAAACTAGATGGCTGATAGAATACATACATACATTTTTTTTTGTAAATACATACTTAATACATAGTTTGTAAGAAGATAATGGTTCTCGTAATCGAGTAAATGACTATAATATTATATCTTTGATCAGTGATGTGCGAGTGACCTTTAATAAAACAAACATTTAGTTCCAGTAGCCACCTAAAGCAGGAGTGACTATTTCTCTGAAGCTAGTATTGAAAAAAAATTGCTTACTTTGACTAAGAAAGTCGGACTTTTCCCTCCCTAGCTATAAATACAGACTGGAGCGTAAATAAAGTGTAATTTTGACGCGGATATTTACTGCGGGTCAATGTTGCCGCGAATCTAATGTAATGTACCGGCAAACAGCTGCGGCAGAGGTATTGCCGCTGAGAAGTGTTTCCTTCGAGTAATGGATTTTTATACAAAATATTACCAACTGGTACAGTGCCCGCGTGACTTTATTGATGAGACGTAGATTTTAAAATTATTTTGATGCTGCCTAGAGTTGAATTTTGGGCAAGCTTTTCGTTCATACTTAGTGTACCTACATACCAAAGTAAGTTGCTCTTTACACAGAGCTTCTTGTTTAGCCTGTTGTCAGTCTACTATATAAAAATAAGTCGGGTTTTCCTTCCTGACGCTGTAACTCCAGAACGCACGAACCGATTTTCACGGTTTTGCATTCGTTGGAAAGGTCTCGGGCTCCGTGAGGTTTATAGCAAAGAAAATTCAGGAAAAACTTCAACAGAAAAGCGGGAAAATGGAATTTTGAAAAGTCACACCCTAACGCGAGCAACGCCGCGGCGAGTTAGGGTGTGCTAACGTTATAGGAGGAGACGGCTAGTTTTGTATAATTATGATATTTGTGATGAAAAACAGGAAAAAGTTTTTGATTTTTTTACGACTCTTTTAAGACTTCGTTATTTTTATTATTATGATGTACAAGTTATTTTTTGCTATATTTGGTGTAACAAAAAACCGAACGCCTTAAATTGTTTTATAATTTCATGTTATTTTCTAAAAAATAGCTTGTCAACAAATAAAGAAAGCTATAGTTATTCCAATACGGGTCACAGTGAGACGAAGAATAGTATTCAATGTATTTGGTCTCCAGAGAAGCTTTTTACGTGCACAAAATGTTTATATTTACTGTACACAGCTAAGACCCAAATACCACATTTCGTTCGGTATCTAGAGTTATACAAAAGGTTGCCAGCATCCCAATTCAGAATTATGCGAAAGGTAACTAGCACCCGCGCGCACCTATGTATCATTCGACCCAGAAACCACAGCCCAGAGCTTATTCTCCACGCTTAGCATGAGTGCCCTAAACAATTTTTTTTTTACTGTAGAGAAGATACATTATGTCTGCATCTCTTTCTTTTGATTGACAGATAACGAGGTGGTTTGTAATAAACTTTTTTGAAGAAAAATCGATGCCTACATATTGTATGTGACACATGCAGTGCTGTGCAATCTGTGCAACCTATTTATATCTACTAAAACACTTTTAAAAGAATTAGATTTCTGCGTTTTCTTTTTTTTTCTATTCGAGTATTCGATGGTATAGATAAGTCATCTTTTGCAAACTGGTACGTGCAGCTGTATCTAGGTAATTTGCTCAATTTCGAGGCATTTGGCCGGAACAAAACACTATCATCAAAATGTTTAAGTGACTTAGCTGGTTCTAGCCTAAGCTGTGCGATACGGTGTTTAGCGCGGGCACCGCACGCATTAATTCAACTCGTTTGCGAGAATTTATCGGCGAAACGGGCTCAAGGGGTCTCCTGTGCCCTTTGCATAGTTTTTATATCGAATTTCTAGCAAGTTGGGAATTGACAATAAGTTAATAACCAGTCATTTACAGCTGCTACAGTGGGTTATAGCTGATTTGTACCTTCCATTATGCTTATAGCTACTACCTATCGCAGGGTCGTCTACGTATCATCCTCATCAAATAATGATTTTTTATATTTAAAATTAGAACAGTCTAAGGGAATTTTACCGCCAGAGCTAAGCTGAGGATGTGTTTGAAATCCACCAATAGGGATCGTATGTTTTCATATTATTCCTATTGGTGGATGTCAAACACATCCCAGAGAATCACTAAGAAATAAATTTCAAGAGATAAATATAATGACAGTACCTTGCATCTATGAAAACTTATTGTATGTTCAAAAAATATCAATCTATTCAACATAAAAAAGTGACAAACTCACTGTTCCTACCACTAGGTTCACAAAAAATTGTAAGTCTTTCAAAGGGCTATGTGTACGCTACTTTAAATCAAAATCCCAAGTGATATCTGATTATTTAGAAGACAAACAAGCTTGGGACGAACTAGCTCCAACTCATCCAATAAAAAAAATTGTAATCATACCTAATCATACAAAACGTAATGACGATTCAAAGTGATCAGTGAGATTTTATTGAATGAGAAGAAGTGAGAAATTTTGACTTTGACTTTGACATCCTTAACAACGTGGAAAAGCACCCTAATGGTAAAAAGTGGCCACTTTTAACAGATTTACTAGCCATCCTGTAAAAAGATCCGAGGTTCAACATAAAAAAGCTTTACTAACCAAATTAATATAAGTGAAGTCTGAAGAACTATAAAGTTAGGTTTCAAAGTTTCATCTCGCGCACTCCTTTATATCATGCAGGAGCTTAATCAATGTGAGGCTGTTTCACACTGCTATAGCGGATAGCTAATGTCATTTTAGTACTAAACGCTTTCACGCCGCACCGGCACCGACAATGATATTTTTTTTCAAGGCACGACATATCGGTATCGGTGTCGAGCAGTGTGCAGACACCCTGAGTTGTAGTATACCAAGTGGTGCTCTACATTGTGAAGAAGCTGCCTTTCTTCTCAAAAATGGGTTTTCTTTGAGCTTTCGTATGCTTCAAGTAAGGTATGTGCTCGTCTGTAATTTACTTGAAATATGGTTAAGTACTTGCCGTACTGAATTTAGACTTATATTACAGACTAGCTGATACCCGCGACTTCGTACGCGTGCGAAATTGTACACAAAAATATCTGTCACCAGCATACGATGAACTTCGTGTCAAAAGCTGCTTTTGGTTTACAGGTCAGCTGTATCTAAGAATTCACGTCTTTGATTTCAATAAAATATAGTCTATGTTTCAATACGGAAAAAGAGCTTCTGAATGGTATAAGTTTCATTGAAATTGGTCGAGTAGTTTAGGCGTGATGCGTGAACACCCAAACAGATAAACAGACAAACTCGATTTTCGGTATCAGAATCGTTTATTTAGTAGATCTGCATATTTAGTTTATCTATATCTTTAATTTTCGTTTTTGGCTTTCTACAGTTTTATAGATTTATCTAGTCAACAATTTAGCATTTAGGTTTATTTCTTAAGCCCGGTCTAAAGAGCTCTTAATTTAGCTACACCTTTTCACTATAAAGCATTTACCCGATACAATGAAGCGCTCTTTCGCCAAGGAATAGAGCCTTTAAGAAAAACATGAGTATATTTCTTTCCAATCATGATGGTGCAAAAAATCCTCGTTGAGGGTTAACCCGCGAACGCCGACCGGGAGTTATGGGCCACTTCATAAAAAGGCGCAAACACGGCAATAATTTGTACGGCATCGGCCGACGGCCGGCAGGTCGTAAGTCACACGTGTGTGCTTCTAATGTATCGCGTTATGATTGGATGGCTCTTCGTTTAGATTTAGGGGGTTCGATTATATTTGTCATTACATGGGTGTTAAACTTACAATTTGCCATAGATAGTATATTTTTGTGGTGCTCTTCTTGTAATTTAGTAAATTCTATAAATTTTTAGGTATACTCATTTTATTCAATAAATCTTTGACATCTAGTCAAGATTTTTTGACCAACTCAATCAATTTCTTGATTTTTGAGCTGTGGGAATTAGTTGTATTTGAAACTCTATCGGCCTTACCACGTTATCAGATTTATCTTGGATCTAACAAAAACCGCCACAAACCACGTGTTTTTTGGACTTAGTTCCCTGTCAATAAGTTGTCAGATTTATTGTAACATATAAATCTGACAACTTATTGACAGGGGTTAAGTCCAAAACACACGCGGTTTTTGTTAGATCCAAGATAAATCTGGAAACATAATTTGGGGGTATGTATCATAACAATAACGCTTAAATTCTAGAATTTCACACCTATTTCAAAACAAATAAAATATAGTCATAAAGTAAAACTAAACACAGCCTTACCGGACGCGTCCGCATAACATCTGGCCGGGGAGACCTTCCGAACTCATTTTGCACATAAATTCCCCCGAGCAGGAGCGGGTTGAATTAATGCGTGCGGTGGACTTGCTAAATAGCGTAAGTGGGTCAAAACGATACCATCTTTACTGTAAAGAGATAAAAGTTTTGAAAAATAACTTGCACGCATGCGGATTAACTTTTCTCCCTGGAGGCTTCCAAAATAATGGTCTATTATGGCCTTATTTATGTTGCTTGTCTAAGGCTATATGCTAGCTAAAATAGCTGGTAAATCTGTATCTCATTTTGCTGTCATGCAAACGACAATTAAAGAGCATTTTTTTTAACTATACGCTCGAAATGAATAGAGATTATAAATAAAGGGGTTATTTATATTAATACCGGTTTTCTATTTATAATTTTTTTACCTAAGACCCATATTAGGATTTACTGCTCAAGCCCTAGATGTTTGTATGAAAATATCTCAAATCTATGCTTGAGTTGTCTCTTATCTTATAAGAATGCAAGCTTAAAATTCAATCTTAATCAAATATCTTGATGAAGGCGAAGATATAACTAGATCATCAGAAACAGTAAAAACTACAAGTTAAATGAACAAGTAACACGCTGTTACTATTATGACTTTTTAATAGAAAACCGGTACTGAAATATCCATTGTGTTACAATGAAAGTTGGTATTAGTGCAAGTAACTTCGCCCAGACGCCAGACTGCTAATGTAGATTGGGTCAGTTTGCGGTCAGTCCAATGCTGGTATAATGGTTATGTATATTCTAGTGTACTTTCGTGTTTGTATGTTAGTTTGTATGCGACCAACAATGGTTGTAGAGGTCGCATTAATAAACCATATGATAGATGTAAGTATGCCTTAGTAAAATTATTTTCAATAACATTATTTTATTCTTGACAGTGAAAGTGAATAAGTGAAGCCAGATTGAGCTCAAGCTGAATTGTGCCAAAATACGTATTTGAAATGAAAATACCTGTATAAGTACTAAGAAATATTATAATCTAAATGGTAATTTAAATGGAAAGTGGTGTCGATTCTGTTTTTACATTTTTCGAAACTATCTTAATTTGACGAAATAAAAAAATGGTGCTAAAATTATAGCCATTTTTATCTCTTTTAGTTTATGAGAAAAGGGCGGCACTATTTTTAGTGTTGTCTAATTAGGTAAGTTTAGGTAAATTTAGCAACAGAATCGACACCAATGGATGTCTGTATCAGACTTCTAAAACACGTTCAGTAAAAGGTCTAAAAGCTTTTAAAGTTTACCAGGACCACCAATGCGAACTTTTTCAATCAGAAACGGACCAAACCAATTTTTTTTTATCAAACAGAGTCGTTCCGTATTATCTGCGGACATCAATCTCGATACGGAACCCCAAAAACGGAAATAACCGATACCGCGACGCAATTGCTCACGCCCGAGACTTATTGCTTAAAATTGGGTGTAATGCCTTTAAATATTGACGATATTTGCATATTTTAGGGAAAAAATGGTGGCAAATTGTTTTTCGAACTGCAAGAATGTTGGAATGAACTAAAAAAATTTATTATTTTATTATTTATGTTTATTAAAACAATTCTCAAAGGTACGAAGTTACGATATCATGTACGTAACTACGCTAAAATTAAAATATGTTGCAAATACCGTTGTACGCTATTTCGTACAAGTAAACTCCATACTATAACCATAAATCAAATTGTTAATTATGCGCAGTGTTGATCTGTGAGAATTAATTTTCAAATTGAGAACTCTAACTTAGGTGTCAAAGCCCACCTGCGATCTGATCACGTTTCAAGTGTTCCAAAGTTGGCGCCATTTACCGCAATATCGTGATTACTGGCGGCGATGTTGAGGGTGGGGCCAGCACAGTTCGCGTCCAAAAGTTGTCCGACGAGGAACGTGAGTGCCTAACGAGCCGCTTAAATTTTTGCTTTTGGTTCGCATTCGGCGACAAGATTGTTTTTTACTCCCGAGTTGAAGGCAGTTTAATTAAATTTCAGTTCTATGCGGCGCTGTTCCAACACACTTTTAGGCGTGTTTTGGCGTTATAAAAATTCAATCATACACAATAATTGCTATTTGAAACGGTAGAGATACAGATTATGAAACCAAAATTTTTATCTCACTAAAAACATAAAATAATCATAAAAAGCCGGCATTCAGCTCCGCAGCCCACTTCAGCATATCTGGTGACATAATCACAACGATATAACCTCAAAACTCTACGTGACACCCCACAAATTCAACCCCATGCGCGCACTCGGGTAATTCAAATCAAACATACCACATCTCAGTGCCGAATCTAATTTCCCACTCGGATTAAAAGCCGTCGCGATTCCGACGGATTGGATTAGCGCTTTGGTAAACATTGGCACGTTTACCTCACTCCGCATGTAGATCAGGTAATCTTTGCATATCCCTGTTTTGAAGGTTTTATAACGATACAAGGACTTTGAGTTTAAACTCCTCGTATGTTGTTCTGGCATATAAATTGGTTGGATTATTCTCGTAGCTCAAAACAGCTGCGTGAACATTCTTGCTGAATGTGGGTCAGCGTGCTGCATAAACTAGATTTTGTGAATACGTCACTCAAACAGCCTCTGTTTTGCCTCTGATTTTCACGACTTTCTCCTCACAACTCATGTCATGACCAGTTGGGTGAAGTTTTGGATAATTAATTAAAATCAGTGACTATTTGTACGGGTACTGGACGAATAAATTATATTTATTCGTACA
The DNA here is from genome assembly GCA_947507515.1 of Eulithis testata. NCBI lineage: Eukaryota > Metazoa > Arthropoda > Insecta > Lepidoptera > Geometridae > Eulithis > Eulithis testata. Next base: position 11,462,752 of record OX382197.1, read on the forward strand.
CTAGCGACCCGCTCCGGCTTCGCACGGGTGCAATGCTGATACTTAATATACTACAAAATGTCTTTATATACAGTGTGCATTACATTATTTTGATCTATCTTGTAAGGTTCAGCCAGAGTTTGCGATGTAAGCGCAAAAAATGGTGTTTATTTATACGACATCACATTAGACATCTCTAAAATTGACAGTGTTTAAGTATTAAGCATTATTATACATTAAAACATTCCTCTAGAATTGCTCTATCTATTAAAAAAAACCGCATCAAAATCCTAATCTAAGCATACATAGGGACAGACAGACAGCGGGAAGCAATTTTGTTTTATACTATGTAGTGATGACCCGACAGATATTGCCCTGTCTATGTCAAACGCCATTAAAAAAGATTATATTGTCAAAAGCGCTAAGGTTACATTAGAAAAAATGTAATATGGTGGTTAAGTATTCTTAAATTTTCAAATTTTCCGCGCAATTTTCTTAATTTTTTAATTCATGAGAACCTTCTCCTGACAATAGCCAACACAACAAAAAAAGAATTAGCGAAATCTGTCCAGCCGTTCACGCGTGATGCCGTGACCAAGGGAAATAGGGATTCATTTTAATATATATAGAAGATGTATTCTCGGATGATTAGCTTGTTTTTTATGAATATATAGAATGAGTATATTCATACGGATATTATTATTTTTTTATGATTTAATTTAAGTTCAACTTTCACAAATGAGTAGGTTAGGTTAGGTTTGTTTATTAAAAAAGCGAGCGAAGCGAGCCCATCCATAAAATCTGCTAAAAAATAAACTGAAGTTAATGCATTTTTTTTTAGGAAAGTTCGACTTTCATAAATGGGTAGGTTAGGGTAGGGTGTTCCGTATATTCGTCCGACTTCTACAGTACCCGTACTAATAGACTCAGCCTAAAATTATTTTGTCAGTTTATATTAATTTCATAAACAAATTCAAATTAGAAATGGGATACAAATTTGGGGGAATTTTTTTTTGCGCACTATTTTTTACTTTCAATGAAAACATTTTATATAATTCAAGTAGTTACAAAATCTCGTACTAAGTTGCAGAAACCAAAAGTGCGGTATTTTATCCGGAACTTGTAATTTATCTGAGTGTGCCAGCTCTCATTATCCAAAGTGCTTACTGGCTCGTCCGTGTTTTTTTGTTTCAAAACCAATTTGTTTAATGTCTGAAATGGAGCGATTGGTTTCAGGACTTACAAGTTCCTGAAAGCAAATTATTAGTTTTGTGATGACTTAATGTATAGTTTTTCAACAATCCTGATCCTTCAGTATGCAAATGAGCTGTGTAGTAATCTACAAAGTATTCTGCAATAAGACAGTGTCATGCACATTGGTGTTAATCGCTAATTACTGGCTAAGTTAAGCAACTTGAATAGAACAATAAAGTGCATTTTATGTAAAATTAGATATTATGTAAAGGAACATCCTTCAGTTTATTCGTTGAGCAAAAAGAGGCGAATTTATATAATGAAGAAATACTTCCATTCTGAAGCATAAACCTAATTTAGCTTCGTTATAATTATTCAAGGGCAAACAACCTTATTCTGAGCATATTCATTAGCATCAACCATGAAGCACTTTATAATTTTTTACCGTGAGTAATTCGACTTCTAAATGAATTTAAAAACGGCAATAGATGGCAATAAAAGATGCAGCATACCCCTCGTTATTTGTCTCCGTAGAGACTACACGTCAAAAAGGGGTTCGGTCAAAAACATGAAAAAAAAAGCGAAAACTTTACGAATGAAAAGTCAACTGGGTAAATTCGCAAAAATTGCTTCGGGACCGTGGGATCACAATGCGTCGGCACGCTAAAGTTTTCGGGCACATTTAGGATTTCCAAATAATGAATGGAACATGTTCAAGTTGCGAGGAAGGAAACGGCGCTCAGATAGAGACGGAAGTAATATTTTTGCAAGTAACGATGTGAAAACAGCCCTCCACGCAGAAAGGCAATGTACACAAAAAATACGAAAAGAACAACAATTTAGTAAGAATTAGTAGAGAAATTAGTTAGTAAGAGATCATAGAGTTTTTTGTGAGCTATGACCGCGAGGCATGGAGTTATTATTGATCAAGTGACCGAAGCGAAAGAAGATCTTCAACTGGGCAAATCGGCGTTGTGTGTTTGTTTGAGCATAACTTTCAAACCACTTATACGATCATAGAATTTAGTTTTTTAGTACATCACAATATTTCAGTTCGAGGCGAACTACTAATAATATTACTGTACCTACTTGCATCATGTTGAGTTTGACTATTTGACTCGTTACTTTTGCTAGATTTTGATTTTGGGTTGATATTTATATCTTCATTATAAATTCTTTAGTACACTTTGTGATAGGTACTTGGATTTCAAAAACTCAATCTAGACTTATGTTACTGACTGTAGTCTGTAGGTACTTTCTTTCATGACCTACATTCCCCTCATTTAACACCGAATTTGCATTCGCAATTATGTTGGATCTGTATAACCCATTCAGTTCCTTTTGTCTGCTGATAAATCACATAAGACGACAGGTACATTACTGATGCGTACTAACTGCCAATAATCTGTGCCTTCAATTTGTTCCTAATACCCCGCAAGCCTTGACCTTTGGAATGAGATTGCTCCTGATTTATGAACCGAACCATATTTTACGATTGGAGTTGGATTAAGTTAAGCTCTTCTAAAAATGCTGGGTAGCTAAAATAACATGACTAAAATTATTACTTTTCAATAATACATGTTCACTTATATGTGTATCTTTTGTGTAATATTATGAAAAATTTGATATTTTTGGTAAAATTTAATATTGTTATAAAATAAGTAACTAGGTACATAAAAAGTAAAAAAAATAAACATAAAAAACGATACAGCAGAAGTTAAATAAGTCAAAATCATCGGAGAGAGTTAAAGTTCGTGTTCAGGAAGGATTTTCCGATAAATACCCAAATTGAATATTAAAACTTCCAAGTTATTGAAATATGAAATACCAAATTAAATCTGGCCGTTCTCTCGCAATGCTTAAAGAACCCTTTTGAATGCTCCAATCCTACGTAAATTAAATTTCTATTACTTATAAATATGTTGATCGAAAAATATTTTAAATCCCTCCAAGGGTTCAATTTGTTCGAGTTCAAAATAGCTTTCGAAATAAAGGATTGAAATAAGCGCGAGATATTTATGTAATCCGCTGAGTAAACATACTTAGTTATATTCAAAATACTTTTGTAAAATAATACCGCTTCAGACCAAATTTAGATAGAAGACAAAGATACATAAAAACAAGTATTCACAGATTTTGCATTTCCAAGGCATATCTAATAAATGAAATCAATATTTTATTGTACACTAAAATATTCAAAGTTTCTTTTAAACTTAGTCATTCATAAGTTCTATCTAGACTGTTTTAAAACCAGTTTAAAACTAACAATCAACGAAAATAAGCTCGCAATTTTCTTTTATTCTATTCTTAGCTTCACAAGTTGGATTCCCACTCCATCCATCAGCCAAGAACCCTTCCACTCCATCGATCCCAGCACAGCTTAAATATAAACCTTAATTATAATCAATCTCCATCTACCAACAGAGACACAGTCCTGTCGGTGATTCGGTTATCAAACCCCACAAATCAAGCAGCGAGACAAAGGCGCAGAACAATGGATTATCTACACAAAGAAACTCTCATTACTTGAGAAAGGATACGACTATTATATTTTGAGCTTTGAAACTTCATTAGTCTTTAGCCGTGATACGGAGTACTTGTGAAGTTGCAACAGAGCTTGCGCGTAGACCATCGAACTCGTTCAGTGAGATATAAACATTCGTAAGTGTTCCGGCCCATGATGTCACGGATGCGCGCACGTCACTGTAAGCGCCAGATCAAACGTCAACGTCAAGCTGTCAAGTGTCAATGCCTTGACATGATACATTGCCTTTTTTTTCCTAACCTCTAATGTTCTCTCCTACGCAGCCATCACGGCTCATGTACCTAATTTAAAAATTGAAATAAAAGTAAAATGTAAAATGTACATGTTCTATATTCATCCACCCCATTGGGAACAGTAAGCAATTAGGTAGCTTCTACTCTTGACATTTTTAGAACAATGTTCCGAAACTTGAATGTTATTGCTAGCTCATGAGTAAAAAAAAACATTGTGAGTTAAGATTGAAATACAAAAAATCATTGAGCATACTCGTAGTATTGGAATAGTTACACAGTGTTTTGTCTCTTTCGATCAAATCTGCTTGTAATGCAAAAGACCAAACACAATGTAACGATTCGAAGCATAATAATATCGAGTTTTATCAAGGGTCTCCTTGGAGAGTCCAAGGAGTTGATTATAGTAATATCAATTTATAAAAAAAAATAGAATGACATTTTGAGAGTTTTTAACTTCTTGAATCTACTCTATGCGTCTCCGATAAAAAGGATAGGTCTTAGTAATCTGGCTGGAACTGGATCTAGATAGTTTAAAAAGGTCATGCTGATAGGGTTGAGTTTTCAGTATTCCAGACTCAACAATGGATTTCGTATATAATACTAATACTAGTTAAGTAAGAGTCATTTTTGAATGTTAAAATTTAAAAATTTTAAAACTTTAGAAAATTTAAAAGTAATTTTAGATTTTTTCATGATTAAATACAAATTTTGAACTATTCTACTTAGTTAACTATTGTTTAACTTATCTATACTTGTGCTTTTTCAAACTAAAAATTTGTGTGGGAGTTCAAGCGCCGCGGATGCGCAACGCCATACAACACGCGGATCGCGGGTCCTTGCACACTCGCAGCGTCTATGTTGCGCGCTCGCTGCCAACACGTGGCCAACCCACTGCACACTCTTTTAGCTTTAAATTCTTACCTCCTCTTACCTCCTTACTCCCTCGAAAATACCTTGTGTCGAGCAGTTATTCATAACATCTCTAGTCTACCGTTATCACAGATCATATCCTTGACTAAAGACAATGATTACTATAGCAACTTCTTTAACCAAAAATTTATGGAAAGGTGATGCTTATCAGCTTTGCTATGGTTATTTGCTATCCATGGTCTGGATTCTATATTCAACCATCGTTGAATTTTCGCCCTGAGCAGAATAAATTCCCCAGGACCAGAGAGTTTACTTCCAGGATACAAAAGGCTTAATAAGAGAAGGGAAACTTTAGTCAAAGTTAGGAGTACCCATTATGCTCCTCTAGACAGACTAATATTGGGCAAAGTGACGTGCCGTTACTCTCTATCGACGGATCAAAGATGCACTTGATGCGGATAATGCAGTTCAACGCAAACACCGGTGCTAATTGATGTGGTGAATCGATTAAGAAGGGATTCGTCTCTTGTTTTATTTCCTACTAGCGACCCGTCCCGGCTTCGCACGGGTAGAAAAGTAAAAAAAAGTAAAAAGTTGCAAAAAGCTTATAATGTCGTCTTGGATTTGAACTTGCGTCGGTCTGACCGCAGTCCCATGGTATTACCCTTTGGTCAACAGGAAGCCTGTTACCATGGTTTGGCTGTCTTTTCCAGATATCAAATTTTCAAACATTACGTTTAGCTGTCAGTTGTGTTTTGCTATAATACCATTTCTATTTTTTACACCTTGGGTTACATTATTGTAAATTTATCAGTGTTTCTCTACAATATTATGCATGTATTATACCTAATAAACCCTTCTCTTGAATCACTCTATCTATTAAAAAAAATTGCATCAAAATCCGTTGTGTAGTTTTAAAGATCTAAGCATACATACATACATACAGACGCGGGAAGCGACTTTGCTTTATACTATGTAGTGGTCACTGCCAGCTTCTGTGATACTTGTTCTAGCTGCTACAAGTTTGGCTGTACACTGTGTAGATTTGACGGTTGCTGAGTTTGCTTTGATCACTGTATTTTGAAATTTGATTCTTAGTAGTGAAATTCGATTACATAAAATGTTATCAGCCGATTAATAACGCTACCTCCATTTAATTTCCTCTTCGTAAAAATCTGTCATCTTTATTATGAAAAGCCAAAAATTACGATGTATTTTAATAGTAGACTAGATATTTGATGGCGGATATTTACACCGGCTCTTTCATAACCTAGATTGAACAAAAAGCAAAAGATTCAGTGAATAAAGTGATTTACCGTTGTTTAACTATTAGGGTACTTCTACCACCACACCCAGGAAACTACCCCTCTCGTACAGGGACGAAAAAGGGCTCCCCATGGACAAAGTAGATATAAGCCAATATAAAATAAATGTGTTCAGAACATTGAAACTCCATTAGCATGTTGTTGAGACAAAACTTGGTTAATTTATGCTTACATCCAACAACAACGCATTACTCTGTTCTCGTAATGCGATCCCATTTCAAATAATTCTACTGACTTTATTATAATCATGTTTTCAAAAGTATTTGAAGGCTGTATGTATAATTAAAACGGTATTATTATGAAAGCTGTATTGTTGTTGGACTAAAGAGGTTTTTTATATATGTCTCAACTCATTAAGATATATATTATGCGTAGTTGCAGAGCTTTTGCTTAAAAATCTAGACGATGTAGGTAAGCAAGCAAGCAAGCTCGTAGGAGTTAGTGACCAACTCTGGTGACGGAGTTTTTAGGCCGCCTTAAGACCTCCGTCATGGCTTAACGACTGCTAGAGCCGGGACGACTGTTTAACGTGCCCTCCGAAGCACGAAAACGCTCAAATGTAAAGCGCCACTAACAGTATCCTATCCAAATAGTGACCGCGCAAAACGTCGCTTGACTTAGATAATAATATGTGAAGATTGACTAAGTAAGCCTAGCCACGAGCGCTTCAGGTATAAAATATATTGATGGTTTAATAATAAAATAATATGAAACTTTCATAAACTTGTTCTAAACACCAGCTAGCATTTCGTTAAAAACTTTTGTACATGACTGAAAATATGGGTGGAAAATTTACGCTAAAACCATTTATTCTTCGACGTGAAATGTTTCATTTCCCACGGTTGAAATTACACGCCAATCATTTACAGCGTGCGTGCTGCAGACGAGAAATAATAAAGGTTCATACAAGGGCTTGCTGTACGAAGTGTAGGAACACGTGTTCCTGGCACGGACAACACGCATTTATCAAGCACCAGTAGCTGACGTGGTCTAATACGCAGAGATACTGGAAGACACTGAATTGAGAGATACATAATCTGAGGGTAAATCTATGAATTTGATTATATCAAAGACTATTCAGTGGGATAATTCTTCAATTATCCCACTGAATATTAAGAACACGTTTGTATTTATTAAACATTTTAAACAAACGAGATATAAATTGTAAGAAAAAAAAAACTTGTTGCGTGAAAATTTTATATGTTCATATTTGAAAAGGCAGTTTTGAGCCAAACAAAATAATAATGCTGGCTCAGATTATCTTTTAATCTTATTTAAATGTACCTACAGTAGGCACTAGCATTTGCGTAAGTACATATATAAAATTCTCATTTATCTGAATACTAGAAAATCGTCATGGATTTAGCGCATACATACTATTTGGTAATCTACATCGGGGACAGGCCAGAATGGGGTCAGGCCAGCGTAACCCGAAAAGCTTATCTTCAGAACTGTCATGAATTTCCAATAAATCATTTGAAACTCTCCCGAAACTTTCAGTAACTCACCCTTCAGTGGAAGACTAATAAATCCTATCTTGATCTGTTCCTAATAGTGTAGGTTGCATTTCCACATAGGGAATAACATAGTAGTAGCCTAGGTAACATTCTACATTACATACATTTACATACATTTATTTGAGGGTGCAATTTTCATTTTAGGAAGTGTTTTTATATATATATGACACATAAATCCGGAAAAAGGAAAAAAACTGTCATCGTTGGTACATAGTCGGACGAGAAAAATCCAAGACCACAGTTATAAATAAATGAAATACCTATTAAATGATATAGATTGAGTGAAATAAAATAAAATATTTACAGTGCCATTTAGTTACAAACTAAGCCAAAACTAAGCAAGAACCCAGTAGTTCTGTGTCTGGGTGTTTCTATGTATTATAAGTATGTATTTACAAAAAAAATGTATGTATGTATTCTATCAGCCATCTAGTTCCCATCGTACAAGCTTTGCTTAGTTTGGGACTAGAAGGCGTTGTGTTAAATGTCCGTGAATATTTATTTATTTATTTATTATTTATTTATTATTTCAAATATTCACTTTATACATTTTATTCTAGTGGTCTATCAAAAAGGGCAAGCCACAAAATCAACTTTGAATTTTCCTCGTAAAAGAGATTTTCTAATATCACTCTAAAATGTCAATAAATAAAATCAATAGTCAATGGTGAATAGTTAAAACTGAGAGACGTTTTTAAGGACTAATTCCAAGAAGAGGTGTTCTCATAACCAACCCCCATAACTGAATGAACTGAATCACGATTTTACCATCCGATCATTAAGCTATATTTAACTCGAGTTGTGTGCAGTTACGTCAAAGTTAGCGTGCCATATACGACGAGTTGTCCTAACTATGTGTGTGTTAGTTATTGGAACTGCACTGCATTACTTATTAATTTTATTGAAGTCAATAGACAAGGGTAGATAATTTTTGAAACCGAAAAAACGAATAGTAGAATGAAACCCAATGGAAAAGGAGGAGAATGTTATAAAAATGAATAGGACTTGTAGTTTTAAACCGTTTTTTACCCTTAAAAACCCTCCCCCACCCACTTCCCGACCTCAGATCGCCCGTAAATTATTTTTCCTTTCATTTTTAAAATATTGTCCTCCTTTTCCAATGGGTTTCATTCTAATAATTTATTTTTTTACTTTTTATTATTTTTGAACGTTTCTACCCTGGTCTACAAATGCAAAATCAATGATGAAACTCAATTCAGTTTACAGGGATCACTCAGTATCTACAATACTCGCATACTGATATTTTGAAACGAGATGATAGTTAATTTTTATCGATTTAACAGCTGTTTAAATACTGTATTAGTTGTAATTTTCTTTGTGAATAAAGTATTTTTTTTTTTTGCTAAAAAACACACTTTAACAGATTTATTGTATCGAATCAATTGCATTATGATGTACGGGATATTAAGACATTTTAACTTATTTTATTTATGGACAAAAAAACGTATATTTTGTTACATAAACGTAATGTTTTATTAAATAAAATAAAACGTTGTACAACGGCGCGCAAAACATTTCATTAGCTTCAAATAAATGATACCAATTTACTTCGTGACTACGAGAGAAGTCACGCGTATCATAATACTGCCTTCAGCACTAGTTTCTACCGTAAGCTCTGTAGCGATATTACAAAAATATTAAAAAAAAATAACACACCACCTTTTTGCACGCCCATTAAGTCCTCCTAGCGTAGTGCTAGGAGGACTTTGTGTGAAATTATTAAATAAATAAATAGGTTGAGATGGACACAGTAAACATTACATTAAATCACTTGATACCCAATATTTTAAAATCGTTGAAGATGGTTGAAGACACCTTCTGAAGTAGCAGAAGTACCTATAAAATATGTACTTACTCATACATCACGACAGCATAACTCTTCTATACTATTATAAAACTATAAAAAAGCCAAAAAGTTAAACTAAAGATATGGATAAACTAAATATGCAGATCTACTAAATAAACGATTCTGATTCCGAAAAACGAGTTTGTTTGTTTGTTTGTTCGCGGATCACGCCTAAACTACTGGACCAATTTCAATGAAACTTATACCATACGGAAGCCCTTTTTTCCGGATTGAAACAGGCTATATTTTATTGAATTCAAAGACGTGGATTCTGAGATACAGTTTGACCTCTTTAAACCAAAAGCCGCTTTTGACAGAGGTTCATACTGGTTGTCAGATATTTTGGTGGAAAGTTCCGCACGCGTACGAAGTCGCGGGTATCAGCTAGTTTTCAAAAATAAGGCTGTGGTATGACTGCCACCGCTGTTAAAGGCACCAAATCTTTACAATACCACCTCCTTCACCGCGTGGCTTAGCAGTTATTTATGAGTTTTAAACAGTAAGCTCGTTACAGTGCACGACAGTCGGTCTGGCACTTGAGATAGCAACATATTTTGTTAAATCATTAAATCATTTATTCCATTCAATAACTTTCAAGTTGGTAAAGACCATAAAAAAAAGCGCGTAACGTCCCTACGCGCGGAAGAAGTTATATTTCGAGTGCCACGCATTCACTCTTGCTCTGTGTTTAATGTGAAATAAATTTAGTATTTATTTTTATGTATACTTAACCAATATGCAGTACCTACCATATATTCACTTCAAAATAAAAAGTAAAAAGTTGCATGAACACTGCCATCTGTTATATTTTGACTGTAGCGTATTAGTCTCTTTCTATTCCCCCCGCTGTCAGTTGGAAGTCGTATAACTTCAAAAACACAGGCGGTCAAATGCCGAATTGCTTAACAATGCTATCTATATTTGATTGTAGCGTATTAGTCTCTGTCTCTTTCTATGCCCCCGAATAGAAAAGAGACAAAGACTATGTCCTCTCGAACAACGCAACCTTGTTTGAAGTTGCATTAGAATTATAACTTCAAATAGTTAAAATTTCAATAAAATCTTCTTTACAGGCTTGTTCAAAGTAAGATATCGTTTGCTAGGTATTATTTAGTATTTATTTTTCGTATCGATGGTCTCCTTATCTTTTTATTTAGTTACCTGATAAAACTGTCCTTAATGGTGCTTTTCCACCAGGGCTAAGCTAATCTACGTTGCTAAAGATGTATTTAAAATTCACCAATAGGGATCGTTGGTTTTCATATTAACCGATTCCTATTGGTGGATTTCAAACACAAGGCTTCCTGCACACTTACTTTTATTTTCTAACGAAGCATTGGTTAGCTTTTAATAAGTTATGAATCAAATATATAGATAGTAGGACAACGGCATAAAACTAATTTAATTTGTCAAACGAATTTTTCAATCTTCATAACTTCACAATAGCCACCTTTTTGTCATTTTTCACGAGTAGTACGTCATCATCATCTTCCTACTCTTGTCCCACGCTAAGTGGGGTCGGTACAACATGTCTTAGTCTTCCACTCTCCTCTATCAGCCGTCATCTCGGTGTTCACTCCTTTCTTACTCATATCTTCTTTCACACAGTCCATCCATCTTTTCCTTTTTTTTTACGAGTAGTTTGAGTATGTTTAAAATATTTTTGCTCAATCGTATTAATGTATGTGCGCATTCACAAGCCGCGCACTGTACCATTACGGTGCGGTGATAATGATAGGTTAATATAACGAGCGCAAGATTACGTTCTTATGGGTAGGTACGTTTAATGACGGTTGTATGAAAATTTATAGGAATCTTAGCGTGAGCATAATACTATGCTACTAAACAAATTAGAGCAATAAATGCGGTTTTAGTGCAAACATGTTTTATTTCTGTTTGTGAAGTGCTGGTTTGATTTCCGTTGCAAGACATGTTTGTAAACTGTAAACATCACGGGACCCGCATTTTCAACTTAAAATGGGTATCATAATTTGTTTTTTGAAATATCCGCCCAAAATAAATACACCTCTCTAATAAATCTGTAGAATATTCTATTCCATTGCCTTTCTTAAATGGCTGGTTTTTTCTTCGGCATTTATAAATAAATAAATACATATTCATGGCATTTATTTTCAAAGTAACGCTATTGACTCCAAATTATCCCGAGAGGTATATACACTAGCTGTATGAATTAAATAGTAGGGTTAGATAGAAACCGACATCCACCGTTTGAAATAACGACTGTATCTACCCTAATTTTAGTAGCAACTTATCAAACCCTCTAAACAACCATAGACATTAACAGTCGCTACCAGGTGATAGAGGAGCAGTGGACGCAATGCCACAGACCGAGTAGAGCAGCTAGCTCACATATAGTGGAGCATAACCTTTTACGTTGACAGCCAACGATCCCTGAATAAAGATAAGATATATCTTTATTTGGTTCCAAACTGAAAATATCTAAAATAACTGAAATATGATTGCTTTCTAAAAAACTGTGTGACGTAGGTTCGAATTCCTCCGCTGACGTCGGTTGAAAAAATGAATCAACACTCTATAATGGTGGGCATACACGCTACGAGAAATCGTTACGATCAAACTGTACAGTTCGAACGGTACCGATAAATCGCTACATGCATGTTATAAAACTGTACAGTTTTTAGAACAAACATGTAGCGATTTATCGGTACCGTTCGAACTGTACAGTCTGATCGTAACAATTTCTCGTAGCGTGTATTCCCACCATAAAACACTACACTGCGACACTGAAGTCAGTAGGAATTTTCTCAAACAACGGGACGTGCAAATGACGTCCGCGAATAACCGACGACACGACGACGTCAGCGTATGAATTCAAGCTGTAGGTTTGACTAAACCTCTGGGGCCTTATTCACTATGACAAATACAAGCGCGTTACGCAGCACGACAAGACAGCGGCGTGAAATCGCCCTATGCCTATGCCGTATTTCCTATGCCATAAATGTCATTCCTAACGGTGACGTCATACGGTTACGGCAAGGAATCTCCTAAGTCATACAGAATAATGCCCCTGGTTTCGCGATCGTAACGCACAACGCTGCGGTATGCGGCTCAACGCAGCGTACCGCGTTTGCTCTTCGTCACTGACGCAGACTGCGATGGAACAAGATACCATTTTAGACGTTTTCCATACGATTATGTGTCCGGCACCGCATGTTCCGTACCGCAGCGTTGTGCGTTACGATCGCGAGACCAAAGCTTAACCTAGCTGTTGTAACTGCACTGTGGATTACAGCGTCGATTAATCTCGCCGTCGGCACCCGCACGCGGCATTGTTCGTCCGGGTCACGGGTACAAGATAAGAGTGCTATTGTTTGGAGAGCCGTCGATGTCTTTAGATTAATGTGTACTTGCCCTTATAAATTCGGCGTTAGCACAGCAAATTGGGAGCTTGGAGGTACGTTTTAAATTAAGGTGTACGGTCTAAAGGTGGAGGAAGGAGGGAATAGAGATCTTCAACCCGCTTTGTTTGCGTAGTAGAGTATTAGATTCTATTCTAGATCATGAACTAAAATGAAAACAAGCTGCTTGAAAATGAAAATAGTCATTTGTATAGTAGCCTCATGGGGATTTTTTTGATATGCCAGGAATCCAGAAATGCCCAAAAAAAAATCCCTACCAGTGGGGATTTATGTTTTTTTTTTCCAGAAATCCCCACTGCTACGTCATTTCTGGGAAAAAAACATAAATCCCCACTGGTCGGGATTTTTTGTTGGGCATTTCTGGAATATATCATTTTTTTCCTATCCGGCCCATCAGTGGGCCAGCCGGTGGTGTCGGTAAGTAACCCTTCGAAAAAAAAGTTAAAAAAAATAACCCTTAAGTGCCAAATCCGAACTTCTAAAATTATATCAGAGTTTAGTAAAATAATAGGTAAAGAAAAAGCGTTCTCACTTATAATATAATTGGTTCTAATTTCAAGATTTTTGTAAAGAAAAAGTTGTTAATTCTGACCATCCCTAATGAGAGGTTAATTTTTATAATTATGAGTTAGTGAGCCTTGCAGAAAATATAATGTTATCCTCTCTTTTTTGGGGCTATATTTTGTGAAAATAATGATGATATAATAGCTGTGATTTTATGAAAAACTGCGAACGTTTTCAAGACAGTTTCATCACCAAAATGAATTAAAAATGTGGAGGTTTGGCTGCAAATGGTCAATGGAATTGTTTATGGAAATAGTTATGTAGTAAGTTTTAGGCAATACGAGCATAATATTATAAAAAGTACACTCGAAAGCAAAACGCGACTGTATTTTAAATGCATTGTTCATTATTTTGGTTTATAATTTTCTAAGGTCTCAGTAGACTGGTTTCCACAATCACGTCGCCTTGTGCGTTCATGTTCTACACAAAGTTCATTTTCGTTTTATCTGTCATCTAAAACAGCACTTCGTTACGATTGTACATTAAAATAACAACTTCCAAAATAATCTACAACAGATATAAAATAACTTTGGCCATCACAGCTATTCAGTAATGTATAGAGTCCCACTCTCTGTAATCTTTGTTTGCAATAATTATGCTTTAACGTCTTGGGCATAAAACATTTTATGCGGGAACTTAATTAAGGGTAAGCACGGGTTAAAATACGACCCGCTATGGCAGTGCAATCTGCAATAAACAGATAGTTCACTAAAATAAAAAAAAACAGTTATAACCACGTATACTTAGGTACAAACACTTGAGTTAGTAGAATTGAGGAGAGACGATAAGACGAGAGGATACAGACGATAATCTTGCGTTTTTTTACCTTTCCATATTTTTAGATGACTATCCATTCTTTTATAAATTTGTGGGTTGAAACGAAATTTTTTAAAGCATCTGGTGAGAAATGAAGCTATATTACTTTATAGCTTGTGGTGCGAAACAGCGCTACACCAAAAGTATAAACACCGAATTGAGACCGTTTGTCATAATTGTTATCAAAACACTGATAAAAATTTTCTTGTGTGAGATATAAATAAATAAATAAATATTCACGGACACACAACGCCTTCTAGTCCCAAACTAAGCAAACCTTGTACGATGGAAACCAGCTACGTCTAAAATAAGCTGTGGTTATTACGGCTTATAAAATGCAGATTTATGAGGGTTGTGAATGAACTATGATAAAACTAATAATTTAATTTGTACACTCAAGTGGCTCTTTGTACGATCCTTTTGAACAAGGTGCTTCTCTTAGAGTGCTTACTATGTTGTGTATATAAAAAATACAATAAATTTAAGGTCAGAAAGAAAGCAATATTTTTCTATTGTTTTGGTTTTCTGTCACTAAATATTTGCTATACTTTTGTATCTACTCTCTTACTACTTACTCTGTTTTGCTCCTTCCTGTCTGACTTACTTTTTTCTCACTGATGTATCTGTGTGTTTTGTACCCAATGGGTTGAATAAATGTATTTCATTTCATTTCATTTTTTCAATATTTTTTCGTAATGTTATTTTAGAAATCTGCAAGGGTAGCCGCGTTCTAAAGCTAGTTCAGATTAATTATATAGACCAGTGTTAACTTGAGACGCATGTATAGAGTAATTGTGGATCCTGTCTACTCAATTAGAGGATTCAAACCAATTCACGTCAGTTCTCCTGTGACGTAGAGCATCAACACATGTGTAATGTGTAATGTTGGTACTGCGTTGTGTACCACGTGATATGAACGTCAAATTATCATCAAAAACTGGCGCAAATATTATGTTTCTTCATACCACTGCGCATACATCAGTTAATATCTATAGTGCTTAACTATGCGTTAAATATGAAAGTACCCAGACCATCATATACCACACTCGTTGCGCGCTCGGAAAAGTATAAAATCAACAGCTGATTTTAGGACGGACTATAGAGAAAGATATGTACAAGGTTAGATAGTTTGTAGTGACGCGCAGTAATTATAACCTACTCCTTTAAATGACACACACAAATATAGGATGAGTTGAGCTTTTGAGGCGAAGCGAAGCGTGCAGCGTTTGCCTAAAAAACGCTGAGTGTTGATAGTCTGACTCAAGATTCTGCGTATATTTATATAACAGTAGGTACACACTTCAAACTTCATAGTACGTTTCCACAAGGCCAAAAGCTAGAAAGACACTGACCGAGAGATCTCCGCCGTAGAAGGGATGGATGACGAAGGTCTCGTTGCCGATGTGGATGACTCCCGACACGCCGTTGCACGTGTGGAAGGCGGCTGATGCCCCCGGGTAGTCTTTGACCGTCCCGTGGTAGTAGCAGTGTTCAATCTCCTGAGGAAATAAAAAAATTATTAAATAACCTATCAGGTTACCGACAGCAAGCATAAGTTGAATGTTTGGAAAGGCCTTTGTCATGAAAAACCGACTTCAATTTGATTACCTTACAGCCAAGCGAAAAAAGAATCATTATAATCGATGCATAATTGGCAGAATGCTCGCGGAACATAAGTATATACATACAAAAAACATACAGTTGAATTGAGAACCTCCTCATTTTTTGAAGTGGGTTAAAAAAAGAAATACTTAGTGTATAAAGATGGTACATATAAAGAAAGATTTTCATGTTTCCTGCGCACGAGGTTACAAGATGGGACCGCATTTTACGACTTATCACGATTCGATTATTTTTCAACAGCTGCGAGTCTACAACGGTTATTCCCATCGACCCCACCGGCTGGCCCACTGGTGGGACCCATACTATGTCAGCGTTTGATCATCTACTGCTTTGTATTTTGAAATGTATGAGTACACATGAGTTTTCTATATTCACTGCGATACGCACTATGTAGCGAGTATTCTCATCTTTTTCATACATCATACTATAAACTCAGCTGCCAAACATCTGCAGCTTTCACACACTTCGCAATAAAAAACTAATAAAACATTCTTTTGAGCGAATTTCTGCTTTGTGGGATCTCCTAATTTGTCATTCACGAGTATCGTTCTCAGGCGAAGTAAGAAAAAGAAGCGCTGTACGTGTGTGGCCTCGAGAACAGCGAGTGCTGTGTGTGACGAAAATAACTGAATCACATCAATGTATGAATGTACGTTGTCTTTGAATTTAAAATAAGTAGTGCTGCGGGATAATATTTACAATATCTTATACCTAAGTATATTGCAAAATATATCATTAGTGGCTCTAACTAAATTGTTATAGAATAGAAAACGAATTAAAATGTAGGAAATGACATTTCGAAACGATAATTCACGTGACTATTTAATTTGCAATAGTACTTTTTTAAAGTTTTACTAGAAAATCAACTAGTTACTA
Source organism: Eulithis testata (assembly GCA_947507515.1). Taxonomy (NCBI): domain Eukaryota; kingdom Metazoa; phylum Arthropoda; class Insecta; order Lepidoptera; family Geometridae; genus Eulithis; species Eulithis testata. The sequence goes on from OX382197.1 coordinate 11,479,562, forward strand.
ATAAAGAACGCATCTGGCTCTCCGTGCATACTGCAAAGTTTTTGACACGCATATTGGTCCGTAACATCGTCCACAATAGTCTTTTTTTCACATCTGTTCTGATTTTCTTTGAAAATAAAGTTATGTTTAAATATTGAGTACGTGTCGTATGCTTATTGTTTTCCTAGCTCCACATTAAAAGCCTCAATCGCAATTAGGCGCGTACTTTTTCTGCGGTGAATGGCACCGCGCCGGCGAGAAATCGAAAAGGTTTCTTTCATTGCCAATGAAAGGACGAAACTTTATTTAGGTTTTCTTTTAGCCAATATTTAATTGAACAGGTGCAAAGCCAGCAGTAATTTTTTTATAAAATCACAGGTGTTATTAATCAAGAAGCTAATATTTTGTAAAAAAAAAACGTTACATTAAATCCTCACTAGGTCATATTAGGTCACTTGGCTAGGCGGAACGACGGAAGATGGACAAGGGCAGTGACCGAGTGGTGGCCTCGTGAGGGTCATAGGTCACGAGGCAGACCACCAGCCAGGTGGGCGGATGACATCGTGAAAGTGGCAGGAGCACACTGGATTAGATTGGCGCAGGACCGGAAAAAATGGCGTGACAAAGAGGAGGCCTATACCCAGCAGTGGGTGAGCATAGGCTGATTAGATAGAGATAGATAGACATTAAATCCTATTTAATAGACACCCTATGACGAGTTCTTTATTGACCATTATTTTTAGCGATGAATGCGACGATCGTAACAAAAACTCTCGCCAACAGCTTGGGCGTACAACCGTAACATCCAAAAGAAAAGTATTAGAGATGATATTCAACGATCAAGCTAAACATAAGTAAGTTAAGCCGATCCCTAGTGGCAACATATACCCCCATAATTTGATTCTCAAGCTAATTCCTTTACACAAATTGCGAAAGCACAAAAAACACTCAATGAGTCGCACTTTGGCCCGTCACGGCCGCCATGATGAATCGGCTGCGTTACCGCCAAAATTGTTGACACATAAATTACCGCCAAGAATTTTTGCCGTTACATTGTGCGAGACGTCGATTAATTTTGTTAATAAATACGAGATGTGAGTTTTTTGGCAATTTGTATGGAATGTGCGCTTATTTGACAGATTGATAAACTTTTTGTTGTGGAAATAAATATACCGATGCATATACAATACATACAACACACAACAGTGGGTGAAATTTTACTTTGAATGATGATGATGATGACGAAGACAAATTTAAGAGATCTTAGCAGATGCTTGGGCCGGTAAATTAGAAATAAAAGTCAAAATTGTTAAAACAAACTTTCATTTAACATCTTACGATGGCTTAAACCTTATTAATCACACCTACACATTTGCACAAAGATGGTAGTGTTTATTCGCATAGTATGGATGGTCTTAAGCTTGGTCCAAAAGTGACCACCAAACCACTTAGTGATTAAAACCCATTTGACTCGTAATAGATTTTGACCCACAACTTGAAGGTTACCTAAAAGGTCTTGTGGTAGAGCTTGATTAGAGCACAGTCACAAATACTATCGAAACTGCAGTAACTACACAGGTAGATATTCTCTGTCAAAACACGGTTTTTGGATGACGAGATGACCGAGAAATAGACTAGAGCTCGTAGTCTGAGTTTTGTTGTATTGATTTGCGAATAGCGAGAATCGCGAAACTTTTTTGTATGGAGAAAAATCGTTTGCAAATCTCCCGCTAGAGGCGCTTATCGGGTTTTCATACAAGAAATCTCGCAAGTCGCTTCTCGATATTCGCTTCAATCAATAAAACAAAAGTCAGACCACGGGTTCAGATATTCGGCAAGCTTTTTCAAACCGATATCAGAAACTATTGAAGAAAATTTTAAATATCGAACTCAAAATCTCCGATGGTATCAGAAACAGGCTGTTTAAATGAATTACAATAGCCCTACATCTACACCATGTTTATCTTGACTTCATCGTGTGAACGGTGTGGTCATAGTGGAGGAGGCTCAAAGTATCAAAACGGGTTAAATCTCATAATCCCCTTCAAGGGGATTATGAGATTTTTTGGCTCATAATCCCCTTGATTTCGAAATTTTAAAATGAAGGGAATTTTGAGACTCTTCAGTCTCAAAATCCCCTTAGAGGCCCATTTACACCGTAATAGCTATAATAAGTTTTATAATAAGTTTTATTATTGGAAAAAGAAACAAGGCACAAGTTAGTAGAAAACGATAACATCCGCAGAAGTTTAAAAAACTGTGTCGCGAATATTAACGCCCTCCTCCAGTTTACAATATCCAAAGCATAAACAGGTAGGTATAACTAGGTTGACTCTAAATTTAAACAATTATGACAAAATTAGATAAAATAAAACTAAGTGTAAGTGTAGGTATGTGGAGGTACGAGATATGGGTTTGAGGGTGTGTATATGTATGCGTGCGAGAGGGTGTGTTTGTAATGGTGTAGAGTGATGGGGGGGGGGTGTTAGATGTGTGTAAAGTGAATGTAATCTGAGCAGAGTGAAGGCGTGTACTCCTAAGAACACTAGGCTCATAAGAGTCTAGGTTTCATAAAAGAAACTTTGAGTATTTCTAAGTACTTAGAAGGAGTGAGTGTTTGGGTGATAAATGTTTGAGCGTGCGACTGATTGTGTGTGAGGGGAATGTGATGTTTGTAGTGTTATGGAGTATGAGAGGTGTGGTGTATGTATGTAGTGTAGTGTAAAGGTATAACAAACTGCAAGGTGTGTACTCTTAATTACACTAAACTCATGAGAGCCTAGGTTTCATAAGAGTAGCTTTTAGATGTTTCTAAATACCCTAAGGAGGGTGTGATGATGGGTGAGAGTGTAATGTATGAGTGGTTATTACTAAGTAACAGTGTGTATTTTATGTAGTGGGGATGAGGAGATTCTCAGTTGTGTCATAAGATAATGACAGAAGCCAGGTGTGGCATGTAACTTTGCATTTATGGAGAGTTAGGGAGTAAATATTTAGCACTTTATTGATTTTATTGTAGAGTGGAGAGCTTATAAAGTGGAAGTGGCGACTAGCTACGGTTGTCCTGCGAGATTCAATTTTGCAGACAATATCCGAGCGACGTTTGTTGATGGAGATATGAGGGTTAAAGGGTAAGTGGGAGTGTTTACGGAGAACAGTAGCTAAGACAAAAAGCTGTCTAACAGAGAGGACTTCACAGCGTGAGTATACTAGGCTCGTAGAATAGCGCCTCGGTTCTGATAACATCACTTTTAGGACAGCCCTCTGTGCTCGTTCCACTCTGATCATCTGTGTCTTGATGGAACCACCCCAGGCAGTAATACAGTAGTTCAGAATGGATTGGGCTAAAGCAAAATATACTGTCCTTAAGCATTGTAGGTCGGCAACACTTCTTAAATTTTGGAAAACATAGATGAGTTTGCGCACTCTAGCCACAGTACTATCAATATGAGGGGTCCAAGATAGGGCACTGTCCAAGTGTATACCAAGGTATTTTATTGAGAGCGTACGTTCTAGGGGTTGGCAGGAACAAGGATTAGTACTTGGTGCTAAGCAAGAGTGAGCACAGAGAGAAAAGGAACTAGGATAGGTGCGATTCGACGGGGAAAAGGTGATATATTTAGTCTTAGTGACATTAAGGGTTAGAAGATTTTCTGAGAGCCAATTGAGCACGGCTCTGAGGGCAGTGTCAGCAAGGAATTGTACCTCTTCCCAACTTTTTCCATCAACGAGAAGCGCTGTATCATCCGCGTAAGTAATAATTTGGCAATTTGGCAAGGAGAGTTTGCACAGCTCGTTGATGAAAACAAGAAAGAGAGTGGGACCAAGAACACTTCCCTGTGGGACGCCATAAAAAATAGGTTGCTCATCACTGATTTGACCATCAATGACTACCGCCTGGGAGCGGTCAGATAAATAGCTTCGAAATAGATTATGGACACCACCTCTTATCCCGATCATGTCTAGTTTATGAAGTAAGATCGGGATTGAGACAGTGTCAAACGCCTTGGAAAGATCAAGGAAGACTCCAACAGATTTGAGCCCCCTGTCAAAACTCTTGACGATTTTGGTCGTTAGCTCAATTACAGCGTCTTCGGTGGATCGGGCGCTTCTGAATCCGAATTGGTTGTTTGACAAAATATTTTTGTCATTCAAATAGCTAACAAGCCTTCGGTTAATAATTTTTTCCAAGACCTTTGACAGAACGCTCAATACAGATATAGGTCTGTAGTTATTTAGACTCTGTTTAGTACCACTTTTGTGTATTGGGTGAACTAGGGCCTTCTTGAAGACGGAGGGAAATGTACCATTGGAGAGACAGAGATTAAAAACGTGGGTCAGGATTGGGACTAGGGAGTGTCTGGCACCCTTGATTACTGATGTAGGGATCCCATCCCAGCCCACTGCACATCGATCCTTGAGGTTGAGGACTATGTGCTCTATTTCACTATTGTCCGTAGGCAAAAGTGCCATAGAGCCAATAGGAGACAGAGCAGATTGGGTGTTTGTGTGGAAGTTATTATGTGTCGAAAGAGGTAGTGAGGGGCAGGTTAGATTAGGGGAATTTTTAATTTTCGTCGCCAACTCTTTTCCGATATTAGCAAAGTAGTTGTTTACGTAATTAACTGAGATTTTGGGGGTAGCAGCTAGTTTAAGTAACTCTTCAGAGGATGATTTCTTGCGGTTAAGATTAGCAAGTTTTTTAATAAGGTTCCAGGTTGCTCTAGGATTGTTTTTGGCCTTTTGAAGCTCTTCTCGCTCATATTCACGTTTTAGCTTTTTTAACAAGTTATTACAAAAATTACGATATCGAGTGAACGTTATTTTATGAAGATCATTATTTAAGTTCTTTTTGTACTTTTTGTAGAGCTTATCTCTGTGGCGAATGCATTTCAAAAGGCCAGGTGTGATCCACGGCTTAATAATGCGCTTCTTATTTGGAATAAGTATCGTTTGTGTGTGCTTTTTAACAACTTTAGAAAGATAGTCCACAAGAAACTGGGCAGCATAGTAGGGACTGTTTGATGCTAGAATCTGAGAGAAATCGGCATTATTGATTTCTTTTATAATTTCAGGAAGGTTTAATTTAAGGGTTGAGGATTTGGGAGGAGAAGCCTTTATAGACGTATTGATATTACAGAAAATAGGAGCATGATCAGTGATCGCTGAATTTAAAACTAAAGATACAGCAGTGAAAGGTGACTTTAAAATAAAATGGTCAAGGCAGCTGGCAAGTCTAGTAGGGAGAACGTGAGTGGGCATAACGTTGGTGGGTATAGCTATAACTAGCTATACCCACCAACCTCAAAAAACAGTTGAAATATCGTATGGTATCTGTACGTATTTGCCGCATGCCTCAGCCCCTAATAAAAATTGTAAACTAAGATGAAAATTAGCGACCTATTCAACAGGTAGGTAGATACATACCTAGTTCACCTACTATTGTCAAACTATCCAGTTCGGTATCTCATCATAGTATTATTTAACACTACCTACCTAGTTAAAAAAATAAAATTAAAACCTTCATTTAATGGAATTTCTTAGGGACTTTTTTTTTTTAAATTAACCTATTTCGTCCCACTGCTGGGCAAAGGTCTCCCCCAAAGACTTCCAATGTTCTCTGTCCCGAGCTTCCTCCCACCATCTTCTTTAGGGACATTCTTATGAAAAAAAAAAAACATAGATTGATTATGATACACTAGTCATTTATTTTCAAATAAAACTAATCATTTACATAGGAGATGGCTGTATCAAAACAGTCATCTAGGTATTTAAAATTTTGGACAATTTATTTATTTCATTATTTTAGTATAATTTGCATTATTCAATTTTCATATCTACTTATAAACAGTACGTATCCAATAAATTGATTCTTGATAATCCTATGCTGGTTGCCAACATGAGACAGGGTAGTACGTTGTACGTAATTGACAAACTACGTGCTTGTGCTTACCCTAAAGATACAAATCTGCTGTGGATGATTGCCTGTATCTTGCTTAGTCTCTTCTTTCTTGTATTCTACCCCTTTATATTTCCACACTCGTTTTCCCTCAGAACACTACACCCTTGACACTCGGTAATTTATACGCGCGAAGTGGAAATAATAAATCAGACACTTTTCACGCGAGAATAGAAAACCGCCGTAAGTTCGGATTACTGCCACTAGTCTGATACATTGAGTGCCTTCATCCACTTTAATAGATATCCGTTTGAACTGAGAGATCCTATACTCAGATCAAGCTCAAAGTTAGGCAGGAAAATGTTAAAAATTGTTAGACCTGCGGGCCTAGGATGCGCACCGCGAGATATTATTTGTCATGTCGTTCTGTCAAAATGTGCATTTTGTACCAGTTTGGGAACTATTGCATTATCTGTGGTACCTAATGGTGTCGACAAAACGCGCCATAATGTACACTTTTGACACTTCTTAGTCGTCGTACCTCTCTGAGGACGAGATAATAGTCATGCAGAAATGTCAAAAGTTGAAAATTCAAAGGCGCGGTTCTCGACAACATTACCACAGATAATGCAATAGTTCCTAAACTGGTACAAAATGCTTACATTTTGACAGAACGACATGACAAATATCTCGCGGTGCGCATCTTAGGCCCGCTGGTAGCACTAATCAAAAAAATTTTAAAACTTAAGGTACGGGAGTTATATCCAAAAAACAGTATAACTAAATCTAGCATTTCGCTAAAATAGCGTTCTTGGTTCTTAGAAACTATTGACTCTAGGCATGGACACTTTTGTCTATGCTCTAGGCCAATAGATTAGCTGCACTATGGTTTATTAGCCAGTTAGAAAATTTTGACGGTATTGACGTTTCATTTCACTCTGTTTCATCTCACTTCTCTTTCACTTGGATGTTTAATGTAGAAAACATTCATCATCATCTTCTTACTCTAGTCCCATGCTAAGTGGGGTCGGTACAACATGTCTTCGTCTTCCACTCTCCTCTATCAGCCGTCATCTCTGTGTTCACTCCTTTCTTACTCATATCATCATTCACACAGTCCATCCATCTTTTCTTTGGCCTACCTCTACTTCTACATCCGTCCACATTCCATATCTAGCACTCTTCTCGTAATATGGCTTTCTTCCCTCCACATGACATGTCCATACCACGCTAGCCTATGTCTCTCTTGTTGTAGAGATAATTCTTATCTTATACAAAGATAGTATTGGTTTTCATCATAATATTACAATGATTTAGCAAGTTGAAATGGAAATGGGCAGAACTGAGATCCACTGAGAAATAAAGGTTCTTGAATGGCGACCAAGGAGCAGACAGCAAAAGCAAGGATAGTATGCTCTATCTACTGATGACTTGCTAAGTTATCAGTGAAGTCAGTGGCAGGAAAAATCCTAGCCGTCCTTTTCAGCTGGCTGATAATGATGATGATGGTTATGAAACTTATTGATCTGAGTAGAATCTAAAAAATCTGAAAAGTATTGTCAAAACAGTAGACAGCAGGCTCACAAACAAAACGTAGTTTCATTCGTTTGTAAGACAAGAGAAGATAAAATGGCCGATAAAATAAGTCCCCTCGCTGCGCCGACAACTTGCCTTGTTTATGCTGTTTCTGCGTCTCGAATCCGCGCCGCGATTGACGCCTACACCTTCGAGAACGAAATAAATTGCACGGATGGAACATGGGCCCGGTCAGGGAGGTACTTAGGATAACCTTTACATGATAAGTCAAAGACTAGGCGGAGGACTTTCACTCAGGATTTTCGTAATCAATTTAAAATCATCTCTCTTCTCGTCGTATTCACGGCTGAAGGTTTTCTCGAAAATGTCCCGCCAGCCACTTTTGTCTTTGTCGTTGCGGTGCGCACCGTGTAGTTTTACGTATAATAATACAGAAGACGAAATGTATATACTCGTACCTCACAATATTGAAGTTCTAACTTTATTGGTTGCATTTTGGACGTGATCAGCAAGCAAAAAAACACACGTCCTCTGTTGCTAGCAGTTCGTGTCCACGTTGAATTACAACACGGAAAAATTAAGAAAAAAAAATCAAAAGAACCACGATAGCAACATACAATTCAAATAAATCGCGAGCTTCATGATAAAATGAGTATGACTGTGTAAAACAAGGTGTTGCAGGTGTAAGCAGTAAAGTTTTTCCATAGTCCCAGTTCAGCCCTGCGCGGGACCATCGGGAGGCGGTGGGCCAGGGGAGCAAGGAAATTCAAATTGGATTGACGGAAGTTTAGATTAGATTGAATTTACCCTGCCTGCCACCTTGTTTAATTTGGCACGGGTGAACGAATGCCTGACTCACAGGCCTGTGACTCTTTAAATAGACTATTAACCTGAAATAAGCTTAATTACACTGTATTTACAATTAATATGGCATGGATAGGTTCGATTATCGATGGTACGTGCGCACTGTCTAAGCGAAATGGAGCTATCACACGATAGCATACGGTTCAAAATCGTTTACTACACCATAGCCTACATGATTTTCGTGGGGTATGAGTGAAACTTTTGTAAGTTAGGATGTTCTATTTTTGCTGAGCCGATCTTCTTGTAAAAACGCGTTGTATTTCGTACACTTATATTTTTATGAGATTTGAATGTTCAAGCTGCTAATGTCTTTGAATGGATTCACGTGTAACTCGATAAGGTGAATTTGGTGAGCGTTTATCGAGAAAAGATATGTTAAGCTTTAGTAATAGATGATTTTAGTAAAAAACGGGTTCTACTTCTATTCGAAACGGATCGTTTTGGCATATTTAAAAATCGGTATGGAAATGTAAATTGTATCTAATCTGAACACTGAGAAACTCCCTAAAACTGTGGTATCTAAGGTAATGCATGAGGTTTTGAATAAAAAAACCAAGGATTTTACTAAAACCCTAAAACAGGTTATTCCCATCAAGTCCACTCATTTGCATAGTGGGCTCGTTGGGATTTTTTTCTCTTCTGGCCCACATAAAAACTGAAAATGTCATACGAACCTTATCGTTTGCCTATAGTAGACCTCAGACATAAAAAGCATTTCCAGTTGCGTGAACACTAGGAACTATTCCACGTGTATCCCACGTAATGTAAGGCTCTGCGTCACTAGATAAAACACACCTACTTGAATCTGGACACCAGACATGAGTTATAGAGGCAATTTCACTACACGATTAGGTTTCCAATTTGTTATGTGAGGGGTTTGTGTTATTACAATTTTACTGGACATGCGACCTAACACTGTTCTTTTATGAGCTCGTATTTCACGTTTTGTTGAAAAAACGGTTGTTTGACAGTAAATTATATTTTACTAGCGTCTGCCCGCGACTGTAATCACGGGAGAATAAAATATCAGTGATGTAATTGAATCTACGCAAAGATGTCAAGTTGAAAAACAATTTTGATAGAAAATAGAAATGACATTTCTGTAAGAAAAGTCACCTGATTAGGGCGTTTGTGCACTACAAGGAATTTTACTGTCCGGCAGTCCGATTTTTTACGGACCAGTGTGGAATAAAAAAACGGATGATTGGCTTGTGCACTGCAAGGAATTTTACTGTCCGGCAGTCCGATTTTTTACGGACCTGGGGCATTATTCTGTATGACTTAGGAGATTCCTTGCCGTAACCGTATGACGTCACCGTAAGGAATGACATTTATGGCATAGGAAATACGGCATAGGCATAGGGCGATTTCACGCCGCTGTCTTGTCGTGCTGCGTAACGCGCTTGTATTGGTCATAGTGAATAAGGCGCCAGTGTGGCAAAAAAAAAGAAATATATGGCAGTAAGGGCGTTTGTGCACACAAACGCCCTTACTGCCATATATTTCGACATTTTTAACCGATTTTTCTATTCTCTAGCTAGCGATGGTAGGATGAAAACTAGGCTGGTTTTACGTAGGTACTCCTTGAAAATCTGTGCCTTGATCACGAATAAGTGTGACAATCGCAAACGTATCGTAAGGCTAGCGTATCCGAGATACACTGCGCGGTGGACACTACAACGGTTGGCAGTCGAGCTGGCATTGACACGCAATATAACTCAAATACATTAACGCGGAAACTGTCAGATTTTTTCGTGATAGGGGTACTGATTAGTGATCATGATCAAAAGCTAAAAATTAAAAAAATATTTATTAGTAAAAAAAATAAGCAACACTTTAAAAAAAACTTACACAAATGCACACCGCTACAATCTTTTCAGAAACCCTTTTCAAGGAAGTGTACTTCAAACCAAGGCCTATGGGCGTTTGCACATGGCCCGACACCGACACCAACACGATGATTATGAATAGTTTTTTTTACCGAAGTGAAAACTTCTTTAGCATCGTTGTGATTAATTTGAAAGTTAATGAAACGATAAAGCGACAGTAAAAAAGACACATAAATCTTAAGATTTAACGTGAGAGAAAATGAGATAGAGCATTACACAGTGTCTATTCGGGAGAATAGAAAGAGACAGAGCGAGAGTGATCACATACCCCCACAAAACGCAAAACACTTCGATAGCGCGTTCTAGGATCCGACCAAACTTTAAAAAAAAAGCAGCGCCATCTAGTTCTGATTTAGGCAACATAAGCATAGAATCTTTTCTAACTAAATAAGTACTGCATATTGGTTAAGTACATAAAAATAAATACTAAATTAATTTCACATTAAACACAGAGCGTGAATGCGTGGCACTCGAAGTATAACTTCTTCCGCGCGGAGGGACTCCAAGCATTGGTTTTTTTTAAGGTTTCACTTCTACCACGTGTGCACTTGGACACGTGTTTTTCTTTTATTAAGATCAGGGTAAGTGTACAAGTGGCGCCTGTTATTGAAAGGTGAGAAGTGGTAGATTAGCATGGTATGAACACGTAATGAGGAGAGATGAAAGTCATATTACGAAAAGAGTTATGAATATGAGTGTGGTTGGGTTGTGTGCAGGGGATATGAATGTGAGAGGAGTAGATTCAGAATAGACGAATGATAGGAGTGAGCGAAAGAAGAAAACATGTTGTGCCGACCACACCTAGTGTGTGATAAGGGCAGGGGAATGATGATGATATTACGACTAATACAAGTATTTGCAAGATTTGTTGAGCTATGATTATGTATAGATGATTTTTGGAACGAGTTCGTCCTTGGAAGTACTACAACCGTATCTATTTAGCAGTGATGCTCGCATTGCTGTGTTCCGGTTTGATGGGTGTGAGTTCCGGTGAAATTACAGGCACTTGATATTCAATATATTTGTGTAGACTGATGGACGCAGTGGGTTGCCTCACAGGGGACGTCCTCAGTGGACAATGTGGACATGCTCGGTGAGACCGTAAATTGTTGCAGGCAGGAGCTACCACTTATCATCAGGTGGGTCATCTGATTGTTTTCATAAAAAAAAGAAACAATAGCTCGAACGAAAATACCGCAACTGGCACTAAAAAGGTGTGAAAGCGTCTAGTACTAACTAAATATTAACTCTCCAACGATAATATCGTACAGAATATCGTGTCGTTGAAAACAGCCTACGTTAAGGGCATGATTGATGATACCCTAGGGAGTGAAAAGTGAAAAAGCATTGGAGTGCCAAAGCGGTAGACAAAAGGCTAAGATCCATTACGCGGAGTTGGAAACAATTTTCGGTTTTAGGAACCGAAATCTATTTTTACCACGGCGAAAGTTAGTTTAAAGAATAGCACAAAATAAAATAATAAAAACACTCTTTAATTATCCCTACCTAACTTCTACTACTCAAATCTATAAAGAAACAAAAATAATGAATCTTAAACAACTGTACATCTATTGCACATGCTTACTAGTCAGAAAAATCTGCCATAAAACTATCCATACTAACTTAGCCTTCACCAAAACAAACCAAATAACAAAACGAAACACTCGACGAGCTAGTTTCCTTGTTCTACCTAAAACACGAACGAACTTCGGGAAAAAAATGGTTACCTACGAAGGGGCACAGCTTTTTAATAAACTACCCGCAACGATAAAACAAGCAAGTTCATACAACTTATTTAAATTGAAGCTAGGCCAACATGTACTTCAAGACCATACGCTCCTAAACAAATAAAATACCTACCTAAATCGCACGCTTTACAGCTATAAAATAAACCAAACCTACCTACTATTAGGACGACAACCGCTAACAAATAGTTATATCTATTTACCTTAAGTCTGTATTGTTCTCATATAAGTGACTGTGTTTGTCTTTTTTGAGAATAAAGTATCTTAAACCAGAAAGTTGCCTGTTTCGACTAAAAACATTCACAACACAATCCTTACAATATAATTAAATATATAATATTATAATAGGCCTTTACATCTATTGAATATGATTTATACAGCGTCAGGAGGCCACCTATGCCTACACTTAACGACACACTGTAGTGCCCGGGACAATGTTTAGATGGAGTAGGCTTGCCCAGCACCTCTATACCATCCTCTCAGCCTAGTCAGCCATATCCACAGGAAAGACATCGTCAATACGTAAGGAGCTGACTAAGCCAATGGTTTCCTCACGATGTTTTCCTTCACCGTAAAGCTCGTGTTTATGCGCATATAAATTTTCCGAACCAAAAATCCATTGATGCACGGCCGGGATTTGAACCCATGACCTTCAGATCGAAAGTCGAGGTACAATCCCACTCGGCCAAATCAAGAAAATCTTTATTACCATCTGCACAAGATTCAAAATGTCAAACATGCACAAGGTTTGGTGGTGGAAACGCAAGTCTATATCTTCACAGAGTTGTGCATCTTTTATTGTGAATGTTTTGCAGTGGAAACGTACGGTAAGTACGTGACTTGTACAAATACAAGTCAAATACAAGAATGAAAATATTTTAATGTAAAAGCCGGTTTACATTATTCCAGTCCAGTAACCCAGTCCAGTGCTGAACTGGATTCGTTATCGTCTACATTATTCCAGTAATTTAGAAGCCGTTGAAACGTGAATACTACAGTGACAATGATTTCAAAAAGAGATCAGTTTGTATTGGCCGTCTACATTATTACAGTTGCACTGGATTGATCGCACTGGATTCAAAAGTAGACCACGAATCCAGTTACTGGACTGGAATGCTTACTGAATTCAGTTCATTCCAGTGCCGGTTTACATTTTTCCAGTAAGCAATCCAGCACTGGACTGGAATAATGTAAACCGGCCATTAAAAATAGCGTTTTTGGATTTGTTAGAACTCTGTCTTAGTAAGTTTATAAAAACCCGTACTGCAGTATGTTGTTAGACTGTTACGCATAGTGAAACTAAATGTTATTATTTTTTGTTTGTATATAAATCGAGATGAGTTCGTGTGTGCTATGGGAAATGGGTTTAGCAATCGTTGAGGCAATCAAAATATACTGCTATCGACTGCACTGTTTGTTTGCTTTATGAATAAAACTTATCTCATGTATCCATATTAATACTAGTAGTTCGCCCCGAACTGAGATCTCTTGATGGTCGGAGGTTATAAAAACCCAAACAATTTTTATTGAATAATGGTTGCAATAAACTTTGCAAAACTCATCGAAATCGCCGTCTAGCTAAGTACCAGTCTTACTTGAACTACAAAATCATTGAAACTCCAAGAAATGTTAGCTCACGTTATACTGGGTTTACCAATTTTATATTTTTGACAACAACTCAAAAACTATTAGACCTAGAATCAAAATAAAAACGGTTTCGGAATGTCTAAACAAAACCCTATCATATGACACTCCACTTGATATTATTGTACGACTTTTTTTTTAACTCTCTTTGGACCCTCATAACTTCACGGCCTCTTGACCCATTTACTTCATTTAACAAACCAGTAAAATTTAAGAGTACTATCTTTATACCTATCAAATTCTGTGAAGACCGGATGAGCGGTTCAAAAGATCTCGACGAACAAACATACAAACATACAAAGCATTTTTGTCCAAGTTGTCACTAAGATATCGTTCGCTTCGCTCACTCGATCAATAATCTAATAGGTATTGTAGAAGTACATGTTTTAAATTAGTTATGTATTTTATTTAGTTGAGCAGTGGAGATGAAGCTCATTTTATAACAAGATGACTTACTGATCAACTAAGTTGAGCAAAGAATAGTTGAGCTATAGAACATAAAATGTTCGGTAGTACAAAACTATGGCCTATTGCTCAACTGTTGAGCAGTGGGAAAGAAGCGAATAGATTATTGATTTTATAAGTTGAATATAAGTAACACAAGAAGTTGTAGCTGGTTGCTCTACCTACACGAAAAATAAGTACCAAGTCTCACTTACCTTGTACAAACCCGATTTTTTAGGATTATGGTAATTTAAGTATTGTTAGTAATGATTATGTAAAGTTGAGCTACTATAATAATCATGAGATATTAATAAGTAATTTATTAGCTAAAAAAGACTTTCAAGACTTCGAAGTTCTAAACTAAAAATTCCATGAGACCAAGCATAAGGCCTATAGTGAGGTGCCGATATCGATACAATTTTACGAGCTACTTACCAACCCGCTATCTACAAACGTTTGCATACCCTGATGCGAGTTCTCTAAACCATTTCTGGCCTATCGATAGGGTTGATCCTTTGCGGATGGATATTTAAGTTATTTTACAAATTCACAACTTTTGTTTCGTTTAAAGTTATAAGTACCTACGTTGAATGTAAATAAATGTAACTGTAGTGTAATTGTAATGTAATGTAAATTGTTGAATGGTGTCATCACAACTTACTCTTGATGCTGAAATCCCTATATATTATTTTGTAAAAATTATATGTTTTGCGCATGTTTCTAACTAAGTATGTTGACATATCCTTTAAATTAAAGCAAGCAGAAATCCGACAAGCTGACAAAAAGCCTCAGGGCGACAAAAAGTGCAAATCTCTGCGTAAAATAGGAGTACCTGACAGGTCGAGCGCAATCCTGACGGATGGCAGCCCTAGCCCGCCGCTAATGCGTAGTGAGCGAGGCAGGGAATTGATCGCACCCGGGGTGGCGTCGATAGATTTTTATCGATACTATTGTTGGACTTCACTTTTATGGATGCACTAGTAGTTTTTGGAATATATTGGGTATGAAAATTTTATTTACTTTTGTATATTGGAAGATAAAGTTGACGTTGTAGTCACCAACTTTTTAGATAGGCTATAAATACTAAGAAAATAACCAACCATGAAATAGCATTCTACCCTACATCTACGCATTCTACCTACACGATATCGACCGAGAGATAAATTGTCATATCGTTACACTCATATCTGTATAAGCTGGCTGTAGCTCTCCTCTGTTATCAACAGGCGTCATGCCGCAGTCGGTAGTAGCTCTGCCTTCCGTGCTGTGGGTCGTGGGTTCGATCCCCACCGAGAACAAACATTTGTGTGGCAAACATAGATGTTTCTTCTGTGTCTGGGTGTTTCTATGTATAATAAGTATGAATTTACAAAAAAAAATGTATGTATGTATTCTATCAGCTATCTAGTTTCCATCGTACAAGCTTTGCTTAGTTTGGGACTAGAAGGCGTTGTGTTAAGTGTCCGTGAATATTTATTTATTTATTTATTATTTATAGATTTTTTCAATCCACGTTGATGTCGGTATCGGCCAGTGTGCAAACGCTCAATACTGAGATTGGATAGTAGGTTCGATTCGTCCGGCCGGCCGCGGCTTTATTTGTGGAAGAACTTTAATTAAGCTGATTAAGTTGCAGCTGCCCACCTCCAGTAATTGCACTACTTTCGCGATGTATCAGCATTGGCTTGTTTAGATTAACTTATAAGCTAGTTCTACACAAGGGTGTGAGGTTGAAGGACGTGGGTACATATTAGACTAGCATTCGCTCGCGACTTCGTCCGCGTTCCGTTGATTTTCCGGTGTAAAAAGTAACCTATGTGTTAATCCAGGACGAGTCATTTTAACGTAATTTAAGCACAAATTGCCAAACATCTAAACTATGACATGTACCTAATAATATTCGTTAGATTCGTTCATTACATTATTACTTATATGATGACCTTTTTGATGTTGTATACTCTGAGTTGTGCCTTATGTGACTATAATTGTACCGGCACCCGGCGTCCTCAAGTCGAACCCAGCTATGCAGGCATCACAGCTTGGCAACAGATATAGGTAAAGTAATATTAGCTCATATAATATTAAAGTAAACCATAAAACGAACTCCCTAATTCAAAACATTAATTAACAGGTAAACGGCTCGCTAGTCTCATACCAACTCCAAGACGCCGATTAATTTTCAACCAACTTAAATTACATCGAATTCCTTTCTTAGTTAATACCAACATAATATGCACGAAACAAACTTAACCCGGGGATTATACCCGTTACGTCACTCCGAAAACTCCTTACACTCCGAAAACTTTAACACTCCGAAATCAGTTTTCCTCGGATTAGACGTCATTAATTATTATTTTGCTTTGACATGGAGGACTAAAACCTGTCGGGATTTTATTGATATCATTGCCAATAGCACTAGTTTTTCGTTCTATCTAGTTAATAAAATACTTTATTAGTTGTGCAATTTGTCAGCAATATCCGATTTTCTTTCCGATTAAGTTATTTAAGTATCCGAATTTTATATTCACAAAGGTTTTACAGTTTTCGTGAAGTCAAGAACTTGTGCTAGAAAACTTGGGCTTTTTATAAGCAGACAATCGTGTTGGAAAGATTTTAATTGAGTTTTGGAGCGGATCTTTTTGAAGAAGGATTAAGATTGCGCGGGGTCTCTGCACGGACGATTGTTTTTCGATAATTCTAGAGCTTAGGTATATAACGGAGTTGCGGATAATCTTGTTAAGGGTTTAAGAGATAGTGAATAACACTCAATGGTAGCGAAGAACTGTATTAAGTAAAAAACAGCGCACATTTTGTTTCAATAGTCAAGGAGATAATCGCGCGTTAATAAAACGTTGAATAAAACAGTTTTTGGTTTGAGATAAAGTTTTGCCGTGGAAATAAAACTAAATAAAAACACCACTTACCATCTCCGGATTTCAGATTAGACCCTTTTACTCTCATACTTCTTCCTATCTTCGACCTTTTTTGCCCAATTTTTCAGAAAAAAAAAACCGTTAATATGTACTTTACATTGTTACATAGTTATACATTGTTTGTGCACCGCCTTCCGTTACCGCTCCGCTCGTTACTTTCCATGCTACGGTTGCCTGGAAGAAATCGCTGTCAGCGATAAGGCCGCCCATTGTACTATACTTAGTTTTAAGATTTTTATGTACTTAATCCTTGTGTACAATAAAGTATTATCTATCTATCTATCTATCTATCCTTACATTGACTTAAACAAGCTTCGAAAATAGATAATTAAAACCTGAAATTGACTGAAGCCATTGAAATTAAACAGTGAGTGCCAGTCTCAAGTTGGCATCGTTAAACAAGAAAATAGGTATAAGTGAGTCTGCACTGCGAAAAAGAACAAAAATAAATGAAGCTGAAACTAAGAAATAACGAAGTTTTCTTCTTGCTTTAATCCGATTCTGGAAACTAAAAAGGATTGTGTCTGGTTACTTGAGTTGGCAATCAATGTTTGTTTTTATGTTAAAAGACTGATTGAGAAGATTGAAACTAAGATTGTTGGTCATATTTTTTTACCGAACAAAATAAGTCGTTACGTCGTTTGAGAAAAAGAGTTTTGAGTCTTGTAACAACTAAATACCAAGCCACGTAAAAATACAAGTGTGTAAAATCGAATAAGTAGGTAGTTTGCTGTTAGATATAGCAAATAATTCCACTTGTGTTGATATCGCAAGAATTCAGAAGTCAGAATTTGTTTTTTTAGTACTAAAATATATTAATGTTTTGTCAGATAAAATGAGATTATCGTTTACCAACAACAACACTAATTGAAAAGTTGTTTTCCTTTTCGCAGTGCAGTTCCACTCTAGCTTGCTACTTAGCTGGCAACAAGCAGTAGTTAATGGGTTGTAGTGTTCCTTGTACTTAAAATCCGTAAAACACTTTCGGCCTTTTTTGTTTCGCACCAGCTATTTTTATCCCGGTTTTTTTTACCGCTAAATCTACAATTTTACTGACCTGGCTACTGCCCGTGGGTTGACTCGTAAGTTGTACAAATAAGTGGTAGCTGCAGCTAGTATTGCACTTTATAAGTTATCTAGTTCCCATCATACAAGCCTTGTTTATTTGGGCACGCTTCCGATTTGTACTGGTTGAGCTATCTGTAAATCGTTTGCAATGGTTTGTAGATAGCTCAAGTGTTTCATGTGTATTTTGTAAAATATTGTAAATGCATCAGTCGTAATTTTCTTTCTGAATAAATATGTAGTTTTTAAAAAAGTAGTGAGGCAAAGATTTTGATTACGTTTCTTTACTTAATAAAGAGATTATTGTTCGAGCAAAGAGTGGAACACTTTGAGTATTATTTTAACAATTCAGAAGTTGGTTCCAAATAAAATTTGTGTACAGTTTGTCAAGTTAGGGGTTACTTTCGAGACCCTTACACGTGCACTTACTGGCTTTAAGTTTTGTTCAGTTACATTGGTATTTGCAGTACATAATGTAAAATAAATACGGTTTTGAATATTTCAGGCACATTTTTTCATTTTTCATTTTTTTATGGTGAAAGCGTTTGTCCGGGGAAGTATTACCACCATGTATATTTCTGCCACATTCTATCACATTTTGAAGGACATCAAAGGCCGGTGCACCTTGAGGTGACAATCGTAAAAAAAATCTCCTCAATAGATGTGTTGTGAGCTAATGGTTACAGGCAGAAGGATCCACTCAGCATCAGATGGCCTCTACACAACTTTTCTCATAAAAAAAGTATAACAAGGATACGACAAAAAATACAAACGATACATTTCCAAGGGTACTTTGCGAGCTCTCTAGAGCTTCAAGAAGAAGCATTTAATATGAACTGCTGCAGTTTAGCAGCTTGTTGTTGAAACAATTCGTCCGGTGCCCACTTAATCTTCAACTTGCTTTAGAGTGCGGACTATTTAAAAGTTTCCGTAATAATTCTACGTTCGTGTACGTTGTAGGGATGTATCACGATTTTGTCGATGAGTCGAATAAAAGTGTATATAATGTATGTACATATTCTATCAGCCATCTAGTTCCCATAGTACAAGCTTTGCTTAGTCCGTGAGTATTTATGTATTTATGAATGAATACAAAAACTACAATTTACAATGTAAAAAACATTCTGTACTAACAACGGTTCAAAGAGTAAGTTATCAGATCAAATTAAATACAGATCAGATCAGATACAGCCAAATGCAGAAATTTTGGATCGTCTATAAAAACTTGAATATCGTAAAAACTATGAATGCTGGCTTAGCGAAATAAATAGTGTTTGATAGACAGTTCAATAAAAGTAACTCTTTCATTGCATTATTAGCTTGCATAATTTCAATAAGCTAGTATTCATGATTTTCAAAAAAATCTATTTTTTATAGATGACCCGGAATTTTTATTCTCGTGTGTAGAAAAAGTAAGTATATTAAGTGATATTCTGGTTTTAATAATAGTCCTTGATTTTGTGCCTCGATCGAGAAAAAAGTAAAATATTCTAAGAAATTTTGGTCTTTAACATATTGTTTTTTGCCATCGCTGCAAAACCACGTCATCTTAACCCATAAGACCACGAAACGACGATTCGTGTGACATAAACAGCACTGTGGTAAGATACACCGGCTATTCTGACGGAACCGGCATATTTATGGGCAAATAATGTGCCATAACGCACAGAGCCCACGTTTCGGATTATGGCCCGACCCTATTACTCCCGGATGGAAGGGATCAGTTTACAAGGAAGGTATTATGCTAATGAGTGGATCTAATAAGACGTAAGCTGTGAACTACATTTAAAGATAAAAAAAAATGTGTAACAAAGCTTACATTCTATTTAAAAAAACAAATCAATCTACCTACTTAATTACCTAACTAGCAAGTAAATAAATTTGTAACTAAAACTAGCTACCTAAGTAATTGGAATGCACTTTGCTAGATCCTACTTACAGCTACCTACCCATACCTATCTGACCTAGTAGATATACCTACCTAATGTAAGTCTATCGACGCTAAGACTCATGTAGCATTATTCCTATAAACCTTGTGGTTTCCTTAGTGCTATAGTACAAAATAAGTTATTATGTATTTTGAAAACAATAAATGAAAAAAAAAAAACAGGATTTAGCCAACACTCTGAACGCTTCTGAGGCACCCAAGGACACGCAAGGTTATAAGTTTGCTGTCGTTGTAACCAACTTGATCATCAAACAATCACATGATTTTAATAATTTGGTTTTGTAAAAAAATTTATACTTCTGTTTCAATCTGTAATTTGCTTAGTTTGGGACTAGAAGGCGTTGTGTTAAGTGTCCGTGAATATTTATTTATTTTATTTATTTATTAATCGATGCGTCATATTGAAAATAGGTCAAATGATTTTTATTCAATAAAATACTGTCCTGTAATGAATAAAACAACAGTGTGAATCGTTTTAAAAACTAGGTTGAATCGTACACAACATCGATACCCACACATCAAGCACCTCACTACAAAGGGAATACGGAGTAAAAATTAGGTCTATGCAACGTGAAAAAAGCAAAATGGCTGACGGGCAGAGGGCGGAAAATTGGTCGTGTGTTCCGTTGAATCTACGTATTGTACGGAATGTCACAAAGGAGATTCACGGCACTGGCTCACTGTGTTTAATTTGGCTGGCACTTTAGTTTTAAAGCTCAACAAAGGCAGCCAAATGATTAGCTATAACTCGTAAAAAAAAATTCTATACTAGACAGTGGTATCGATTCGCTTGTTGCCTTTTTCTAAACTAACCTAATTAGACAGGACTAAAAATGTTGCCGTCCTTTTCTCATAAACTGAAACGAACAGGACGGCTATAATTTTAGAGCTGTCAAATTAGGTTAGTTTAGAAAAATTCAACAAGCGAATTGATACCACTGTTAATATTTTCTAGGGAATTCTCGTGTGTTTGTGTGTTGTGATGTTTTATCGGTTGTTTGAATTTTTTATTACAAAGGTATCATCGTCATCTCCGTGTATACTCTGACGTATGTCTCTTCCATATACCATAAAGTTTTTAGTACAAAGACTAGACTCACCGTGCGAATTTCACTTTCAGCTCCATTTGCAAGATATTGTGTTTGCTTGAGGTTAGGTGCTAGCAATTGCCTGGAACAAACAAAATTTCATTTGTAGACATAGAAATTCATTTATTTACTACTTGGCACACAACATACCAAACATATAGATAGGTACAAATTAAACAATAATAATAAAAATAACTAAAACAGTTAATTTAAAAAAAAAAGAAAAAATATATATACAATAATATATTATTAGCTAAATGGTTTCTACATCTTATATATAAAATTCTCGTGTTACAATGTTCGTTCCCGTACTCCTCCGAAACGGCTTGACCGATTCTCATGAAATTTTGTGGGCATATTGAGTAGGTCTGAAAATCGGCCAACATCTATGTTTCATACCCCTTAGTGATAAGGGTTGCACGCGAGCAAAGCCGCGGGCGACAGCTAGTGTATATGCAAATGAGTCCTAACTCAGCAAATTGCCTACTGTTTTAGCAGTAAGCGCTGTTATTCTGCTAAGACCAATGACTGTCATAGGACTGGATATTTTTAGGGTTCATTGACATTGCTGCTGACTTAGAATTAACGCACAGCCTAAACTACACTCGAGAGCAATGATTCCGGGTCACTTAAAGAATGTTAAAAATCTCGGAAACTAAAAATGATAGGTTAATGCAATAAATTGTATTTAATAGACAATGTAATACTCCTTAAATGAAAGTAAAAAAATATGAGTCACCATACATTTTATTAACACAAAATTACATAAAGAAAAAAACTGCTGATCTCTCCTTAAAACAAAAATAGAAAACATGAAATTTTTGAACTTTATTGCGATTTTCTTGAATTTTAATACTTCGTATTGCCTCCTCGTGCTTCCATTACTGCGTTTACGCGGTTTGGCATGCTGTACACCAAGTTCCTTATACGATTTTGGGGAATATTCTCCCATTCCTCTGTGAGAGCAATTTTGAGCTCACGAAGCGTGATTGGGGGAGGGTTTCGTTGTTTTACGCATCTGCCTAGCTCGTCCCAAGCATGCTCGATCGGGTTGATATCCGGGCTGCGCGCTGGCCACTCCATACGAGTAATGTTCATCTCTTGAAGGTAGTCATTCACAATCCTACCTGTATGAGGTCGGGCATTGTCATGCATAAATATAGCATCCTCACCTAAATTGACCATAAATGGACCAACATGATCATTGAGGATTTCTTCCACATATCTTACGCTAGTTAAAGAGCCGTTTTCTATGATCACCAGCTCTGTGCGACTTTCAGAAGAAATTCCGGCCCACACAAGTACAGACCCACCACCGTAGGCTACTTTTTCTTCGATGCATGCTTGCTTGAATCTTTCCCCTGGTCTTCGATACACTCTGTGTCTTCCATCGTGCTTGTAGAGCATAAATTTTGATTCGTCGGAGAACATAACTTTTGACCAATCTTCAATACTCCAATTTACGTGGCTCTGGGCATATCTTAGTCTTGAAATACGATGCCCACGCTCCAGTTTAGGGCCGTTTGCAGGTCTAAGGGGTTTTAAGTTAGATTCAGCAAGCCGACGTCTTACTGTCCATGCACTTGGGTTACTTCCTCCGAGGCGTCGAAACTGATTTGTGAGTTCAGTTCCTGTGAGAAAGCGATTTCGAAGCATGGTGTTCACCAAGTATCGGTCTTCTCGTGCTGTGGTACACCTGGTTCTGCCCGTTCCTGGTCTGCGTAGGTTAGAACCAGTTTCTTCGTAACGTCGGAGAACTCTTTGTACTGTTGACAGCGACACACCGACAGTCCTGGCTGTATCGCGCTGACTCCGGCCGGTTTCCAGCATTGTAAGTATTCTGGTGCATTCTTCAGGCGTAAGCGACATAATTTCAGCTTGAATAATGAATATAGAGCACTATCAACATGGTTTATATACCCACATAAATGACAGATTACAAACAAAAGCAAAACCAAATGCTGTAATTTCGTAGTTCCATCTTCGAAAGTGGCCCTTTTTCAAATTTGATTTTTTTAAGATATAACTTTACAATAACTAAGAAGTTTTAATACCTTCATTTAAGGAGTATTACATTGTCTATTAAATACAATTTATTGCATTAACCTATCATTTTTAGTTTCCGAGATTTTTAACATTCTTTAAGTGACCCGGAATCATTGCTCTCGCGTGTATAAGTCCTAGAGGTATGAAATTTGGAGGGTAGTATCCTTATATAGTAGAGGGGTGCACTAAGAAAGGAATTTTGAAAAGTCACACTCTAAAGGGACTAGAACGCAAGCAACGCCGCAAGCGTCGGCTAGTACTGTATAAAATATTTCTATTCTAAAATCGGTTGAAGAGGATGGTAATTAGTATTTGAAGAAGTAATTTGAAAAGTAGTGCTCATCCAATTTTCATAAAACATGATGTCAAGAAGTGTGTGATATGATAATTGAGTGAAGTGAAGGTAGAAAGTTGCCTCCGAGGCAGATCCAGCCCACACCCGCAAACAAAAATCCTTGGTTCTGTTAAATCACTGAGATTACTTTCTCAAGAATCGTACTTGGAGTTTTGTGATTACTTTAATTTGCCTGCAAACACTTTCTCTTATAATTTGTTGTCGGAAAGGGAAACTTTAGCGTTTTGCTCCACAATTTTCGGTCGTTTATTGCCCGTTTTACCGAACTCTGATCATTTTGTATTATCTTTATAATTTTTACACCAAACACCGAAGACGAAAAAACCTCTCGTAAACCAATTAATTATAAAGAATTTTTTCTAATCACGTTTCGGGGATTGCTTCGTAGAGGTGCTACGACGTAGTTGTCGTAGCACTTTCGTAGCACTTCTTGTGACGTATATTACTTTTGTTGAAAATGCATGGAATATAATAACAATTTCTTACAAAAGAGTAACTTTGCATATATTGAGACTAATCATCATAATATATCAGCATGTAAAGTCTACTACTGGACAGAGGTCAATTAATTTCGCATGCGCGACCAAACCAATATATACCTTTAAAATATTGGCTTTTAATTCTTCCTGTTAATAAAAAAATACCTTGAAATAGTGTACTTATATTTAAAAGCACTTATTTACATTCTAGAGCTTAGCTTCTTCGGCTCACTCAAAGAGCAGTACCACATATATTGTTATATTCGAACCATCTTGATCTTTCAATCAACTATCGGTCCTATTAAAATATACTCGTAAATGTTACGTTCTATTGTAGAAAAATTGATATTTACCTGCAACATAAAAACTTTGCACATGTAAGACTACATTCTAAGTCAAACTATATCGTTGTCTGTATGAGAAATTTCTGTAAGTAAATAATATAAGTAATCATATTCCAAACAAAAAAAAACTCTACCGTCACGATGATTAGAACTCTTTTCACTCGAAAAAACTCATTAATTTTATTTTTAAAGAACAAAAAAGCTGTCTTCAGCAGTTTGTAAAATTGTCCATACACTTTTATTCTTTAAACAACAAAGTGGCAAAAATATCTACTGACCCAGTTTTCTGCAGTACTGAAATTTCAATCTTAATCCTATGAGCATAGCGTACAGACTCCAAATTATTCGAGTACACGTCAATAATCCTTCACAGCTATTAATGGCCCAGGGGGTCGCTTATGCCCGGTTTACACAGTATAAGAGTGCGTGTTTGAAACAACTGTAAATATGAAATATTGTAGCTATGATCGTATTCTTTAAATTATCAGAAGTAATTGTTAGTACGTACTCAAAACCCTAAAAGATCTTTATGAATGCTAAAAGATCCTGAAGGGACTCCGATATCTTAAAGGAATCGCTTAAATGTGCTTTTCCACCAGAGCTAAGCTTCGTTGCTAAAAATGCATTTGACATTCACCAATAGGGACCGTTGGTTTTCATATTAAAAGATTCCTATTGGTGGATGTATGGGAATAAGTCATATCACGCCTTTGGAATAAGAACATTTTTATGTTTTTTAAAGACTGTCAAATACTCAAACCCTACTCAAACCCCACTGAATTTAAGTTCCGCTTAAATTATTGCCATCATCTCTTACAAATGAGTAATGTCAAACAGAGGCCGAGCAATTTTCAGTGGTGCTCAAATTTGAATGACTTGAGTATTCCAGCCTAGGTCAGTTACTTGCACTGCGTAGACTGGCCTTAAGACCGTCATGGCCCAGAGGTCGGCAAAGCCCATCAAATGCGATTATTGAAGGCCATTGTTTTCGTATCGACAAGAGTTCATTGTTCTGATATAGTACATGTAAAATTATATGGGTTTTGGCCTGGGGTGGGACTTTGTAGCTTTATCATTTTATTTCCACCGTTGGGCGTTGTAAACAGAAATAAACTACTTCTGTTGGTAAGTTCGTATGAGTTAGTGGTCAACTTTGGTGACGGAGTTTTTGGGCCGCCTTATGGTCTCCGTCGGAGCTACAACCGATAGTTTAACGTGCCCTCCGAAGCACAATGTAAATGCCACTAACGGTCACCCATCCAAATCGAAAAATAAGGCTTTTGTATGTTTAGAAGATTTCAACTTACTCAGTTATTACTTGTAATTTTTAAAAATATTGTAAAGTGTTATAAAATGCTAGTGAAACTATGGTCCGATACGATAAGACCACGGTTCAGCTTTAGAGTGCAAAGTCCAAGATTGGAAGGTACAGAAAGATGAATGTTCTCCGCAAATGGAGGCGAGCGGCGCTGGCCGCTGTCTCATAACCTTCGGGGTTGTTTACATTGACCGCGTCGACGTTCGCAGTAGCGGGCGCGCTAGCGGCCGCGGTGGCGGGTGTGACTAAATGTGTTGCCATTAGTAGCGGCAATATAAATGAACAGACAATACTTCAATAAATCCAGTAGAATTCTTTTGAACCGTCTTATAAACTGCATCAATACTACGTAACAAGCCCAAAAGACTACAAGAATTGCAACACAGTTATTGAACGTTTGATTGGTTTTACAAAAAAAATGGGTTTAACCCCTCGATAGCTTAAAAACCTATGGGAAAAATTCGAAGGGGATTTTGAGACTAACCCTGGCGATTTGATAATGACAAATCAGATGTTGGAAAATTAGAATCATACACTTGCAGATGCCGCTTATCGCAAACATATATACGTTACAAGCCTTCGCCCGCGGCGTTGCTCACGTTCTAGACCCTTTAGGCCGGTTTCAGAGCTCGACCGACAGTCAGCTGTCGGTCGGCGTAGCTATATCTATGCAAGTCTATGAATGCGCACACAGCTACGCTGACGGTACGCGCGTACGGTCGGTCGGTCGAACACTGTTTCCAGCCATAGACTTGCATAGATATAGCTACGCCGACCGACGGTCAGCGCTTGACTGTCGGTCGAGCACTGTTTCCAGCCTTAGAGTTTGACTTTTCAAAATTCCTTTCTTAGTGCACCCCTACACTATATAAGGATACTACCTTCCAAATTCATACCTCTAGGACTTATAGTTCAGGCTGTGCGTTGATTGTCAGTCAGCTTCTAAAGAGTTTTATAATTTAGAAGAAGAATATTTTCCCACCCGCCTTCGCACCCGCGTCAGCCTTTCGCTATGTCCTAAGGCCTGGATTTATGTACGTTGCCCACGCCGATGTTTATACTTCCCGCGCGTGCTTTACGATGTATCTGCGGCTTTTTAGCAGATTCCGAAACGTGGAGTTTTGTACAGTTTATGAGTGCTTCTCTAGCTTCAACTCAAACATTTTGATGGGTTAAAAATATTTGACCTGGGAATTGCTGCAAGGCAAAATATATTTGCATGATGTGTAAAGTTGTGTATTCTCTGACATTTTAGTTTTTGGTTTGGGTTTTCATGATTTTTTTAGTTTTCACACTACTCAGGACGCAACAGAGAATCGGTGTATATATAATAAATAATATTAAAAATAAATAGCATACTGTGTACCTTGAACATTCGTTTAGAATTTTAGCTTAAAAATAAAAAAGAGCCTGTGATAAAATAACAATAATTGCTATCATTTCTCTGAATTAAATTTCATCTTTCACATTTAAATAACTCTTTTTATTCAGTTATTTTAAAAAAAAATTGTTGACTGTTATTTTGATCTTTATTTCTTCTGCCTTTGCATTTGGTTTACAAATCAAATTGCCTAAAAGTTGTATTTGGGTTGTTTCAGTGCGCAGTTTTCAAAGCTCATTAGCATAGTCTTAAGTCCCTCGTACCATACATAAAGCAAGCACAACTGAAGTGGAGCTATTAGAACAACAGCTAACAAGAACAAAGATCACACGTGCGCTTAATATTGTAAGTTCACGGCTTTTAAATTTGTGGCCCGGAAGTATGAACGGATTATGAGCTAGTAGGATGCTTCTAACTTCACTTGTATGGAAATGAATGTAAACTGTATCACAAAGAAAATTAAGACTAATACAGTATTTATAAAATACATAATGAAACATTGAATCTTTTTGAGATAATAAGACCAAATAATAAATAAATAAATATTCTTGGACATATCACACAACCCAACGCTCTCTAGTCCCAAACTAAGCAAAGCTTGTACTAGAGGAACGAGATTGCTGATAGAGTACTTAGATATTTTTTTTTTGTAAATACATACTAATTGACCGAGCGAGCGAAGCGAGCGAAGCGTCTCAGTTTCCACATTGGCCAAAAATGCGTTTGTCCGGATGTCTGTCTGTCTGTCTGTCTGTCTGTCTGTTCTCCTCTACAGGTCGCATTTTTCAACCGATCTGGACGAAACTTGGTACACAGGTTATATGACTTATTAGAATTTTTTTGTCGTCGGGGATTTTTGATTGGAGGGGTACTTCCCCCAAAAAAAGGGCAAAAAGGGGGCTATTTGATATACTGGATATCTCCACCAAATGAGACTCGATAACGATTATTCTTTTTTTATTTGAAAGGTAGTAACTATAAGTTGGTTTCATAAAAGTTTGGCGAAGATCTGATAAGGATCTTCAGCATGATGAACAGGATAACTCATCAAACAAACGATGGTTTTCAATCAAATTTGAGAGAAACACAAAGGACCTCATTCTACACAAGATGATGCAAAAAAAATCAAAAAGATCAAAAAAACCACAAAACGGAAAATGCACTTGCACATTACATTCCTCAAAAATTTAAAAAATTAAATAGAAAAAACATCACATCACACACACACACACCCTCACAACATTTTGCATTATAGTTAGTTTTCAATACGTGACAGGCTGCAAGCGTTTCGTCGCTGTTAGAATACTAACTGGTAATTATCTTCATGATGTTTTCCTTCACTGAATGAGAGCATCAGCATAATAATAAGCCTTAAATTAGAAATTAATAAAAGTGCACTTAAAGACTTTCAGAAAACACCTTACACGACATTGATGATGTTGATTGATGATGTTGAATATTGGAATATTTAGTATGTTCGCGAGGTCTACAGCTCCCAGAGCCACTAGTGATACATACTAATGATACCCAGAGACAGAACAATCATCTACGTTTGCTACACACAAATGTTTGTTTTCGGTGGGGATCGATCCCACGACCCACAGCACGGAAGGCAGGGCTACTACCGACTGAGCCATGACGCCTGTAATACTTTTTTGGGGCACAAAAGTGGAACAATGTAGGTGCGGAAGTTCTTGGTGCGCAAAAGTGGAATGCTTCACTCTATCGACTGGTCGAAAGCGAATCTTCGAGTCTTTCATTTCTCATTTCGCTTACGAAAACTTATTCAGTTTTAAAAAATACAACGCTCTTCAATTTAAATAACTTTAGTACGCGGTCCGTGTGTATCAATGTTTAACTTATTCAACAGACTTGCAACGTTTTTGGGTTCAGTAGGGTCACCATAAAGTAGAGTTGATATGGCACCCATCCTTATACCCTGCTTATCATTATTCAAAGGGCCGCAAGGGAACGTGGTTGGCAAAAATCCCTCTTAGGTCTACATCCATACATCTCATTGAGGTATCCGTATCTTTGAGATGAATGGGTGGAGTCCTCGGGCCACTCATTTGTAAAGAATACAAAAAATATATTTTAGGCACAAACGTGCAAAAAAAATTTTGTTCGATAATAAAAAATAGATAATTTAATTAAGAATTCTTCAAAAAAAGGGTAGGCAATTCTCTAATTAAAATTTAGTGAAAATATAATTACAAAGATATTTGATATTTTTTCATTTAACCATTTCGTTTACATAGTTTGGCATTTCAGTTTGATACACTATATGGTAATTTATTCTAAAGTAAATATCATCTGTACAAGAACACCCCATGTTACACACTGATATGGTAAAATGGGTGACATTCAAAAAACAAACAGGAGCTTAAACAATCCTAATTAATTTATTAAACTAGATTTTATTTGGGAAATCCACCTGTTCACTCTTTTCATGAACATTTTTAGATCATTTCAAATTAGACAATCAACTTTAATTTGACTACGCATGGTATGTTTTCCCGTGACACGTCCAAAACCAACTTTCAAGCCTTACCAACTTCCCTACACGTTTCCTGCTTAAGCCGTACACATAAAACTCTCATCGCTGAGTCACATCGTCTCTGAGCTCATTAAATCCCATGTATTTGAACTGGTAATGCCTTGATTATCATACTAAGTGGTGACCCCTGTACTAGGTATAAGGTAAACTCGGGGTATCTCTAATCTTTCGAAAATCACGTGCTTGTGTGTTAAATTAATACTTTAATGAGTTTTACACATTATTATATACTTGAGGGTGTTTAAGATGATTATAATCTTTTGATTTGATATCAACGATGTATCTTTTATGTTATGATGTGATGCTATCACTTGATTCAATTTTCGACAATTCTTTTGTTTTTTGTAAGTTTTTGTTTTTTATAGACAACTGATAATAACTGTCCGATATACTAATTGAGTTTTTTTATAATAATAAATGTATTAAGTTAAGCGATGTTCTGCGCGTTCACTATTTGGATGGGTGACCGTTAGTGGCATTTACATCTGAGCACTTCCGTGCTTTGGAGGGCACGTTAAACTGTCGGTCCCGGCTCTAGCAGTCGTCGAAGACTAAGGTCTTTGCGGCATAAAAACTCCGTCACCAGAGTTGGCCACTATCTCACACGAGCTTGCTTTTTTTTTATTAAGTTATTTTTACAGGTAACGCATTATTCTACTTATGAAAATTGAAATGCCAAAGCTAAGGCGTTTTTACGTAAGTGCTATACGTTTGGTATTTGACACGTTTTTATTTATTGCCTACCGTTCCTGCGGGAAACGTAGGAAATGACGTCATAACTTTTAAAAATTGTCGGTTCTTCGCATTTGGCATGAATTCGGCGCGGTCGTGACCTCGGGAGAGCGTAAAATACTTGCATGTATTTACCTAGAATGTAAGGTCTTTCCCTACAATCTTCTCATCATCATCATCCACAGCCTCACTTTACCCACTGTTGGGCAGAGGCCTCCCCAAAACGTGGTGATAACAGATGGAGTAAGGCGATAATTCAATGGTGGGCAAGATGCGGCTACAAAAACGTAGGACGTCCGGCAGCGAGATGGACAGACGACATCGTCAAAATCGCAGGCCGCAAATGAGAGAGACTAGCTCAGGATCGCAGTGGATAGCACAAACTTGGGAAAGCCTATGGGTAAAGTTGGGCTGTAGATGATGATAGTAATGATGATATGCAAAGGCCTGATTGTATTAAATACGTATCTAAACCTCATCATCATCATCATCATCATCATCATCAACCTATATCGGTCCACTGATGGACGTAGGTCTCTCCCAAGACGCGCCACTGAGCCCAGTCTTCGGCTCGTCTCATCCAGTGTTTGCCAGCTACATGTCTCAGATCGTCACCCCACCTAACCGGAGGGCGTCCTACACTAGGCTTGCTTAAACGCGGTCTCCACTCGAGTATTAGTTTGCTCCAACGATTGTCGGTTTGCGGCAAACATGGCCGGCCCACTGCCACTTCAGCTTACTAATCCTCTGAGCTATGTCGACTACCTTGGTTCTCTGTCGGATAACCTCGTTCCGGATTCTATCCTTCAGAGAAATTCCGAGCATAGCCCTCTCCATAGCTCGCTGAGCGACTTTCAGCTTGTGGACCAACCCTACTGTCAGTGTCCACGTTTCGGCAGCATAGGTCATGACAGGTAGGACGCATTGGTTGAAGACTTTCTTTTTTATCTAAACCTAATGGTATTTAATTTACTAAGGTTAAATATATTTTGAATGCATAAGTCATAATCCCAAAGCCATTCAATCAATTCTCAATAATTTTACATTCAACCCAAAATATTTACAAGCCGTAACTGGGGTAAACCACATCGCTCTCATAAATTTACGTTATAAAAGAAAAATATGTTGTTCGGATATTGTTCAGCGACGCCGTGTTGAGCCCTTAACCAAATGTTTATGTTTTATTTTACAAAGAAAGCTGCTAGAATGTACTGTGATCGTTCAATTGCGTATAATTCAATAAAAATATCTGGATTTGCAAAAATGTGTAAATAAAAAGAAATGGGTAAAAGGTGTAAAAAACATAAAGCTTGAGCACAAGTTGTACAATAGTCAATAAGTAAAAGAAAAGTAGTTTAAAATACTCCCTGCATTAGCCGGTGCTTATCGGGTTTTCATACAAAATAAATCGCATGTCGCTTTTCGATATTAGTTTTGATTTACAAAGCAAAACTCATACGAGCTCTGAGCCCCGAGTCTGTGTATTGGTTTTGAATTTCGACTCTAGCATAGCACACGAAAACGCATTAGCGCCTCTACCGGAAGATTTGGGAACTGGCAATTCCCAACAAAATGTCTCGCGTCGCGAATGCTTTTGGGTGTGCTACACTCGAGTCGAAAGTCAAAACAAATGCACAGAATCAGACCTCTGTCAATTGCGGATTTTTAAAAATACCAAGTACTAAAAACATCTGAATTTAAAACTTCAACTCTTTTAAAAACTAGATAAACTATTGCGTCGTGTATTTACTAGAGTGTGTTTCTACCGTGTTTATTGATTCCAGGAAGAAGCTGTACATTTGCGGTTGTTGAACTATATTCAAGATGAAAGGTGAACGCCTCTTTGAAGTTATTCTAAGCTTCTATTGTGTTTGTTTTAAGGATAAGAGGTGGTGAATGTGTTTATCAAAGTTTATTTTGCACGTACCTATTGATCAATATCGTAGTGAAATGTTGGACTTATTCCGCCGAATTATGTTTCCAGATTTATCTTGGATCTAACAAAAACCGCGTCTGTTTTGGACTTAATCCCTGTCAAAGCTGTCAGATTTATATGTTACGTAATATGAAAAAACCTAGTTAGATCCAAAACCGACGCGGGTTTTGGCGGTTTTTGTTAGATCCAAGATAAATCTGGAAACATAATTTGGCGGTGAATGTCTAAAAATCTAAACTCGATATCGTCAGGTTTTAGAACGGGCCCTTAAATTGCTGAGTTGAAGAAAAACACCATGAATATCATCACTATTAATGCCCCAGCAATGGCGATGTGCACTAATGTGCAGTCAATATGGAGCATTAACAACTGCCAAATGTGTTTTAATTTATAACATGAGCCCCAGACAATCACTAAGAAACAAGTTTAAAGAAATAAATATTATGACAGTACCTTGCCAGTATATTTATGAAAAATTACTGTATGTTAAAAAAATATCAATCTATTCAACATTAAAAGTGATAATCATAATGTTAACCTTAGAAACTCGCTGTTCCCACCACTAGCCTCACAAAAAATAGTAAATCTTTCAAAGGGAAATGTGTACGCTTCTTTAACAAAATCCCAAGTGATGTGTCTAAGTTATCGATTGGCAAGTTCAAAAACGTACTAAAACGGAGACTTCTTTAAAAAGCATACTATAAAATATCTGATTATTTAGAAGACAAACAAGCTTAGGACGAACTAGCTAAAACTCATCCAATAAAAAAAAAATTGTAATCATACCTAATCATACAAAACGTAATGACGATTCAAAGTGATCAGTGAGATTTTATTGAATAAAAGAGTTTTGACTTTGACTTTGTGTCAAAATATTATTATGACCCACACATTTGTTTGAACATGTCAGTGACCTTGAGTAAGAGATCAGCTCCCTGATTGTCTAATTTTGATACCATGAGTTATTTGACACATTACACTCTCAATCCCGTATTCCGATT
This sequence comes from Eulithis testata, assembly GCA_947507515.1. NCBI lineage: Eukaryota > Metazoa > Arthropoda > Insecta > Lepidoptera > Geometridae > Eulithis > Eulithis testata. The sequence goes on from OX382197.1 coordinate 11,512,745, forward strand.
TACTGTTCAAGCACTGATCAGGCATATATTTATATATTTTTTATATGAGAATTTTTACTCAAATCTATGCTCGAGTAACGACTTCTTTATGAGAATACAAGCCTCAATGTCATTTTAATTGTCATTGATTTGCCGAACTATAAAGATAAAGATAAAGATTGTTTATTTGCTAAAAACATAATTTTGATTGTTTGGTTTGAAAAGTAACAAATATAATATAAGGTGAATTATTTTGCCATAAAAAAAAAAATTCTACCAACTCCTCTAATCAAAGCTTTATCCGTAGTGAGACTCACGCAGGCAACAAATTTACCCGATGACGTCACAGCGCTGAAATTCAATTGATGACGTCACACCTTTCAATCGCTCGTGATGACGAAGCGCGCCGCAATCGCATCGCACTGTTCGTGATCGTGCCACGGTTACTGAGTTGTGGCTTAAAGTATAAGCAGTTATGATTTGAGATGCATAATATGATGTACCAGGTTTTAGGCAAAATAACTCGAGAGCTACCCTTCGGTGCAGTGTTGTAACGCTATTGGTAAAGGTAGAGAGTAACTACCTAACAGATAAACGTGAATCGTGCCTTTTTGGTTGAGTAGTCAGATTTCTTTATCTAAACAAACAAAAGTTACTGCACAATATACTCTAAATACGCTTCATCTGATGTCTTGTAGTTTTTTAACACTTCAGCGTTCGCTTCACTGATGAGCCCTGCATGTATCGAATGTAAAATCCTCAACAATAAATGACGGGAAAAAAATTCTTCTGATAAGAAATAGCTTTGCGTCAACTATTTCTACAAATGCGAGCTCACCTACAGAAAATTCACGAGTGAGTGGTTCAAAAAAGGCCGTCGCCTAGCAACGGGACTTTGATATCTAACCGACTGCGAACAAGTAGGTATTATCGAATTAGCACAAAATATATCAAGTTAGAGGGGTAAGGCTCGGATTTGACGTCCTCAGAATTTCTTTTTTATGTCTCAAGAAGGGTTAAAACAAGTGTTTCTTGTTTTGGAAGTCAAAGTCAATGTCAATAAAGTTGGAGTCGTGCTACAGCGGAGATTTAATTCAATAACTTTTCACGAGTAAGTATTTCGGATATGTAAAAATGAAGAAATTCACATTCATTTTTTTTATTTCTTTTGATTTTATATTGTGCAGAATCTGTAAAGTAAAAGTACGTAAAACAAGAGGTAGGTTAGGTACCTACTTATTAAAAAAAAATCAGTACCTAATTGAAACACTATTTGAACACAAAAAACAGATACCTTATTATATTTCAAAGAAATTAAAATCTCTAAAGCTTTTACCTATTTTGAAGCCTTTTGAAAAAAACAGTGCGTGGAGTCACTCCGCGCAGAAGAAGTTATACTTCGAGTGCCACGCATTCACTCTCGCTCTGTGCTTAATGTGAAATTAGTATTTATTTTTATGTACATAACCAATATGCAGTACTTATTTAGTTAGAAAAGGTTCTATGCTCATGTTGCATGTTCAAGTTTGGTCGGATTCTAGCACGCGCTATCGAAGTGTTTTGCGTTTTGTGTGGGTCTCCGTATGGGGTAGCGTTAAACGCATAACGCAACCTTGTTGAAAGTCGCATTAAAAGTGTAATTTCAATAAATATTTTTAATAATAAAAGCATTAATGCACAAAACAGATTGGATTTTATACAAAGTTTGTGCAACTAATAGTTATGGGCGTTTTCGTTTTTTCTCGCAAACGGCTACGTAGCCGCTATACAGTTTGCATATCGATTTTAATAACGGTTTTGAAATATCGAAGCGCGCTTTGTGTTTTCGCGCCTCAAAACCATGGACCAAAAAAAGTTAAAATAGAAAGTAAACCATATTGCTAGCTGGATATGACATATTTTTACGCACGCCACTAACATGCAAATATAGCTAACGTTACGTTACTCAAATTCGCTCCCATCTCTTTCTAACCAGTAAAACTATTCATACTTAGAAAGAGAGGTAGCGAATCTAGTGTATCATATCGTTTTGCCAACTATGAACTTTCGAAGCACAAACGATAACAAACAAAATCTTAAACTAACAAACACAATGCACGAAATAATACACAGATATTTACTTCACAATATAACGGAACGCAAGCGCTTAGCGCTCTACTTAGGGTTGTCACGTACGTTCATATAATCAATGGGTATTTAAAAAAAAAAAATTAATGTTTTCAGAAATTAACCTGAATCTATCTGAATCTATTATAGGCGCCCAGAGCCTTAAACATCTGATTTTACATTAGAAACTATATGAAAAGGTGCACAAGCCTATTTTAAATTTGTATTTTTGTATATAATAATGTACGCAGAGCACGTCTACTAAGGATGTGCGCTGTGAAATATCGCACTCACATCAGTATGCGACGTGATGATGTATGGTGTACGTTTAAAGTGTTTTAGATGTTGGGGGAGACCTATGTCCAGCATGGACCGATAATGTTAATAATGATCATGATTTTCCTGTTCAAAAGTTTATTCCTAGCAACCCTACCTGCGTTCCGTTCCATTCCATTTTAATAATGTTTACCGTACGCAAACTGAGCGAAACTAAAAAGCGGGTTATGCAAAAAACTGAAACTTTGACGAAAGCATCCGTGTTTGAATTGCGAATGGCCAAGTTTTGTTTCTAATAGAAGTTAGTATTGAATACCTACTACTACTGACAAATTAAAAAGTGTTTTATTTAGTTGTATGCTCTGACGTAAGTACCTCTGTTTTCAACTAATGACCCGTATTTCAAGAGGCAAATATTTTTTTATGAAATTTTTTTTTTTTTTAAATTCTTCTATATTGTAAGGAATTTCTACGAATGTCTTCGTAGAATCTTTGAGGTTTTCAGTCACATTGCCAGGAAAGGAGGTGATAACCTGAAAAAACTGGTAGTCACTGGCAAGGTGGAGGGAAAGAGGTCGCGAGGACGAAGCCCGATGCGTTGGAGCGATCAGGTCCGCTCAGCACTGGATTCCTCTGTGAGTGATGCCATCCGTTCTGCAGCAGACAGATATCGCTGGAAGAATATCATCCAAAACAAGGTCTTACATAAAGGTCACGACCCTCAACCCTGAGGATATCGACGCAAGGAGGAGGATATTGTAAAGACTTCGAGTCACTTAGCGACTATATTAGCCCTGTTATAACTTACAATAGAATTACTATACACTACTGTAAAAAGTGCCTTAGCTGCTTCGCACAGAGAAATAAAAATAGCCTCAAAAGCCTCAAGATTTTTGAATTTCATAATTAATGAGGTGTGGCAACATTGATGCTAAAGCCCCGAACACACCGCAACATTACACGAAACTCTCAATCTACGTGACGTTGCACAGCACAGTGTCCCGCAACATATTCTGCAACATTTGACGTGAGACATGTTGCTTGCTCCGCACGTGTCCCGCATCACTGTCATGTATCGGACACACACAGAACACATTCCGTGTAGTTGTACAGAGTGTTGGTTTCTCTATTTGTTCCTCAGTGTGTATAGGGCTTCAAGTTTTATGCGGCTGGTTCTACAAATGTCTACGAGAGGGAGGGTCTACGAGGTAAGTAAGATTATGGGAATATTATGAAACGTTATAAGGAAGAAGATATTTTTATCATTGCTGGTAAGCTCATAGAGCGATAATAAAAAGTAATATCAGTAATAATATCCAAGTTTAGTCACTTTACTTAATAAGTTTTCTACGAAACACAATACACGGGCAATTCCATGTCTTATTATGTGTGATCCAATAACATTATTTGATACATAATTCCAAACCGGTTTTTTTGATGTTTTCCTGATCCCAGAACCTAGTAGAGATAACTAAAAATAATATACAGTATCATAAAACCAGTTCAGAAAAGTAATGTGTTTCAAGTACCTATCAAATATGAAGTTAAACAAATTGTGCCAATGGACGAAATAAAAGCAGCTGTTCCTAAAAAAATGTAAAATCTACTCGAAAAATATGTATGGAACAGCTTTTTTTTGCGCTAACACGGTGGAGTAATCTAATTGTGAATCTAATGAGCACTGGCATTGCGCACATATTTCTGCCGAGACCTATAACTCATAGAAATACAATAGGGTTTGAACCAACGACTCCAGGATGAAAAGGTAGGAGTTAACCAACCACTGTAAGTGTACTAAAATAGGGTTGTTCAAAATCATTCATGCACACATTTAGAATTTGATTAGATCAATATTGGACGAGACTCGATCGTAGAATTATCCATGTGGGATTAAAACCAAATCGATTCTGCGGTCTGCGTCGCTCAAACAAACAACCGCAGCTTACGTACCAGTTGTTACGAGTGTGTTATTATGAGTTATGACGATATTGCTATAACCCATTCAAAAGTTTGATGACGTAATGTGTACAAAAATTAATTCTTTATACACATAATTTTAGAGTTGCATACTACAGTACTTCTGTGCAAACATTGACAAGAAAATTATGTTTGCGGTTAAGAAAACCAAATAAAAATAAAGCTGGTTTTATTAGCAACATTATTTAGGTAGCGTGTGAAATACATACATACAGTTTTGACAAAAAAAAATATCTGTATTTTGTGATAAAGTATCATAATAATAAAGAAAATTACAACTATTAGGTACAGTATTCTCCATATTTACAAAATACACATGAAACAGTTAAGCTATCAAGAAACCGTTGCAAACGTCAAAGTCAAAAATCTTTTATTCAATAAAATCTCACTGATCACTTTGAATCGTCATTACTTTTTGTATGATTAGGTATGATTACATTTTTTTTATTGGATGAGTTGGAGCTAGTTCGTCCCAAGCTTGTTTGTCTTCTAAATAATCAGATATTATTAACGATTTATAGATAGCTCAACTGGTCCAAATCAGTGATTGTGGTGACAGACGGGCCTCACTATAGCTTTAAAAAAAATTCACTCGACACTGCACTGGCAAAATCGTCTGTCGATATGCGGGACAGCCTTGCAGAAGCCATAAATAAAAAAAAAATGTGCAACTTGTTTAATAAAAACGTACCTACTTATTCAAGTTTTGAACATTCAGCTACTTATTCTTTCACAGAGATTACCGCAAGATTTATGTGGTGTCAAACGTTTCAAATTCAAAATTCGTATTTTAAGCTAAGATATCGGCAGCGGTGCTTGTCATTGAATAATGTAACTTGTTAGTTCATGCCATAAAGGCGAAAACACACCTGTCAAACGCAACGAGTCCGGATGAAAGACACTTGTCAAATGTAATAAAGATTTTCTTACTCAACTGTTCTTGAGATTCTGAGTAAAAAAAACCCAGTGCGTGGAGTCCCTACGCGCGGAAGAAGTTATACTTCGAGTGCCACGCATTCACTCTTGCTCTGTGTTTAATGTGAAATTAATTTAGTATCTATTTTTATGTTATTATATTTTTACTTAACCAATATGCAGTACTAAATTTTCACTTCAAAATAAAAAGTAAAAAGTTGCATGAACACTGCCATCTATTATATTTTGATTGTAGCATTTGTAGCGTATTAGCCTCTGTCTCTTTCTATTTGGGGGGAATAGAAAGAGACAGAGACTATGTCCTCCCGTAACGCAACGTTGTTAGAAGTCGCATTAGAAGTATTAACTTCAATATGCCATAATATTTTACTATGCAATGCAAGTGGCAATTTTATACGCATGGAGGATGTTTTTGTTTTATTTTTCAGTTCGTAATGTTATTCGATTGTCGGTTCTGCGGCAAACATGGCCGGCCCACTGCCACTTCAGCTTACTAATCCTCTGAGCTATGTCGACTACCTTGGTCGTTGGACAATCGTTGGGGCAAACTAATACTCGAGTGGAGACCGCGTTTAGGCAAGCGTAGTGTAGGACGCCCTCCGGCTAGGTGGGGTGACGATCTGAGACATGTAGCTGGCAAACACTGGATGAGACGAGCCGAAGACCAGGCTCAGTGGCACGTCTTGGGAGAGACCTACGTCCAGCAGTGGACCGATATAGGTTGATGATGATGATGATGATGAATGTTATTCAAGAACCTCTATTTCTTTATGGATTTTAGTATTATGAGCTATATGGCTCTCCCATTGCCACTTGCCCAAATTCGACTGAGTAGCACATTTAACAAAATCTATAGCTATTCACTTACCTCTCGAAACTATCAAACTTATAGATACAAGTGCTGGTAAAGCTCAAACGAACAACAATACAAATACCCAATTAACGAGATTTGCTCCACTGACCTACTAAGCGACCCCAAGCGTCAAAATTAAAAAAAAAACCCCTCGCATTTTTCCCGTCACGTCATCAGTCTGTCTGATTTGGCTCCGTTCATTCGTCAAACGTCGTTACACTAATCCGTACCTACCTGGGGGGTCAGCACGAGGAAATCTGAATCCTCACGCGTTATCTCAACGTATTCGAGACACAATGCGCGTCAACTGCTGTTCGACTACCGAGCACTGTAGCATCACCGTGCAGTGTAACTCGGGTACGCTACCTTTACGATTGTCAGATTTATTCATGCTTAAAGGGACTGGAGCACTGTTGATTTCGCGGCTCGCTGGATTTACGAGGATTTTCTCTCGTCATTTTTGCGTTCGACTTCGATCCAGTGGCTGCATGTTGGGCTCGATCGGGGTTACGTGAGTGATAATTGATAAAGGCCACGACAGCTGTCAGTCAATATAATATGAGTAGGATTCGATTTGCTTAGACGTACCTATCACGGAGTTTCATACATTATGTAGGTATATTGTAATGTATATAGATGTTCTACAATACTCAGTGATAATTATAGTCCCAACTTGTACCTACCTGGGGGTTTTCTGGAATTATTTTGATATATTCCAGAAAACCCCATTAAGAAAGAGATTTCTTGGTGAAGTTTTTTGGAATATATCGGACTAGAATATAAATCCCCACTGGTAGGGATACCAGTGAGGATTGATATTCTAGTCTTGTTGCTAACTGTGACGTAACCATCACTTAATATTTTTTCCATTGTGATCATTTATCAATATACTGCTGGTTTCTAACATATTTGTAAGTATGGAGCGTTTAAAAAAAATAGGAACATTTTCGCTTCGTCTTTCCGTGCGGTCATAGGTTCGATCCCCACCGAGAACAAACATTTGTGTGTGGCAAACATGAATGTTTGTTCTATATTATGTTTGGGTGTTACTATAAGTATATATTTACAAAGACAAGTATCTATCAGTAGTTCTGCAACTTAGTTAGTACTTGTACTATGCTTTGCTTAGTTCGGGACTAGAAAGCGTTGTGTGAAATGCCCATGAATATATATTTATTATTTGTATCCTACATCACATGTATCGTCTTTATTGAAAGCCTACCACACGCTTGGCAAACCACACCACCAGCCGCTCTATCGCAATGCAAACGTTTACTCAGTCTCAACATAAATTAACTTGTTACTCAACCCTAGAGAACGCGACATGCCAAAGACAACTTGGCTACCTAATTATTTTAGTTTGAAGTGTAGCTGACACGATTTAGAACTTGAGTTGCATCAAGTTTTATTACTTTGTCACTGTTATATTGTTGTGTTAGTGAAGTGCTGTTTCGGGCACATGAAATAATTAAGCTTCCTTTGCAATGCATCAGCGCACTAGTGCTGTAATAGTATATTTCATTACAAGTGCGGAAAGGCTGTCATTGCAAAGAGTTCCGACAAAATGTCTATCAGAGCCGAGGCGCACCCGAAGGCGAGGGTTGACAGTCGAAACAAGTTGCAATGACGGTTCCGCACGTGTACTGAACGACTATTTTTAATACAGTTGCGAAAAAATGAAGCAATTTAATAAAAATAAAATTTCCGAAAAATGGCGCCAACCGTAGAATATAAGCAGAGATTTTTTTTTCTTCACCCATTCTGGTAGGCAAAGGGTACTATGCCCATACAACCAAGTCTTCAGTAATTTTTTTTTATTGATATGAAATGTAATTTAATGAGATGAAATGAAATGAAACCTAACCTAACTCATTCAATCAAATCATTAAATCTGATATTGAAACAAATTAGTAGCTTTTTTTTAGAAATATACGTATTTGCATGAATCATAAAAAATTCTATGATTTTTTTTAGTAAAAACTTCATGGTTGGTTTTTCTTTTGAATAGACATTATTTTGACAGTTGGGAAAGAGAACGCACTAGTTCGGGAAAGGTAAAAAAATAGCACGAGTGTGTAATAGCCCACATCCCGAACGGTATACGTCCCTGCAATACGCCACTTTTTGAGCAACCGTATTAAAAATACCTAATTTCGCTACAACGAGGAAATCTTGGACGCCATAACAATACACAATTGTGTGGCAGACTCGGCGCTGCCGATTTTATACTGTGAAGTGAGTCATATGACTGTGCAATATCTATCTATATCAAAAGTGAATAGTTGCATACACAAAAGTCATTATTATCTGTGGTATTATTAAACTCTGAACCCCAGAGAAAATAATTAGCGAGCATTTTTATCCGTTTCTGGAATTTGAAATATAGTGAAATTATAGAGTGAATAAAAAAATACTGAACAGAAAGTTATAACTCATTTTATTCAAATTCGTTTGTTAATATACTAATCAACATTTTTAATTAAAATATAATCCTATGCTAATATTATAAACGCGAAAGTTTGTAAGTATGGATGGATGGATGAATGTTTGGTACTCTTTCACGTAAAAACTACTGATTACGCTATATAGTCTCTTGAGAACCTGCAAAAATTATCATCATTATCATCATCATCAACCTACATCGGTCCACTGCTGGACCTAGGTCTCTCCCAAGACACGCCAAAAATTATACGATTTCGGTTACACAGACACTACTATCTCTTCTGTGACACAGACAGTGGCAAAGAGATCCACTCTTTGATAGATTATAGCAGTTTAAGCAATAGGGCGGGCAGTTTGTATATATATGTCAACAATGAATGGATGTACAAATTAAATCAAATGCTATGTTTTGCTGGTAACAGGTACAATAAATAACGAGGTTGCGCCGCGACGCCAATTACTACGAATGAGTTATGACGATTCGATTATTTTGCGTAGACGCTCAACAGTGGTAATCGTAAATTGCTGTCTGGGTATGTTAGTTACATGAACGTTTGATTGGTTTTAGAACGTTTGTAGTTAAATTTATATGTTTTCTGGGTAAATATTATGATTTTTAGTTAAAACTTTGTTTAGTTTCATCAGTATCACGTTTTTTTGGCCATTAAGCCACAAACACATGCTGTCATGCATTACACAAGTAGAATAAGTTTTAAAATATTAACGCAGTTCCCGATTTCACGTCTGTTATTTTGGACATAGAACATTAATAATCTTACCCTAGAATAAGTCTTCAAATTATTTGTTTAATCCAATTGTCCTGGCTTTAGCAGTCGCTAAGCCACGACAGAGACTTCAAAGCGGTCTAAAAACTCCGTCATCAGAGTTAGCCACTCGTAGACGGCCGAAGAGCTAACTTATACGAGCTTGCTTTTGCTTATCCAATTTTAAGCCTTCCTAACATCGCCAGGCATACAAATGTGAATTTAATTCCCTTTCCACTGTCACACACACATTGCACCAATATAACCTAAATCTGCGATCTTACGTCACCGTACATTAATTAGTAAGGCCTGCTTAGTTTCCTTGAACACGCCCCGAGGTGATTAACGATCAACGAACGGAAGGCAACAAGCGTTGTGGGAATGACATCAAGAGGGAATGAGAATCGGTAGAAAACAACCTTGGCTTCGGAATTATGCTACGTGATTCAGTGTTATTGAATTGAATGTTGAAACGTGGGAAAATTATTTAGAAGTAAACGCGCAATGTACAGGTCACTAGATCGAAAAACGGGCTACAATAAAATTGCTGAAAGTAGTTTTTTTTTTTTATTGTTACACATATTATTCATCAGTACTAGTTAAGCACATTGGTAGGTCTTAAGGTCTTGAAATCTAAGAGCTATTGTGAAGGTTTGTAAAGTCATGTGTGGATCAAGAAAAAGTTGCCCCTGGTACTTGGTGTACAATGTAGGTGGACCATGAGCATGGAGTGAGAATACGTAAGTTTCTAACAAAACATGAAGATGTCATCACGGTGAAATTAAATTTTCTTATTATTTTTCAATTATTTTGATGAGACTAGTTTATTGATCTACGAAAACCCTTTCGTAGATCACGCACAATAAAAAAAAAAAACAAAAAAAATCTAGCAATCTACATGTGAAACTATTATTTGAGTCATATTGTACGTCGACGTCTGCACGACTGCCGAACGTTATAGCGGGACCGCGCAGTGTATATCGGATTTTTTACCATTACGATACGTTTACGATTGTCACATTTATTCATGCTGAGGTTACTGAATAAACACAAACAGTGAAAAAACAGATAAATTGACTGTGACGATAGCTCAGGTTTAAATAATTTAAATCCGTAACAGCCCGCAGGTGCGTGGGTGTCAACTCCAATGACCCACAAAATCAGCCCCGACCTCAGGATTTAATTCTGTGACGGACCTAAATGTTGTATGGTCTAAAACAAAGAAAATGTAATTGTGTAGACTATCTTGGTCCACCTGTCATTCTCTATCGTGCTAAGGTAAAAAAAAACGTGACATTGGCGAAATTGCGGGCAACACTGCAAAGGCCGTTCAAACAAGAATTGATTGATCGACTGACTATGTTGGTTGCAGTGATAATAAAGTTGCAAAATGCATGTGAATTTTTGTTACTCTAAACAAAGTTATGCTAAAAAGCATATTTTTTTGGTTACCTGAGTCACAAAGATAATCCATTGGCACACATTGAAGGGTTTCAAAATGCCGAGTACGAGTTTCAGTCACAAAATTAGATAGTAATATAAGTTCAAGGTTTTTACATGAAAAAAAAAAAGTTCTGTATCTTATAGCACTACTTATGCAAAGACACTTGGCCCATCAGTGGGACTACCCAGTGGGACGAACGGGAATGAACGGATAATTCAATGGTCAATTTATAAAGTGGTACTTGTACGTACTGTTACGAAAAGTATTAGTACTTTATCCGTGCTTCGGAGGACACGTTAAACTGTCGGTCCCGGCTGTAGCATTCATTAAGCCATGACGGAGGCCTTAAGGCGGTCTAAAAACTCCGTCAACAGAGGGCCTAACTCATACGAGCTTGCTTGCTTGTACTCCCAAAGTTATGAGTGGTATTTACTGCTTTTACTTACACGTTACATGTGTAAGTGAGTGACTTGTACCAAATCAAGGAACTCAGCTGTGGCGGAGGTGGATTGACGGTGGAATTACCAACGGTGGTTTGCTTACTGGCGACAACCACTTGTTTACATTGTGGTTGAACCTAAACGTGCGTTTATAGCTATTTTTAGAATCCTACTCCTACTAATTATTATAAACGCGAAAGTTTGTAAGAATGGATGGATGGATGGATGTTTGTTACTCTTTCACTTTAAAACTACCGATCCAATTTGGATGAAACTTGGAATATAATAAAATAAATAAATATTTACGGACATTTAACAACACGCTTTCTAGTCCCAAACTAAGCAAAGCTTGTACTATGGGAACTAGATGACTGATAGAATACATATATCCATTTTTTTTGGAAATACGTACTTATAATACATAGCAACACCCAGACACAGAACAAACATCTATGTTTGCCACACACAAAAAATGTTTGTTCTCGGTGGGGATCGAACCCACGACCCACAGCACGGAAGGCAGAGCTACTACCGACTAAGCCATGACGCCTGTCTATATATAATATATTGTCCGTGACCTGGATAAACACATAGGCTACTTTTTATCCCGAAAAATCAACAAGATCCAACGGGACGCGAACGAAGCCGCGGGCGGCACCTAGTCGTTTACTTATATGGTCTATTCTCTAGTCATCTTATTGTGGTAAGAAAATTGTGAAGGGATCTTTTCTTTACCAATAAAATTTATTTTAAAAAGTATGACATGAAAATTCTTGAATTTTAATGCAACACAAGTTTATTGACCCCTTCTTAATTTACTGTAAAAGATTTCCAGTATAAGGGGACTCACGCAGGGGAATACTGGAATGAGCCAAAATATTATTACTACTCCTACCAGTAAAATCAATTTATGCTGGTGATAATGACACATCCATCACTTAACATAAGAGCACCCGAAAATTCCACTGAAAATGACTTGATTTAATTTAACTTTAAAATTGATACGGGAACATGAAGCGCCGTGTAATTGCCCTCGTAAAAGGTAAAATTAAAATTGTTATTCATAAAACTCGCAATTATATAGCAATAATTACGTAAATTTCGAGAATAAAAAGCGATTTTGATTACAACATGATAGTATCACCGATTGAATCGTACAATTTTATCGTGCGATTGAATGAATTCATAATTATCGGACGAATTATGGGCTTCGTTACACTGAGGTGCGATTTGCAGAAGTGGTGATTTCTCTTTTTTATTGGCAGTTGGTACTTTTCATGTAAATATTTTAAGCTTGGAAATTACAGTATACCTACCTACTTACATAACTTACCTAAGTAGTCTGTCACATGAGCGATTTGAGAGTTTAAAGCATAGAAGTAAGTGAAGAAAGAAAAATCTCCGCAAGCCAGCCGCGTTAGCGTGTTAGACATATAAGACATGTTTTGGCATAGAAACTCAGAGGCGTTTAGTAACTTTGGCCGATAGTTTGAAGTGCGTTCTGAAGCACAAAAGATCTAAAGATACCTTGAACGGTCACCCATCTCAGTAACAACCGCATTGAGCGCTGTGGCGCATTGCGAACAGAAAATGTTTCGAATGAATGTCCAAGCTTCTAGCTCTTTTTAGGAATTAAAATTCGAACACAATATTTTTCCTTTCTTAGTTATTTTAAGCGTGTTAAAACTACTTTTGATCAATTATCCCTTTGCCCTGAAATTGTACCAGCACATTATTTACAGATAAACGAGAAAGCAATGGTTTTGCAATTAGGCCTATAAAGCTTGTTGTAATTTAATTTTATGACATATACCATCCAAGTGTATTGGTGGTAAATAATTTTTACTTTTTTATTTTTTTATTATACACAAAAAACGGGACATGTACAAAGGCGAGCTTAAACCTAAAAGAGTAAACCTTAGAGTCTAGAGTGATGACTATGAGAGGCAGGTTAAGAGTAATTCTTCAATTTCAGCAATGACATACATCGGAAAGTATGTCTCAGAAAGTAAGTAAGAGAAAACCGAATTTGAAATGCCCCCACCTCCATGTTCTTTTTTAACAAAGCTTGTAAGTCGCGTGCTTTGAAACACCACCTTAACTTAGAACGGGTAAATCCGCTTGAGTTTTGGGTATTACATTTTCGGGCAACACCGGAGGAAAGGATAACCCTTGCCCGGCAGATGAATAACGCTGTGTACGGAACTGACGTTTTTAACCTTTTGATGTTTTGTTGCCATGACGAACGGTAAATTATATTCTAGGAAATTGTTTTTCTCTATGAGTCTGTAGCAATAAGCTTTCATCATCATTTCCCTGCCCTTATCCCACGCTAGGTGGGGTCGGCACAATAATGTTCTCTTCTTCCACTCACTCCTATCATTCGTCAACTCTGAATCTACTCCTCTCACATTCATATCCTCTTTCACACAATCCAACCACTTCTTCTTCGGTCTTCCTCTACTTGCATACCCAGCCACACTCATATTCATAACTCTCTTCGTTATATGACTTTCATCCCTCCTCATTACATGTCCATACCATGCTAATCTACCACTCCTCATCTTTTCAATAACAGGCGCCACTTTCACACTTCCCCTGATATACTCATTCCTTATTTTATCTAACCTTGTAACCCCACACATCCATCTTAACATTCACATCTCAGTAAATTTGTAGCAATAAGCTTTATATTATATTATTAGAGGGCGTTTTGTAAACGTCCAATATTATTTATTTACTTCTTAGTTGTAACCGTGTTTTGCAAATTACCAGTTCAATTTTACAGAAAATATACTTACAACTTCTTTCATTTGCGAAATCTTAATACCACCTCGAACCTCCAGTTAGCAAAAACGTTTCACACTGAAATCTCTTCGTGTTTCCCCACGAATAAATTCTCATTTTCCAAGCAAAATATAATCCTCGTCTTGTTAGAGATAAGGAGTGGCATTAATTTGAATTCATCTCATTACCGACTACCCGACGACCACTTGTTCAGAATATATTATGAACGCTGAGACAGACGAAAATGTTTTATTATTAAAGATTATCTATCTACCTATCTCAGCTCAGCATGCGACGAGATGGGTGTGAGTGAGAGTGACAGATATATTTTTATAGAAACATAACATGGTCTTTTTATCGTGGCATTTTGAGTGAACTGCGTCTTCAGATTACAACTGAGACGGCATTGTCATTTGCAAGTAATCTCACATCTGTATTTGGACTTAGTGACGATTAGCGATAGCTAAATCATATTTTGCTTAACATTTTTTTACCTGACTGTACTCAACGGCTTCCTTAATTTGATGTTGTCCGAATCGTCACAACAAAAATTATTAAAATCAAAAGTGACGATTGGGAGAATTTGTCCCAAAATATTTGGTCCGAATCGTCACTAAGTCTGTATTTGTCCGTTTCTCGCTAATGCAAAAAGTATTTTTGAACTCTACTAGCAATATAGTGGTACTTATATAAATAATAATAATAATAATAAATATTCACGGACACTTAACACAACGCCTCCTAGTCCCAAACTAAACAAAGCTTGTACGATGGGAACTAGGTGGCTGATAGAATACATACATACATTTTTTTTTGTAAATACATACTTATAATACATAGAAACACCCAGACACAGAACAAACATCTATGTTTACAACACACAAATGTTTGTTGTCGGTGGGGATCGAACTCACGACCCACAGCACGGAAGGCAGAGCTACTACCGACTGAGCCATGACGCCTGTCAAAAATAATCTTATCAAAAAATCAAAAGTATTATATTTTTTGCAATAAATTCTTCACATTATATTTTGAGTTTTCAATGATTTGTAACAACAGCAGCACAATTTCCATATTCAAAAAATATAATCAAATAGCGTACGTCAAAGTTTGTGACAGGCCATTAAATTTCGAATGCGTTTGATATTTGGCGGCGACTGTGGCGAGCGATGTTTGCAAGTTTGCTACACACCGGCCGTAATAATCTCCCATGGTGTTTTTTTTGTACTTATGTAAGATTTGAATAAAAATGTATTAACATTGAAACCTATCCATGTGGGTATTTTAATACACCCCAAGCCTTATTTCTTTTCTACCCTTCTATGGTATTTAAAAAGGTATAGATGTCTTCTACAGTGGACAGGCATGTGTGTAACTGCGTGGCTGCCTACTAATGTCTTAATTACTGGGTAGGTGTACATTTCTCATAATTTTGTGTTGTGCTGTGTGCCAAATAAATGTTTCTCTACCTCTCTATCTCTATACCCCAAAGCAGTGTGGTCGGGAATGTATCAAAAAACACGTACCAATAAACCGGGGTCAGGCTGACCCCAACATTCTTAACACATTATTTGCATAAAACGCTTGTTTGCTTTATTGAGCCGTATTGTTTTTCAATCAGACCCATCAGACCCCAGTGACGTCACAATATGGCCGCCGCGTTCGTTTCACGTTTGCTTTTTGTTTGAATGGTAACTCAAGCCGGACAGTGGGAAATCTGAAACGAACTGGTTCAGGGACTGAAGCACCAGTTACAGTTCCATTTATGATTGTAGCCATCATTAAGATAAGATAAGATAACGTTTATTCAGCCACCACATTAAAAAAAAGAGTGATTTTTCAACGTTTGTTCCACTCCTTAACAAGCCTTTGCATTATATTTAGTTTTAAACCATTTTAAGCACATAATAGGCATTATTTTGACAGATTCTAAATAAAAAAAAATGCAGTAAGTATGATTTTTTTCCATTTAAGTATGTGCGGTATACCCAAGCGTTTTGATGACGTAAAAAACTTGTGTTAGAACAACTAAAACGCTGGTTCAGATTAAAATATTATTCCGCAGTGCTGGTTCTAACTGGTTGCGAAATATCAACACTGGTTTTAATTGGTTTGTCAGCTTCTTTGTGGTCAAGCCGTTGGTTATTATTTGGTCACACTGCTTTATGCTTACAAACGGTTTGTAAATGACGGTTTACTTTATTGTGAGGATTTTTGCTTTAATAAAGTTGGTGATCACCGCAAAATGGAGCTTGTTTTTAAAACTGCATTCTATATATCTAATCAGTTAGTAGAACCTAGTGCTGAGTAAAGGCCTTAATAAAATAATAAAGGCCTCTATATCGCTCAGCTGTAAAAAATATTATTGAAAATAAAATTGATATTAGTTTACTGCAAGAACTTCTCTCTATCAAAGAAACTGCTATAACATGAGCATAAAAATTTTCAATAAAATACCACACATTATAAAGGAACAGCCCCTTAAAAAGTTTAAGAGCGTATTACGCACCTGGTTGCTAGATCATGGGTTTTACACGGTTCGTGAATTCATGGAGCTAAAGTGAAATTGTATAGTTGCTATTAAACCTACCTAACTAATATAGAAAAATGTTTTGCATGCTATAATTTTAAAATAGCGAAATAATGGATCCTGTTATAATTTTGTTTACCACCTGTTGTGTACCTATTTCAAGCAAATAAAGAAACTCTAACTCTAACTCTTCATCTATACAGTCGACTGCATATTTTTATCTGGCAACTTGAAGTATTTTTAGTTCTTCCAGGCATTAGGTTTACTTGTTATACAATCACAATGTGTTAGTAATCGACATTTTAATCAGAAATTGTAGTCATCCTAATAGTCTTAGACTATACCTATACCTATATAAGCAAGCATGCTCGTTAGTGGCCAACACTGGTGACAGAGTTTTTAGCCACAAATATAGTTAAAAGTCTATTAGTCTATTCGCTAGACATTGGCAAAGGAAGGGCCGAGATCCAAGTCCTCAATCGGAAAATTAATACGGTAGTGCACCTAGCGCACAATGGCATTAGCTTCAAGTCGAACTCAATCGAGACATAAATTAGTGGATTCGTGTAATCTCGCGACAAAAAGATGTGGAGGGTAATGATGTGAGAGTTGGATTTCCACGTCTTTTCAGTTAAGTCAGCATTGAATTTCAATTGGAATTTGTTTGTAACATGTTACTTTTTCATTATCGGTCAAAAATGTCACATGGTTTGTACAATCAGTGCAATACCTTGAAAACAGAAGTGAATTTTTGCAATCCACCTAAAAACCTACAAGTTTTTGCACACTATTTTCAGAACCAATTAAACAGAGAACAGAACAGCCATCAAGTAAATGGTACAAAACGAGTGTCATAGTACAAAACCATTCTACTAATTTATTCTGCAGTAGGAGAATAATAAACACCACTGAAATTCCTTGTCTAAAAACCAGATATTTCTATGATAAGAATTCAGACATCAAACAAAGATACGCTGTAAGCTACTAAAAATAAGGCATAAATTCGTAATTTTTCCGAGACACGTCGCCTGGTTTCAGGCTTTTTAACGAGTGATGCAAATGACCGGACTTGTTTGTACCGAATTGCTTTGTATGATTAATGAATGAAATACGAGGAACGGAATGAAAATCTCGTGTTAATCATTCTGAACAAGCTCCAGTTCTTCTTACTCAGTTCTGATTCTTTTTAATTGGGAAAGAAATTCGTTGGAACCGCAAAAGATTTTTGTGTTAGCGTGTTACTTTGAATTGCACCTATGTGAAAAAAAAAACCAAGTACCTACTTGAAAACAAAGAAAATCATCATAAGTATTCAAAAGTTCAGTTCTTACGCTTACATAAAATAAGGGATGCTTTTCAATTGAACTGGCTTCGGCGTATCTCGAACAGTTCCACCAGTCGATTGCCAAGCTAAATTACAATAAATGCATGCGTAAAATACCCTTTCCCAGACCCAGTAACAAAACAATCCCGACCACCCAACAAAGGTAAAACAATTTACAATTCAAGCCGGCAAAATAGAATATCTGTTTTGACCCCAAAGGCTCAGTGTCCCACTTCGGGCTACGAAAACAAATCGATGGAACTTTGCAAAGAAACTTGAAAACACTTTCGGAGCACCATAAATGAAATATAAAAGGCAGGAGCAATGATATAACTTGAGAAAGTGAGCAAGAGCGGGATGGGCGCACACGTGATAGCTGAAGTGGAAAGAGGTAAGCATGTAAGAAATCATGGTGAATATGTTGCCAATATGAACATTGACGAAACGATTGTGAACTGGTTTGTAATAGACATCATAAAATGTAGAAGTGACGGTTTCTCATGAAAAAAGTGTTGATTTGCCTTACCACGTGGGCAAAACTTTTTGAAAGTTTTATTTTAAACTGAAATAGGTTTATTCACAAAGAAAATTACAACTAATACAGTATTTACAATAATTACAAAATACACATGAAACAGTTGAGCTATCTACAAACCGTTGCAAACGATTTATAGATAGCTCAACTGGTCCAAATCAGTACAAATCGGAAGCGTGAAAGATAATTTAGCCGAGGCCTACTAATTTTCACACTGGTGCGAAGGTTAGGAGCAAACTGTCCTAGCCTTAACAATAGTGTTACGGATAAGAAAATGAATGTAAAATTTAAAAAATATACCTACGGATAGCTGTTAAGTACTTGGGATAAAAAATACCATGGAAAGCCATATGATATAAACTAAAAACGCTTTCTTCAAAACTCTTACATCTACACGATATTCTTTGCAAAGACGCAATATTACCATTGGGAATATCATTCGGATTGCGTTCGCGTTTTTAGATACCTAAGCTTTTTGTAATACGAGGGAAGCGCTTGTTTGATAAGTGTTCCTTTCATTTTCATGATTTATTATTATTATCTGAGCCATGACAGGCGTCATGGCTCAGTCGGTAGTAGCTCTGCCTTCCGTGCTGTGGGTCGTGGGTTCGATCCCCACCGAGAACAAACATTTGTGTTATAAACATAGATGTTTGTTCTGTGTCTGGGTGTTTCTATGTATTATAAGTATGTATTTACAAAAAAAAAAGTATGTATGTATTCTATCAGCCATCTAGTTCCCATCGTACAAGCTTTGCTTAGTTTGGGACTAGAAGGCGTTGTGTTAAGTGTCCGTGAATATTTATTTATTTATTTATTTGGGGGTTGTTAGATGTACGTAGACCGCCGCTGATAGTGATATTTGAAAATAATGTATTTAGTAAGAACTAGTAAAAAACTCAGCGAATCAAGTTCATAGGTTTGTACATAGCTCAACTGTTTCATGTGCTTTTTGTAAATATTTTAAATATTGTATTAATTTTGTTTGTTAATAAAAGCGTTCAGTAGCTTAATATTGAACATTACCACAGGTCATATAATACTGTACACATTACCTACTTAGAGTTGCCTCTCAACCAAGCAGCTTACTACCTTCTTAAAAAACTCAACACTGCGTGGTATATTCATTTTGCCTCTTTTTATAGAGTTCCCTCTCGCAATTTTGAACCCACGACTGCCCATTCCGTTTTATTCGAAGATGAGGATAACGATGTTTTTCAATCAGTTTTGAGAACAATCTCAAAACGCAATGAAAAATACGATACCATTTATTTTGAGGGATAATTTTAGTTCCTCGGTAGATAATTTTAGCTTTGCTTATAATATAAATATATTTTTTATATCTCAAATATTTAATGCTGTTGTTTTTTTTTATGAACAATAGCTAAGCATTTGGCTGCCAGCACACCTGGTGGTAAGTGTAGCTGCAGCCTAAGGTGGAGCACGCTTAGCTATAATCCACCTATTCACTCTTTTCTTGAAAATTCCTAGGTTATATCTTTCAGGAAATACTGATGATGGTAGAATATAATTGAATTGCAATGAGTATATAATTTTAGTTCTTCAGTGAGAATATTAAAATCTAGGTACTTACGTGTTAAGCTCGAGGTCCAGTCTGAACTTATGGTTAAAAGCCTTGATGAGAAGTGATGTCCGATGAAAATGTTTGCCTGTCTGTAACAAAAATTTAATTGTTGTAATAACTTGTATATTTATTTCAACAACATGTTATAACTGTATACTGGTCACATTTGCATTTGAGTGATGGGCGCAGTGCAATGCATCGCACGGCACGTCTCCGGTGAATGCACTCTGTGAAGAAATGCATCGAAATGCATCGTAGTGGGTTGCCGTTTAACATCAAGTGGACCATCGGCTTGTTCCATCATTTAGTTGTATAAATAGCAAATTATAATTACTTATTATGGTACTACAGTTCAAATATTTTTAACAATAAAAAAACACTTCAGAAGAATAAGTAGGTAAGTATTAACCTTGGTATAAACACGTTTCTTGGGTCCTCGATGCCTAAATTATAATTAAGTCATACCAAATCTGAGATCGCATAAAATTGAACGCGCTATCCCTCCCGTTAATACCGACTTACATAAATCCAGTCCTTACAATAGCAGAGGTAAACAATAGCGTTACGATCTGCTAATGCGAAGCCTGATAAGGGTCTAATACAAGAAGGTATGGATCATAAACCAGATACAGAACTGGGATTCGTTTTATTTAAAGTTTACGGCTTTTTTTGTCTGGACCGTTTTGCTTGCTATTTTATATATCGGGGGAAAGTACTGCTTCAAATTGGAATATTTTATGAGTGTGTGTGCTCACTAAAAGGATACTAATTTAAAGGATGCTGCATAGGTTTTAGCGCTTCTCAAAATGTGATACGAAAACGAAAGTGATGACTTTACGTTTTCTCTCTTTTACTCGGCTTTTTCCTCAGTAAAAAAAAGAGAAACTGTTAAACATCAATCTTATTCTGTTTCCTAGCCTATTACAAATCAGACTTATAACATTTCAATAAAAACATGTTCAAAGACACTTAAGCTCCTTCCAGTAAATGTAAATAAGACGTCTGTAATATGCCCTCTAATGTATTTTGTCGACCTATTTATTTTTTAAGAGAGTTCGCCCGAAGGTGTAAGAAATTGGGCCACTGTAAGGCCGTGTTTCCACTAAACCATTGCTATTACTTACGCTACAGTGCTTTTTATTTTATCAAAAACTCTTCTGGATACTATTTAAGTGTGGCCTAGGCTTTGAATTTGAGATTTTTTTGTCAAAGTTGTTTTTAGTAATGTTTTGTCTACGGGCGTAGCACACGCGTAGCAATTCTGTAGTCGCGTAGCGGCTAGCTTGAAATACCAGAGCCCCGAGTCGGTGCATTTGTTTTGACTTTCGACTCGAGTATAGAACACGCAAACGCATTGGCAAAGCGAGAAATTTTGTATGAAACCCGGATAAGCGCCTCTAGCGGGAGATTTGGGAATTGTGTAATTCCCAACAAAATTTCTCGCTTTGCGAATGCGTTTGCGTGTGCTATACTCGAGTCGAAAGTCAAAACAAATGCACAGACTCGGGGCTCAGGATATTATTGTGAAATCAAGCGGTGCTTTATTTGATGTTGTGACAGACGACGGACCTTAAAAAAATACGTCCACGATCCATTGAGTTGAACATTATTTTGTTTGAGTTACAAACCATATTGGTAGAAAGCTCGGACGAAAACATAATTATGTTTGGGTAGCTCTCTGATCGAATTTTGCCGGTCCAATTGATGTTTTTGATTTAGATTATTTCATAATATTATTTTTGTACGTCTGAAATTGTAAAAAAGCATTTACAAAGAAAACTAGAAGCTTAGTAATTTTCTCGAATATATTCGGTTCACTTACTTATAATTTTTTTTTTATATTTTCCATAAATACCTCAGGACTAGGTACGACGCACCTATTATATTACTCTATACCAGATGGGGTTTTCAGTTTTTTTTTCTAATATTTCTAAATATTTCCATTTCATTAAGATGATTTTACATTTCTTTTAAATAAATTACTTAAGAAGGTATCGAGTCATTTTCGATTATAATACGACTCCTTTACAGCTAAGCTAAGAATATGTAAGTAGCTGCAATATTACCATAAAAATCGAACATTTTCAAAGCAAAACGCTCTGAGAAGAAAAACCTCTCCAAAACCGTGTCAAGGCATTTTTCAAGAGCTCGCTAATGAGGTAATCTTACGTGTGCTACTCTTTGTAATAAAACAATAGAAAGAGCCGGCACAAAGGAAGGGATAACGATTCTTTATTATCAAATATGTACGGAATAATAAAAGGTAAGAGCCGTTGAATGATATTTTGGTTTTCATGAGCCTAGCTCCATTCAGATTGGATCTTAAGCGAGAATTGGCGAAATAAGACATCAAAGTAACGTTTTTTTCTGAGAAACAATTTTGTGAGCGAGGGAATTTATACTTAGTGCCTCGTCAGTTGTCAGCCTCATGGGAACTGACAACGGCTGATCGAAAGTTAAAAGCCTTGTTAGGATGTTTCCGCCACGTACTAGAAATATCTAGTTTTTTTTTATAAAAGTCGATACTTCCCTGGACAGTTCGTTTGGTTAGCTATTTATTTCTGTCACCATAGGGTGGGTTATACTCACATAGTTTTGTTCCGATTTAAAGTGTATGGGTAGCACATAAACCTTAAAGGAAACGTTCAGCTTCGTTGACACTCATACCTTTCTATTTTTCACATTAAAATATACATAGGTACACAATAGATATAGACAGGCATTTAGGTAGATACATTATTTTTGTACTATGCTAGAGTTATTCACAAAAATAGTACCTTTTTAATCACAAAAATTAAAATATACTCCATCTATGTATGTTAACCAGAGTTCAGTTTAGGTACGTGATCAGAATATGAACTGTGTCATGTAACAGAATTTGAAATACCCTGCTGCAGGCATACCATCACTAAAAGTATTAAACTCAATTTGTCACCCACAATAAAACCACAGATAACGAATTTATATAGTGCATAAATAGAACGAATTAAATTTTGGCCAACATGCTATATTTTTATTTATTTTGTAGTTAGTGATTTCCTCTTGTAATATTTATGCAAAAGTGTTGATAACAGTGATACACAAAATAAAGTTTCAAACAAATCAAGGTATATTTTCGTGCAAAATATGTCTGTGAGGGAGATGCGTCAGGTTATTGCAACGGCGCGACTGAAATTTAATAATCTGCCGCTTTAGGCGTTTTGTGAAGCGTCGATGTGTAATGAAAAACCAGCCATTTTCTACCTGCTTTCCAACATTTTCACAATATTGGCACGTAGGTACGTAATGCTTGAGTTTCTGTGTTAAACATGCCGTAGAAGAGATCAATCATATTTTTAGAAACTAATAATAAGAGTACCTACTCTTATTTTTAGTATTGGTAGACACTGGTTGCGGTGTCCAATAAACATAAAAAACTACCATAGAATTAAGCTTAATACAGCGTTCTATCTGTACATTTATTAATAGAAACTTTATAATTTAATTGTTATTTGCATTAACGAGTTTAAAACCACATCCAAAAACTTTAATCTTCCTTGCCTGCTTATTTTACCCGCATTAGAATAATAAAAATAAACAGTTTTCACCTACCCGCATTTACATCTGAGCGCTTCCGTGCTTAGGAGGGCACGTTAAACTGTGACTATTAACACAGTTCCCAATTTCACGTTTGCCATTTTGGACAAAGAACATTAAAAATCTTACCCTAGAATAAGTCTTCAAATTATTTGTTCAATCCAATTGTCCCGGCTCTAGCAGTCGTTAAGCCATGACGGAGGCCTTAAGGCGGCCTAAAAACTCCGTCACCAGAGTTAGCCACTAACTCATACGAGCTTGCTTGCTTACCTACCCGCACAAAACGAAAAATTTGCATCCGACCGCTGTGACTACCCACAAAACCCTCGAACCTTTTAAAACTAATGTTTGCCTTGGAACCCGTATACCAGACCCAATTACTCAAGTACAGTCGGTGGAAAAATTATTACTGAACTTTAATAGTCATATTTTTTATACCGCACTATGGAGTCGTGTAGGAGAACCTATGGCAATAATTGTGTTTTAAATAATATGGTGAAATTGATAGCAATTATTTAATAGCGTTATCAAATTTTATTTTGCAAAATACTCAATGTGTTTTTATATTAGCCCATTAATATAGTTATCTCCTAAAAAATCTTTTTGGATTTTACCATTTTGGTAGAGCCCACTATGCAAATGATGGAAATTATTTTTCCCATTTGGCACACCGGTGGGCCAGCCGGTGGCCCATCGGGGAATAACTCTTTTTTATATATATCCCCACTAAAAAATCCCCACTGGTGGGCATTTTTTGTGGCAGTATAACTTTTGTCGGCGACTGTCGCACAGAAGCTGTCAATACAAATTATGGATGCTCGGACGAGGGTTTCTAATTTAATATACAATTAACTGGGGGTTGATTATTGAGCAACTTGTCGCCTTTGATGGGGTGATCATGGAATAGTTGGTTCAACGGAAAAATATT
Organism: Eulithis testata; assembly: GCA_947507515.1. Taxonomy (NCBI): domain Eukaryota; kingdom Metazoa; phylum Arthropoda; class Insecta; order Lepidoptera; family Geometridae; genus Eulithis; species Eulithis testata. The sequence continues at coordinate 11,537,227 of OX382197.1, forward strand.
GAAAAATTGTGACGATATAATTGTACCTATTGGTAGGCCTATCATTTGCCTGTTTAAGCAATAGGTACGTATTTTTTAAAACAACGTATGTTTACTACTTAGCACTCTCGAATAAGGTCCGTTTTCGCAGTTACTGCTCAAGCGCTGACCCGGACTCTTCTTCTATATCCAATTTTGCCAGTGTCAAGTGAAAATATTGGCTTATTCACAAAGATCCTACTCATTTGCATAGTGGGCTCGATGGGATTTTTTTTCCCATCTGGCCCACCAGTGGGCAGTACAATTGTCATAGAGATATTTGGTCTGCTTCTTGGAGTAGCAGGTTTCTCACGACCACGGTTTGAAAATACCGAACAAAAAGTTCCGCTGGACCACTATTTTATTAAATGTACTGTTGGAAAGAAAAGCGCTAGGATGAGTAGGTACTAGGGTAGTAAAATAAAGTAAGAGGTGGTCCTTTGAAATAATATTATTCAAGTCGGCTATGAAGCATAGATTTCATAAATCTGTCAAATTATAAATGTCTGTAATCCGCAAGACGTCAATATCTAAATCCTAAATCCCACGACGTCAGTCAGAGACGAGCCGATCGAAAGTTGAGATCTTTTTTAACGTCAAAGCTATGCTTGGCATTTGTTTCAGAAAGTTATTTTGTGCGAGCCTGCGCAATGATTTATAATCCAATAAAAACATACGGTCTATCTTATAAAAATTGCCAAAACAAGAAATTAGGTATTGTTTTGTTGCTGCGCGCTTTAGGTAGTTAAGAGCGCTTTAGCGCTTAATTCTACGTAAAAATATTGTCAAAATTATGCCAATTTTTATCTATCTAAGTAACAAAAAACCGTTCTTAGATCACAATATGTTATGGAGATTAATTTCTACATTTTTCATCTATCAGTTATACAGATAAAGCGTCCTAAAATCGCCTGAATTGCTAAAATCAGGATAAGGTTCTCGACTTCGCCCGCTCGGATTGGCGAGGGTTTACCACACCCGCAGAAAACTTGGCAATTGTGACCATATAGCAAACCACTAAACATCAAAATTGTATCGTGAACACATCTACAACTCTATAATAAGCAAACGCATAACAAACGTATCTGTTAACAAAACAAATGTATAGGTAATGTATTGGCATACATCATAATACAGTTGGTGATTTCAAAGCCAGAAATAGCATGTAAAGTTTGTTTTACAGCTGCGTACCATCTCAAACCGACATCGACAACTCGAAAGAACTTATGCAATTTATTAAACTTCGCTGCAGTATCGACGTTTTAACTATTTTGCTTTTGATAACTTGAAACTTGTTAGCTGCTTCGCGATAGTTTTGTTAAATAGCTATTGAGATGAATTATTTTGTTCCGGTGGCTGTGTAAAGTTTTGATAGGTACCAGCAATAGTCCCGACAGCCTTTGATAGGGCAGGCGGGTAGACGGCACCGCCTGTTTTGGTGGATTTTATTTTATGCGGCTGGCAACACAGATACTATTAGATGTGCATATCATATTTTTTGCACATTATTACTCTTCTACCAAGTGGAAGAAAACTATCATAGTAGTTAAACACGTTTATACCTACACAATTTTCATTGAACCGTGTCTCGCGTGTTTAAGTAACCCCCAGCTAAATATTATTGCTAGGAAATACACGGTTTTAAGCCTTGTTCAACAATTGTTGGGAGATGAATAACTTGTTGAAAGTTTTGATGGTGTAATACCGGCTTTACGGTTGGCTTGGGAACTCTCTTTACGAGGAGATTTATGTGAGTTTTCTATCAGCTGATACGCGGAAGTTGTTGAACTACCTATAAAACATTTGTTTCAGAGCTGGCTCAAGAGATTTGTCGTTTCTGAAAGACTTTAGAGTTGCTGCTCTAGACTCATATTTTTTAAAAGCATTTTTTATTTTATGACCGCTATACCTAAAATCGTATTGAAGAGTTTTTTTTTAAATACTGGCTATTTTTAAATTGTGACTATCCTCAGCGATTTGCAGCGATTCAGTCGTGACTCGTGAAGTCAACTATACAGGGTGGTCCACGTAGACACGTCCAAAGAAAAAAAAATCTCCGCTATTTTTTATTGTCCAAAATAAATGTATTTTCTTTCTTTCTTTCTTTCTTTTCTATTTCTTTAGAGGTGTTTCTGTAAACCACCCTGTATATTAATTAACTTACCATTTCACAGACGATTTATAAAGAATCGATACAAACGCGCATTTTCATCGATTCAACAATTCGCAGTGAGTAGACGCTTGTAATTGACCGAGCGAGCGAAGCGAGCGAAGCGTCTCAGTTTCCACATTGGCCAAAAATGCGTTTGTCCGGATGTCTGTCTGTCTGTCTGTTTGTCTGTCTGTTCTCCTCTACAGGTCGCATTTTTCAACCGATCTGGACGAAACTTGGTACACAGGTTATATGACTTATTAGAATTTTTTTGTCGTCGGGGATTTTTGATTGGAAGTGTACTTCCCCCAAAAAAGGGCAAAAAGGGGGCTATTTGATATACTGGATATCCCCACCAAATGAGATCCGATTTCGATTATTCTTTTTTTATCTGAAAGGTAGTAACTATAAGTTGGTCTCATAAAAGTTTGGCGAAGATCTGATAAGGATCTTCAGCATGATGAACAGGATAGCTCATCAAACAATCGATGGTTTTCAATCAAATTTGAGAGAAACACAAAGGACCTCATTCTACACAAGATGATGCAAAAAAAATCAAAAAGATCAAAAAAATCACAAAACGGAAAATGCACTTGCTCAACACATTCCTCAAAAATTTAAAAAATTAAATAGAAAAAACATCACATCACACACACACACACCCTCACAACATTTTGCATTATAGTTAGTTTTCAATACGTGACAGGCTGCAAGCGTTTCGTCGCTGTTAGAATACTAACTGATAATTATCTTCATGATGTTTTCCTTCACTGAATGAGAGCATCAGCATAATAATAAGCCTTAAATTAGAAATTAATAAAAGTGCACTTAAAGACTTTCAGAAAACACCTTACACGACATTGATGATGTTGATTGATGATGTTGAATATTGGAATATTTAGTGTGCTCGCGAGGCCTACAGCTCCCAGAGCCACTAGTTATAGCTACTTATTCATATTTTGCGTGATTCTTCGAAGCAGCGTTACAACTCCGATTTGAACTGAAGAAGGGACAAAAACCTCAAAATGAAGGTGTCAACACTGCGGCGTGATTAAGTTAGGTACCAAAATATTCGTCATTCAACATTAACCAAGTACAAAGCGCACACAAGAACACAACGAAGAGCAATAAACGTATTCAACACTCCAAAGACTTATTTGCCGCGGCCTAAAAGTGATTCACCGAGAATATACGGATCGTATCTCTACCATTATTTACATAGAAACGCCTACTTTAAATGCCTCTTTAACGTCGGGGTACCTACAAATACAAATAGACCCATAGTGGGGCCAAAGGGTCGAATGTGCGATTTCCTGAAAAAATGGCGACTGAGAATAAAATCAGGCTAGATTCGGAGACCTTTCGCGACACGATTTGATTAGGATAATCGGGTTAGGTACGAGCGTAGTCTTAGCGATGGCGGTAACTAGGTTTGCTGTCCGTCACGAGGGTTATATTGACCACGATTTTATATAAGCTCACAGTTCTAATCTCTTATGTTATAGAAAAGTCGAGTACTTCGAAAGAAGTCACATAAAACTTTATATTCTAGGAATAAATTAGCAACATGTAATATGAAGTGGAAATTCGTCAACTTGTTAGATGTTATGTTGAGTACAAAAGACTTCTTTCTTGGTAACGTTTTATGTGTCTAAAAACTTGATTAAAGTCAGTTGAAATAAAATACGTACTTATTTTAATACCGTTAATGAATAATCTAAATACTGTTTGAAGAAAAGACATTCTGTTAATGAGCATAAAATTCATTTACTTATTTTCCTTAAGCAAAGGTCTTTTCGCGGTTGGTTTTACCTTTGACTGTAGGTTATAAAAGTTGTATGTATAAGTAGAAATAAAATAAACTTATTCTATAAAACTATTGTAACTTGCTTGTTCAGTATTTTTTTTTACATTGTAAGGAACCCGCGGCTTAGTCAGCTCCGCACGTATTGACCTTGTCTTTCCTGTGGATATGGCTAAAACTAAGCTGAGAGGATGGTATAGGTGCTGGGCAAGCCTACTCCATCTAAACATTGTCGCAGGCACTACAGTGTGTCGTTAAGTGTAGGCATAGATTGCCTCCTGACGCTGTATAAATCATCTTCAATAGTGTACCTATTGAAGATGATTTATAAGGTCTAAGATTATTTTTCATTAGGTCAGTCTCAATTTTTTTACAAACTGTTTTAATAATGAGTATAGTATTATATAATCTGTGATAATGATATTACAATTGCCAGAAATTAAAGCGACAAATTAACCTTCAATAAAAAAAATTCTTTGCTGGGTATAAAACGCCCGCTACCACCGGCCAACGCATCTTAGAAATTTAGAGGTTAATCCACTTATGGATGTGTGGATTATTCAAAGGAACGCTGATCTCACCAGCCTCGCACTGGGTCAGAATGGTATACGATCTTTTTAATTAGCAAAAGAGGTCTGGGCTATGTATCAAGTCTACAAGCCCATTGTTCCCTCACCGCTCTTAGCTAAGAGCCTTGGTTTTCTGACAAAACGGTGGTCGAAAGATGACGGTTAGACATGACATAGGTAGAGAAATAAACACCCAAAAGGCTTATGAAAAGTAATATTTAAAAAAAAACTTTGAATAAATAGAATAAAATATAATATTCTTGGGCATTTTACACACACAACGCCCTATAGTCCCATACAAAGCAAAGCTTGTACTAAAGTTTTGATTAAAATATTTAGTCAGAAATGGAAATTGAACCTGCACTGTCGCAACAGACGTGCTGTGTCATTGATGGCGTCTCACGGTAGTAGCGGTCGTGTTATTACGGTCACAGTTTCACAGTTAACCATATACCAACAAAAATAAAATACTCAGTAGTTTTTTCAGGTTTTATCCTCAGTTGAAAAGATGTATCTAGTTTTTTGAAACTTTTTGGTACACTGCACTGGTCGTGGTGATAAAAAGGTGTAGTTTTTTAGTTGTTGGCTTGTTCGAGTCAGGTTTAGCTGGAATTTTAGATATACAGGATTCTGGGATTTGGAAAACAATATAGTTTTACAACTCTGAAACGAAAAGATTTGTAGAAAAACTAAGATTATCGATTGTTGGAATTAAAATCAATATTGTGCAGGACTAAACCAATGATAGTTGAGAAATAAAGATTCTAGAAATATGATTTTATCAGATACAGTGAGACGAAACATTGTTCTAAATTGAAAGAATAAAACATTATGTCGATACATTATTTTATAAGTAGGTATCTATTCTTCTTCTTCCTACTAATATTATAAACGCGAAAGTTTGTAAGGATGGATGGATGGATGGATGTATGTTTGTTACTCTTTTACGCAAAAACTACTGATCCGATTTGGATGAAACTTGGAATATATATTGTCACCTGGATTAACACATAGGCTACTTTTTATCCCGAAAAATCAACGGGATCCAACGGGACGCGAACGAAGTCGCGGGCGGAAGCTAGTAAATATATAAAACTATTTTGAAGCTGACTGACAATCAACGCACAGCCTAAACTATAAGTCCTAGAGGTATGGAATTTGGAGGGTAGTATCCTTAATAGTTTAGGGGTGCACTAAAAAAGGAATTTTGAAAAGTCTCACTATAAAGGGTCTAGAACGCGAGCAACGCCGCGGGCGACGGCTAGTACAATATAAGATACGTATCGTGTATCAAAACCAGTTAATATAAACCTATTTTACAAATACACACGAGAGCAATTTGGAGTCATCCATCAAAACTTGCTGCTGAAAATGTTTACGATTAACGATTACGTAAATTCAAGAAAATAGGCCATCTATTATACATGTATGTACCTATAATAGTGTATGTATGTATAAGTAGTACTAATACGAAGGAAGCTGGTAATGTTTCACTCAAAGTTACCGAGATTGAGAAATGCTCGTACGAGTATGTATTTAGGATAGTATCCCATAAAAGCAATAAACTAAAGACTTCAGCATAAGCATTGTTGCTGAGCGTCTAGCACTAGTTCCAAGTTGCTGAATTGATAACGCAAGACACGCATATTGAGTCGCCAAAACTTTTCTGTAAGTATTTGGATTTCTTTTCTATCCTTACTCATAGGTGTGCCCATTTTTCTTCAAACAATTATTTTCAAACCATTTTTGAAAATTAATAATATAAAATTTACAAATGGATAATAATAAAAATATCTTCTTTATTATCTTGTGTACCTAATCTTAATTTTGTATTGAACCTTTTGTAAGAGAAAATAATCAATTTATTTATTAAAAAATATATCTTGATGACGTTTCAAAGAGGCCTTATCAAGCTTAAACTTAAGAGAGTGGCTTTTTGAGTGTTTATAGTGACGTAAAAAAAAATGAGATAGAATGGACAAAACCACCTGGGGCCTTATTCTGTATGACTTAGGAGATTCCTTGCCGTAACCGTATGACGTCACCGTAAGGAATGACATTTATGGCATAGGAAATACGGCACAGGCATAGGGCAATTTCACGCCGCTGTCTTGTCGTGCTGCGTAACGCGCTTGTATTGGTCATAGTGAATAAGGCAGCAGGACAGCCGTGTTAAACCGCGATATGAAGGAATGCAACGTTACCGATGACGACGTCATGGATAGGGTGAAGTGGAGGAAGAATATGAGGAAGACTAACCCCACAACTATATGTGAGACCAATAGTCAGGAAGAGAGAGAGATCGTGACGTATAAAAAACTAGTGTTAGCACTTACTTGAACAAGACAGTATAAATAGCAAAATGCTAAATCCAAGTTCGTGTACAGTCAAAACAACATGTGAACACTTAGCGTAATATATTGCTGAGCGCTAATGCACGCTGTACACTGCGGGCCGTGATAATCTCTTATACCGTTTCGGAGAAATGTGGGTGATAGTTAGAAAGGAGTGAAATATTGTTGTTACTTTTTCCTTTTTTAGGGTAATGTATAGATCCTAAGACTCAGACAACAAAGAAACCTTTGTGTCTTCATATATTTGTAACGTAGGTACGATAGGTTGTTAGTGTAACATTTTCTGTAAATGTAAGGCTATCTGCTATTAGGTAAGTACTTTGAACCTGTAAGAAAAATGTTTCTGAAGATATTGTGAGTAATTCTTATACGTTGATAATGTAGGACTGCCCGCCTATTGAGCCATCAAAACTATTTTGTATTTTCAAGCCTACTAGCTATGGCCCGAATGAGTCCAGTTGATAACATTAAAAAACATGTCTGGACCTGTTCTATTTTATGTATTTACTCGTTAGCGTAAACAAAAACACGACAAATTATGTGTTGTAACAGCCACCCGTGTTACAACACATAATTTGTCGCTGTCTTACAACGCTATAATTCACTATTGCAACTAAATTGCAATATCCTGCGGGACGATATATCATCGTGAGAATGGCCACCGCTGACGTTACAGAAAACAATAAACGTCTGAAAAACGTACCTACTTACTTTTGACGAGGGCATCTCTCGGTGCGGTAGGTAGGTTAGATATGTTCGGTTCGCATGGCCGGCAGTGTACACGTGAAATGTTACGCGTTTTAGCGAAATCGCCTTCTATGGCCATCTTGGGCCAGATTTGGGTTCGGCCCCGACATAACGCACCTCCAGGGTCCCAGCATTTTTATTTACCCCTCGCTTTTCAGAAATAATTTTGATTGTTTGCGGCCAAATTTTTTGTTTAACTTTACCCTCGGAAAAGTCGGGTTTATTAATTTGCGCCTCGTGGGCTTCGTTGATATTACGTACTTTATTAATTAAAACTTTTTTTGCGACTTTGGTGTTGAAAACTTGATGAGCGTTTTCACGCTTACTGAAGCGAACGTAAAACGTATTGGAAATAATTGCACAGTGTGCTGAAATGACAGAACACGCTGAGTTGGACGCATTTATCTATACTTTTACCACAGATACGCATTTACCACAGATAATGCAATAGTTCCTAAACTGGTGCAAAATGCTTACGTTTTGACAGAACGACACGACAAATATCTCGCGGTGCGCATCTTAGGCCCGCTGGTAATGTTACTTTGGACCAATCGCTACTATCGCTACCCTTTACCCGTAGTCTTCTGCCGATTATGAGCAATATGTTTACCGGGTCCTTTGCAAACACACCCGTGTGGACACAGTGTAAACACGGTTTTATGACGTGCTTCAAATGTCACCGGTGTGCACTCGCCCGTATATATGGGTACACTTGACGTTTTTTGCGGCAAACAGTACTCGACGAGTTTTATTGAACTTTTATTAACTCCCAGATTTAAGGGTTCATCCTTTACGTTGCTGATCTGTTATGAAACATGTACGGCCTTACTTAGAATCGCCTTTTAAGTTATGCTAAAATTCTAACTGTCAATATCGAAACAAAACGAAAGCTTTTATCAGAAGCTTAAATCAACTTGTCTTGTTCTTTTGTATACTCATAGTAAAAAATACACAGAAAACGTTAAAATCTGCAGTTTAAATCGTCTAAGAATGAAATGAACAAAATATCTGCAGAACAAAGGCGACTTAGCTGTTCTTGCAAGAGAAACAGCTTGCTCAGCTCCACTTAAAAAACAAACAGAGATCGCTTATAACTACGAAGTCTTGCGACGATTGAGATACAACTAGACAGGTTTTCTGTCAAAACAAAGATGCCTTTGTCATTTATGTCGTAGGAAAGAAAACAGACTGGTCGAACGATTTTATAAATAAAAAAAAAATCGTCTAGATACTTTTTGATACAAGAAAATTTTGTTTCACGAGAGCGTATTATAAACCGCATTACATAATTCCACATGAGCTGAATAGTTCTTGAGATGTGACCCAATGTTATTTGTAACGCACTTTGTAATAATAATATATATGCAAAAGTGTGTCTTACTGCCAGTTCTAATGTAGATTGTATATATGAACCGAATAATGGTTTGCAAGTAAATGAAACTGGTAACCAAATATTTTATTTATTCACAAAGAAAGTTACAACAATACAGTCTAAACAGAATACATGAACTCAACTGATCCAAATTGGTACCAATCGGAAGACACTAGCTGCAAAAAACTAGTTGAAAACAAATAAAATAAAATCGATGTTCATTGTACACTTGAGTGTCTTCTTGTGTGCTTTTCTGCGACGCTCGGTATCGATAATATTTAGCAACAAATAATTTCAATGTGAAAGCACACGTATAGATATTTTTCCAATAAGAACGCGCTCACTCAAGCGTGCCGTCCAACAGAGGATGCTCGGCTGAATCTGCAGAGCGACACACCTGCTCAGTGCGTCTCCACCTTTATACTTAAATCGAGGACTCGCAAAAATGCGCCCTTTTTACACCACATTACGGCTGGTTATCCTATCGCCGGTGTGTTCGATTGATTAGGCAGTTCGAATGGAAAACTGAATCTTGTTACGTTCGGGGAAAATGAGGATGCAAGATTTGAGTTGTCTGATTTTGCGATGCAAGCTAAATCAGATTGGGCATTGAGATTGGAGTTCTTTTTAGTAATGAAATTAAAGAGGGGTGAATATCTTTTGTTTTTTTTAACGGAAATGGAGTGAAATGTGTGATATTTCCTTGGAGTGAATAGAAGTAGAAGTCACGAACGTCGTCACACCAACACAAATTCCTCCTCTTTCTATATTCATCGTTAGGATTCACTCATATTATTCATTATTAGTATCTATCTATTTATATCGTTCTACGGTCAAAGCGGTCGTACTTTGAATCACTTTTCAACTTAAACACTGTTTATCCCTATTGTACATTATTTTAAATGGTTCATTAACTTTTGACAGAAGTTTAGAGACTTACAAGAAAAACCATAAGTTCAAACTAGTCTTTACCTACACACACTGACTGCCGCATAATAATTATTATTTCTAAAATATCTTTCGATATTTCGTTTCCAACTTTGTGGTATAGTTAGAATAAGTACACTACATACACTTTCAGGCAAGTTTCAGGACTCCCGCAGGCACTGCTCATGTAAGTATGAAACTTCTGCCTTTCTAGCTCCCTCAATGTTCTAGCAAGTACTTTGTTATATCGAGATGTACGAGTGAGATAACAGTACCTTTCTACGTCTATTTACACGAACAGTTTCATATTTTTGACTCATCAGCATGTTTGATGCTAAAGTTTTGCACAACTCGTGAAGCACGCGGTGTTTATTGTTTTTAGAAACTGCGCTGTGAATGATTTTTCTACACCATGATGTTATTTAAAGTTTATGCAAAAAAAAAAAGTTATAAAGGTTACATAATTAAAAAGTCTTTGTGGGGACACCTTTGCCCAGCAGTGCGACGATTAAGGTTAAAAAAAAACAAAAAAGAAAGGTTATCAAAAGATATTTTGCCACGGTTGAAGGGCCATAACCCTTAAATAAAAATAACCCTAATGAAATAAAAATAACCCTAAATAACCCTCATTAAATAAAATCCTCGTTTTAATGAAATAACACTCGGTTTTTTTTAAAATCTGTGATTTTGTCAAGTTTGTCATTTTTACCTCGCTACAGCAAAGGAAAAGGCCATCTTCTAAACATCACTATGTCCATAACAATTTCAGATGAAAATATTTTATGTTTCATACATTTTCGAGCGTGATTTTTCAGTTGTCGGGTTTTAGTTTCTGAACTTATTTTTTAGCGGGATGATAAACTCGAATTTAAATCTACAGAAACTCACGCCTCCACATAGTTATGCCTGCAGTTACCTAATATGCCAAATTCACATACAATGTGTACAAAAAATATTATAGAATAAATAAAATGAAAATACTAGAGATTCCATTTAAATACATGCATTGAGTATTTAATGATCTCATTTAAAATAATTAAGTTCATGTCATTATTTTTGCAGCAAATCCATAGGTGACCGCGTGCACCGCGCCATAATGAATTTAAAATTAAATGTGCATTTAATTGTGGTTACCGAACGCATTTTAAAAGAAATCACCTACTTTCACATAATATTAAAACAGTAATTGACTGCTGTTTCCTGGATTCGTGATAATAATATGCATAGCATATTCAACTTTACAGTAGCCTAAATATCTTTTTGGATAGTGAAACTTCAGTTCATTTTTGCCTAGTGATGAGATTCACTGGCTGAGGTTCACGGGTAGTCTTTAGACATGGTAACATCTTATCGGTCATGATATCTTATTTTTACTATTTAATACTTCATTGCACAACTAAATTAAATGTGTATCATCATCATCATCAACCTATATCAGTCCACTGCTGGACGTAGGTCTCTCCCAAGACGCGACACTGAGCCCGGTCTTCGTCTCTTCTCATCCAGGGTTTGCCAGCTACATGTCTCAGATCGTTACCCCACCTAGCCGGAGGGCGCCCTACACTACACTTGCTTAAACGCGGTCTCCACTCGAGTATTGGTTTGCTCCAACTTGCAAATGTGTATACTAATTATAAATTGGTTACAAAGGGTGGACTTAACGCTGAAAGCATTGTCTGCGTATCTTCGTATCGAATAAACATAAATAAGGTATTTTGAATACGTAATAGTACAAGACCGAGCGACTTGGATTAAGCTATAACACGTTAACCCCAAAACGTTCCAAAAATCGTAAATCGACCGACCAAGGTTTTACTTTCGACAATAATATTAAAATTTATCGCCAAAACATAAACCCCGGGTTAACGTAAATAATCCTTTTAGTTGCAGCTTAAGCTATCAACTGAGCGCGAATCCCGGGTTAATAGTGGCAACAGCTTGAGATTAAAAAAAAATCTATTGCTTATTTTCTCAACAGAGAAACCCATGACAATCGGGCCTAAGATGCGCACCGCGAGATATTTGTCATGTCGTTCTGTCAAAATGTTAATATTTTGCACCAGTTTAGGAACTATTGCATTATCTGTGGTACCTGATGGTGTCGACAAAACGCGCCATAATGTACACTTTTGACACTTCTTAGTCGTCGTACCTCTCTGAGGACGAAATAATAGTCATGCGGAAATGTCAAAAGTTTAAATTTCGGTTTCTCGACAACATTACCACAGATAATGCAATAGTTCCTAAACTGGTACAAAATGCTTACATTTTGACAGAACGACATGACAAATATCTCGCGGTGCGCATCTTAGGTCCAAATGTGTGGAGTATGTATTTGGCAATGTATTTACAAAATCTGTGTATTCCATCTATCTAGTGTACACTAGGTAGGTGTTTTGGGACTAGAGGGTGTTGTGTGTAATATCCATGAAAATTTATTTTTAGTAAATCTGTATTAGGTGTAAATTTTCGTGTATAAAATGTATCGTAAAATTTTTAGTGGTCAATTTGATCAAGGTTATTCAGTTCTCATTTGCCCTAAAACTGCTCACATTTTTGCTGGATTATGCGATTGTTTTAATTTATTTTATGAATGTAAATCACTTTCCGAGCGATTTAATTTTACGGATACTCGGAGACTATAAATATTTGGGATATTATTAGAGTTACACAAAATACTGAACAAAAGAATGGGCGCTCGTAGTTATTATGTAATGGAACGAACATTGTTTTCCATTTATTTGGTTTCTCATACGTTTGCAATTTTGTTGCAAACAAAATAAGGGTGTGTTTTGAGGTATGCGACTGATACACTCGTAGAAGATTTCGACTCATTTTACTTCCGAAGAATACGTGGCACAGAACAGGGCACCGTATGTTTTGTAAATTACCATTATCTCTACTATTTTATGTGAGCTACATATTGAAATAGCTTACTTATTATATATACTTAATAATAGTATTATATTATTATATATAAGTAACCTATATTACCTTACATCGATTGTTTTAAAAGGCCTTGCTTACCGTCTCAAATTACCTTTGATAGCTCCATTTTATTTCGGAAATTCTCAATGATCGCAATAGTATTACCAAAACTCACATACAATTTTATACCCTACATGTTGTACAATCAAAAATTATAGCCTCATCGGCATTAAAGGTCCATGAACTGGTGAAAAGAGCTTTATTACGGGAAAATAAGGTTTGATTCCGGTTGGTTTTGTTGGATAGTTGATCCGAGCGAAGTTGTCAGCATGATTTAGTGATGGTAGATGAAAAATTTATAGCAACAGGCCACAAATCATTGGCGCGCCCCACGGACGGACGATAATTTAGTGTTTATCGATGTTTATCCACGATTGATTTAGAATCCTAATTGTATAGTGATTTATGAAAATTGAATTTTGTGACAACGCGAGCTGCGTCACTGTAGTTCCTTCAATAAGCTTCAATAAGTCAAAAAATACCTGTTAAATATATCTGCTCAATATGTGGTCGTTCTTCACCTCATGTTAAATTTAACTTGTTATTTTATAGATTTTGTATTTGGAATGTGTTATTTGTGTTTTCTCTAGTTGTAGGTATCTGATTATGTTTCCTGTTTTGTTTTTGTTTAATTTATGTTTTTAAAAAGAGTTATGATTTTGGTTAATGCCAGTATTATGAATTATATATTAGATTAGGCACATAATAGCTATTGGATTAAGTTTCTTGTAAAACAGAGCGCGTGTCGCAGAGGCTGTACGCCACTTCACTCTAGGCACTCCTGAAAACCAGCGCTAAAGGAGCCACCGTGTATCTTTAGCATTTGCTGAGCGAGTACCCTTTTTACGCATCTTTCTTTATAATTTAATGTTTATTTCATTGGATCTTTGTATGTGTTTTTGCGTAAAATAAATAATTTCTATTTCTATTTTTATTTCTATAAGCAAAGAGCTAATTGGTTACTAGAACCATCCTATCCTACTAATATTATAAAGGGGAAAGTTTAGATGTTTGGATGTTTTGTTTCGCCCAGCGACATGCGTTTGCAAATGGCATCATGACAGGCGTCATGGCTCAGTCGGTAGTAGCTCTGCCTTCCGTGCTGTGGATCGTGGGTTCGATCCCCACCGAGAACAAACATTTGTGTGTTGTAAACATAGATGTTTGTTCTGTGTCTGGGTGTTTCTATGTATTATAAGTATGTATTTACAAAAAAAAATGTATGTATGTATTCTATCAGCCATCTAGTTTCCATCGTACAAGCTTTGCTTAGTTTGGGACTAGAAGGCGTAGTGTTAAGTGTCAAAAAAAAAATGAACGTAAACTAGGTCGGCAATAAAAATTTTAATAGAACTCGATATATTCCGAAAAAAATCTGTACACGCGTACGAAGTCGCGCGGGTAACAACTAGTGATTCATAAAATTAAATGACTTTATACTACACCTGCTTGGAAAGTACCTTGATACTTTATCAAATTTACGGTAGAAAGTACGTCATTGCATATCGAACAAATATGCGGGGAGAAAACGCATCTGAGCGGGAGAGAAAACTGTATGAAAATCCATTTCTTACGTGGTTTTTCTTTTTTAATTTTGGGTAAGACTATGCGCCGGTAACCTAAATATCAAAAGCCAAAAAGTTTTTACAGTGAGTTTTTATCTCCAAGTTCGCAAAATGACACTGGCCACTAGCTGTGTGTTGGATGGTGTCGGGCTGGCAGTGCGACCCTGCGGCGGCAGGATAAACAATTTGAAAAAAGAACATGTGAAAATTGCAGACGCCATTGGCGCCATTTTCAATTTTAGTTTATTATTTTCCTCGTAGGTGTAGTATAAAGCTCTATGTATCACTCGAGAGAAAGTGCGATTCCCGATCTCGAGTGTTTTAAAGCCCTCGCCTTCGGCTCGGGCTTCAAACGACACCCTCGACGGTAATCGGTCACTTTCTCCTCTCGGTGAACAATGTACTATTGATAGACATGATCACATTTTTCTAACGTGACTGACACGCGAACAGCATAAAACTGATCTATAGTTATTTTCACGAACAATAGAATATTGAAAGATAACGTCGTATTATTGTTTATTCTGTGTTCTAGATTATTTCAGTAACCTCAAGGCTTATTGATTACTCTCTGCTTCAGTAAAACCTAATTTCTCTTTGCAAAACAATACGTTGGTCCATTATTATCAATCAAGTGATGACCCCGCGGTCAATCATCTGGGGTCAGTCGGGCACACAATAATGTTTGATTAGATGAATATTAATGAAATTCTTGAGGTAGAGAAAAATCACTCTTGTGATCAGGGGCGTAGCTACCGCCGTATCTGCCGTATCAATTATACGGGGCCCCCGGGCCAAGAGGGCCCTGAAGTGCGTAAGCAAAAAAACTTCCCAAATTGTCCCAATGTCACTATTGTCCATAAAGGCAGAAACTTCAGCAAAACTAAAGTCATCATCAGCTATAAATGATTTAATAAATCAGTTTGCCGAAAAAAAGGCAAGGAGAGCGTATATTTAATTTGAATTGTTTGTAAACATTTTGAAAAAGTGACAGTTATGATGAATAAATATTTCTTTTAATTTTATGCAAACATTTTTTTTCTTTTGTGACAAATCTTTACCCTTCTTAAGGGCCAACAAATAAATTTTATACGGGGCCCCGCCAAGGCTCGCTACGCCACTGCTTGTGATCATATTATGGTAAGTATGAATTTGTGGCGTGATAATGGCGGAGAGGTCAATTACCTCGTTATCGGTCACTCATAGCTATACAAAATATAAAACACGTCACCAGGTATACACGGTGTAACATAAATACCCTATAAGTCCGAAGGGGGGGTATTTTACAGGTCATGAAGAACAGTGTTTGTTCTACGACTTTTGAGATTTCGAAGTTTTTCATTCATGAAATGAGCTCGTAACTTAAAATGTACCTACACACAGATAGCGTGTGCGTGCGACGCGGTAGGATGGTACCTACGTGTGCATGCGTGTGTACGGGTTTACGCAATTATTAAACAAACACTTAGGGTTGTCGCAAATTTCTAAAATAATAAAAGGTGTACGTTTGTGTGAAAATTTCAATTACGATTTATTGACCCTTTGCACACGTCAAAGCACTCATGTGGTCGGTCTGATTACGCCCCCTTCGGGCTTATAGGGTAATTATGTTACACTTTGTATAAACAAAGCGTACTTTTCTAACTATTGAAAGAAGTTGAAAGGTTCTGAATAAACTCCGAGAAATCAACCACTTCCCCAGAGTATGATGCAGTAAGTCAAACATGCATGTATATGCACATTATTTTCCCTGTATCCCGTTACAGGTTTTAAGCAGTTATTGGCACAAAAGCGTGCCCATTATAACGAGGTAATTTCCTGAGATTACAGAACCTTCAATGTCAATAAGGAGCAGAGCTGGTTGCACAAAGGCCGCTAATTGGAAGGCTGTCGCAGGCAGCTGGATCGACGGCTGTGGACCTTTATAATAATGTTGTCTGACAATTTTACTCCATTTGTTACTGTGAACATGCATGTGTTGTGTGGTTCATCTATTATAAAATAAATAATAACGAGGTTTAGTAAGCAATTATGACGTAGGACTTAAGGCAGTATCAAACATAAACATTTTCATCACACCTATTCGAAAAGAACGACTTGGTTCGCCTTTATGTGCACCCAAAGGTGGTGTTTTATTTAAGAAACAATAAGTGCGCGGCAAAGTTCATTATATTCGCGCAATTTACTTCGACGCGCACTTTTTGAATTTGGAACATCTTAGTGTTCAGCGCCAAAGAAATCGAACGAATAGAAAACATAAGAAATAAGTGGTTTTCATTATAGATACTATTTATTTTCATTTTAGTTGTTACTATATATATGTTTTATTAAATACTCGTAATAATATGACAATAAAATATGAGGCGCCTTTTATTTTCTCATAGTTGGTGATGAAAAGTAGAGTGTACCACTCGGGCGCAAAATATACTTTTGGCTCGGGCGAAGTACTTTGAATCCCTCGCTACGTTCAGGATTCTACTAAAGAATCCCTCGCTACGCTCGGGATTCCACTCAAGAATCCTTTACTTCGCTCTGGATTCAAAAAATCGCCCTCGCCGTAAAAATATAATTTTGCTCCCTTATGATACAATCTACTATTCATTACATGGGCTGCCGAGTGCCACTATAGGATAAATTTACAAGCGTTGTTGCAAAATGACGATTTAGTTTTGAAATTATATCTTTATAAATAGAACCACTGGAAAGTGAATGAGAGCTAAACCTGGGCTAGATTTATAAGTATAGGTAAAAGTTAGGCTTTTTCACCTTCAAGTGCATGACGTCTAAGCACGTCAAGATAAAGCATCGTCCACACATCACGCTGGCTTGCGACGGCTAATGCCGTCAATTACACGAGCTAACGGAGCGAGTGGAGAACATCCGTGCTTCATTACACCGCTGCCTCCTCAGGCGTAATGTCCTAGAAAATGATCTTTGACGTTTGTTTACGCGTTAAATTCACGTTTTGAGAGTTTATTTTTGACGGGTTAATTTTGACTCGAGCAAACTCAGTGGCAGACAGCCACTGAATTTGCTTGAGGGTTCACTTTAAGATGCGTACTTAGAATATTTGCATTGCAAATGGGTGTAGTGTTTCAACCATATAAATTAAGTAGCTATATTAGATGAATAGTAGGTAGCCACATTTTATGTATGCATGTGGGGTTCCAAAACAAGAAAAATTTTTTTTTTGTGTTTCTATAAGAATAGTAGGTACTACAGGAAAAACTAAACAAGTTTTTTTTTTTTTTTCACATGTTCCTTTTACTCTGACAAATGTGACATCTACTTGGTGAGAGTTTCATATACTGACCAAAAATTTTCCCGTTTTACATTAATAAGAAAAAAAAATTAGGTTGCAAAAGAATTTAGAAGGAAAATTGAGCTGACGATTCACCCAAACGAACAAGCGAAAGCGAAAAATATTGTCTCAATTCAGGAAAGCCATATCTTTAATTAAAAAAAAACATCGCAAGAAGATTCCTCGGGCACATTTTATGCACAATATTTGCATTTTCATTTGTTCTGAGTTTCAATCAAAAAAGAAGAAATAATATCAGCGTAACTTTATTCGTAAATGCGTGGTTTTTTTTCAGCACATCTTTGATAAGTTTGTCTCAATTTAAAATATTGACCATAGTTTAGACCGGATATCTCTTTCCTACTCTGTTAATTTAACTGACACAAGTATGTGCCTACCATGGAACCTAATTCGTTAAACTGGTGCCTACTTAGTTTTATTGTGTCTAATAGGAAATTTTACTTTATTTTATTTAATAACAGAGTAGAATTTTTTAATTTATTTTAGCAGAACTAGAATTTAAAAAGTTTAACACTTGTCAAAAGTTTAGTTTTTTTAACAAACACATACGTAATATTAATAAACATTAAAAAAAAACATTTTTTTTAAATAGTGCTCTTATTTCTACCTGTTAATAGTTACAGAAAGGAACACACTGCCTGTCAGTGATATAAACTCTGTTTTAAAAAATATATCAAGTAGCGTTTGTAAATAAGGCGTCAGAAACGAAGCATCTAGAAGACAGTCAATTTCGATTTGCCATCGGATACCGGATAGGGTCGTAGTTCATTTCTCACAACAATAGTATAACGATCCACGGGGTCTTTTGTCAACAAGGAAATTGCTATAGGTAACTGTCTTTTTTAGGTTTCTGCGTACCCAAGTTGGTTACAATTGCTAGACACATCAAAACTTGTCATTCCTTGTCTTGCATTCGCAAACGGGTGAAACTTTTGTGCCAAAAAAAACAATAATCTACAGTTTGAAAACGTAACAGTTGTTTTTAGCTCAAAAACACAAAAAAATATTCAGCAGCTAAGAACAAAAACTACGCGTGTACGAAACCGCGGGCAACAGCTAGTGTTGTCACCTCCCTTGACAAAACACCTGCCTGCACCGCTCTCGCCAAGTAATGTAATATAATGGAGATCAAAACTTTGATCATAGTTTTTACAATATTTTATTATTATTAGCCTCCTATAACTGTGTGTATCTAATCTAGTAATAATCGAGTTAGTTATTAAAGTTAGGTAATTTTAGTTTACTTATTATTATTTTATTATTATTATTATTATCCTTTAATTTTTTTTTTATATACATTAGAAAATATTTTTCATTTTTCGGTTTCATTGTTATCATTATTATTATTTTATTCTTATTATTATTATTTTTTTAAAATTTGTTGTTATAGGTCATTCCATTGTTGGGCAAAGGCCTCCCTCCTACTTGTCCACGTTCTTTTGTCGCTGGTGAGTCTAGTCCACAGTACTCCCAGGCCTTGGAACTGTTCCAGTTCATTGCGCCAGCGCGCCTTGGGTCGGCCGCGCGTTCTGCAGGATATTGAGATATTCCTTTTTGTTTTTGGCCAGTTATGGTGGTTCTTCTTGTTTTTACAATATTAGCATTACCTAAATCATTTAAAAATAAAATAGAGATAGTGAATAATGTCTGGATTTACTCATTAAGCTAAAAACACTGTAAAAGTAAAAGTTGTAAAAGTTACAACCAAAGTTTTTGAGTTCTATTGTCACTACACTTGGCGGTCAGGCCGCTGGTTTTTGATAAAAAAAAGAGACCAAGATGTCCCGAATGCCCCAAACATGAAACACGAGTGTTTTGGGAGTACCTACCAAGTCTCAGAACACCCCTAGGGGAAATGCTTTGAATCCCTTCCCCAGCTTAATTACACCCCCTACGTGATCGGGGCAAAGCCTTCCCGTAATTATTTCTTTTAGGTACGTATTTTCCCGTAGAAAAAGAAGATTGAATGGGATTCAATCATAGTGGGTGAATGATCGCAATCTGAGGTTTATAGGGGTTATTAATAAATATTGGAGAATACTGCTCTAATGACGGGTTAAGGATTCGATAACCCGTTATTTTTATTGGATACTTTTGTCCTTCGTATATTTTTTTTGTGTTTTAATAGGTTTAAAAAGTGGTTCAGATTACATGGTTATATTTTCGAAAAATCATTGTTTTTTCTGGGCAAAATGCCACAATACTCGGCAAAATGTCATCTGGGTTACCTACTGCTAAGCAGCTATTTTTGTATTATCATCATCAATAATAATAAAACTCTTTTGAAGCTAACTGATAATCAACGCAGAGCCTAAACCATAAGTCCGTATGAAATTTGGAGGGTAGTATCCTTATATAGTGTAGGGGTGCACTAAGAAAAGAATTTTGAAAAGTCACGCGAGCAACGCCGCGGGCGAAGACGGCTAGTTTTCAATATTCCTGTCTATTTTCTAAATGTTTAAGACAATTTTAGTGATGGAACTTTAACAGCCAAATACTCAAACGTCATTCGAATTTGAGCACCACTTAAGATTGCTCTGCCTCTGTTTGACATTACTCATTTGTAAGAGATGGCAATAATTTAAGCGGGACTTAAATTGAGTGGGGTTTGAGTTGCGTTTGAGTATTCGGCTGTAAGTCACTCAAAGTAAAAATACCAAGCAAAAATCCTTTACCATACTATTTTCAATCAATGCAATTGAATTTCCCTCCACAAATTTCTTCAGTAAAGCGACTGGCTTCCCTTGGAAGAGAATACTGATCCAGGGATGTAGCAATAACACCCCGCTATAGGGCATTACCCCGGCGTAGCTGTCGTAGCACTCGTACCACTGCATAAGCTATAGTTATTATAGCTTTCGTCCTGGCGTAGCCTTTCGTAGCACTCATGCCATAGCTTATGCTGTTGTTACTATGGCTTTCGTAGCACTTGTGGCGAAGAATAGATACTTGTCGTAGCATTGCTACGCTTACAGTAAGTTTGAATGAAACCTCTTTACACTTTTCAAGAAAAAAAACTTCTAATCTGTTATAGGACAAAATTATTATAGTCAGTCAGCCAAACAAAGATAATTGGTTAGAATATTTTACATTGGCGCTTGTAGCAACTTGTAGCGACTAAAATTTTTTTTGTAAGAAATATGTAGCCATGTTTTAGAGAGAGAATAGTTAATAGAAGATTACGTCAGCAGTGACATTTTCAAAATAATTGCAAATGTTCGTAAAACAGATACCTTGTGAAGCATCTTTTTATTACGTAAACGTTAAGTTTGGTTTTAGTGTTTTTGTGTAAGCACTTCCTAACGTATAAATAACGTATTACAACGTCGACACGTGACGTGATATGACCATAGATATAAAAATTAAACAGATGGGTACTATTATTTTTGCTTCAGAAAATACGACAATCGTAAACGTATCGTAACGCTAGCGCATCCGAGAAACACCGCGCGGTGACGCTACAACGTGCGGCGGTCGGCTCGCAATACGATTTGAAGTTTACGTAAGTTTTATTTACGTTAAATTTACGTAACGCGGCAACTGTCAGATTGACAGGCGTCATGGCTCAGTCGGTAGTAGCTCTGACTTCCGTGCTGTGGGTCGTGGGTTCGATCCCCACCGAGAACAAACATTTGTGTGGCAAACATAGTTGTTTGTTCTGTGTCTGGGTGTTTCTATGTATTATAAGTATGTATTTACAAAAAAATGTATGTATGTATTCTATCAGCCACCTAGTTCCCATCGTACAAGCTTTGCTTAGTTTGGGACTAGAAGGCGTTGTGTTAAGTGTCCGTGAATATTTATTTATTTATTTATTTGTTCGTGATCACCCCTCTGTTACTTGTTTTACTATAATAATGCACAGATAATGCACAGAATGTCAAAACAAATGCACAGACACGGGGCTCTGTGAAATAATGTATTTGGTATAGACAGAGACACCTGCTTGTAGTAACCGTACAAGTATCACCTGCTTGTAGTAACCGTACAAGTATCACCTGCTTGTAGTAACCGTACAAGTATCACCTGCTTGTAGTAACCGTACAAGTATCACTTGCTTGTAGTAACCGTACAAGTATCACCTGCTTGTAGTAACCGTACAAGTATCACCTGCTTGTAGTAACCGTACAAGTATCACCTGCTTGTAGTAACCGTACAAGTATCACCTGCTTGTAGTAACCGTACAAGTATCACCTGCTTGTAGTAACCGTACAAGTATCACCTGCTTGTAGTAACCGTACAAGTATCACCTGCTTGTAGTAACCGTACAAGTATCACCTGCTTGTAGTAACCGTACAAGTATCACCTGCTTGTAGTAACCGTACAAGTATCACCTGCTTGTAGTAACCGTACAAGTATCACCTGCTTGTAGTAACCGTACAAGTATCACCTGCTTGTAGTAACCGTACAAGTATCACCTGCTTGTAGTAACCGTACAAGTATCACTTGCTTGTAGTAACCGTACAAGTATCACCTGCTTGTAGTAACCGTACAAGTATCACCTGCTTGTAGTAACCGTACAAGTATCACCTGCTTATAGTAACCGTACAAGTATCACCTGCTTGTAGTAACCGTACAAGTATCACCTGCTTGTAGTAACCGTACAAGCAGGTGCCTCTGTCTATACCAAATATTATGCACTACTATTTTAATCTTAAGACCTCACCATGTAACATAATAATTGCAATAAATGATATGAATGAATGAATGAATGAAATACATTATTTCACAGAGCCCCGTGTCTGTGCATTTTTTGACATTAGACTCGAGCATAGCACACGCAAACGCATTTGCAAAGCGATAAGTTTTGTTGGGAATTGCACAATTCTCAAATCTCCTGCAAGAGGCGCTTATCCGGTTTTCATACAAAACTTATCGATTTGCGAATGCGTTTGCGTTTGCGTGTGCTATACTCGATTCGAAAGTCAAAACAAATGCACAGACTCAGGGCTCAGAGCATGTCTACCAAGCGCGCGCACTGTGTGATATTTCCACTCAATGCGATATTAACATGTTAAAATTTACGGTAGATTGTCAACAGATATTCACTTTAAACTAATAACAAATAATAACTTTTAATTGGCTTTGAAATTTCAGAAACGCGGGAGGTATAAACGTGAACTCATCACGTTTTTTCCGTATCAAGTCGAAATAAACCTTCCGCTACATATCTATTATTCTATGTCCGTTTCAGTATTTTTTGTGCGAACATCAGTCACGAGGCGTATAAAGGAAGTTATGGATATAATAATTCAGGTACTTACCCGAGCACGTGACCTCGTCCCCTGCTGGTAGTCGTACCCTCGGCCCTGTTGACAAAACATTGTATTTAGGCTTCGAACACAATATGTGAGTTAGCATTATCTTTTACGTACTTATTAAATAACTTTTTGGATTCGATATTTTTGATAAAAAGTAGAAATAAATATTAAAATATTCTTTGAGATGTCACACAACGCTCTCTAGTTCCTAACTAAGCAAAGCTTGCGTTGTGGGAATAAGATGACTAGTGTTGCTATAGTAGGTGTCAAATAACACCGCAATACAGGTCATTCACCCACCTTCACCACGATGTTGCAAAATTCAATTTATGTATGGTAAACAAAAAGTACTACGAGATTCGAGCGATTACCGTCTTAGCGACAGGTTTGTATCGAAAGCGACAGAATTAGCCATTCATAAATTGAATTTTGCGACATCGTGAGGAAGGTGGGTGAATGAACTGCATTGCGGTGTTTTTTGGCACCTAAGGTAATCTTTGGATTATTGCTCAGTGCTACAAACTATGTTGTTCACAACTTGTGATACTATCTCATCTTACAATAGAAAAATCAATTTAATATGGGTAATTTGTAATATAATAATATGGTTTAATGTTTGTACTTCAGCAGCGACGATAGGCTTGCAATCTGTCACGTTTATAACTAACTATAACAAATAAGTACCTAGGTTATGCAAGTCTCTAGGCTCATTCGTTTTAATACTAGCTAATAAATCAAAATATTGGCAGAGTCTTCAGTAGTTGCGACTCAAAGTTGTTTATCAGGTCCCCTTTAGTTTCAAAGAGCTTCAACATAAATTGGTAACCCCGAAACAGCCGAAGCCACGTGTGATTACATGAACACTCAGTTAGTTATTTTAATTATAAATTAGTTAAGTCGTTGGTTGATCAACTTTGAAGGTTAGCTTCTATAGTCAAGTATCCATTCACTCTTGTATGTGTTAGTTTTAAGGTGTATCTACAGAGTAATTTGGTGTATGTAGCTTATTTTGTTAAAACACGGTACTGTTTTTTTACAACATTTTAAAATACAAAAATAAGCAATTTGTAATGGCTAGCGTCCACAGGCCCGCATCGCACGCATCGGACGCATCGCACGCAACGGATTTTAGTTTGCCTTGTATAAAAACTCGTCCGTACGGTGCGGATCAGTGGACGCAGTTGTATGAGTTTTTATACAAGGCAAACTAAAATCCGTTGCGTGCGATGCGTCCGATGCGTGCGATGCGGGCCTGTGGACAAAGTAACTTTACGATTGATCACTGATCAAAAACACAAAAACACACCACATCAAAAACTACCGTGTAGTTCACAGTATAGCAATTCCGTCCCGCGACAATGTCGTTTGTTGTTACAAGTTTTACAACAATGTCGTTTGGTTACAGCACAAATATCGTGATAGGGTTTATATACAACTTTATAGAAAGTTTTTACAGTGAGACTGATCCGAAATTGGTATAATAACAGTTAGTGTTTTGTTCACGCGCAACTCGCTCCCGTTCGATCATTCGCTCACGACTGGAAGAACGGACCCATTCAGCCTTGCGACGGCGATCACAACGCACGTCAATTACCTATTATTCGATACAATATCAATTTCACATATTTGTAAAACCTAAGCCTCATTATACTTACTTACACCTCAAGAAGTCTTCTCCTTTCTCTCACCAACCTCGATACCCAACAGTTTAATTAGTTAAAATAATTAGTATTGCACTTTTGAAAGTATGATAGAATATCTTCGGTCAAATGCCGTTAATTATGCAAAATGATCTCATTTTATTGGCCTAAGTAAACAGTATATTTCATTACAAGTGCGGAAAGGTTGTCATTGCAAAGAGTTCCGACAAATGTCTACCCGAGCTGAGGCGCAGCCGAAGGCGAGGGTTGACAGTCGGAACAAGTTACAATGACGGTTCCGCACGTGTACTGAACGACTATTTATAGTACAGTTGCGAAAAAATGAAGCAATTTAATAAAAATAACATTTCTGAAAATGGCGCCAACCGTAGAATATAAGCAGATATTTTTTTTTCTTCACCCTTTCTGGTAGGCAAAGGAAACTATGCCCATACAGCCAAGTCTTCAGGTAGATTTTTTTTTATTGATATGAATTGAAAATGAAATTTAATGAGATGAAATGAAACCTAACCTAACTCATTCAATCAAATCATTCAATCTGATATTGAAACAAATTAGTAGCTTCTTTTTAGAAATATACGTATTTGCATGAATCATAAAAACTTGTAAAAACTTCATGGTTGGTCTTTCTTTTTAATAGATATTATTTTGACAGTTGGGAAAGAGAACGCACTAGTTCGGGAAAGGTAAAAAAAAGCACGAGTGTGTAATAGCCCACATCCCGAACGATATACGTCCCTGCAATACGCCACTTTTTGAGCAACTGTATTAAAAAGACAATTCCGTGCGGGCACATAAAGTCTGTCGTAGTTAAGATGGATGCTGCGGTTACAAGGGGATGTCAAGGATGTTTTGAAACTATGATATCAACGAAGTTTAGTAATTACTAGTGAAGTGCCCGCGACTTTGCTCAGTGTTGTTTTCTTACTTTGTACCTCACTTAGTCATTTTGCACCTTTTAGAATATAAAACGTTGGAAATTAATTTTTAAACGCACCCATGGCATGAAGGGATAGAATTAAAGCATTAAACGCATTAGAAATCCGAAAATGCTCGTAAGTACTCTACCACAGTACTCTATGTCACAGTAGTCTATAAAATAAATAAATAAATAAATATTCACGGACACTTAACACAACGCCTTCTAGTCCCAAACTAAGCAAAGCTTGTACTATGGAAACTAGATGGCTGATAGAATACATACATACATATTTTTTTTGTAAATACATACTTATAATACATAGAAACACCCAGACACAGAACAAACATCTATGTTTACAACACACCAATGTTTGTTCTCGGTGGGGATCGAACCCACGACCCACAGCACGGAAGGCAGAGCTACTACCGACTGAGCCATGACGCCTGTCATAGAAAATACTTTATTGCACACCATAAGTATAGTATTATATAATCTGTGCCATAACTAAAAACTAAGCATACAGGAAACATAACAACTTAAGTCTATGACATACAATGGGCGGTCTTATCGCTAAACAGCTATCTCTACCAGACAACCTTGAATGGAATGGATTGTATTGTAATCTACCTGAGGTACTCACTGCTGATAGTGTGCTTGGAGAAATAAATTTGTGTGTAACTACATACATACCTAAAATACCATAACATAAACTACGTGGGTTCGATCCCCACTGAGAACAAACATTTGTGTGTGACAAACATAGATGTTTGTTCTGTGGCTGGGTGTTACTATGTATTATAAGTATGTATTTACAAAAAAAAAGTATATAAGTTATTTTATTTATTTTATTTTATTTTATTTTATTAGAAAACCAACAGCAATTACAATAAGCAAATATAAGCTATATTAAAACTAATTATCTAGCCAATTACAGGTTTTCCTAAATATAATAAGTAGTTACTAATTTTAATAAAAACTAGGTAGGTAGTGCAAAACAAAAGGAAAAGAAAAGGACAAAAGGAACAAATTCACAAGAGATTGAATAGGTATTTTGTGCAATGTAATATGAAAGTGTGTTATGCCTGGTTTACACTTTGTCAAGTATCGAGCGCGAGTGACAAGTGCAAGTGTCAAGCGATAAGTAGAATCAGCGTGTAAACGAATATGCTGTTTAAGTGATGAGTACAGGTATCAAGTGCGAGTGCCAAAAAACACGCTAACTAACCCACTTAGCACTTGCACTTAACAAAGTGTAAATCAGCCATAAGTGCCTGCAGTTATGGTAGGTAAGTAGAAATAAAAGTAGGTAACTAGGTATGGAAAGACTAACGATAGTTAAGCAATTGTACAACTTCTCTACGAAATGAGTTTTTACTGGTATTCAGGATATCTACACTCGAGAAAAGTTTATTGTATGTGGAACAAATCTCAGCAATCTAGTTTCCATAGTACAAGCTCTGCTTAGTTTGGGACTAGAGAGCGTTGTGTAATGTCCAAGAATATTTATTTATTTATTTTATCTATCTACCACACTGGGCGAGATGCGTTCTGCGTTTTGTATGTTGCTATTAGCGGTGAATACGTTGCGTAACCGCGGCGTCTTTGCCGCGCGCTCGCTGCGCTCTCACTGCAATCACACAGCGAGCGCGCTGCGCTCTCAAATCGCCATTGTGATAGAGCACTAAAGACACCGCGGGTTAAGACATTGATTTAAATCCGTTGTAACTTTTGCGCAATAAATTCAGTTCATTGCATTCTATAAAATTAACATAGCAGTTCTGTGTAAGAAGCAACGATTGGAAAATTTGTTTTACTATAGAGCGTATAGGGCTGTCAATGGCCTAAACTACGAACTTACAAATTGAAAAATCCAGTATCTCAATACCTTTAAATCAAGCCTTAGCCAGAGAAACATGAAGTGGCGTACAAAAGTCAAAGTTTATCTAATGAATAGCCTTGCAAAAAAAGTATAATCTAAAACTCCAGTAGATCCGTCCAAGGATACTTCCTCCTACCACTGCACATTTCAGCTGCCAAGCAATGAATCAATTTGAAATTAATGAACTTGGAAGTTTTCAAGAGTAGAGTGCTCTTCTAGGTAACCATGCTACATCGTCAACCACATCATCGCTTGACATCAGGTGAGATTGTGGTCAAACGGTTAGCTATATTGTATAAAAAAGTTCGAATTTGTATATTCTCGTTTGAAAGGTATGGGTGCTGGTGCAATAACAGGTACACGAGACCGACGAGATCTATCTACTTATTTATCCAAGTATCTTTATGTCTCAGAGTAATGGACGCAGTGCGATATCTCTTAGGGTACGTCCATAGTTTCACAGTAACGCATACGCTTACTCCACCCCTAACACTTGCGCCATACTATCAAATTTACATACTAGCGATCCAGACATTAGGTAAACAAAATTAGTCTGAACGTACTGCCTTGTTTATCCAGAGCGTGTAATTACTTGCTAAGATAGCAACGGATTTTTTCCCAAAAATATATTCCGTCGCTTTGTAGCAGCAAGAGAGTTATATATTTTGTCTCGCTCTGTCGTTCCATTTGGAGTGGTGAATATTTAGATAGCTAGAGATTTTTTGTGGAAATATTGGGAGAGTCAATAGAGGAACGATTTTAGTAATTCGATTGTTTGAGCCCGGCTACATGCTCTATCTTGGGAGCCTACTTGAGATATTATTTTTAATAAAAGACTACTCAAGTTTTTTTTTATCATACAACCGTTTGTTAAGAAATGTTATATTCATTTACGGTTTTTGTAACTGACTACTGCAGTAAAAATCTAAAAGCGTTTGATTTTATTAATAAAAATAATGGAATTATTACATTTGAAATTAATACATTGATAAAAATAAATACTAATAAAATTCTTCCCTTGGCAGAAAAACAAAAATATCGTCAGTAATATTATTTTTATCTAATCTCGTTACCTCTTCATAACAAAAGCCCTTTCTCTTCACACTGTCAATAATCGAGTTGACACTGACATGTCTCAAAATAACTCGATAGTAGGGTACGACCATTCAACCAATCACTATTTAGCCTAAATTCGGGATATACATTATGCATTAGACCTCGAGATTATTACGTTAAGACTCGTATATTCTCGAAATAACGACCCTTTGACCAAGGAAAATAGAAAGACGAAGTCATGGTGGCGTGGAGTAATAATAAATGCGTGAGGCTATGCAGAGTATGCGTATGAGTCTATACTTATACGCATTCTCTGCATAATCTCACTTGAGTCTATACTCAAATATCTAATAAGCGATAAGTCCAAATACTGAAACATCACTCAAAATTTAAACCCCATTTAAAATAGCCCTACGTCTTTTTTGCCTCGCCCATTAGTTAAAAGATGGCAATAATTTAAGCATCAACTAATCCAAAAAGTGTTTCAGTATTCGGGCGTTAGGTACTAAATAAGAGATGTCCACAAGATACATATTTGGTAAAAGCGTAACTGGGCAAGTAGTAGGCAGACACCGGCCTTCGCGACCAAAGCCTAGGAGAAAAACCAAGAAAATTTACGTCTGTGTTTCTAGCGTTTGTTCCTTGAATTCTTCTTGATGTACGAAGCGTAGCTTTTTGCTTGCAAAATCATTCTTAATTGTACCACTTCTATACAACCCTTGTATTAGGGTTCTTATAAGACTTACCCCAAGTGTCAAAATTTGGAAAAATTTCACAAGCAGAAAAGTATAGTTCATACTGCGAGCTATAGTTGAAAACGTGTGTATTTTCACCATTTCAGCTCAGCCGTAGACTATACCGATGAAGTAGGAAATGGTGATATAGATAGTAGAAACGGCATATAAATAAGAATTTGGCTCAAGATACTAATGCGGAATTGGCGTTGAGTATTTTGTTTTTCAAGAATATCTGGATGAAAATGTCGTTGAACTTACTCTCGAAAACCAAAACACGTTTAACGACAGAATAAGGGACAACTTATGAAGGTATTGACGAATAAGGGACAACAGGGCACTAAAAATAGACTAAAATTATTATAAGACTAAGTGGTCCCTTATTAGGGTGATCTATATTTATAGGTATGGTAAATTCAAACAAGAGAAATATTTGATACCAAAGATTTAATAAGAGTTCTATATTAATAAATTTTCTTACAACGTTTCTACAAGATTAGTGTCCAGTATGATTACTGCAGACGAAGAACCATTGAATTCAACTAGACTGAGCGAGATGGAACATATAGCTTAGACTGCAGCAAGCAAGAGACAGTATCTGTCGTAAACCGGTGGATGCCACTAGTAAATCTGATCTAATGCAAGAGGTTTCCCGATTGCGGTCTTGAGCTAAAGTTAGGGTTTTTAAAAAAACGGTGACTGTCGTGGCCGTAAATAGGAATCATATTCATTCATTAAAATCATGACAATCTTAAAGAATCGACATGATTGTAGCTGCCAGTTTCTCGAGACCAGCCGCAGCTGATTTTCTGATACTACGAGAATTTGACAAATTACAATTGAAATGTCACATGCTAAAGTTTAAGTGTGGTGCTGGAGTAGCAGATACGATTCGAGATTATATCCCCTATTATACTTAATATGCTCTTCCTCATTTTCACATTTTCTTTTTCCCATATTGACAATACGCGTGCGAAAGCTCTGAGCACGGAAACACGAATGAAGTAAAGATGGCGGCGCTCGGAAGAAATAGGAACGTCAAAATTTGAAAAAATAAATTTAAACAAACCGTGCGAGGCTGAAGTAAGGAGGCTCACTACAACATGTAAAACAAATCGCAAAGAATGAAGCTGATCATATAATTATGATCGAACTTCACGTACAGGGTAAGTTCCTTTGATCATTAATTATACCTCGAAGTCCTTTCATCCAAGGCTGATTGGCCATTGTACTATTAATTTATGTTTAGTTTTTCATTTTATTGTATACAGGGATAAAAAAAGTTTTAACAGTTCTATGACGTAACAGTCCTATAGAACAAAATGGGAGTTACCGGTAATCCCTAGGCTAAGTGTGCAATAATGTGTTTTCTGTCTTCTATCTATTTCTATTATTATTTAGTAATTTCCGTCATCTTGGGATAATCGTCAATATCAAATGTGGACTAAAAATTACAAAATGTTCAAGAACCAAGCACTGAAGCAAACAACCTCTGCCCCATCCACTGAGAATGTCCACACTGTGCATTTTCATCTTCAACTTTCGTCTTCATCTTTCTATTCAGCTTGCGTATGACGCTTTCAATAATTGAATGCGTTAATGAAAGCAACACCACTAGTTCAGTCGTAGTTTCTTCTGTCTATTGGAAACATGTGCGACGAGAATATTTTACTTGTTGGAATATGTGCAGCTTACTTGGTTATAAGAAATTCCAGAAAAAAACAACCAAGAGAAAGTTTTGGATACGAGGTTATTATAATAATCGAAGTAGTTATTTTGATCCCAAAGTTGTGGCAAGCTTCTGTAATCTTTAATAAACATTAATGTAAATCTTTTTCTTCGTCCGCCATCTTGTTGTTGAACGCTATAAGGCACAGAAATCCACCAGAGCCTGAAAACGGGAATCACAGCGCGCGCTTCGCTTTCAACTCTCACCGCGCATGCACTAAGGGCATGCCTCACGTGCGCTGTTGACTTGCGCTATGACGCATGCCCCTATTGAACAAAAAAATGCACAGTGTGGACATAGCTATTGAGGACTACAAGAAAACAAAACCAAAGTCATATCAAGCCAACTGTCAAATTAATTCCAACTTCTGCTATATCACGGCCGTCATAACGATCGCAGTTTTCTAAGAGCCTCAGCTAATAAAATCTATCGCTAGCGGTAACATTGCTATTAAAATGGATATTGGATTCTAAACCTTAATATATTGAGCTAAAACGTATATTTGCGAAGCCCTGTAATATCAAAAGGATTACTTAGATGCATTTTGTGATAGAAAATTGGGATTTTTATCCCAAACAGTGTATTTCAGAAAAAAATTCAAAGATTTAAAAAAATTGTGTAGACTCAACATGTTTGATCGAGAAGATAATATCGACGGGAAAACGTCTTGGAATTTTATAATAAGCATTTCTTAACTAAGTAGAATTAGTTAATGCAATTTTGGTACCCCTAAGGAAGACATGTCATGTTACATCCAAATTCCTATCAAAATCCTACACTTGAGAAAATTGGAATGAGGTTAGAGAAGAGATTGAAGATATCGAGGTATATATACGAACAAAAAATTAAGTGGCAATATAGGACATTAGTAGTATCATCATCAACCTATATTGGTCCACTGCTGGACGTAGGTCTCTCCCAAGACGCGTCACTGAGCCCGGTCTTCGGCTCTTCTCATCCAGTGTTCGTCAGCTACATGTCGAGATCTCAGAATAAGGATATTTGCAGTGATATTCGCCATTATTGAACACGGAATTTGACTGTTTGATTTGGTTTCGTAATTTTACCAACACGCGTATTACATGCTTTTATAAATTGAGAAACACCTACTCAACTTGAAATTACAACTCGATTTATGTAAGGCTGGAAACTTTTCAAGGCTTGCGCAACAACAACACTCTCTAAATCACACCGAAATTCGGAGCGAAGAAAATACAAGTTTTAAGCTTTCTTGTGAAAGCGTCGACCGTTGGATAGGGACACTCGTACTTGAAACGGAGACAAAATGACTTGCACAACAATTTATTCTCTCCTTCTTCTGTAACAATCTTTTTGCTTAGGTTCTGTATCGTTCAGGCTACCACCACCGTACCGCAAAGAATTCAGAAATACCCGGTGGTAATTTTATCACCAACCACCATGACGTCTCGAGTCATCAGTCATGAAAATCGAATCTCAATCTATGGCAACTGCTCTTTTTGGCTTGACGGGCTAGGCTTGGCATAGCGGCTTTCAAGGCTGGCTTGGCATGGCGAGGCAACTCTGGCTTGGCTTAGCTTGGCTTGGCTTGGCTTGGCATGGCATGGCGAGACAAAGTTGGCTGATGACATGGCGAGGCGTTACATACTACTAGTTTTAATTATTTTAATTGTTTTAGTTAAATAACATAAACAGAACTCTTTACTTATAGTTTTTTTATGGTCACTACTGATTTTATGTTTTGTATGATACTGGGAAATGCACCTTCATAAAAATCACAAAGGCTGCCATTTTTAGACCAAAATTGTCTCCATAAAATACCAAATACCTATTTGCAACTTGATGGTAGGTAGTAAGTTTTTCCCTTGAGTTTTAATAATACGATTTAAAATTGGCATAACTAATTTTATACAGCGTCGGCAATTGCAAATGGCGTCACTTATGTTTGAATTGTAAATACCGCTTTAATGCGTCCGTCACTGACGGTGGCTGATTTTCGAGGTGTTCATGGTCTTAAATCGACTCTGCAAGAGACACCCGGAGTTGTTCCAATCATTTTAAAAGGACTTTAGGAGTTGTGAAGTTCCGTGTACAAGGTTTGCAAAGTTTGTGCGTTGTTTTGGTTAGAAATCGGTTTGTTTTGAAAATACTATTCGGATAAAAGATGTAATAAAAATAAAAATAGTGTTATTTTGTTGGAGCGACAAATAACCTTTGAAATTAAGTTCATTCAGATTCCTACTTACAATGGAATGGTATAGAAACGCAAAACAAAACAAAAATATTTTTCAAACTTCGAGATCATAAAGATGAATGTTCGCAGTGGAACAGTGGACTTCTGCAGACACCGTCAGGTATTGAAGCCCAGCATAAGTGTCATCATCATCATCTCAGCAAAAAGTGTTAATAACTCAAGGTTGCATCACTTATTCTAATAAAAAAGTTTAAGCCGAAATAGTTAAGCTATATTTCGTCTCCTCCGATCTAATTTGAAACCACAATCTATTATACGCCTGTTTGTTGGTAAATGTGACGTTATATGTATAGTGCCGTACCTTCTGTGTGTTGACCTCCCTCGTAGATATGCCCATCTTTTCGTGGTGTCGCAACTGCACGGGGTATATGATCTGGTAGTAGTGCGCGCCGATATTTCGCACCAGCTCTTGATTTTGTCTGTATTCGCGCAGTAACCGCTCCACTTCACCTGAAACAAACAGACAACATTATATCCATGAATATTTTGTACGTTATTTGAAAAAAAAAATAACTTTGATAATCTCAAACTAAATTTCTTTTGTAACGAAGATTTGTGCAACCTGTACATATTTGATCTATGGATCAAAGCGTTTTTTTTCTATTCAATTCAGATTCTTATAATATTGACCATGTCTACTTGCATCTGAATTGGATTTGAATGGTGGCATTCCCATCGCCCACGACGCTGCCAATTTCCCTTAGCAGTGAGACTTAGTTGCCATAAGAACCATAAAGGCAGTAAGCCTAGTAATATCTAACTTAAAGACTGAACTAAGCCAGTAACTACTTCGAAGCGACTGGCGGGGTGGCATGGCGGCGGGACGAATACTTGCATAATTTGCAAGGGTTTCTTCCAAACCTGCAAGAGGCTATTGATGTATGCCTCAAAACAAGGTAGTAGAAAATGTTAAGAAACAAGCGCTTCTAATTTTATTACTGGTCTTTAGAAAAGTCAGCTGCAACTGCAACTTTAAGGTCGAAAGTAATAAACCAAGATCCGTCGCTTGAGACGTAAACCTCGTTTTACGATAGCCATAGCCTTAAACCCAACAATGGCTGTCTAGATTGAAACTCATTTAGGTCATGAGTGTAACACTTACGCGGTCCAGCTTACTTTTATGGGACGCTGAAAAATGACGGTTACGTACGTTTTAGTGCAAACGTAAAAGGAGTGCTATCTTCGTAGTTTTTCAAAGTTAAGGCGACGCGTACTGTCAGACAACCTTCTCGCTCGCACATTTCAACATTTTTGAAGATATAATATAACTAAATGTAATTATGTGAAATCTCAGAGCGTTAGGGTCGAGAGAATAACAGTACGAAGGTTCAGTAAAAATATCACATTGATCCAAACCAGTTTTCCAACCAAAAAATGTGCATTAAAATTGGTCGCATTGGTACAAGTTTTTTGGTTGGAAAATATGTTTGGATCAATATGATATTTTTATTGAAACTTTGTAGTGTTATTTTCTCAACACTAACGCTCTGAGATTTCACATAACTACGTTTAGTTATATTATAATCTACAAAAATTTTGAAATGTGCGAGCGAGAATGTTGTCTGACCTTACTCGTCACCTTAAAGAACGTCGGGACTTACGAGACACGTGCGAAAAGCGTTCTAAAAGCTTATTGGTAAATGATTTAACTGTAAAAGTGTTTCGAAGATAGATAAATAAATGTTCTTTTTCATAAAGTTGTAAAGTACAGTCGACAGAAGTAGATTAACAATGAAATCTCTTTTTCTTCGGTTACAACCAAGAAATAGTGATTTCAGTTTGCACATCGCTGTTACTTTATTCAATTTGAATTGAACAAACCAAAAAAATTTGCTGCTTTTCTGATATAGTAGGTGCCAAATAACACCGCAATACAGGTCATTCACCCACCTTCACCACGATGTCGCAAAATTCAATTTATGAATGGCTAATTCTGTCGCTTTCCATACAAATCTGTCGCTAAGACGGTAATCGCTTGAATCTCGTATTACTGTTTGTTTACCATACATAAATTGAATTTTGTGACATCAAGGTGTAGGTGGGTGAATGATCTGTATTGCGGTGTTATTTGGCACCTACTATAGTAACCTTGTGCAAGTTATTCATGTACCAGAAAAACCTGTTTTACTAAATATCCCCAAACCTTAAATCTGAATCTAGAACTAGGTTAAGCATGTACCCAAGACTATTTTCTAGTTTTCTCCAATTTATAAGACGATGTAAATATAGGTAAGTATACAAGTTAGCCAAGTTAGTTTCAACTTTGCTTATAATGGAATATGTTCAATCCCAATTTCAATTAAAACTATTTCTACTTAACTAAGATTAAAAATTTCATCACTTCGAAACGACGTAAAATCTAACTAAATAAGCCACAAAAAGTCTTATCTAAAAGTCGATGAACCAACTTCAATAACATTCTTGTAACGCAAGGTGGGTCTCAACTTTGAACGTGATGCTTTTAAATTTTATCCCTAAGACCTTCAATTTTATGGCTATCGATCAGCGTCTCAATGGCCACGATAGTGGATGCCTTCAATGCACCCCGATGATAGTGACCACGCTTTATGGATATCTTTGTACCCGTTTGTGAATGGGTACTTTGCTTCTTTACATTGTGCTTCTTTGATATCTTGTTTGAGTTGTTGGTGGAAATGATGCGTATTTTTAGTATGTAGATCTTTTTGTTATAAAGCTCGTCTGGGGAAGTATTACCACAGTACCTATTTCTGTTGCTAAATTTCATGCTTCGGAAGGCACGTTAAACGTATCGGTTCCGGCTCTAGCAGTCGTTAAGCCATGACAGAGGCCTTAAGGCGGCCTAGAAAATCCGGCTAAATAGTGATGCTCGAACTGCTGTGTTCCGGATTGAAGATTATGGATGAACGCGGGTGCAATTACAGGCACATGAGTCTTACCACCTTTATGTATCCGAGTGATGGGCGCAGTGCGATGCCTCACAGGACACGTCTTTAGTGGATGTGCTCAGTAAAGCAGTAGATTCATAATAGATTACCTAGTCAAATTCCAAGTAACAATCTACCTAATGCAGCCAGTGTCTTGGGCACGTTTACAATTAGTTCTGATTTGGATCAGTTGAGCTATCTAAGTTTTTTGCAACGGTTTGTATATAGCTCAAGTATTTCATGTGTATTTTCTAAATATTGTAAATACTGTATCTACTTTATCTATTTCTGATACAAAAATACCAATAAAAACTAGAATCACCTGTAATAGCATTCTCAACTAATAATTCAGCCAATCGAATGGCTTATGGGAAAAGTTGTGTAATAATGTATGAATGTTTCGAACTAATTTAGCGTCGACGGTTCTGTATTAATAATAATTTGTGTGATTGGCAGCGAATGATAGCTCTTCAATGACTGGTATGATGTTATAAGTACCTGTCGAATTATTTAGTTCATTGGTGAAACGTGAGCTGGACGGTGATGATACAGCAATGTAAAATTATATGGAAAGTAGAGTTACATCAAAGTCGTCGCCTAGGAATAAATACCTAGAATTATACGAAATTGCGTCTCCTTTTTAGGATACAACAGACTATGGATTTTCTAAACGATCATAGAATGTAATTTTATGTAGAGTATTTGTAGGAGTCGAAGATTCTAAACATTATGGTTATCATATTATTGTCAGATGTTCTTTTGTTTTTTTTTAATATACTTTCGACAGCCATTGAATGTTGAGGTAGACTAAAAACCAGCCCTGTGTTGCGCAGATTAGTGTTGAGTCTACTCCATTCGTAAATTTTTATGTACCCACCTAATGTAAAATATATTGTACCTTTAGTTTGGTGATATTTTTGAAGTTATACTTCGAATGCGACTTCCAAGAACGTTGCGTTACGGGGTGACATAGTCTCTGTCTCTTTCTGTTCCCCCGAATAGAAAGAGACAGAAGCTAATACACTACGAATGCTACAATCAAATATAGATGGCAGTGTTCAGCAATTCAGCATTTGACCACCCGTGTTTTTTAAGATAAAAGACTTCCAACTGACAGCGGGGGGAATAGAAAGAGACTATAATACGCTACAATCAAAATATAATAGATGGCAGTGTTCATGCAACTTTTTACTTTTTATTGTGAAGTGAAAATTTAAAAAGTAAATACTAAATTAATTTCACATTAAACACAGAGCGAGAGTGAATGCCTAGGGACTGCACGCACAGGTTTTTTTTGTATTGTATTGTAGTTAGTGCCCTTGCACTAACTACAATACAATACAAAAAAAGTTACTTTTACCAGTTTACTTTGTGAATAATTCATAGATGCATCGTGTGCAGAAGTAATAGTATGGGCTACATTCGACATCAATCTGATTACAGTACAAGATGGCTGCACGCTCACGCTCCAGATGCACGCCACAATGTTCCTGCCACTGTCCCGAATTGCGAACCCAGACTTTACTCACGCCCTGATTGTTTGCACTGTGCCTTTCAAACTCGCGTTTTGATGACTTGTTATTGTGCCTCCAGATGTTTTTTGATATTTTATCTTTTTGAACATTTCATTTTTGAGATTATGTCGCTCGAGGCTTTGTTTGGATTAAACATGGTGGTTTTATAGCAATGGCGCCCAGTTCAGATTAAAATGTTACAGCAAAATGTAACGAAATTCAACAGGAAAATTCAACAGGCTGCGGCTTATGTATTTTTGAATGTAATTTTATCTGCTGGTTCACTTGGCATTTATATTTTTACGTAACACAATGTAACATTTTTTCGGCTTAGGAAAAAAACCTTGATTTGCGTCAGAGTTGATGGGATAAACAAAAATAAACAAGCTCTACTAAAACAATATCGATTTCACCAAAACTAATTCCAAAGACGCGTTTGGTAATTATCAAACAGCAAAGTTGGGAAGTTGGCAGTTTGCGCATGCTTGCTATTAATCATTACTTATGAACATTAATTTATAGCTCCAGTTGATATTGGAAATCAACCTCTCTACTTAGAAATGCCTCTCAACTGCTGTCAAAAATCACCCTTTAAAATAGTGGCATCTCTTTTGTTTTTAATAATAATAAATAGTGACAGGGAGTCAGCAGTCTTTAAGGCTGGAAACAGTGTTCGACCGACAGTCAGCGCTGACCGTCGGTCGGCGTAGCTATATCTATGCAAGTCTATGGCTGGAAACAGTGTTTGACCGAGCAACCGTACACGCGTAGCGTCAGCGTAGCTGTGTGCGCATTCATAGACTTGCGTAGATATAGCTACGCCGACCGACGGTCAGCGCTGACTGTCGGTCGAACACTGTTTCCAGCCTAAAACTTGTTTAAAAAGTGTTTGAATTTGAGATGGGATTCTAAGTAAGACCGAAAATGACAGTTAATAGTTCTGGTGCGCAAAACTGGGGGATATCGCTGATACTACATTCACACTATGCCCATGGCGCTGCCGGCATTTATTGCCGCGGATTTAGTGCCACAGCAACATCGCCTTTATTCTCATTAGAGAGCGAGGGCATGAATTTGGACCGGGAGTCAGGACAGAGGCATGATCGTGTTCACATTAAGCTCGTGCCCACTTCCCTGCCCAAGTCTCTGCCCACTGCGGCATAGTTTGAACGCAACATGAGCGTATGCACACTGGCATGATAACTACTTCTTGATTTATGACTTTTGTGACTTGTTGTTACATCTAAACGATACCGACGTATCTTGACAGTCGCTTTACCAAATATGTCGTTGTCCTATCGATTAGCTCGGTAAGTATTGTGTCGGTTGCAGTGTAAAGACAATTATTTTCGAATTTGGTTTTGGGATTTCATTTCGGTTAGATTTCACCTGTATTTCATCTACATTCACATTTTATGTCAGTATGTCATCATTAAACAGTATCGCCTACTGCCTGTTACCGCATGATTGGCATTGCCTCTGGTCATAAATCGTGGCTACATCCAGGTATTGTGATGACTATTTCTTTATCGTGGTGATGATGATTATGATGATGTCTTCCTGGCCAGCTTCGGCTACGGCGATATTGTGGCTGATGCATAATATTATGATGATATATAGTGGTAGTGTAACCACAGCATAATTCATTGCAAATCTTATTTTCATTGAAAACTTCACCTAACAACACAAGTATTTCTTTAAAACTTTGATTACGTTCTCAGTTGTTCTTGCTAGAGTTTGTTTAAAATTAGAGGCCGAACTTGATGATTAGTTTGGGCTCTAATGCAAAAGGGTCGTGTTTACTGGATTCGTTTGGGCTACACCCAAACGGTGAAACTTTTACTATTACGTAAGCAATTAGCAAGCGTTTAACGCCGCAATTTAAATGTTTGCATTGTAACATTTGTTTAATGTAAAATGTTCAGACATTTTTTGTAAAACTAGAATTATTTTTTACAAGGTACACGTAATAGTGTGTACCTTTGAAGGAAGTTATCAACGAGTGTTAAATCTCAACACAATTAATTATACTCATTCGGTTCAAGTTTATTCTCAGATGGTTAAACCTTTTGTGATACGAGACAATAGCATAAGAGGGCTAGATGGGGTAAGAAGGGGGTAATTGGGGGTGAAGGAGGCTCTAGTAATTATTTCTATACTCAACTAATTGAGCTCGGGGCTTAGTTTCAATTATGACACTAGTACGCTGTTGAAATTTCACTAACGCCTTTTGGGAAACTTTTACATCGCCAGTTCGTAGTTTAAGCTGTGAGTGGGCGGAAATTTGTACTGAATATTTTGGGGAAAATGTTTATGAATTAAATACAGTACTGTTTAAGGTCACGTTAAATTGTACAAACAAAACTGTAAAGGTCGCCTGTCACTGTCAGTCTTTGGTTTGTTGCTATGTTGCCGTCGATGAGGGCTAGATCTTTCGCAGAAATGTTGTTCCAACTAAAAATGTTTATCATAAGGATCTCTTAGATTTGAGATAGAGAATAATTTTAGCCGAATAGCTAAATTATTTTTTCGATATTTTGTTCTACATAAATACGTATATATACCAAAAAGCCCTAAAAATCATGTACAAAATACATGTGAGGGTGTGTATGTTTATCAATATTTCATAATGAAGTTTTTTATGAAATTATATTAAAATGGTAGATACCAACAAAAAAAGAATTATACCCGATTATAAGAGTGAGTGAAATAAGGCTGTAGATGATGATGATGAAGTATTTTATGCAAACATCACATTTACTTTCAATACACGCACACAATGAAACCGACATAAATCAGCACCATTAATCAAAAGTAAAGCTAAACATTCGTGTCACATTGTCGTTCAAATCCCACCTATCGTTAATTAAGCAACACATCAAAAGATACCAACAAAACCATTTAAGTTAAGTTTCAACGTTACTTAGCACCGTAACCAGCTTCACCTGACCTTTCTTAACCCTTGAAAATGGTGCTTCACGCAGCTCTGACTTAGCTGGTCGTTGTACGCCAAAAACGCCCCGCAAAGATAGACGTATGTATTATATTCACCATCTGCTTAACTTAATTAAGTTGCGTAAGGGTTTTTGTTTGTGCTTGCCTCAAAATGCACGTTCTATAATGTCATTCGTTTGATGAATGTTTTATGAGTTTGTGAATAAGGTCGTGACGTTTTATCCTTACACTGTCACAAAGTGTGAGATCTTTTCACCGGTGGGATGTAAAGCATTTCAACCAAGTGGTCTGTAGCTAATTTGATTTATTTTATCAAAGTATTCCGTTCTTTTAGATCTGCTCCCTGATTATCTATTTTTTGATACCATGAGAATCTGACAAACTTCAATCAAAACCTATATTTATATCAGAGTCTATAAAAGTACCCAAATTAATAGCCATTTTATCCAGTCAAATTTAATTGTGATCGGAGCTGTTTAAATACGGGCATTTGCACAATGGTCTAACCACACTTTTAACACATGACACAACCCGATGCATGTGTAAACCGAGGCGTATTGCGTTGTATCATCATCATTTATTTCATTTTGCCAGAA
This sequence comes from Eulithis testata, assembly GCA_947507515.1. Classification (NCBI taxonomy): domain Eukaryota; kingdom Metazoa; phylum Arthropoda; class Insecta; order Lepidoptera; family Geometridae; genus Eulithis; species Eulithis testata. The sequence continues at coordinate 11,578,491 of OX382197.1, forward strand.
GAAGTTAAACAAACTGTCCATAATACAGACATTATAGAATATAACTTTTTGTTTATATAAATAGTAGTCAAACAAGCGTACGGCATCTTATGGGAAGCGGTCACCATCGCCTAGAAACACCGACAACACTAGCAGCACTATCGGTGCGTTGCCTGAAGGAATTCGGAACTATTGTGGTTAGGTATGACCTGAGTGGGGAAACGATCAACTGAAATAGTATATTTCATTACAAGTGCGGAAAGGCTGTTATTGCAAAGAGTTCCGACAAATGTCTACCCGAGCCGAGGCGCAGCCGAAGGCGAGGGTTGACAGTCGGAACAAGTTGCAATGACGGTTCCGCACGTATACTGAACGACTATTTTTAATACAGTTGCAAAAAAATTAAGCAACTTCATAAAATATTTTGTGCAACAAACAACTAAACTCGCAAAGAAAATTTCTGAAAAATGGCGCTGACCATAGGATATAAGCAGAGTTTTTTTTTTCTTCACCCTTTCTGGTAGGCAAAGAGAACTATGCCTATCCAACCAAGACTTCAGTAGAATTTTTTTAGTGATATGAAAAGAAAACGAAATTTAATGAAATGAAATAAAAATTAACCTAACTCATTCAATCAAATTATTAAATCTGATATTGAAACAAATTAGTAGCTTCTTTTTAGAAATATATACGTATTTGCATGAATCATAAAACTTCTATGAATTTTTTAAGTAAAAACTTCATGGTTGGTTTTTCTTTTTAATAGACATTATTTTGACATTCGGGAAAGAGAACGCACGAGTTCGGGAAATGTAAAAAAAAAAGCACGAGTATGTAATAGCCCACATCCCGAACGCTATACGTCCCTGCAATACGCCACTTTTTGAGCAACTGTATTAAAAAGAATAATAAATAACACCGTTTTTAATCAACTTAAAGAAGGAAGAGATTTTTTGGTATTAAAACTTTCAAAAATTACCTTTTAAAATATCGTTCGAATTTTGTCGCGATGTCTTAAAACTTACCAAATAGCAGACATATATCATTATTATACCCTCTCCCCTTCTTAATAATATTCATTGTTTTGTTGGAGGACCAATGGATGGTATTCGGTAGTATTACTTATGTTCAAACTCAGTGATAACTTCGTTTGCGCGATCTAGGATAGTTCTCATGTAGAGAGCTAGATGGCGCTACATTTATATCATACAGTGATTCAGTATATTCATTTAGCGCTACCCAAATGTTATTTAATTCTGCGGTATTCGAAATTGCGTCATCAATTTCATTTGTAATATTATATTTGGCGTAAAATATGACATTTGAATATTGAATTGGAACACAGATTGTATTATTAAAAGTGTGATAAATCAGTTCGAGTGGTTTCATAAAATGTATCGTTATTGTATCAAAAAATATTGGTGCAAATACATTTTCTATACTATTATTATACTGTAAAAAACCAAAAACTAAAATTAGAGATATGGATAAACTAAATATGCAGATCTACTAAATAAACGATTTTGATTCCGAAAATCGAGTTTTTCTGTCTGTTTCTTTGTTCGCGGATCACGTTTTAACTACTGGACCAATTTTAATGAAAGTTATACCATTCGGAACCCATTTTTCCGGATTGAAACATAAGCTATATTTTATTGTAATTAAAGACGTGGATTCTTAGATACAGCTTGAACTCTCTAAACCAAAAGCTGCCATTTGCTACGCGTGCAACCAAACTGTCGAGAAATAATCAAACTCACAAATGGTTAAAATACCGTAATCTACTTTTATCGTTGACTGTACAATAACGTGTAAGTAGTATTCATGTGCATGTACATTATTGTACATGTAATCCAACGTAATAATAATGTCACCACACGATTGCAATAACCAGAATGCTTTTGTATGCATAGGTATGAGAGCGTGTAACGTGTTGACTGCAGCATTGCACTTGCTTGGCAATTATATTGTTATGTTTCGCAATTATAACTATTATTTTGTATCTCTTCAACCGATAGACAAGTTGATATTTTACAATCAAATTGAGAGAGCTAAGAAAAAATACTAGTAGGTACCTAATTGAGTATTAAATTAGACGAAACAAAAAACAGCAAGTTAAATAATGTGGTTAAATAGAATTTTATTTTTACAAAACTGTAAACGATGGCCACTTTTAGTCCTATTTGAATTTATTTATTTGATTGAATCTTGCATAATTTTTTTATGTTCGGTGAGGATTGAACTCGCAACTTGCAGCGCAGAAAGCAGAGACGTACCAACTGAGCTGTGCGGCCAGCCACAATTGTCCCATAATTTACGTACAGTGTGCATGACTACTGGACGCGTTCACGACGTATCGAGTGAGTAATAAAGTGCTAACTGCTCATAAAACGGCTAGATTGGACGAAACTGAATGCAGTGCCAGCTACAAATCATCGGGTGAGTTTGGATAACTGGAGTACATGGGGTGTATTCAAAACTAGATTAGCAGCAACTATCTCATCGTAGTTGACTCAAGTCTCGTGAAACCAAGCTAATCTATAGCAAATACGAAATAAGAACGCAAACTAATAATTAATTAGGTAATTAAAAACTTGAAAAGTCTCGCCTATCGTTAGATGAAATCTGAAAACTTAGATTTCAAACGCAGTGCCAGACAAGCAAGCTGCGATCATAGAGGCCTAAAAATTAAATTAATTTAAATTAAACTTTGAATTTTAATAATTAAGATTTAAAATTTTATTTTTCTTGAATTTTTATGACTAAAGAGCAACCATTTGTAACTTTTATCCCAACAAGACCTTCTTTTAATGATGTGTTTAAAAAGTTCAGATTTGTTTCCTACTGAACGTAAAATATTTTTCTTTGCAGTATTGCTAGACTGGGATGTGACTTTTTATGAAGATTGCAGAAATAAAGATTTATTTTTATCTTACGAACATAATCTTGAAAAAAAAAAACTTTTTTTTCAGTATAATCAGATCGCTCAGCTACTATCCCCGCTGCGACTATGCCCGTACATCTCACCGCCCGAAGCGGCACGTAGATGACAGGTGCATTATGCATGCCACTGCATTTAGATGCCGGGTACCGTACACTCACCACAGCCTGATAAAATAATGCTTTCAAGCGTATTATAAGCAAACATTTGGAAATGATCATTTTATTTTTATTTTTATTTTAAGAATTTTGGGAAAACTAACAGCTAGATATAAGACAGTAGGAAGATAAACATAATAAAGTACACTGAAGGCCAATTAAAAGTTTCCACAGATAAATAGAATAGAAGAATTACAAATTAGAAAAGGTACAAATTAAATGGTATGAATTATAAAGAAAAAAAATACTAACTAAAAAGACTAAACATTATTAAAGAATTTGCCACTGAGTAACTAAACATTATTAAAGAATCTGCGAAGGCTAATTAAAAGTTTCCACAGATAAGTAGAATAGAAGAATTACAAATTAGAGAAGGTACAAATTAAATGGTATGATATTGAAGAAAAAATAAATTTAAAAAAAAAACATACTAACTAAAAACACTAAACATTATTAAAGAATTTGCCACTGAGTAACTAAACATTATTAAAGAATCTGCGAAGGCCAATTAAAAGTTTCCACAGATAAGTAGAATAGAGGAATTACAAATTAGAGAAGGTACAAATTAAATGGTATGAATTTTGAAGAAAAAATAAATTAAAAAAAAAAAACATACTAACTAAAAACACTAAACATTATTAAAGAATTTGCCACTGAGTAAACGCTTAAGTGTAGGTGATGTTTGTTCTGTGTCTGGGTGTTTCTATGTATTATAAGTATGTATTTACAAAAAAAAAAATTATATTATGTATTCTATCAGCCATCTAGTTCCCATACTACAAGCTTTGCTTAGTTTGGGACTAGGAGGCGTTGTGTTAAATGTCCGTGAATATTTATTTATATTTATTTATTTATAATGAGGTGTTAAATAAGTCTATATCAACATCTGCCTTAATCAAAGTATTAAAAAAGTTGCTTGTACCACTCTTTACGCAAATAAATCATTCATTCATTCATTCATTCATTGCCCTGATGATAGTTGGATCTTTTGGTTGATTCTAATAATACAAAGACGAAGTTAATTCGTCCTTGTAATAATACCACAGTGAGTTTAAGTAAACTAAGTAAGTATTTACCTAAGTTAGAAGTTATATCTATATGTAAAAGCTCAGTTGGTAATAGATCTGCCTTCCGTGCTGTGGGTCGATCTCCACCGAGAATAAACATTTGTGTGTGGAAAACATAGATGTTTGTTCTATGTCTGGGTTACACTATGTATTGTACGTGACAAAGCATTTTTTCTGAGGATTTTTAATGAAAAAAAACTTGAGAGGTGTCCTGGGACACCCGGATGGAACGAAGTTCCTTGCGGTGTGGTTTTCTTACAGTAAATACACAGAAGTAACCTAAATTAAAACAAAAACTTCCAACAATACCTACATTCATTTTTTTCCTTCCTGCACCAATATATTCGAATGACGTTGTCAAAGTTTGAAAAAAGTGTCGTTACAACTTTTGGTCTTAATTTTTTCCGTCTAGCCCCCTTTCGCAACACGCAATAAGGAACTTCGTTCAAAAATCTTGGTTCATTTTTGTTAAAAAAAGTTTTGTTAAACTCTTTCCCAAGGTTATTAAATAGATGGCTTTAATAGGTTAGCAAGTTATTTAAAATTAGTTTTAAGAAAGCGAGGTCTGCAAATTGAATATATGCAATAGTTGTAATAATTTAATGCAACAAATGGGTTCTATCTGTAAGTGGCTATCATAACTTATGATAAAATGTAAGTTTTCGGGTAAATTACGGTTTGTAGCTCAACTGTTTCATGGGTATTTTGTAAATATTGTAAAAATATAAATAAATATAATATAATGGATCATCACAGCGTTGGATCGCACAGCGTGGAAGGAAGGGGGGGAGGCCTTTGCCCAGCAGTGGGACATCGAAGGCTTTTAATAATAATAATAATAATAAACAAGTAAATAAATATCTTTGGACATTACACACAACACCCTCTAGTCCCAAACTAAGCAGAGCTTGTACTATGAGAACTAGATTGCTGATATAATACTTATATACATTTTTTTTGTAAATACTTATAATACATAGTAACACCCAGACACAGAACAAACATTTATGTTTGCCACAGAAATGTTTGTTCTCGGTGGGGATCGAACCCACGACCCACAGCACGGAAGGCAGAGCTACTACCGACTGAGCCATGACGCCTGTCAAAAAAATGTACTAGTTGTAATTTTCTTTGTGAATAAAAGTTAATCTAAAAGTTTTCTTGTTAGTTTGTAAAAATAGAACGCTGTAAGTGTGGCCACACCCTCACGCCTGGAGCAGCGCGCAGATGACGCGTGCATAATGCATGCGCTGCATTTACCGATAGAGGAATGAGCAGGGCTGCCTCACCGAGCCTTCAGGATTCCACTACATAACTTCAACGAGTTTACGAAGCAAATTCAATCAAGAAATTCCTACTAGCTGTAGGGAAACAACGGTGGAATTTCGTTTATATTCCAAAACTAGCTGATACCCGCGACTAAATATCTATCAACCAGCATACGATGAACCTCGAAGCGAATGGCTGTTTTGGTTTAGAGAGTTCAAGCTGCATCTAAGAATCTAATTCTTTGATTTCAATAAAATATAGTGTAACGCCTCGCCATGTCATCAGCCAGCTTTGTCTCGCCATGCCATGCCAAGCCAAGCCAAGCCAAGCTAAGCCAAGCCAGAGTTGCCTCGCCATGCCAAGCCAGCCTTGAAAGCCGCTATGCCAAGCCTAGCCCGTCAAGCCAAAAAGAGCAGTTGCCATAGATTGAGATTCGATTTTCATGACTGATGACTCGAGACGTCATGGTGGTTGGTGATAAAATTACCACCGGGTACTTTTTGAATTCTTTGCGGTACGGTGGTAGCCTGAACGATACAGAACCTAAGCAAAAAGATTGTTACAGAAGAAGGAGAGAATAAATTGTTGTGCAAGTCATTTTGTCTCCGTTTCAATAGCTTATGTTTCAATCCGGGAAAAGCTTCCAAATAGTATAAGACCCAATATCTAAAAATACCTAATAAAGTTGGGATGGAACTTTTTTTTTTGTTAACTCATACTGTCCCACTGCTGGGCAAAGGTCTCCCTCATATCCCTCCAGTTTTTACGATCACCGGCTGCCTCCCGCCAGGCTCAGTGGAATGTGTCGAGGTCGTCACGCCAGCGCTTCTTTGATCTGCCCCGGCTTCGTCGCCTTATTATGAACTTTTAATATGTCACTGAAAATCAATTTAAATTTTTACAATATTTTCAATATTTTTTTATACTTTGCATTATGCGGGAGAAACCTTGAGCGACTACTAGTGAGTACGATCACAAAGACACAGCCCTATGCCATAATAGAGGCACGCATGAAACCCGATATTGTTGTGGATGCGCGTCTCTGCTAGAAAATGACGCTAATGTATTTCTATGACGGATGTGCCCGTGCAATATTCGTAACCTAATAGTTGCAGAGCGTGCCAAACTTGAATAGTGCCTTTGTGAACTGATCCTTACACTTAATGAAAAGGTGTAGCTATTTTACTGAAGATGTAGTAAGCAAGCAAGTTCGTATGAGCTCTGTTTTTAAGCCGCCTTAAGGCCTCCGTTATGGCTTATTACGATGTAATTATTTGAACTGACACGTCACGGGCGTCACAGGTGAGTTGGTAAAAGCTCTGCTTTCCGCGCCTGGTGGGTTCAATTCCCACTGAGAACCAGCGTTTATGCTTCCTGGGTTGTGGGTTCAATTCCCACTAAGAACCAACATTTATGCTATATGGTAAACATAAACAGTGTTTTTTCTGTCTGGGTTTTACAATGTACATAATTAGTGTGTTTACAAGAGAAAATGTTACCTTACTATTCATGTTATTTTTTGTATTTTTAATTTATCCTTTGACGTTACTAGTGAATACTTTTTATAGCCGATTGAATACTTACTGCGTGGGAGTGAGAAGTAAAAACTGTTCGAGTTATACTACGCAGCAACCACAAGTCGATAACAGAGAGTAAACAGGTTACTGCGTAATGTAATTCAAGTACTTTTACCTTCACATTACAATAAATGTCGACATACGGTAGGTGCCTCCGCCCACGTATTTAGATAATTCTAAGTCTCTTTTCTCAAGAATTCATTTTAAATATAGTCTTGATCGTAATGTCGCTTATTGAGCATTCTCTGTCCTCGACAGCCTCTGTGAGTGACAAGTTAAAAACGCCTTAACAAGGCTTCAACCAAATATAAGTGCATGAAGACTACTTGTGATGTTCACTCCCACAACGACTGATAGAGGTGTGTGGAAGACCAAGACACGTTATGTCGACGAAGGGTAGGAAGATTGTAACGTTTTGGTCAATTTTCTAACGTACCTAGTAGTAGATGAAGTAGGTAGGGAAATAAAATTTTGAAAAACTAACTACAGATTTATTTAAGTGTAGCCACAGTATAGTGAATACATGATAATTTTCATTTAGTAATAATAGTAATAAGTTTATTTTTGGAACAAAAACAAGTATAGAAGCAATATAGTTTTAAGCGCGTCCCGAAAGTATGTTGGCATGTAGAAATATGGGGTCTTAGCCCAAGAAAGTTCAGGACGCGGTTCAAAGTGAAGTTACGCGGTGACTTGCCCTGTTTAAAGTTGAATTGCTGGCGTGTGGTGGTTTATTCGAGTTTAATGAAGTGTTTATAATATTTGAAGAATTCTATAAGAAGCCTGAAGAAAGTTGAGAAGTTCGTATTATGATGAAATATTCAGTTCAAATCCTTGTGCATGAAAAAATCCTTCAAAAATGAGATCATAGCTTTTGATTATATAAGGGCAAAAATACTTTTTAATACAGTTGCTCAAAAAGTGGCGTATTGCAGGGACTTATAGCGTTCGGGATGTGGGCTATTACATACTCGTGCTTTTTTTACCTTTCCCGCACTCGTGCGTTCTCTTTCCCAACTGTCAAAATAATGTCTATTATAAAGAAAAACCAACCATGAAGTTTTTACTCAAAAAATTCATAGAAGTTTTTATGATTCATGCAAATACGTATATTTCTAAAAAGAAGCTATCAGATTTAATGATTTGATTGAATGAGTTAGGTTAGATTTCATTTCATTTCATCTCATTAAATTTCATTTTCATTTCATATCAATAAAAAATTCTACTGAAGACTTGGCTGTATGGGCATAGTTCCCTTTGCCTACCAGAATGGGTGAAGAAAAAAAAAACTCTGCTTATATTATACGGTTGGCGCCATTTTTCAGAAATTTTCTTAGCAAGTTTAGTTGTTTGTTGCACAAAATATTTTATTAAATTGCTTCATTTTTTCGCAAGTGTACTAAAAATAGTCGTTCAGTACACGTGCGGAAAGGCTATCATTGCAACTTGTTCCGAACTCTTTGCAATGACAGCCTTTCCGCACTTGTAATGAAATATACTATTTTGCACAGTTCATTTGTTCATAATATCTAAGAGAAATGATACTTTTTAGTAGGTATAGTATATTCTAATATAGTATATATACGTCAGTATGTCTGTTAGAATATTCATTGACCTAATAAACTAGTTGGTTAATTTATGCCTTTCTCTTAAATGCAAATCTGATCAGAGTAGAATCAATTTGATGATGCTATTACACCATACATTAGTACCAACATCTGAAGTGCCTCATCAATATTCAGACGATAATAGCACCTATAACAACGCAATAAGGTTTCTAACTGTGACTAGATTTAATTGGAACAACCTCAAGCCGATTTTAGGTATCAGTTTTGATGGAGTAGAAATCTCGTAGCAGGTCTACGGCGTAGCACAACTCGTAGCACAGGCGTAGCATCTAAATCACGCAGGGTGTTCGGATTTATTGATTTCGTGAGCGCTCCCCTAAGCTATTGAGATGCTAATACAGTTCCGTGTGCGGGATAAACAACTTTATCGCAGCGGGATAACGTCTGTATTTGATTGCAGCGCCGTGATGAGTCAATGAAAGCTTCCTGAATAAATTGCTGTGTATTTACCGCGTGACATGACAGTCTCTCATTACAATTTATGATGAGGCGGAATGTAAGTAAATTGTAAATAACAAGGTTTTTTTTTTTTTTGTGTGATTATGATTAGAGTGGAATGTTCCAATTTATTCGGGCACAGTTGCAAAGACTCGCTGTCTATGTGTGTATGTGTAGTGTAGTAGATGGATATTTTTAAGAGTACTTATAGTAATTGTAATGGTATATCTAAAACTATGACTATGAAAACGTTCTTTTGTCAAGATTTAAAACCTACCTTTTACAATTTGGCTGTAAAATACTGGCGCTGGAATTACTAATTTAGCTTTCAAATGTTTGATAATCCATATGACTTTACTAGATAGAAAATCCTATTAAAAACTAAATGAATAAATGTCTGTGTCTGTAAATAAAATACAAAGAATATTGATAAAAAATATTTTTTGTTTAATAAATGCATTTTCATTTTAATCTACCTAAATATTTTATTTTTAGTTGTTTTGTATTGCAAAACACATTGATACCTACTGTCGTCAACAGAACGTACAATTAGTACATTGGATTATACATACAGAGGGCAGCACAGTGGCAGCCACCGGAGCGTGCTAATCAGAAGGCGTGGTATGCAAGCATGCGTGGTAGACCCTCCACGACGCTCCGTCAGTATAGTAGATGCCAAATAACACCGCAATACAGGTCATTCACCCACCTTCACCACGGTGTGAATTTATGTAATAAATTAAAAAATAAATTTATGTATGGCTAATTCTGTCGCTTTTCATACAAACCTGTCGCTAAGACGGTAATCGCTCGAATCTCGTAGCACTGTTTGTTTACCATACATAAATTGATTTTTGCGACATCGAGGTGAATGACCTGTATTGCGGTGTTATTTGGCACCTACTATAGTAGCTAGTTAGTAGCACAGCATAGATACTACTTGTAGTAGTGCATTGCTGCTGTGTTCCGATTTGAAGGGTATGAGAGCCGGTACAATTACACGCACATGAGAATTCACCTTTCGGTCTAATTATGTTATCGGATTTATCTTAGATTTATAGAAAAACTCTGTCTCTAACACGTGTTTTGGACTTAACTAGAGTTTTTCATATTACGTAACATGTTTATATGTGGATATGGCTGACTAGGCTGAGAGGATGGTATAGGTGCTGGGCAAGCCTACTCCATCTAAACATTGTCCCAGGCACTACAGTGTGTCGTTAAGTGTAGGCATGGGTGGCCTCCTGACGCTGTATAAATCATTTTCAATAGATGTAAAAATACATGTTTAGTACCTTCACCGAGGTCTAACTATAGACTTTCGCTAAACCAACCCCACTCCAAGTTTAACTCGGGTCTAACTTCACATCTTTCGTGAAAATCAATTTGGTGACTCTTTTTTTCTCAATTATTTTATAATCTTTACTACGTAATGTTTTTTCGACAATAAATATTCGACATTGACATTTACTATTTTTTTAATGTAACTACTAAAATATATTTAGAGTTCCAGTTAAGTTTGAAAAGGATCCAGCAAGAGTTCTAATTTTATCCTGCCGGCAGTCGCTGAGGTTGCTAAAGGGATTATTGGACATAAGTTCCAAAAATCCCCTACGCAGGAGACTCACGCAGGAGAAAACTGGAATGAGCCCTAAAAATTAGCAAAGTGTAAATGTAACAATATAATTTTTGATCAATTTTGTATAATATTCACAGGACGACAGTTACTAATGATAGTTACAACAACCGTCCATTAAGTTGGCACAATGTACGATCCCCAAAGTCATCATGTACATTATGTAATTTGCGCCAGATTGGTTTCCATAGAGCACTCCAATTTCGACATTTGAACTATATCGCAGATTGGATTTCAAGGCTCAGTTGGTATGGACATCATCTGTATGATGAGATTCTCATTTTCCATCGATCGTGTAATGCTCATATTATTGTGAACGTTGTACACACGGCTAGACGTTAGGTTAGACACCCTAATAATATTCTTCTTTTTTATTATTTTAAATATATAAAACTCTTTTGAAGCTGACTGACAATCAACGCACAGCCTAAACTATTAGTCCTAGAGGTATGAAATTTGGAGGGTAGTATCCTTGTATAGTGTAGGGGTGAACTTACAAAGAATTTTGAAAAGACGCCCCCTAAAGGGTCTAAAATTAGGATTAAAGATTTTAACCAAATAATGCGTATACTGTTACCACGCGAGCAAAGCCGCGGGCGACGGCTGGTAAGCTATAAATAAAACGCAGAGAATTGTTGAAAAGGGCGCATTAGACGTAGGTACAAAAACATCGTGCCTCTTGTATAGAAGGTCAAAGTCAAATATATTTTATTCAGTAAAATTACAAGGATCATTTAGAAACGATTCCCAACGTTCAACTTCAAACAATTCAAAGTCAAAATAGTAGGTGATGTCTCGCCGTGTGTAGTTTGCAAACTTATATTCTACGAATAAATTCCAAGTTATGCTAAATAGTCAATACGTATTTTGTTTCTTTCGGTCAGAAACTATTTTTAAATGCAATAAACAAAACACTGTGTTTATTGTAGCAGAAATATGGTTTCAGAATAAACAAATAAATATACATAAACATTTTACACAACAACGTTATCTAGTATCAAACTAAGCAAAGCTTGTATCAGACCCCTAATTGTCTATTGTGTCAGAATCTGATTTCCAATTATTAAAAATGACAGTTTACCGACAGATTGCTGAAAAAATGTATATAGTAGGTATAAAATTATGAATTCTTGATTTGCTTACAAATTTATAATGCAAACGTCGTCGGTAAACTGAAACCAACTCACAAAGGCTCAAGATAGTTTCAATTCAAAACAGTTAGTAGTTAGTCTCTTTGATGTGGTTGTTACACGCAAAATGCAGACAACCTTCTCGCTCGCACATTTCAACATTTTTGAAGATATATAACTAAATGCAATTATGTGAAATTGCAGAGCTTCAGGGTCGAGAGAATAACAATGCAAAGGTTCAGTAAAAATATCACATTGATCCAAACAAGTTTTCTAACCAAAAAATGTGCACTTTAATTTATCGCATTGGTACAAGTTTTTTGGTCGGAAAACTTTTTTGGGTCAATGTGATATTTTTACTGAACCTTTGCCTTTACCCTACGCCTTAAGCTAGTTATTCCAGACTTTTCAAAGTCTGAAACAGCAATAATTGGATGTACGGTTGTTATACAAATCCATAGTGGAATATTTCATTCAATTAGTATACAGCAAAACTAAGATAAAATCCATAAATAACAGTCGAGAGCAAAAATTTCAGATCATCTATAAAAACTTGAGTATCATGGAAACCAGGAATGCTAGCCTAGTGAAATAAACTGTGTTTGGTCGGAAACTAAGTAGTTGTCGAATTGCATAATTAGTTTGCATAACTTTACATAAAAAAAAATTACAAGTAGTTCCAACATCAAAAAAAAAACTTTATTAAAGCCAATTTATTTTTTCTAAAAAAGTTATCATTATCTGGTGCTGACTGTAACAGTTTATACAAATTACTAGTTTTCGTCCGCAAACTGCAAATTCGAGCCGACAAAGTCCCAGTCTAGTCCTGAGCTAGACCTGAGCTAGACCTACTAAATAATGAAACATAGCTTTATCAAACGCACCCCACGTTCAAACACGATACACAGCCGTACACCTACATATTATAATATGTATGTACTCGCGTCGGCAAACTTTTGTTCCCTCAAAGGGTTTTGCGTATGAAATCGCTTTGGTTATAAAAATCCTTGAAAAAAAACCGCAATTGGTTTTCCTTTGTTAGACCGCAGACTCGTGGCTCGGATAGTTGTGAGCAAAATTAGATAGTAATAATGCTTTGTGGATTTGTTTTTAACCGATATGAAATCGCAACATTTTCTTTTTAAACAAAAAGTTATTTAATTTTACATGTGAAAATATGAATAAAATATTTTTCTTATAATAATTACTGGCACTAGCTATGTTATGACTAAAAACTATGTGATAACTATAGAAAATTATAAAAAAAAATATAATACATAGTTCAAAACACTCTACCAAATTTTTTTTTGCTTTACAAAAAATATAGTAGGTACAGTAGGTCCAATAAATGAATACCGCTGTTGTGGAACGAATTCACTTCATCCATCTAAACAAGCTATATTCGTATAGTATCACGTAACCAAAAGAACGTGCGTTTTTAATATTTTATCTTGCTACTTCTCATTTCAGCGTTATTATTTAATCATAAAATTGCTTAAATATTTCGAGAGCAAAAAAAAAAACAATTTCCCTAATGCCACACGCAGCCCACAACAATTTATAAAGTAGCTCCCTCAACTCCTTACGTACTGTAAAAATGGTTCTTACCTGTTACAATAAAATGCCGGTTAAAAAATTCATAACAACGTCCCGCTATGGCCCGCTCAGTTATGGCCCGTTTCCCGGTTTCGCCTGTGATAAACGACGGAGCCCGCGTCCGGTAGATGTTTTTACAACTCGCTGGCGATAATGCTAGGTATTACCGTTTTGCGAATTTCAATTTTAAAATGTAGATGGTACATATGGAATAGTTTTTTGTCGGGTAGATTCTTGCTGGGTAAATTATGTGAGGTCTAGGACAAGCTACGATCTGCTACGGAGATTTACGAAGATATACGAGCAAGTCAAGTGTGTTTCTACATTTTAGTCTGATACGATTAAGTACTGGTAGTGACAGAATGACTACTAAATGGTTTAGTGGCTAAAAAGTGAGTATGAATATCTACTGAGGACTTTTTATAGTAAAATATTCATTCATAACTCACCAACTGGGCTTTCTTCATTCCAAAATGAGTCGTCCAGTGTATAATCGGCTTCTGCGACAATGGAAAAATATCTTGTCAGTTTTGGAGTTTAATTTGTGTAAAAATGACGCGGCAGTGCAACGTGTTTCTGTATATTATCAATCATCGATATCTTATAGTTTTTTAAAATGTACACTACAGCTGCTACTATGGTCGAAACAAAAATATTCGTAAGAGAATATAAAAACAGTGTGAAGAGAAAAAAACATGACGGTAGTCTTGCATTTTGCCATCTCATTTTCGTCAGAACCATTCAAATCAATTCAGCCAGCAACGAATTAATCAAAATCCCCCACAAAATGCGGGGCATGCAAAAAAAGAAACAATAATTACCGGTAGTGACATTGCCACAATAAATTACACAATGGGGTTGTTCGCGATGGAATGACGGGTTTTTTTACCCCATTCATCGCTGGGTGGGTACAGCTATTGTTATTGTAATTACCTCGTTACCCGGCAGTAGATTCGAAACAAAGGCTACTGAAAAATTTACGTGTGAAAGTGTATAAATTAAAACGTAATTATGTTTGATGGCCGAAGAGCGCAGGTAATTTCATGACGGTAGGTAATGGCCCCATGTTTTAATTAGCAAGTTCTATATTTTAAAAGAAAGTATTTTATAAGAAAATGGGCACGATAACTCAAAGCTTCATAGTTCATAATAACAGTAATTGTAGGTTGAGGAAAAAGGTACAAGAAAGGCTCATTAAAGGTATTCTCTCTCTTATAAACACTGTAATATAACACGTTATAACCTCAAGTTATAAAGGGCAGCCCTAAAAACAATATGAAACAGGAACGTAGCCATTAGCTTTTATGACCCAATATTATGTTAGTCAACTTGACGAAATATTGTGGTGCAAATGACAAGGGCATATCGCCTAGTCTTTGATTCAAATATTGTACATAAAGTATTATAACTCGTAGTGATCTTGTTCCAAATATGTGTTAGAAAACTATGAAATGCACCTTGAGTCTGGTATTCAAAAATTCTAAAACCTAGACTAAAAAAGGTATAAAATTGTGTCACATATATTTTTAAAATTCTGATTCTCCATTTTCATTCCAAAGTAATATTTAAGACATTTAAATTATCACAGTGGTAAAAACATACTTTTGCATTTTTATAATTAAGTGGAAGCCTAGCTATGTTGACACCGATTTTATTCTTCTTCTCCTTAATTTATGGTTTCTTCTTCAAATCAACATACAATTTGCCAGTGTCAAGTGGTTTATTTTAATAAAAATTATAATAAAGTCAAGTCAGTCAAATGTCAAATTGGCTGTCATTTGTTTAAATATGATAATACACAAAAAATATCTAACACTATACGTTTTAAGAAGCGGGACTTCCATTTTGCTAAAATTAGATACTGAGAAACCATTTTGTATAATATAACGCAATTCAAATTTTGACTTCCATTTCATACATTGTTCGTTTTTCAAAAGTACGAGTCTACTGTTGCTCGAGAGTTGATAGCACGTACGGGTGCAATTTGACAGACAAGAACAGTCAATTATTGAATTTCCCAAACAGCGGCTTTCACAGGCATTACTCACGCAATGCATGTTATCATCAGTCAGCAGTGAAATTAGTAATTATATTGAGATTAACTAGGATCACTCTAATTACTACAATCAGATAGCAACGGTTGAGGATGACATTTGACAGACAAGCTTCATCCTGTAGATACGCACAGCTCGTATGTACCTAATAGTTTTTGGATATTTCAGGTAAGTATCTAGTGTTTCTAGTCGACGGTAAGCGGTTACCGTCGACTAGAAACACCGACAACACTAAGAGCATTGTCGGTTTCTTTGCCAGGACTCTAAGGACATTGTTTATAAAAAGGTTTCAAAAGTAAATTAAGTAGTTATAATATGTTTTTCAATATCTCAATAATGAGTAAACCTTTTCTTGAAATAATGGTAGAAGGTAATTAAAATAAAAAGTGTACCTCCTGACGTGCGTTATTAGCACTTTCTAAATTACAAAGACAATTCAAATTGGCGTGAAGAACAATTCTGAAGGATTATTAGTATAATAAAAGTTAATAAAAAAAAACCATTCAAAAACTGAAACCTATTAAAATGTAAATTGAGTCCCGAATTGTATATTTTTAACGTCCATACCCAAAAATTATTGGAATCATCCTGAAAGTTATTATGTTCAGCTCACTGTTCAAGGTATTTGAGAACTCGATTAATCGCAAGTACATTATTCCCAGGTCAGTTGGGTTAGAGCGGAAGTACTCTCGCTATTACTGCTGGACACCGGAAGTGATTTAGAGCGTGCCCTGTATTGGCGCCCTAACGTGGGGCTATAGGAATATTGGCGATGGGTTTTCTTGTAAACAAGTTTTTGGTAAGTTTTAAGTTTTAGAATGCCCTGATATAATTGTCATCTGAAGACAGCTTGCTCTGAAATTTTATTCATTTAACATATAATTTGTTACTGTTGAAAAAGCCATAGTCAATTGGCAGACAAATGATAGAGCAAAACTGAGCATTGTATTTTTCTGCAAATACTAAAAGAATAATATTATCGTACTGCTGAAATAAGCTCAGAAACAAAGTTCGAGAAATAAGACCACATTACATTGAACTCAACTAATAGGTGTTCTAGGTCAAGGCAAGTCTTGCTATCAGTGTTAGTGGCGTCTGTAATTTAGAATTAACCCTGTAGTGGCGCCCAACGCGGGACCAGCTAGTTTTTATTGAAACTAAGGTTTTGATTGTGAAATAGAATCTATGTTTTTGAAATACTTTATTCTCTGATCTAAATCATAAAGCAATAAGTTAAAATACACTTGTTTTAAATGACGAGAAGCAGATGTAATTTTGAATTTGCTCTACATTTGGCGCCCAACGTGGGGCAGGTAATTTGTTATGTATTCTCTAGTAGACGACTATAGCGTAGAGAGTATCATACTGCTAACAAAAAATAGTGCGTGAAGTACCTCCGCGCGTACGAAATTATACTTCGAGTGCCACGCATTCACTCTCGCTCTGTGTTTAATGTGAAATTAATTTAGTATTTATTTTTATGTACTTAACCAATATGCAGTACTTATTTAGTTAGAAAAGGTTCTATGCTCATGTTGCCTAAATCAGAACTAGATGGCGCAGCTAAGTTTGGTCGGATCCTAGAATGCGCTATCGAAGTGTTTTGCGTTTTGTGGGGGTCTCCGTATAACTCTCGCTCTGTCTCTTTCTATTCCCCCTCCCCAGGAGCGTTTAACGTTTAACACGTTAATCGCTTGGAAGTCGCATTAAAAGTATAGCTTTAAGAAAACTTTAAAAACATGATTTCCGGGTAAAAAATGCTGAGTGTGAATTTGTTTTAAAATAAATTCTTTTCGTCGTTGTTTAGGCAACGCGGGTGACTTTTGTTGAAAGGTTTTTTTCTCCTTTTCCAAGTGTTTCTAATTAAAATTAACTGTGGCAAGGAAATAATGTCCTTAATAAAGTGCCGAATAAAAAAATACCCCATTTGGTCGTTACCTTTTTAGTTTGTATATAGGTAAGTTCTTTAATTATGCAAAAAAAGGTTTCCTAACTTTTAAGTATAAAAAAAGTTGTTTACATCTTGTGGATTACCATTATAAATATTGATTTCATTTCATAGCTTGACTTTGACTAGAACTTTACCTTTTTCTAGTTGAAACTATGGTAGTTAAAACTTCCGTTTATAAAACACCATAGCGTTATTACTCGTCAAGACAACGCTACTCCGAGCCCGCCTAATCCAGCCAAGCCGCTTATCTCCACACAGCATTTTATAAAATGCACCTAAAACGCAGTACCCACATCATTTAAGCTTTTCGTCGTGAATACAGATGAGGTTTTGCGTTTACTGGGAAATTACTAATCTGCCTTGGTTTACAAAACATGAGGATCAAACAAGGGGCGTCAAAAATATACAGGTGTACTAAGAATACTTGCAAAATATTAGCGGGATTAAAGTAGCTATTATAACTTATTGTATAGAATTTGCAAATCTGCTATGTATTAAAATACTTGGTAAAAATTTAATAAGCAGCTGAATGTATTACGCTCAAACGGCTGGTTCCGTAGAAAAAAATTTTTATTTAGCCACTTAAAGTTTTCATTAATTTCCACTCGTCTCACAGCTCAACCCAGGTTGAGCTGTGTTAATACACCTTGTATGAGGTATGAAAATCAGGCATCGTCTTAAGTTAAAAACTTCTAATCGACAGCCTAGCTAGTAATCACAACTTGTTCAGTTATGTTACCAAATTTTTTTTTAATTTTTTTTTATACAATTGTGGCAACCGTTTGACCACAATCTCACCTGATGATAAGCAATGATGTGGTCGACGATGTAGCACGGTTACCTAGAAGATACCACTATAGATATAAAATGAATCTGGCAAATCCAAAATCTGCCTTAATCGAACAAAGGTCTTGGAAAAACGAACCAGATTTCACAAAAAAATATGCAGATATTTTATAGTACCTACGTAATGTAGGTACTTACTTATTCTGACGTAACAATCAAGTCTAGAAAAATTTCTCTCAAGTTAAACCAAAGCGGACTTTAAAGTGTGATCTTATAAATATTGAATGTGGTAAAAGTGCTGTAAGAAATAACTTTTCTATTTTCTTAAGATGAGAAAAATCTGATGGTTTATACAGTGAATGTTGGTTAGTCTGAGGTTTTTGTGGAATAAATAATATTTTTTAAAAGTATTGTCTTGGGTTTTACATCCTTTTTTTCTGAAAAACTGAGGTGAAACGGTTTTGTATGTAGTACTGGAAGTATACAAAATCTTATTAGGTATAATGTTTCAACATAGACCCAAAATCAGTGCTTATTTTCTCGGTAGCAGATGTCAAATCCAAGCAATGAATAGGCGACAAAATTCTCAGTCAAATTGCGTGCCGCAATAAAACTCTTCCTTAGCGCTCAAAGTATCGTCGCAAAATCAAATTACCAACCTCCTTGCAGTTATGTTGAGTTCGTTTTGTTGGTACAATTTTATCAATATTGGACATCGTAACTCGATTTTGGAACGGAGTGCTGTCAACTCACGCTTGAAGTCGGCTGGCAAAACCGTGCGAACCAAACGTCGGTTTTTCTTTATCGGTTTGGATTGTTATTCGAGCGGACATCGATTTGAGTGAAACTTGTGCAAAAAAGTGTTGTTTTTCTTTGAACTTACATGAATAAATAAAGCAGTTCAAAGTTTATAATATTGACAGTGAAAGTTCTTAATCACAGAAAATTTATCATTACTTTGTATCTGTTAGTTGATATGAATAGTATATTTCATTACAAGTGCGGAAAGGCTGTCATTGCAACTTGTTCCGACTGTAAACCCTCGCCTTCGGCTGCGCCTCGGCTCGGGTAGACATTTGTCGGAACTCTTTGCAATGACAGCCTTTCCGCACGTATACTGAACGACTATTTTTAATACAGTTGCGAAAAAATGAAGCAATTTAATAAAATATTTTGTGCAACAAACAACTCGCAAAGAAAATTTCTGAAAAATAGCGCCAACCGTAGAATATTAGCAGAGTTTTTTTTTTCTTCACCCATTCTGGTAGGCAAAGGGAACTATGCCTATACAGCCAAGTCTTCAGTAGATTTTTTTATTGATATGAAATGATAATGAAATTTAATGAGATGAAATGAAACCTAACCTAACTCATTCAATCAAATCATTAAATCTGATATTGAAACAAATTAGTAGCTTCTTTTTAGAAATATACGTATTTGCATGAATCATAAAAACTTCTATGATTTTTTTTAGTAAAAACTTCATGGTTCGTTCTCCTTTTTAATAGACATTATTTTGACATTTGGGAAAGAGAACGCACGAGTGCAGGAAAGGTTAAAAAAAAGCACGAGTATGTAATAGCCCACATCCCGAACGCTATACGTCCCTGCAATACGCCACTTTTTGAGCAACTGTATTAAAAATTGACTTTATTGTTAGTTAAATATCAGTAACAGTCAGCAACTTAAGTGATTAAACGATTGTAACTTATGCAAGGGCGGTGTTAGGCTTAAATAATTTGTTAGTAAAACCGGTACTGTTTTATGAATATTCTTAGAAGGGTAAAGCCTCACAAACACTAATGACGGCACGTAATAACCTGACCGCACGCTTATCTGCTCTGGACATTTACAAATTGCCGCGAAACTACTTTCAGTTCGGTTCCACCGCAAAAACGGGTTGATGAAAAAGAACCCTAAGTACAAAGTGATTGTTTAAATATCGAATGCGGAGCTGAACATTACTGGTGAAATAAAATAGCGCAGACTGTGGTCACACACGTGCTACAAATGAAGAAAGATCGGGCGGCAAAACGGGCTTTTCAAAGAGTTGGTCGGCTGGCGACCAATCGAGATCAATGTACAACGAAGTGGAGAAGAACTGTCTCCATGTAAGTCGGTGACTGGAGTTGGTCGTGTTGATCAAGACCCACTTAGGGATTGGTGGTGTTTTTTTTAAATAAAGATGGTATGTTGTACCTGGTATGTTGTATGATATTAAACCTATAAAAATAGGGTTGTTTCTCTACAGTTAAGTGAGCCAGCTCCTCTACCCGGCCTGTCCAACCATGACCCACGGATTCTGCGGCGAGACCCATGTGCGAAAGTCACGTGGCTATTTAATTAATGATTTCAACATGCTATACGGACGGACGGTAAATCGTAATTTGATTAGCAGTGTTGACGCACGCCTTTTGTGTTTGAGGAGCGTGCTGAATAGTTTGGAAGTCTTGTGAATATTACGGTTAGGTAGACATTTTTGGTACAATCAAAATGGTTTTTTTATGCGAAAATGAAGCTGAAGTATCTATCGGCCCACTTAATTTTGGGCGTTCCTTAGATCTATATCACACTGGCACCTTCGCTGCAAACAAGCGCTGAGCGCACCTCTCGCTTCGCCTTGGACTCGGTCGAAAATCACTAGTATGTTAAAGTACTAAGATAATTACTTAAATTGTAAACCCTAAAGTTTCTCGGTTAAACTGCGATGTCATTTCTCCAGTCACATTGGTCAAGCGCTTCCAAGCATACGGCTCCAAGAACGCTTTGTCATGTAGACGTCATAATGAATCACAGCATTTCGTCCCTAGCCAATCAAGCCTGCTTCACCTTAGTAGGTCAGAGATCAAAACAGCCAGGCGTACATTTCCACAGCTCGATTGAAAGCCGGGTGCTGGTAGCAAGTCATTGAAAGCACTCCCACTGCCACAGAATAATCAGTAGCACATTATCAATATTCAATCTATTTCTGGTTGAGATAATACCATAGCAATATTGTTTTACTTGTCAAAACTCTTAACCAACGTTGCCATGGTAACGCACAGACTGATTTGAATAACCTAAGTACCTACTTACAATGTGCATGCTCAAAAGTCTCAAAAGATTTAAAATTTTGTGTAAATACTAAAAGTAACTTTACAGTCAACATTTTTTTTATCTGTCAAAATTACACTTCACTAATGTTTTCTGTTTTTTTGTAACTGCCAGCTCGCGTGCGATCTTACACTACAAGCTTTAGGACCTTAAGTCAGCAAAATAAAGTACATTTTACAATGAAAGCCGATCAGCAGAGACTGCTGTGTTCTCCCCACCATAGTACCCCTTCGTCCCCCCACTCATTTGCCACAAAATCGCGTCACGTCCGTAAAAGCCGTCGTGTAATTACAAAAATGGATTTGGATTTCGTTTCTGTGAGTGCCAACCTACATGTGTTATAGTGAAATTATGCCATATTTATCTTAATTCATGATTTTGTGGGATTTTTAAGTAAGGGAGAACTTTTAAATATATTAGAAGTGCAGAGAATTTGAAGCAAATTGAATTCAACAAACAACAAAATTATAACACTCCTTTTGCTGTGCTGCAGTAGAGTAAAATTAATCACTTGCATTAAAAATTTTACAGTAACGAGGGGTTTTTGACTCTTGCATCAGGATATTTTCCACTTTTTACGGGCATCTAAAATTTCCTGTAGCCAAAATACAGAGAATTCCAGTTGGAGTCTAGTCAGGACAAAATTTGAATTTATAACAAAATGCTATAGAAAATTACAAGCTTGTAATGACTGTAACTGCTTGGAAATATGAACCTAAAATGATCTAATTCTAATCCCAAAAGCCCTGTTACTACGCCAGTGCTTGGCTACATGTAACTAAAACAACGTATTCAACTCAAAAGCTATTCAAAAGATCAACAAAGGAATGTGTGTGGTTTAGCCAGCAGCGCTTCGAAGTTGAATTCTACAATCTAAACATATTTTAACCCCGCAGCTTCACCGCCATAAGTTTGTTACTAAATAAAGTGAACAGTTAACACTTTGAAGCTTAACCTCAAAAATGCTACCTCGGTACCTGAACCCAAGCGAAATTGCGCTGAAACCGGATAAGGCTGCAGACGCACTAAGGCGCCGGCGGCCAAGTCGCGGTGGTGGTGGCCAGATTTCATATTTTTAAGGCTGGGTATTCAAGTATTATTGTATCTGTGAGAATGACGACTACTGCTTTTAATTGTAAACACAAGTCATTTATTATAATCCCGAGATCTGTTCACAGTAGAAAAAAAAATCCAAAGTTACCTCTAAATTTCTGAGTTTGGATCTGGATTTCGAAATCGAAGGTTGAAAATAAATACAGGTACCAACAATAATAATTGTTTGAGATTTGCTATTTTTTCAAAATATCCCTTGTTTACAAGATTTCAATAGAAAACAGCTCAAACCTCATTTTAAAAACGCAGTGCTCTCAAGCGCTACGGCAAAGCACGTGCGTCTTCAAATCATATGACCGCAGTTTGAAATCGCACCATCCGGCTGCCGAGCTGGCTGTTAAGTGCGTTTGCAGCTTACACCAGGAAACTTCGTAATTATGTCAGCGGACCGCTTCGGGCAGCTGACCCGGATATACCAGATGAATAGCCGGGCTGGTCGTCTTAGCAACTAACTAATTAACCATCGATACGTAGAGATCCTACAAATATGCATGTGAGGATGTGTTGTGTACGTATGTAAATTTATGAGTGTACGTTTGAGAAAATACATAGAAAAAGGTTACATATAATATAGTCATATTTTCTCTTTAATTTATTGTGAATCTTGCTTTTACATACTAATAGATGTCACTAATAATTTCCCCCATACTGCATCATCAGCGTTGACCCTCCAACTCTATTCTGTAGTATTCTCTGCAGGACTCTAGTGATTAGGAATTATAATTTTTTGTCTATTGATATAAATTATGCTAACGCTGGTTGTCACCATAGCCAGCAGCAAACTGCTTATTATTAAATCTATGCCTCTCAGATTAATTCAATCAATATCCAATTCTGGATACGAATGAACTTTGCTGAATAATTTTACATTATCGTTTCGGTTACATTACAATTTACAGAATAAGGCCGTGTATTTCCCGGCCCCAGATCATTTTGAATCATAACGTCGTTACAATAAACCATATTTTCGCCTGCGCCATTATTCGGGGTTTTCATACAGATAGTATATTGAAACAGGGGGATGATTCGAACGGTCGTAAGCAATTTCTAAATTGGATTCTGTAAGGGCAGCAGTACCTCGGTGAGATAAATGTAATGTTTCATTAAAATTTGAAAAGGAGCCACTTTTGCTGTGACAATTTATTTAAAACTTTCCCAATTATGACATAGGTAAGTAATTTGAAACTGAGTAGCTTGTATAGGTATTGATGATGTTTGAAATATTTAAATGAAGTATCGTTTGCAACGGTTTGTAGATAACTCAACTGTTTCAAGTGTATTTTGTAAATATTGTGAATATTGTAAATACCATATTAGTTGTAATTAAATATGCTACTCACAAACTATTTCTATCTGCCAATGGTTTACAGAATAATGTATTCAGCCCCCTTACACCAGCTCTTTAAATTAATGGATTGCTTGAATGATTTGTTTGATTATTTCATTCAGATTATAAATGAATCATGGGCACGTTAAACTGTAGGTCCAAGCCATGACGGAGGCCTTAAAGCGGCCTAAAAACTCCGTCAATAGAGTTGGCCACTAACTCATACGAGCTTGCTTGCTAATCATGGGCGAGCTCGATTTCTTTCTAATTTAGTACAAATTGGTTAATTATTTGAATTAAGGTAATTTGACCACCCAATTGACATAAGAGGGGGTTTTTTATTTTAACTCTTAAATCTACATGTACGTTAAATATTATATACCATGTTCTTTATCAGCATGCCTCGTTGATCTTTGATTACACACTATTCTCGTCGTGGATGGCGGGCCCTACCATCAAAGGGCAACTGCCAACGTCTCGAGCTAATCTCTAAAAGGTTTCTGTAATGAACGAAATGAGTTTTTTTTTCATCAAATCCGATTGAAACGCGAAATGAGTCCAATTATGCTGATTACTAAGGACCTAATGTCACCTTGATTGAGTTGGAGACAGGTTGAAGAACACTGCAAAGGTCGCTCTAAATTGAATTTGAGATTTACTGGGTCAAGAACAAAATGTTTGGGTTTTTTGTTATAATTACGCAAACCTGGCTTAGATAATCCCTCGGCGGACTAAATCTGCTTGAAATTTGATAACTTTATTTTATTTGGTAGCAGTGCTGGAGGTTTGTCCTTTTGCCAAGTCTGTTTTGGTTTTCTGAATATATAACTGATAACAAATATGTCTAAGTGTTGTCATTTTACCGTTCCCAAACGCGCGTTTACATCGCTGCAAAAAGACGCATTGTGTAACTCCTCTTACATGTATAAGTAATCTTGTTGCAAGCTTCCTTTCAACTCAAATACAGCTCAACAACTTAACTCAGTGCAAATACCTTGTTTACTCAGAAACACGCAAAATGGCGTGTCGCTTCACCTTATTTTAAGCTAAGAGGCCAAGTTACGCGGTAATTATGTTATTTGTAAGATTAAATCGTTGGGAATGTTTTATTTGATTTGTTTTCTTTATTAGACTTTTAATCTTATAAGTTACAGTCAAGTTGGACGAATAATGATTTATGTAAATGCTACATCCTACTTCCTACTAATATTATAAACGCGAAAGTTTGTGAGTATGGATGGATGTTTGTTACTCTTTCACGTAAAAACTACTGATCCGATTTGGATGAAACTTGGAATATATGTCCGTGGCATAGATTAACACATAGGCTACTTTTTATCCCGAAAAATTAACGGGATTCAACGGGACGTGAACGAAGTCGCGGGCGGCACCTAGTACTTTATATTCTTAATGAGGGTTTAAACTGTCATCTTCTTTAATTAAAACCCACCTTAAAATTATACGTAGCTCAGTAGAACTAAGTAGCATTTGGCAAAACCATAAGGTCCCGATGTGTGGCCTCTGTAGCTGTGCATATACACACAAAAGCAAATTAATATAAATTTATTTATTTTTACAAAAAACTGGTTTACACAATCAATTAAAAATAGGTACTAGTGTAGATAATAAATCAAAAGGTGTTTTTTTACACTCTTAAAAAAACATTCCATTGACCATTTAATTGATTATATTACATAAAATAACAAAACCATATAATATCAATACAGTGTTCATGAAAACTTTTGTTCGTGCCGATCAACCCGTTTGAGTAATTACCGTGAAATAAAAGGAATGAATGAAATAAAACAAACGAACGAGAGTGAATGGAAAATAGATTTATTCATGTTCACGCAACCAAATCATTGTGTGCTTTGCATTGCGTTACATAACAGCGTACCTACCTACTGAATGAATTGTTTTTTATTAGTAAAATCAACAGTTTCGTTTGATAAACAAAATATAGTTACGTCATAGCTTAAAGTGACGCTGAAACCAGTGACATTTCCATTAAAATATAAAAAAACTAAAGTCATGAGCACTAAAGTGCTTGAACAATAATTACCGCAAAAAGGCATTATCTGCAAACGTATTTGTAAACTTATACACGTGTGTTTTAGGTACCTAGGGCATTATTCTGTATGACTTAGGAGATTCCTTGCCGTAACCGTATGACGTCACCGTAAGGAATGACATTTATGGCATAGGAAATACGGCATAGGCATAGGGCGATTTCACGCCGCTGTCTTGTCGTGCTGCGTAACGCGCTTGTATTGGTCATAGCGAATAAGGCCCCTGCACAATAAAGAGATAAGCACGCGCAAAATGGCAGTTCTATAAAAAACCGGATAAAACCGGTAATCCGGTAAGCGGTCATCCGGTCGCGGCTAAAAACTGAAATGACTGGAACCACTTATCTTGGTGACATTTTAATGAGTCAGTTATCAATGCCGAGGATAGTTTTGCCACTTAGGGTGGATTCGTCCAAAAGTCTTGATATTCCTGAATAAGTATCCCTTGTATAACTTTACTCTTTGATTTTATTCTCAGATAAATTCGTTTTTGTTTTCCCATTGCAATCTTGAGAATAGCCAATCCTAGGTATTGTTATTCTGGATATACATAAAAACCAACTTAATTCAAAATACAATTGCTTAGAGAGCGCAACACAATAATACACGTGCACACAAATTATCCGGGTGTCGAGTTGTTAATATCTATGAAAACAAACAGCTGTTTTGTCAAAAGTAGCAGCCGCCATTAAAATATTCGACAGATAACTTGTTTATACCATAGATTTTGGCAGTATAACGATTTATTCTCGGATAGACAAGTTTTTCCTGGAATAAGACTTGGTAGAACAAAAAGTGCCTTATCACTAGAGTAATAATTGATTTTATTCGCAGTACCTATAAGACTTAAACTGTGTATAAATAGTTTGGTCGAATCCGCCCTTAGCGGAACACAATTAGGCTAGTTAGTTCTAACTCATTATTGGCTCGTGATTCTTGTGTCAGTGCATTGGTGTCACAGCGTCAATAAAAATATAGAACTTCAAATCAATATGCTGTGATTTATGACAGAAACAGTGAGACGAAACAGCTGGAAGAATATTTCAGCAAAACACTGAGAAACAAGAAACAGTTCAATACAGTCAGTTCGAAAACTATAAAACACTAGTTCTACGGAATCGCCGAGTGTGTCGATAAAACTTTTAACCGCCATCTTGTGAACTGTTGAATGTCACTGCTTCGATGTTCGAACGTTTCGATTTCGACTTTGGAGTTTTCGCTCCAGAATACGACTTTTTCGAGTATCTTTATTTTTGATGGGAAAATAACATTCGATGATGTTTATGTTTGGACCTTTTGAATCTCATGGAATGTAAAGTGTTGGGTTAGGTTGGAATACACCCAGCCCGTACCACCCTGTGACACATTTAACATAATTATTATGCCTATGTACCTATCAAACAAATAATCGTGTTCTTTTACCTACATTTCTCATGCTGTGGCCTCCCTGCTACATAGCCTGTACCTGCTGCACCAAACTTGTCAGTTTTGGTCAAAACCAGCTTGTTTTCAATAACATGCAGCCACCTTTATACACCAGATTTAACTCCTAGCTATAAGTACTTATTTTCTAAGAAAGCTAAATCAAATATAAGCAAGCACTAACAATTTTTAAAACCGACATCCATAATAACGTGGTAACTTTTATTCGTTGGCGAATTCATCCACGATAAAAATTTACTTGACAACATTCATGACCTAAAAATCTTGCTAACTTTTAGAACACCCTTAGAATCGCGGAGTTTCTTCATGAACTTCAAGTCGTTACATAAGTTTTTTAAACTTCAAAAGGTACTATCTCAGCTGTTTTAATTATACCCCGAGTTTGTGGACAATTGAAAAGTTTGCGAGTCATTTTCAGTCTGAGATTTTTAATAAATAAATATCAACAGGGGACTAGTAGTTTGAGCCTTAAGGCATTTGTTTTGGGGCTCAATTCCACAAAAAAAATATGAACTGAAACTCTTATTTAAACTCTATTTGGGAACAACGATTCTGCTGTGTATTTCAGCTAAGTTGAAGATCGATTGAACCATAGTTGGAACTGAAAAGAGCGTTTACCGTAACAGTATTATTACGTAGTATTATTATTACGATTATGTATTTACCTACCAACATATAAGTTTGTTTTTAAATGTTTACAAACTAGATTCATATTTTAGTTTAATTTTTTAATTTCTATAATTTTGGTCCTAAAATTTACTATAATTATGAATAAACAGAACTATTTTTTACTAGTACATTCACCTTTAATCTGGAAAACCTAAATGATTTTCTCTGCTCTATACAGATTGTTGTATGAGTATTTCTTTTTGTAAAATAATGTATTATGCTACCTCACAATATGTTCACCTCAAATATTATAATCCAGGTAAACAAAAATGGTTTCCGTAAACTTTTTTTCTGAATCTTCCAATCCATTACCCGAAAATCATAAACCAAACCGTGACATTGCTACATATTTATGAGAGCGAAAATACCTACACTACTAGATGTGCTTTTCTGTTTCCAACCTTATGCCGTTGAGATAAGAGACGAACGATTGAAACTTACGTGAGACAAAGAAAAAAAAGGGTGGATTTTGATACATTTTATTACAGTAATGAATTATTCGTATTGGAAAGAGTAAGTCATAAAAATATGGTTTGTATGAAGACACAAATTGATTTGGGTGATGTTTGGCAAAATTGTCTGGTATTTATTTTATTTACCCATACAAATTCATAAAAGAATCAGGGACTGTGGTTGGTGCATACTGAATATTACTGGACACTAATGAGCGTCCACAATTGACCAACATTTCAGTTTCATCTTGTCTCTCGTGCAGTACACGTGTATGGTCCTTGACCTTGACCTGCGTTCTTTTCACTTCATATAAAACGTTTTAGGTATACGTTTTTTTCTTTATATTCCTTGTATAATTATAATGACATAAGGAGAATTCTATAATTCGTTCGCGTGAACAAAGTATAGAAACAAAATACTGAACAAAGAGAACATAATTATATTTCTACAAGTAAAATGTACCGGCGACGACTACATTCGACGAAAAATCACCTGTGAACAAGATTGACCTAATTACTACTATTGTTTGCCATCACGTGTTCTAGACAAGTCTCCACGACGCGACGTACTTGCTCTACTGATAATACAAGCGCTATCCCAAAATATTTATCTTGATTATACACGGTAAACAATTGAAACTAGTGCTAATTATAATACACAGATTAATTTAAAAGCAGTTGCGTTATTTTTAGACTGAAGTAAATGATCAATTGATACAAATTCTGAATTTAATCTAACCTAGAATTGAATAGGGATCGTCTAGGTAAGCGCGCTACATCGTTGACCACATCATCGCTTAACGTCAGGGTGAGATTGTGGTCAAAAGGTTGCCTATTGTATATTTAATAAAAAAAAATGCCAACTACACGCTAAGCCAAATAAGCCGTCGCTGGGTCATGCGTCGCTTCGACTAAATTCTTACCAAGATTTTTAAAACCTGCCGGCCCTTGGCGTATTATAGGTATAAATAAGGACATAGAATAAAACTATAGACAAGTCTTTCTATCTATGTAAGATGATCTATAGATACCGTTTCAGAAGCTAACACTCTCATGATTCTATTTACAAAGGGGTGTGTACTGCCTGGGACATTATTTAGAAGAATAAGTTTACCTACGAATCTAAAGTCACAATAAAATAAATGTTAAATCAGTATAACATCTGAGTACGGGAGCTCAGTGTACACAACACACGTCGTCCGCCTCATTACGGACACAATAAAGAACCTTCGTCGCGACTTCAAACAATGAACGGTCCAGAATTCATTTTAGTCCTGTCTCGCTTACCGACTAGGGCTTGCACAGGTGCAAACATTTCTTTGAAATTTATAGAAAATAGTATAAGTCATTTTTCCAGGCATTGTTTATTATAGGTCTTAACATAACACATGATTTTGAGTGATGTCAAATTGCATAGATATCTTTTAGAAAGATAGTTAAGAGGTTATTTTCATCATCATCATTATTTCACCCTGCAGATGTCTAATGATGGAGCATTATTATTAACAAAAAAATTATAGGTATAGATCTTTCAATGGTCCCAGCTTTTTTAGCAATTTTAATCTTTCGGTGTCAAATGTACTTGTTTTCTAAAAATTCTAAAGCTCCAGAACAGCGCACAATTTCTTTTAATCTTTAAACCAAAAAAATTTCATAATTTTAATAGTAGCAACCCTAACCTCGTATTTCGTCGTCTTTGTTCACATTGCGTTTTTTAGAAGCTCTCGAATAGAGCTCTTTTGAAGAATTCCTAGTGACCGTCTCTCTTGCACTAATTTCTAGCATTATAGGAATTTCCAAGAAATAGTACCCTGCCTATTGTTTCAAAGCAGAGACTAAAAAATGCCAATTACGATGAGTATTAAGTACAGCAGTGAAGGATATAGTTAAATTTGTTTAACTTATTTTTTTATTGAGCAAAATAATGTAAAACCCTGAAATTATCTGGGTGAATCAAGTCGGTTGCGTAGTGGACCCACCACCCTAGGTGAATTAGGTGTACCACCCACTAATAATGGATCACTAATAGCACAACGATACTGCTATTAACTTGGGAGCTATTAGCGCGTTTACAAAACAAACAGGTTGAACATAATTATTAACATAAACAGTGTGCGTCTACCTTTACAGTGCGGTCAAGCGCAAGCTGATTTATACCGTGTGCTGTGAGAATAAGGACTGAAATTGCACGAGAAGGGTAGTGTTGTATCATTTGAAAAATGTGGTAAAGTTAATACATAGGTATGCCTAGATTAAAAAATAGGGTTACAATTTCCAAACTTATAGCAGTTTAGTAAATTAAATGTAGATTTACAAAAACAAAGCTTTTAGCCGCTTTAAAAGTAAGAACTAAGTACTCTACTAGAAGAATGAACACCGTTTAAAAGAACATATTGAGTCCGAAGTTAACTATAAGATCTCTATGAACAACCATATTTCTGGCAAAATAAATAATTTCTAATAGAGCGTTAGTTTTCTCAATATTTTACCTTTGCAAGGCACAAACTGACTCCCAATTTCTATAGCTCTTTATTTCTACGCCATAATTTTTTGTCCTCATTCTCAGATCCATCGTTCGTCAATGTCCAGAAACTTAAGACCTCTGTCTGCGTCTTTATTTGCTTAGATTTATGACGGACTCAAAGTACCTGGAGGTCCAGGTTAACTGGTTGATATCTATCTCAGTTTTTATCATACCTACATATTATTACGAACTGTGGAGTATAGGAAGTAGTAATTATTAGAATTAGGTGAAAGTACCTTTGGTCCTATAATACACGCGAGAGCAATGATTCCGGGTCACTTAAAGAATGTTAAAAATCTCGGAAACTAAAAATGATAGGTTAATGCAATAAATTGTATTTAATAGACAATGTAATACTCCTTAAATGAAGGTATTAAAACTTCTTAGTTATTGTAAAGTTATATCTTAAAAAAATCAAATTTGAAAAAGGGCCACTTTCGAAGATGGAACTACGAAATTACAGCATTTGGTTTTGCTTTTGTTTGTAATCTGTCATTTATGTGGGTATATAAACCATGTTGATAGTGCTCTATATTCATTATTCAAGCTGAAATTATGTCGCTTACGCCTGAAGAATGCACCAGAATACTTACAATGCTGGAAACCGGCCGGAGTCAGCGCGATACAGCCAGGACTGTCGGTGTGTCGCTGTCAACAGTACAAAGAGTTCTCCGACGTTACGAAGAAACTGGTTCTAACCTACGCAGACCAGGAACGGGCAGAACCAGGTGTACCACAGCACGAGAAGACCGATACTTGGTGAACACCATGCTTCGAAATCGCTTTCTCACAGGAACTGAACTCACAAATCAGTTTCGACGCCTCGGAGGAAGTAACCCAAGTGCATGGACAGTAAGACGTCGGCTTGCTGAATCTAACTTAAAACCCCTTAGACCTGCAAACGGCCCTAAACTGGAGCGTGGACATCGTATTTCAAGACTAAGATATGCCCAGAGCCACGTAAATTGGAGTATTGAAGATTGGTCAAAAGTTATGTTCTCCGACGAATCAAAATTTATGCTCTACAAGCACGATGGAAGACACAGAGTGTATCGAAGACCAGGGGAAAGATTCAAGCAAGCTGTTGAACACAGCGCCATCTGTGGTTCAACGGCTGTATTAAACACTGCGCCATCTGTGCTTCAACAGCTGAACTAAATAAATAGGTAAGCCGATACCTAATTAATCTTTCATTTCGAGTACTACATAGACTAGTTAGCTAATTAGTTAAGACAGTTGCCACTGGAGGGCGCTGTTCCTTACTATATTATCGCTGCATGGTCTGGCGTCGCTTCTCTTTTTCCGGCAGTCGAATCGACTGGTTGTGCCTACCTACTAAATTATTAAATAAACGCTTTTGTTTCATGGCCATTGGATCTTCTTCCTCCTGCATTAGACACAAGCATGCATCGAAGAAAAAGTAGCCTACGGTGGTGGGTCTGTACTTGTGTGGGCCGGAATTTCTTCTGAAAGTCGCACAGAGCTGGTGATCATAGAAAACGGCTCTTTAACTAGCGTAAGATATGTGGAAGAAATCCTCAATGATCATGTTGGTCCATTTATGGTCAATTTAGGTGAGGATGCTATATTTATGCATGACAATGCCCGACCTCATACAGGTAGGATTGTGAATGACTACCTTCAAGAGATGAACATTACTCGTATGGAGTGGCCAGCGCGCAGCCCGGATATCAACCCGATCGAGCATGCTTGGGACGAGCTAGGCAGATGCGTAAAACAACGAAACCCTCCCCCAATCACGCTTCGTGAGCTCAAAATTGCTCTCACAGAGGAATGGGAGAATATTCCCCAAAATCGTATAAGGAACTTGGTGTACAGCATGCCAAATCGCGTAAACGCAGTAATGGAAGCACGAGGAGGCAATACGAAGTATTAAAATTCAAGTCAAATCGTAATAAAGTTCAAAAATTTCATGTTTCCTATTTTTGTTTTAAGGAGAGATCAGCAGTTTTTTTCTTTATGTAATTTTGTGTTAATAAAATGTATGGTGACTCATATTTTTTTACTTTCATTTAAGGAGTATTACATTGTCTATTAAATACAATTTATTGCATTAACCTATCATTTTTAGTTTCCGAGATTTTTAACATTCTTTAAGTGACCCGGAATCATTGCTCTCGAGTGTATTTGCTGTTGACCACACAAATACAAATACCTCCATTCTGAAAGTTATCACGTTGCGGAAATATAAAACTTGACCTCATCGAAAGGCTTTTGGTAAATTGAATATTCGCGTAGAAGCTCTGATATATCTCAAATATTAAGTCGTAACAAAATAGATTTTTTTTTTGTATGAAATGTTTGTTTGTATTTCAAAATATTAAAGATAAAACCGAGATTAGTATAGTATTATATAATCTGTGACCGAGGTATGTACCACATGAGTTAGGAATCAGAGAATGTATTAAATTAAAAAAAAAAGCTAATTACTCTAAAATTAAATGTTTTTTTTTTTACATAAAACAAAACGTATTACAGTAAAAAGTTATCATATTATTGTGATTTTATTTAATTTAATAACACTCTTTCGATATCAGTATTAATGTAAAACTATTCTCTGGAATAGCGCCAGAAAAAAAAACAGAAAATACTATTTCAAAATAATTCGTAAAATACTCTGTGATCTATCGAATGGCACTCGATTGATCCACAAAAAAAAAAAAAACATTTGTGGAGGTTTGGTTATTCCTCGAAACGGACGATTTTGAGAGCTTTCGATAAATATCACAGAATTTATTCGTAACTCATAACGTTTTATGGCTTAGTGAACTGTGTGGCGTGGTTTATAGGTGTCACATTTGATATTTTGTGACGAAACGATCGTAAATCTATGCCGTATGATGGAGGTGTCGGTCTGTTAACGAGTTGTCTCTCATTTACAGTTTGAAATGTCTTGGCTTTTGCAGACAGGAAGCGGTCGCGCGTTCACGCGTGTTGTGGTTCCATTCTACAGTCAAGCTTTATGTGATGCAGTGCAGTGTGAATACAGCAGAATGAAACACGTACATTTGCAGCAAAATAATTGAGGAATAGGTACTAAATTTGCATTGTCTACCTGGAAATTTATCTATCTCTTTAAACGAGCAATTCTTGTATACATATACCTAAATCTGAATCTCGGAAACAGCTCTAACGATTTTCATGAAATTTAGCTTCTGGGGGTTTTCGGGGGCGATAAATCGATCTAGTTAGGACTCATTTTCAGAAAATGTCAGAAAAATGTGACTCTTCCCGACATCTATTTTCGAATAATAATACTATTTCTTGAAGTTATATTTTTAGGCGTTAATAAATGGCAGTGTTCAGCATTTGGCCGCCCATGTTTATAAGTACTGCATATTGGTTATGTACATAAAAATATATACTAAAAAAATAGCGAGCAGAGCGCGGTCAACCAGCTGGTTTTAGTTATAAAATATCATTTTGGAGCGAAACTGAAAAAAAGATTTGCTACCAAAACGTGTATATTCCCAAACCAAACAAAAATAATCCTCAGGCAATTTGCTTACTCCGATGGGAACGCTTGTAAGCATCTGTCTCCTCTTGAAAGTAAGTAGATAAGCATTGAAATACTTTTAGGTTTTAGTATGATTCTTCAAAAAACATTTACTCCAAAAATAGCGGTTTTATATAGCAATTTGTATGCGAGCTATCGAGTGCTTCGTATATAAATACCACCCCGGGCAGGGTCCTGCTGGAGTCTTGAATAAGTTGCGCAAAATGCGTACGTGCCCCACACTAACCCAGACCTTATTAGGCAATGGAATGTTATGAAAGCGCACATCCTGAAAATTGTAATAGAAAAATAATAATTATGTTGCTTGTCAACGTCAGCCGGATTTCTAATAACGATCATTCTTTCATGCTAGTAGTTTTTTTATATTTTAACACCGCCTGGAGGATTCTGCCATCAACTCTCTGTTTATAATAATATCTGGCTATGTTTTTGAACAAAACAAGGGCGATATCTGTCTTGTTCGGTTCACTGAATAAAAAATATACCCCTTTTCGTACAAACGTCCATCAAAACACGCTGAACTACACAAATTATCTGCAAAGGAAGCCTGGGAACCATTCGAGTAACCAATATCTATCGACGTTATATTCATGCTAACAGTATTTTTATGTTGAAAATTATTTATGCTGCTACAGAGCTTTAGATGGATTTGTAGCTATAATATTCTCTGCCATCGTATTATCAATAGTCAATTCAATACCCATTTACTCAGATAAATTACAAGGATCATTAGAATCGACTTATTTTTATGTCAGTCTGCAGGTCTGAAATTAGTGCTTTTATTTAAAAGAGATCCCAGCTGATAGTCCGACCTTGGCTGCCTAGTAATCAATTGACTATGTTTTAAAACTTTAACTGTAAATTTTTACAAACAAATACATAGGGTCTTCGAAATAACCTTTAAATCAGAGCCTTTAAAACGCTATATAAATTTTATAAACAATGTTATTGTATCACGTCACGGTCAGACATCAAAAAGATCATCGAAAGCTGCTTACTGGAGAGCTCCTCAGGGCACTCCAGAAACGGGGCCTGGCGCGAAGCCAGCTCCCTTGTATCAATTTCAAATCCCCCTTGTACCGCCTTGTTTTTCTGTATAAAAGGCGAGCTTCTGCACTGTTTTAAAAGTGTGGACTTGGTTTGCTTGCACTCGTTTCTTATCTAAAGATAGTATGCAGTATCAGAGTTGTTTCGCTACTGGCACAGAATAAAGTGAAAACTTATCTTGACAGTTTTAAGCTGAACTACTTTTATGTATAGTATCACAGCTATAAATGGAAGCGCATGGAGGAGGCCTACACCCATCGTTGGGTGCCCAACAGTGATAGTAAATAAGTGTGTATAGTTTTTTTAATTCTTTGTAATGTCTTGTAACTGTGGGAAATAACTGATTTATTATTATTATTATTATTATTATTATTATTATTATTATTATTATCACAGCTGGGAAAAATCTATACATTGGTACCTACTGAATTGTATACTTGGTTAATATTTTAGTATTGTCACAGATTATATAATACTATACTAGTAGTATTGTGTACAAGTCAGCAAAGTATTTTTTCTTTTGGTATAAAGAGTAAGCCACATGCTGTCACAAAGACTGAAATATAGTGACTCTTTAACTATAATGTAAAATAATTACCTTAATGCACTAATAACTTCACATGCTTACTAAATGCCAACAGTTGTTACTTTTAAAAGCAGATGACGCCAAAACGGTGCCCGAAAATTAGCGTATAATTTAAAAATTTCAGCTCTCAGCAAATACATTTGAAGTGCAAACTGAACAGTAAGCAGGAGAAATAGGGTCGAGTATTGTGTGCAGCGTAGCACACATGTCATCGTTGTCTTCGTGCGTTTATTTAACGAAATACGTAAATGTCTTTTTCGTGCGCTCGGATTAGAGCCAGGCTAACGAGGCTCATTAGAGTTGAGTCAATGTGCGCGTGGCTTAATAATATAGCAACGTTTTTGGGACTTTGTTCCATTTTGTAAGACATGACGTAGTGTTCAGCTAAGCGACAAAACCCTGGGTAGGTATTATAATATAATAGAGGCACAGATCATAGATCAAGGCACAGATCATAATAATATTATGATCTGTGCCTTGGGAGTTCGCTGATCTCGACAAATAAACAAACACTGCACTTTATATTAACTTCAAAGTTGCAATTTTTTGCGTAATGCAATCAAATTGCGCAATAATATAAATAAATATAAACTTTATTTTATATGTACATACACACAACATAATTATATTTTTTTCAAAATGAAGTTATTCACAAAATAAATTATAACTACATATTAAAGTATTTACAATATTCACAACATTTACAGGATACACATGAAACACGATTGCAAACATTAAAATTGGTCCTTGTAAAGACAAGACGTAGACAAAACGATTTCCATCGGGCCTCAGATGCGCACCGCGAGATATTTGTCATGTCGTTTTGTCAAAATGTAAGCATTTTGTACCAGTTTAGGAATTATTGCATTATCGACAAAACGCGCCATAATGTACACTTTTGACACTTCTTAGTCGTCGTACCTCTCTGAAGACGAGATAATAGTCATGCAGAAATGTCAAAAGTTGAAAATTCAAAGGCGCGGTTTCTCAAAAACATTACCACAGATACGGCAATAGTTCCTGAACTTGTACAAAATGCTTACATTTTGACAGAACGACATGACAAATATCTCGCGGTGCGCATCTTGGGCCCGCATGTCTTCAATCCTGACATACCCTGGCTTTGTGCATTTCATTCTTGTTTCTGATTAATTATTTACCCTTCAACCTTACAGTACAACCCCAACCATCCCGGCAAAGGGAATCAAATACACATTACGGCCCACATCGCCATCAACGATGTTATGGCCCAACTTGTCCCATAAAAGGACCTTCTGCTTTTTTCTCCGAATTTATTTTATTTCCAAGTCATGAATCGAAATTACGAGGTTGAAGAGGTGGGATTGTATTTACAAATTAACAGTACATGTAGCACGAGATTTTGTTATTATCAAAGCGATTGTAAAATTGCAGATTTTTATGTTGAGACCAATGATTCTAGCGTTATCGTATGACTCTTGAACAATATAAAAATGGTGCTAGGGTTACATGTGATGTTATTTTATATTGACATGTGCTTGCTATTGAAAATATAAAATTAATTTACACTCTTAAAAGTTCGTAAACAGCGAACAATGACTTGAGTTTCGTGTTCGAAATTGAAATTCTATGGCTTGTGTTATTAAATTCATAAATTGTTTTTCGACACCAGTTTTTGTTGATTTTCCGGCAGATTCTAAAGCTTACTCATATTTACTTCCTTATGAAGAGGATATTGATAAATATAATAATAACGGCAGTGTTCGATCATAGAGAACCTACACTTCTTATACAGATTAATATTCTTAAAAGATGATTTCAATCCAATTGTAATACTAGTGAAGATTAGTTTACTGAGCAAACTAAATAATTTAATTAAAAAAATATTTCTTTTTAGTCGTAGCGGAACCTACTACCTACGTCGTCAGAGGCAGACCTACATCAACTTAGCTTTAAGATTATTTCACTAAGAGGCAAAAGCATGTCAGTTATTTAAGATTAAGAAGATCATAAAATAGTTCGTATACATAAATCTATAGCTGGCAGTTTGCCAGTCCATCGTGCTGATATGATGATGATGCTTTACGATACTCTACACATATTCGCTATCAGCTGTGCTATTGAAATTACTGTTTCGATGAAGCACCCTGTGCTTGAATAGGCCTACACATAAGACTACAAGGCCAAATGGTAACAGGATTTTTTTCTGCCACAAGGTCGAAATGAACACAAGATAGCTTTATTTCTAACTCTTCCGCCCGCGACTTCGTTCACATCCTGTTAGATCTACTTTTGGCCCTTATCTGGATGAACGGGACGCTGCTATGCTTGGTACATGTTTTAAAATGAAATAGTCTTGCCCATACCATCTCCTCATAATCGGCCTTATCCGCAGGAAAGTCAAGGTCAATACTTGCGCTGACTAAGCCGCGGTCTCACGATGTTCTCTCCCAAAACGCCCCAGTAAATACAGGTTTTGGCTAGTTTGATATGTTGTTTGCTACCAGGGAGTAAGTAACAAAGATGTTTTCAAATACTTTGTCTCTCGCCCGTACCTCACGGATTCTCTTACTTGATAAAAACCTAATTGTTTTCTACCTCCAAAGACAAGATAAATACCAGCACCGAGATCCAGTGCATTATCCGACTAGCAACCTGATTGGTGGTCGTGCACAAAAGGCGAACTCCCGTTGGCGTGGCGCCAGGGCTATTGTCGACATACATTGAAAATTTTCTCTAGCCACAACGTAACTGTTACGCAATCGGTCTGTCTGTTTGTTCTTAGTTTCTATGTTAATGGCTGTAGGGAATCCGATTTTTTTTAATAAAAAAAAACGGTATACATATTTTTTTAAAAACTGAAGTAGTCTTAGAGCATTAAATCGAGTAATGAAGTAGTTCTAAAATTATACTAAGAACAAAATAAAACGTATACTATGTGGTTTTTCTTTTTTCTGTTTACAAACTCACTATGCGAACGATTCCTAATGGGTTTATATATAAGCTATGATGTGAGTTATTAACAAGATGTACCAAAACTTTTCGACCATTATCTTTCTTTCCAGCATATTCGCGTATTCATAATATTTCGTCAAGATCTATAAATATCTTCATAGATCGCCAATAAAACGTAACAAGCAGAAGTTACAATACAATATGACCTCCAGAAATGCTATCTTTACTATTTTTATATGACAACATGCCTCCGTAGAGGCTGTATAGGGCTTAGTTCCGCCAATGAAATGGCATTTTGGGTTTTATGCGAAAAGGAAATGATCGAAATCTGTAAGATTGAGGAGCTTTCAACAATACAATTGTACTGACTGAAAAAAAGGAAGGTAAGCCTGACTTTTATATAGGTAAGTACACTTTTTTCTAGGTACTTATTCCACATCCCACAGCTGGGAATATTTTATCCCCATCTCTATAATTATTTCTTACGCTAATTAAATTCACTTTACAATTATTTATTTATTTATTTTGCTACATTTTTGCAAAGTGCAATGTTAAATCAGCAAGACCTCGGGTTAGTCATAGTGTTGAGTTCCTCGCTCTAACTAAGCACATGCTTGTATGTAGAGACGAGGGTACTAACTAACTAAAAACCTAAAGACAAATTATTAATGTTATAAAACGCACGTTCATTTTGACCGCCAAAAAAATGATTAATTCTAAAAATGTAACAAAAAATCCTGTCCCCAATTACGCTAGTTCTAACACACACCATAAATATTATCAGATCAAAACAAAGCCCGTCCCATATATCAGACGGCGGACACGCGTTATTCTGTCAAAGATACTGTTTTTTATTTATGTCCTTTGTTACCCGCAAGCTATTGGTTATGTTAGTTAGAAATTCCCAACGGTACTTTATACGAGGATGCAAGTATTGGATCTTTTTTAGCAAAACATAAACATGGGAATCATTAGAGAGCGAGTTGCAGCGACTGAAAATGTAGACTATTGCTGCCTGGCCAGTGCGGCTAGGATGCGACGCGAGACATTGGTCTACTCGTTCTCTCAAAATGAAAGCATTTTGCACCATTTTTTGAAGATTGTCAAGATCCCCACTGGTGGGACAACTTAGTGGGGATTATGATAATAAACCCATTTCTTTTAACGATTATGATCTATGGTAGTTTTGTCGACAAAACGCGCCTTCTTTTTATCAACATTTTGACAGTTACTGTTTACTCATTACGCTGCGTTTTTACTCACAATTAAACTTTCACGACTTTTAATCTCTATTTAACGCGGTCTTACAAGACGTGTTTTGGTGCACACCGGGACTGTGATTTGCACTTGTTCTATTAGATTAACTTTTAAACATTTAATTTATTTCTACAACTAGGTACTAAATTACAAATATGCAAAGTACACGTGTATTGACATACATTTTTAGAGTCAAATCAAATAAATATGCTATCTGTATGTGTAATAAAACTCAAACTTGTTTACAAATCAAAAATAACTTTATTTGTCTAACCGCTTTCGGAAATAAACGCGTAGAATAAGAACCCCTCGAACATGTCTGAAAGCGTTCAAAATGAAAATGTTTCCTGTTATTTTTGAAATAATATTCGTTATACATTGGCTGCTCTATCCGGGTAAGCCTCGCGATCCCTCAATCAGAGCGGATTATATCCGGCAATGCAACGCTACGGTTTACTCCACAATTCGTATATGGAACAACTGACTGGCAAGGTAAGAGGGGGAACTCCCCGCTTCTAGAACTTTTATTGCCAATTTTATGGGTACTTAAAAATGCTACTTATTATCGCAATCTGTTTTATTTTCACTCCACCACAAGACAATGATGATTGATGATTTCAGTTATAATGTTACGTATATTTTCAGTTAATTTTGAGTTGGTCATAAAAGTTGCACAAAAACTAAGTTCTTGTTCAACATTTTCACATCTTTTTAATTGAAAAAGTTTAAATCTATTACAAACTTTCAAGTATAAACAAAGTAATTGAGCTGTTACAAAAATAAAACTTTGTTCTTTGTAACAATAACTAGCAGTTTTACTTACAAAATAATAGCAAATATTTAAATTTTCCTTACAAAAGTTTAACAAAACATTCAAACAACGAACTGAGTGCATATTATCATTAATTCATATATACCGCGTAGGTCTGAACAGGCCTTAATATTGTGTTCCAATTATGCTGAAAAAACTCAGTCTCAAACGTGACGTAGCAGAATATCATGGCCTTCAATGAAAATTTCTACTCAAATCAATGCTTGAGTTTCGATTAAGACTTGAGCATTGTTTCATAACACGAGCACAACCAATTTAATATTTTTTTTTTTATGCCATAGCTGGCAGACGAGCAGGCGGGCCACCTGATGGAAAGTGGTCACCGCCGCCCATGGACACCTGCAACACCAGAGGTGAGGCTAGTGCGCTGCCGAGGAGATAAACCCGCCTTCGCCTTTTTTTTTGGCCTAATAAATTCGATGTAAGCTTACAATACTTACCTACATCGTGTTTCTTCTTTTGCATTGACAGATCAGATTCAAATTCAATCGAAAAGACATAACACGGTGTAACTATTTAATTCCAAGCTTACATAAGTTATGCAAGGTTTACACAATGCAAGTGACTGGACCCAGTTATCTTGGTTTCGGACATAGTCACTGCCAAAATGGCACAAAACTATTGTTTACAGGCACCCAGTAACAAGTCACTGGGTAACTGTACTGCCATAAAAACAGCAACTGTGGAACGAGCTGCCTCCCAATGTTTTCTCGCCTACTTATAGCATGAATAGCTTCAAGAACATTGTTCTTAAAGTCGTTAAGGCGTATATATAAAGCAGACAACCCTCGCTCGCACATTTCAACATTTTTGAAAATATAATATAACTAAATATAATTATGTGAAATTGCAGACCTTCAGGATCGAGAGAATAGCAATGCAAAGGTTCAGTAAAAATATTACATGGATCCAAACAAGTTTTCTAACCAAAAAATGCATTTTTTTTTTGAATACCTTATACATACGCCTTAAGGGTAGGCATCGCATTGATAGTGCTCCCAGTGTTGTCAGTGCTTCTAGGCGACGGTGACCGCCCACCATCAGGTGGGCTGTATGCCTGTTTATCTACTACTAGCTTCCGCTCGCGACTTCATTCGCGTCCCGTTGGATCCCGTTGATTTTCCGGGATAAAAAGTAGCCTATGTGTTAATCCAGGTCACGGACAATATATATTCCAAGTTTCATCCAAATCGGATCAGTAGTTTTTGCTTGAAAGAGTAACAAACATCCTCACAATTATTATAATATGAAATTTTGCGTCCCGTTGGATCCCGTTGGTTTTCCGGGATAAAAAGTAGCCTATGTGTTAATCCAAGTCACGGACAATATATATTCCAAGTTTCATCCAAATCGGATTAGTAGTTTTTGAGCCAATTCGTTACAAACATACTTACATACAAATCTTTCCTCTTTATAATTATTAGTATAAACTAAAAAAAAACATCGAGTTTATTAATAAAGTTAAGGTTTTAAAAATAACTCAGTGCAGACAAAGTCACCGGTACCAGGCTGTCATAAAACTTAAGAAGCAATACTCCTAAATCGTTCTTTTCCAACATAAACCCAGTCTAACGAGCACAGTAATCCGGACGACAATCGGACGGGCCATTAAAGTGGGAATGTCCCGCGAATAATCGACTAGGTGGGCCCTAATGCATTTAAATGTCTCACAGTCCACCACTTTTACTATAACCACATAAAGTTTGACCAATACTGCACTTAAAAAATTACAGAATTCAATTAGAAGCGCCGTACACAATGAAAACAACCGCAAAATATACTGGGCCTCTACTGTGAATAATGATTACCGAAGATTCGGTAGTGACGTTTGTGCTACACTGCGTAGTAACGCTGTGACTTCGAAAGAGCCTAGACCATCGCTCGAGGCGACCGCGCAGTGTAACACAAACGTCACTACCGAATCTTCGGTAATCATTATTCGCAGTAGAGGCCCTGCTGTAAAATCGAACCATGTACAAATCTTTTGATTATTTTTTAGTGTGGTCGGACTCTTAGAAGATGGGCTAGTGATTTTGTCATGAAAAGTGTTAGTAGACTTCACATAGTGCACTAACACAAGCAAATCTTTGTATACTTTATGGAACAGCTGGTAATCATACTAATATTATAAATGTGAATGTTTGTAAAGATGAAGATAAAGATAAAGAGTGTTTATTTGCTAAAAAAATGTGTACATAAGATGGTATGGTTTCATAGGTGTAATATAAACATGTCTTACCGGTTACAGTGTGCAAATTGAGATGGCATGCTACATTAATGTCGCTGCTAATTTGTTTAATACGCTTTCACGCAAAAACTACTTAACCGATTATTATGAAACTTTGTACACATATTCTTGGAAGTATTAGAAGTAACATAGGATACTTTTTATCCTGGAAAATCAACGGGATCCAACGGGACGCTAACAAAGTCGCGGGCGGAAGCTAGTATTAATAAATGCCTAAGTTCAGATGTTTGGATATTTTGATG
Organism: Eulithis testata; assembly: GCA_947507515.1. NCBI lineage: Eukaryota > Metazoa > Arthropoda > Insecta > Lepidoptera > Geometridae > Eulithis > Eulithis testata. The sequence goes on from OX382197.1 coordinate 11,622,075, forward strand.
TTTGCTTTTCAATCACGCTGAAACTACTGGTCCGATTTTGATGAAACTTGAAATATATATAGGTACTTTGTAACATAAATAAACGCATTGACTACTTTTTATCATGGATCAAACGGGACGCGGACGAAGTTGCGGGTGGAAACTAGTAGCTGATAAAGTATTGTCGACGCAAAAATATTCATTCTGTCTAGCAGAAGGAACAAAAATAAATAATTTGCTTGTAAACAACTCAGTCTCGCTGGTACTTTCAAACGTTTTAGAAAAAAAAAACTCAAAGAACTGAATACTTTTTGTACGGAATTTAAAAGCACTGACTTCTTTAATGTCACGAGTTTCTCGAAGCGAAGATTCGAGAAAGTGAAAAAGAAGAATGAAGTCTTTGTTCAATTAACGCATTTGCATGTTACTGCAGTCAAACGAATTTACAGGGTGTGGTAAGTTGGTTTATTTAAAAAAAGTATTCTCTAAAAGATTACTATTGACATACTTGGCGATTCTTTTAATAGTAAATAGCCCACGCCCACTATGGACATGCTCTGTGGAAAAGCAATAAAATGCTGATATCACTGTTTAGATGGTACCTTCTGATTTTACTAAACAAATATAAAATTATCTCAAAACAACTACGGTTACGTAGTTTATGCCCTTGTTTCGGTTTCGTGGTAACAACTTTCTTGTTTACAAGACATAATTATTCTAAAACATGTTGTATAAGGCCGTGCTCACTTTGGACACGAATTTGTTCGTACGCAAACGAACGAGTAATGTTTGTACGAAATGAGTGTTCACACTGAATACGTTTTTCTCCGTCAAATAGGCAGTTCGAATTGTATTCGGACGTCGTAAGTCAACGTACGTATACGTACGACTGATCGTATGCAGTGTGAGCGCTCCCATAGGCATTGGAAGGTCAGTATCATTCGTGCGTAGTCGTACGAATCAAATTCGGATGAAATCGTATCCAAAGTGAGCACGGCCTAAGATAAATCTTCATCCTGTATGTCATGTCCTGTATCGTAGACTCGGCGTAGCTTCGTAGACTTTCGTAGCGCTTCGTAGACCCTCGTAGCTTTGCAGCTATTTTGTTTTAGAATCCAAACGCTTTGCCCAACAGCTTGGCAACGGTAAAGCGTAGGAATTCTAAAGCGAAAATACTGCATTTTCTCGATGTCTTCGTCTTGATGACGTAATTAGGAGCTGCTTTGTACATTAGTTGAACCGTTTGTCTGTCTTGACTTGGTTCTTTAAATTGAATAGCTGATGCTTCTCTAGATATGATCTATGACTTTATTTTATAGAAATGACGATGAGATACAATTGTGAGATAAGTTGAATTACTTTCTTAAGACTTACTTGGTTTTATTTAGAGCCTCTGTGGTGTGGTGAGTAAACATCTGACTTCCGTAAGTTTAATTGAAGGTACGTTATGTAATATTATATTATTTGAACGAAGGATTTCTCTCCAATAATCCTTCGTTGAATTGAAATAATTGTGTAATTTAATATAATAGCCAGAATAATGTAAATATTATAATAACCAGCTGGTTGACCGGTATTTTTTTAGTATTTATTTTTATGTACATAACCAATATGCAGTACTTATTTAGTTAGAAAAGGTTTTCTGCTCAACACTGCCATCTATTATCGATTAGAAGTATAACTTCAAAAAATATGATTACTATTCGCCAATAGATGTCGGGAAGAGTCTAATTTTTCTGTCTACGTGTTTACTTGAAAACACGAATAAAACGACACTTTCTGAAAATGAGTCCTAGCTAGATCAATTTATCGCCCCCTAAATCCCCTGTATACTAAATTTCATGAAAATCGCCGGATTTCGAGATTCAGAGATAAATAAATAAATATATACAAGAATTGCTCGTTTAAAGGTATTAGATAATAAGCCTATCCGACATTACTTGACTTCATACTAATAAAATATGGATCTTGACACATCATCATCATCATCATCAACCTATATCATAAACATAAACATAAACATAACTTAACACATAAATCATAAAAAAAAATAGTTAAAGTTTTATTGTTAATTTTTTATTGGTGTTATTTTCGGAATCTTTACATTTTGTATCTAAATGTAATAAGTAGAAATTGTTACAAAGTCAAAGTCAAAGTCAAAAATCTTTTATTCAATAAAATCTCACTGATCACTTTGAATCGTCATTACGTTTTGTATGATTAGGTATGATTACATTTTTTTTATTGGATGAGTTGAAGCTAGTTCGTCCCAAGCTTGTTTGTCTTCTAAATAATCAGATATTTTATAGTATGCTTTTAAAAGAAGTCTCTGTTTTATTACGTTTTTGAACTTGCCAATCGACAACTGAGACACATCACTTGGGATTTTGTTAAAGAAGCGTACACATTGCCCTTTGAAAGATTTACCAATTTTTGTGAGCCTAGTGGTGGGAACAGCGAGTTTGTCTTTATTTCTAGTGTTAACATTATGATTATCACTTTTTTGTTGATTAGATTGATATTTTTTTGAACATACAATAAGTTTCCATAGATGTACTGGCAAGGTACTGTCATTATATTTATTTCCTTAAACTTATTTCTTATTTAAGTTATGAATTAATCTCACCTGTGGCATAAAACAACGACGCTAGCAGGAAATACGACATACCTGGAAACAAACAAAAATACTATCGTTAGAAAAGTAAACGACCTTCAAGAAATATTCACATTGCTCTTCTTTTTTGGCAGGCCTCATGGCTCAGTCGGTAGTAGCTCTGCCTTCCGTGCTGTGGGTCGTGGGTTCGATCCCCACCGAGAACAAACATTTGTGTGGCAAACATAGATGTTTGTTCTGTGTCTGGATGTTTCTATGTATTATAAGTATGTATTTATAAAAAAAAATGTATGTATGTATTCTATCAGCCATCTAGTTCCCATCGTACAAGCTTTGCTTAGTTTGGGACTAGAAGGCGTTGTGTTAAGTGTCCGTGAATATTTATATTTATTTATTTTTTCCCGCAATTATTGATCATTTCTAGAAATGCGTTTCAAAGGGTGAATGACCACTTCCATAGTCCGCAAAATTCCGCTAAACGAATACTGAATTATAATTATAACTGGCTGTATTTTCATTCCAGATAACATCAAGGCACAGCTCAACGATAGCCAGCTAGATCACTCACACAGGAACTATCAGTGAGCTGCATTAAGTGATGGAAAACTCAAAATTGTTCTTCTTTGAAAATCATTGATAAATAGCTAAATAATTATTTCCAAGATGGAAAGGTCCCACAGGATATTTATCAAGATGGAAAGGTCCCACAGGAACGAGAAGACCAGGTAGACCAAACACTAGATGGGCAGACGATGTACAAAAGGGAGCAAATACCACGCAATGGCTAGACCTTGCTCAGGATAGAGACAGCTGGAGAAAACTGGAGGAGTCCTGCCCTTATCCCACTAGGTGGGGTCGGCACAACATGTTCTTTTCTTCCATTCTCTTCTATCATTCGTCATCTCAGTGTTCACTCCTCTCCTATGCATATCATCTTTTACATAATTCATCCATCTTTTCTTGTGCCTACCTCTTCCTCTATATCCATCCACATTCATACTTACCACTCTCCTCGTTACATGACTCTCTTCCCTCCGCATGACATGCCCATACCACGCTAACCTGTTGCTCCTCATTTTCTCTGTCACTGGTGCCACTTTCAGACTTCCTCTAATGTACTCATTCCTAATAATAAATTTAGTTTTTTATATTTAAATTAACTCGTTTTAATATGTAATAGTTAGCAGGAATAAAAGGCTTTTTTTATTAATTTTATAATTTATTTATAAATAAATATTCTTCGACATTACACACAACGCCCTCTAGTCCCACTAATCATTGCAACTGGTTTACAGTCAGTGCGCTGCTGGGTCAGCTTTGCACGTTATGTACCTATTTTGTGGATAAAGCCGACTAGGCTGAGAGATTGGTGATGGGCAAGCGTACTCCGTCTAAAACTATATCCCAATCACTACAGCGTCCCGTTCATAGAGACAGTTGCAAATTCCTAATCATGATGGTTATAGGTACTTGTTATTTCTGGTAGCTGTGACAAAGATTATTGTAATTTTTCTTTTTTTTTCTTTTTCGCTCCTTAGAGCAGGCTGTAATAGTTTTAAAACCATACCGCCTAGTTTAACGCTATGTTTTTTTTGTTTATGTGTTTGTCTTGCGTAAATCATAAGTCAAGTCGAGTCTTCGTCAAGTCGGCTGTCGTTTGTTTTGAAAAGAAAATGGTGGATTTTCCCTCCAAAACCTGATTCGAATTTTCACATTCAGAAAAACCACTTTACACTTATTTATTCCAATGGCCCCACACTTTATGTTACGACCTAAGTATTATTGGTTAAAATTCCACCAAAATTAAACAACAATACTCACAATAACACAAGAAAAACTATTAAAATAAAAGTGCTATGTGTCGTTTAAAAAAATGACAAAACTCGTCTCATATCAACCTACTAGCTGACCTGACAGACGTTGTCTTGTTATTCAAACTCTTACTGTCAAACAACTGACAGTTATTTCAAACGTCCTTAGCAAAGAGTATATATATAACGCCTCAGTAATTAAAAAAGTTTATAATAAAGGTAATTTTCTTAATTTTTTCGTTCATAAGAACCTTTTCCTGATAGTGGAAATACAACAAAAAAAGAATTAACGAAATCTGTCCAGCCGTTCACGCGTGATGCCGTGACCAAGGGAAATAGGAATTCGTTTTTATATAATTGTACTGATGATTGATAAGTCAGATGGTTCTGGGCTCGGCAGATTCTTTTGTCTTTTTTTTATGATACTCAGCTACTCCAAAAATGGTCTGTGACCGAGCTCCAGCAAGTCTGCAAACGACTCCTTTTATGTAAGAGCTGTAAATTTAAGTGTCCATAGAGATAATTCGCGTCAACCGTGATGAGTTTAAAATTTTATGGAGCGTCTGGGGCTGTAAAGAGGCTCGGTTAAGGAAGGCGATTTATAAAATTTTAGATTTTGAAATATACTAGCTTCCGGTACGATAGGCTTACTACTGGGGCATTATTCTGTATGACGTAACCGTATGACGTCACCGTAAGGAATGACATTTATGGCATAGGAAATACGGCATAGGCATAGGGCGATTTCACGCCGCTGTCTTGTCGTGCTGCGTAACGCGCTTGTATTGGTCATAGTGAATAAGGCCCCTGGAACGGGTATGTGTGAAGTTCTGCTTGGTTATTTTTCTCATACCACTTGACTTTAGAATATCTTAGACTGGAATACTCAAAAGTCATTCAAATTTGAACACCACTTAAGATTGCTCTGCCTCTGTTTGACATTACTCATTTGTAAGAGATGGCGATAATTTAAGCGGAACTTAAATTGAGTGGGGTTTAAGTGGCGTTTGAGTATTCGGCCATTAAAGTTACATTATGTAGTTTAAATATTTATTAATTCATAGCAACAGCTATAATTAAACATAAATAATATTAACTCTTATACTATGCTTAATATGAAACTTATATTACAGGCATCATGGCTCAGTCGGTAGTAGCTCTGCCTTCCTCGTGGCTCCTTGGTCGTGGGTTCGATCCCCACCGAGAACAAACATTTGTGTGTTGTAAACATAGATGTTTGTTCTGTGTCTGGGTGTTTCTATGTATTATAAGTATGTATTTACAAAAAAAATGTATGTATGTATTTTTCTTTCCATCGTACAAGCTTTGCTTAGTTTGGGACTAGAAGGCGTTGTGTTAAGTGTCCGTGAATATTTATATTTATTTATACTATGCTTAATTCGGGGCTAGATTACGCTGTGTGGTATGTTCACTAATCTTAAATCGCAACTTAACTACCTACCTTACTAGGTAGATAATTAATATTTTTGTAATTATAATAAAAATTATTCACAAAAAAATTCATCCAAAAAAAAAAACATCACGTACATTAAATTTATCTCAACCCAAACACGTTGTAAGGCCTCAAAAAAGAACTCGAACGCACTAGTCGGTTTTGAAATAACGCTTATTACAAAAATGACAGAAAAATAATTAACTAAGATAGAAACCGCATTTTAACAATAAAAAAAAATCGAATTCGCATACGGAAAATTAAATCACAACAAAACGTATTGGCGCAAGTTCGATTTTACATCAATAACACTTAAATAAATTAAAAAAGCACTCGTGGCGTAGCTTGTTTAGCCAATCTTCACCGATTATCTAAGTTAAGCAACGTTCTGTGCGGTCACTATTTGGATGGGTGACCGGTAGTGGCATTTACATGTGAGCGCTTCCGTGCTTCGAAGGGCACGTTAAACTGTCGGTCCTGGCTCTAGCAGTAGCCACGACGGAGGCCTTAAGGCGGCCTAAAAACTCCGTCACCAGAGTTGGCCACTAACTCATACGAGCTTGCTTGAGTTAAAAAAAGGAAACCGACTTCAAATTGAATACATTCAAACATTCAGTACAGTCAACTTAAGCAGTTAAAGATATTTCTAACCACTGGCGACTTGTCGCTAAAAACAAGTGATTTTAAAGTTATATAATTTATAAGTTTAAAAAACTGGAAAAACCGACTTCAATTTGATACACATTCATCATTAAATGATGATGATGATAGCAGTTAATTGGGACAATTTTATTGATCGTAAGCACCACAGAAACGTCACAGGAAAGCAAATACGCAGTGTCGTGTACGTGAATGACTTTTTCGAGTTATTCTTATTTACCTGCCAAACTACTGAATTGATTTTGATAAAAAAATTATGGGACTAATCTGGAAGCACCCATTCAGATGAAAAAAGAATTTTTCGAATCGGTTCATAAATGACGGCGTTCTGAGGTAACAAACATAAAAAAAAAATACAACCGAATTGAGAACCTCCTCCTTTTTTGAAGTTGGTTAAAAAAAAGGAGGCCGCTGCGACCCAACCGGTTTGCAACGCAACCGAGCCTGTAGTCTCAGTTTTGTTTTGTTGATCGAAACGCATATCAAGCAACGACTTGCAAGATATTTTATATGAAAAGCCGATAAGCGCCTCTAGTGGGAGATTTGCAAACTATTTTTATCCATACAAAAACTACGAGTCTCTCGATTCTTGCTTAGCAAAACTCAGACTACAGGCTCCGTAATCAACGGAAACGCGTAGAGAGCGCATCCTGTTTCATGTCATTAAATATTGTGAATAATGTGTTAGTTGTAATTTTTTTGTGAATATTAGAACTTGTTAATATAACTCCGTAGTTAGGTCGCCTAGTGCGCATGTTCCCGCTACATGTTGACACGTAGCGTGGCCGTCACTCAAACACTTTGAGGGTGCATTCCTTGAGGGTTCTAATAAAGGATAGCGCTAATTTTATTGCGCTAAAGAAAACACCTTGCGCGGCGTCCTAAATAACGCTGAAAAAGGTTCTTTTTACCCGACCTGCTAATAGAGGGTTACTGTAGCGGCTACTCTGTCTGGGGTGGTAAAGATTTAATTTATAGAAATTGAAATTGTAATCGTTTCTTTTATGCAAACACAAAGACACAATAAAACAAACAATAAATTATAAAGAACAGATGCGTAAAAAAGGTACCCGCTCAGCAAATGCTAAAGGTGCACGATGGATCGTTTAGCGCTGGTTTTCAGGAGTGCCTAGAGTGAAATAATAGTATCGATTCGCTTGTTGCATTTTTTTATACCAAACTAATTTAAGAGCTCTAAAATTATAGCCGTCCTTGTCGTTTCAGTTTATGAGAAAGGGACGGCAACATTTTTAGTGGTGTCAAATTAGGTTAGTTTTGAAAAATGCAACAAGCGAAGTCTGGTTTATTATTCCAAGAATGTTATACCTAATACTTTTGCGGCACTAAAATAAAATTATAAAAGTATAAGTTTTGTGTACTTGATTCAATTTTTTTTTTCTCTTCTCGTGTTTTTAAAGTTAAAATTGAATACCGAATTCAAAATTATCAGTACCTCTATCACGAACTAATCTGGCAGTCGCCGCGTTAGCGTATTCCAGTTATATTGCGTGTCAACGCCAGCTCGACTGCCAGCCGTTGCAGTGTCACCGCGCAGTGTATCTCGGATACGCCAGCGTTACGATACGATTGCGATTGTCACATTTATTCGTGATCAAGGCACAGGTTTATATCAGAATATTGAGTATCTGTAACATTGTATCACCGTCAAAAGGTCTCATTGACCTTTTGACGGTGATACAATGTTACAGATGCAGATTGTTGGAAAGTTACGAGGTTCCAAAGGGAGAAAAAAAAGTCGTACCAAAATATCAAGTGGGGTGTCATATGATAGGGCTTTGCGTAGACATTCCAAAACCGTTTTTATTTTGATTCTAGGTCTAATAGTTTTTGAGTTGTTGTAAAAATTATAAAATTGGCAAACCGAAAAGCATAAATAATGATTTTATAGTTCAAGTAAGACTGGTACTTAGCTAGACGGCGATTTCGAAGCGATTTGCAAAGTTTATTACAACCATTGATCAATAAAAATTGTTTAGGTTTTATTAACCTCCGACCATCACGAGATCCTTACGTAGGCTTTAAGGCACTATTTCGTTTTTGATATGTGTTATGTATAAATAAATAAAATATTAAAAAAAAACTAAAATCTCAGTTCGGGGCGAACTACTACTATACTATACTATATAAAACTGTTTTGAAGCTGACTGATAATCAACGCACAGCCTAATCCATAAGTTCTAGAGGTATGAAATTTGGATGGTAGTATCCTTACAATAGTGTAGGAGTGCACTAAGAAAGGAATTTTGAAAAGTCACACTAAAGGGTCTATTTAGAACACGAACAACGCCGCGGGCGACGGCTAGTCATAAACATAATTCACTAGATGAAACTTAGTTACTTATTATCCGATGTATTAACCTACGCAAACTTCGACCTGCTAAACCTAAGACAAGTCCCACAGTCTCGTTATCTGCTTACGTACTCTGTGAGGCTTCCGCTATGCCCGCACGCAACCGCGTTTTATAAATGACACCAACAATTTTGTAATCTTAAAACTCTCAAAAACTTTTTTGGATTGAAACTAGTTTTTTTTTATGCAACTGTGGCATCGAGAAGTGTGGAAAAAAGAATGGGAGGCCTTTGCCCCGTAGTGGGATAATATAGGCTAAAGTAAACTAAGTTGACAAACAAGCGTACGGCCCATCTGGTGGTAAGCGGTTACCAGACGCCTGCAACACCAGGGGTCTTACAGACTAGAGAGGAGAGAGTTAATAAGGGAAAATGTCATCAGGATCACAAAAACTAGTGAACTTCACAATGTTGTCAGTCCAAGGGGTAGAGACTGTTTTAAGCTTTTCCTTGCAAAAAAAGTGTTTCTTCGAAGTGTATCTAACTATAAAATGTACTTTTGTTAGTATTTGCTACCATAATTCACAAAAAATAACACTTTTTTATTTAGAATATCTAAAAGACATGGCAAAATCATTGGTGATAAATGTGATAATAAATAATAATAATAATAATAATAACGTTTATTTTCTTACACAAAAGGTTCAGTACCATAATACAAGTGAAGAATAGATAATGAGACATAATCTTAAAGCTATTTAGATAGTCAGGTGGGTACTTAGTGTATCCACCTATACTACTATGGAGGATAATAACGCATGGATACAGAGATGTCAGGGCTGAACCTTACCGTCTCGCTAGCTACTTATATATTTCTTGTAATTTCATCGTGTTTGTGGGTTTCTTACATAAAGTAATTGCCTTTACGATAGACAAAATAAATGTAGGCGGAGGTAGCAATGATACTTCTTTCCAAACTCTGATAAAAATAAATGTCACAAATTTATATTTGTGTTTTATATAAATAAATATTTACGGACACTTAACACAACGCCTTCTAGTCCCAAACTAAGCAAAGTTTGTACTATGGGAACTAGATGGCTGATAGAATACATACATACATTTTTTTTTGTAAATACATACTTATAATACATAGAAACACCCAGACACAGAACAAACATCTATGTTTGCCACACAAATGTTTGTTCACGGTGGGGATCGAACCCACGACCCACAGCACGGAAGGCAGAGCTACTACCGACTGAGCCATGACGCCTGTCAATATGTTAGTTGGACGAGCTTGGTGAGGCAATGCATAAGCAGAGTCAGCATCCGAAGTATCCAAAATTATTGACTCGAATTATATTTTTTTATTTTAGAACGTTATTTCTCAGTCATAATTGGGAAAAGGAAAGTCGCTAATTTTCAGTCATAAAACATTTTTAAAACTTTGGCTCGTCACTTACTAATGATGTTGACTGTACCACCACTTTATCTCATAAAAAAAGTTGTAAGTGAATCCACTAATGACCTTGTGTCCTACTTTTCAAACAGATTAAAAAAGATATTAATTATTAAATATTCTTTCCCTAACACCAACACAAAATGGAGCACTTAGCGAATATTAAATCGAAATCTTCATCCGTTTTAGATTCATCTAACCATCCAATAAGTAATACAGTATAATAAATTGCCATTGTAACTTATTCTACTTAAATTAAATAGAGATTTGAAATACCTCAGTAGCCCGTTCGTTCGTATGAGTACTATAGTAGGTGCCAAATAACACGGCAATACAGGTCATTCTCCCACCTTCACCACCATGTTGCAAAATTCAATTTATGTATGGCTAATTCTGTCACTTTCCATACAAACCTGTCGCTAAGACGGTATCGCTCGAATCTCATTAGTACTGTTCGTTTACCTTACATAAATTGAATTTAGCGACATCGTGGTGAAGGTGGGTGAATGACCTGTATTGCCGTGTATAGTATTATAATGATCGTAGTATGAGTTAGTGGCCCACTCTGATCTAAAGAGCATGTGTTGAATGTGAGGCAATACATTGTTATATGCAAAAGTCACCGCTTTACATCGGTTGATCATCTTGTTACATCACTAAGTTTCATGAAAAATCACTTTTTTTACCTTTTAAAGTTGTTAGAAGACTATGATAAATTAAAATAATCATACTATCATAGTGGTCATTCATACAATAACGAAAATATGAGTTGGTAGGTAAAGTACTCCTCTTCATCTTGCTGCTCTTACCCCACTGTATGGGGTCGATACAACACATTATTTTTCTCATATTAAGTAAATACATGCACATTAACACACCCAAATACAAAAACTATTGTTTTCAATGGGGATCGAACCTGTAACCGGCTTATTCTCATTGACCCCACCGGCAGCCCCCCCGGATGTCAAAAAAAATCCCATTCCCATTTTTGTCCTATCTTTCCCACCAGTGCAGTGTTATTTTATCAACCAATTAAGCTGTGAGGCCAGTAACACTCCAGTTCTTTTAGAATTACGAAGTGAACACGTACAGGAAGAAACCACTGTTATATGAAGTAAGATAATAAGGTAAAATTGGATCTTCATACGTAAACCTTCGTTTTCATTTTGACGACCGTAATAACACAGACTAAGTTGTATATTATCCTCTGTGGTAATATTGTGAATTGTCAATGCATAGTATTTATAATTAAATGACTCTCAAGTCATCATCATTCCCCTGCCCTTATCCCACGCTAGGTGGGGTCGGCACAACATGTTTTCTTCTTCCACTCACTCGATAATGCGAAAACCTGGCACAAGTAGTCACCCAGATGTTTTGTGCGTACAAATTCGGAGTGACGATGTGATGGTCGAATTATTGTAAAAAATTGAGCATTTAGATAAAAAGAAATACAGAATAGTATTATTCAAATATTTCAAAGTAATGCCGCTATTTTTGACAATACTACAGGCACAGTCAAAACGGCGTTCATCAATTCTGAATCTACTCCTCTCACATGCATAACTGAATGACTCTCAAGTCAAAGACCAAAAGCTTTTATTCAATAAAATCTCACTCACAAAAGCCACAAACGAAAGAAGTTAAAGTTAAAAGTTCACTGATCACTTTGAATCGTTATTAGGTTTTGTATGGTTAGGTATGACTACATTTTTCTTAAATTGACTTCCACTTTACTGTACCTCGTTATTGATAAACTCGATGTAAGCTGGGAATAGTTTTTTTTTTTTTTTTTCATTTATTGTTTTAAAAATACATAATAACTTATTTTGTACTATAGCACTAAGGAAACCACAAGGTTTATAGGAATAATGCTACATGAGTCTTAGCGTCGATATCCTTACATTAGGTAGGTATATCTACTAGGTTAGATAGGTATGGGTAGGTAGCTGTAAGTAGGATCTAGCAAAGTGCATTCCAATTTCTTAGGTAGCTAGTTTTAGTTACAAATTTATTTACTTGCTAGTTAGTTAGGTAATTAAGTAGGTAGATTAATTTGTTTTTTTAAATAGTAGGTATTATTGGTATTAGCTACACTGTGTTTTTGCTTTTAGCATTGACAAGCAGATTCAAATTAGATCGAAAGAAACTAAACTCGGTGTAACTATTCCAAACTAAACAAAAATACAACGTAACTGTACTGTAAAAGTTTCAAATTAATAAATTCCAAAAATCCTGCTATCCTGCTAATATACAAAAATCCAATATAAAGTAAACAACTGAGGTTAAAAGCAGATATTAATAGAGTTATGTTTTTTTATATAATGAGCATCATTCATTTTAGTCTGATAAAATGCAATGTCCTTAATTTGGATGGCTAAGTTTTACGGCTGTTATTATTACGTTCGCTTTGTAACGGTCTCTACTTCTTGCAGAACGAAGGTTTACCCGTAGGTGAGTTCGTACGTGTCTGCAATACGAAGACTCTCGAAGGCTCTAGGGGAAATAAAATTAAGGCAGTTAATAGGGTTTGAAACGGTATTTTGGTAAAGTTTAGATAGTATTGGCGCAATTAGGTTTCGCTATTGATTTGGTTTAGTAGATGTTTGAATAGCGGTATGAGAATCGATAGCCGAGTAACTGAAATGTTCTGGTCAGTAAGTTGTACTAAAACTATTCCCGGAATCGTATATTTTCATGGGTATATTAAGCTCTTGAGGGTCAAGAGCTTAATATAGGTACCCATGAAAATGTATGTTTTCACAATTACTAAAAAAATTAGCTGTTCCATTTTTTTACAAAGTAGGTATTGCAATTTGTATGAAACAAATTTTTTCGTGCTAACATGGTTCATTCCTTGGGAAATGCTCATCATCATCATTATCCACAGCCTGACTTCACCCACTGCTGGATATAGGCCCTTTTTTGTGGGAAATGTTATTCAGATTTTTTTTTATTTTACTTATTTGCTAAGGTGTAACTCGTATAAATAATTTTCCTGGATTAAGCCATATCTACTCAACACACGATAATAAGAAAACGGTTTAAATTGAGGACGAAAAAAGCCTTAAATGTCTGTAAACCTTGGGCCTCGTTTCCGTAGAATGCTGACATTATTTCACTAATATGTTACTGGTTAAAATTGAACCCTAAGTCGTAGTTAATAAGTACTTGAATTATTTAGCCCTACCAATAAAAACATGAAAAGTCAAAGGATAGTGATGATGATATTCAATATAAAAAAGAAACAATTTTAATTTATGTAGGCTGAAATAAAGTATAGGTTCAACGAGAAGTAGACAATTGATTCTAACCCATTAACAGTATCATGTTGACCGAGGAAAAATGCAGCAAAAGATATTGGTACGTCAAAATAAAGTTGGTGCGTGTAAACACCTCTGCACTATTCACCCGTTTTCAACAAAAATATGTCCTTAAGTTCCCCTGAAGCCAGCGGTCCGAGGCAATTTGGACGAGATTAAATCCCGGGAGCAACCGGGCGTGCTCAGCCTAGGGCCCGTCTCGACGCCTTCAGGCACGGGAAATTTAAACATGATTGCATTCTTTTTGTCAAATCTAAATAATACATTTACTACCAAGTAAGAATAGTAACAGGTATAACCAAATACACGTGAAATAGTTGAGTTAGTAAATTAACAAATAAATGATAATTACATATAGTATTCCTCTTCTGTGTCTATAGTACAAGTGCTTACGTCGTCGGAAAGAACCGAGCCTCTAAATCGAATAATGATTGTGTTACACGGCGGAGTGACTCTGCCACTTTGCAAAAGCCTACGTCATCGCAGGAGGTGACCGCGCAGTGCAACACAAACGAGTCTTCGTTATATTCGAAGTAGAGGCACAGCATCAAAAGCACATCAAGGAAGCTGGTTGCATTGAATGACAGAATTATAAGCAGATCGGAATACTCGCGGATCAAAGTCTCAAATCTCAACCCCAAGAAGATCAAATGTGTATCTGCCAATATATAATGAACCGAATAAAAAAGAAAAAATGTTAGCAAAAAAAAACATGAGTGTAATTAGAAGTGAAACCTTCAAAAAGACTTTCAAATCACAACGATGCTAAAGAAGTTTTCACTTCAAAAAAATTGCAAAAAGTTAACGATTTTGCTTGAGACTTGAACCCACGCACTTCGAGCTAGTCTTGATTCAATACAAATCGTTAGACCGCTTGGCCAGCAGTCTCCTTAAAATGCGCACGAAAATTAGGGATCTCTCTTCTCGTTTCCTCGCTCTTTCGTTCCATCGACTTTCAAATCACAACGATGCTAAAGAAGTTTTCACTTCAAAACTTAACTTACATCTAGTAAACATTTCAATGGAGTACCTAACGGTATGATTTGCCGCACACACTCATTTTCCGAGCCGAAGCACCCGAATGCACGAATACATACCGTGTAAAATGCAGTAAGTACCTAGGAAACTTTGTACGATTTTTAGACTCAGAATTGTTGAATGGGCTTTTCATCCACTGGGGCCTTATACTTTGGTAGAGATTTAATTATAATAGTGACTAGCCGATAGTGTAAAGCATAGTATTTTAAAGCACAGAACAAATGGGAAAAAAAACCAGTAGTTCTGTCAACAGAACTACTCAACAGAACAGGTGGGAATAAACGCGATACCCGCGACTTGGTACGCGTGCGAAACTTTCCACCAAAATATGTGTCAACCAGTAGGTATACGATGAACCTCGTGCCAAAAACTGCTTTTGGTTCGGAGAGGTTAAGCAGTATCTAAGAATCCACGTCTTTGATTTCAATAAAATATAGGCTATATTTCTATCCGGAAAAAGGGCTTCCGAATGGTATTAAGTTTCGTGGAAATTGGTCCAGTAGTTACGGCGTGATCCGCGAACAAACAAACAGACAAACTCGATTTTCAGAATCAGAATCGATTATTTAGTAGATCTGCATATTTAGTTTATCCGTATCTTTAATTTTAGTTTTTGGCTTTTTTACAGTTTTATAATAGTATAGATGATTCCCTATAAGAATAAAATCTTTGCCGAACTGAGCATAGAACTCCTGGTATTATTCCAAATCACCAGTTTTAAGGCACCCTCAACATGAAGGCTGTTAAAATAGTTTCGAAATAAGGTTGCATGCGCACTTGTGTCCATGGTCACAGCGATCTATCATTTAATTATGAACTCAGAGACGACGACATAAAAGTCACAGGCTGGAATACTGAAACGTCATTCGAATTTGAGCACCATTTAAAATTGCTCTGCCTCTGTTTGACATTACTCATTTGTAAGAGATGGCAATAATTTAAGCATGACTTAAATTGAGTGGGGTTTGACTATTCGACCATAAGTTTGTACATGGTCCAGGGTTGACTCCTTGTCACTGGGCACTTGTTTGAACTTGTTGCCTACACCTTGATGTTTAATTATATTGTTTGTATTACCTTATATTTTCAACAGTGTTTTAACTAATATTTATTTAAGAAGTACTTCCCTAATGTTTGTGTTCATTTAGTATACCAAAGCTCTACCTATTAACTATTTCATACCGTTATATTGCTCTCCCAGAACGGATAACTAGTGCGAGAGTAATTTGAATTTCTCTGTAGAGGAATATACTTATTTCTTTGATAACAACGTTTGTGAAAGCTCTTAGAACTATTTTCGTTTTCATTCCATATTTTCGGTTACTTTTAAGAATTTCGATCAATCTAGGAATTCTTGACAATTACTCTGAATTTCAGTATTCATAATGTTAACGTTTGAGTTGTTAAATATTTTATCGGGCTATGTTATGTAAAGTCTCAAGTTTGTCTCAGTTGTCAATTGGCAAATAAAATAATCAAATAAAGTAAAGCTTTATGACGACTCAAAGTCATTAGAAAGATTTTATTGAATAAATTATTTTTTTTAAGCTAACTTTGACTTTGACATTCGGGATTATAGTTTTATAATAAACAGCACAAACTTCAGTCTAGTGCAAGATTTACACAATGCCAGTGACTGGACCCAGTTATCTTGGTTTTGGACCCAGTTACTGCCCAAACGGCCTAAAACTATTGTTACATGCACCCAGTAACAAGTCAGCGCTGGACTACGTCACTGTACTGCCATGTTACTGACTCCGTATAAACCTACCTTGAAGCAAAAACTTACCGAAAGCCAACATCTTAAGTAAATCTCATCTCTTAGAATGCACAACTTAAGCTTAAGTTTAAGTAAATAGATTTTATTGTAAGACCACAACGAGCTAAGTTTAAGCTGCTTTATTAAAATGAAGTTTGTCGGTACTTAATTTTTATCTATATTTTGTAAAATCTTTCTAAGAAAAAAGGCCTCGCAACACAATTCTGACTATTACAGTTTTAACATTTTTACTTGTCTATCCGTAGTTACAAACAGCTGCATCACCTACCGCAAAACTAAAATGGAAAATGGACATCCAAACTTTAACAGTTATAAATGGTATGACGGTAAAGAGGCTGATTACGACCAGTGGTGGAGTCAAGGATTTTATTTTGGGGTAGCAAGCCTACCTCTACTCAGATATTTATACTTTTACCTCCCAAATCCGACCAGGATGTGTCTTGGGTAGACCCAAATCCGTAGACCAAGATTTGTCCTGGGTAGACCCGAATCATGATCTCTGAGAGGGGCTTGAGCCCCCTAGCTCTCCCCTAACTGGATCTACTAGTGGCTACGACGGTTTTGTAGGAAGTGCTTAATTAAAATAAGATGAAGTTTATTTTATCTGTTCAAATAAAACTGGGAAATTCTCCGGGCGATCTTGTAACTTTCCCAACATTATGAAGCCCCAAACAGTTGATAACGCGGAGTACCATTTGCATCGACCGAGCCGACTGAGCAAGCTAAGCCGCTTACGATAATGTAAGCCGCACGAAACCGGGCATTACCATAACTTGCAACACAAACGAACTCGCTCAAATTGTTTACGCTGTATTTGTGTTGTTATCGGAAGCACTTTGTCTTTATAGGTTAGTTTTTTGATCTTATTTTATTCAACCGATACTGTCTTCACTGACGTTAGATCCTTGCAACTGGTACTAATTAAACTCGTAATGCTTATAGGGACAATATCAAGAGAAATTGTAGCGAGCACTCACAGGACATTTACGTGCGACAATCTCAGAACATGTCCACATGTGGTGTGGTGGTTGAGATGTAGCCCAAGGAGGATTGTCACCTGTAACGCCGAGGGATGTACGCTGCGACACTAGAAGTTCGTCGCGCGACGAGTTCTCGCAAGAAATATCACATAGTGAAAACGGAGCTGTATAGTAAGTAAACGCTTGCTCTATCACATTTCAACCATAAAAAAAGTATTGTAAAATGTAGTCTCAGTGGTTTTGATAAGGTTATCTTTTCAATGTGCCTTTTTCGGTTGACTCACTGCCAAGAACAACAGGGTTAGGGCGTGCACTGTTCAAAGTGGGTATAGGGTTAGTAGCGATTGAAAGTTATCGGTACGTAAGTATTATTTGTAAAAAAATATGTTTATAACCCGAAGGTCTGAAACTTTTCACATCATCAAGCAATTTTTTCACAAAAACCAATATAGCTCGGCAAAGAACCGATTTCGTACGTCTTCCGTTATTTATTGGACATAAACCAACCTTGATACCCTTCTACTTACGGAGGTAGGTATCATCCATCATATTTATTCTGCACAAGCGTATTCAGTTATTTCAAAACATACATACTCCATTTATTTGTATTTTATTTTACTCTGACGGGTTACAACCATTACTTGAACAAATATTTGTCGTGTTGAAAGCCTATCGCGTTGGTTTTGTGTATTTTCACGTTATTATGACGTTATGTTTTATGTCGCGGGTAGATACGAGAAATAACGAGAAACGCTCATAAAAATCACACGGAGTTATAGCAGTCTACCGATATATTTCTAAACTCAGCCTACAGCTTAAGGCTTTTTTATTGTAAAAAGTAAAAACAGCTGGCAGCTATTTTCGTGTTTTCTGATGATGTCAACAATTTTCAAATTAATTAAAATCAAGCAAAGATAATCAATTTCAACAAATTAAGGGAAAGCTCTCCATTGAAATTGGTAAACTTTAATTAAATCGAAGTCTTCCGAAACAACTTCCCAAATATATCATTTGCGAGGCATTCTAATGAAAACCTCTGCAGTGTCAAACACACGCCGGGGCCTACAGTCATAAATTTATTCACGACACCTATTTGACTATTTCCACATTTCAAACTGACAATGAAAGGGACCTGGAAATTACCCAGAAAATTGAGAAAACCCCGTCTTAAAAAAGTTTTTCAACGGCATGTTTTAGAGTGGCTTGGCTCCAAATTAGTTGGAGATAAAAACTGTCTTAGGCGGTGGGTAATAAAGTGCAATTTGGGTTGCTCTGGGGATGTGACTTGTGCATTTCCGTGGGGAGAGCTCTTCTTAAGACGCCTCACGTCTTGTGCCATATTCAGGGTGGGCGCAACGTTTATTATTCAATAGCTAAATGTAATAGACATGTTTGAGGATACCTTTGACGATGCGGACGCTAGCAACATTTTGTTAAGGGATTTGTATTTGAGGAAACGAAATCCGGTTTCAATGACTCTGATCTTCTATTGTTGGATTTGGTTTGACGGCATTATTGCTGTTATTGTGATGCAACGGAAGCGTAGTTAATATAGGAATGAAAAATTTTACCTTTTACGCATCGAATAGCTGATCTAAACCCCATGAGTCGTGATATTATTTTGTTTGTACAAAGATTAATCGCTTCAGATAGGTCTACTATCCTTATAGGACATTGCCCCCAATTAATTTCTTTCATTTTTGTATACTTACCTAGTTTAACAGCTCTAAAATTGCTACCATCCCTTTCTCATGAACTGAAACGATAAAGACAACTATCATTGTACTGTCAAATAAATTTAGTTTAGGCTACAACATAATCCGGTGCATTGGTATCGATTCGCTTGTTGCATTTTTGTAAACTAACCTAATTTGACAGCTCTTAAAGTATGTCCTTGTCGTTTCGGTTTATGAGAAAGGGACGGCAACATTTTTAGTGCTGTCAAATTAGGTCAGTTTAGAAAAATGCAACAACCGAATCGATACCATTATCTGTTGAAATTAAATTCTAAAAGAAAAAAAATGTCTTTAGCACAGAGAATAAAATCAGTTACAGAATTAATTATTTTATTTGGCTACTACCACATTTTATATCCTTAACGATCCACAATAATTAAGTACTAAATAAAGAACAACATTTATTTCCTTCATCAATATTGAGAGGATTCGGAGTATCCCAATTTATCCACTCCGTCCCAAGGGATGGTATAATCTGGTGGAAACGCCACACAATTTAGCGATAAATATATTATCAAGAACCAACCTTGTACACTCAATTTATTATATTTTTTCACATATTACTAAAGGCTTTGACACGTTTCTGACTATTCTATAGGTTTGTATCATAATTTAGAAGAAAAAAAATCGAACCCGCTTTGCACTAACATTATATACTTGAACTACTTACACCCAATTCTTTTCAACAGACTTACTTACATTACCCACCAGCCACCGTTTATATGAACGAAACTAGCCAACTGCCAAATCATCTGTAAAACCTTGTGAATTAGAGTTTCAAATCCTTTGAATTAGAAATTACACTGAGCCCAATACCAATTAGCTTTAAACGAAAACTACCTACTTTGGGACTTCCCACTAAACTAGGTGGCCCAATGCCTCGGACTCATTCAACTTTATCTTTCGTACTAAATTAAGGTTGGGAAAGCAATGCCCGAAATTTCAGCTTTAAATTCGGCGTCAATTTCGCGCTTATTGATATCGACGACAACTGGGTAGTAAAGCTAAAACAGAACTTTGGTAATACTCTATTTAGAGTGTAGCATATATTTTCTTTGCAGACGAGTTTTTGAATTCATTTAAGCCAAAAAAATTTTTTTTTTCATTCTATGGCGCCAAAATTTTCGGCTAAACCTTCGGCATCACACTCGACCTTCAACAAAACCCTAGTTAGAGCTTGTTCGGTGTTTTGCACACTATCTGTAATTGTCGGAGTGCCAGTTAATTATTGCCACATCGGGACAGTGATTGTGTTTAGTTCTGGGGCCTAAACGTTTTGGTCTCGAGGTTGGGGAAAATTTCCCCAAAACTTGGAAAATTCAATTTTGATATAGAATTTTCGTCCGTCGAACCATGATATTGCTCGCTCTGGTATTTGTATTTTATTTTAAAGCATGCAAGTTGTATGTTGTAATCAACCGCAGTACATTAGGTATCTGAAACGTACTGTGGACAATTGGGTTTAGCTGTTTCCTAGAATTAATTGGCCCTGGTAGTTTGTTCTGATGACAGTGCCCATGTTATGCTAAATCTGGACGTACACATGATAAACCATTTCGTGTGAGTATTCTCAGTGATTTCAGTCACTGGTTGTGTAATACACAATAAATACAGTTTTCGCATCATTTGTGTAAAATATGAGCAACAAGCAAATGTTCTTTGGCCTATTTTCCATAACCTGTCTAGTAATTCGTGTCTTTCAGCTGCTATACATCGTTTTAGAGATGATTTCCCCGGAGCGCTGCGGCGATTAGGAGAGCGAATCGCATCCAATTTTTATCATCCACTTACGTATCTGTTTAGGCTTTTTGGTAAATTGCCTCATTGCGAGCTTGTGGCTTACCGCCGGGCGTTTGGAGGTTATTGCTTGATTCAACGGAGTGCGGGTACTGAATGAATAATCCATTCAACATAAAATTCTATTGAACATAAAATTATATGGTTAAAAATAAACACAGACAAGGGCAAGAAAAAATATCACCATGTCTAAAAACCCGTCTTCGTCATTCGCGTTTATGTTTTCTATCAGAGCGGGTTTTCCTTATCGTCCTGGACATAATCCTATATTCGCCCTGTGTATAGTTGCTATAAAATATTAACATAGCACTGTGTAGACGTGCGTGAATAAGCATAACATGTGTTCACTGAAATGGAATGTATTCCAGTTCAATAGACATCAAATTCGTGTGGCACTGTGTCACAACTGAAATAATTATACAATGTGCTATTCCTTTTGCTATTTCTCAAATCTTTAGACAAAAAATCAAGGATTGATTTAATCAAAATGTATCACCTGTTTTATATCTGTACATAGACGTGTGGCAATCTTAAACATAATACAGACACATTGACAATCTTCTAGCGCTCCGCAGTATAGAAAGTCGTTTCCTTTGATTTCCCTTGGCACAAGTTTTCTCTTACATACTCGCTACTTCTAAAAATCACGTCACAAAAACTTCGTTACTTATCTAGATGACCTTCCCATCGCTATAATGGCAACATTAAACTTTAAAGTTTCTCAGTTGAAGAAAGGTAATAAAGAAAGTTGATTCTGAAATGCACAATGGAAACTTCTACAAATAAAAAGATAGTGAATATGCATTTTTATAATAATCAGACTCATTTGGCAGAAGCGCAATACAGTTGCAGTGCAATATCTCAAAACAATAAACCAGTGGTCGGATTATAAGGCGCATTTATAATGAAAGCCAGACCCAATTCCAGCTGACACAGAGTGAAACCAATCGAAAGGCCGTCGGGATGGAGCTGGCGAGTCGTCCCGCAAATCGTATGAAAGGCAGATCGGATAGGCGTTGGTGGAAACAGCTTGGCGAGCCGCCAAAATGTATTACGTGCTTACCACGTGGCGGACGTGACGTTACACAAACTGTAAATACGCTTTAAGTATATGGTGGCATCGCCAAGACGCTCATTTGGTTCGAACGCGTCGAGGGAGTAAAAATTTAAAAATATACTTGGTGCTGCAACTCGGACATGTTAGGTGTACGTGACCTGACTCAGCATAGTTACAGTAGAATCTGTAAATGCTATTTTCTCAATCTACAAATCTTTTTACTATAAAATTGATAAACCATACCCTAAACTTTTCATTTATAACAAAAATTTGCGTCTCGAACTCCGAAATAAGAAGGACACAAACCTTAGTAACCTTATGAAAGTTACGCCAGTAAGTAGGTACATCGCTCTAAGCTCCTCATAGGGCTGTTTGATGGAAACTCCGATGTCACCGACATCAGCCTGCGGCGCGCAATCTTCTATGTTAGTTTGCCCCCTTTCGCTCAAAATACGACCAAGAAAGGATATGGAGTTCAGAATTACTTTTGAGCTACAACTGAGGTTTGATTCCTGGTGTGATAAATAATTTTTAACTAAGTTATTTTTCATTAAAGCTTCACTTTGAAGTACTATTTCATTATTTAGTGTTTGTGCAAAATAATTTAAACAAGCTTTTGATTGAAAACTAACGGTGAAAACAAATTTAAGATAAATTTTGGACTAAAGTTTGGTGTATTTATTTATTTATTTATTTATTAGGATTGCCAAAGAATAATACACATAACTTAAAACTAAACTCAAACAGAACATATCATGGCTGGTGCTTATTCACTAAAGGCAACCACAGCTAACGTGTATTTTCTAAGGAAGTACTGTTTATTTTTTTTATGGTAGGTATATTTTGTTTACGTATTGTATCCACATTTTGAGAATCGTGTCATTCAATGTTAAATCTTGTAGATTAAAGCCGAAATTAAAATATAAGCAATCTTTATTTATAGTGAAAATTATAAGGACCCTTAATTTTATTGAAAACAATATCAGCAATTACGTGTTGTTAGCATGTTGCAGATAAACATTAGATTTGCATGTTTATTGCATAATGTATTTCATCCAAATTGTATTGTACCCATTAGCAAAAACGCGTGTATAAATTAAAATCGTGTTTCAAACTCATTACGAATCCCGGAGTTGAGGCTCTAAATACTTTTTAATTACGAGCCAAGCCAATCTCTGTTTTATTAATTAGAGCTGGAGTTCATTTTTCAGTGGCGCTAAAGGGAATGCCTAGGTGCTGTCTGCCATTTTCTCATTACGTCTTTATAATTACTTAATCCTGTTTCGGTGCTTGGTTTCAAACCGAGCTTAGTTGACATCTTTTTTAATCCAAAAATTACTATTTCTGGAAACTCTGAGTAACTCGGCTGCTATGCTCAATTTTGAGGTTATGTCTGTTTTAAAGCTCCTATGTAAGTATCTACGCCCGACTAGATGAATGACCCGCATATTTAAGACAAAGGCAACTTCATCATTTCACGACGAACTCGCTACCTTCAAACAATGTCACAACTAATGCTTGGGCTACACAATTCAAAACGGGACCCAGAAATTAATTTGGAACTCATTTGTTGGTGGTAATTGTGTTGCGAGCGAATTCTGTTGATTCCATTACTATGTTACTATTATTTATTCTGTAGATACTTTTGGGTGCTTGAACTATGTTGGACTTTGACTCTTGTGTAAAGTGCGACTCTACACGATCAGATTATACATACAGGATGTTAAAATGAACTAAATTCCCATAAAACTAAAGTTGCTTGCAAAGCCCAGTTTTTTTGGTCCATGGGTCTAGATCCAGATAAGATAGTCTTTTCCTTCAGTTCAGTTCAGTTTATGACTTTTATTCCAGTGTTTGTTTGTGACTCAATCACATCGGGTTAAACAATTGAACAAAACTTGGAGAGATAGATTGAACCATAGTTTGTGACCTAAAATAGAATAGATTACTTTTTTGGGATGTGACGCAAGCGAATTGCAAACGAATTTCAACTGAAACCAGTTTTTACGAAACCAACTTAAAGTTTCACAGTACTTTTTTATTAAAAATACAGGGTATTTTTATAAAGACTGGTTGTGTACTAATTCAAACCCTTAAGGATTAAACCCTCTTCAGAGATACTTAGCTGACAGTTCAAAACTTTAATTAAAACAAAATACTTCAAATCTTTCGCTCTTTTGATTCGAAATTGTATTCTCAGGTGAGTCTGCGAGTGATACGGTCAAACGCTTGTTAAAAATCCAAAATGAAATACATATTACGTTTGCATATTAACCACATGAACAAGAACCTAACAAAAAGCAAAGTTCAACCGTATTTAAAACGAGTTCGTGTAAATATCGAAACTTCTGGATTTCATTTCCTGTTACCCAACCCCCTTCCTGCTCCCGGGAGGAGGGGGTGAACTCATTATATCGTCCGGTATTGTCCGGTTCTGACCGGTTGTTCGCTAATACAGAAAATCTTAGCTTTCTGAACAATGGCTTTTTTAATCCGCTGTCTGTACAAATAGATTGCATTGCAATAACCTTTTGACTGGTTTGTAAACGAAGTTTGCTCACTAAATGAAGTTGGATAAGTACGTAAATCTAACTTAGCTAAAAGGTACTCGAAAATAGCAGTGGGTTTGCATCCTGTATGGTGCCATACGTGGAATAACACCACTGGTGCAAACAAACACCAAGATAGGCAATATCGATCCTAACAGTAACTTAAAATCCTGTAAAAAGAACAGGGCAAAACTTATACGCATTAGTTGTTGGTAAGCGACAAGATGTCTTATAAAATGTTACTCTTATGGTGCGTAACTTACAGTGCTATTTTTGATATTTACTGTATAAAGCAGATAATCTCACGTAAATTAGCTCTAGTAATTGGAAAAGGCTTCACTTGCTAAAATCCTCTCGTGTTTAACAGTTACGCAGAGACCTTGATAATTTAAGCTGATTCCCAGTGTCAGTTTAGGTTCAGTTATCCTAAGCTGATATACTGTCAGCTGTTTATCTGAAGGCACACGTGTGGGAATTGCCGCGGGAACCGGCCCGGGCCCTAATAATTTCAGTAACAATGGGTAATTGTTAAACCGCGATACGAAGGAATGCAACGTTTCCGATGACGACGTCATAGATAGGGCGTAGTGGAGGAAGAATGTGAGGAAGGCTGACCCCACCACCATGTGGGACCAATACTCGGGAAGAGAGAGAAAAATATGTAATTGTCATATGATTTCTAGATCAAAATACTCTCGAAATGCATAAAAGTTATACAGTTTTTCCAGCGGAATATGTAAACTTCTTCAACCCGCAGTCGCTAGTTATCCGGCCGTCCAGTGCGCGTGTGGACTAAGTGCGGTATTTATGAGATACTTAGCGGATAAATCAGAAAATACGACTACAAGTAATGATTTCCCAATCACAAGCTACAGGTAAAACTGTATTTATCCACCAGTCGCAAAATAAAACACCATTAACCACCTAATCCCCGATTAATTACCATAAATCACCAGATTCTCAGTGAACCCTATAATTTAACCGGGTACTAATCCCGGTTCTTTTTGTCCCTCATTAGCGTTCGCTCGATTATCCTGCTGACCAGGAAACTGCACTCTGGAAAGGATAAAGCACTTATCATTGGACCACCACCTCGGAATAATTATAGTGATTAACATTTTTCTACATGGGGAAGGATAAAATAGAATTTTATTAAAACAACTGCTGGTAGGTACTTGTATTGACTACGTCTTTCCTTTGGATGACCTTCCTGAGAGGATGGTATAGATGCTGCTGGTATATTCTATCTAAATAAAACAACAGTGATTTAAACAGCTGAATAAAGTTATCAAACGATTATAAGTAAGAAGGTAAGGAAGCAAGCAAGCAAGTTCGTATGAGCTAGTGACCAACTCTGTTTGTAGGCCACCTTAGGGCCTCCGTCGTGGCTTAACGACTCCAAAGCCGGGACCGACAGTATAACATGCCCTCCGTAGCACGAAAGCGCTCAGATGTAAATGCCACTAACGGTCACCCATCCAAATAGTGACCGCGCAGAACGTCGCTTAACATAGATAATCGGTTAAGATTGACTACGCAAACTACGCCACGAGCGCTTCTCATAAAGTTAGTGTGAGATAAGATCGCATGCACCAGTTAGGTTGTACTAGGTGTTTTCTTTCTATTACCAAGTGTTTACATAACTAAAAAGTTTAGCAGTGGACCTAGACAGATGTTAAGTAGGCACAAGATTTCCTGTTGAATTTTTAATGTATTCGCCAGCGCTTGGCCAACGCCTTCGGAGGCTGAGTTTACTACTGGTTAAATTTTTACAGTAATATTTTAAGAGGTAAATTTTTCTTCACTTAGCATTTTTCTTTTGCGACCACGTTGAATATTTTAGTCGTGATTTAGTAGATCTGTAAAAGGATAACAATAATGGTCCGCTTTTTTGAGTTACACTGCAAGGTTATCATGTTAATTGTGTTTGGAGCGAAGCAACGGTGCTGAGAGGCAGTATAAGCAGTGTAAAGCAGTATTTTGTTATAAAACCATTTTCGTGCATTTAATGACAATTTCATTATAGGATGTGCTCTCTTCTATTCATTATGTATATCTTAAAAATTAAATAACTTTCACAACAAAATAAGAGATGATGACTCTCTAAGAATTGCAATTTTCATTTTCCTTCATTCTTTCTTTGTTACTAAAACACCAACCCATTAAATTATTAACGGAACTGCCACATTATCGTTAACCGCAACAAATTATACCACTAACAGACGTCTTCAGCACAAACTGTCAAATAAAAAAGACACTCGACGGTATAAGGCAGCCATTTGCGGTGAAAACCACGTGAAATGGTAGTATTATCTTTATAACTGCTATCAAAGTATGTAAGACGCAAGTACTCTCGTAAGGTTTAATGTTCTAGAATAGTAGTTAAATTGAAAGATGACGTTTGTATTTTGTTGCAAGTATTTTTCTAAAAGGAGAATTTTAATGGTTATGAAAATATATTATAAAATTTATGTATGTGCAATAGCTCTATAGTAGGTGCCAAATAACACCGCAATACAGGTCATTCACCCACCTTCAAAACGATGTCGCAAAATTCAATTTACCTATGAATGGTAAAAAAACAGTACTGCGAGATTAGAGCGATTACAGAGATTTTTGCAAAGTTTATTGCAACCATTGGTCAATAAAAGTTGTTTGGGTTTTATTAATCTCCGACCATCACGAGATCTCAGTTCGGGGCGAACTACTAGTAAATAGATAGTATAAAAGCTCGCAAGCCCTCCGCTTGGCATCACAATATCAATTAAGACCGTTCAAAAACTAACAATCCCGACAAAACTATGTACATCTTAATGCTCAGATTGGCGTATCGCCAACAGCCTTCGTTAAAGCCTATAACGATGACATCCTCGAACGGTCGTTACTCGTTAGGTATCGAATCGCGGCCCGCAATTGTTATAAAAATGTTTGTGTTCGTTAGCTGGTGTAGCGAGAATTGGAGTGAAAAAATAACCTTTTTGTAGTCTTTTTAGTTTTATGAATTTTATGGGATGAAATTTTTGCATGAAAAATGCCCTTAATCTAACTGAATGCTCTCGAGAATTGTATAGGACAGGTTTTTTCGGTGGTTTATATTTACACTTTGAGTTACACTGCGCAGCATTATGAACAAACTCTCTGCATTGGTGTCATCGTTACTGCACATACCACGCAATGTAATTAAAAGTGGAATTACGTTCTAGGGACGCACAAACACATGCAAAAAATTAAATTCCATTGTATCTCCTAAAATCATGTTCAAGAATATCCAAGTGAAATATATCGCTACGTTCCCCTTATGAGGTATGAGTATGACGTATCACATTACGTAACTAATTGAGCCTCTTTTCTGGCTACGGTCCAACATCGTGGGCTTTTCACTTCATCAGGATTATACGACACGTATTACGAATATTGATTAGAGGTAGCACGGCGCATATTATATCTTTTTCATATATTTTACGACCGCTGTGCAATGAGCAGCGGGTGACTGCGACTGTGTGACGAAAGAGATTCGATTCCTACGGTTAAATGTGTAAATAAATAAATATTTATGGATCTTTAACACAACGCCCTCTAGTCTCAAACTAAACAAAGCTTATACTATGGGAACTAAGTTGATATGTAGAATACTTATATACATTTTTTGTAAATACATACCTTTAGTACATAGCAACACCCAGACAGAACAAACATCAGCGTTTGATATAACACAAAATTTTTGATCTCTGTGAGGATTGAACCCACGACCCTTAGTAACAGAGCCTGAGTTTTGTTTTGTTGATCGAAACGCACATCGTGAAGCGACTTACGAGATATTTTGTATAAAAATAATTTGCATAAGCGCCCGAGAGATTTGCAAACTATTTTTCTCCATACAAAAATACAAAAACTGCGAGTTTTGTAGCTTGTCGCAAATCAAGATAACAAAACTATAATCAGTAATGGGTTAGAGCCACAAAGAGCATTAAAAAAATACACAAGTAATTGTTATTATCACCGTAAGTTAAGAGTCAGTACTCAGTGAAATCGCGGACAGGGCACCATCTTCATAATGGAATAATTTAAATTATAAACCTCTGAAGCACGGAGCTTTGGCAAACGCAATAAAACCGAATGAGAAAGAATTTATCCGTCTTGAAGCTGACGAGGCTAATCCTGCAATGGTTATGCCGCGAATTTATTATATAAAATGCGGTTTTGCATAATTCCCGGTTAATATCTGAAGCGATGGCCAAGAACTGCTAGCACTTCTTTATTGGTTAAGCTACTTGTACATTTTTAAACCAAACAATGTTTTTTTTATCTTTGCAAGTTGTTACATGCATGTTGACGGCCGAATACTCAAACGCCACAAATTAAGTTCACGCTCAAATTATTGCCATCTCTTACAAATGAGTAATGTCAAACAGAGGCAGAGCAATTTTAAGTGGTGCTTAAAATTTGAGTGACTCTTCAGTATTCCGGCCTTGATGTGTTCACTGCAAAGTTGACGTCAGTTTACATAAACTGTGTGTTTGTATAGAGATTGAGCAGCGCCTCTAGCGGGTAGTTTACAAAAGTGATGAATTCTTCATACAAAATTATAGTCAACTAGCTGTCGCCCGCGACTTCGTTCGCGTCGCGTTGGATCCCGTTGATTTTTCGGGATAAAAAATAGATGTTGGCCGATTCTCAGACCTACTCAATATGCCCACAAAATTTTATGAGAATCGGTCAAGCCGTTTCGGAGGAGTACGGGAACGAACATTGTGACACGAGAATTTTATATAATAAGATTAAATTTTTGTTTGAATGACCTTTGCAGTGTTTTACGGAAACAAGGCACAAATTAGTAGATAGGTTCATAAAACCACATTAAATCATAATAAACATAAACTATAGATAATTAAAATACTTGTTACATGCGTTTGCCGCAGTACTAGAATGTTTTATTCATTGCGATGTCATTGCATTAGCTAAACATAAACAGGCTTATCTGGTATTTTGTGGTTCAGCGTGCCCAATTGTACCATTATTACCTGCCTAATTTTTGTTTCATTAGTGCGGTTTCAGGTTTTCAACACAAAACCTACTCAGTATAGTACACTTCCAGTAGTGCAACTCTCAGCCTCAAGGTTTTTTTTTAATTTGGTTTGTATGTTTACCGCAAAGGTTTATTTGCTACCACTTCATGGCAGTGGTAGCAATTCTTTTGTTTCACATTTCTAAACTAATATTATTTACAGAATTAAAATGATTGCCGTTCTTTTTTCGTAAACTAAAACGAGAAAAATTTTAGTTTCAGATTTGGTTTTCTATCTATCTATCTATTCAGCCTGTATGCACCCACTGTTGGGTATAGGCCTCCTCTTTAGTACGCCAGTCTCTGCGGTCCTGCGCGAGTCTTCTCCACTGCTGCCCAACTACAGCCACAATATCATCGGACCATCGGGCGGGTGGTCTGCCTCGTGGTCTTTGAGCGTCCCTTGGCCACCATTCCGTAATCGCTGTCGTCCATCTTCCATCATTCCTTCTGGCCACGTGCCCTGCCCATCTCCACATCAAGCTTCTGATCCTCATACCCACGTCTACAATTTTGGTCCGGCGTCGTATCTCCACGTTGGGTATGTGATCGAGTAGTGAGATACCGAGCATGGCGCGCTCCATTGCTCTTTGTGCTTCTTTTATCTTGGTTTTAGTGCTGTCAAATTAATTTAGTTTAGAAAAGTTGAACAACAGAGTAGGGATCAGTAAATCACAAAATAAACATAGCTTGCGATGGTATTATCTGTCTGGTTCTTGGTAGTGGATGCTGCTATCTAGTAGTTTTAGGAGCTCCTTTGTGAGAAATCTAAGCGATACGGTCAATCTATAAGACTTAAACTCATCGCACCTAACAAATTCAAATTCAAATATATTTATTTCTCTCATGCTAATAACTAGGGTAACCTATACAAGTATACAAGTGTAACCTTATATCTAAAAATAGACTAAGGTGGTTAAATGAGAGCTGGCGCCCAAAAGGTTTAATGATAAAACCTGTGTAGTGGGACACCAGGCCCACCATCCGGCCTTGATACTTTGTGAAGCTAAGTGCGATGCACCTTCTGTTACGTGAAAGTCTCCGACTGGGCACCTAAACTAAGCCAGGGCCTGTAAGATTGCCTTGCTTGTCACCAGTTTTTGCGAGTTGAAACACTGCACGTGTGTGTACTATGCGATTGTCACGTGGTACTCATTCTGTAATCAGAGCTGCTTTGTGTCTGTTTGCACAATTAATATTTCAGCACCTGTCCTCGTCCGGGACATTCTCCTAAATTGGGTGTGGACATGTTCAAGTGGACAAGTTGTTTATTATAGTTCACATGATAATCAAAAGTTAGGTTAATAACATGCAATATTGTTATTCCTGTAAAGGCCCCCGACTTGGTACAGTAACCTCAAGACGATGGGCTTGGTATTAGATATGACACAAGAATGCACTGTATGATGCATGAAAATAAGAAGAAATGGGATATATGCTCATGCTCAGGTGCCGACCACAGATGATGCCAAAATGCATTTTGTTTTCCATGTTTTATTTATTTATATTTTATTATTCTGGTTTAAAATCACACTCACTGAGCAACTTACACGCGAGAGCAATGATTCCGGGTCACTTAAAGAATGTTAAAAATCTCGGAAACTAAAAATGATAGGTTAATGCAATAAATTGTATTTAATAGACAATGTAATACTCCTTAAATGAAGGTATTAAAACTTCTAAGTTATTGTAAAGTTATATCTTAAAAAAATCAAATTTGAAAAAGGGCCACTTTCGAAGATGGAACTACGAAATTACAGCATTTGGTTTTGCTTTTGTTTGTAATCTGTCATTTATGTGGGTGTATATAAACCATGTTGATAGTGCTCTATATTCATTATTCAAGCTGAAATTATGTCGCTTACGCCTGAAGAATGCACCAGAATACTTACAATGCTGGAAACCGGCCGGAGTCAGCGCGATACAGCCAGGACTGTCGGTGTGTCGCTGTCAACAGTACAAAGAGTTCTCCGACGTTACGAAGAAACTGGTTCTAACCTACGCAGACCAGGAACGGGCAGAACCAGGTGTACCACAGCACGAGAAGACCGATACTTGGTGAACACCATGCTTCGAAATCGCTTTCTCACAGGAACTGAACTCACAAATCAGTTTCGACGCCTCGGAGGAAGTAACCCAAGTGCATGGACAGTAAGACGTCGGCTTGCTGAATCTAACTTAAAACCCCTTAGACCTGCAAACGGCCCTAAACTGGAGCGTGGGCATCGTATTTCAAGACTAAGATATGCCCAGAGCCACGTAAATTGGAGTATTGAAGATTGGTCAAAAGTTATGTTCTCCGACGAATCAAAATTTATGCTCTACAAGCACGATGGAAGACACAGAGTGTATCGAAGACCAGGGGAAAGATTCAAGCAAGCATGCATCGAAGAAAAAGTAGCCTACGGTGGTGGGTCTGTACTTGTGTGGGCCGGAATTTCTTCTGAAAGTCGCACAGAGCTGGTGATCATAGAAAACGGCTCTTTAACTAGCGTAAGATATGTGGAAGAAGTCCTCAATGATCATGTTGGTCCATTTATGGTCAATTTAGGTGAGGATGCTATATTTATGCATGACAATGCCCGACCTCATACAGGTAGGATTGTGAATGACTACCTTCAAGAGATGAACATTACTCGTATGGAGTGGCCAGCGCGCAGCCCGGATATCAACCCGATCGAGCATGCTTGGGACGAGCTAGGCAGATGCGTAAAACAACGAAACCCTCCCCCAATCACGCTTCGTGAGCTCAAAATTGCTCTCACAGAGGAATGGGAGAATATTCCCCAAAATCGTATAAGGAACTTGGTGTACAGCATGCCAAACCGCGTAAACGCAGTAATGGAAGCACGAGGAGGCAATACGAAGTATTAAAATTCAAGTCAAATCGTAATAAAGTTCAAAAATTTCATGTTTCCTATTTTTGTTTTAAGGAGAGATCAGCAGTTTTTTTCTTTATGTAATTTTGTGTTAATAAAATGTATGGTGACTCATATTTTTTTACTTTCATTTAAGGAGTATTACATTGTCTATTAAATACAATTTATTGCATTAACCTATCATTTTTAGTTTCCGAGATTTTTAACATTCTTTAAGTGACCCGGAATCATTGCTCTCGAGTGTATATACCTACCTATTTTGTATTTATCTACCTATTACCTTTCTACTTATCTAGTATCTATTATTTATATGTATTTTTTGCCCACGAAATACTCCCTTGGTTGTTTCTGAAAACCAGCGCTGCTTCATCTCATGGTCCATGCATGTGGGGCAGCATATGCTGAGAACAACCTTTTCAACCGCACTAGGGTACTAACTAGCACTATTTTTATTTGTTTTTGTTTGAAATTTTTTGTACCTTCTTTCCTACCATTTACTCTGTTTTGCTCCTACCTGTTTGGCTTACTTTTTTCTCTCTGTTTTATCTGTGTTTGTACCCAAATGGGTTGAATAAATGGATTTCATTTCATTTTCATTATATAAGGCCTGAGAGCCTAGTATGAGTCTTGGTGTGTAAATCTGGTGTGAAACGTCTGACACCCAGCACACCAGTGGGCGCTGATTTGTATGGAGACACTGAGCGGATTCTTTGAGAAGCTTGGTCTACACCAAGCCCGTACTCGCATGTCGAGCTTCTCAAAGAATCCGCTCAGTGTCTCCATACAATTCAGCCCCCACTGGTGTGCTGGGCGTCATACGTTTCACACCTACACTATACACTGAAAACTCGTACTAGGCCCTCAGGACAATGAAGAAGAATGAATGAATGAATGATTTATTTGCGTGAATGGAAGAATGGTGCCTCTGAAAAAAATCATTCATTTTTTGAGACTATGTGATGAAAAACCAGATAGCCCACCCTTCTGCCTAAAACAATGCAAGAAGCACTCATGGCTTGCTTAGGAGATCATCACCGATTATTTAAACTACAAGTTTTTTAAATGCGTTGGTCACGTGTCAGCTGTCTACACTGTCTGTCCACCCGTGTCAACCTCAACTGGCACTTGACATGTTCTGCGTTTTTGTATGCAGCTCTACACTGAACAAAACTCCCAAAATCTCGTGAATCCTAGTTTACAGCAAAATGCACAAGGAGTTTTTATATAAAAGTATCTATG
Source organism: Eulithis testata (assembly GCA_947507515.1). Lineage (NCBI taxonomy): Eukaryota > Metazoa > Arthropoda > Insecta > Lepidoptera > Geometridae > Eulithis > Eulithis testata. The sequence continues at coordinate 11,655,807 of OX382197.1, forward strand.
AAGAAAGGTGTGGCCAGCCGACAAAATAAATAACGATGAAAGTTTTTGATTTTAATCACCATATAAGGTGGCAGCTCTGGAGTTTTTAGAAAGCTTGTCATAGTGACTATGGTTAAGCCAGAACAAGGTTCAGAATAGGAAAGTCCTTCCATAACGGAAGTTGTGATAGAAAAATATACTAATCAATAAGTACAATAACAATAATTCTAGTTTCAACTAGTAAATTTAAATTTTTAATACAGACGATCACAATGCTTTAGCAGGTCGTGTAGGATCGTATAGGAGACGAGACGAGACGAAGAGAAATGTCAAAGCATACGTAACAAAGGAGGCACTCGACCGAAAAAATGGCGCATTTAACCAAACAGAAACTAATTCACATTATCACTGAACTTAAGGGGTGGTCGTTTTTCTTCATTACCATCATTAAGGGGCCGCTCACCGCCGAGAAAGAGAGCTTAATTCAGCCTGTTATTGCCTGTTCAATGCTTAATGAAGTTGGATTTAATATATGTTCGCTGGAAATTAGTTGCTGTGGACCTTTACGACTGCTAGAAGGAGAGGGAGATATGAAAAGTGGGATGTAGAACGAGATGAATGTATTCAGCAGGTTCAATGTTGCTAGTTAAAAGTTATGTCAACTTTGCACGACTGGATACCAGCTTTCCTTTATTGGTGCTCTTTAAAGAACAAATTATAACAACATTTAAAACTTTTATAATAAGTGTTCTTCTACTAGTAGTAGCAGAACTTCTTCTGAAAAATCTTGTCTAGGGAAGTACTACCACCGTACCTATGTCTGCCGTCAAGCAGTGAAGCTCGCATTGCGGTGCTACACGCATATGACCCTTAACACCTATAATATTCTCACAGTAATAAATGGTGCAGTGCATCACTGGGCACGTCTTCAGTAGATGTGCTCAGTGGAGCAATGCATCGTTATAAGCAGTGGTTACGTAACATCAGGTGAGCAATCAGATGTTCCAAAAGTGATGGAATGAGTTTTTTCAACACACTTGCTCATAAAGTGACTCTATGGTCACCGCAATTAGGCACAGAATGACACCCATAATCAAACTGTGACTTTTTCATTTTAATTTTTTTTTTTAATTTTATTGGTTGAGTTGCTTTGTTCTTAAAAAGTTTTTATTCAAAAAAAAATATCGTGTTCAATAGAACAAATAAATTAACGTTCCTATTGCTTGCTCATTTCATGCAACTTCTTATTTAAATGGATAATTTTAACTCGTACGTGTTTAATAAATAAAACTTTCACTCAAATATAACTTAAATATATAATAAAAAAAATAAAAAAAAACCCTCATCTCTTTAGTCAGTGGCCGATCGCAATGCGCGCGCATAGTAAAACTGATTAATTTTTCCCACCATAGCGAAACATTTTTCACAACTCGTTTTCACTGTTGAAATTATAGTTATTTATTAATTTAAATGTATAAGTACTAGTTACGAAGAAAATGATTTATGTTGTACACCGCCCGATATAAGATGTGAAGCCCTTAGCGTTATGGAAAGTTTACTACCTGAAAACTCCAAGGAAAAATGAGTTTTTATTTTTATTTTATTCACAAGTGTGTTGAAAAACGTCGTATGATACACGTTTGTATTGATGATTACCAATGTTACACACTAGTACCATAATGTACTATTATTTTATGTAAGTAAAAAAGACATACTTAGTAATATAAAAAAACGAAACTCATTTATTTTACTTAAAAAAAAAAAAAAAAAAAAAAAAAAAAAAACTTGGCGATCGCGCGTCATGCTTTTCGAACTTTTACAAAGAAAAACTAGTAAATCTAACTTAAATTCAGTGAAAAGTGTTTAGGAGTGATAAAAAGTGCTCGAAGTTACTGTGTTAGCGTTATCTACGCTTAATAACTCACGATTACACTAAAATTTCGCTTCTAAAAATTTCCATCTCAAACACATTTCCAACTACCCCATCAAAAAAACAAAATGAAAATTTTTGCTACAAAACTTAATAAAATGCGTCTCAACTCGTAAAAACAACAACGAGAGTAATGGAAGGGACGCAAGAAACCCTAGGGGACCCAGTTACCCCGCCAAACCACACCAAAATTGTTAATTACAACAAAGGACCCAAAAAACTCACTCAACAAGTCTTTCATCCTAGCCTATTCCATAGAACAAGCCCCGCTAGGGCATCTACTCCAACTCTGCCAACAACCAGTGGTACCCCCATGGAAGAACAAAGTCAAGATACTGTAGCTTGGCAAAGAGCCCCTACTTTGCGTTTGCACAAAAGAAAAAAAATGTCAGACTCTCCTCCATCGCCTCCCCACACTGCCACCTCAAATAGATACGAGATTCTGCCAGTGGATGATGAAGAAGTCATTATACGACAGAGAGAAATAAAACCACCTCCCCTCTTGCTTTACGGCGTCGACGACGTCAACAAACTTACACAAACATTAGAGACAGCTTTACAGAAGTCTGACTATACATTCAAAATTATAAACAAAAACCAAATAAGAGTGTCATGTAACTCCGTGCCTGCCTACAAGTCCCTCATGTCACTGGTTCGTGAGAAAGGACTAATTGGGCATACGTTTACAAGGAAGGAAGAAAAATGTTGCCGAATTGTCATAAGAAATCTACATCATACTACTCCACATTCAGCAATCATTGAAAAAATCGAGAGCACAGGAAATAAGGTCCGTGGTGAAATCATTAATGCCAAGTACGGCCCTGATCGAAAACCTACCTCAACATTTTTTGTGAACCTTGAACCTAGTGAATTGAACCCTGAAGCCAAAAAAATTCGTGTGATCTACAACACCTCAGTCATAATAGAGGACCCCAAAAAAAGTAATACAATTGTACAATGCATGAGATGCCAACAATATGGACATAGCAAAAATAACTGCATGCGTCCGTATCGCTGTGTCAAGTGTGCACAAGCCCACAAAACATCTGAGTGCCCCAAAAAAGACCGGAACACACCTGCCACATGTGCTCTGTGTCTAGGAAGTCATCCAGCCAACTTCAAAGGATGTGAAGTCTACCGAGAAATACTAGAAAGAAAATTCAAAACTAGGCCAAGGGAGACAAGGTACTCCGAACAAAACTTACAAGAAAAAAGAATAGTGGACACAGCACCACCTAAACCCATGAAGCCCACCTTGCCAAATAAAGAACAAACGCAACACCCAACACCACATACAGCCCCGAAGAAAATTTAAGAAATAAACCACACCGTTTATACAAGCCAATCACAGCCTTTGCTAGATAACCTCAAAAGCCAACATCAGAGTTATATGAATACTTTTAAAACAACCTATGCAGACAGTACTAGGACCAAACCACCCACAACAAACAAAACTCCCTATCCAGACAGGACTAGGACGAAACTACCCACAGCAAATGCAGATGAGGAGATGAACATCACACCCTCAATCGAAGAACTTCTCACAAGACAAACACAAAAAATTGACACCCTCATACAGCAAATAGGTTCTCTTATAGGGCTTATTATGATGCTCATTGAGAAGAAAATATAATGCATTCATTAAAAATAGGAGCGTGGAACATCAACGGGCTTGCTCCAAATAAACATGAGCTCGAGTTACTAATAGACACACACAACCTTGATGTGGTTCTGATCTCAGAAACCCATTTTACAATTAGAAGTTTTGTGGAAGTACCAGGATTTAACATGTATTTTACAAACCACCCAGATGGTAAAGGCCACGCTGGAGCAGGCATACTTATCAAAAAGTCGATCAAACACCACTCTCTTCCTCCATTCCAAACTGAGCATATTCAAGCCGCTACCATCTCAATAGAAGATAAAGCAGGATACTTTAACTTATCATCAGTTTATTGTCCACCGAAGCACAAAATAAAAGATCACATGTATACTCAGTATCTCTCAACCTTGGGCCGGCGCTTCATAGCTGGAGGAGATTGGAATGCAAAACACACCCACTGGGGCTCTAGATTAATCACTACACGCGGGAGAGAGCTAAAGAAGAGTCTTGACAGTGCCAACATAATTACAATCTCAACTAAGGAGCCAACACACTGGCCTACTGATCCTCTAAAACGCCCCGACTTGATTGATTTCTACGTAGTAGGAGGTATGTCACAACACTACTTCCAAACTGAATCTTGTCTGGATGGAACATCAAACCATGTCCCAATCATTCTTACAATTAGCACTACTGTAATCTTGTACGAACCAACCATCACTCTGCACAACAACAAAACAGACTGGGAGAACTTTAAAGACTATGTAAACTCGAAAATAGACTTGAACATAAGACTAAAATCAGAAGACGATATAGAAGAAGCCACCAAAAACTTCACAAATCTAATAAAAGAAGCATGCTGGAAATGCACTCCTGTAATAGACGAAAAATATAGAAAACCCAATAACCTATCGAAAGACATCAAAAATAAACTCCGCCAAAAAAGGCAACTGAGAAGAGTATGGCACGGAACTAGAAAGAAGAAAGATAAGGAAGAGTTTAATAAGGCAGCCCGAGAACTTAAAGCCCTAATCAAGGAAGCTGAAGACCTTACTCTTCAGGCACAGCTAGAGGGCCTATCAGCTACCCCAGCCTCCAACTACTCACTGTGGAAAATCACCAAAAAATACAATCAACCGCAGCAAACTAAGCCCCCACTCAAAGTGGAGGACGCATGGATAAGAACCAACAATCAAAAGGCTGATGCATTTGCCAACCACCTTGCAGCTGTTTTTGTACCTAATGAACCAAACCACAAAGATGAATCTGACATAGATGAAATCATCAACATGGACACTCAGCTTGATTGGCCTCCCAAATCAGTTTCACCACAAGAAATTAAAAAACAAATATCTGAAATGAAAGATAAGAAGTCACCAGGCTTTGATTTGATAACTAAAAAAGTACTTCTGGAACTCCCAAAAAAAGGAATAGTTTTTCTTACTATTCTTTTCAATGCTATCCTCAGAGAATCATACTTTCCGATGCAATGGAAAATATCAGAAATCATTATGATATACAAACATGGAAAACCGGAAAACAATCTAAGCTCATATAGACCTATAAGCCTGCTGCCTATTATTTCAAAACTTATGGAGAAAATAATACTGAACCGACTAAGACCAATCCTAACAGAGAAAAAAATAATACCAGAACACCAATTTGGCTTCCGCAAAGAACACTCAACTATTGAACAGATACACAGAGTATGCAGTAAAGTGCGACATACACTAGAACACAAGGAATTCTGTTCCTCCGCCTTCCTCGATGTACAGCAGGCATTTGACCGTGTCTGGCACAAAGGACTTCTGTGCAAAATAAAAATGTACTTACCACATAGCTACTACAAACTGCTACAATCATACCTTTCAGACAGACTTTTCAGAGTAAGAGAAGTAGACAGCTACTCTAAACTGCATGAAATCAAGGCAGGGGTACCCCAAGGCTCCGTTCTTGGCCCTGTCCTGTACACCATCTATACAGCAGACATACCACAAGCACCAGATATAACGGTAGCCACATTCGCGGATGACACCGCGATTCTGTCAAGCGACAAAAACCCTCATGTTGCCTCGAATAACCTGCAAGTGGCACTAGACCAAGTATCACAATGGCTAGACAAATGGAGAGTGACCGCAAGTGCCTCAAAATCAACACACATAACATTCACTTTAAGACAAGGAAACTGTCCACCAGTAAAACTAGGAAACAATGACCTACCGCATAAGGACTCCGTCAAGTATCTTGGGATGCACCTAGACAGGAAACTTTTGTGGAAAACACACATCAAAACAAAAAGAGACGAAGCCAATCACCGGTCTAGAAGCCTGAACTGGCTAATTGGAAGAGCATCTAAACTTTCCTTGGAAAACAAGCTCCTAATATACAAGGCTGTAATTAAGCCTATATGGACATACGGAATACAACTCTGGGGTACTGCTGCTAACTCAAACATAAGTATCATCCAGCGTCTGCAGAACTCTATCCTGAAGTCAATATCAAATGCACCATGGTTCATGACAACTGAAGAGCTCCATGAGAACCTAAAAATTACCACAGTCAAGGAAGAAATACAGCTCCTAGAAAACTCATACAAAACCAGACTGACAAAACACCCCAATCCGTTGGCTGTAAAACTACTGGAGCCAAATACGCAAAAAAGACTGAAGCGCCGGAATATACTAGAGCCAAATGTACAAAACTGAATTAAAATGGGGCTAAACTCACTGGAGTACAGCCCTGCACGCCACTAATTATCTTTCACAAGATCTGCTTATAGCCAGCAGGCTGATCGCAGATGTGCAAACAAACAAAAAAAAAAAAAAAAAAATTTATTTTACTTTATACATCCCAAAACAAGATGAATCATTGTTTTTGTGCCGGAAGCTGATATCTATGGCGGTATACATAACATAGGCTTTTTGGTAATTCATCAGTTGTCGGCTGTTTCCGACTCCATGTTTTGTGAGCTTATTGAAAAAGCTTTCTCTACGCATTTTATCAGTTTGAACTCGGTTCTAAACACATTTGTGGCTTTCTTGAGACAAACAGCTTTTAAAGACGTATAAGACTTATTTAGATACAACTGTTATTTGAATGAACAAAATAAAAATATTTATTAAATATCTGCTCTTTTTTGACAGACGTCATGGCTCAGTCGGTAGTAGCTCTGCCTACAGTGCTGTGGGTCGTGGGTTCGATCCCCACCGTCTGGGTGTTACTATGTATTATAAGTATGTATTTACAAAAAAAAATGTATATATGTATTCTATCAGCCATCTAGTTCCCATAGTACAAGCTTTGCTTAGTTTGAGACTAGAAGGCGTTTTGTTAAATGTCAGTGAATATTTATTTATTTATTTTTAAACACATTTAAGCTCTTCACTTTTTTTTAAGACATTAAATTTTGTTGTGTATTGTACACCTTTTTAGATAGTGATGTCTAGGCAACAAAGCAACGACCATCTTATCTTTTTTTCTTTTAAAATCTGCTACTCTTGAGGCTTATTTCAATAGGCTTGGCTAACCATCCTTCTAGTCTATCTAACAGAAGAATCTTTGAAATAACCATAAATATTTTTAGTCTTGGATGTTTGTGACTCTCTCACCTTAATTACTGAAACGAGTCAATATAGGCTTTATATCAGCACAAGAAAGCAGAAGACCGGAAACTACTAATTCTAAAAATACATAGTTAATACTCCCAGCACATTAACTTCAAAGGAAACCTAATTGAAAGAAGCAGGAAGCAATGAAACGGGACATTTATTTTTTCACTCATATATTAAGTTCTCGCAATTTCCGTAACAAAGTACAATGAAATGAATTTATGGCGTTCAAAGGCCGATACCAGAGTCGGGAAACAAAATTTTCCCTCATATATCATTTAACAAGTTCATTTTCACAATTTCCCTGGTATGTACAAAGTCTTATATCACGTTGTGACTTTAAGCTTGGTTGGAAATTCTTTTATATTAAAAATCAAATAAAAAAAACCAGTGCGTGCAGTCCCTCCGCGCGGAAGAAGTTATACTTCGAGTGCCACGCATTCACTCTCGCTCTGTGCTTAATGTGAAATTAATTTAGTATTTATTTGTATGTACTTAATTTTAGTATTTTTTAGTATTAATTTTTATGTACTTAACCAATATGCAGTACTTTTTTAGTTAGAAAAGGTTCTATGCTCATGTTGCCTAAATCGGAACTAGATGGCGCTGCTAAGTTTGGTCGGATCCTAGAACGCGCTATCGAAGTGTTTTGCGTTTTGTGGTGGTCTCCGTATGGGGTAGCGTTAAACGCTTAACGCAACCTTGTTGGAAGTCACATTAGAAATATAACTTCAAAAATAAACAAAATAATGTTTATTGAACATTATAAATTAGTACAAAAACATAAAGTAATAGTTACCATATGACCATAGAATTTCGTGTTTATAAAACCCAATATGTCTAGATAATTATGTAGTTTTTCCACTAAAAACTGCGGGTTATAGTTCCTTTCAAAATACCAACGAATTTACAAACCAGGAAGAGCTCATTACAGTGTCTGTAGGAGCATTAACATGCCCGCATCAAAGCGACCAGCCACCATAATTATTCATGAAAATGCGTTCACAATACCAAGTACCAACCAGGTGAACAGAAGTACTAACTGGTGCCAGTAGTTTGAACAAAATAAATTGTTGATAAAAGTGATTTACAATTTTCGTATAAAAAAGTAGTTATCGTTTCAAATAAAATAATTGCGACTTAAGATAGTGCACAAAATATGAACTAATACAAAATTATAATTTTAAACACAAACTTAAAAATAAAACACACAATTAACTAAACACGTTTTAGGACACGAATTGTGCCTAAATATACAATGTTGCAAAAAGGCCCCATATCAGCATTTTTTTTTTATGGTAATAGTAATGGATCAAGCTGATAGTTCACCAGATTTTAAGTGGTAACTTCTGCCTATAACAATGCATCACCTCACAGAGCAAGTCCAATGAGGACGTGCCCTGTAAGGCAATGCACTGCGTCCATCACTCTGAGACGTAAAGATCTTAAAGTCTCATGTGCCTGTAATTAGCTATGAATAACATCACATTGTGAGAAAATGTGTGCTCTAGAATGAACATTCAAACGCGTATCTATTCTCTGGCTTTTCTCACACATTCCATGAGTTTTCACAGGCTTTTTTTCGTAACGCTCGTTTAATTCCTACCTTTCCATTTACCTAGTAAGTTAGCGGCCACAGTGTAACGGAGCGCAGTAGACGGAACCGGAAGCCGTCGCCGCGCACTCTGCGTTTCCGCCCTCTATCGCAGCCTTTATGCCTTTACAACGTAGCGAGTAACAGAATGGTTTTTATTGAATTACGTTATTTGATTTTGCATGCGAGTGCCAGATGTGGGATACATTTCAGTAAGTTATTGTGAACTTTTAAATTCATTTTTCTATACTCATAGGAGACTACATGTCAGTAATAGAAGAAGTTACACTCAGACACACACATAGTTTTATTCTCAAACGAATGAAGGCAAAAAATGAAACTTTTTTACACGGTATCTTTACTGATATTTATGTACCTTAAAAATGCCCCAATTTTTCTCAAGGAAACCAATAAATTTTTGTGGCCCTGTTAAATCCGCGAGATAATTTACTGCTAATCATTATTCTGTGTCACGAGCTGGCGTATTTATGACTATCATTACAGACGAGGATATTATGGACCTCACTACGTTCTTTCAAGCTGTGATATAAGCCTGAAAAAGTTGAGCCTATCGAAACTTCATGGTAAAAGACTTTACTGGCATGCAAGCGCCGATATATAAGCCGTTTCCACACTGCGAGGACATTTAGATATAAACGACTACGAATTTTAGATGTTCTATATTATTATATTCTTTGATAAAAGTGTTTAATTTTGAATATTAAAGTTTAAAATATTATTTAACTAAACCATCTTTATCATTTTCAAAATTTCATGTTTATCGGGTTTACTTACCCTTTTTCTGAGCGAAATAGGTAGGTCATCAAGTTAGTTTGTAAACTTTTTGAAATAAGATAGAAACCATTCCAAGATTATTTATGAAATCCAACTCTTGTACTAGTCGGTACCTGTCTAACGGTTTTGTAAACTTGACTTCAGAAAATGTTCGAGAAAATTCTTATCCGTGTACAAACAGTTAAGAATGGAATACTAGAGTGTAAATCTGGTTACGTATGGACGGTAGGTCTTGAATTTGAAATAATGCTGTGCTACTGCAGAATGGGTTTTAGATTTAACAAAATCATATTATACCCTCCTTTTTGCTTCGCCGTAGTCGGGTAAAAATAGAAAAGAACTGGATAATAAGATATCTACGAGTACACGCACAACGGTACAGTCTTGTACACAACACGCTTTATAGTTGGTAGAAAATATACAACTCATCAAATTGCCTTATTCGTATTATTCTTCAAAAGCCACGCTGTCATTTTCACTCATACAAGTGAGAGCGACAGAGCATTTTTTTAAACCGTGCTAGTGAAGAGAAAAATGTCAGATAGGTAAACGAGTAGTCACGTGACATTTCAACACATTCTGAAGTTTTCTATTCTAAAGTGATGTACCTACGTCAATGTTGGTCATCGATGTACAGTACAGCTTAGTAAGTGATACTTTTTTGATTTTGCAAAGTTATAATACGTATAACTTCCTCTATGTTCGGTCAAAACGACAGTCTTGGGGACACTTCCGATTGGTAGTGATTTGGAAAGATTGAACTTTCTATAGATCGTTTACAGGCGATTGCAAATATCTCAACTATTTCATGTGTTTTGGGAGAAATGAAATAGGTTCTTGACTATAGTTCAAAATACAACGAGGTACTTCAAAATATGAGCTTCGAAACGTAAATGCTTGGTACTTTCTGAGCTTACATGACATGTTTGTTAGACATGTTTGTGTTACACCTATGAAACCATACCACCTTATGTACACATGTTTTTAGCAAATAAACAATCTTTATCTTTATCTTTATCTTAGATTTTGACTCGGTACCGTAGGTGCTAGATTATGATGTTGTATAATAATCTATTTACTATATCTTGTAAATACTGTAACGGGTTCATCGAGTCGCCTCGACTTTTTAGCTCAGGCTGTGTCACTGTCAGCCAGCCACGTAAAGATTTATATTTAGATGCGAAGAGGAGCCATCACCTCCGGCATAACAAGATTCCCGGGACCCTTTTTATAATAAAATCGGGACTCCAAAGGGCCGGATATCCGGACCTTCATCGAAGTTTGTTGCTCAATTAAACAAAGAACGAGACAAGTACTCGGAAACATTAAACCTTTGATGTTAGGTTTTTTGGCGTTTGAATTTTTCATTAGCGTGCGTATTCGCTTCTTTGTTCCAAAGGGTTCGGAGTTATTAATTTGCTCTCTTTTTGGGTTATTTTTAGAAATATGATTTTGTACCGTTGGTTGCAGAAAGTATTTGTATCGCGCGCAGCGGGGCATGACAATAACAATTAGAACAAAGTAAATAAAATGAGATTTTGGATGAAAAGCAGATATTTGAATACTTTCAAAACTGTTTAAATATTTACTTTAAAATAAATCAATTTAGTGAGTGAGTAACTCCAGTTCGGAGCTTTGTACCGCGCTTAGTAAGATCCTCGGATTTGTACCTACCGTACACATACTTAAAACATGGTATTGCCGTAAATTATACTTAAATTATACTTAATTATATTAGCTGTATTCGTTAAAGCAACGCATCCACTGCGTTTGAATCGGAGCGTCCGGGGCGATTGGTTCTTATTGATTTCTATGGTACAACATGCCCCAATCGGTACCGTGTTCTGCGTACGATCCCAACCGAGTGAACGAGTTCCATATAAAAAAAAAATTGCTCTAATTTTAAACAGATAAAAACATGCGTTTCTCGGCGAAGCGACAATGCCAGCTGGACGAGACGCCTTGTTGAAACGAGCCCTTAAAATGCCCTAGTACCCTCAATCACCCTGTACCCCGCCCCACCCGTGTTGATATTTGACAACTTTATTGGATCAGTAATTGAATTTTCACAAGCTTTTATACTGATAAAAAAATGTATTGAAAAAAGCTTCGCCTAATTTTGGGGCAAATTGAAATACTGACAGAAGCTCTACTGACGACTAATTTGTTTATTATTATTATTGAGATGGTTGTTTTAGGGAAACGAGAATTATTTCTCTGTTTAACATTTTTTTTTTACTTTTTACTGTTCCGCTGCTGGACAAAGGTTTCTCATTTTTTTTTTACTCACCTTGACAGAAACTCAACCACCTATAATAACCAATAATTGCAAAAAAAGAAGATTTTGTTCGGCAAAATTTAAAATCTTTTGTAATATTTTTGAACCCATATATATTATATAGTTACTCAAGCACCCGCGATTTTTGAGTATTACAAATCTGAGTGCAAATGTAACAACCTTGCTTATATAATTTAGCCCCCAAACTTCCCGGTTCCCCGCCAAAGTAAAGTGAGGCTAAGTGAAGTCAAAGTTATTCAAGCTAGGCGTGTTTGCAACTCGGCCGGCTAATAAAATAGTCTAGCCAAGGTACCGTAGAGATTTTAAGTGCAACTGAATTCTTAATCCGACAAGTACAGTTCAAAAGGCGCTTCACAGTTTTAATAGTCCACGTTACAGTTCATTACTAAAATTATACATTAAAATCACAATAAATGTTAGTATAGTTTATTTAACTCGGTGAATAATAATAATAAATATCGTTTATTTTAAATAAAGCTCCATAGGTTAGCCAAAAATTATAAAATCAAATCACAAACTATTAGGATTTGATTAAAGGATTATAAGAATTATTAGTATAAAAATCTGAATAATAAATTAATTCATTCAATAGTGAACTAAAATGGACTTTCTTTGCTTTTGCAAATGTAAGTACCCTTTTTACGCATCTTTCTTTATAATTTAATGTTTATTTCATTGTATCTTTGTGTGTGTTTTTGCGTAAAATAAATAATTTATATTTATATTTCTATAAAATGATCTTTTATAATTTTAGACACGCATCTTCCAGTTTTTCTGTAACCTAATCAAGATTGTGTCGGGGGTAATTTTATCAAAGCTAACATTGGATATGATACTGGTTTTGCAGTTTTAATAATTATCATGATATTTTTTTATATATTTGTTATAATATATTTTTTTATATAACTTTGCAATTAAAACTAATAATAATACTCTTTGTCGATCTTATTTATAACAATGAATTACCTACTTCAAATAACTCAAAGCCTACAAACTCCTAATCAGTTAACAACTTAATATTCAACCTTTACAAACATGCCCTGCACTCCCTTTAAATTAGAGCTTAGGATTACAATGTGCCAGATTGAGCCTGACCAAGATTAGCCGGTTTCACACTGCCGCCGATCCAACAACTACACGATAACGACGGAGAGGGGTCCGTACTGACGACGTCGATTTTAAAAATTAACTTTTACTGCGCTACGCGTATGTAACACGCAAAGGACAAACTAATTTGACATAAACTGTAAAAAAGTCGTAAACCTAAAATTAAAAATATGGATCAACTAAATATGCAGATCAACTAAATTAACGATTCTGATTCCAAAAGTTGAGTTTGTCTCTTTATCTGTTTGTCTGTTTGTTTGTTCGCGAATCACGCTTACCCTACTGGACCAATACAATGAAACTTATACCATTCAGAAAATCTTTTTCCGGCTTGAAACGATACTTAGGCTATATTTTATTGAAATCAATGACGTGGATTCTTAGATACAGCTTGAACTCTCTAAACCAATAGCAGCCATTTGCTACGAGGTTCATCGTAAGCTGGTTGACAGATATTTTGGTGAAAAGTTTCGTACACATACGAAGTCGCGGGTATCAGCTAGTCACATTTATAGCTGATGTTACACCGTATCGGTGCTGACATCGATATTTTCTGTCAAGCCACTGACATTTAGGTATCGTGTCGTCTCGGTGTCGGTATCGATCAGTGTGCAACCACGTTCGATGTATCCGTGGCTTTATATAATGCGATTTTAATGTAAATATTGGATCGAAATTCATATTACACAACCCGAATTTCAAAATAGTATCATCCGGGGACTATTTGGGATGGTTTTATAAATTGTCCTGGTTAGTTAGACTGTGATTAAAGTATAAAAGGATTTCACGGGTCTCCGCGGCCTTCGTAGGGTTAAATTAGGAAATAACATTACAAGTACGTGTTAAAGTTCTTTATCATCTTGCTTTCTACGCAACATTGTCTTGCTTGCTGACCTCCAATAGTAGACATGCCCCACTGGTGGGCCGGACAGTAACTCGATGGGAATAACCCATTTAATATCTCATTTCTCTTTGATCTTCACAGACATTTATAAATAAAAAAGGTGATTATAAATAAAAATGATACCTAACAATGATCCAAGAAAAACTACTTTTTTAAGACAAGCCGGTAGTTTGAAGTCTTTCTTTCTGGATGAGAGATCTTGGACCATTGGATTTCTAGGCTGATGATGATGATCTTATCTTACATTAAATATGAATCTCAGCCTCAGTATGTAGGTACATCAAGTGATAGGCACCATCGATTAGAGCCTTCAACACGGGCTCCACACCCAATTTGTACAAAGTGTCACTTACGATAACTCGACCTACTAATGGGCCATCAGGAGCGTTTAAAGGACCTACGCTTAGAACACATACTGGTCTATATTAAATGTGGTTGAGGAGATTTAATAGAATAGGATTAAAAATATTAAAAAGAACTGACTTTAAAAAGTTATAACCGTCGATGTGGTTATAACTTTTTAATATAGTTGCTCAAAAAGCGGCGTATTACAGGGACGTATAGCGTTCGGGATGTGAGCTATTACACACTCGTGCTTTTTTTTTACCTTTCCCGCACTCGTGCGTTCTCTTTCCCAACTGTCAAAATAATGTCTATTAAAAAGAAAAACCAACCATGAAGTTTTTACTAAAAAAATTCATAGATGTTTTTATGATTCATGCAAATACGTATATTTCTAAATAGAAGCTACTAATTGGTTTCAATATCAGATTTAATGATTTGATTGAATGAGTTAGGTTAGGTTTCATTTCATTTCATCTCATTAAGTTTCATTTTCATTTCAATCAATAAAAGAATTCTACTGACTTGGCTGTATGGGCATAGTTCTCTTTGCCTACCAGAATGGGTGAATAAAAAAAAATCTCTGCTTATATTCTAAGGTTGGCGCCATTTTTCAGAAATTTTCTTTTTATTAAATTGCTTCATTTTTTCGCAACTGCATTAAAAATAGTCGTTCAGTACACGTGCGGAACCGTCATTGCAACTTGTTCCGACTGTCAACCCTCGCCTTCGGCTGCGCCTCGGCTCGGGTAGACATTTGTCGGAACTCTTTGCAATGACAGCCGTTCCGCACTTGTAATGAAATATACTATTTTAAGTCAGTTATATATTATGCAATGGTTTTTCATATTTTTTCGACTTTAATTTGTAAGTGGAAATATCCTCCACGGCTTTTGTTTACGCTGTATTGTAAGTAGTAGGTACTGTGAAAATAATATTCTACCAAAATCTAATTCTTCAAAAAACACCCGTTTGAAATCTGTTATATGTATTTTTATTCTGGTTTGAATCAGCCTTATAAAATAAACTAAAAAAAGTTGTTGAATATGCAAAATACTGTAAAGTTTTTAGACGCAGTCCGTGCGGTCTTCCACGTAGATCTTGACATGCTATAAGTAGGCTAAAATTTGCTTGCTGTTCTATATGAAATTTCAATTTATTACCACTTAGATTTGTTTTTCCGAAAATCCATTTTCCAGCCCACTGATAAAGGAAATGCGGAATAAAATTATCGCATTGACAGACTCGGAAGACATTAAAATAATGTATGCAGGGTTAAATGACATTGCATGATTCATTAGACAGGAGAAGGGGTGAAAGAGGTTGGGGGTAGTCTTCACGAGCAAACGCGAAGTGCACAATAATGTCTCCCTATCTAAAACGGAATATTTTATTATATCGGTGGTTGAGAGTGCGTAAAGTGGGTTATTGGAAACTGAACACTGTATCCAGGTTATTATATTTTTAAATCCTTAAATTCATGATTGCGTTATGCTGTTTGAAAAATGTTATAATATATTACAAAATTCTTTATTGCACTTGTTAAAAAACCCGTACAGAGACGAGTTTAACAAGTGCTAACTAGTATTGTATTTGTATGCCAAAAACCTTCGTTAGTGAATTTAATCGAAGCAAATAAAATGGCGATACAAAATTTCAGTGAAATTGAAACTTTTAATAATTCTAGGACCTCTCAAACTTGTTTTACTCGTACGAATGCAGCATTAATTTACAATATCTTACAATTTTGTACAATCATTCTCAAAAGCGCCACAGCAAAGGAACGAAAACACGTCCAAAGAGTCTTAATTGTTTTTCAAGAACTGGATGGCCGCCAAAAAATAAGAATGGCCCCAGACATCGCTATCTGGACTCATCGAGCCCGTAATGATTAAATTGTTTTTCTGCTGCTCAAATAATTACAAAGTTCCTTTTCATATTTCAAGAAAGGTTTGAAGTGGTGACGTTTCATGGTCGCTGTAATTGATAGGCTTTTATGAATTCGGTTCTATGTTGAAGCTCTTTTAGACGATTAACATATTTTTTCTTTTTAGGAATTTTACTAGGACTCATGACAGATATTTGCTAACGTGTCATCCATCATAGCCTAAACCGCTGAAAACACAAAAATTTGCAAAGTAAAAAGGATATTTTTCTATTTCATTTAATGACAATACATTTATTATTCTTTTCTAGCAGCTCTGTAAAAATCAAACTGGGAGTTTAGTGAAATCTGTTTGGCATACAACTAGCTGACAGCATAATAAAACATTCAGGCTGCTAGTACCTGCCCCGAGGACCGAGCCATTCTAGATTGATTTAGAATTTATTGGCAAAACGCTATGCCAAGGCTTTCGTCTAAGATCGACGATTTATCTCGCCTTCTCTAAAGGAAAATAGAAATGTACACGGCGCCATTTTAAATCGATGCGTTCGGGCTTTGTGGAGTTGGATGCATTTTGATTAATCGATTTTGAAATGGAACGAGAAGTGGAGCCAAGCTTCTTGTTATAGGAAACACATCTATTATCTGCGATCTGATTCAAATGATTAAGCCACGGGATTCCTCGTGATGTTTTCTGCGGGTATTTTCCATGTCTCTTACGTCGATAAAGTTAATTAGAGTGACTAGACTGAAAAGACGGTGAAAGGACCCACGACCATGTCTACTATAAAAATTCGTATAAAATTATATTCTTGGTACAATGATTCCAAAAGCTGGGTGAAATGTCTAACGTTGTTTTTACCGACTGTAATATTATAGCTGGGGTATAACTAACTAGGTTCGGATTACAAGCACCATGCATAGCATGTATAGTTAAACTGATTTTCAACTAGATGACGTTCACAAAGCCCAGATTGGTTTCAGAATAGGGGTTGGCTTTGGAATTTAATCAGCATTGAACGATTTCTTAGGTTAGAACTCTGGTCTTTTGGAGGTTTAAAACGTAACGAGAAAAAGGCTGAATTTCACTGGATTAAATAAAAAAACTACTCACTCAACATGATGCAATCGCCCCAGTAACAACTGTACACATACCTGAAACAATACAATTTTGCTTATTATCAAAAGTACATACTCATCATTTGGGAAAAACGATTATATAGAGCAGCATTGTTTTACAAGTCAAAGAATATCCAGTTTGTTGTTAATTTTATTCTGTCTTTAGAATTAACAGGCATGGCCCAGATCACTTTTAACTAAGTACTCATTTCAGCTATTGAAATGCCCTAGATGGTACACAGTTTTTTAATAAATAAATCGATGTGACCAAACAGCTGAACCTTCCCAATGCTATTTCCTAAAGCATGCAGCATTACATAAACCAGGACAGATTTAATTCAAAAATGCTTTCCCGAAACTCTGCACCCGACCGCAGCCACCATCGAAACGTACTCGTAATCCTAAAGATGTCTGCTTGGTGCATTTCTAGATGTACGTATTACGAGAATTGCATTTTCTTAAGAATAAAATCTAGGCTAGGGGGTACTCAAAATGTCGATCGCAAGAATTCTGAGATTCGAAGTCAAGCGCTGTAGTTTTTTTTCGAATATACTTAGGAAAAAACAAAAGATTGGAAGAAACCGTTTTTGTATTTCATGTACATTATTGTACATCTGTATGTACAATAATGTCCAAAACATAGACCATATTGCAATCCGTATGTGATTTTCCAATTCACTGACCACAGCATTTTGCGCCCGTGTGAAACGCGGCTACTGAATTCAAACCTCGTATTGCGAGTTTCAGGACCATTTTAGGAGTCAAGAGTAGCCATGTGTAAGGTAGGTATTGATAGTCTTTATTCCGATAAAGTAAGATATCAATTTGCTTGTATTTTATTCGTCTTTTTATGGGTTCGGAAACATTTCAGCGCAATGCGGTTGCAAAATTGTGGATTCGATGCAAACTATGCAGTGCTTTCAATAGTCACCGCGACGTAACGTTTCGAAAGAATATTTCCTTAAATATATACAAAACGTTTTTGAAGCTGGCTGACAATCAACGTACAGCCTAAATTATAAGTCCTAGAGGTATGAAATTTGGAGGGTAATATCCTCAATAGTGTAGGGGTGTACTAAGAAAGGAATTTTGAAAAGTCGCACCCTAAAGGGTCTAAAATGAGGATCAAAGATTTTAAACAAAAAATGCGTATGCTGTTAACACGCGAGCAAAGCCGCGGGCGACAACTAGGGGTCTATATAAATTATTATAAGTAAAAAATGTGTTGAAGGAAGCTCAGTGTAGCTCCCGCTTCGACTCAATCAAGTGTACAAAACAACTCAAGCCATTTTTCAGGCTCTTATAAATTCGTTATAGATGGAAGCAAAATGCTAAAAAATATGTTACAAAAGAGAAGTTAAAATATGCTGGAGGATTTATTTGATTCAACGAAGAGTCAAGAGTTTTTGTAAATGCCTGACTCAGTATAAAGATTTTAGAATTTGCGGCTTATTTTCAAACAAAAATGTTAGAAAAGCAAATTTAATTGGTCTATGTAGGCATCGATATGTACTCTATACATATACTATGTAGGTATGTATTAGAACTTATCGAAATAGCCCATGAAAACAACCTCAGAATAATGAACAGCGAATATAAAAAACGAAAACAACGCAAATGGACTTGGATATCCCCAGATGGCCGGTACAAAAACGAAATAGATTTCATTCTTACTAACAGACCAAAATACTTCGATGACTGTAGCGTATTGAATAATATAAACTTCAACAGCAATCACCGATTGGTAAGGGCAAAACTGAAACTTAAAATTTCGAAGGAAAGTAGGCCTTTTAAAGCAAACCCAACAGCAAAAACAACTATAACACACACCGAATCACTAAAGGACCAACTAGAAAATTTTAAAAAGGAGACAAAGGATATGAATACCCAAGAAAAATTAATAATACTACATGATATTTTAAGCGGACAATCCAGAAGTAACGTTATCAAAAACAAAAATGAGAAAATTACAACAACAACAAATCAACTTTTGGAAAGGAGAGCAGAACTATTAAAAATCCACAACAAAACAAAAGATACCAGATCAGAAATAACGAAACTAAGTAAGCAAATTAAATCTAACATGAGAAAAGATCGCCAAAAGCTAAGACAAGAAACATTCGAAAAACATATAGCGAAAACTGGTGGAATAAAAAAGGCTACAAAGCAGCTGTCAAACACGAAAGAGTGGATACCTAACCTGAAAAATAAGATAGGAAAAATTAAGTCAAACAGACTGGATTTAATATCTATAGCTACAACTTTTTTCAAGGATCTGTACGCAAGTAAAAATATCAATAAAGAAAGTGAGCTGACAGAGTATACCACCGTACCTGAAATCATAGTACACGAAGTAGAAAAAGCTATCGAAACCCAAAAAAGAGATAAAGCACCAGGACCAGACCAAATAAGTAATGAGCTCCTTGTAGCCGGAAAGACTTATATTGCACCCATTCTCACTGATTTATACAACGAAATCTTAAAGAGCGAAATCATACCCATGCAATGGACTACTTCAACAATAATTCTGATACACAAGAAAGGGGACAAGAATGGTATAAACAACTACAGACCTATCAGTCTAATGTCGAACCTCTATAAGATATTCGCGAAGGTAATCCTAAAACGCATAACAAAAATACTTGACGAGAATCAGCCTAAGGAACAAGCGGGGTTCAGAAGCGATTTTTCTACTATAGATCATATATATGTTGTAAAGCAGATATTCGAAAAAAGCAAAGAATACAACATCCCCTTCTACTGTTGCTTCATAGACTATAGTAAGGCTTTTGACTCACTAGAGCACGAACAAATATGGAAAGCTCTAAAGAATCAGGGGGTTAATAGCAAATACATAAGAATAATCCGAAATATTTACAAAACAAGCACAGCTAGAGTCAAATTAGAAAGAGAAGGGGAAGAGATAAAAATAGAACGAGGAGTACGACAAGGCGACCCCTTATCACCGAAGTTATTTTCCGCTGTTCTTGAAGAAATATTTCGAAGTCTTAACTGGGACAACTTTGGTCTCAACATAAATGGAGAGAAGTTGACTCACTTGAGATTTGCTGACGACCTAATAATCTTTGCAGGAACCAAACAAGAACTCCAACAAATGCTTACTCAGTTAAACAAAGAAAGTCGGGAAGTAGGACTCGCCATGAACACCGAAAAAACTAAGATGATGACAAACGACATACAAGATCCAGTAAATATAAACAATAGCAATGTTGAATACGTAAATGAGTACACTTACCTAGGACAAATAATATCACCAAGCGACATAATGGCAAAAGAACTAGAGGTAAGGATAGCTAATGCGTGGAAACGGTACTGGTCTTTTAGAGAAATAATGAAAAACAAAGAAATAAACATGTACTTCAAGAGAAAACTGTACAACACCTGTATCCTCCCTGTTTTAACATACGGATGTCAGACCTGGGCCCTAACAAAAGCGCATTCTAAAAAGCTACAAGTTTGTCAATCGGCAATGGAGAGAAGTATGCTTGGAAAAAGAAAATTGGATAAAATAAGAAACGAAACATTAAGAAGACGTACGAAAATAGAGGATGTTACACTGAAAGTAAAGACACTAAAGTGGAGATGGACAGGACACACAATAAGAGGTAAAGAAAAGTGGAGCAAAACTCTAATGAATTGGTTCCCAAAATACAATAAACGTAAAAGAGGTAGACAGTTTAAAAGATGGGAGGACGAGCTAACGGCGACTGCGGGAAAAACGTGGACAAGGGTAGCCAGAGACAGAGAGGAGTGGAAGCGAATGGAGGAGGCCTTTGCTAAAAAGGGCAAACAGATAACAGTGTCGATGTCGTAGTATAGTATTAGTTTTAAGTTACATGTACCTAGTTATCTGAAATAAAGGCTAAATAATAATAATGTATTAGAGAATTAGAGATTCTAAATAATGTCTAGTTATGAAAAAACGTGACATTTAATATTTATGTTGTTTACGGGTAACTAAACTGAAACAAGATATACAGTGTTATAGATAGTATTCTAAAGATACCTTCTAACCACAGTATCTCTGTTTATTTACTAATTGGATACAATGACATGATCCGATTGAATCTTCTTGTCAAAGACATACCTATCAATGGTGTACCGCATATAGGAGTTCACTAGGCTGTTATTTTAAAATCAATCAGTTACTCTCTAAGTAGATATTATATAAGGCTTTAAAGTCATATGGAAGCAGAAAGCAGCAATATTTGCGATGAAAACATTACAAAATCGTCAGAATAATAGAACTTCATTTGGTCATGTCAATTGTGTCTCTACCTCTCAGTTTGTGCAAATGACTTTCGAACTTATATACCTTACGCTAGGATTCACTATTATTGGCCACCGTGAAACACTTCCTCAGTACTCTGAGGGAGTGTTTCACGGTGTTACCAGGGTGCACCACGAGGAGGTTACCCGACCATAGCACCCCCACGACCACACCATAGCACAATAACTCGACACGGTGGGCCTCTCCGCGTGTCCCTCTGAGTAGCAGAGGGCACAGTGTGATGTGGCAGGGTAGACTTCGGTCTACCCAGGTGGGTCCGGGCCCCCCTTGTTTGGTGGCCCGGACGACCTTCTGGGACCTGGTCCCAGAAGGGAGCGGCGAAGCGCGCGCGGGAGGACGTGGAACTCTCCTGCGCCGCTTCGTGGGGGACGAGCGGTCCCATAGAAGGCGGCGAAGCGCGCGCGGGAGGACGCGGAACACTCCTGCGCCGCTTCGTGGGGGGGCCTTGGGCCCCCGAGCGGGGAAGAGCGCGCGGGACGACGCGGAACTGTCTCGCGCCGCTCTGACGCATGGTGGCGAATGGCGGGACCGACATGGAGCCCCGGCCCCGCATTGCACACATTCGCCACCTTTGCGGGCGGACGGGAACGGCCGAGTCGCTTGCCGTTCCCAGGCCCCACCCTGCAAGGGGAGGGGCGTGCGGGCCCCGCTGTAATGGCGGGCTTCGTCGGGGAGGGACTGGATGTAAAGGCTCTGCCGGTTTCCCAGTCCCCCCCACTAAGACGACGCAGGAGCGCCGCTGGGTTTTTAGTGGGAGTCCCACATACCCCCCTTGTCACTCTCCGTGGAGGGGGGATGCGTCATGCATTTTCCCAGCGCAAAAAAAAAAAAAAAAAAAAAGGATTCACTATTACTTCTTGTTCAAAAATGTCAAATAATCCATAGTTTACTTGCAATTTGCAATTTACCGAACATCAATTGGGTTGCGAGTAACTCAACCTCCAGAGTGCAGATAAGCCGCGCGTCAATGGCGAGCCTGCATTGAGACGCCGGCAAATACAGTAGAACCGCGGTATGTCAGCGAGATAGGATCAACCGCTCCATACCTTATTGTTCCAGGATCTTTCATTGATATCGCTGTAATAGCTTTACTCGGGTTAGTTTTGATAATAAAAGATCCATTGTCAATTGTTCGCACATATAATTTAAAAGCAACGAATTGTTGGAGAATCTCGTAGGTATTATAAACGAGGAGATCAAATCACCTAGAATCATCAGTATTTCCTGAACGATATAACCTAGGAATTTTCAAGAAAAGAGTGAATAGGTGGTTTATAGCTAAGCGTGCTCCACCTTAGGCTGCAGCTACACTTACCACCAGGTGAGCTAAATGATTAGTTCATAAAAAAACCACCTTGTAGAAGACAAGTCTAAATGATCCTTGTAATTTTACTGAATAAAATATATTTGACTTAAATTTGACTAAAAATAAATTTATAACCTTATAAAATTATTTATTTATTTATTTTTTTATTTATTTATTTATTTATTGCATACATGGTTTATATATATAGCTTAGGTCTTATTTAGCTAAAAGAACAGTCATGTACCCTGTGAGGGCGCAGCAATTGTACTAAAGTAGATAGCAGTAGTCAATTAATATTATAGATTACCTGCATAATGAAATAGTGATAATGTCATGGTAAAAGTTGAATGAATGTCAATAATAATGGGAGGTACTTATACAATTATCAAGCGGATGCAAAGTCAAACATCTTCAAATACCTTTTATACCTTTTATACCTCTATATCAAAATACCTTTTATACCTTTTTTTATATTTTTTTTTTTTTTTTAGTGTATATTTACAGTATGTGTCTGTCTAGGGGGGGCCATCGCTATCTCATCAAAACCTGCTGCCGGTTTTCTGAACTGTTTTCATACAATTTCATAGGTATTCTGTAACTAAATAGTGATATTGTACTATGTATTACAAGTATGTATTTACAAAAAAAATGTATATTATGTATTCTATCAGCCATCTAGTTTCTATCGTACAAGCTTTGCTTAGTTTGGGACTAGAGGGCGTTGTGTTAAATGTCCGTGAATATCTATCTATATCTATCTATTTAGTTCCAATATTCCAATATTAGCGCGTTTCAGCGCGTTTTTTGCCGTCAAAAGCTTCTTGTTTTCATATATCGGTATCCACGTCGCTTGACATAAGCAGTTCAGAGCTTACGATGTGGGGGCAGTCCTAAAACTCATTTCAAACGTCATTTATTAGCCGCATTAAATTAGTTCTTCTATATTTTAGAACTAGGTACCTTCTCTTTTTGAGTATGACAGAATAACATGTAAAACCATGGCTCTAGTGCGAAAAAAACGAATAAAAACAGATGCCCACACACAAAGCTTTCGATTAGCAAACATCCAAGATAGCATAAAAAATAGTGGCAACGTGCACTGAAACTCACGTTGGAACAATATACCGTCATTAATCCGGGTAGTTGTTACACAGATCCGGATAAGCAACACCCTGGTGCTGGCTGTGGTGCTGCCTGCTACACGAAGGATTATCCGGTAGCCATGGCTACCTTTAGCAGGGCATTTTGGCTTTAGTCTTTTTGAAACGGTAATGCACATGTCCGTTCACGTTAAATTTGTTAACTAAATATTGGTATCGATTCGCTTGTTGCATTTTTCTAAACTAACCTAATTTGACAGCTCTAAAATTATAGCCGTCCTTGTCGTTTTAATTTATGAGAAAGGGGCGGCAACATTTTTAGTGCTATCAAATTAGGTTAGTTTAGAAAAATGCAACAAGTGAATCGATAGCATTATTCTGCTGTAAAATACTTCAAACTAATACGTATGAAAATAAAATTGTTATGTATTTGCCTTCGCAGAAAAGGTAGACTCATGTTAGAGTACATCGTATAGTCTATGTTCTCGTAAGACAATTTATGCTCCTCATAAAATTTATAAAAATCTAGACCTATCCAGAAAATTCCGTTCATTCTTCTTCGTCCCACTGGGTCGTGTCACTGGTGGAATGAATGGGAACATTTCAAAACAACTATCACCAACATGTTCATGTTCAGTTCAATGAATGATTTATATGCGATTTTTTTTTTTTTCAGTGGGACGAACGGGAATATATTTTTATACACTTCCCATTCCTCCCACTGATGTTGTTTCCTATTTAGACTATCACAAATAAATCCATCTAACTTCGGTTGTTTTCACTCTACTACACGATACGACATGTGGTGAAGGTGCACCTACACGATATCGCGGAAAAGCTAATCATTTAGTAACACAGATACCACAGATTATATAATACTATACCCGATACTTTTATTCTAGTTACTGACATGCCGATATCGTGTAGCCAACCCCGTGGTAGTTTAGGGCCAGTTTGTGGCTATCGGATTCTAACCCTATAATTGTGATAGTTCATTGGTCCAACTAACCTTTGGGTCACTTTATATGTGAATAATTAGTGAGGTGATTAGTTGGACCCAACTTAGATGCTTTTACTGAATGGTTTGTGGTGTGTGTGTGCCAAGTTGCCTTCGTAAAAGATCCTACATAATGTCTGACCACATAGTAGGATACTTTTATAATATTTTTTCAGAAACTAGTACACCACTTTTTATCTCTGAATGTATCTAATAACCTGTGTAGAGCTACTCTCGATCACCGTTCCAATCTGGATCCACAGATATTGACAGAAGTTTTTCAGTACAAAATGACACAATTTCTGTCAAAATTCGTATCCAAATTGGAACGGTGTTGGTCAAGAGTAGCCCTCCTGGGCTAGCCCGGTATTATTCTGCTGACTACTGACGAATATTTGCAGACCATTATTATTATAAACCCAAGCGCTTGCTCTTTTGCATGCAAATTCTAGACAAGATTTTAGAGTTTTATTGAAGTTGTAGATAGAAGTATAAAAATAATAATTTATACATAGAGTGTAACAAAATGCTAAGCTTCAAAGATATTGTAATTTAAGCCTTACACTTGAGTTAATTTGAAATATACCTATTTTATGCAGTAAGCGCACTACGCCACCACCTTCTGAACTAGTGAGCTGTGTTATGGGACTAATCCCGCTGCACGGCGCAGCTCATCAGGCTTGTGGTAACAGAGCCTGGCTTATTGCATAACTTTCACTGTACCTTTCTATCTATTAGTACACTAAAATTGTTTTTGCTACGCTTTTTGCAATCAATTTTGCCAAACAAATTGCGCAATGAGCTTGAGTTATTATTATATCAGAAAATACTGAGCCTCGAGTCTGTGCATTTGTTTTGACTTTCGACTCGAGTATAGCACACGCAAAGCGAGAAATTTTGTTGGGAATTGCACAATTCCCAAATGTCCCGCTAGAGGCGCTTATCCGGTTTTCATACAAAATTTCTTGCTTTGCGAATGCGTTTGCTTGTGCTATACTCGAGTCGAAGTCAAAACAAATGCACAGACTCGGGGCTCAGAGCCACGATCCGATCTGATCGAGTTGGATTTCACCACGCGAATATACGCTTCATCATCTTTCTCGCTTAGTGGTTTTCGCAAAGTCGAATTCGTGGATTCGTAACTCTGGTAGCTCTGGGGTACTACAAAATCTTTATAAAGATCGATTTATTTGAACTTTATATCATTTTACGGCACAAAGGACGAGCTACCTGCAATCTCGAGAGCTCTCCGAAGGCCGCGCAAAGATAACCCCTTTTCATTAAGGGTGCTTGTGCACGTCTGATAAGTGCCACTTACGATATACTTTGGTGAGCTTCATTTATGTCGCCATTTTATGAACAATTTATCGAGGAAAAAGAAGAAGCATCGATATTTGCGCTGGCATTTTTAATCAATATTTTTTTAGCAACCTCGTTCGCGGCCAGACCGATAGTCAAGATGAAAAATAAGAAAACTAGCAGTTTTTCTTCAATAACGAAGCTTAAACTCCTTGTAAGCTAATTAAAAAAGGGTTCCTACAGTTTTATTTAATATTATATATTTTTAATAAAGGTATTTAATTGTGTCACAAAGACAAATACAGTTCAAAACTAACTTCGACGAAAGCAAAACAAAATCGACAAAAACAAAACAGAACCCGGCTTCAATTAGTCCAATCGAATGATATTACAGAACAAGCCATAGTAATTACTGTAACGTTTTAGTATAAGGGTAAACTAGTAGTACCTTGCACCAATATTGGCGAGGCTGGTATTGCCCATAGCGATGATATTGGGCGTGTTAGTAATATTGTCGGGGTAATACGGTCTTGCGGGTTCAGGTACTTACAGAGGTGTAAGTATTAATTGATATTGTATTGAAAGTGCGCTCGATATCGCACTTCACAACTAAAGTCAATAAATATAGCAAATAAATATATTATATAAAATATTTTATTTAGGTAATCGTTATGAGAAATACATGAGCGTGGTTTGAAAACTTATTGGGAAATCTAATAATAAGCTAATAATTCGCCTAAAATTATTCATTCAATTTCACATCTACTACCTGCACCCTTATTGTGTAACTTGAAATCCATTACCAGTGAAGTTCAAGCCCATTACGACCGGTCGACTCTGTCGGATTTTTTTCGGTATTGTATACAAAACGAATACGAAAGTGACAGTTGAAGTCCAGTCTAGGTTTCAAATATTAAAAAACGAAACCGATGTCGATTACCACTGAACTTACACAATAAGGCTGCTGTACCCTTATTGTGTAACTGGAAATCCATTACCAGTGAAGTTCAAGCCCATTACCACCGGTCAACTCTGTCAGAATTTTTTCGGTATTGTATACAAAACAAATACGAAAGTGACAGTTGAAGTCCAGTCTAGGTTTCAAATGTCAAAAACGGAGCCGATGTCGATTACCACTGAACTTACTCAATAAGGCTGCTGCAGTCAATCAATTTTGAGATATCTAGTTTTGAAGTTTCTAAAAATTACACTGTATCACATAAGTTTTTGTTATTCTAGTAAGTAATGATGCCAACCTTGCCCTGTTGTAGAATTTTATTTGACCAAAATTAGCGAGACTTTGTGAAAAGATCACTTAGATATTTCTCACTAATTTTGGTCAATAAACGCCGAATATTCAAAGTCATACTTATTTAATTTTTTCTTTTTTATACAGACACACTTTAAGGAAATGAAGACCATTTTATTTATTTTATTATTTCTACAGACTGAAAACTCTTTTGCTTTCACTTTTATTAGCAAGAAACAATGATCTTTTATACAAAAGAATACTGGCAAGAAAGTAACAATTTTGATTCCTACAAACTTTGAACTTTTTCAATGAATAAAGTTCACTGTAAGGCACCGAAACAACAAAATATATTAGTGTAAGTGACTGGCAACCCTCAGAACCAAACATTATAATTCTCATCGTCAACAGAAAACTACGAAATGTTCTCACCAAAAGAAACCTTATAATAAAAGTTCGTCAAGCCTAACAAAGTTACCAAAACTCGGTACATTTTCACCTCGGAACGTTTCTCTGAATTCAATTCAGCGCTGAAAAAAACATGAAAGGAAATGGGAGCTACATCGTATGAAAGCTACGTATACGATTTAGTTCTTAGCACATAGTACCCACATTAATGGAACAGGTTTGCTGGTACAGGTGAACCTTAGAGTACGTACACGCTGAGTTTACACGTAACACCTTTACATATCCATGTACATGGTAATATTTTCCTAACTGTGTACAAAAAAGTATAACTAAAAAGCTATAGTCATTATGTGAGTTAGTTAGTGAGAAAAAATGCTCTATTAATTTGTGGAAGTACACCCTATCACTTAGATTATTATACTGGTACGATACAAGATACCGACTATTAGTTGCTCGAAAGAAATCGTTTTCGTCGCCGACGCACGATGTAAAAGGGACTGTGATTAAAATGCACGCGCATTTATTTACGATTTGATTCTCACGATATCATATAGATTGTAGGGCAAAATGGAAACGCCCTATCAATGATATTTTCGCGTGTAATTTGATTGTTCGAAATGGTTTAATCCTACACCGAAACGTAAGTTTTCTCTACAATCTTTGTTTTACAAGTACACTGTGGGTGGACTCAGGACTGAAACTTTCAGAATTGCAAATAGAGTGCTGAAGCAGTCTGAAGTTTATGGGCCCACAGTGCGGCGCCATTATTATACGCGCGTAGATTCTTGTTTATTATTAGACGCATGCTGTATCGTCCCACTCTATCTAAGGTTTTATAGATCGGCCTTTGCGCTACATTTTGCTTGGTCTAATAGTAAATTCGTCTACGGTTGTAATACTAAGACCTTATTCAAAATTATTTCATAGACTACAAGATTTTTACTGTGCACCTCTATTTTTTTTCTTTAGCTACACCTGTGTCTAGAGTAATTAATGTGTTGTGAAAATGACAATGGTCAAAAAGAAAGCTATATTGCGAATTTAAAATTCAGTATAGCTTTGCGTGAAAAAAGTGCAACCTAAGTCCAATTTGGAAGTTCACTACTAATTTATTTGAGGAGTTTTCTCACTGCTCTAAACAATGTTATACATTTTTGATTCAGTTACTTTAGTCGGGAAAAATCTTCAGGAGAAGAATGATAAACTAACCAAGTGGCTTAACTTTGCGAAAGTTTTGGCGTTTGAATAGTTTGGACATAATTTTTATCTAAGAAAGTGTGTGTTAGTCCAACCAAAGTGTTAGTATCAGGATGTGAGCCAAAAACACTAACGTGGTTGATAATTTTAATACTTTTAGAAATAACAACATAACTGACTGAATCAGAAACTTCAATTGGTTTTCAATTCAAATTTAAATTGTTTAATACTTTTTACATACATACTAAAAACCCAATTACTTATGAGTTTTTTTCACGCTTGCGACTGACTGCAAAATGGGTTCGAAAACGGGGTAAGAAATCCTACTTTCTACTAATCCATGTCCAAGTTTAGATCTTTATGTTTCACACTGCAACTAGTCCTATTTGGATGAAACTAAAAATATAATATAGTTTTGAACCTGGATTAACACAAACGCTATTTTTTATCCCGAAAAATCAATAAGATCAAACGGGTCGCGGATGAAGTTGCGGGCGAAAGCTGGCGTTTATATAATTTTAGATTATTATTCGATACTATGTTAAAGCGATTGCAGATACTTGGACCGCAAATGGCGCGTTGCAAGACCAACTATCAGCCGCAGACACGTGTTGCACTCAGTATTCTTGGCACCTTGGTCTCGTACCGCATAACGACAATATAATAAATAATAATAAATAATAAATATTCTTGGACGTTACACACAACGCTTTCTAGTCCCAAACTAAGCAGAGCTTGTACTATGGAAACTAGATTGCTGATATAATACTTATATACTCTTTTTTTTTTGTAAATACATACATATAATACATAGTAACACCCAGACACAGAACAAACATCTATGTTTGCTACACACAAATGTTTGCTCTCGGTGGGGATCGAACCCACGAGCCACAGCACGGAAGGCAGAGCTACTACCGACTGAGCTATGACGCCTGTCATAATGGTTTCTAACCAATTAAGCTTAGAATATTGAAACCTCACTGAGCAATAAAGATGCGAACTCTTACGTGCTAGCTACGTCTGAACCTTTTCTTAAGATAGTAAAGATTGAGTTCACTAGTGGCGCACTCATTAAAAAAGTATTTTCTCTAGCATCGAACTTTTAAAATAGTCGGCTTACGTTACTACTAAATAAAAAGTTGGCATGGGGTGCATCTCATTTTCATAGTCGTAATCACTGGCTTAGTCATTTTCATACATGTGGAGTTGGTATAATACGATCTAATGTGCATATAAAGTGTTTGTAAAAGAAGCTTATATTATTATTATTTATTACACAGCTGCTTAAATAAAACTTACAGTCTAAGACCAACATGTTTAATGAGCTATAAGAGCATTTATGCTTAAAAAACATTACACATATTATATAAACATATATTGTATGTATATTAAAAATGTGTTATTCCCATCGAGACCACCGGCTGGCCCACTGGTGGGGCCGATGGGGAAAAAAATCCCAACGAGCCCACTAATGTACATCAAAAAGTTTTTATAGATTTCGCAGAACATAGCAAGTCATTTTCTCACAGCCTCATTTAAATGTCTCACTGCTAATACTGCCATGTTTAAACATAATTCGAAACTGACCCCACCCCGTAAACAAAGCAACTTTTCCCAGTTACTCGACTCTCCTGTTTAATCTCGAGCAAAAAATGGAAACAATAAAAAAATCTGATGCAAGCCTTAACTGGACCGTTTACTAATATTGCACGTAGGGCTGGCGGCAAAAACAGTCTGTATTTATTTTTATTACCATAAAAGTTACTCCAAAACGAATAAAAAATACTGTAGTGACAATAAAGTTTTGCTATCGTTGCATGTGTGTAGGTATTGGTATGTATTTTACTCTGTATTTTATATCTGTGTAACTCAAGTAGTGCTAAGTAATGCTATGTTGTATGAAGCTATAGTAGATGCCAAATAACGCCGCAATACAGGTCATTACAGGCCTTTACCACGATGTCGAAAAATTCAATTTATGAATGGCTAATTCTGTCGCTTTCCATACAAACCTGTCGCTAAGACGGTAATCGCTCGAATCTCGTAGTACTGTTTATTTACCATACTACTAGTATAGTATTATATAATCTGTGACCATACATAAATTAAATTTTGCGACATCGTGGTGAAGGTGGGTGAATGACCTATATTACGGTGTTATTTGGCCCCTAGTATATGTGAATACTTATTATGGTGACTTCATTTTAGTACTGTTTTAGTTTAGTTCAAAAACGCACCAGCTAATTGGGCCAAATGGTTTTTTTTTAAATGTCTTAAAGCACATTGTTTTTGCTCGACTGTATTACCTTCTTGTCTAGTTTCTCCGACAGCCCTGACCCACGTCAAGGTCTTAAGACCCTTAATTAAAACATAAACGACTTTCCGATGGCTACATTTTGCGCGCTGGTGGGATTAGATGCGTGAGTTGCATATTTTTTGTTTCCCCCTTTTTTAATCTAGAGGAAAATTACTCTTTTTGACATTTTTGTTAAATTATATACATTTTTTTGTGAAATATCAAGTAAATTGTTTTTGTGATGGAAAAGAGGGTGGCTTTTTTATGAGCAGTAGACAAATTAGAATAATTATTTATCAAAAATATGTTATGTAGGTACATCTGTTTTTTTATACAATTAAATGATGAAATAAATGTCTATAAATACATAACAGAAAAGATGTTATTTTATTTAGAGCGAGTCAGCAATTTTATTTTTTTTCTCGTTAGTTTTTCAGAGACACTGTTATCCAAAGTTTGCTTCCACCCTCTGTACTATCAGCTTAATCTTTGTTCGCTCCGAGTTGTTGCAAATTCATTTCGCAGTAATATTCGGATTCGTTGAAATGCTCTATTTGTCAGTGTACACGTGGCTTTATTTATGACGTCGAGGCTTTATCTTATGATGATGTACCGTCGAATTCTTTAAACAGGTCACGTGCTGTTTTCGCTTTGCAAAGCAGATAATCTCTACCTTTTTTGTATTTATTTTTTAAATGTTTTATAAATGTGTTTTTTTACATAAGCTTGTTTGATATTTTAGAAGCTAATGAATAATTTATTATGCTTGCCTATAGAGTACTCTTTCAGTTAAAAAAAAAGTTTAAAATTAGTTCATAAATGATGGAGTTCTGAGGTAACAAACGTAAAAAACAACAATCTTTTTTTATTTTTTTAAAGTCAGTTAAAAATAAAGTTAATCGTTGTAAAATTTTACGGTACATGTACCCATTTATTATGAACACCGTCAGTTAATTACGCCACATAATACACCAGCGCGGTAACGCGGTATTGCGAGGAAATCATGAGAGAAATACATCAAGGCAAGCCCCCGCGTGACACGCGTGCCTAGCGATAAAAGTGAATTATTTTCAGCAAAACCACTTTCGTCGCGTAGATAACATGTTTTTCGTCCAATTTGTTAAACGTACCTTTCTTCTAAGCCTCTTAAGTATCGTATCCTTAGCATTATGTGAGAAGGCGCCTGTAAAAATAACATATTTAGCTCTGCTGGCGCTGAGGGACAATTGTAAAACGTTTTGGGGGACGCTTGCTCTGTCTACGCTTACATGAATAAGTGATATAGGATTAGCAATAGAGACATAATAAATCTAGTGACGTGTTACTACTTATATCAAGAAATCTTCAATTAATGATTATACTTACATTATTATATTAACACTATCTGTCAACCAGTACATGATGAACCTCGAGCCAAAGGCGGCTTTTGGTTTAGAGAGGTCAAGCTGTATCTCAGAATCCATGTCTTTCATTTCAATAAAATATCCTATCTATCTTTCAATCCGAAAAAAGGGCTTCTGAATGGTATAAGTTTCATTGAAATCGGTCCAGTAGTTTAGGCGTGATCCGCAAAAAACAAACAGACAAACTCGATTTTCGGAATCAGAATCGTTTATTTAGTAGATCTGCATATTTAGTTTATCTAATCTTTAATTTTAGTTTTTGGCTTTTTTACAGTTTTATAATAGTATAGAAATATCCAATAATTTACTATTAACATTACTAAAGCCGACCACATTTGTGCCTGCCAGTACTATTCATTTTTCTTCGGACAAAATAGGTTGTACCTAAACATAATCGGGAGAGAATGGACCGGGTGAGCACGGGACTGGGTGAGAACAGGCCTAACAATTTTATTTTAATACTCCTAATTCCCAAAGTTGCTCAACGCGCCATGTTAGATATCTCACTGATATAATACCCAACGTCGAAACTCGCCGAAGAACTGAAGTCGTGTGGATGTGAATAGGAGGAAAAATCAGTTAAAGAGGAGATGAGCCAGATACTTGGCTAAGCGAAACGGCAGAAGATGGGCAAAGGCAATGACCTAAAAGTGACCTCGCTAGGTCACAAGGCAGACCACCAGCCAGGTGGACGGACGATATTGTAAAAATGGTAGAAGCACTGCATTCAATTGGACCAGGTACGGAAAGGATTACGTGACAAGGAGGAGGCCTATACTAACAGTGGTTGAGCATAGGCTGAATAGATAGATTAGATAGTTACCGCAATCAAACAATTCTAAACCAGTTAGTTGCGTGGGATTGCCGACGAACACGGCTGGAAATGACGTAGGTATGGAATATCTAACAAAATATCCGAGTGCCTGTATTTTACGTCATCGAGAAGAAATCTCTAGCGTGCACGAGGATTAAAGGAAAGTTATTTAATTAAATTGAATGAATCGAACAATAAATACCTTCATCAAACGGACAGTCGTTAACATTTGTAACAAAAACATTTATTTCAATTAAACTCTTCCGTTTGTTTGATTGTTTGCTTAAAGTTGTTTACTTCCGCGTCCTACCTGATTGAATCACTCCTAAGAACTGCATTTAAAAGCAGCGAGTTTGTTTTATTTTTCATTATTATAATCACTCGCGATTTTCCTCACGTTCTAATCATTATTACGCAATTTCGGGTCTCAAGCTATTTTTTTTTTCTTTTATCATTTGACAGGCGTCATGGCTCAGTCGGTAGTAGCTCTGCCTTCCGTGCTGTGGGTCGTGGGTTCGATCCCCACCGAGAACAAACATTTGTGTGTTGTAAACATAGATGTTGGTTCTGTGTCTGGGTGTTTCTATGTATTATATGTATGTATTTACAAAAAAAAATGTATGTATGTAACCTATCAGCTATCTAGTTTTCATCGTACAAGCTTTGCTTAGTTTGGGACTAGGAGGCGTTGTGTTAAGTGTCCGTGAATATTTATTTATTTATTTATATTTATTTTATTCTAAATTTCATGAAACTCAGCTTAGTTGCTATCATCGCACCGAGTTCTTGTTAAGTTTAAAGTTTGCAAGAAAATTCTGTCTAAAGTAAACCTCCGTAAAGCTTATTTTTCATTGGGAGCTGATTCAGGGAGACACAAGACTGCCAACTGCACGGAAACAAAGAAAGTTATTAATGTTTGCGCCCATTGTCTTCAATTCTGACATATACCAGCACAGCGAGACCTCCTCGCTGTGAGAGAAAGGAGCCGAGAAGGGTCTACCTGACTGGTCGGTGTTGTCTGCTAAAATATAACAGTTTTCTATTGTCCGCCTTGAGAGGGAAGATTCTTAGTACAGTTTATTTTGTTCGGTTTCAATTGCAACGCTTTGTCTGATAAATCTCGTTGATTGACGATGCTGGAAGCTGTGCCTTGGAATCTTATTGATTTTAACTTTGATATATTATTATAATTTTGTTGCAAAGCTGGTGCATTAGCATGAAAATCAATCAATACTTTAATAAACTAAAAAATTGATGCCTAATATATAATTTCTCTCAAATTGGTAAAATAAATTAGTATGGAAATCGAACCACCTTAATGTCACCACACGCTCGCAAAGCAATTTAAATAGCTGTATCATATTTTGCTTAAAAATTGTTTACCTGACTGTACTCAGCAGCTTCCATTTGATTTTGTCCGAAACATCAGTAACAAAAATATTAAAATCAAAGTGACAATTCGGACAATTTGTCCCAAAATATTTTCTCCGAAACGTCAGCAAGTCAACTAAATCAATACAAAAACCTATCTAATTAAATATTTACTTGTATTATGCTAAATACATAAACGTGCTAAGGGTTTTAATGTAAAATAATGTTTGAACTTGAACGAACGTGTCTTTTCTTTACCAATAAAATATCGCATCTGAAATATCTTGCGAGTTTATACATCGGCACGATATATTGAGACACAATACTTTTATGCTTTTAGACCGTACTCAAAAGCCGATCCAAAAACAAATAAAACCAACTGCCACTCACTACTCCACGGCTGTTTGCACATCACTGATCTAGGGACCCACAATATAGCATAGCTTAAGTTTGCCTTTATATCTAACCTAGGTGATATATTATACAACGTGAGGGGGGGGGGGGGGGGGGCAATCTTTATCTCATAAATTTTCATACTAAGTTCAAATATATTTATTTCTCTCATGCTAATAACTAGGGTAATACAAGTGTACCCTTATATCTAAAAATAGACTAAGGTGGTTAAATGAGAGCTAGCGCCCAAAAGGTTTAATGATAAAACCTGTGTAGTGGGACACCAGGCCCACCTTCCGGCCTTGATACATACTAAATCATAGGTATTCTATGACTAAATAGTGACATTATCGCGTTTCAGCGCATTTTTTGCCGTCAAAGCTTCTTGTTTTCCTATATCTGTGGCCACGTCACTTGACTTTATGCTGGGCAGCGAAAGCAGTTCAGTGCTTGCGATATGGGGGCAGGGGTCACTTTTAACCCATTTACCGATGAACGAGACGCTGTCAAGCCATGGAACATTTTTTAGATGGAGTAGGCTTACCCAGTACCTATACCATCCTCTCAGCATAGTCAGCCTTGTTCATATGCAAGAGAAGGTCAACTCGTGCGGAGCCGTCTCTGCCGCAACTATAAGTGCATGACCAGATTTGAACCCACGACCGTGAATCTGTAGGTGGAGTTCCCACCACTAGACCACCGGTGCTCTCTCTCTACTAAAACCACCGTCCCAATAAGCTCTAACCCGAGTAGCAACCCAAAGCGCACTAAAACTTAAAACGTCGGTTAAAGATACTCGTAACACACGATTCGTAACGAGTTAGCGTTAACCGTTAAAACGTATTAGGGTGACTATGTTAACGGAACAACTAGTTTATGTCACTTTGTGACGTAATCTTATGTCAAACAGAAGTACACCTGTATATAGAAGTGAAACTACTATTTTAATTTCCGTTGCGGTCTCAATGTAACTATTAGCGTTGGCGCACACCTGACGACAAGACGTCGTTGTCGTGTCCGTAGTGACAATGAAAATAAATATTGTTTTAAAAAGCATGCTGTCAAAAGAGGTTTTTCGTTATTTTTTTCTTCATAAGCTGTTTTCGTTTGTAACTTTTATACCGTTTTGCTTTAGTTATAACTGAAATAGCTTTTAAAAAAAAGTATATTGTAACGAAAAAGCTCTTAATCAAACTTGCTTTTCAAAAAAATAATTAATTTTCTCTCCCTAGCCACACGACGCGACGTCTTGCCTTCTGATGTAGTTTGACGCTTATCATCTATTATTCAATGACACGATGTATATTTAGCTTAACCACAATTGATTTTATACCATCATTTATCGACCATGAACTAGAGTTTCGTTGCTATACAAGTTTTTTTTTGTATTTTACTCATAATTATTGTGTAATGACCACAACCACACTTGTCATCGGAATTGAAAAAATGGAATAATCCGAATAAGTAATGCCAAAATTTTTATAACTTTTATAACCAAAATAATGACTAACAAAATAACAAATACATTCATTTACAAAAAAAGTAGTTTCATTGAATTTAAATTTAATTACTTTATTTTCTCTTAGTGTAACCACAGATTATATAATACGTGTAACTAATTCAATAAAGTCATAACTACACAAGTGTTTTCAATAGCTTTACCGCCAATTTGATTGTGTTTTGTTTTTACTAAGTACCTCACTTGACAGCAATGTGACAAACGACAGGCGGAGTAGGAGTGCTTATTCCACCAGTCAGTAAAACAATCTCAGCAAGTCTTTCATTGTGGTCACAGGATGGGATCTTTGGCCTATTATACGGCCATTTTACCGAAACGACTCGCATTTATGATGCACTAAAACGTTTCCTCTGGCGCCCTCTTTAGTGAAATACTTTGTTTACTTCGTCTCAGAAAGTATAAATCCTGACTACATAAAGTTTAGCTGTAAAATTGACAATGGCTTTCGAAAGGTTAAGAGTACCATTTTATTCTAGCTACAAAGATTTTATTTAGTTTGTGGGTAGATCCTTTTGAAAATAGGTGCAATTTTGTATGGCAATGGAACAAGTTTGCGTTGAGAAAATGTAAGAGTGATCATAAAATTTATGAAATTATTGTTATCGATTTATTCAGTTCAATTTGTTTTTTTATTATTCTTTATTTATTGGGTGTTTCTATGTATTATAAGTATGTATTTACAAAAAAAAATGTATGTATGTATTCTATCAGCCATCTAGTTCCCATCGTACAAGCTTTGCTTAGTTTGGGACTAGAAGGCGTTGTGAATATTTATTTATTTATTATTGTACACAAAACAATACATACACAAAAGACAGAAAAATGTACAAAAAAGAAATTTTGTTTCTTTTTATTCCCATAAGAATATACTTACCTAAAATTTTTTGTGTTTACTGTAAACTGTTTTTGGTAATAGTAAGGCTGCCCCACTAAAAATCCCTACTAGTGGAGATTTCAGTTTTTTTTTAAGAAATCCCCACTGCTACTTCGTATCCATGCTACGACGTAGCAGTGACGATTTCAAATAGTCCTGCACGGAGCCACGATTACTCTGCAGATCAGCTCATATCGCAAAACGCGTATATTTCCTTCATATAGAGACATTTCACAAGACAGGCGTCATGGCTCAGTCGGTAGTAGCTCTGCCTTCCGTGCTGTGGGTCGTGGGTTCGATCCCCACCGTGAACAAACATTTGTGTGTGGCAAACATAGAAGTTTGTTCTGTGTCTGGGTGCATGTTTCTATGTATTATAAGTATGTATTTACAAAAAAAAATGTATGTATGTATTCTATCAGCCATCTAGTTTCCATAGTACAAGCTTTGCTTAGTTTGGGACTAGAAGGCGTTCTGTTAAGTGTCCGTGAATATTTATTTGATTGGTAGTTATATATTTTCTTACTTTTCTTTAGCTACTTCCCAGTACTATATTTTACTAAATATATTTATCGTTTCTTCGCCCTAGCTGAAGACCGATATCTGAATACCAGCACAATAAAGTGAAATATTCATTATTAAATTAAAAAAATATATAATTGTAAAGTTATCCCAACTTCAATCTCTATTAACTAAGCCCTGAACTCATAACTAACCCACGTCCTCTAACCTGTCGGCATACTTTACATAATATCGACTAAGCCGGCCACTATTCGGCCTACACTAGAATACACGATAGTTACGTACATAATTTGATTTCGGCTACATAAACACTTTGTACGATTGTGCGAATCTGTGATAAACATTATTATACGAGTGTTTGAGTTGCTTTTGTGTTGTGTAAGCAGATACAGGGTTATTGTTTTTTTTTCCTGAATAACTTTGATTTATATACAACCTAACTACTTACTCATCCTTTTTTTTGCGTAAAAACTACTTATTAAAATCGGGATACCAAACCACAGGTAATATTTTGTCTCAAAGTAACCATTTAAAACCCAATCTCGACTAAAAATTTAAAGTTTTCATAGAAATTGAAAAAAAAACAAGTAATATTACAACACCTAATTGAACAATTAGCACCTCCGGCTCTACAGTAATTTGTTCAATAGCACCAAGCATCCAAGTCATATTGATTCTTATTTCCGCTCAATATAGCACATTTTACATTTAAATATACCATTAGCCATCTTTGGTCGGAATATTCGGCCTATATTCCAGAATATTCGTGGTTGAAACCGATCCCCACGCGACGGTTACAAGTTAAATTCAGGG
Organism: Eulithis testata; assembly: GCA_947507515.1. Lineage (NCBI taxonomy): Eukaryota > Metazoa > Arthropoda > Insecta > Lepidoptera > Geometridae > Eulithis > Eulithis testata. The sequence continues at coordinate 11,694,848 of OX382197.1, forward strand.
CAGGTGATTAATTAAACAATATTGGTAGTTACTAGCTCTAAAAGCGTTATTACAATATTCTGGGAAATTGATAATAATATTATTACGACACCAAGAGATTCGAGATTGCAAAAAAATAGGAGGTAATTAACTGGCAACTTTTGTGACTATTTTATGTCTATTTTATTTTAAAATAAAATTGAATCCGCCGGAAGAAGTCTGATTTGCAGCTTCAAGTTTTTACCATAATATGATTTCTAAGATTGTTCACCGAGATGGTCTTATGTATAAAGTGAAAAGTAAATAGCCACCTAGATCTTCAATTAAATTAGACAGCAAGTTTCACCCAAATTGCTGTCACGGCAGCGTGATTGAGCCGCAAACTTCCAAACCGACGAACTTTCTAACTTTCGCATTCAAAACACTGGTATAATTACCCAGAATTGAGGACCCCTTCTTCTTTTAACTCAAGAAATAAACTTCTATCAAACAATACAAATTTCAACCCAGAGATATAAATGAAAATGTTACGAACTAACTAATTTAGACCAAAAAAATATCCTAGTAGTGTCTGTAGTTGTCGAAACTTTAAAGACACTATTTTCCTTTGACGCTCTATTTACTAAAGGCAAGCGACCCGCACACTTTACCTGAAACACTCACAATATAAAAGCCAGGAGCGGGCCATAGTTCATCTACAAATTGTCCACAAGTGCTTTCAGAAAGTTAGAATTAATAAATTGCTAAAGTTACAAATCTAGTTTTGCGTGAATAGGAAATAGAAACAAATATTTGTTTAAGAATCTGTTTTTTTTATAGCGTCATACATAAAAAAAAACTGCGTATCTACTAATCGAAGGGCCGTAAGATCAATAGTTGTTTAAACCACGAAATAGAGTTTAACCCCCAGTCTCCGATTATTTCATAAGATCAATGGTAGTTAATCGACCATCGGTAGCTTAAACTGACAGAGATGACAGTAGATTAATCCATCGATCAAATGTAATCGTAGTTACCGAAACCCATAGTTTAAACTGCTTTTGATCTTACGGCTCTAAATAAGATATAGGCTTACGTTGACAGGCGGTAAAACCAACGTGACCCGAGGATGGCTCAAATTGTAAAGTTACCGGGAAAACTCCGGGAACGTTGTTAAAACTTCGACAAGCCCTCCGCCGCTGCATCAGCTGATAACAACTGTCTGAGATTTATAGAGAGTTTGCAAAGTGAATGGAATAATTTGTACTCGTGTTGAAGTGGCAAGAATTTGTATCTTTTGGAGACGGATTCAAACAGTTCGTCGTGTCGAACTCAATAGCAATTTGACAGCCAAAGTACTCAAGGCGATAATGTAAGAAAAAAAAATTGCCTGTTAGTTTACTTAATTGGTGCATACTTTATCACAAATTCTATTGGCCGTCCTCATCTATACGGAATATAAAGTACACGAGTCCAAATCAAATAATTCAGATTACTGCTAAGTAATCGTATCTGCTATGATAAAACTATACAGTCATATTCAACATGTACAACATAATAGTGACCAAACCATGATTGTAAAATTTCTAACGAAAAAAATATTTTTGTTATTGTAAAAAAAAAAATCCAGCTTACGATAATGAAAGGACGAAAGTTCTTGTAATCGAGACCAAGATACATTTAGACACAGAGCACCCGAAGGTACCTGAACCAACTGAGTAAATATAAATAAGTAAGACTATGATCCAAAAATCTGTTTTGCTGTAAAAAACTATATAAAAAAATATGTCGACCGTCGTACTAAAAATGGATTGCAACATCCCAACAAACTCTCGGAACATGATAATAACATGATAAAATTAATTTAAATTGTAATTAAAAGTAACAATGTCACAAACACTGGAATTATTTCCGAAAATTTTCAATTTAGGCCGGCACAAAAGTGCCAATTCACAGGGAGTTAATTCTAAGAGTTGTTATAATGATTATAATTCGAAACACGTGCCTCTTGGGTTCTTGATAGGGAATCGGAGTTTTACAAACAATTATAAACTCTATCTCTTACAAAATAGAAGTCAATTCTATCCAGTTCAAGACTATCTTCACCCAATCATAAACGCTTTTGGCACTTTGCTCAATCGTTAAAACGACACGTAACTAAACGACATGGTAACTAAACGATAGATTGCGCTATATGATTACTTTTTTATAAGCTTCAAAATGGACTTGTAAAAGATTTTGTGTAGCAATAAAAGGCTTTAGCATATCCTGTGACGTTGCATCTAGCGAGCCAATCTCAAATTAACGTATCGACCGTGCGCCACGCTTCCATCCATTAATCAACTGATAGGATGTAGCCAGCAATGTAGGTCGTCCATTACTTTATTGTCTGCCAGGTGCAATGCTCGTGAGACGCGAGTTAAATGTACTTTATCAATGTTCGTAAAGGTATTGGGACGTCCCGTTCTTTGGTTACTTTTTATAATAAAACTAGACGTGAAGAGAATTGACTGAAAAAACACATCTACCTGCGATCAAGTTGAAAGGGGGTTGCGAGTTTCTGCTCTGCTTCTCTTCGTTTAGGAAGACGACATTAAAATGATTTTTTTTTTAATAGCAAGCTCGTATGAGTTTGTTTCCAACTCTGGTGCTTTGCCCTCCGAAGCACGGAAGTGCTCAGATATAAATGTCACTAACGGTCACCCATCCAAATAGTAACCGCGCAGAACGGTGCTTAACTTAGATAATCGGTAAAGATTGACTAAGCAAGCCTAGACACGAGCGCGTACTATTAAAGTACAATTTTTGACCATAAGAACGACCAAACTGGAACAAAATCGTCATAAATTTGAACATTCAGCTATACATTAAAAAGTTTTCACATTGATTTTTTTAGCTGAGCTATGCTTGGAATCCATTTTGGCATGGCAATGTATACTCACGCGCTGGCAGGGGGCCAGGACGTCTCGAGGTGTTCCACGGTTCAAGTAACGACCTTCAGGAGGCCTTAAATGCACTTCAACTCAATAAATATTTCTTTATATTATGAAATCACTGAGTCATTTTCTTCTCAACTAGTTGATGAGATTATTTTTGGGTGTGAGTTATTATTGAAATTTTGTTTTACATTGGAATTGACAAACACGTTTTGTGTCTGAACCTCAAAAACTTAGTAAGTGTTACTGAGATATTCTTGCTTTAGAAACTATGATTTAATGATATTTTCCATTATGTAAATGTAACACTACTGTGTTTTTTCAGTCAACTCATAACTTGAAGTAGTGAGCGTAAAGTCACAAAAAATCTTATTTTACAGGATTTTTCAGGGTGGAATTTTACACTTTTCATGAATTTTAGCGTTTCCAGATCAGTAAAATAGGAAGTTACACTTTTTGTACTTTGTCATGATAGTTTGAGTCAAGTTATTTTCTACTCGTTCTTAGTTTAGGTATACATTGGTGTCGATTCTGCTGTTAAACTTTTCTATAATAATTTGACAGGTTTAAAATTACTGCCGTCATTTTCGTTGCAATTCGTTTCAGTTTAAGGGACGGCAACTCTTTTAGAGCTGTGAAATTAGGTTAGTTTTAGAACAGAATCGACAGCTTATTTTACCAGGATTCAGACAAAGCATTTAAAACTATATATTTATTCAGTGAATCTTCAAGGAGGTTCTTTAGTAGTTCTCCATGATGGGATTTATCACCGGACAGCATATCCATAACTAATCCCGGAACAATAGTCCCGTCCCGGTCTAAGAAAGCGAAGATAATAAAATAGGCCTTTGTCCTACGAGGGTCGAATCTCACAAACTAATTTACATACTTTCCCCACTTGAAGTTTTTCATTATCTTTTAATTACAGACTGAAACATCTTCAGACTCTGTATTCAGTCCCCGGGCGATTGGATAAAGACTCGGCTAACTGAGAAAGTTGGAGTTTTACCCACTTGTCAGATGTTCCGTACGTTATTTGGGGCGCTTTTAGACTTTTTCATTTATAAAGTGTCTTTTGTTGCAGAGTTTTTTGTAGAGGAAATAAACTTTTGCTTTCGCGGATTTGTATGCCGTGGTAGCAGTTTTGTTGTCTTTAGTGTATTATTTTTTACTCGACAATGGATACCGAGCGGTAGGGACAATAGGTACTATTGTGGTGTTTATTTTTCCAATAATGTAAAACATGTATCTTTAGAAAGTTATCCAGGAAAAACAGAAAATCGAAATTAAAAAAAGTAAGTATAATAATTTAGGTTCTTGGTCCATGATGTTAGTAAAAAAATGTTAACTTGCTTTTTCAGTTCGGAACATTTAATTCATCTCAAAGTTTTAAAATAAGATGAACTGTCCATACTCTAAGGTCTGATGATGACCAGCAATTATGAAAACGATTTAAGGAGACTTTAATGGTTGGGTATTATTTATTGGGAACATCACGAGATCTCAGTTCGAGGTGAACTACAACATTGAGGATGCTGTTATTGCTCTCGCGTAGTCTGTTTAGCTGTTAAGTGGTTTAACAAAGAACATAGCATTTTGATAAAGCTACATTTATTTTTCTTACTTTTATTATGCACGATGTGAAAAATCATGAAATCATGTAAAAATGGCAATACTAATTGAGATTCGTAATACCTAGGATTCGGATTTGAAAAACGGAACCCTAAAAGACGTTCCGTTCATCATAAGCACTCCATTTTTTCGCTTTCTTTGCATTTCCGTGAATTATGTTTATTGGTACCAGTGTAAATATCAATTTACTATGTGGTAGCTAGCACCTTTCGGAAAATATAAAATACGGACGCGAAAGGGATTTATTAAGGTGAGGCGCAATTCCGAGCCTTATTTATAGCACGGCTACATTAGGCGTGACGCGCACTTTGATTTGTGTTGGCAATATTTTTTTGTATATTTATTGTGCGTTTTGGTACATTTTGTTTGCTTAAAAATACCGCGTTTTGTTTTCAGATGGAAGGTTTGTCATTACAGAAGCTTTTTATATACCCTGTTTATGGTATTTTAACATAAACACGGCACTTTTCTGTTCACAATATATCACATAAAAACTAAAATTGGTTTATACAGTAGTCGATAACTCTAAAACAATCGCCACGTCTGCCGCCCGTCTCTCCCAATTACATGAAATGAACATCCTATACCAGAAGATACATCGGGCAACCCTTGTCGGCAGCAATCCATTCAGTAGTCTTCCTAATCAACAACGTGGCAGCAACGTCCAGTCCATTTGTCATGGCCTGACCAGCTATCCACGCGACTTTGAACCTTAAAACTAGGTACGTAGAAGTCAATATTAATCAAAGCTTACAAGCGTGTTGTGCATGTGTATTTTGAACCGTGTAAGTGTGTGTCACACAGTCAAAATTCGAGTGCATTTACGAGTTAGTGGTATTTGGATCAATACGTTTTTGTTTTGGACGTTAAAATCAAGGGTTTAAAGTTGAAAGTTGGTTGGTATCGTTGGAAGTGGCGAAAGCCCGTTGTGAATAGGTGGCGGTACTGGCCGTACCGCACATTCGTTTGATTGCAGAGACGGATCACAGTGGATGGTGGTATTGTTTTTCAGTAGGATTAGATAAAAGAAACAACTGGTGGCTTTTTGTGGCAATAACTAACCCATAACTGGTTTTTTTTCGGTACCCGTGTTAACCTCTCTGTACTTAACAGTTTGTGGTTTCAGGTTCGATCAGCATTGGGTTAGATTGGTTGGTTCGCAGGACGAGCTCTCGCGGTCGTTTTGAGCTTTCTTGGTCACTGCCCTTTATTTCATACGTGACTACAAATAATCTGGCAGTTTTAGTAAGTACACCATAACTTCGTTTGTGAAATCACTTTTGTAAAACAATATATTTTTATAATTTTATATTTTTATAGCTTTCGATAAAATGAAATTTAAAACTCTTAGTTCTGAACATACTGGATGTACATAATTGTTTTTTTTTTTTTTCAAGAATTCTACTATTCTGAATGGCTCGCGACAACGCTGCATCCGCGCCACCTCGTCGCTTGCCCTCGTCTTCGCCTGAGCCCGTAGTCTGAGTTTTGTTTTGTTGATCGAAACGCATATCAAGAAGCGACTTGCGAGATATTTTGTATCAAAACCCGATAAGCGCCTCTAGCAGGAGATTTGTAAACTATTTTTCTCCATAAAAAAACTGCGAGTTTCTCGATTCTTACTTGTCGCAAATTAAGATAACAAAACTTAGACTACGGGCTCTGACATAAAATAGCATAGGATACGTAGCCGTGTTGGCCGAGTGGGATTGCACCTCGACTTTCGATCCGAAGGTCGTGGGTTCGAATCCCGGCCGTGCATCAATGGAATTTTCGTTTCGGAAAATTTATATGCGCATTAACACGAGCTTAACGGTGAAGGAAAACATCGTGAGGAAACCTGTGGGTATGGCTGACTAGGCTGAGAAGGGGATGATCGTTGCTCACGTCCGTAGGAATTGCCACCATAACCCTACACGTATCCCCGGGGTGGCGCACCTCACAGCACCACAATCGTTCAGCAACAATATATAATATTGTGAACGATTTTTTGAACGCCATACGAATAAATAAAATAAAATAAATAGGATACGTACCTCCGGAGGCGGCGAGCAGGCCGTGGTCGCGCAGCAGCGCCAGCAGCAGCAGCAGCGACAGCAGCGGGCGGCGCCGCATGCCGCGCGACACCGCTGCGCCCGCGCCGCCTCGCCGCTCGCCCTCGCCCGCGCCCTCACCTGCGTAACAACATTCACATGTACAGTCAAGGACAAACATTCACTCATTCTACACGCACGTGATAGCCGCGTAACGTAAACCAACTTTAGTATAAGTAGATATAAGCATCTATGGTTCGATACTAAGCAGAGTTGTCAATAGCGCACCACAATGTGTGTTGTTTCATTTAAAAATACACTCTGTCACACGTAATACAAGAAATATGAGCACGTGATATACAAATTAATTTCTGCCTTGATCACGAATAAAATGTGATAATTGTAAACGTATCGTGACGGTAGCGTAAACGAGGTACACTGCGCGGTAACGCTACAACGTTCGGTAGTCAAGTTGGCATTGGCACGCAATATGATTCGAATACGTTAGGTTTACGCAAAGTGGCGACTGTCTAGTAGCTAGAATTAAAAATTCCGGTTTTCAAAACAGGACTAGAACACTACACATACGAAAAAAATATGATAAGAGAAGGAAACCAAATATTGGAGGACAACTTACACTGCAATACTCCAATAAAGCTTTGGGTATTTTGGAAATCAGATACTTATTTATAACTATTAATATAAAAAAAATAACGATAAGTAATACATAATTCATATCTGTGTTGATCGAGAATATGGAAATGGTCTCTGGTACATCTTATTACACATCTAAATCTAGGGACAAACAAAGCCACCTTTAGATGTCCTTAGGTATGAAAGCTCTGGCCAAACATCAACTGAAACCCGTAAAAAAACAACTTCGCACTTCGCATTTATTAGGCTCAGAGCAGACAGTGCGCGAATCAATCTGACAGCGTCCAATAACGTCCGTGCGATTCGTGCCTTGCTTATGTAATTGAATTGTCACTTTATAGGCCCCCGGTGTACTACTGCCTTTACGCACAGAATAAATACAATGAGCAGAAGGTTGCGTCACTGTCTAGAATCTGTGGCACACACATAAGACAAGAATTGTTAAAAGTGCCAGGCTGTAAGACTTTTTTTCATAATTTTCTTTTACCATGGAAATGTAAGAAGTACCAGTGTAACATTTAGAACAGGGTTTTCTAAAGAGGGTGTAACCTGGGTGTAACTACCCCCTTTAGAAAACCCTGAATTTTTTTAAAAATAAAATTCATCATCATCATCTCTTTGCCCTTTTCCCACTTTATGTGGGGTCGGCACAAAATGTGTTTTTCTTCCATGCTCTTCTATCAGCCGTCATCTCAGTTGTCACTCCTTTCTTACCCATGTCATTCTTCACGCAGTCCATCCATCTTTTCTTTGGCCTACCTCTACTCTTATACCTCTCTACATTCATATCTCTTCTTGTTACATGACATTCATCTCATTCATATATTTCCTCATTTTTTTTTTTTTAATAAAATTATCTGAGAAAATATCTATGTACTAGTGACGATTATGTTTTTTTTTTAAATAAAATAAATTTTTGCTTGAAATATGGTAGAAAGTCTCAAAGGTCCATATGGTTCATTTATTTAGATGCAAAATTCCTCAATCCGAAAAAAACATTATAAATAACCTGCTAAGCCTTATTCAACCTTAACACAGTGTGGTAAAACAAATTATATAATGAAACCTGTGTTAGGTGACAGGGGCTATCATTACGCAAAGGATTTCGGAGAAGTGTTTGTGTTTCGAAGCGTGGGCTGGAAAGTGAAAGGGCAGGTTTGAATTCCATGTTACCGAGCTCAGTGAGTAAACAGTTGCGAGCGAACAGAAACCACAACCAGTATTTTCGTGAAAGTTAGATAGCTTTTGACTTTTGAAAATAAACAAAATCTGTTAACAGTAGTTCTCAATATGAAAAGGGTTAGCATGATTTCGACAATTTGTTATGTGAAGGTATCTGAGTCACATTTCGCAGTACCTATAGCGGCTGCGCTCTATAGCCGAGCTGTTGTGGGCGCGCAGTGTAACTTGAAAAATACGCTAATCGATTGTTTTTGTACGTGCTCACTCCAGGTGGGTCCTGAATGTTTTGTCAATTGTGTCATGATAAAAATGGCACTTTCTTGCGGCGTATCCGGCCGATCGCCCGCTGTGCCACTGAAATGTTCAAACATAGATGAGCCTGATTCTCTTTATTTTCGTAACAAAGGCTGAAATTTCTAAGAAACCCTTACAAATAGATCACTCGGAGATTTCATTTCGCTTCAGTGGCTCTCTATGAGATCTTATTAAATTCCGAGAATCTAAAGAAAATCAACGTAATTAAATAAATTATTATTATGAGAAATCAAATGAAATGAAATATTTACGAAATAGGTAACTCCAGTTTTTTATATCTACCTACAGCATGTTTTCTTTTGTAGGTATTCTATTCTCTAAAAGTTTTCTTATAGACATTATCATAACTTTTTACTGATATTTTTCCTAAGTTCAACAGCAATTCCGATAAGTAACAACATTTATTATTCAAATCTATTACATTACGATTGAAAGACCGATTCAATTAGATTAGTATTCCTGATGAGTTGAAGAAATCGAAGCTTATCGATATAATACTATTTCAGTAAGAAACCCTTACGGAGAATAATCCCTGATTCATCCCAAACGATGAATTAATCATATTCTCGTCTAGCCAGACCGACAGCTAGATGCTAGGACATCTAAGTGTAAATGTGTAGAAAGTGCTTACACCAACCAAAGGTCGTGACGACGCGCCGGGTGAATTGAGAAAACTCAATTGTGAGTTTGTATGTACCACTAGAAGAGTTTGACAAGTGCATTAAGTATGTATACATTATGTATATGTATGTATAGTCTATTCTAATATTATCAAAGTCAAAGTCAAAAATCTTATTCAATAAAATCTCACTGATCACTTTGAATCGTCATTACGTTTTGTAAGATTAGGTATGATTAATTTTTTTTTATTGGATGAGTTGGAGCTAGTTCGTCCCAAGCTTGTTTGTCTTCTAAATAATCAGATATTTTATAGTATGCTTTTAAAAGAAGTCTCTGTTTTATTACGTTTTTGAACTTGCCAATCGACAACTGAGACACATCACTTGGGATTTTGTTAAAGAAGCGTACACATTGCCCTTTGAAAGATTTACTAATTTTTGTGAGCCTAGTGGTGGGAACAGCGAGTTTGTCTTTATTTCTAGTGTTAACATTAGCTTTATTTCTAGTATTATAAAGAGGAAAGATTTGATTGTTTGTTTGCATTGAATAGGCTCCGAAACTACTGGACCGATTTGGAAAATTCTTTCACCGTTGGTAAGCTGCACTGTTCCCGGATGACATAGGCTATTTATATTTTCAAAAAATTAGGGATCCTTACTAAAACTCTAATAAAGTAAACCAAGGTGTAAAAAATTCCATACCTAAGAATTTTTGTTAAATACCCGTGCGAAGCTGGGACGGACAACTAGTTATTTATACAATTCTTGCCTATAATTCACTCGACACTGGCAAAATTATCCATCGGACTTATAAGTCCGATGGATAATTTTGATAAGTCTAGATGTATTTATATTGACGGACACATAAATACATCTAGACTTATAAGTCTAGATGTATTTATGTGTATTGATCAAAGGTCAAAATGAAGTCAAAAAGAATCTACACGTTACAAAAGACGTGTAACCGTCATTATTTTGGGTAAAATGTAGCTACAATTGTTTTTCGGACAGTAAACAATTTAAGTACAAGACGATCCTTTTCAAAATCATTCATTTATATACAACTAGGTTCCACCCGCAACTTCGTTCGCGTCCCGTTGGATCCTGTAGATATTTCGGGATAAAAAGTACCTAGTCTATGTGTTAATCCAGGTCACGGACAATATATATTCCAAGTTTCATCCAAATCGGATCGCTTGTAAAAATTTCAGCTTTGTACACTTGTTATGTACCCACCAACATACAAAGGTTTTATTCAAGCTGTCAGTTGTTCTATGTCAGTTGTGTTTTGCTATACCATTTCTAATAAATGAACGGCTGGACTGATGTTTTTACTGATAAGTTTTTTCGGATGTTCATCTTTTCCCCGGAAACCAAAAAAAAGTATCCTATGTGTTAATCTAGGTCACGGACAATATATATTCCAAGTTTCATCCAAATCGGATCAGTAGTTTTTGTGTTTTTGTTTTTGTGTGTTTTTGTGTTTTTGTTTTGATACATACATCCATCCATCCATCCATCCATCGCTACAAACTTTCGCGTTTATAATATTAGAAGACCTATACCCTATTCGGTACACGCTGGCAAATAAACTTACAAAATTATACTAACTGTACATAAGCCTATACAATACACGTTACAAAAAAGGCTCTATTACGAAAAACAAAGCGGCAAAGTTAAGTAATAACACTCGCAATCTTCCTTTATTACAGCCCTATTTACCCCCTTTGGCTTTCGTGAAGAAATAATCAGTATCTAGATGTATACTAGATAGGTAATTCTCTACTTATGAACAGAAATGGTTTAGGTTACACTATGGTTTTTCTTTTAAGCTCTGGTCGCGAGGTACTGGCACTTATAATCATCTGCCCCGTACCTATCGCAAGCTAACTACGTTCGTTGCCCAGTATATTGTCAAGTGACGTGGCTACAGATATACGAAAACAAGAAACAAGCTGTTGACGGCAAAAAACGCGCTGAAACGCGCTAATGTCACTATTCAGTCAAAGAATACCAAAGATTTTAGTATGAAACTGCCAGGCCTAAACCTGGCAAGTTTTCATAAGACAACGATACCCCCTGGACTAGAATATAAGAGGAAAATAAGAGTATTGACTATTAAGACTTTAATTGTCGTATATTAATTGTGAAGAAACCCCAGTGTTAAGCAGTAGTATTGAATTTTAAATCCACCATTTTGTTTTCCAACTTCGGCACAAAAACAAATCTGACGAATCGTCCATCGATTTGCAACAAAACTTGGCCCGAAGCAGAGCGATAAAACGGCTCTTAAGTGACAAGTGGTCGACACCCAAAGTTTGGGGAGTCAGACGCAGCGAAGAATTTTCTACACTTCCTTGTGTTTTATGTTGTCCTAGTACTTTTTCAGCCTTCGGATAAAACGCTCGTCAGTTATCAAAGTAAATGATTTCTTTTTGTACCCTGATTCGTAAGCCAAGATACCAAGAAGGTAAAGATTATATAATTTCCACAAAAGAACCTGAACAGATCTTGATGGAAGGCATAAATAAGATTTGGCATTTTGGAGACGGTCAGTTCGTCTAGTCATTGTCCATTGCTGGACTAAATGATCATGATTCCTAAACAAATCGCCACATGACAAATTTTTTAGAAAGATCCTATAAAATTATCCCAATAAGATTTCCAAACATATCTTACCTAGTTATGTTTTTGAGAAATAAACTTTACCTGAAAATGTGATTTAAAGACAGGTAGCTTTTGAATTCCCTTTGAAAGTTCTGTCTGAAAGTTTGTTAACCAAATATCTGCCTACCAGGTACCATTTCACTTGTCAACGTTTTAGAGCCTACTAGAAGCTAAGTGAGTTTATATGAGCTAGCAAAAGTCTTGTGAACCAAAAAGTTTTTAAGGATTTAAAATAACGATCTCTGAGTAGTTTTTCAAACATTTTAGACTGGACCAAAATTGCTCCATTTTGATCAGTAATATTATCTGGTTCTTACATCGATCTTCCGTGAATTCATAGTTGTTAAACTATGAACTAACGTGTATACCATTATTTGTGAAAAAATAAGATGAAATGTGCTATTTTTCAGCGATAAGACATTTTTAAAACTTTGTTGCGCCATCACTACTTACATATTAACTGTACAACATTTTTACACAATCCAATCTAACCTCTGAGTATCTAAGAATGAGCGCCTTAGACTGTTTACGTAAGATTAAAAGAGCTATTTTTTTTCTTCTAAAAGCCTTGATGATCAGTTCATGCTAAGCGGGCAGCTTTCAGTATGCACTTAATAAACTAATAGAGATAGAGATAGAGAAATAGAGATAGAGAAATATTTATTTGGCACACAACATAACACAGGTACAACACAGAAAAATAATTACACAATAAGGGCCTTACTTACGACAGACGAATAATTAAACAGTTGAATCAAAGTCTAGCTCTGTCACTGTTTGACATTACCTGTTAGTAGGTGACAGCAATAATTTAAACAGCTGATTAACGTTATACAGCGATCGTAAGTAAGGAGGTAAGAAACAAAACAAAAAAATAATATTAGGAAATAGGCAGGTAAGTAAGTACCTAGGATACAGCGTATACATATACATACATAGAGATACAACAATCAAATTTATCTATCAGTTACCGCGAGCACTCCAGCAGGCTATCAATACGCGTCTACGTTATTAATTACCACGGGTTCAGGTGTGAAGTGAACTCCTTTATAAATGTTAAGCTGTTACTCTTAGTACGGGTTCGGAAGGTAGAACTGCTATTGAGAGAAGTGATGGAACAAGCGAATTGCTTAGCTAATGTTAAGTGGTAACCTCTGCCTATAACAGTGCATGCCTACTTAGGACGTGCCCTGTAAGGCATCGCACTGAGTAAAATTTTTGAGGCAAAAAAGATTATAATAGATTGGTAGTATTGTGTAAGAGAAATATTAAGATTACCTATTATCAAAGCAAATCTACAAAATGTATTTATAATACTACTTTATAGTGAGCTTGCTTGAGATAGAAATTTCTGTCACGTAAACACCGTCTCCAAAGAAAATAAATAAATGATTTAAACGGTACAACAACTCCAACTAGTCCCAATCCAATTAAAACATCTACGTCCAACGTTCCGCCAAAGAATATGCTAAATTACATTGTGCAGCGCTGTTTAAATAACGTCGGTAGGTAGTGCATTCTAATTACTTGCGCGAATTTCTCACCGGCTCGCGTGTTGCGAGTTGCGCTACTGTGTTGATTCACTCACTGTGTAATTTTTGGTTGAGCACGAGGTGTCGCAAATAGCGTTTTTAGACGTTTCACTCGTATTCTTAGTTTTCATCTCAGAAGGTTTGTCTGTAACTTTAATGTTTAGCTGTGTATCGTTTTCCTCGAATCGCTTTGGTATTAGCAAAAAACTACATTATGACTAAGTATATTGTCAAACAAAACGTACCTATTATATTCTAAAACGTATTTATTATATTCTAAAACTAGGCCGGAACACTAAATACAAACTTCAAATTTTGGAACAGTGTTCAAATTCGCTGTTAGTCTTGCATCTACCCCTACTCTCACTCCAAGCATTTAATATACGTGTGAATTTCAGTAGACTGGAGCCCTGCTGTGTGTTACCTACAAATAATATACAAGACTTGCAAACTGTACGTCACGCCGCAAAACGCTTCTTCGTAATGAATGATGCAGCATGTGGGGTAATTTGAGTTTCGAGTCTAATTTAGCTTTGTACTATGTTATGACTACTATATTTTTACATTATAATATTTTGTGCGTTGATTTTTACCAAAGTTTTTAGGTCAAATTGAAACTTTGATGAATACACCAAATGTATAAATGATTTTTATTAAAATCTTGTACTAATACTTTGTAGGTAATTGATTGATTTTTATTAAATTCTATTGAACAAAGATTTGTTTATTTTCCCTTTGAATCACCTAATACACTTTTAACACTCATTCATAACCATAAAACTTATTACCCAATGAAATAGAAGCCATAACCTATAGCGCGATCATCAGGCACACAGCAAACCGACATCTACGAATTTAATATTCTCGCGAGAGGAAGGGTAATGGAGCGGTACACAAAGTCTAAAGTGCAAATTCCGAATCTTGAACCCAGGTAATAACAAAACAGTTGAATCATTCGATTGATAGTAACTGATAGACCAATATCAAAAATTTTGTATAGCAAATATGCTTGTATTCGCTATTGAACAGCTGAAAATGATAGCCTGAAAAATGCGTTTGTTTTTTCGTTACAGCAATAAAGACGATGTTTAATGAACAGTTAGTATTTTTGTAGACTCAAATAAAGGTACCCTACTCACTGGAACAAAGGGGTATCTACTAGATTTAATTTTTTTACTATAAAAAAAAATTACATTGAATACCTTGGATTTAGAAGAAATCTAGCACAGGGCTGGAGAAAATGGGTATGGGTAGGCTTTTAATAAATAGATTTGCTATAGTAAATAAACTAGCTGTTCAACTACGCCTGTTTTAAACATGGAATTCAATACACACATTCCTGATGAGAACACAAAGCAGGGGTTAATTCCACTGACTTCATTACCGGTTTGAGACGATCGCGTAATTTTGCGTGTGACTGTACCTATTCATGAACTAGTGAAGTCAAAAGTGATTACAAGTTTATACTGACGATAACATTACAGGCACATAAATGAACTATAACTGTACTGTTGTAAGGTCATGTATCTATTTTGCAATTACCAGTACATGGTGTCGTACGAAATAGTTGTTTGTACATTTATATTCGTAAAACCCTGCCAGTCAAACTTGTAAACAAAATGAATGCGTAGACCGCGCGCAAATCATTCAGGTCCCATCAGATCAGAAAGGCTTTGTACGAATAGTTGGGTTAAATCCGATGACTGACCCGCTGGAATTCAACCCGCGACGTAACACCAGCGCAGTCTTACCATTAAAATAGAATTAAAAAGCTTCGGTCGCCATGTCTACAATATTAGTGATACAAAAATGTTTTAACTTAATAAGAACAACACAGCTGCTAATCAAAAAAAAAATAGCTGATAATATGAATCTAATAAAATTATAAAAGAGCATTTGAACTCCATAGCCAATTTTAACCATAACACTTGGCGGTCAGGCTGCAGCTTGACCAATTTTCAGAAAGTATTTTGATAACACTCTAAATGAGGATTTCTGGGAAAAACTCTGAACATAGCGGGTTAGCTATTGGGATTTAATTTAAAATAACGTTATTGGAAGGATAGAGTAATTGCAAAATGGAAGCCGTTTTAGATTTTTACCACAATACTATACCACAGATCATATAATACTATACTAGACTATATACGTATATTATTTGTGACTAATTTGTACCCTTAAACAGCTTAGTACTAAGTCACATAGATGTAAAGATAATAAAACTAACACCATAATGTTCAGCGATGAAATTGGAAAAAATATGGGTCAAATATTATATTCAAGAATGGGCCACTCAGTCATTAATAATTGTTTACCTGATTCTAGTTTACATGAAATCATGGGAAAAATCACTAAATGTTCATTTAATTCTAAATCCAATATTGTAATTTGGCTTGGAAATAGGGGTGATCTAAACAAAGTTCAGTTAATAAAATACATTGAAACTTTATGCTCATTAGAAGTAAACAAAATTGTAATGTTTACATTCCCCTACAGCAACAGCTGGCCACAAGCAGAAAATGATCTTAGATATAAGTTAAATATGACTTTGCATACAACACTGTGCAATAATAATTTGATACATTTAATTGACTATAACAATATTGTTAGTAAACCTGTTTACTTGACTAAAGGTAGATATTACCTTTCCAATTTTTACAAACGACAGGTAGCTGTTTCGCTATCTTACTACTTTGATATTACAGCCAAAAACTTGGCTAAACAAACTGCTTCTATTGAGCAGTATCAAGACACTCATAACAAGACTATGGAAATTATTCCAAGTCATTTAAATTAGAATATCAGACAATAGAGGAAATCTCTAGCATAATATCGTTAAATAATCATAAGAAAAATCATTTTAAAAATAATAAAAATCTCTATTTTAATAATAATAAAAGAGATAGTTTTAATAATCAATCTAGTCAGTCAAAAAGTAAATCTATCAAATTAAATAAATTAAAATATACCAGCTTGGTGCATCAGAACATTGAAGGGTTGCGTAGTAAAGAATTAGAGCTGGAACTGTACATGACCTCGAACAGCATCGACATTATTTGTGTGACAGAGCACTGGCTGAAATGTCATGAGCTTATGTTTAGTTTCAGTGATCACCAGGTTGGTAGTGCTTTCTGCAGAGAACGCTTTATTCGAGGTGGCTCATTAATATTACTAAATAAACAAATAAAATTTAAAGAACGCAAAGATATTGTCCACCACTCTGTAGAAAGGCACATTGAAGTAGCATGCGTAGAGTTGGAGCAGTTCATTGTTATAAGCGCTTACAGCCCACCATCCGCCTCATTTGATATTTTTGAAAAAGCAATGGAAGAGATCTTGTATAAAATAAGTAAAACAAATAAGCAAATTATAATAGGCGGCGATTTCAATGTAAATCTACTTGTTCAATGTTCCTTAAATACCAGACTAATAACTTTATTTAAATCATTTGATCTCGAAAATGTATTTCTGGAACCAACTAGGATAACAGCCACCTCGGCTACATGTTTAGATAACATCTTTACCAACGTAAAAATAATAAATAAAAATGTAATTAGTCACATCTCATCGGACCACCTTGGTCAACTTATTAAAATAGAAGCTCAAACTAGAAATAATGAAACAAAAAAAATTACTTTTGTCCCATTGACCATGCATCGCCTGGATAAGCTGAAGCTGGACCTTAACTCCAAGCTTTCCACATTAACTTACAGTAACTGTAATTCAAATAACTTGTATGAAACTTTTTTCTATAAATTCAATAACATCTTCAATTCTATTTTTACATCCAAGTCGATTATGGTCTCTGGCAGTTCTAAATTCAGTGAGTGGGCAACAGCGGGTATTCATAAAAGCAGGCAAACATTGTACGATCTTTATAGTGAAAAACAATATAACTTCAGTGAAGAGTTCAAAGAAAAAGTTAGAAAATACTCGAAAATTTTCAAAAAAGTCTGTCGTATTGCTAAATCCCAATATATAAGCTCAAAAATCAAAATTAGTCAAGACAAAATCAAAGCAACTTGGAAAGTAATTAATAGTGAGACCGGAAGAGTCAAAACACATAACAATGTATTCAATCTAAATGTTAACGACACAATCATTAACCAAGATGATGATGTGGCCAAAGCATTTGAAACATTTTTTACCGACATTCCAGTCTCTACTACAAAGTCTTTGAACTCTTCGCACATAATCGCAGAGTCACTACTTAAAGAAAATGTACCTGAGTTCAAAACATTGTTTAATTTCGATTATGTGCAACCAAATGACATTGTCAAAGCTTTTAAAATGATAAATGTAAAAAAAACCACGGACCTCTGGGGCATTTCTGTTGCCGTTGTAAAATCCGTAATTGATCTTATCGCACCAGATCTAGCTTTTATATTCAACCAATGCATTGACTGTGGTGAGTTCCCTGACCTAATGAAACATAGTAAAATAACACCTTTATTTAAATCAGGTAGTCATTCTGACCCTACTAACTTTCGACCGATATCAGTGCTACCTACATTCAGTAAAATCTTTGAAAAACTTATGCTTAATCAACTGCAAAGACATTTTGAACTAAACAACTTACTAGACAATAAACAATTCGGTTTTACAAAGGGTCGCTCAACCACCGACGCGGGTGTTGAGTTAATATCACATATTTTTGAAAATTGGGAACAGTCACATGACGCCTTAGGCATTTTTTGTGACCTATCTAAGGCGTTTGATTGTGTGCACCATGAAACGTTAGTCAGGAAACTAAACCACTATGGTGTGAAAGGGATTGCTCTTGAACTTCTTAATTCTTACTTAAGTAACAGAATTCAAAGAGTTGATGTTAATGGAAAACGTTCTCCGGGGTCAGTGGTAAAAATGGGTGTACCACAAGGATCAATACTAGGACCGTTCTTGTTTTTAATTTACATTAACGATCTACCACGAGTGGTTAGAAACGATCATGAGATTGTACTGTTTGCAGATGACACTTCACTTGTATTTAAAGTGAAACGACGACAAACTAATTATGACGATGTAAATAATGCAATCTCTAAGGTTGTAAACTGGTTTAATGTAAACAATTTATTACTAAACGAAAAGAAAACTAAATGTATTCGGTTTATTCTACCAAACGTCAAACAAATAAATGCCAATGTAAAAATCAAAGAAGATAATATAGATCTCGTGGACACCACAGTATTTTTAGGCATAACTCTAGATAATAAACTTCAATGGGGCCCACACATAGATAAATTGTCGAAGAGACTTAGTTCTGCAGCATATGCAGTCAAGAAGATCCGCTTCCTTACAGATGTGGAAACCGCAAGACTAGTCTATTTCAGCTACTTTCATAGCATTATGTCGTACGGCATTTTGTTGTGGGGGAGTGCTGCAGACATAAACACCATATTTGTGTTGCAGAAGAGGGCTATTCGTGCAATTTATAACATGGGTCCCAGAGAATCACTAAGAAATAAGTTTAAGGAAATAAATATAATGACAGTACCTTGCCAGTACATCTATGAAAACTTATTGTATGTTCAAAAAAATATCAATCTATTCAACAAAAAAAGTGATAATCATAATGTTAACACTAGAAATAAAGACAAACTCGCTGTTCCCACCACTAGGCTCACAAAAATTAGTAAATCTTTCAAAGGGCAATGTGTACGCTTCTTTAACAAAATCCCAAGTGATGTGTCTCAGTTGTCGATTGGCAAGTTCAAAAACGTAATAAAACAGAGACTTCTTTTAAAAGCATACTATAAAATATCTGATTATTTAGAAGACAAACAAGCTTGGGACGAACTAGCTCCAACTCATCCAATAAAAAAAAAATGTAATCATACCTAATCATACAAAACGTAATGACGATTCAAAGTGATCAGTGAGATTTTATTGAATAAAAGATTTTTGACTTTGACTTTGACTTTGAATACTATTTACTTACTAAACCAGTTAATATTATAACATGTGACTTCATAATAACCACAACAATAAAATGTTTATTTTCGTGTAAATATCAAACACTGAAAGGATATCGTCTCGCTCGGGTTTTTTTCACAAAATCTTTTCTGCACCAAATTACGATGTATCGCAATCAGAAACCACTACACCGCAATGAAATATATTTATTAATCAATCAAGACGTACAAACGGTTTCACGACACATTCCTTCTCTAATGAATTGGGGCACAGTAGAAAAATAAGCAGAAAGTCAAGTTAAACGGAACATGATTAACGTGATCAGTAGATAACACATCTATCAGTTAATAGTAATCGATCCTAGCTGTAGGTCATTTTGCAGTAGGTATTTACGGAGGCGTCATAATGCCACATAATGCCAGTAAACCGAAAAGTTCTTACCTTGCATTGAATAGCTATTTAAAAGACAGTAAGTTTGTGCTATCAACAAGTACCTACCATAAAGCTGCCTTTGACCGTCATCCGCCATAAATTAACGATAGCACTGTCATTTCCCCTCAACACCTTAGAGGCCATGAAATTGTAATTTGAAGCACGACTCAAAATTGATTTACTGCGTAGTGCACTGTGCTGGTTTGGTTTGACCGATCTAACCCTTGACGAGGGTTCCCTGGAAGGGATAAAGCAGGGATGAATTTGTCCCAATAGATTCTATGCATATCTTTATGTCGGCTTAGGTAATGATGATAAATATACGGTAGGATTATGCGTCAAACCCAAATATGAGAGGTGTGTTTTGAGATTTAAGGTGCCCTCAGTCTTACTGGGTTGGTGTTTTAAACCTATTAGTCTTGCTTTCTGGGTGTAAAAAAGGGAAGCATGGTGTCAAGCAGATGTGCTATGGTGTGCGGTTATTTTTTTTTGCGTTTTTTTGCTCATCTTTTTTTTTTTTTTTTTTTTTTTATGAGCAATAGCTAAGCATTTGGCTGCCAGCACACCTGGTGGTAAGTGTAGCTGCAGCCTAAGGTGGAGCACGCTTAGCTATAATCCACCTATTCACTCTTTTCTTGAAAATTCCTAGGTTATATCTTTCAGGAAATACTGATGATGGCAGAGAGTTCCACTCCTTGGCAGTTCGCATTATGAAGGTGGAGGCAAAGCGCTTTGTGCGAAGATATGGAATATCTACCATGTAGGGATGGCATTTATCAGTGCGCCTAGTAGTTCGGAGGTGAAAGGGCGATGGGGGAATCAGGTCATGTAGTTCCTGTGCACACTCTCCGAAGTGAATTCGGTAGAACACCGATAGGCATGCGACTCGCCGGCGATGCTCGAGGCTGTAGAGCTTGGAGTCAAATAGTTTCTCGTCACCAACGAGTCTCTTGGCACGCCGCTCAATAGAATCCAAGGCTTCCAGCTGATACTTGGCTGAACCATCCCACAGGTGGCAACAGTACTCCATGCATGATCGGACTTGAGCTTGATATAAATTCAGAAGCTGTTCCGCAGTGAAATACCGTCTGACCTTAGTAAGGATCCCAAGTTTTTTAGCAGCTACTTTAGCCTTGGATTCTATATATGAGCCGAAGTTCAGATTGGATGTTAGCTCCACACCCAAGAGCTCGAGATGGTCTGATATAGGCACTGATACTTCTTGGAAAGAAGGATTACGCAGAAATGGTCTCTTTTTTGCGGAGAAAAGACAGGCCTGAGTTTTCGTGGCGTTGAAAGAAACTAGGTTAGAGGAACCCCATGTTGAGACTTTAACTAGGGCTCTATCAACTCGCTCCACCATAGCTTCTCTAAGAGACTCGATGGTACTCGCGCTTGCACGGGCATCGGCAGTGTATCTTTCTACAATAGTGCTATCATCAGCGTACCCCACAATACCGGGCTGAAGTAAGTCGTTGATGTGTAGCAGGAATAAAGTTGCAGAAAGAACCGACCCTTGAGGTACGCCAGCATTGACTGCTAATTGGTCGGATGAGCAGCCATCAATGACTACCCGTATCGACCGTTCCCTCAAGAAGTCAGCGATCCACCTGCGCAAGCACGATGGTAGACCAAATGAAGTAAGCTTGCTAATAAGGCCGTCATGCCAGACCCTGTCAAAGGCCTTTGATATGTCAAGCGACACAGCAAGAGCTTCACCATGCTTTTCTATGGCCTCGCTCCAGAGATGAGTGACATAAGCTAGAAGATCCCCAGTAGACCGTTTGCGACGAATCTAAATAAACCATGGGGTAAAAGGTGTGTTAATTCATCCAAGGGTAAAAGTGGTGTGCTCTATGACATTTGCTATATTTTCAACTAGCATTTTCCGAGTGCTAAGTATGAATGTGGATGGATATAGAGGAAGAAGTAGGCAAAGAAAAGATGGATGGATTGTGTTAAAGATGATATGCATAGGAGAGGAGTGAACACTGAGATGACGAATGATAGAGGAGAATGGAAGAAAAGAACATGTTGTGCCGACCCCACCTAGTGAGATAAGGGCAGGAAGAAGAAGAATTTCCGACGTTGCAAATTGATCATTTCTCTGTGTATTCTGAACAAAATGAAACTGTTCGTCGACAATAAAAGTAAACTCGGCAGGATAATACATTTCAGTTCAAAAGCATTACTTTGCCAACTAAAGCTATTAAGCAAATGAGACTTGTACATTATCCTCCTCTTAGTTTTGAAATAATAGAGGGAAGAAAACTTAAGAAAAACGCTCCGCGTAAATAGTTTAGTTGACGGCATCCTGCTAAATAGAAATGTGAAAAACATTTACTTTACATCAGTTTACTTGAAAGGAAACGTAGTTTACCTGAGCTTAATTTACCTGAAGCGAAATACTTCTTAAACCGCTTTTGATGAATATAAATTTGATATTCTTCCATATTTTGTCACCTTTTGTTTGAATTCATTTGATAATTAGTTGGTAATCGATAATAAGTATGGCTGTACAAATTCTTTTAAATAAATTAATCATACATTATTCCGCTAAATTTTTATAAATTAAATTAAAAACAAATACATAACGTTTTACACAGTAGTGAAAGTGGACACCACGTCGCTGTCTCCCAAAATAAGTCACACTTGTATTCGCTGTAAGCAATGATCTTTTTACATAAAAGATTATTGTACGTAATGTCGTATGACTGAACTTGTGTAGTTTTGCTAAAGGCAACAGTAAAAGAGAAAGGGTAATGGATAATCTTGTGGGTGAGTACTGATTAGTGAATCGCCTGCGGGCGGGTAGAACGCGTCGTTCGAGGGGGTGTCCCACAAACACGGATTGAGACGACTGGCCCTGACGCCCGCGGCGGAGACCCTGTGTTCTAAGTCAAGAGATGACACTCCCATTCATCAGATGCTTAATTAGTCTTCTTTTAGATTCAACGAGCTCTTGGAATAGTTAATGATCCGAGTTTACTTTAGAAAAATGGAGGTATTTTCTGACGTGTATTCATACTGGACCCGCGAGTGAAGATTGATGAAAAATATAACATTACTCGTAGGAAAATTTAAATTTATCTAATGAGACTGTGCTATTTGCATGATATGAAAACGTGACCGTAAAAAATGGCACAAGCATTGTCACTCAGTAGGTGAAGTCAGACTGCGGAGGATCATGATAAAAACCTGAGCATAGAGCCTATATCACAATTGCATCTAAAGTAGCTACTAATATAAATTCGCAATTTCCTATACTTATTACACTTTTGCAAGTTTTTATCAAAAAATAAAAATTGTGTGTGGCTTTCTTCGCTGTCTCCTTACCCGTGTGCCCCAGTGGCAGAGGCACGGTGCTCAAGACGGGCGTGATTATGTCGGGTCACGCGCCGGCCGCGGGCCGGGATTACTGTTACGTACCATAGATTATTCCATTTTTTTTATTACAATTCGGTATTACAACGACGAAGCTTACAAAGGTTAGGCTTCTGAGAATATAGGAGATTTTTAAGGAAAATCTGAAGAAACTGTTGTGAATAATAATGTTGAAAATCTTGAATTTGCAGTTTTTATCCAATCATTTACTTTAAGTTTTAGAGGTTAGGTAGAAATTTTAACGACACAGCTTTCAGAAATAAATAGTTGTAGATATAATATACCTATTATCAGTAGTCCACGTGATGACTATAGGCATGTTACCGCTAAGCAAACAGTTATCAAAAACTTTGCACTCACATGCTAAACTCAACGTGACACCAACTCAAACAATCCCCACTACTCAAACTCACTCTGTACACATCCAATGTTTAATATTCATCGATCGCTTATACAAGCGGAGGAGTTAATCAGTGGAACCGAGCTAGCGATGAACGCAAAACAAACGAGCTGATCACTAGCCCGGAGCTACTTGATAGTGTATTGTCTTAAAAGTTGGTTAACTTGAGCTGTACAAAGAGACATTCTAATGAAACTGTCAAGAAAAGCCGGTGTATGTACTTAGTTTGTAATAGTTATCAAAAGCTTCTTCACAATAGAGCTTTTTAAGGTGTGACGAGTTACCTTGAAAACTCAGTTACCTAGCTGTTCTGTTCCCACAGTGATAGCAAAAAAAAGAGAAAAAGAGATTAGAAATTACAAATTGACCAAAAAAAACAACAGTCCTTGTTGGTTTCTAATCAATTTGTAATTTCTAATCAATTTTAAAATGATTCGAGAAAGATGAGTTTGCTTTACAAGCATTGATGACCAACTCTTCGTTCACGAGAAGTATTTTTTTCTTATTAAAAAAATATGTAGAAAATATTAAATGCCATGCGTTTTCAAGAGCTTTTTGTAGTGAATGACAGCGAAGCCTGCACTTTCTACTATGTATGACTGCCTAATTACTGGTTATTGCGTATTTTTAGAGGGTTTTTCAATTAAAACGATGCGTGTAAGTTTTAACTGACATGGCGTATAATGACGTAGTATATGAGTTTTTACATTTGTTCATTCATAGAGAAAAGTAGGTAGGTTCCTATCATAGACTTAGACTAAACAGGGAGTAGGTCATAGACAGGATCACGAACACTTTCCTTTGAAAGCTTTATCTAGGCACAAAACGTTTACGCTTTGTCTCACGCATAAGTTATCCTATGAAATAATAAATAAATAAATAAATATTCATGGACATTTTAACACAACGCCTTCTAGTCCCAAACTAAGCAAAGCTTGTACGATGGGAACTAGATGGCTGATAGAATACATACATACATTTTTTTTTGTAAATACATACTTATAATACATGAAAACATTGTAATACGTTTTAAACATTTTAAAGAAATACTGTGCCAAAAACTTTTAAATAAAATTGAGATAAAATCACGTTTACAATATTTACGATATTGCTCACATATTTTAGTCTGAACTTATAATACAGTGAACATGCAAAAATAGAAGATACCTTACCAAATAATTATGTTCAAAACAAAGTAATTTACTTGCAGGTTTACGAGCAAAACGTTGATCTAACACGTAGAAAAAAAATGGTTTACACAATTGAAAATAGTCGGTAAAACATTTACAAGAGACGTAAATATTTTGTAAAGTGCTTGGTACCAACAGGTACTTACCTAACTGCCTTTATAGGCATAGTACCGCTCTGTTTATTTCTTTTTCCATAATTTAGAATTTCACTTTTTTCATGTATGTTTCTGTCATTCTGAATAATCAACTTTCCTCAAACCTGAACATTGCACATTGTTTACGGAACGAGAACAATGCTCGACAGCAGAAATATGAATAAAACGGAGTGAAATCAGGACATTGGAGGAAGTCGGGCCGTTCTTAAAATCCGGCACAAACGCAATCAACTGCCAACTGCAGAACACAAGGCACAGGCGACAGCTACAGTTTCATTTAAATTAAAAACGGAGGGCGCGCAGAAATACTGTTTTGATGTAGATTTTTTTAAGAGAAATTGAGATTTGTATTTTTATACTGGCTGATACCCGCTACTTCGTACGCGTGCGAAACTTTCCACCAAAATATTTGTCAGCTAACATACGATGAACCTCGTTTTTCGAAATCAGAATCGTTTATTTAGTACAATATCTGCATATTTCTTTTATCCATGTCTTTAGTTTTTGGCTTTCTTACAGTTTTATAATAGTATAGATAGATAGATAGATAACGTACTCGAGGTGCCAATAGCACTTACCTATACTACGTAGATTGTTGTTGAATACTGAAACGTTACTAAACCAACCTAAGCCCTGCAGAATGATGCTTTGACCTGGAGAATATATCATATGAAAAAAAGTAGTGCGTGGAGTCCCTCCACGCGGAAGAAGTTACACTTCGAGTGCCACGCATTTACTCTCGCTCTGTGTTTAATGTGAAATTAATTTAGTATTTATTTTTATGTACTTAACCAAAATGCAGTACTTATTTAGTTAGAAAAGGTTCTTTGTTACAGCCTGTATGTAACTTTTGTACATTTATGTGTCAGTGAATACAAAATTTCGCGCATAGTTTCAATTGGTTCCGTGGTGTGGTGGTTATCACATCTGCTTTACACGCAGAAGGCCGCCAGTTCGATCCTGGCCGGAATCACAACTTTTTGAGTTTAAAATTTTCTTGTGGTGGTAGTAAGGAGCGTTAAACGGTTGCGCAAATTTGTTGGAAGTCGCATTATAAGTATAACTTCAAAAACATATAAACGAGCTTCATGCTTGAATACTGAAACGCTGTATGAAATTATACGAAATAATTATTATTGTCTTCTCAATGTCAAACAAAGGCAGGGCAAAAATGATGTTCAAATGAGTGACGAATCAGTATTCGGGCTTGAGACATTGCTCCTGTGGTAAAACTTGAAATTGAACATAAAAACACTAGATATAACCTTGAAGAAACCCTAACCAGTAAAGATAAAGTTAAACTGAGTCAAGGTATCCCGACTTGATCATAAAGCGCTGCATTAGATTGAAATGTTTCTATTCATCAACTCGCATAAGTAGACGAAAGTTCCTTGATAAATTACAGCGCAAGTTAGAACTCAAGCGAGTCGTTCATACGTAAGTTAGAGAGTCGTTTAAACTCGCCACATGGAGTATATTCACTATCAAGTTTCTTACCACAGTTTTGGTGCTTCAAGTACTTATCATGTACTTATAGTAACGTGTAGTTCGATATACTTTATCTCATACAATTTAAAGTGAAAATTCGTACAATTTTCTCCTCCGACAACAATTTTTATATGTAACCCATTAATCAGCTTTAAGGGTGTTTGTCCATCAGAGCTAAGCTACTACGTTGCTAAAGATGTTGTGTTTGAAATCCACCAATAAGGATCGTTTGTTTTCATATTAAACGAACCCTATTGGTGGATTTCAAACACATCCTGCAAGTAACACTAGTCCTTTAACTCAGTTATTTTTTTTTTATTTATTAATCTGCACAATCCACGTTGGCATAAAAAGATTTTTTTCATTGAAATACACGATATTGATGAACCCTGAACGATATTCCATGTGATGAATTAAACACACGCCTGTGCTGAAGGACTCTAGCTTCTTTCCGTTTATAAAAACGCTAAGCTGTCAAATCCGCCATCAGATGTTATATTGCTTCCCGCTGTCTCCTTGGCCAGCTCCTCGCTCCCATCAGACTTGATTGCGTCTGTCCGGGATCCATCAGATGCACTCCGTGTAATGTAAGCAAGTTTTCCTGTTGTGTCAAAGGAATAACCTCATTGTGTAGCAAATAATAAAGTCCGTATTCCACTGGAACCAGCTTTCCGTTTGACTGTATCGCGGCCGGAACAAGTTATTTTAATCTAAACTATCCTTTGAGCCGTGGTTTTATCTTTTGTAACTGTGAAGGACTTTATGCTTAACTGTTGACTGTTCAAATCTTTTCTGAAATCATTTCTTTTTGCAGTAATTTTAGATTTAGTGAACTACTACAGAAAATAATGCATCATAATTATGTCTGATTTGCGGCATTGGTGCTACACTATCAGAAGCCACTTAGGAAAAAAACTCGAATGCATAGTGTAGTGTAACCACACGTTTCACTATTACGTGAGTACGTAACTCTTCAGTGTCAAAAGTGCCTGAGATTAAGAAGATACTACTACATTAGTCCCAGAATACAAATGTAAACGTTTATAATCTCTCCATAAGCATTTGCTCCGAGGTCTGCTCCGATTTCAAATATACCATAATTCAGAAGCGTAAATAAAGTACCTAATTCTCGTAATCCTTGATGTGTGAACGGCTAAATAACAATTTTAATGTAATTTTCACACGTCTGTAATCGGAGGCGCGAGAGCTCTGCGCGGTTCGAAGACTCCGAATTAACACGATTTGTGATGAACCTGTTTAAATACCTATACGTGTTTTGGATCTAAACACTTTGAACGCAACAATTTCTTTGTAGATGTGTTTGATTTCGTTAGAGTATTTTGATATTTGACTTTACGGGCGCGGGGTTTACAGACGTGAATAAACTCTTAGACATTATTACAGCCATAAAAGAGAAGTCTATAAATTGACGTTTAATTAAAATAACTGTCACCGGCATGTCAGTACCGTCATGTTAATCAGTAGGTTTGAAAAATAAAGTCACTCTATGTAGGTAAATAATTTATGTTATGAAAATGCATTGAAACATATAGAGTGCAGTTTCAAGCATCACACAAGTTTCTTTTAATGAGCAGTGACCTAAATAGTTTTAGAAAATTAAAATACTGAGAATAAACCAAAAAAATTAAGTGAATAGACAAGTGCAGGTACATTTATTACTTCCATATATTTAGAGACAAACAGATAGTTTCCTGGATTGTAACAAACGTTTTAACTTGTATATTTACGACGGAAACGGACAATATGTCACGCGAGCCACTCACACTTGACATTGTCTGAAGTGCTCCAGTGGCCAATGGGAGGGAGCTGTGGAATATCAGATGTGCCTCAGGGTATCCGGACCTATTTTCATGCAAACGTGAGAGCGTTAGTTTCACTATAGTACGTGCTTCGCAACGAAACCATTCGCCGAGTTATTGTTAAACTATGACAGAAGCCTGTAGATGACCTAAATCTCAGTAACTCGCTCATATGCTTTAAATATTGAAACGTTATTTTGGGATCATATCAAGAGTTTGGAGACACTTCTATTTAGTCATGACAAATTACAAAACCTGACCTACAACGTCAATGTTATACCAGAAAGTTTAAAAGGTTATTTCATCAAAAACTGTGTTATCTAACATTTTAAACTGTTTAAATTGGGATCAACTCTTTTGTACAAAATGGATTAGTATCACTGTCCCGATTCTGATCTACCAGACGGCGTACAGCCCTAATTACTAAAAGAAGGAGGATATCGAACAGTGGAATATAAAAGAGGGGTCTCGATACACTGGTCAGGAGGCACACTTGGATAGATTCCAAAGTGTCTGGAACGGTGCTACTCGCCGTGACATAACAGTTCTGGTAATGTACTGTCGGTTAAGTTACACAAGAGAATTGAATGGAATAACAAGTTGTGTAAGACTACGCCGATTTACATTGAGCCACTGGCATTGGTTACATGTGCACTAAAACAGTTTATATTTTAGTTCGAAATTTGAGACAAGCAATAAATACGTTACTAGAGGTTATGAGAACCCGCTGGTCAAAATGACCTTTAAATACGCAATCATCATCATCATCATCTCAGCCCGGTATCACCCACTGCTGGGTATAGGCCTCCTTCATGTTATGCCAGCCTTCTCTGTTTTGTGCGTACCGCAACCAGGTGTTTCCTGCGACCTTTACGATATCATCGACCCATCGCGCTTTCGGACGGCCCAGATTCCTTCGGTCTGATTTCGGCCACCATTCCGTCAAGGCTTTACTCCACCGGCCATCGAGCAGCCGGAAAATACGCAATAGATTATAGAAGGGGTCTGGACTGGGCATCACGACCAATAAATGCCCAAGTGTGTAGACTGTGTGTCTACTAACACTATAGTTTAATATATTATGATCTGATCATAGTGATAACAAAACCAAAGAAGTTAATGTAGAGTCAAATAAAACTTGTGATATTGCGTCGCAAGATTGTTTCACAACCTTATTAGTCAAAACAAAATGAATTTGTTTGTATCCTTGTCAAATTGAATCCAATTCCAGTTTCATAAAGCTCATTTTAGATTGAGTAGAAAGTGTTTCGTATATGAAGTCAGAAAGGCGCAGTAGGCACATTATATTAAAAATATCCTTCGTGTAAAAGCAGGAAAATCTATTTTGGCGCCGCACACGGCTATTACCTTTGTGCTCGTATTCAATTAAACGAGTATCAAATTATCACATAAAAGGAAGTGTGAAAAGTGAAAATTGAAACAGTTTTCGACGGAATTTCCGTATTTTACAGAGACACAATCGAATCTTTTTAGAAGTCATAAAATCAGATTTCACTAAAAATGACTACCTTTTACATCGAAAAACTAACAAAAACAGAAAGCAATCTAACTACCTCACAGAATACATTCACTGAGAACAAAACCTAGTAAGACATTACTACACTACTTTCAACAATCTGAGATATAACGATTGCATAAACAGATACAACATTATTTTTATATGAGTAGATACATCCAATTTCATGGCATTATCTTTCCAGCTTATTGGACTTACCTTAAAATTCTACCATCACATTTTAGTTCTAATATATCGATGTTTTATCTCAGTCTCCCAATTCACATAGCTTTTACATTTCTATCGTACCTGCCCAATAAATGATTTTTACAAGCTCCCTGAACAGTACAACCGGCAGAGGGCAGCCCGGTCGTAAATTACCTGCGCCTTTGTCATGATTGTCTCGTGGGGTGCGTGTAGGGTATAATGGGGCGTATTGGTACTGATACATGTACTATAATTGGGGTCACCAGTGGAAAAATGTAGCACGTTTTTAGAGAACGAAAGAACTTGTTTTTTTTTCTATACTGGCATAGAATACATACGACAGAAAAAGTTGTAAGTTTTAGATTTTCTTGAAAAAAGGTTTTCTTTCGGCCGTTTGTGAAATAATACACTCAAGAGCAAAAATTCTGAATCACTTACTCATAAAAACTTGAATTATCTCGGAAATCATTAATGCTAGGTTTGAAAACTTATGTAATTAAACAAAAATACCATTCATTTTTTGAGATCCAAAATATGATCCGAGAGATCCAAAAGAGATTTATAATTAAGGTTTGCGATAGCTCAAATAAATAATCTAGAAAAATATCCTAGAAAAATAATCCTTATCCTAGAAAAATAATCTCATAATCTCCACTTACCACTACGTGTTATTTGCAGTAACCCATCCCATCCAATCTTTGTCTATTCATCTCGTTCTTTTGTAAGTATAATTAAAGGATGCATAATAAATGACCACGTTTGGTTAACAAGCGTGCAAATGTTCGGGCGAAAATTTTAGTAGCTACATTTATAACAGTTTTCTTGTGTCATTACTACATGCACATAATTTATGAGAGAGAACCTGCGTCAGATCTGAGTAGATGCAAACTGAGGTACTTAAACTGTGAGGGTTTTTTTCTGTAAAAAACCTAGAAGTGTGGGTACAATTATTTGGCTGTCGATTTATGGGCTATGGCCAACAAGGTCTACAAGGCACTTTTCAATGTCCTATACACTTTTGATAGAAAACTATCGGAACCACAAAAAATATCGCGGCTCGCTCCGCTCTCTGGCTGTTTGAGTATTTTGTTACATTAAATGAACGCTAACACCCTTCTGTATCTTCGTGGATGTTTTTGTTCGTTATGCGTTATGCGGTTGGTCTATCTATGAACAACCGGCGTCTTCATTTCATTAGTCAAATTCAAAATTGAATAGCACTAATAACCTAGCCACTGGTCGCTTGTCATTGTGTACATTTGACGTTTACTGCAAAGTCACGTAAACTATAATTTTGTATAGAAAATCATCTGTTTTGTAAACTACCTGCTATGGGCGCTGCTCTATACATTAAATTGTTTACGTGAACTTTTTAGTATACGTAAAACGAACACACTAAGCTGTTCGCCCAGTGTGCGTTTTGTTAGGCTTGTGTCCACTGTCCATCATACGTCATCAGCATACACTGCCTATTCTATTAGTTTCCGATGGATTACGGACCTAACAACCTTCAATACGAGTGACGTTCTAACACGATAGGTGATATTGACCTACAAAGACAAAGGAGCTGTCATTTTATTACGAGACAAGCAAAATTTTTTACCCCTTTTAAATTTTTTATGTTAAATTTATTCGTTTCTTGTGTCTATCGTGCATTGCAAATAGGACCTCTCTAGCCTTTCAAAGTATCTAATAATCAAGTCGTTAAATTAACTAATCAAATTTTCATTCGGATGTTTTCAAGAGGAGTGTCAAGTCAATAGGTATCTTCTAGGCAAATGTGCTACAGCGTCTACCGCGTTATCACTTAACATCAGATGAGATTGTGGTCAAACGTTTGAAATATGAAAAAATGTACTTACACCCTGATCTAAGCAGAGTTATGTCGTTTCATTTTCAGAGCACAAATGTAAAGTCCGTTGTATAATGGTATCGATTCGGTTGTTGCATTTTTCTAAACTAACCTAATTTGACAGCACTAAAAATGTTGGCGTCCCTTTCTCATAAACTGAAACGACAAGGACGGCTATAATTTTAGAGCTGTCAAATTAGGTTAGTTTAGAAAAAGGCAACAACCGAATCGATACCATTGTCGATAGGTGAAATAAAAATGGCGTCGCGTGTCACACGACATGCATCGGTCAATCTTTATCACATTACTTTATGAAATATTAATTCTACCAGTGTCTATTTCTAAACCTATTTTGAAATGTAGCTTTTGTGTGACAAATCGATGAGGATATCGTGCACCAACAGCAAATGCAGACGAGATTGGTTTGAATACTGAACCTCAATGAACAGAAAAAAGATAGACGAAGATTATTTCATGAAATTGAAGGTACACAGCGCTCGGAGTTCCAAACCAAATTTAACCAAAGCCGACAGTATTTAGCGAAAATAACTTGTATAAAGCTGAAAAGAAAAGAAAAAAAAGTATCTATGTTAAGAGACGTTCTGTGCGGTCACTATTTGGATGGGTGACGCTTGTCTTGAAGAAAACTCAGCAGTTTTCTTCAGATGGAATGTACTGTAGCGGTAAAGACAGGGAGTAAGTAATATAGAGGTACAAAGAAACCTCTAACTGTAATGTTAGGTTCGAGAAAACCAACACAAAACTCATTTTACTTTCAAATTGTTTAATACCACACGTTTCTATTTCATATTTGTCTGGAAAATTCTGGGATTTACTTATTAAAATGTAATTTCCATGTTATGTGAGTACTTGTGCTGTCACTGAGGAGGTTATATTTAAAAGTTAGCAAATAATGTTTTTTTTTTATTTACTAAAGTAAGATTGACTGTCTTATAATTTTTACTGCCGTACTCAGAGATGTCATTTGAAAATTTAACGTCTATCGATATTTCTTACTAATGAGTAATGACGAACAGAGACATCGCTTATTTAAGTAATGCATATAAGTTTGTTTGTTACGCTTCCACGCAAAAACTACTCAACCGATCATCATGAAACTTTGTACACATTGTAACAGTTTTTCCTTCCTGCCGTAGGGGAAAACTCAGGCAAAGAAGAAAATAAGTTTAAAAACTCAAAATTACAAGAATTTATTTATTCCAAGTACATAGTAACAATTAGGTGTAAATGCTATGCTTTATAGTACTTAAAATTAAGTAAATTAGGTAGAAATTGCCTAAAAGTATACTAAAGAGATACTATAGCTGAATGGTGCACATCTGACGTCTGACTCGGCGGAAACTTTGATATTTTTACAATATGATACTCGAGTTAGTAGTAGTTAGGGATAGGGAAAACTCTTGATCCGGTAGGTGAGTAGTGGTGAAGAACGGGTTTTAGCTGCCTTTCTTCCTATTCTAACTAACCTGAGCTACTATTGACTAGCCGTTTTGTTTTGGGTATGCGAAGTGAACGTGCTCGGATCTTTAGGTATGGTATCGACCAGCTGCTAGGCTCGTTCGACGCGGGCGTTTTGTGGTGTGGTTCAGGAAGTCTGATCGCCACTTGACAGCCTCGCTGAAGATTATAAATAAAATAAATTAGTTACTGAGTAGGGAAATTTCTTCATCGAGGTACAGTAGGTAGTTTTATGTGAAATTTTGGCAGGTTTTTACCGTTATTTAAAGATATCTACCTTGAGGCTGGTATGGTGGGATACGCTGGTTGTATTTGTATGGAAATGCTTGAAGGCGGTTACGGACGTTCCGGTCCAATCTTGACTTCGCAAATCGCGTTTACGCCGGTACGACCTGAAGTAAATGGATACGAATGCATGGGTCAACTTTGAGTAGTCATAACGCTATCGGATTTGTCCAGGATCACAGTAGAAATCGATATAAAATTACCTGAAGTTTGGTGATTCAAAACGTATGACTGTTTTGCGCTCAGCGACCTTGTGTTTCGCTTATTCGCACTCCAAACTAATTGGAAACTCGTATCTCATGTAAATGTATTGTAGAAACAACTTCGGTATTCTTTTTCGAGTATAAATGTGGCTTTTTTACCGAAATAAAATTAAAATTCGTTGGTTCGAGATGATACTCCACAATTTTCAAAATCTCCTCTGCCACAGACAAGGAGCTCGGTTTTTTTTATTCTCGATTCCGTTTGGCATGGATCATAGAGTGTTTCTTTTTTATTTTTCTTTGTATCGGGGTTGCCGTCTCGGTAACTCAACTCTCTACCAACCACCGAATCGGTATCGAACGAATGTTTTTTATTATTTTGTTTATGAGAAATATTATGTGAAATTTAGTAATAGTTGAAGTAAAAATAATGCCAATAATAACGAAGTATCGCACCGGTGCCAAATCGCCCTAGCAGGCCGTTCTAGGCCTGAGTTCTTATGATAATGATTCTATCTCGATGAAAGGAAAATTTGAAATATTTTAGCGGGAGATTCAAACTAGGTACGTTTTACTAGGTAATTGCTATGATTTTTTCTAACGTGTAGATTATATGTAAAGTGTTAAAAATCGAAGGTTACAGCACCCCTTTTCCCGGTGAAGAATTCACGTAGTGAATTCTCCGGACGTCCTCGTCGTAATATTTGTATTTAAGTTACCTAACCTACACCTGTTTTTTATAATATTAATAATGAAAAGTATGAGAGAAAAAGTAAAAGGCAAAAAAAAATTATAACCTAAATGTAATAAAGCTAAGATTAATGTCGTAACTGCAGTTTTGCGGGTGCACAATGTGATATTTGATGATCCTCAGATCGACAAAGTATATCGTTAGATATTCCAGGTCAGAAGATCGCAGATCAACCAGATCGGATCTTGCCAAAAATTTAGCAATATTGGATTGATTGTTTCTCCGTTATGTGAAAGATTTCCCGAAATTATAGGGAGCTGAGTAATTGCATGCAACATAGCAAATACGCAGGTTTAAAATCTCTACGGCTGGAGTGATAGGATGTAAAAAAAAAAAAATTATGCTCCGCAAAATTGCACGACATTGGATTGCACACCCGAGAAAAGTATCGGTTGGTGTTGTGTTGTACAATACATTTTATACCTAAGCCGGGTTTTACGGTTCACCTGTATGAGTCGGTGGTTGGCTATTCTTACCCCGAGCCAACGCGGGGAACATATGCTAGTTATTTATATGGTAATCTAGGTTTTTAAAGTCTTTGATATGCCACTTTCCGATGTATTTCCCTGAATCGTCTTCTAATTCATATACTAGAGGGGAAAGTTTACGAATGACCGTACAACGTTCATATTTAGGTGCTAATTTAGCCGAAAAATACTTATGCGCTGCGCTCTGTTTGTAGGTACGCTTCCATACTACATCGCCTACCTCAAAAGCTATATCCCTGCGTTTATTATTATAATATTTGGCATTTTTACTGTGTGCTTTTTTGAGGCTGTCCTTTACAGATTTGTATACGTCTTTGAGTGTACCTAAATTGGCAGCATAGCTATCACGGGGCTTAAAAATGAGTTCGTCTATATCTTGAAAGTCTTTATAAATGCTACCGTCTGTGACAGCTTCTCGGCCGTGTACTAACATGAACGGACTATATGAAGTGGAATCATTAACTGAAGTATTAATTGCAAATTGAACCTTGTGGACATTTACGTCCCAAGTCCTATGGTCAGCTTCTACATAAGATGAGAGAGCCGTCATCACGGTACGGTTATAACGCTCTACTGTATTAACTTGGGGACAATAAACTGGACCTAAATGTACTTGGGGAATATTATATTTGGCATATAATGCCTGAACTTCATGGCCCACAAACTGGGAACCATTGTCAGATAGGACAGTTTGCGGGATGCCATGTACTAAAAATACGTTATTCTCTAGACGCTGGGCAATAACCTTCCCGGTAGCGCGTCTTAGAGGGAATATAAGACAATATTTAGAAAAACAACATACTACAACTAAGAGATAAGTATTCTGTTGCCTCGACATTGGCAGTGGACCTACTAAATCGATGCTGATGCACTGGAAAGGCCGAGAACAGATTTTGGGTTCACCCATGAAGCCGGGTGTTGCTTGATTATTATGTTTATATGCATTACAAATGGAACAAGCTTTGACATATTCTAAGATATCCTTATGCATGCCAGGCCAGAAATATCTGAGTTTTATGCGTTTATGAGTTTTAGCTACTCCTAAGTGTGCGGCAATTGGTTCGGCATGGTTTTTTGATATTATACTTTCCCTAAACTCTAATGGAACTACCTCTTTCCACTGGAAGTCACTGTTGAGTTTATTGTTGGACTTAGAGAAGCGATATAGTCGGTCATCTATCACCTGGTAATTTGGACATGCGCGGGGTCTAGCAATACAACGTTTTACGATATTTTTATACCAAGTATCGGTCGTCGTTAGAGGAGAAGTAGTTATAGCAGTAACTGGTACTGACCTGGACAAAGCGTCAGGTACAACGTTTTCAGTCCCTTTTCTATGTTCAATAACTAAATTATAAGGGGAAAGTCTACAACCCCATCGCGCTAGGCGACCGGTAGGATTCTTAAGGTTGAAGAACCATTTTAGGCTTGCATGGTCTGTTATTACTCGGACCGGCTTGCTACCTTCTATATACGGACGGAAATGTTCGACTACATGTACTACGGCTAGCGCCTCCCTCTCCGTAACTGAGTAATTACGTTCTGCTGGATTTAGTGAGCGACTGCAATATGCAATTGGATGCTCTTGTCCGTCGATTTCCTGTGTTAGTGTACCGCCTATTCCAAAATCTGATGCGTCGCAGTGTACTGCGAAAGGCTTTGAGAAATCGGGGCAAGTCAAAACGGGAGCAGTAGTAAGGCATAATTTTAACTCATGGAACGCTTTGTCGGCCTCGGGCGTCCATTCGAAAGGAGGGGCCCCTTTGCGGGTGGAAGTGAGACTATTTAAGGGTCCCGCTTTGTGGCTAAAGTCTTTTATAAATCGTCTATAGTAAGAAGCTGTACCTAAAAATCGCTTCAGGTCTTTACGAGTAACAGGTGTAGGAAAGTCTATGATAGCTTTTACTTTATCAGGATCGGTACGGAGACCATATTCATCAATTACATGACCTAGATATTTTAATTTCTTTCTGAAAAACTGACACTTGCCCATATTAATGGTGAGTCCAGCATCGCCTAACCGATTCTTGACTCGTTTTAGCAAATCTACATGTTCTTCGAAAGTAGAGGTAAATAAAATGATATCGTCTAGGTAAATGAATACTTTATTGTCGAACTCGGGGCCAAATAACCTATCCATTAAGCGCTGTTGGGTCGCGCCGGATGACGTAAGACCAAAACACATGCGTGTGTAATGAAATAAGCCTCGTCCTGGCACTGTGAACGCGGTTTTCTCTCTTGATTCCATGGAATCCAGAGGTATTTGGTGGTAGGCAGCCTTCAGATCGATGGATGACAAATATTTTGCGTTTCCCAGCTGATCCAGGATGTTGTTGATGTAAGGGAGTGGGTACGCATCGTGTTTAGAGACTTCATTCAACTTCCTGCTATCCAAACAAAATCTGTATGTACCATCCGACTTTGGAGCAAGAGTAATTGGACTGCTCCACGCGCTGTTGCTTGGTTCGATGACGCCGTCTCTCAACATTTGGTCGACCTGCCTGTTTACTTCTGTCAACTTCTCAGGGGACATGGGGTAGTAGCGCTGTTTTATTGGTGAATGGTCGCCGGTATCTATTTTGTGGGATACCAGGTGGGTCATTCCAAGGCCCTTCTTCTCTGCTGAAATTGCTTCGTACTGTAATATGATTTCTTGAGCTTGTTCCCGCTCCGACTCGGTTAAAGAGTCGAAATCATGTAAAAACCTACTTTCCGAAGCTATTGTATTTACACTGTCCGTTTCCGAAAAATATTCTCTTCTATCAAGTAACGCAAGCACGTCGGGTGCGATGTTGAACTGTTTCCAGAAATTTATGCCAAAAATTAAATCGGTGGTAACACCAGGTACGATATAGAATTTGACTATGGCCTTATTATTCTCACCAACTGTTACAGGTAAAAAAACATAACCTGAAACAGGAGAAAATGAGTCGTCGGCCGTTCGTATGTAATGTAAATCATCGGATTCATGCATGGTTACTAGGTTCTGGAAGTGCTTAAAAGCATCGTTGCCTATGATGGATATATCAGCGCCGGAGTCTAGTAAACCTCTCACTTTTAGGTCATAAACGGAGACAGTAAGAAATGGACGTTTATCATCACTCCTGATTTCGTGAACCAGCGGGGCGGAAGACTTCCTATTCGGAAAATCTCTGGTGGGCAGAAGCCGGGA
Organism: Eulithis testata; assembly: GCA_947507515.1. Classification (NCBI taxonomy): domain Eukaryota; kingdom Metazoa; phylum Arthropoda; class Insecta; order Lepidoptera; family Geometridae; genus Eulithis; species Eulithis testata. Next base: position 11,733,112 of record OX382197.1, read on the forward strand.
CCTCTGTTCACCATCACCAGCTCGATTGCAACTAGCTGGTGTCACTGGTCGCTGGTCCACTAATGGGAGTTTTTTGGGACCGCAGACAACGAAGTTTTATTATTATTGCATTTAGGACAGGTCTTGAAGGTTACTTCCTTCTCGCCGCAACGATAGCAAACCAATGTGAATGGTGCCGGGCATGTGGTGAGGCTATGGCCATTGACTCTACAACGGACGCAGAATTCACTATCCCTAGAGTGCATCGCCGCAACTTTTGAAGATATTTGCGCGCCTGATGGATTTTTATAGCATAAGTCTGGTGCTAAACAAGCAGCAGTGTTTTTAGGAGGTTCAGAGAACAATTCAGATCTTTGTTTAGCATTTTCTAGTAGCCTACACTTTTGTTTCAAATCTTTCCAGGTGGCAACTGGATTCAGGGCCATTTGGTTTGTATAGAAAGGTCTAACATTGTATAAAGTAATATTCAGCTTCTCCTCATCAGATATAGGTTTAGATAAACGAGTAAAATAGTTCTGCATAACGCTTAGATAGTTAATAATACTTTCATCACGACCCTGGGTCCGTGTTCTAATTTCTTGCATCAACCGATGGTCATAATCAAAAGGTAAATATTCTTCTAGCAGTACAGACTTTAATTCCTCCCAGTTAGTGACTTCTGAACGGACTCCTCGGTACCAGCAGAGTGCCTCATCAATAAATAGTTCAGCCGCTGAATTGAAAAGTTTAGAATTAGAGATCGACCTAGATAAACATAACTCCTCTAATCTTTGTATGAAGGCTTTTACACATGTTTTACCATTGAATTTGACATTTAGAGTGTGAACTGCTGAATGTTTGTTACTAGTACTAGCTACTCCTGCAGGTTCTAGTTCCTGTTCAGGTTCAGGTGTGGGAGGTGAGATACTACTCTTGAAGTTACACAAGATACCATCTAACTTTCTCAATAAACGATCTAAACGTTCTTGCAAATTACTATGAAGGGAAAATAACTTACTCTCACTACTGGGAGTTGGTATACGACCAAATCTATGAAATAGGTGGTGGCCCAATGCTTGGACACGGTTAAGTACCTTTAGAGAACAAGGTTTAAGAGCTGCGCCTGTCGTTAGATCAGTTAGGCTATCAAGCTTAGCCTGGACAATCTCAAGTTCAGATCCGGAATCAAAGTCACATGTTACAACTTCATCCGAGGGAATTTCCTTGTTCAGGGTTCGAACCTGAGTTCTCAAAGCCGTCAATGTATCTGATGTTGGCGTCGCGCCCCTAATCTTTACCTCATATTCAAGCTCATCCTTAGCCAAGACGTTAAACGCTATTGGTCTCTCTTCCAGCATCTTGGAGTAAGTAGGTAGGAATGTAGGTAGGTAGGGTTAGAAAAATTACAATTATGTAATAAATGTTATGAAATTAGCTATGAATCGTAAGGAGGCGAATGCAGAGCAGATATAGCACCAATCCAGATCAAATTTGCATCTAAACAACAACTGATTTCTTCACAAAAATAAAAAATAAGTTTCCAATAGAACAAATAAAAATAAGAAAAAAATGCTTAAAAAATGCAAACCTTTGCGTTATTTTGGTAGTAGTAGTAGGGTAATAATATTATAATAACGCTAAGGTACAATTTTAAAGATAATAAGCACAAAAAGTTAAGAATAAAATGAAATTTTAGTTTTCTAATAACCAAGTAAAATAACTCAAAAAAATGTTAAAATATGACAATTTTTACAGGAATTTTAACGAGATTAGTATTAAAATAGTATAACAATGCTTCCTAGCACTGATTTTAAAGTTAATACCTAATAAAACTGAAGATATATTGAATATTAAGTTTTTCGCCGCGCCAGAGGTCAGTAATCGCTGAGCTATAAATTGACCAGAAAAAAGACAAAATTGTTTACCTTTTCGTCATGTGTCATCAAGTCCCTGTTCGGGCGCCAAAATGTAACAGTTTTTCCTTCCTGCCGTAGGGGAAAACTCAGGCAAAGAAGAAAATAAGTTTAAAAACTCAAAATTACAAGAATTTATTTATTCCAAGTACATAGTAACAATTAGGTGTAAATGCTATGCTTTATAGTACTTAAAATTAAGTAAATTAGGTAGAAATTGCCTAAAAGTATACTAAAGAGATACTATAGCTGAATGGTGCACATCTGACGTCTGACTCGGCGGAAACTTTGATATTTTTACAATATGATACTCGAGTTAGTAGTAGTTAGGGATAGGGAAAACTCTTGATCCGGTAGGTGAGTAGTCGTGAAGAACGGGTTTTAGCTGCCTTTCTTCCTATTCTAACTAACCTGAGCTACTATTGACTAGCCGTTTTGTTTTGGGTATGCGAAGTGAACGTGCTCGGATCTTTAGGTATGGTATCGACCAGCTGCTAGGCTCGTTCGACGCGGGCGTTTTGTGGTGTGGTTCAGGAAGTCTGATCGCCACTTGACAGCCTCGCTGAAGATTATAAATAAAATAAATTAGTTACTGAGTAGGGAAATTTCTTCATCGAGGTACAGTAGGTAGTTTTATGTGAAATTTTGGCAGGTTTTTACCGTTATTTAAAGATATCTACCTTGAGGCTGGTATGGTGGGATACGCTGGTTGTATTTGTATGGAAATGCTTGAAGGCGGTTACGGACGTTCCGGTCCAATCTTGACTTCGCAAATCGCGTTTACGCCGGTACGACCTGAAGTAAATGGATACGAATGCATGGGTCAACTTTGAGTAGTCATAACGCTATCGGATTTGTCCAGGATCACAGTAGAAATCGATATAAAATTACCTGAAGTTTGGTGATTCAAAACGTATGACTGTTTTGCGCTCAGCGACCTTGTGTTTCGCTTATTCGCACTCCAAACTAATTGGAAACTCGTATCTCATGTAAATGTATTGTAGAAACAACTTCGGTATTCTTTTTCGAGTATAAATGTGGCCTTTTTACCGAAATAAAATTAAAATTCGTTGGTTCGAGATGATACTCCACAATTTTCAAAATCTCCTCTGCCACAGACAAGGAGCTCGGTTTTTTTTATTCTCGATTCCGTTTGGCATGGATCATAGAGTGTTTCTTTTTTATTTTTCTTTGTATCGGGGTTGCCGTCTCGGTAACTCAACTCTCTACCAACCACCGAATCGGTATCGAACGAATGTTTTTTATTATTTTGTTTATGAGAAATATTATGTGAAATTTAGTAATAGTTGAAGTAAAAATAATGCCAATAATAACGAAGTATCGCACCGGTGCCAAATCGCCCTAGCAGGCCGTTCTAGGCCTGAGTTCTTATGATAATGATTCTATCTCGATGAAAGGAAAATTTGAAATATTTTAGCGGGAGATTCAAACTAGGTACGTTTTACTAGGTAATTGCTATGATTTTTTCTAACGTGTAGATTATATGTAAAGTGTTAAAAATCGAAGGTTACAACATATTTTTGAAGGTATTAGAAGTAACATAGGATAATTTTTATCCCGGAAAATTAACGGGATCCAATGGGACGCGAACGAAGTCGCGGGCGGAAGCTAGGAAATAAATAAATATTCATGGACTGTTCACACAATGCTCTCTCGATTCCTAATCTAAGCTTGCACTATTTCTACACACTTAAGACCTAATCTGTAACATTATATTCTTGCAAATAAACATAATTATCTTTGCACTATGGGAACTTGATTGCCGATAGTACACTTATATTTAGTTTTTGGTAAATACGTACTCAAAATACACAGTAATACTTAAATTTAAGCGACGTCTCTCAGAATGGCAGTTAGATTATTATTTTTCAATTAAAAGAAAAAAAAAGATATCAGTGCTAATTAACAAAAAATTGCGCTTGACTATCATCTTGACTCAAGAAAACATAACGATCTGTAATATAAAACTCGACAAGGTCTAAAAGCGGCGCAAAGAGAATTATGACTTAATATAAAAAGAAATAATTCTATATCGCAGACCTAGATCAAATATCTAAAGATATAAAGATACCCTATGTCAATGTCACAGTGACTGTGACCCATTCGATGAAAGATCTTTTCATTATCCGATACGATAGAGCACGTCTATCTCAAATTATAAGATTTATTTTATTATAAGATCCTTTGAAACGATTTTATATTAATTTACACTGTGAAGAAGAGCTCGAACGCATTATGCAGCTAGTCGCAGCTCAGTAGTAAGAGTAACTGTTGGATATTATAATAAGGACTTTAATTTGGGCGCTGCGACCGTGGCCACCTAATACGTTCTAGTTTGGCCTAAAAAAATGAGCGAGTTTTTATTTTAATTTCATTTCAACATCAATTTAGATACTGCATAAATCGTTCATTCTCGTTTGTCCCTCTGGATTTTTTCCCACTGACGGGACGAAAAGGAGTGCAACAATAAGTGTTGTTGTATTTTCGTTCGTCCCAGTGAGCATGTTGATGGGACGAACGGGAACTTATATCAAAATCTTCCCACTCGTCTCACTAGACGGTTTAAGCAGATAAGGTAAGAAACGCAAAACTATATTAATAATACTGTTGAAACCCAAAATGTTGATGCAAAATGCAAATTTTTCAATAACATTGTTTTTTTTCTGGTCAACAGTGGACCCCTAATACTAGTAATACAAAAAGGAGATGTTAGGTACCGGGACTAATAAAAACAAGACGTAAATTTTATAGCCCAGTATTTTACATGGATCTTTTTGTACTCAGACCTATTATGTCTCGTCTAGGCCTTAGTAGAGTAGTAAAGAGTTTAGGGGAAATATATACGATGATATTATTTCGGTTCAGTTATTTTATGCTAAAACATGGCGTATATACTTTTATCTATGACTCTTAATAGCTTGTTTTTAGCAAAATCTCAACTAAGGTGAAATTTAATAATTCTTTATTTCAGAAATAACTGAGATGAGACCAGTTACAACTAGGTAGGTACATATACGTAGATTTATAGGGACATAAAATTAGAGTAAACAACATTATGTAGGTAATAGGTAGGTAGATAGGTACTTATTTATATTCCTATTCCCGTAATTTTATATGTAGATTTTTATTATTGTCTAAAGTAAGCAAATTAGTTGGTGGCCGAATCAGATTATGAAAAAATTATGAGTGGATATTGTAAGACTTTTTTTTCCACATTTAATTATCCTAATTCTTTTTTTTTTATATATTTACGGACATTTAACACAACGCCTTCTAGTCCCAAATTAAGCAAAGCTATGGGAACTAGATGGCTGATAGAATACATAATATACATTTTTTTTTTGTAAATACATACTTATAATACATAGAAACACCCAGACACAGAACAAATGTATGTTTGCCACACACAAATGTTTGTTCTCGGTGGGGATCGAACCCACGACCTACAGCACGGAAGGCAGAGCTACTACCGACTGAGCCATGACGCCTGTCAAAGTGTCCTGTTAATTAGAATGCTTGTGTATAGTTTCTTGTTAGAATAATTAAATTTTCTAATACTTTATAATTAAGAGAACATTATATTCTCATTTCGTTTTAAGAACCATTTTAAAAACGCTTTGTGTTTAGGGTTCTGTAAGCCTGAGGAGCAACCGGAACCTTATTTCAGGCGTCATTACTTGACGAGTTAAAAGTTTTACAAAACACGTTTTATTAGTACATTTAGGTATTTATTTTTATTAGAATCAATGTTAGAGTTCAGTAAGTCTAAGACAAAGAAGCTCCCGTACGAAAATTTACTACATTATTGGCCGAATACTCAAACGCCACTTAAATTATTGCCATCTCTTACAAATGAGTAATGTCAAACAGAGGCAGAGCAATTTTAAGTGGTGCTTAAATTTGAGTGACGTTTCAGTATTCCGGTTTTAGTATAGAATTTTACGAATTTTTGGTAATAAATATCTAATCGAGTAAAAAAGTATTTGCTTATTTTTTGTGATACGGAATTCAAAGTGCGTGAGTGCAACTCACACTTGGCCAGTTTTTTGTTGTTTCAAACTTTGTTTCATTAGGCTGCCGACTTAATTAGTTGACTTTGTTTTATTTGAGTTATAAAGTAAAGTTAGCTCGTAAATTGAATAATAAAATGCGAGGAAAATAAACACGCCCGAAAAAATATATTTCATATGAAAATTTTGACGAAATTCACGGTTTTTGTGTTCAAGGGATATAATTATAATTCCTTTTGTTTTTGCTAATAAAAGCCTTTTCATGTTGATTGTGTTAAAATAATATTGAACAGCATTTATTTATAACCACAATATTTTTTCGACATCGAACTTACTTGTGAGTATATACTGTAACTTTTATCATAAACCAGCTCCATCTCGCGGCTTTGCCCGCGTCCCGTTTAATCCTGTTGATTTTCCGGGATAAAAAGTAGCCTATGTGTTAATCCAGGTTTCGAACTATACTATTTCAAGTTTGATCCAAATCGGTCTAGCAGTCGCAGCGTAATTGAAATACAAACGTGTATACTTTGACTATATTAGTGGGATAAAATGAACCTTGAATTTGGTAAAACTCTTGAGTTTTAGCATCAAAATAAAAAATTATAAATTTTCACATTTTTTTCTAGTTGGGTAATTTTGCGCTATTTCAAAAGAACATAAACTGTCATATTTACTCGTATACTACATATTTACTATTTATTTACTAGAATATATCAGAATATCAAAAAATAAAACGTGAGAAAGAGAACTACAGTTACAAGATTATTACCCTACAAATAAAGATCATAAAGATGTCTTAGTGGTTCGTAATCACGAATATTGTTCTACTGTTTTTGCACAGTGAGCATCCGAACGGTCATTGACCTTAATACTACTGTAATGCGGTTACTGTGCACTGTAGTGTTCGGGTGCATCTCACTGGAAATCCCTCTAATGAATACAACAATAGCACCGCACTAATCTACCTTGCGATTAGTGCTACGACGCTACGGGTGCTACGTGCTACGCCGTAGATACTCTACGAGAAATTCGAATGGAGCGACTGAATTTTTTTACCGATTGAGGCTTAAATTTAAATATTAGAACTAGAATTTTTGTATTTTCATTTAGAGGATATTAGATATTGTTTTAGGATACTCAGAGAATCGCAATTTGTTTTTTTAAATTTAAAAAAATTTAACCATATTTTTTTTAAATAAGGTAATTAATCTCATTACATGATCATTAAAAATAATCGTGATAACGATGATATTGGAAAAAAACCTGACACTGCTCCCCAATTTACCATACCCCTCCTAGCGTACTCAAAAATTCAATTTTTACTTGAAAAATTTTCAACAATTTTTTCGCTCTCATCACCTCTTGGTTCTAAACGCCCATAATTACGTAACGTAGCTACCGTAGCACTAATTGCTACGCAGCTCGTAGCTACGGCTACGGAATAATAAGTAACAGTATAGAAGCGCAACTCTTTAGCTAAACACCCTCGTAGGACCGATAAATTTATAATAGTGACACAAAATATTAAAACTAAATTTGATTTCGTATGATGGGTATTTTTTTGTGAAAAATTTGAACGGGAATGAACTATAAAAATACATAGGTAAAATTTTTTTTCCACATTCAATCTATATTTTGTAGTTATCAGTTTAGTAACTAGCAGTTTGATGTAACATAAAGCTTAGGCGTATAAGTACGAAAAGTTTAACTTTTTTTTTGGTACAAAAATTCGTATTGAATTCGAAATATTGGAACGGCTCCGTCCAAGACAAACGTATATAGTTTTTTTTTCGACCGTCTTTTTGTGCGACTAAATTTTGAGTATCAGTTTCAGTTCTATAAGTTTCGCATCTAATTGATGGTATAATCATTATTTCTTGGCGGTTACGGCAAAGAGCGTAGGTTAATTGCAACGCTTTCCTCTGCCTTGTATGGGCAACGATAATAATCTGGATGTTGGACAAATTCCTCTGTACACTGAAGTTTTTGGCTCTGCTCGCTGTAAGGCTTTAATGTCTGCAGAGAAATGTATTTTAACAAAATAGGGATTTTTTTTGCCGTAGTCTAAGTATTTTACAGGTAAGTCTTCTGCTATAAGAAGCTCATTTATCATAGGGCTCATCTACTACCGAGATTCAAAAAAATTTTTTTTATGACTTTAAAATCTCGCCAAATCACATATCATACTTTTTTAGTGTCATTTAAAATGTACTCTTACCAGTAGTATCACGGGAAAGTAAAATTTCTCTTAACTCTACTAGTAGTGCCAAGCGGTAGTGCCTAGGAAAATAAAGGTTATTTTATGCGTACCTAATTACAATATAATTTATCTCGCATGATTTTTCACAACCTTTTTATTTTAGGAACACTTACTGTAATGCACTTTTTCTATTCCAATATCGTCTGTGGCCAAATGATAAATTCAAGACGCAAGTCATTTTAGTTTAGAAACTTCTGTGAAGGCTTAAAACTTTCGCCCGCAACAACTTGCGGGTGTAGGTTCTAATCCAGGTGCGGATAGCGGCACGTCACACAAATACCGCTGTTAAAGTTTACAGGAGCAGAGGGAATAATAAATAACTGACAAAGGTATCCTTATTATTATAAAAGCATTTGTAAATTAATGTTTGATTAATTGGGTTTAAATAATTAATGGAAACCCACACCAGGCCTTAAAATTTAAAAATCATACACTAATTTGGAGAGCAGGCTCGTTTCGTGTAATTATCAAAACATAAAAAATTTAAAACTCACACGTTCAACAATTTAAACAAATATTACGCACGATTTTTGCATACACCCCTTTCAGATTTTGACGAGTTTTATTGTACCTAATATGTAATAATAAATAGGTATAAGTTATGATTTAGAGAATTCAAAGAATTAATAAAAATCCTAAAACCGTTATAGTATAATCAAACGCACTGTATAATAACCCTTAAAAAAAACTAGATCCCTTTAAGATATATATCTATACAATTTAAAATATATTTTTTATTTAAAATTTAATTGCTAAAACTAGCACAACTTACCGATGATCACTATAACACCGCACACTCATTATAGAACATCATCATACAATCCACAGATATATAAACTTTCAAAGTTATTCACCCACTTTCACAGTTAGCTATCCATTTGTCGTTTGAAGAGCTCAGTCATTTCGCGAGCGAGGCCACGCGAGGCAATCGTCCCGGTTCACGATCAGCCGCCGACTGGCGCCTGGCTGTGTTGCCGTGCGCGGGAAAACCTACTAAGGTGCGCGATTGGCTCCCCGATTTGGTAGGATTCTGGTAGAAATTTATGTTCTAGCAACAACTGGGATGGCGCGCAACCTCTCTATTGAGAATAAGCACTTTATCGGCGGCTTTTATGGCACAGCCGGCAAAAAGCTAAACGTGAGTTTGATTCCCAAAAATTTGTTTTGCTTTTAGACGGACTATTGATAAATGAAAATAAAAGCGTAGATGTCCCACTAAACATCTTGCCTTGAACTAAAATACATGATTATCGTGAATCATCCATTAAAAACTATATTTTTTGTGCACTTCTTCATTATATTACTTGTTCACTTATTGTTGTAGGTAACAGTTTTAATTGCTTGATGCCAAAAATAAAAACTAAATTTTAACACTATATTTAGATCCAGTCATGGTACCAATTACACGTAGACGTAGTAAATATACTCGTAGGACATATTGCAGCTGTAACATGGACTACGTTTTCGATTAACTTGCAGAAAACTACATCCTATGTAGCGCTTTTTTTTTTATTCACGGACACTTAACACAACGCCTTCTAGTCCCAAACTAAGCAAAGCTTGTACGATGGGAACTAGATGGCTGATAGAATACATACATACATTTTTTTTGTAAATACATACTTATAATACATAGAAACACCCAGACACAGAACAAACATCTATGTTTGCCACACAAATGTTAGTTCTCGGTGGGGATCGAACCCACGACCCACAGCACGGAAGGCAGAGCTACTACCGACTGAGCCATGACGCCTGTCTTTGTTTTGATTCCACTCACAGTTTTTTACACGTGCGAAACGGTCACTCGATTCAGAATTTTAAAGATATTTCATCAGTGCTTTATATATTTTGCTTCAATTAAAAAAATTGTACATATAGTCCACAAAAATTACTGAACCGCAGTTCTCAAAAATATTCGAGCCCAGTAATAAAAACCTAGTACCGACACAGAGTGAGGTAAACATAACCATAACCACCTGAAACCAGCCACTTTCAGAATTCGAGCGGAATGAAGCATTTCAATAAAATCTAAGCAGCGCCGAATCATATTGCAAAGAACATTTTTAAGTACATACAAATTAAATTCTCAACAAGTTAATTGTTCACGGGATTGTGGTGAATCGTGCCTTTGAAAAGGGTATATTTAGTTCCACGCATGCGCAGCTACCCTCGCCCCGCCCCGACCCGCCCGGGTAAAGCACGGAGTGAACTCAAGTTTAGCTAAAAACCTGTTTATATGCTCTAAAATCGTGCAGCAGTAACGCGTTGTACGGCTTGAGCGTGGTGCAATAATCGGAGATGGTGTTATAGGAAAATCAGCGTTATAGATAAAGTTTGAGCGCAGAAGTGTGCAACGTGCATTGGTGGTGTGCGATAAGTTTTATCTGGTTTCAATTGACTATAATTTATCGAATCGTGTTTTTTTTTATGAGGATTCATTATAAATGCTGATTCAAATAATATAAAAGAGGATACCATAGTTTCGAACTAAAATAAAGTCTGGTTTTTATTGTTCATATCATCGGCAGACTTTGCGATTACTTTTGAAGTGACTTTGCTTAATTTTTATGGTTTCCTTACTTTTCTGATTCAAGACTGTTCCGATCGGTCTGTTTTCTCTATCAACTTTTATTCACTGAACGGTGATTGAGTCACTCGAGTGGTTCCGAATCGGGGGCAGGTGACTCAAACAAACCCCAACCAATAACATTTATTTTTAGCTGTGAACTTTACCTCCGATAACATTTTTGATGAGAAGCGGCCGAATTCCGATAAAGTTCACAAACCATCAAAATTTCCATGAATTTACGAAAAGCGACGTAAACAGGAGAAGGTACCGCTAACACTAGTTTTCACCAAACCCACAGTAGGCACGGACTTCAGGCGTCATGGCTCAGTCGGTAGTAGCTCTGCCTTCCGTGCTGTGGGTCGTGGGTTCGATCCCCACTGAGAACAAACATTTGTGTGGCAAACATAGATGTTTGTTCTGTGTCTGGGTGTTTCTATGTATTATAAGTATGTATTTACAAAAAAAATATGTATGTATGTATTCTATCAGCCATCTAGTTCCCATCGTACAAGCTTTGCTTAGTTTGGGACTAGAAGGCGTTATGTTAAGTGAATATTTATTATTATTATTATTACTTAATCGCTAAGATATAAAATTTTGACTTTTAAGCCCGGTTTCACCAATGTCTTGCTAACAGAGTGTTACGTAATCGGGAGTCAAAATGTCAAGCGACTAAATTAAAACGACGTTCAACGCTGTTTAAATAAAACGCAAGCAGATGTGTTTTTGTTTAGCTGGTTTATATGGTGGCCGTCAGATCAGCGATTTGATTTAACAGTCTGTTAATTAACCAGCTGTTAGTTTAACTAACAGAGCATGGTGAAACCGGCCCTTAGGATGGCACAGTTTTGCTGCTTTCTAATCGACTTCAAAAAAGGAGGAGGTTCTTAATTCAATTAAATTTTTTACCTGGTGCGAAATTAGTTTATGATAAATAAAATCTTCTATTCTAACTTAGTAGACCTATAGTAAGCTATAGACAAATTATTAAATTTAGAATTCATATATTTTAGAATATCAAGAACTTTAAAGTGGGTTATGCAGATTATATTCAATTGATCAAAGAGGAAGGGACGTCATCATTTCATTTTGCTTCAGTATCATTTGCTATCTTTTGTTTAAGAATTTAGAGAAACGAAGTTGACAGCGCAAAACGGGTGCTAAGAAATGTGATTATATATTATTAATCAAAATATCACGTCAATTTGTTTGTTTAACTTTGATTAGGCGTTCAGTTCTTCTATCACTACAAATCTGACAGTCGCCGCGTTAGCGTGTTCGAGTTATATTGCGCGTCAATGCCAGCTCAACTGCCAACCGTTGCAGTGTCACCGCGCAGTGTATCTCGGATACGCCAGCGTTACGATACGTTTGCGATTGTCACACTTATTCGTGATCAAGACACTGTTTACACCGCTGCTCGTTCGAAACCAGTGAACGATGCATGTAAAAATTACTGGTATATTTCACTACTTTTATGGATAGATAAAAACTTTATTAGGTATACACACAGAATAAAGATATTGTATCCCATAAAAAAGAGAACAAGGTTTATTTCTAAAGCACCAGTCAACCTGCTTGCCTGGCACCTATACCATCATTTTAGCTACGTGTGTATTAAATGGTATGTGGCTAACGCAACTAATCCAATAGTCAATTGGCAAAACATGGTTACTCACGCTGTGGGTTTTTTCTTTTGGTAGAAAGCAACGACCAACAACAACAGTATCGGTACCTTGTATGGTTATAAGCTGCAAGAGTATCCTGGCTTCACCTACTACTGGATACAGGCCTCTCTTTGCTTGTGGCATTTCTCAAAGTCCCAGGCCAATCAGATTTTGCCTGCTATACTACACCAGCGCATTAAGATTTCACCAAATACAAACGGAATATATACCAATGCAATAAATAAACGCTAGCCGAACAAGCGTCCATGTAAAATCAATTAAAAGTCCACTTACAGAGTCGGCGTGTAATAAAGGGTAGTAAGTTAATAAATGTGGAAAAAGCCACTTCGCTCGAGAGCTCGCCACGGATCGGTGCTCGATGTATCGATTCTAGGAAGAACACGCTTTTTACATGAGCAGTTTCATCACTGGACCGGTTTGTTTGAACCTATTTATCAGGTTGAGTAGCGGTTCTATTAATCTGTTTCATTTGTATAGTATCGGTATTTTTTTATAATTACTGGGTTTTGACGTTTGCTTGTCGATTTGAAAATGGAACTGAAGCAAACGAAATCGTATTCTGATCAACGTACATTTCATAACAGGGACTATGATATGAAGGAGTTACTATATTTCAGAGCAAGAATGAAATACATTCGTAAGCTCCCATTTCTATGAAAAACTAACCCAAAGTAAGGTTAAAATATGACAAAATGTATGTACTGTGTGGCGCAAAAGTAAAGACCGTATTTGGTGCAGCTATAACATTTTTTCTAAATTAGAAAACTAGATCTAGATTTTTTGAAATGTATATTTGTGCCATTAAATTTCGTACCATTAGGATTTAAAGATGATGTCTTTTAAATGGTGACCTCCAGAGTAGATGCACATTTGAGCCCTATTTATGATATTTTGCATAACACTTCCTGCGATACGTTCCTTATTTCTTGATGAATGTTTTCTTTTAGAGCTGCGAGAGTCTGTGGCTAGTTCACATACACCCGAGATTTCAAAAAACCCCAAAGAAAGAAGTCTGGACTGGTCAGATCGGGTGATCTTGCAGGCCAAGGCAAATCGCCAAAACTGTTTTTATCACTGACGAATTATTCCGTAAGAACATTGACACGATTATTCCACGTTCTTGGGGAGTAAAACGGTCCATGTTTATTTTTAGTGTATTTTACATTTGTTCACTACACAATTTTCAACAACAGAATGACAGGAAATGTCATTTAAAAAAAAACAGTATTTTCTTTAGTGCCAGTACTTTTGCGCCACCTAGTATAAGTCTTTATTACATTTACATGTTACCTAGTGGGATAAGAGCAGGAAGAAGAAGATGTACTTATACATTTTGTAATATTTCACCTTTAGAAGTAAATAATGTGACAGCAGGTACACCGAAGAGCTCCATCTAGATCAAATTGCTTAATTTCACTGGATATTCCTCTACTTTCACTTCTGATTCAAGTAATAATATCTCGGACAAATCCGAAATACTGCCTACTTGATCTTCCAGTCAACTTGATGAAACTTGTCCCAAACTTAATCCTACGTAATTTTACCGTTTGATGAAAGGGATAATCTAATTCCTGCTTCCTTGGACAGGATCCAGCCCCTTATTCACAAAGAAGCTACGCAAAAACGTAAAGGTGTTGCGCCACTGTTGGACAATAAACGCAGTTGTGTTTTATATGATTGCTGTCTCAAAGTTATGGGGTAAAAGCAGCGTAATCAAAACTATAAGGAGCCGATGCAAGGAAAACGGGACACAATTTTTTTGTCAGTGACCTCTAAGGACCCTAAGCCCTAAAGGTTATTGAACTTTAGGGATTAGGCCAGTGACCCCTTACAAAGACGTTATCATTCTTAAAATTTCGACCTTTAACTCCAGCTGACCTTTGATAAGGAATGACCTTGACTTTTTTTGTTTCTAGGGAGTCTTAGTGAATACGGAGACAGCGAGTAGGGAGGGAACGATTGGACTTCCGGCCGATACAAGCTCGACCTTCCAACTTTGGGAGTTTTTAAATTGCCAATGATTTTTCAATTACATTAATAAGTGCCTTTTAATAAAGTGGAATTAATGAGTATGAGATTAATGCCAGCAGTTTGCATATTACTTTAAAATTCATTTTCTTCATACTTCCACAACCTACTTGAGTGTTAATTTAAGGGGGTATATACTTTTAGAAACATTGGTTACAATAATTACTAAGGTTTTAGTGCTAATAAGTTTACAGTTTTTGTTGACGGTTATTCTCTAAATTGATGATAACATATTTTTGCTAACATCTTGCGTCATTCGCTGTCATCATCAACAGGAAGTTCCTAAAAAATGTTTCTTTTTTAGAAAAATCGTTTACATTTTCTTAATCCGTTGAACCTGTAAGGAAATAAGGGCTCCATTGTTCAAAAACAGGCAATAAAGTGAGCTATCAGCGCGCAGTTTCCAGCTGAGTGGCGGCGCAATCAGCCGGCTGGCGTGGTCAGTGCACCGACGTCATCGCACCCGCTGACGGGGTAATACACTGTGGACGTTGGGCTATAATACTTTTTGTGGTACTGTCAGCATTAAAGTATATCACTTTTTCTGAATTTCAAACTTTTTTTATTTCAAACTTGTGATGCATTGACAGGTGACAGCTCAGTCGGTAAATAGCCTGTTCAAAATCAGTAATAAATTTAGTTTGCTCCCATTCTGGGACTTCTGACTTTATAAGTTCTAGCAAAATATTTATGATGGTACTACTGATCCAAAATAATTGTCACTAGTACCATTAATGGTACTAAAGATACAAAGTTGTGTCACTTGTACCATCAATGGTACAAATCAATGGTACTACTGACACTAAGGCGGTAATAGCTCTGTCTTCCGTGCTTCCGAGAATAAATATTTTATTTGTGTGTGGCAACATAGATGTCTGTTCCATGTCTGGGTGTTACTATGTATTATAAGTATGTATTTACAAAAAAATGTATATAAGTATTCTATCAGTAATCTAGTAGGAACCCATAGTACAAGCTTTGCTTAGTTTGGGACTAGAGGGAATTTAATATTTATTTATTTATGTACTGTTTTAAGACGAGAGTTTTTACTCGAAAATGCGGTGCAAAAGAGTTTAAATAGTAATAGTTTTATATTCTCTGAACTACATGTTTCGGCTATGTTTACTGGCGAGTTGTGCAACAATCTGACAGGCGTCATGGCTCAGTCGGTAGTAGCTCTGCCTTCCGTGCTGTGGGTCGTGGGTTCGATCCCCACCGAGAACAAACATTTGTGTGTTGTAAACATAGATGTTTGTTCTGTGTCTGGGTGTGTCTATGTATTATAAGTGTGTATTTACAAAAAAAATGTATGTGTGTATTTTATCAGCAATCTAGTTCCCATCGTACAAGCTTTGCTTAGTTTGGGACTAGAAGGCGTTGTGTTAAGTGTACGTGAATATTTATTTATATTTATCTATCTCATCGGGTGAATGCCTGGCTCACGTATGAAGGTATACAACGTATTGGCTTCAGCAGTTCAATTACCATGTACCTCATAACTGCCTTTTCACGTGCACACTGCCATTTATATTAATTTTATTATCATTGGGAAAAAGACCTCAGAGAAAACACTAGGGAATCGATAATGTTGCGTGAAACTGATTTAGTAATTGATTTAAATATTTTTTTTAAGGTTCATGAATTACAAACAAGAGCCACTGCTAACGTTTGTTATAACTCTTGAAAGGAATAGAATACTTGTTACATGACCATTCACGTAACTTATTCAGAAATATTATATTCAAATATGATCGTAGATTTACAAGCACCTTTCAAAGTGATGATTTTATTTTGAAAAGCTTTGAAGTGATTATAATGAAGCCAGCTACGCCACCAATGCTCCATTTGTGTACGTAGGAAGGCGAAGGCGTGCGATTTGTCCGGCACCTGCCTGCATCAGGACGGTAGACGATTCGATTTCCGTCGTCGCCGGCCGCTACGATACTTGTTGTCACGACACGCATTGTAAAGAACCAGTGTAGGTGTGGAAAAGTTTCGAATCCACCTTTATTTTTCATTTAAAATACTGTAAAATAATTTGTTATTATTAATGATTTATGAGCTAGCATTGCAATATGCCGTTTATGCTGCTGGTGAAATAATAAAACACTAGAAAAAATTAGACGACTCTTAGTAGGCTCCCAGGCAATGTGAAAAGTTGTACAAAAGTGGTTGACCAGAAAAACAAGTTAATTTGTACTTTTACATCAAAGCGAATGAAAAATGCACAAAAAGTATTCTGCCTGTTTCTACTCGCTAAATAAAAATACAACAAAAATAGAACTAACTAGCCATCGACGGCGCCAAAAATTCTACAACAGAATGTTACACGCGTAGTAAATATACAGGGTGCGCTGTTACCGCCAGCATCCACAAACACAGAAGGAATACCCAGAGTAGTAGGGGTATACTAGTTATACGTGCGCACATTCGTTTGCATAGTACGATCAAACTATTCTTTCTAACAACGGAATAGTTCTCAAAAAAACTTTTTACTCTTAGGTATGGAATTTTTCTATTGTATAAAGAAAAAAAACCTTATTTGTTAACAATTCAAATCAAATAAAATACACTATCAATAGCTTCTATTTCAGTTAGTAAAAATATAGTGTAGATATTACATTATTTTATATTTTTGCGGATAAAAACGAAGCATTCCATTTTCCGCACCAAGTTCTTCCGCACCTACGGTATTCCACTTTTACGCATCAATCAATTTGAAGCGTTCACTAGAGTATAAGAATAAAATCCATATGGGTATGTATTTATATAAACAGATCAAGCTTTGCAATTAAACAATCAGACAGTCAAAATGGTCAACAATACTATTTATGTAGAAAAATACAGTACATTTTGTATAGTCCGTCCGTATCGCAGGAAAAGCGCGGTTCATTTGGAAGACAGCTCGTTCACACGCAGATTACACCAACATTTTGCGCTATACACTCACACGGACAAAGCTATGATACAACACGGTACTGTAACGATACGGCCAATAGTAGAGACGGGAAAATATTTTTACTTCTTAAAAAAAAGATTTTTTTTTGAGTCTCATCTCGAAAACATTGATCGTAAAAAGACTTATTACGCGAGTGCCTTGATAAGTTATGAGAAAGTTTATTAATTATTTATTCAAATCGAATCAAATCGAAGCATTTAGTACTGTACTTCTGTAGAGTGATACCAAAAAGACCTCGAAATCCTCATCGAAACGTCTCTATCAGAAAGCTAGTTAAAAAAATTATTAGAAGCGTATATTGTACAGTTTCGCACAGATTGCACCTCCCTAGTGACCTGTGTCCATCGTGTTGCGTACCACGCGTCACGATTGCTTCCGTTAGGACCCGGCCGCTGTGACCTGAAAGGTCAGCGCGTGACCTTTGTACCCTGTATAATAACCTTTTATGAAGTAAAATGTCTAGGCTGTGACTGAGCGAAATAAAATTACCGGTGACAATCTGGAGATTATTTGACCTGTCATTTTTTAAACATATTTTTTTGCAATTGAGTATTTACGACTCTTCCTTTAGCGACAGTAAAATAGACAGACGGTAAATCGGGAATAATAAGACGGCTGTCAAATAACGGCACCTGTTTTTTACCGCCAGCTCCAAAACGAGAAAGACATAGCGATTCAGTGATATTGCTCATTACGCAGGAGGAATTCATTACCAGCGCCACAGACAACGCAGCAGTCACTACTCACAG
This sequence comes from Eulithis testata, assembly GCA_947507515.1. Lineage (NCBI taxonomy): Eukaryota > Metazoa > Arthropoda > Insecta > Lepidoptera > Geometridae > Eulithis > Eulithis testata. The sequence goes on from OX382197.1 coordinate 11,751,294, forward strand.
CTTTTTGATCAATACAATCAGGGTGGGAACGAATATTTTTAGAATTCCATCCTGGGATGATCTGATAAGGTTTTCGAGAATCGTTTTCATCCTGTCCCCTGGCACCAGTATCTGGCGATATCGCTGCTTTTAACATTGCTGAACTGTCATAAGTTAATCAGCAAAAAATGCACCGTATGACGACGGCATAAGTCATTGTATCTGTCAAACTAAAACTCAGGATGAAAGCTTCAAATCAGTCATCAGTTGACTTTTGGCAATGAAGTTTTCATAACAGTAGGGCTACACCCACCGCCACCGTTCCAAATTGGATTCGGATTTAGATAGAAATCGTGTAATTATGCACAGATACAAATACAAATACAATACAAATGTTTTTATTGCTTCCAAAAAGATAATAGTATTAACAGTGTTGAAAATCTCCTTTTAAGTATGAAATACTTGTATTAGGAGATTCCGCTCTTGCCAGGATACATTATAAAAGTTAACTAAGTTAAAAACTAATTAAACATTTGAAACAGATAGGTACTAGAACAAAATGAAATTTTTTTTGTATGATTTAAGTGGTTAAATTTTTAAAGTTATTGTGCGCATGTTAGGTTAAGTTCAGGAGTTCCTCTGATCACCAGTCTCAGAAGAGCCTGGAAAGCAGAATGGAACCCAAGTTGTGTATAATAATATATGTATTAGTTGGATGTGTGAGAGGGAGGGTGTGTGTGTGTAAGGGTGTGTAGGTCTGTGAGTGCGTGTGGGTGGGTGCTACTGATAGTCCCAGTCTCTTAAGAGTCTGGTTATCTCAGTAGCACCGCGTGTATCAGGGTAGGTGTGCCAGTGTACGTGAGAATGTGTGTGTTTTATGTTTTGATGTGATGTGTGAGAGGGAGTGAGAAAGGGAGGGTGAGAAGGCGTGCGTGTTAGTGTGTGTGTAGGTCTGTAAGTGCGTGTGGGTGGGTGCTACTGATAGTCCCAGTCTCTTATGAGTCTGGTTATCTCAGTAGCACCGCGTGTATGTGCCAGTGTACGTGAGTATGTGTGTATGTTATGTTTTGATGGTGGTGTATAATTTGTAAGTGACGGTTCTTTTCTATTTATTTATTTATATTAGAGTTTCTTTCTCTTATGTTATACTTAACAAAAGTGCTTCAACGTCGTCATAGCTTAGTGAGAGTAGCCAATCAGTTAATTTCATTTTACAGTTGCGATTATTCATGGGGTATATGTTTATAAGCTTATTTATTTTATTATATAGCTGAGCAGATTGTCTTAGATATTGTCGGGTTGCATATGTAGAGTTTACTAGAGTTAGCTTTATTACGCTGTATTTTCTTCTTTTAATTAATTTGGAGGGGTCATATTCAACAGATTTATGTAGCTTAAGTACTGAATTAAGAATGTATAATTTTCGGACAGATAGAATATCAAGTTCCGAATATAGCATTTCAGTAGGGTATCTATATTGTTTCAAATACATCACTTTTAGAAGAGATCTTTGGGCTCTTTCGAGCCCTAAGAAATGAGTTTTAGTAGCTCCACCCCAAACAGGTATACAATAATTCAGTATGGATTGAGCTAATGCCACATATATTTGTTTGAGAAGAGTATGTGATGCAACGTGTCTTAGATTCTTAAAGATCCACATTAGCTTTCTAGTTCTGCTTATCAGTTGTTCTAAATGTGCATGCCAGGACAAGCGTTGGTCAATGATTATTCCGAGATACTTTGTATTGTCTACTTTATTGATCGTTGAGCAGCCACATGATTGACTACGAAGGTTACATTTATGAATTTTAATGTTAAACATTGAATCAGGTTGGGTTCTGTTATACATTGTAAAACAGATATAGTTTGTTTTAGCTATATTAAGAGATAGTAGGTTATTTTTCAGCCATACGTTTACCATTACGAGACCTTTCTCTGCTTTATCCTTAACATCAGTCCAGGAGTGACCAGAGAATACTATGGCAGTATCGTCTGCGTAGGAAAATATATGACCATCCTCTAAAGTCATATTACATAGGTCATTGATATATAATAAGAACAAAGTAGGTCCCAGAACGCTCCCCTGTGGGACGCCGTATGTAACAGAGACGTCCTCACTGACAACTTCTCCGATTCTGACTCTTTGCTTACGGTCAAGGAGGTAGTCTCCTAAGAGAGCTAGTGGGGGGCCTCTTATACCATGCCTTTCTAACTTTTGCAAAAGGATGGGGATGGAGACGGTGTCAAATGCTTTTTTGAAATCCAGGAACACAGTTATACATTTCCGACCTTTATCTACCTCTTTTGCTGTCTTTTGCTACAGTTTCTTTTGCTACAGATATTTGTCAAAATCCGTGAATCCAGTTTGAAACGGTGTTTGTTTCAAACAGTTAACAACGGTCAACGTTTACAAGGAAACAGTTGATCACGCTTTTTATCTTGTAATGTATCTGCGCACGCGAGCTTCTCATTAGGCCACTCATTAACTTTCTTTTGCATTACCGCTGGTAATTAGCCAGCTGCGGTGCAAGAGGTGCGGGTTTAATAGAAGCAAATGCAGGGTCTATTTTAGGCTCATTCTAGTTTCCTTCTGCTTGAGTCCCCTGCGTGGAGGATTTCTGGAACTTTTGTCCAATAATTCCCTTAGCAACCCCTGTGACTGCCGGCAGGGGTCAATCTGACAAGATGTTTTTCTCGTGCAAGGAAACTATTTAATATCCGAATAATTGAAAATATAGTTTCAAATATTAATTTTGCTTTATCAAAAATCTGCTGTAATTCAACGGTGGTAAAAAAATATATTTTTGTTTTGCTGACGTCACGCACGAAATCCAATTATCTAAAACTTCAAAAATGCGATGCACAAATCGAACCGCACAGATTTTATTTTAGTGTTTTTTCCCACAAATTGTATGCTCCTTATAGTTGTAGACGGTGTCTTTATGAGCATTTTCAAAATCACTAGTTTTCAATAGAAATCCACTTCGACGGAGCGCAAACGCTAATAAATCGCCCCGCCGTTAAAAATTTAAATTAAACCCCATTTATTACAGCCATAAACCGCCCCATAAAGTAGGGGTTGTCAAGGGGTGAAGAATCATCTTTGCGTCGTTTGAGCATCATCTGTCACACGTGACGCGGCAAAAACTTGCTGAGAAATACAGTTTTGAAAGTCTTAGTGCTTTTACACATGCATACGGACGTATAATAAATGGTACGTTTATTATGTAGGCACAATCAGGCACATGCTATTTGTAAAGGGTTTGTAATAAGCGTAGATTGTGCAATCACATTACGAGATCAATTTTTTACGTAGTTCCACGAAAACTAAATGCAGCCATTTTTTCAAATTCATTTCATCTATGAGAGAGAATTCCGAATTCCAAGAAACCTTGTATGGTTAATGGAAAACATGAGCTTTATTCAGCCGAATTTCCAGCTGATGAAATGTGATATTTCCTATAAATATAAGGGATTTATCATCTATTTTTATTTATAAAACCGGCAAATCTTTTGTTATAACGCCAGTATTTACAATCAATTTGACTAGAAGTTCAGTAACTATGTGCGGAGAATAATTATCATCTCTGAAATCTTATTTCTTTTAATAAAGTAAAGTCAAATTCAAGTTCCCATTTTATAACAATAACATGAAACTTTATGAAGAACATGAAATTACTGCAGTCACAAATAAACTGATGATAGTTCCAAAATGTTTCATATAGTGATGTGAAATAAAAATCCGTTTTCCACTCAAGTGAGGGACCCAAAAAACTGTCATCCACGCTATCAGTTCGACTGTAATATAAATTCCCAGCTTCCTTTGTGCGCCATTCAATCGGGCGGACTAGTTTGAAGGGCAATGCGATTGCGACTCCCGGCCCTCTTGATTTGAGCTCGCCCTTTGACACGGAAATAGATGTCATTGCGAGTACGGCATGGAGGCTGTTTTTGAAATGGTTGTAGCCGACCTATTTTCTTGGTCAACTATTAGTATGTTTTCATTTTGTTTTTTTTTGTTTTTATTTTATTTCGCTCCTTGAAGCAGGCTATAGTTTTAAAACCATACCGCCTAGTCTTACGTTATGTTTTTTCCCATAGTAAGTTCGTTTGTTTGTGTTTGTCTTGCGTAAATGATAAATCAAGTCAAGTCTTCGTCAAGTCGGCTGTCGTTTGTTTTAAAGAGAAAATGGTGGATTTTCCCTCCAAAACCGGAATCGAATTTTCACATTCAGAAAAACCACTTTACACACATTTATTCCAATGGCTCACACTTTGAGTTATGAACTAAGTATTATTGGTTAAAATTCCACCAAAATTAAACAACAAATAACACAAAAAAAAAACTGTTAAAATAAAAATGCTGTGTTGTTTCAAAAAATGACAAAATTCGAATCCGTTTTCATTTTGTTAGGTTTGTTGATTATTTTTTTTAAGCCGCATAGTAAAATTACTAGCTCCTTTTTTATATAAAACATTTTGATAAATTACTGTCATTTTTTGAACGAAAAACACGATCAGGAATTTTGCAGCGTGTACGTAACCTGTACGTAAATTCTTTAAGTAGGCAATCTGTAAAAATATTTAAATACATTCACCCCATCCCACGACGTAATTTGACTGCCAACAAGAAAGCGTATACCACAGAATGTTTGACAAGAAATGTTTGTGTCAAAAATTCACGTCGGCAATGCTGCAATCAAGTCGCGATTCGGGGATTCCAAGAAAACGCGCCCGCGCCCGCTGAGCTGTGAACTGCAAACATTTTCTCTCATTAAGTGTTTGCGCTGTTCATAAAAATCCCTCTGTATATGTTTAAGTGATTTTGCATTAGGCACTCGTGTTTCAAAAGGTACGACGGCACTGTGGTAGTATTTTGTAAAAGAATTTTGTACATTTGTTTTCAAAACAACTAGAAGTACAGCTACAGCCCAGTGACAGCGCAGTCTCTTGTTTCTGGCAAAACTAAATTGAACAAGTAAGATTCTGAAAATAAGAACGAACCAATTTTATATTTCTAAAAAGCAAAACCTGCACGTTGTTTTATCGAGCTTTGTTTTGTGCACTGTAAAGGGCCATTTAGATGGAGAGAGTTTCTCGTACGTTTCGGTACGAGAAACTATACGCAACTATCGCAAGCAACAATCGCCATGACACAATCGTATCAAAATGTTTACATACTGGCAAGAACTAAAATCTCGCCTACGATTATGTCATACGAGACTCGCTTATGACTTATTGCTAGGCGATAATTGCCTATGTTTGTTTACACGACGAAAGTATAGTAAGCAGATTCTTGCTTAAGAGAATCTCGACTTGTGTAAACACGATCTCGTGTGACATATTTTCAAGTTCATACGAGTATCGTACAAAACAGTTCGAATCGCTTTCAGTGCGAGATTTGTCATTCGAGTTTAGTGATTACTAGTATATTGTGTTTCTGTGGAACTGTCAAAACTTTATAAATGTCTTGTTACTTCAAAATGTCAATTTTGCATAATATCTCGAAATACGATTATTGTTTTGAAATTCTGTTTAGACGGACACAATAATATTCCATTGCAAGGTAATTGTCGCCCAAGGCAACGAGCGAGAAGAGCGAATGTTTAGACGAAAAAAAGGTTTTATATTCCTTCGATAATCGTATCTTCGAGGCGAAAAACTCTCTCCATCTAAATGGGCCTTAAGATTAGCTTTACAATCAATTAATATAATTTTTCCAAACTGTTCGAGCAAGGTACCAAAATTGGAGAACAAAACTTGTTCTAACGTAGAAACATCCAGGTCATTTACGGATACCCGTATCGACCATAATTGGCTCTTAGCTAGAAAGCTCGTGAAGACTCGCACTGCGACCATTCCCAGATTCCTGGGATTGCTTAGATCACTCCTCCACAATTACAGATTTAGGCAGCAGTCTTTACTCGCCCCTAAACATAAAAGGAGCTTTAGTTTTTACAAGGAGTTTGCACTTACGACGAGTATTTCTTTTGGCCTCATCCACAGAAAAAACATTGCCAATTTGTACTTGATAGAACCCATGATGATTTCTTTCGCCTGAAATGGTTTGTTTGTGTGATTGTACTTTTTGAGACACCAGATTTCTTCGAGGTACTGAACCAAAAACATCTGAGGCTCGAAGCCCATAACAGTATAGTTATGGCAATGTTTTATCATATATTTTGTACGCTTATAAGGATTGGCCATATGCCAGCTATATGCCTTATGAAAAACATAGTTGTGAAGCAAATAATCCACAAAAACAAGTGTATTACTACAAAAACGAGCTGCGGTAAGTCCGTCCATATTTCAGTGAACACAGTCTCCAGAGAGTTATAATGAGAAGTTTAAAAAAAACTCCAGAAGTAAAAAATCACACAGGTTAGTACAGCTAGTATTTGATTGGTTTTATTATTGAAGACAAGCATGTACTTTGATTAGAACGCAAACGAAAGCAAGATAAACAACTATTATACTAGGCTCCACAAAATTCTATAACTACGATATTGATGTCCGAAAATTTCCAATAATTTAGTAGAATATTAGATTGGATTTTCGCAGACTTTCATCTAAAAAGCGGCAATAGATATCCCATTAAATTCTAACCACGAAATTATAAACGAGTCAGCGTCACGCTCCGATTTTCTGTAAAGCGACAAACGCATTGTGGCGATCGCAATATTCTATGTTGCGACGCTGTTAGGTGTTAGGATCGTATACTGATATAATTTCCAGAAGTTTTGGATCTGAAATAGTGTCATAACATTTTATGGTCTTACTTAGAATCGCCTCTCAACTAAGCTTAAACTCTGCTTAAGATTCTTCCTGTCAGTATCTAAACGAAACAAGATGGGACTATTTTCAGACTTTCGACTAATATTATTTCAAAAATATTTCACTTGACACTGGCAAAATTGTACGTCAAAATGACGGACAGAGGCCATAAATAAAGTGAGAAGAAGAAGAACTTTTGTCAAGAATAAAATAAAATAAATAAATATAATAGTAGGGGAGCCCACGAGGCTAAATGGGGATTTACTCGAGCGTCCTAGAGACCTATTGGGATGCAAAGCTTAGATGATATGAAGAAAAAAATGTTGGACATGGACATCCTCGAGCGCGTCAGATATTGATAGCATCAATGCCCTACGTATTTTTAATAATGTACGCATGTTAATCTGATCGTTTGCATGATGCGGGTGGTTGTATTTAAGGGTTGAAAATGAAAAAAAAAAATTTAATCGAGCGCGTCAGATTTTCTAAGGGAGTGTTAAGTGCACCAAAAAAAAGCTCTCATTCACTAATCTGATGATTTCGATGGGACGCAAACTCGCGGCCATTTTCATAATGTGCAAAAAAAATTCGCCATTTTGAATAACTCAAGCGCGTCAGATTAAGATATATATGGTTCATCTTTATGTTCTAAATGTACTGTCTCATAATCTGACGATTATCTAGAGGGATTGGCCTGATCTGACAAAAAAAAATTAGAAAAACGGTTCACCTTAAAGGCCATCCCTGCAACTTCCCGCTAATTCCATTCCTGGGCTCTTAAAATTGTACTTATGACATTTTTGAGCTCAAAATATAATTTATGTGATATTTTGAGCTCGCTGAGTTCAAAGAAATAATATTTCTATGCATTTGAGCTCTCCCAGCTCGAAAGTCTGATAGACCAATCAGGAGCAAGTACATCAATTCCATGGTTGTGCTTTCCACGGGCGTGAATTCCCTACACGTGTCGGGAATGCACGACCATGGAATTGATGTATTTTTTTTTTTTTTATACATGAATTCCATGGTTGTGTTTTACCGGGCTGTGCAAAATCGGGCTGTACAAACTCAGCACGTGTCAGGAAAGCACGACCGTAGAATTCATGTATTTTATACATGAATTCCACGGTCGTGCATTCCTGACTGCGCTTTCCACGGCTGTGTTTACACAGGCTGTACATTCCATGGTTGTACAATAACCGGACCCTAAACAGTATGCCACGAGTCTTTATGATCAGCTGTGATGGCGTCATGGCAACAGAAACCAGAGTGGGGACGGAGTGAGAGAGTAATAGATAGAGAAAGAGTGAGAGAGGAACAGAAACGCGGAGAAGGAAATGTAGGCATCACGCAACTGCACGCATTTAACTTTATCGACGAATTTTTGTTATTTCGGCTTGCGGAAATCGTCAGATTATATATTTTTCATTATTCTTGAATTATTTCCTTCAAAATAAAAAAAAATTTAGCTACGCTCGAGAATGTCGAGATGACGTTTTTTTTTTACAACTTTGTTGCCCTCCCCTTTTTTTACGTCACTCTCAAATTGTCAGATTAGTGGAATATACACTTTTTAGGATGTAATTAACTCACCCTACCTTAATCTGACGCGCTCGAGAATTTCTGATGGTCAATTTTTTTTTACTAATCTGATCCTGTATCCTTCACGGGCGGCCTTATATATGGGCCTCATGTTTTGTGGAGGTACTTAACCGGGTACAAGGTATCCCCCTGTATATTAATCTGTCGCGCTTTGGTAAATCCCGAAATCCCCGCTTGGGCTCCCCTACTATAAATATTCACGGACACTTAACACAACGCCTTCTAGTCCCAAACTAAGCAAAGCTTGTACTATGGAAACTAGATGGCTGATTGAGAGACCGTTCTACGTAAACCTCTTTATATTGATTTATTTTTCGTAAATTTAGCAGTATTATTGTAGTACTATGACGGTGGTCAGCTTCTAAAAACTCAAAGTTTTAGATAAGTTTCTAAACTCCGTAGCCACAGCTGAAACTATCGGTACTAAGCAGTATCCGAACTTCCTAATTTATAAAAGGGAAAATTTGAATTTCAAAGCGTTCAACAGAGTTAAGCTTAGATTTCAATATTTTGTAATTAGGTACGAATTGGATATCAATGTATCATCATCATTATCATCATCATCATCAACCTATATCAGTCCACTGCTGGACGTAGGTCTCTCCCAAGACGCGCCACTGAGCCCGGTCTTCGGCTCTTCTCATCCATTGTTTGCCAGCTATCAATGTATGGGATTTCAAAATTCGTTTTTGTGATTTGCATAACAATAGTAGGTACAAATTGGCTATAACCCGTTTATTATAAGGTTTATCAATTCTTTTTAAAGAAAAATTAATATTAATAAGATACGCGCAAAAGCGTTGCTACTGAGATGGTTGCAATATTTTTAAAAGATGTCACTACATAAGATTTTATAGATACCAAACCTCATACGAAAGTAATTGCTGCTTTACTGCAAATATTCACAATCATACCAACAAATCACGCAATAGAGGAAAAACAAACCTATTTCCTTCATTTAACTGATCTGTGAGTAGTAGTGGTCGATTCACACAGTGACTATACTTGAAGTAGTTGAGTTAATCGCTTTTGGCAAGTACAAGCAGATCCAACCCTAGAGACGAATAACCGGAATGTAGATGATGGATACAACTGAATAAATTATTCGTTACTTAATTGACGGCAACTTGCGGGATTGCTTCGAGTCGGGGACTGGCCGCAGTGTAAATAAGTAAATAAATAACACCCGGCTTTGTACTCTTGTCTTGACCCTACACTATGGTTCTTTCGTTATCTTATCATCATTATCATCACGAACTTATACGCGGACTGGTTTACTGCTAAAGCACTGATCCGGACTTAAGCATAGATTTTTGCATGAAAAACTCTACTCAAATCCATGTTTGAATAAAAATTTTTTCATCAGTAATTTCTTATACCGTTTTTTTTTAAATTAAATTTATGGAGCAAGCCTATGGTCTATTTGATGTAAGTGATAACCACTGCTTAAACAATCACCCTTACTTATTAAATCCATAATACACTCACTCAGCCTCACAGGGTGGGTTACATAGGTGGGTTTCTCCTGTGATACCCAGACTCTTAAGAGACTGGCGTAGATCAGGAAACCCACCTACATATTATGTAAGTTTTATTTAATAGTTTGTTTGTAGTATAAGAGGGGTGGGCACTGAGTATCGGGAAACAGAATTTCTTGTCCGATGCTCAGGGTTCCCCATAGTGGTTATGAATGGCTACACATTCTGCGTAATGTGTAGTCTTTAGTTCATAAGCGCTCAGTTCCTCACTTTACTTGAATAAAAAAAAAACACTGTTTATAATAATGTAGTGCCTTACTGAGCACGTCCACTGAGGACGTACTCTGTGAGATAATGCACTGCGTTCATCACTCTGAGACTAAAAGTGTTAATTCGTATGTACCTTTAATTGCATTGGCATCCATACCCTGAACACAGCAATGGAAGCATTTGAATAAAACTCTTATTTTTCAAACACGGCTTATAAATTACGCAAATGCTTTTATCGGTAACAAAAGGAACACTTACGTATGACTGATAGCATAGCTTGTGAATTCAGCGCATGACATGTATCTGCAACAAACAATACAGAGATTAGATCACGAGGAAGTAAGCGGAAGCAGGAGGAATCAAAAAACAGGAGCAATACATTATCTAGACATTGTACAATCATAATTTAAGTTCAGGGATATTATAATCAAGACTTTACAGATATTTTATTCTTTATTGTACACATAAGTACATATGTAAGGGAACTTCAAGATAGGTCATGTACAAAGGTGAGCTTAACCCTAATAAGAGTTCTCTACCCGCATTTTAATCTCCCAGGCGTTTTTAATAACAATTACTGATTTAAACTGATATTTAACACTCGTTAAAAAACTTCACAAAAACAGGAACGGGCAGAAATTAAAAAATAAACATGTGTGCATTCACACGTAGTAGAATTGAAACCTTCAAAAAAATCAGTGCGTGGAGTCCCTCCGCGCGGAAGAAGTTATACTTCGAGTGCCACGCATTCAGTCACGCTCTGTGTATAATATGAAATTAATTTAGTATTTATTTTTATGTACTTAACCAATATGCAGTACTTATTTAGTTAGAAAAGGTTCTCATGTTGCCTAAATCAGAACTAGATGGCGCTGCTAAGTTTGGTCGTATCCTAGAACCTGCTATCGAAGTGTTTTGCGTCTATCTCATTTTCTCCCACGTTAAATCTTATGAATTTATGTGTCCGTCTCTTTTTACTGTCGCTTTTTTGTTTCATCAACTTTAAAATCACAACGATGCTAAAGAAGTGTTCACTTCAAAAAAATTGTTTTCTACTGATTGTAGAATGACGAATTGTCTGTGAAGGCAAGTGATCCGAATTACCTCAAATTACATCAATACTAGCAATTTAAATATGCCTCGTGAATCCGCATCTAGCTATTACTAAACGTGAAATCACCTCTAGAGAGAGAGAAAAACAATCCATCAGCTGGGACTCTTAAACAGCGCTCTAGACCGCACACACACAGCCGCATCGTCAGTCCTGTGCCACTATTGATTCAATCCAAAATGAGCCCTGTATTACTGTATTAGGTTTCAGTTTTGCGAGTGATTTGAATTTTACTGTTGTTTCTAGGTTTTCAAATTCAAAAGTTTCAATATTGCGTGTAAACTTGAACTGGCGTTAGTACCTCCACAATGATAGGACAACAAAGTCAAAGTTAAAAGTAATCTTTTGATTATTTGAGTGAATCTTCTGCTGATGAGGTCTACTACTCATTCTGTGACACCGCGTAAGCAAAGCGTACACAACAAGGGAACAACACACGCAAACACACACGCGCATACAAATAACAGAGCGGAGTGATGGATGTGTGTGTGGAAAGGTGTATGTAGAATGGGATTTTATTACGATTGCCATAAATAAGGTTCATATTTATTATGGTGGTTCCAGATTATTATTATCTTTGGGGTATCAAAACAAAGTGTATTTGAGAAACGGTACATCATCATCATCGGCACCCAGACTTGACTCACTACCACTAGTCTTGCCTAGTATGCTCTTTCTGACAATCACATGGAATCATCAAATCACTGGACGGCCAATCTTTCTTTTGCCCTAGCATCGGTTACCATTCTGCCAAAGGTTTCTGCCATCATCATTACTACATATTGCTAGGTAAGAGAAAAAAGTGTCATTTGATTCATAAAGAATTTTTGACTATTGCCAAATCACATTTTAGTAAAAAACGCTATAACTTCCAGACGATCCTGTACACTCTTTTCCAAAATACATTTTGCATTTCAGTACAGTAAGGAAAAAAGTGGTTTGCCAGTACAGTCACATACAGTGTGCAGTCCCGCTAAGCCCGAGTTCTCTTGACCCACATCCCTCGGGAACTTGCAGATTATCGAATGTGGCAAAACTGTACCGTCATAACCCGGAATGCGGCACAAAAAGGGTTTAAAAACTAAATACTAATGTTTTGTTTTGTTCAAATTGGGCTATTTCTTTAGAGCGGACGATGTTCTGATTGGTAGGTTTTTAACACAACAAATAAGATAGAAAGTACAACTTTTCTATCAGCATCTAAGCGCTAGTAAACTTTCCGGCCACATACAAACTCATCAATGGCCCAACCGACCCTAAGTCCCTCACAGACATTAGTTTTAACATTTTAAAGCTAGTACAGACTCACAACCAAACCATTACTGTCATAATGATGACATCTTCCATTTAATTTGTAGTACAATTGTGTACAAAAAAGGAATTTCATAATATCGACTACTAAGTCGAGGATTGAATTTTGTAAGGAAAATACCTCGGTGTTCCATACGCTCAAATGCCTGCTTTGTGATTTTCGACTCAAAATCTTCGAGCTACGGTTGAGAATTGGTAAAACATGTGACCAGGTTGGTAAGATTGGGTAAATAGAACGTGTGCCATTGCGATGTAATCACGTTTGTAAGCATCTTTGAGTGCACTTGCTAAAACCTAGATTTTGTCGGCTCGGTTAGCGTTTGTGCTGAGGTAAGGATCAAATAGGTCTGTTATGGCCGGTTTACATTATTCCAGTCCAGCGATCCAGTCCAGTGCTGGATTGCTTACTGGAAAAATGTAGACCGGCACTGGAATGAACTGAATCCAGTAAGCATTTCAGTCCAGTAACTGGATTCGTGGTCTACTTTTGAATCCAGTGCGATCAATCCAGTGCAACTGGAATAATGTAGACGGCCAATCCAAACTGATCTCTTTTTGAAATCATTGTCACTGTGATATTCACGTTTCAACGGCTTCTAAATTACTGGAATAATGTAGACGATAACGAATCCAGTTCAGCACTGGACTGGATTACTGGACTGGAATAATGTAAACCGGCTTTTATTTTTTACCAAAACACTAAATATTTGAGGTGATAAAAAAATTACTTTACAAAACTTAAACGGGCTTTCAGAATGTGCTGCATGCGTAATTGAACAGAAAACAATAATAAAATTTGTCTAGTGTAACGTATATTTTAGTATGTAATTACATATATATCTACTATATAAAAATAAGTCGAGTTTTCCTTCCTGACGCTATAACTCCAGAACGCACGAACCGATTTCCACGGTTTTGCATTCGTTGGAAAGGTCTTGGGCTCCGTGAGGTTTATAGCAAAGAAAATTCAGGAAAAATTTCAACAGAAAAGCGGGAAAATTGAATTTTGAAAAGTCACACCCTAACGCGAGCAACGCCGCGGGAGACGGCTAGTTCTTACTAAGAAGACTTACTACTCTTGAAGACATCCAAATAATTTTAAAAGTCGATAACCTAAATACCTACTGACATGGAACTCTACTCTTTAACGTAAAATAAAGCTGTTTTTCTTTTTTTCGGTCAAATAGATGAAAACGAATCTGATTTGCGTATAAAAGCCTTAGGCCCAACCCCCCTTATCTTATGAAGCAAACGTAAGCTTGATTCGCAGACATCAACCAGAACTAGGATCCTTAGCACTGGTTTTTACGTTTCGAAATTGACTACTGACGAGACGACTTCGGCTTTACTTAGTCAAAAAAAAAGTTTATTTGGAATATAAATACAGTGAAAACAATAACAAAAATAAAGAACGATTATAGCTACAATATTATAGTTATAAACTGTGTCGTAATTATAGTAGTCGAAACTAAACTAGCTAGTAAATATAATCAGATATTTTATAGTATGCTTTTAAAAGAAGTCTCTGTTTTATTACGTTTTTGAACTTGCCAATCGACAACTGAGACACATCACTTGGGATTTTGTTAAAGAAGCGTACACATTGCCCTTTGAAAGATTTACTAATTTTTGTGAGCCTAGTGGTGGGAACAGCGAGTTTGTCTTTATTTCTAGTGTTAACATTATGATTATCACTTTTTTTGTTGAATAGATTGATATGTTTTTGAATATACAATAAGTTTTCATAGATGTACTGGCAAGGTACTGTCATTATATTTATTTCCTTAAACTTATTTCTTAGTGATTCTCTGGGACCCATGTTATAAATTGCACGAATAGCCCTCTTCTGCAACACAAATATGGTGTTTATGTCTGCAGCACTCCCCCACAACAAAATGCCGTGCAATTCGATGTGCATGTGGATTCTATTATAATAGTTTTAGAAGAAGAATAAAATGAATTAATCGCATACTATGCGTTTGGATCAAACTTAGTTTTAGATTATATGATCTGTGGTTTTGGTTTACTCATTGCTTTTGTTTTTAGATATTGTTATTTTGCACCCTGTAATTGCATTGTCAATTTGATAATGTTAGAAACTGTTAGTTGCTAACAGAAACTGAAGAAAATCAGAAGGTACTTGTCCACATGATTTTGAGAAGGGAAGGGTCACATCTCCTGTCAGGGTTACCATACTTTTGTGAATAACATTATTTTAGGCGAATTATTTTCCGTATGCACCTAAATAATCATTATATTTTATTCTGAATGATCACACTTTTACAAGGTTTTGGGTAGCCAAAGCACTAGTAGGAAAAAAACTGAAAAAATTAATAACATCAGCGTTGTTCAATAATATATTCAACGTTTTCGTGGTTGGGGCTAAATAACCACGTGAAATGAATAAATGTATTGAGTTCAAATAATATGTAAAGAAAAGTTCTCGACTGTAATCCTCAGGCACAGTACACCTTATGCACCTCTGTGTCTATCTGTTATATAGTCTCCTCACAATTCTTTCCTATAAAACCTATGCAAACAAGATGGGTATTTATTTTTTATGGCCACCGTACCCAACAGATTCCGATGACGAGCACTCCGGTTGCAATAAACAAATTTGCTGATCCGCAAAACCTATCCGGATCGCTTTGAGGCCCTTCGACAAATTTTTGGGACATCAGTTTTTATTGCAACACAAGTAGGTACGGGCTGGAGGGTACTCACGTAGAAATGCGGCAAGCTAGGAACGGGTGGGCGTTGAAATGTCTCACAGTAGAGTGGGGATAGCTTTTGTTAACAACGTAGAAGTGGTCATTGATAACATGAATCGACTAGAATCGATGTTAACCGGTTACAAAACTATTATTTTATTTATTTTTACATTTGATTCATATTTGGCGAAAAACTCATGATAATATCAAAAGAGTTATGTATAGCGTGACCAGAATTAGATGTACTCAATACTCAAGGCGCTGGTCACGCGTCTTAAATATATAGGTAACCATCAAGGGTAAGAGTAGGTAAGGATAGCAAAGCCTTTACTTCCAGGGGCCTTATTCACTATGACCAATACAAGCGCGTTACGCAGCACGACAAGACAGCGGCGTGAAATCGCCCTATGCCTATGCCGTATTTCCTATGCCATAAATGTCATTCCTTACGGTGACGTCATACGGTTACGGCAAGGAATCACCTAAGTCATACAGAATAATGCCCCAGTACATTTTCCAAACTATCCTAAATCAATCCAATTCAACAGAACACTAAGCGCTAGCCTAGAATCCCATAGCCATTATCTCTACATCTAAACCGCATAGTAATTGCATTCCATGATCGATATTTCAGCAACTCGGATCCAATCAGCAGCACAATTGGTGTAATCACAGTACTCGGAACGTCCCGCGGGCTTTAGCACGTACTGAGTTTACAGATCTTAGGTATTCAATACCACTGAAGCGTCAAAGAACTTTTAAATTATATTTTTGAGTCTACTGTCTATTGTATTCACAAGGTCTTTACCAATTATTATTTTAAATAAGTCGCCTCAGACGTTATACGTAATCTCAGCTTCAAAACTGGGTTGCTAACATCCTGTCCCGAACTCCATAGGTGATGACTTCAGAAAAATGACAGCGATCTTTGAAACTGGTTTTCAAAAATCTCGTCTCTACCAGGCGAATGATGAATGTACCGATTGAAATGTTGATAGTATAAAGACCAAATTTGTGTGTTATCACAACATAGTATAAAACAAAGTCGCTGTCGCTGTCTGTTCGTCCCTATGTATGCTTAAATCTTTAAAACTCCGCAACGGATTTTGAAGTGGTTTTTTTAAATAGATAGAGTGATTCAAGAGAAAGATTTATATGTATAATACATGCATAATATTGTAGAGAAACACTGATAAATTGAGAGGTTTCTAATTTGATGTCGTAAATAAACTCATTTTTTTGCGCTTACATCGCAAACGCTGGCTGAACGTATCAGCATTGCACCCGTGCGAAGCCGGGGCGGGTCGCTTGTTGAAAATAAATCCAAGTTTAACATTGAATACCCTTAACCATTGGGATAAATAGCCGCACAAAAGTCCCATAATTAAGTAATAGCCATTTCATTTTACGACAACTTATTATGAGCATAAAGTAGAAGTAAAATTTTTATTATGCTTCCAAAGCTTTCTTTTTCTCTCTAGTTTTAAAAGTTATTCTCTGTTAGCGAAGGTTGCGAAAAGCAAAGTGCTCTAGGCTCTGTACCAAAGTTTCTTACACTGCATAGTAAAGTAAATGTAAGAACTGGCTTCATAAATGAGGAAACCATCCACTCTGATATGAATCTCTGAGAAAAAACCAATACAGATGCGATCACTAAGCGAGTCGTATCCGCTCCGAAATAGCAGTACATAAGCAGGTGCCACCGCAGCATGCATTTAAATCGAATATTACAAAGTAGATAGATACTGGTTATAGCTGGCTTGAACTGGCTAGCGCGCTAGAAGACTGAAGCCATGGGACAACACACTATGCAACGTCGTTAGGATAAGTTCACACTTTACAAGCGCGAAAGAATAATAAATGATTCAAAAACATGTGAGAATTCCAGACGATAACTTACTGGTTCCATAACACCTGTAGAACGTCAAATAAAATAGTAAGTAAAATTGCTAGTAGGTACTAAGGGAGTAGGTACTACAGTAAAGTTGTCTGGGCGAATATGTCAAACATTGGATAAACTCAAGATGCGAATAAAAACATTTAGGTAGATAGGTACTTAGTTTTTAAATCATGCAGCAATTGCAGTCCATCAAGTTTGTTATTTTGTTAGACAACGTGGTAGAAAGTAGCGTCCACGTTTAAACCCTTCTAGGACGAAACGTGCGCCTAATGACGGCGCGCACTTTCTGAGTAGCACTCGGAAGAATGGCAAAAAATTGGCAAAGAATAAAATTGAAGTGAAGTGATTTCCAATTATTAGTTTTAATGGAGCCAAAAATGATTGTTGGAACATACTTTTTTGTAGTATTATTGTACCCGGTTAAGTCTGTGTTTTATTTTGAAAAGTAATTTTTTTAGATCGTCAGTTTTTGGGATCTTTAAAGACCTCAAATTAATTGATTAGCTGTAAAGTCTGTTGTATTATAAAATCACTTTTCTGCGGTCTTCATTTAGATAATATTTTTATCTAAGAAATTGTGTGCCATGCAGATCGGTCACTGACATGCATCTGTGAGATCGGTACAGCCAAAAGGCTAACTTATATTTATGGAAACAGTTTATTGCGGAAGGATCAAGCAATATTCATCTTAGGAAATAATCTGGGATTGGTTCGCTCCGTAATTCCGAATTATTCCAAAACTTTCTTTTGTTTCATAAAAATTCAGGTGGGCTTCCGGCCTACCGTCCAGCCGTACAGTCAGCAAAACAACTTTGAAATGTTACGTGCACGTATAGAATGGCAATCTAAAGTTACTCAAACTTTTTTATTCAGTAAATCTTACTTTTCCTTACTAGAGATGGCAACTTATAAAGTCAAAGCAAAGTTAATGGAAAAATGCTACCGATAATTTCAAATTTTATAGAAATGTTCTTTCAAACTAGGTTTTATAGCCAGCTTTTTAGGCAGAAAATGTCTGGATATTTCGCTGACTCACTCTTCAGGCTGTGCCACGCTTGCGGAATGGACTTTAGTACCGTTCATAACTAAAACTGAAGACCCGTAAATCTTTTTCTGATGTTTCACAAACTAAGGTGCAACAGAAGAGCCCCAAGTGTGGCCCCGAATGGACGGTTGACGGTGTAAATGAACCCATCAGGTGATTTTTGGTCTTCTTTTCCAAATATTCCCGGTAAACGCAGGGGACGCTAAAGGGATTTTTGGACAAAAGTCCAATAAGTTCTTTTTCGTAACCTTACAAATGTTTTAATATAAAATGCCTTGCTGACGGTACATCCGTTGATTGAAATGCGTCGCTTACGAGTGGCTCGCTCCGTCCGGAACTCTGCCCTCGCCATCCTACACCGTCCTTTATGAACTTTACATATACTTATTAAAGTTATAAGTAACCCACTTTTGGTCGGATAAGGCCCTCGAGGATTCTCAACTTTAGAAATAAATATGGCCGCGGTTTTGGCATGTCACGGAAGAAATTAGTGAGGTACGGACAAGAACATTAATGTGTAAATGTGTGAACTTATAATATATATCGCATGTTGCATACCTGTTGCCAGAGGCCCTAGTACGAGTTTTGGTGTGTAAATCTAGTGAGAAATTTCCAGCTGCATCACAGATTGCACCTAGCTGATTCTACCTGAGGGCCTAGTACGAGTTTTCAGTGTATAGTGTGGGTGTGAAACGTCTGACGCCCAGCACACCAGTGGGCGCTTATTTGTATGGAGACACTGAGCGGATTCTTTGAGAAGCTTGGTCTACACCAAGCCCGTACTCGCATTTCGAGCTTCTCAAAGAATCCGCTCAGTGTCTCCATACAAATAAGCGCTCACTGGTGTGCTGGGCGTCAGACGTTACACACCCACACTATACACTGAAAACTCGTACTAGGCCCTCAGGTAGAATCAGCTAGGTGCAATCTGTGATGCAGCTGGAAATTTCTCACTAGCTGGAAATGAGTGGAAATGAATATGATATTGTTTAGTGCCAGGTAGTGGGCTAGATTCAGTCAAATGAATGGGTCATTGAACCATACCTTGTGTCTAGCCTCGCCCTCTAGGAGGCCATGGTGACTGGCCCGGAGTCCTCCTAATTACAGCGATATCTACTCAACACAAGATATCGCAGTGTGGGTTAAGACTACGTATGTACGTATAACTGCTAGATATCAATCTGTAAAAATGGTTTTTCTGAAAACTTGCTTCTCGATCTACTCTCAAATTACAAAAATTAAATTATCATATTTTGTAAAAATAATTTCAGCAACGTCTGAAACTAAATATTTCATTGTTACACCAACGGGGTCACCATAAATTATTTTGAAGCTCTAGAAGTCCTCTGGTGTTGCAGGCATCCATACTCTATGGTAACCGCTTACTATCAGATACTATCCGTACGCTTTTTGGTTTACTTAGGGCCATAAGATCAACAGCAGTTTAAACTATGGGTTTCGCTAACTACGATTACATTTGATCGATGGATTAATCTACTGTCAAGTCGCGTGTCAAAGTGCCACCCATGGTCGATTAACTACCATTGATCTTATGAAATAATCGGAGACTGGAGGTTAAACTCTATCTCGTAGTTTAAACCACTATTGATCTTACGGCCCTTAGGTGTATAAAAAAGTCATAAACTGGAGTAAAAGTCAACGTAGTGTGCATGAATAAACTATGACCTTTTCTGTACCCTGTATATTTATGTTCTGCTATGTTACTCAACCACAATAACAATTTCTATTGAACACCCTTGTAGTAGTTTTAGTTGTATTTGGACTACAAGTTGTACGTATGTAGAGTTAGTTCCCCGCGGGCGAATGTTTGTGATAGCAAATTAATAGTTTAATTGTAGTTCAGAGCAATGGCATAACAAGGTTCTGTGGGGGTATCGTTGTCTGAACAGTTTTCATACTAAATCATTGGTATTTTGTGACTAAATAGTGACATTAGTAGCGATTCGGTTGTTGCATTTTTCTAAACTAACCTAATTTGACAGCACTAAAAATGTTGCCGTCCCTTTCTCATAAACTGAAACGACAAGGACGGCTATAATTTTAGAGCTGTCAAATTAGGTTAGTTTAGAAAAAGGCAACAACCGAATCGATACCATTAACGAACTACAGCGCGTTTATACACGCTTTATATTAGCTTCACTTGTATGTTTATATGTCTGTAACCGACTCCTTTGGGCGCGATTTTGACGCACTTTAAACGGCCAGATTTCATTCAAACTTTGTAGATTTATCAAGGACCGATGACAATACACTAATTTGATAATATTATTCCATTATTGGTCAGCATCCACAACCATATTAACCATTTTTATTTTATTTTATTTTCTAATTAATTATGTATTGTTTTCTTATTGTGTGATTATTTTACTATGTTGTACCTATGTTGTGTTGTTTTCCAAATAAATATTTCTCTATCTCTATCTCTATTATTCAAATTGCAAAACAAGATTTATTCAATTTATATTTTTTTCATCTATAGTCGATAAGGCAGGAATTGATGTTAAAATTAATTTTCAACCATTATTTTTGCGAATTTCTTTTATAAAAAGCGTGTTTTTTAGTTTTTTTGAACTATTAATTATTTGCTATCAAAAGCTTCCTGTTTTCGTATATCTCTAGCCACATCACTTGACATTATTGTTTCGTCCCAGTGGAACGAGATAACGTTAGTCCGAAACTAGAATAACTCTACGAAAGCAAAGATGGTTTTTTCTTCAAAAAATGTTGATAAGTAAAGTTCAGGTGCTCTCAAATGGTACAACAGTGTACTACGAAACTACTTAAATTAGTCGGTCCTGGCCAGCAAGCAGGTCTGTTCGTTCAAGGACTTTTTCCGGGGTGGTGATGATGATGCATAGGTGACGAGGAAACTACACATAAGTAGCTATCATAAAAAAACGTCTCATTTTTCCTAGAGAGCAAACAGAAAAAAAATAGAAATAAAAACAGGGAACTAGCTATCATGAAAAACGTCAAATATTTTCTACTATTCAGTACTCTGTAAACACATAAAAATATCTGTGTGTCGCATCCAAACATAACCCGTAACCACTCAATGCGCGAGTATGACATACCAATCGGGAGATTCGGGAGGGGAGAAATATTGAAAAGCTAAAAATGTAACGTGTCATCTAAATGTAAAAATTGATTTGGATTCCGTACCCTTGTAGGGGTGCTACTAACGGTTTGATATTAAACGGAGCTGCAATGGAAAGGAATAAGCACACGGCTTAATTCCACGTGGATGATTCTTGAAGATACTATACAGAAGCAATGGGTAAATCCTGTGTTTTGGGTATCTTTTAAATATTCTAACAAAGACTGTACATACCAAATGATAATGAACTCTGTTTTGCAGTAGTTCCGTTCATTTCAGAAAAATATGATGTGGTCGTTTATTTAGTTCGACCTTCGAGAAAGTGCTATCGAGTTTCTCAAGTATTGTTTCGTATATAAAACACACGCCGGAAAAGAATTACCGGGCGCTTCAGCGGCACGTATTTATTGATTTATGTAAATATGTAGATACACCTCGTATCAGCCTCGCGAGGGCTGTCGCTTATTAAGTGCTAGCCTGCGGCACAATCGAACGCGTAATTATTTTCGACAACCCTACGGACGATGCAATCAGACACTGGCAATATTTATATGTTTTTTTTTTTAAATCGAAATCTAATTGTAACGAAATAAAACTGAAAACAATTAACTGTGTTTTTCTCGGGTTTGCAATAGTAGATTATTAACCTAGGGGACAAAGCACTGTCTTGACGTCGAGTGGGCTCTTGAAGCCCGAAGTCACGGAGGATCCTAGTGTTTGACACCCGAGCGTCCACGCGAGGGTGTTAACTAGGATCCGTAGTGACAGAGAGATTCAAGGTCGCCCGAGACTAAAGACAGCTTTGTCCCCGAGGATAATACTCTACTATTCACACAAACTGCAAGACAACAAAAAACAGTGCAAATTGCTCGTGTGTATGTAGGACGCAGATTTTGACGTTCCAAATTCAAATTTCATTACATCTCTCATGGCATATAACGACAATATTACATGCCTGTAGGTCACAGAATACATAACAGTTACTACGTATGAAAAAAAGCGGCAAATAATGACTTGCTTTCGGTTGGGTTATCATGACATGTAATCGGACGTTGTCGAGCAGCAAGTGTGAAAAACCAATTACCTAAACATAAACTACTTTATTGATTTTGAATTAAATACGATTTTAAAAATAGAAAGTGTTTTTTATTTTTTTAGAAAAAAAGACAGACGCTCAAGGACGTATAGTCGTATATCCTTTTCGTCTATTTACTCTAGTAAGATCCACTAGATCGATAAGTTATAGAAAATCATGGTGGGTTTGCCTAAACCTTGACAGTAATAGGTGGTGATAGTCCAATCAAATAGAAAGTCCAAGAGAATGCCACTTTATAGCGAAAATATGCGTGTCTAAGTCAATAAAATTAAATATTGAATTGATTCTAAACAACACATTTAAGCCACGTAACGTACTTACTGGTAGTAAATCGTGAGGGTTTGTCAATGTGACTATATCACGCGATATAGGGTAAACTACCCTAATCTTGGCACCCCCACCAATTGTTGGCACTTCTCTGATTTATCCTATTTACTAAGAAAAAGCAATGTTTATTACATGCTTATTATTATGTTAAGTTGTTGTTTATATTAACACCATCGTGAGGTCTGGGTTTTTAGTAAAGGATAAATCAGAGAAGTGCCAACAATTGGGGGGGGGTGCCAAGATTAGGGTAGCTTACCCTACTATCCATTCTACTTGATATTGGGAGTTACATCCTTCAAGTAATGATACTCATTTATCTGAAGCCTACCTGAAATTGTAAGTAAGTACATATTTAGTGGTCCTTGGTTTTGAATGGCTTAATCTATCATCATACGATGATAATTATGATTCATAGATGCATCAGGACAGCTCTGAAGAAGCTTTTGAGGTTATTAAAAATGATAGGATGTCCTTTGGCCACAAGCATGACAGTCTTAGGAGATACCGTCATACCGTAGTTTTCTATTAGCATAGTTAGTTCAGGAAAGACAGAGCCCGTAGTCTGAGTTTTGTTTTGTTGATCGAAACGCATATCGAAAAGCGACTTGCGAGATAATTTGTATGAAAATCCGATAAGCGCCTCTAGCGGGAGATTTGCAAACTATTTTTCTCTGTACAAAAACTGCGAGTTTCTCGATTTTCGCATGTCGCAAATCAACGTAACAATACTTAGACCTTGGGCTCAGACGACTTTCAATCATCTCCGCGATATGGTAACGGTTGGATTGCAATTAAAATGTACAGATAGCAAGTGAATGCGAGGCTGTGCAAGTTATTACCCAGCCATAAACAGACGTCGAAGGAATTCACCTTATCCAATAGTTTACGAGTGCCTCGCGTCGTAGCTGACTGCCTTAGTGGTAGAATGGGTTAACCGGTATCTAAACTACGAGAATGTAATTTGGTGTTTATGTTTGTATTTGATGTGTGTGTGTGTGCTTGATGTTTTGGACTAGGCTGAGAATGGCTTACAATCTACATCAAATTGTGCTTATGAGGATAAAATTAATGACGCTGATTATCACGTAACCTAAGAAGGTTCTAAAGCTGTCTGAAACGAAGGTTCTAAAGCTTCAATTACTAAAATGAACTAAAGGGCATAGCAGATTTTCTTCTAGAATTTACTTATTTGATCTCCTAACTATTGAAACATACTATTTTGGCAAATAAAATAAATATTATGTTGTACCAACGTGCTATGCAAGGTGTAACATAATTACCCTATAAGCCCGAAGGGGGCGTAATCAGACCGACCACTTGAGTGCTTGGACATGTGCAAAGAGTCAATAAATCGTAATTGAAATTTTCACACAAAAGTACAACTTTTATTATTTTAGAAATATAAGTGTTTGTTTATTATTTGCGTAAACCCTTACACACGCATGCACACGTAGGTACCCTCCGTGTTGCACGCACACGCTAGCTGTATGTAGGTACATTTTAGGTAAAAATTACGAGCTTATTTCATGAATGAAAAACTTCGAAATCTCAAAAGTCGTGGAACAAACACTGTTCCCCATGACCTGTAAAATAACCCCTTTTCGGACTTATAGGGTAATTATGTTACACCGTGTATAATAATATCGCGTGGAACTCTACGATTAGTCCTACCGCGTTACGATTACGACATTCATGTTTATTTACTACCGGTTGCTTTATCTTTTAATCTCTAAGTAATCTATAGGTTTCGGTAAATACTTTTAGGTATCACACATACCGCGATATTCATATCTTGACTATGAAAAATGTATAAAAAATAAATACAGTTTCTAGTCTTTCTTCAGCATGAGCATTGTATCTATTATAAGAAGGTTAGTAAGTTTATGACTGACCTAGATTTAAATCCATCTTCAAACAGCATCACATGATCTCATTTGAACAAACTATTTAGTTTATCTCGCACCAAAATATATCTCGATACCAGCTGATAGCGTTTCCAAACTGATGAGCTGATAACAGCGATAACACGAACTTATCACTAGTATTATACAAGCCATGTACCGGGTAGCATTAGTGGTAGGAGCCGCCAGCAATCTCGGCTATCAAGTGGTGAAACGGCTAGCAAAATCATTCAACGGAAAAATATACTTTACAACCGAAGACGCGACCGATGGACTCAAAATACTCAACAATTTGCCAAAAGATGGACTGGACATCAACTTTCTACAAATGGACATCACATACACTAAAAGCATCATAAAAACCAGATACACCATCCAAGATCTGGATGAAAGAATAGATTTGATAATCAATCTAACAGACTATGTGAGCGAGAAGAACATAACACACACGGAAAGAGTAAGGAGAACGCTGAGTGTGAATTTTTACGGCTATATCAATTTCGGGAAGTTGATTTATCCGCTTCTAAATGAAGGAGCTAGAGTTGTGAATGTTTCCGGACCCGCTGGCCTTTTAAGTACTATAGAAAATAAGGTTATACAGAGGAGAATTAGTGATGTGAACCTTAGTGAAGATGAGCTTGTAGCTTTGATGCAAGAGTATGAAGAAGCGGCGAGAAAAGGCATTGAAAAGACGGAAGGTATTATTATACAAATACTATTGTGCAATGCATGCTATCGTGACTACTGATTTGCATAGCGGGCTTTTTGGTATTTTTTATTCCCAACTGGCCCACCAGCTGACTATCCAGTAGGATAGGCCTGCTCTACCATGGATGATCAAATTGCACAATCTGTAGATATTTGTTTTGACTTATTTGTAAAGATTTGGTATTGTCTGGTAGAGATAATAATCATTAGTCATGATTTTTTTGCCCTAAGTAACTTAAAATCATTTTGCAATCATACTAATATTATAAACGCGACAGTTTGTAAGTATGGATGGATGGATGATTGTTACCCTTTCACGTAAAAACTACTGATCCGATTTGGATGAAACTTGGAATATATATTGTCCGTGACCTAGATTAACACATAGGCTACTTTTTATCCCGAAAAATTAACGGGATCCAACGGGACGCGAACAAAGTCGCGGGTGGCACCTAGATCTTACATATAACGTGTACGTAGGGGAGCATTTAAGCCATAATACTTTCTGTTCTGTTCTAAGGTTGGGGAGTAAACGTACACGCGGTCAGCAAAGTAGCCTTGAACGCGGTGACGTTCCTACAACACAGAGAATGGTGCGATGCCGGAGTGGTCATCAATTGTGTGAATCCCGGGATCGTTGCACAGAAGGGGGGGAAGAAAACCGCAAATGTTTTCGAGGAAGGAGCTAAAGCGATTCTGTATCTAGCGCTTGAAGCGCCTTTGTCGGTCAAAGGCAACTTTGTTTGGAGCAACTATTCTGTGATCGCATGGAATTCCGATCCGTACGTTGAAATCACTACTGTGTAGTTCAATATCTTCTACTGGAGGAGATAGATACTTCTTCTCAATGCCAATTGTGAGGAGAGTGACTGTGTTGTGAGCCAGCAAGCTCGTATGAGTTAGTGGCCAACTCTGGTGACGAACTTTGAAGGCCGCCGTCATAGCCGGGACCAATGTGTTGTAATACTGTATTTACGTACTACTTATAAGTTCCTATTACGTAACCTGTGTCGCTACAATAATAACTAGTCATTAAAGCATTTTTTATTAATATTAAATTAATCACTTAAATAAGAGTTGTGACGTCATCTCTTCTAATAAGAAATTAAAACATTCCCGAGCCAAGTAAATAGTGCTATACCTACATTTCCAATAACTCATTATCAAATACCTACTGATAATCATCGATCATCTCTATCATTCAGTCCAAGGATACGCTGTCAAAAACAACGACTTTGAAGTCCTCTCGAATTCAATCACTGATATTTGTGCCGCGTACAGTACACTGCCTGATATGTTTATGGTTTTATGACTTCAGAAAAAAATATCTCGTGTTTTTTTGATTATTCAGAAAATGTCATAGGTAATTACTAAGAAACATTTTGCTTAGTAGGATCTTGCATAATTTTTACAGCTCTTGTAGGATTATTCCAATGCTAAAAATAACAAACCTAGTGAAGAAAATCCAATAAAAACTTCCGGATAGGTACTAAAGCCACTTTTCCACAGTCCAATGAAATAAAAATAAGTAAATAGGTTATCAAACTTTAAAATCACTTTACAGGTATGTTTACCACACTTTTCAGGGTTTCACAGTGCGACACTAGTTTCCGCTAGAGATGCATTTAAAATTGGCTGTTTTCACTGCCACCGACACGGCACCTACACGTTACTAACGAAGAGCTAGACAACAGTACTAGACGCTTTCACACAGTCGACAGTCGACACTAATATTTTCGTGATTGTCATCGGACAAGTCGAAATCCAGTGTGCAAACGCTCACGCATTGTAATCTCACTTCACCATAATCACTAAAACCATAAACTTGAAGAGCCATCTTGCTATCCTAATTACTCGCCCGAGTAGTGTTAATGGCAGACAAACTATACTCGTACCTACTCTTAAGTGACCGCTCGCTCTTAGCCGAACATCGGTTAATGGTCGTAGCTTTCAAAGTTTATGGCGCATAAAGAACAGAAATAATGTATGACCCACAGATAGATACAACTCTTTACATAGTATATTTTAGCGTCGGTAATGTGTACTACTAAAAGATTACATTTGTGGCCACATCATCATAATTTTCTTCCTCTTATCTCACGCTGTGGGCTTGGCGCAACATGTTTTGCTCTTTTACTCTGTCATCATCTCAGTGTTTACTCATTTCTTTCTTACGTTTGGGTAATTCAACAGAATTCGCTTGACCAAAACAGCAACTTAAAACTTAACTTTGCCTAAAAAAACAGAATTTACAATTATTTGTTCAATTTTGTTTACCGAATGAACAAAATTAGCCCAGTTATCATAAATGTTAAATTTTTCATGAATTTTAAATTATTTAAAAAGAGAATTTGCCACGAACTTTGCAGACTTTACAGTCTGAAAACCAAGCAATAATGAAACTTGAAAATGTTATTTTACTACTGATCAAAATAACATTTTCATTTTCAGTTTTGTAGTCGTAAAACGAATATATAAAGGGTGCATGTAACTTGGTGGTTGACGAGTTCAAAGGCTCCTAATAGCGCGTCAGTCCCAGACAGTGTCAACGCGGCACAATCAAATTTAATCAAAAATGTGCATCATTTTATATTACAAGAGTCTCAGCGAAAGAGAAATAAAAAGTGCTATCAATGTTCATAAGGTTCACTTACCTCCTGTATTATTTTTCCCGTTTAAAAGTTGTATATTTTCGTTCACCGGTTTTTTTAACACAAAAGTATAAATAAAATCTGACTGGTTTTCTTTTTTCAATTTATTCAGATATGAATAACATTAAAGAATAGGCGGCGTTATATTGTCCACTTGAAAACATCAAGAAATATTAAATAACTCACGTGTTTTAAGGTAGATGTAGAGACTATTTTAGATTAAAAAAACTATGACAGCATTTAAAGTTTCACCAAAACCAGGTTAAGCTCCAAAGATCTGATAAATCTTACCTTCTGCATAGAAAATTGTTAGTAAACAAATAAAGAAGATGCATAGACTAATTTTATTGACAAAATAAGCCAACAGCAACGAGCGATAAGCATTAATAAATAACTTTGAAAGATATGTTATTTTGTAAAGGGTGAAAAGCTGGAACCCAATTAATGAACGCTAAAAAAAAGAAAGTAAAATGGAGAGAGATCGCATTAGTGGTTCAATAAGTTAACTACAAAGGACAGGAGATAAAAGGTTTTAGATAGTGCGATTCAATACGCTTCTAGCTGGATGGTGTTGTGTTTGAAACATTGCGACGTCTAATAATCGATGTGGTATTATATCGATATCACAACGATCTAACATCCCTAAAAATAGTCATGAGTTCAAACTCACATGTTGCATTACACTATCTAAATACATCCCAAGATTTAATCGATGGTAGTATTTGGAATCGATATCGCAACGATCTGAATCCCTGAATATACCACGAGTCCAAAACTCATTTGTAAATCTTTTCTTCATCACTGAAGATCGTGACCTCCTTTAGTAGAGTTGATGAGTTGTTTCCATGCTCTATCCTTAGTCTCTCTTATTTGGCTTTATAATAGAACTTAGAATTATATTATCGCATACAAATACTATGTCATTGCAAGCTTTGCTTACTAGGACTAGACTTTGAGAGCTAGAACTGGTATTTAAAACTAAACTAAACGCAATCTTAATTTTTTTACACATTAGAAGTCTATGGTTAACGTCTCTTGTCTGAACGCGTCCCCACAGGTTTGCTTAAAGTCATATCAACTTTCTTTATTCTCATAAATTAAAAAAAAACGGTTTTCGGCCTTCCCCACTGACGTCCCGGGAGCTTATACCCACAACAATTTTGAGACACGAAGTTTTAAACTCTTTTATAAATATTACACCATATTTGGAAGCAACAGCCTCGGAAGCTCGATGAAGCGTCACTTGTCAAAGATGCAGCTTGTTATAAACTTGCAGCGTCGCTGAACTTGTGCACAAACACGGATTCGTACTAGTTCTTTGCATCTTCGATGAGGACGCCAGATCAACTTAGCTTTGTATGAAGTTTCGGAAAATATGTTTTGAGTTTAGAATATAATTTGACGGGTAACCGCCGTCTAGTTTCTAAAATAAGTACCTAGATATTGGTGAAACTTTACTAAGCGATAGCTTCGTAAATCGAGACAATTGCTATTTAGTATTGCAAAAGTAACCCACTACTGGCATTAGTTGTTTAGAAAACTGCTTTCTAATTAAAGGGCTGATAAATTACTCACATTGGTAGGCAAATAAAATGATCAGCAATACATGCATTCAATTAAAACTACTTCTTCTATTGCATTGTGCATTTCCACTAACAAAATACACATAAAGTAGGAGAGGTAAAGCGGAAAAAGCCTTCCGCGACAAAAGTTACTTATATTTGCAGGTAAAACGGTTATTTCTGTTTCGATATTCGATTTTCTGTCAATAAGTAGCATGAGACCTTCGTCAAAACACTGCTTTTGACACTTTGAAACTCGCTCCGACTTTACCTGCTTTATTACCACGTAGAACAACGTGGTAATCCTTACTTAATAAATGCGAAAGTAACTCTGTCTGTCTGTCTCGCTTTCACGCCAAAACTACTGAACCGATTTGAATGAAATTTGGTACACAGATAGTCTAGAGCCTGAGAAAGGACATAGGCTACTTTTTAATGCGAAAAAAGGGTTGTAAGGGGTTTAAAAGAGGGGATGAAAGTTGTATGAAAGTATCGTAATTTTTAGATTTTTTTTTTATTTTTTTAGAGCTAGAAGCTTGAAACTTATTTTTAAGGTGTTGGTTCGATATAAAAATCAAGATTTGTAAAAGCTATGCTACCCAAAGACACGATTCCACGCGGACGAAGTCGCGGGCACACCTAGTAAAGCCTATAAATAAGAAATTATCTGGACGTTATATGGATATTGTTTCTGCTTGCTAGAACACCAATATACCAAAGAAATGATTGTTTTTGCTAAGCAATTGCTAAGCAGTGATAAGTAAACATTACCATTTTCAAGAAAACCAAGGCCACGCTTATCTAAAGCAGTGTAAAAGTTCACATGATGAAGTGGTAGAAGTAACTCAGCTGGTAGCACAGCCTGGCGCATACGCATTAATGTTTAACCGTTTTACACCATCCAAAGTTCACTCCACAAAGTGCCTCTGGGAATGAAAAATTCCGGCCATCCCAAACACTAGCACTTCATACAGTATTCATCCGATGGCCCAATCCACTATCTCCCAGGAGCTGCAGCTCGGATATGCATTTTCATTGTATCTGCTCGTGCGAGATAAATAAATACATTACAGTACAGCATTTCAAACATTTTAAATAGAACGGATTCCCACAGACAGTTCCGTATACCATCTAGCCATGTTTATATTCTTATGGCCAGAGAATAGAAAAACTAACCAAACTGGGAATGATATTATGGAAACAGTACGTCACGTGACTTACACTTTCACGGTAAAAGTTGTCATAGGAGTTTTGAATATGTCCAAAACAGTACCTAAAAAAATTGTGATATAAAACCAACCCATTTTGAGTTGAATTTCAGCGCATACAAAGGTGTAGCAAGTTACATAAACAAACGAAGTCACCGGCTTGTCACTAGTAATTTAATAAATTCATTAGAAACATCTAAGTAGTCCGAAATTTATTGTCGTCTCCTGTCGTTTATCAAGGCAACTTCCTCAAACTTGCAAAAGCTTACAATTGAAGTATCTAACTTTGAGTCAGTAATTAAAATTAAACTCTTTGCTAACAAGACGGGGAGTTTCTTTTGCAGGGTGCTATAAGTTGTAAATATTTTTGAGTTGGGAAATCCATAGGAATAATATTTATTTGATATTTTAGCGATGTTAGAAAATAGCGTTTTATTTGGGTTTATTTCAGAGTGTCCTAATAATGAAATAAAACAGGGCCAAAGGTGGCGGAACAAGACGCTGCCATGCAAAATGCACAAACCGACCGCGCAGCGTAACACGAAAGGCAGCGACAAATTTTTTACCGTTTTTACAGTATTTTGGCCTCGTTCGTCCCAATAAACAGCCCTACACTAAAAGTATATTAAAATCCGAAATAAATAAATGTTTACGTTCGTGGCTTAAATTAAAAGCAATGAAATGACGCATTATGTATAGGGATAGCATCTGTTGTCATGTGACCATCATTTCCATGGCTGCTTGATTCAATATTTAAAGTTTTAAGCAAATACGCAGTGTCGTGTAAGTGTATGACGTGTTTTTTCGAGTTATTCTTATTGAACTGCCAAACTACAGAACTGATTTTGATAAAAAAAATATATGGGACAAATTTGGACAAAATGGGACAATTTCAGACAAAAAAAGAATTTTTCAAATCGGTTCATAAATGACGGAGTTCTGAGGTAACAAACATAAAAAACATATAGAACCGAATTGAGAACCTCCTCCTTTTTTGAAGTCAGTTTGAAAAATAATTTTCATCTTGAAGATATTAATTTTAGTTTACACACAAACGCTTATTGCTGTCTAGCGATGAAAAAAAAACTACGCAAATAAATAACAAAACTTGCATATCAAACAAAAATACCTTCTATCATTGCCAGATATAAACCACGTAATTCGAGGGCTGTTATTTCACAGAAAACTAGGTTAGATCAACCCTTTTCTTAACCTAGTTGACCTAGATACCAACCGTTCTTTTAAATCCACCATTATAAAGCTTTCGTCAATGACTATCCGACACGTAATACATCACTGAGCGTTATCTGTCGCACCAACTTTGAAATAGAAAAACTTGCGTCGTTAGTGTAACCGTGGCTTTATTTACTTGCTCGCTAGTGCAAAACATGCTTTATGAATTACATTTTACTATGAGTTGTATAATAAGCATTATTTTTTAGTTTGCGATTCTGCTGCAAATTTCAATTACTTGCTTACGAATTTGCCTGTAAACTACAAATAAACTTTTTTTTTCAATACGACTTGTCGAACAATCAAAAAACTGTTAAAACATAAATACAAACTCCACCCCAAATATTGCTATGCCCTAAGCTTAAGGGCTATTATGCACTACTATTTTAATCCTTAAGACCTCACCATGTAACATAATAATTGCAATAAATGATATGAATATGAATATAAAAATTACGCTTTAGGTACATATTCACAAAGAAAATTAAGACCAGACAGAATAAAAACAAATAAAAATAATTTTTAACTGCAATGAACTCGCTAGTAGTCGTAGTTCGAAAACGTCAGAGATTAGTGCTAAAGGCAAAATGTAGTGCAAAGCGCAAAAATAGAGCATAAAAATACTGACTAAAAATATTCTTACAAAAACATGTTTCATGTGACTCTTTTTCGCGTTGAAGTTAGTTTTTATTTTGGTTTTAAAGTTTGCTAGTAACTTATTTGTCCGTTGTTACTGCGGTTTTCATGTCTCTCACCATCATTGGAATATGCTTTTACAAACACATTTTACACTATGCAGTTTGTTCATTTAAAAACAGTGTTTCTGTAACGGGGTTACCTACTAACTTTGTAGGTGTAATTTGGTTTTTTATTCGTATTTACATTAGCAGTAACTGCTTGAGTGCCCTACACCGTATTCTCAAGAATTGATGATGTTCATTTGGTCTAGCAGTGGACTAATATAGGTTAATGATGATGATGTTTTGTTATGGAACGGTCACTACCACTGCACTATCTTACAGAGCACACCTCCCGAAGACGTGCCATGTTGTGCGTCATTGCACTGCATCTTACGCTTCGAAACTCTACAAAAAATGTACTGCGTTCATCACTCAGCGTGTCGAGTGTCTACGTTTGACGTTTACTACAAAGTCACGTAAACTATAGTTTTGTATGGAGAATCATTAGTTTTATAAATAACCCGCTAGGGGCGCTGCTAAATCTCTATGCAAACATTATAATACTTTACGTCAACTTTGTAGTAGGTATACGTAAAACGAACAATACTAAGCATGAAAAAAACCATGTGACCGATCTTTATTATTTTTGAAGTGAAACTTCTAATGCGACTTCCAACACGGTTGCGTTAAACGTTTAACGCTCCTGGGGAGGGGGAATAGAAAGAGACAGAGCAAGAGTGAATGCGTGGTACTCGAAGATTCACTTCTTCCGCGCGGAGGTACTCCACGCACTATTTTTATTATTTTTATAACAGATTATTTGATTTATTTAACGGAATTCCCGTTAGCAGAATTCCAGAGCCATAATGGCTGTAAAAGCGAACAAAACCAGGAAAACACAGCTCAAATATACGAGATATCTGGAATGAAGAGTAGTACCGGGCTGCTATATTTCCGGGAACTGCCATAATCCGGAGAGCTACGTCACTCAATCAATCTCCTTGAATTGTGCTGTGCTAGCGACATGTTGCACGTGTGCTAACTCAAGTCAGTTGTTACAAGTAGCTTACTCAGTTTGAAAGTTTAGCAAGTTTAAGTCTGAAAGCGACTGTTTTATACTCGTAGCTACTTCTACAATCTCAACAGAGGCTTTTTAGGTGCCGTCGACTTAATTCACCAGGGCTAATTCACCTAGGCGAATACCTAATTCACTTAGGTATACTATTTACAGTCAAATAATGTATCGTTCAACAAAAACAGTAATGGTGCCAAAGAGTGGAACTCGTTGCCGGCGTCTGTGTTCCCGAATGACTATAATTTGGAAGTTTTCAAGAGTAGAGTGAATAGGTATCTTCTGGGTAACCGTGCTACATCGTCGACCACATCATTGCTTAACATCAGGTGAGATTGTGGCAAACGGTTGATTATATTGTATAAAAAAAATAGTAATCTTATGGACGACGTCATGATGAAACTTAATAAGCTATTTATTTATCTAACTTATTCAACTAATTAGCAGCGAGCTACATTTCGTGACGTGTAGCCCGCTGCTAATTAGTTGAGTACCGCACTAAAATAGTCAACCAGTAAATGCACGTACAATTTCATTTTGTTAAGAATTTCAAGACATTTAAATGAACTTGGGTATTCCATGTGAAACTCATCGTTACGTATCGGTGCAAATGCACCCAGGCTGAATGATATAGGCGAAAGAAAATAAAACGAAGCGTGTTGGATACAAACTTACTACCCTAAAAAAAGAGGGTGAAAGTGAAAAGAGTTGTAGTTAAAAAGCTGCTAATTTACTAATCGTGGCATAAAATTCAGCTCTTTAAATTATTGCTGTCTCTCACTAACAGGTAATGTCAAACAGTGACAGAGCTAGATTTTCTTATGGTTTACTGCGTGAAATTTCAACTAAACTGTGACTAAACACTTTTCGTGGTTTGAAATGCGGGCATCTAAGGTGTGATTTGATTTTATTGCGTTACATTAAATTAAAATTCAAAGAAAAATCAGGTGAAACAATCAATACTTACATCAACATCTGCAATCCAGAAACCAAACCAGCTTGTACCTAATTTTGCGATATATCTTCAATCACTAGCAAATAAACTAACGATGATCATGATTGCGATAATTATTACGATATTAAATGGTAATCTCTCTAATAATCTACATGTAATTAGATTGCGTGGTAACTGCAAGATAGATTTCATTATGAATACCGCCATAATTACATATATTTTAATAGAATATCTAACTAAATGAAGTATTTTTTATCGTTTGTTGAAACTGCAGTATTTATATCTACTACGGTGTTGCGTTCCACGTCCAAACTCTTGGTATATCGTTTATTGGACCAATCTTGAGTCTAAATGCGGAAACGGGAGTCCAACCAATACCAAAAAAATACTTTGTAAGTATATCTAGGTACAAAATTGAATCGAGTTGCCGGAGTTTTAGTAAGTCCCTGACAAGTAAAATCTCCATCAAGGTAAATAGAAAAAGTACTAGATAAATATAAATAAATAAATATTCACGGACACTTAACACAACGCCTTCTAGTCCCAAACTAAGCAAAGCTTGTACGATGGGAACTAGATGGCTGATAGAATACATACATAATTTTTTTTTTGTAAATACATACTTATAATACATAGAAACACCCAGACACAGAACAAACATCTATGTTTGCCACACAAATGTTTGTTCTCGGTGGGGATCGAACCCACGACCCACAGCACGGAAGGCAGAGCTACTACCGACTGAGCCCTGACGCCTGTCAATGTGCAATGTACATTGAACAAAACACAAAGCTGCGTTGACTGATTCAAATAGTAACGCGACAAACAGCGCACAAGTTTTCTAATTCATGTTCACAAGTGTACCGAGCTCAGCTGGTCGACTCCGTAGTGCGAGTCGCCAGCCTCACTTCAATAGGCAAATGCCAGTGGCGTTTCGTCGTCACTGCGTCGGTTCAGCTAGCCCTCAATAATGCAGAGCGGAATATTTACTGTGTACATTGTACATGTGTACACGTCGGCTATGCGGTGAAAACGAGCGTGCTTTTGACATGTCTACGTGATGGTATTCCACGGAAATAGTTCGCGCGATCGCGACTATGTGAACGTGGCCGTATACTCGGCGAATAATGTTGCACCTGTTTTGGAATACAATTTTGTATGTTCGAAGTTTAAAACGTGTTGTAAAGTGTCGGAGGAAATATTTAGAAACGTGTTACATACGGCTTTGTGGGTTAAAGTTGGGAATGGAATATTTAGAGTGAATTATATAACATAAATGGGACGCGTCCATTTGTTCACAATGCCAAAATATAAGGCATATTTTCTAAGGTATTCAAAACATGTATGAATTATGTTATGAGTTATGACTAATGGTAGGATATAAACTAGTACTTATATTTCATTTTATTTTAGAATTTAATGAAACAAGCAGATGGTCCGTCTCTGTCCATAACAATGTATTGTCTCACTGAGCATGTCCACTGAGGACGTCCCCTGTGAGGCATCACACTGCGTCCATCACTGTGAGACATAAAAGATGTAAAGTCTCATGTGGTTGCAATAATTGCACCGACGACTGCATCACTACAAATGGAAACACACCAATGCTACTTTTTGTTTTTATAAAGTGTACCTACGTCTGTACCTAGCACAGGCTTTCTTCATTCATCTGTGGTACCTAGTAACTTACTTATTTTTACTTTACTTTTTTTTCTCTAACATGAGTATACAATTCCAAATTGACTACACTTACACCGATACCAAAACATGTTTACGGCGACTGTGTAACTTTCGGGCGATGCGCGTTACACTTGAGTGCATCTAAAACTTCTCTACTTTATACTTCAGTTGGCAGTAGGTGTAGTTTAGAAAGTAGCTAGGTCACTGCAAGTTTATAAGTAGCCGGTAGATAACCAGTATTATGAATAAGCTGGCCGTTGCATTTAATCTAATAATAGGCCTTTACATCTATTGAAGATGATTTATACAGCGTCAGGAGGCAACCTATGCCTACACTTAACGACACACTGTAGTGCCTGGGACAATGTTTAGATGGAGTAGGCTTGCCCAGCACCTATACCATCCTCTCAGCCTAGTCAGCCATATCCACAGGAGAGACAAGGTCAATACGTGCGGAGCTGACTAAGCCAAGGGTTTCCAAGCCAAACTCGTGTTAATGCACATATGCACGGCCGGGATTCGAACCCACGACCTTCGGATTGAAAGTCGAGGTGCAATCCAACTCGGCCAACACGGCTTTTACATTTCATGTAATCTAGATGATCACTATTTACCCATGTCTTGATGACTGGGACGCGGTAGTGCCTGGGCCATGATTTACAAGGAGTAGGCTTGCCCAGCACCTATGATGATGATGTCTTCCTGGCAGGTTTCGGCTACGGCGACATTCTTGCTGATTGATGCCTATGATGGGCTCTAAGGTGGCTGGAATAGCCAATTTTGGCTTTAAAGGTTCTTGCACACAATGTGCATGTAAGAGTGCTGTTGACGTAGTTATAGTTGATGTTTGAAGGCGATTTAGCTTATAGATGGTCGCGTTTAAGATCGAGATCGCGCCTTCGTTCATCTTCAAAGGTGTAGACATTACGCTTCACAAGACTTCTCCATCCAGCACCTATACCATCCCCTCAGCCTAATCACCGATAAAAGACAAGGTCAATACGTGTGGAACTGACTAAGCCACGAATTCCTCATGCTGTTTTTCTTCACCGTTTGAGATCATTGGCATAATTCATAATTCACTGTACATAAAAAGTAAAACAGATAGTGTGTGAATACAACGGTAACACACCCAGATTTGATAGAGGCTTATCTGTACTGGATCCATATACCAATGATTTTTTTTAATCCTTACCTATTAATCCTTATTTTTATTTACAGTAAACTTTAACGCAACTGCAGTAAACCTCTTTCAAAAAGATAAAAAAAAACAGAAAACCGATGATGAACAAAATACCAAAATGCATTCCGAAATCCTCTGCGCATTTTGAACCATCCCTTCACTCTGGGAGGAATATATCAGTAAAATTCTAATCCCAGAGTTGAAACGAAATGGAAACTGACAGGACAGTTCGGAACGAGTCAAAGAATTTTTCCTAACTTTAACTATCACATCGCTAAATGATATTGCCACTTATCTAGTAGGTAGTCCTTGGGATTGTGCCAGCTGCCTTGCCCAAAGCCAGGTGTAAAGTTTCAAAACAGTTCACAATCTAGATATTATTGTATGAAACAGCGTTTGAATTCACCGTGTTGCGAATTATGGAGCTTAGTTATTTTAGAGTACCGGTACCGGTTGGTGCTCGAGAAAACGGAACACTGTCTTACACTGGTGTTTACACGTTTATCATGACGCTGGAGATCCACATTAACTAAAACATTCGATTCAATTCAATTTTAAGCTATGTTGATGATATATTCTCACATTGGGTCACGCAATGTGAAGATGTACACGGTGTAACATAATTACCCTATAAGTCCGAATTTTACAGGTCATGGCAAACAGTGTTGGTTCTACGACTTTTGAGATTTTGAAGTTTTTCACTCATGAAATGACCTCGTAACTTTCACTTAAAACATACCTACGGTGTAATTTTTTAGGGCAACTCTACTGACGTCGGTAAAATTTTCAAGCATCAAAAACGATGCATAAGGTCTATGTTTCACCTGAAAGTTACAGACACATGTAAACCTTACTTTATTAAACACAAAATCTTAACGGTACCTTCGCTGTATATTTTTGAAACGGCTATGTTTGTCAGACACAATTCGGATCTGTTTTGTCGGCTGTCTGATGCCGTTCATCGTAACAGACGAGACCAACATAAAGTCTGCATCCGTAACTCTAGAACCACATTAATGCGCGTGTGAGTGAGAGTGTCTTTTGCATGGCTCCATTTATCTACAATAAATTGCCAATGCCATGGAGAGAACTGCCAACGTCGTTGTTTACGAATAAGCTGAGAACATTATTATGTACTAAATGTTACTACACGGTAAATGAATTTATGACTGATAAACTACTGACATAATCATATTTTAATCTTAATTTGACATCCTATAATTTATTTCAATACTGTATATCTACTACTCGTAATTTATATTCTATAATTCCTATCGTAACTATTAATGCTCATTCTATAATTCTAATCAATTTTTATTTTTGTATTAATTATTTTTGTGTTTTGCACACCCTGTAGGGTAGATTTATATTGATACAATGCTATTTTATAACATCTCTACACACACTTGTGATTCTGCAAATAAATATACTTTGACTTTGACTTTGACTTTGACTTAGACATAGCTAGCGTGTGCGTGCGACGCGGTAGGAGGGTACCTACGTGTACATACGTGTGTACTGGTTTATGCAAATAGTAAACAAACACTTAGGGTTGTCGCAAATTTCTAAAACTATAAAAGTTGTACTTTTGTGTGAAAATTTCAGTTACGATTTACACATGTCCAAGCACTCAGGTGACCGGTCTGATTACGCCCCCTTCGGGCTTATAGGTTAATTATCTTACACCTTGTTATAATGTTTGTGTCATCTAGCCCAATCCTTGTATAACTGAACAATTGAGCCCCCACATCTCTCCACCCATTTAAAGATAACCATGTCAAAAACCTGCACTATCTTTCCCGTTCATCTGTCCGTCCGTCCGGCTGCGTGTCCGCTAATCCCTCCCCATTGTCCGGCGATGCACTGCAACTCCACATGTGGGATTGTGGGATTACCGCTCATTGTCACTGTGTTCAGCATTAATCGACGATTAATCAGTCGACGTCCACTCTGAATTACCATGTGGCAAATGTTAAGATCAGGGGAATTGGCGTTCAATTAATGTCACTCATTGGGAGAGATATCTAGTGAAGAATAGGCTTTGTTAGGAACACCAAAAGCTATTTTACTATATTTTTCCATACACCGGTGGTTGATCTGAACGACTCTGAAATTATGAATTTGTCCTTAGCCTTATACTCTTTATTAGGAATTTGTCTGTCATAAAAAAGTAATGAATTTAGTACCTAAAAATAGGTCGTAAAAACGTTTCTATGATGTGACATCTGCGCTGGGTGATTAATATGGCTTTTGTAATCATCCCTCCTAAAAACATTTTGTGAATTTTGTACCGAAGCATGAGACTTTCACACAAAAGTAGACCGGTAGCTTTTAAGTTCTAACCTTGCGTTGAACCACAAAGGAAGAACATAATCTGAGCAAAGCTTGTGCTATAAGTAACTGCTGAATAAATTGCTGATAGAGTAAATAAATAGGTACTGAATGTTATTGTTAAAATAGTAGGTATCGTATTAAAATTAGGCATGCTAAGATTTATTTAAGTAAATGATTTGTATTACTTTGACATGCCCAAGTTATGTAATCAACAACCAACCGGGCAAGAATTTATTTTCCGCTGTAGAGAACTCATGTTTACCCCACCGCGGTAATGATTCTTTTTAGGTAAAAAAACAAAATCTAGGAAGAAAAGATTCAAGTGATCGATTTGGAGAAAAATAGAACAACCTGCATTGGGACGTGTCATTCAATTGACACAAAAACAGGTCGCCGCTGAAGCCCCAAGCGCCAGAAGCTTTCAGCGCTGTCAAACGCAAGGAAATAAAAGGGAATAAATCATAAGCCTGCATTAAGTCCTTACGTAATGTGGTTGGTTGAACCTGACAGGTACGACTGTTTCACACTGCCACCGACACGACAACCACACGATACGCGGAGAGCTTTTACACCAGCGGGCCAATTGCGATATCTCAATGGCAAGGTACAAGCCAATTACAGCCGTAGCAACGTTAGCCGTCAGATTAGGTAAATCTGATGGCTAACGTTTTAAATACTGTAATTGGTTTGTAAACCGTTTTAGCTAAAGTCAAATAAATAAATACAAATCATAGTAATTAAGTTTTGGAAAAAGACCTAAACTGGTATCAAAATGTTAAATTAATAACCATTTTGAGTAATTTCCATAGCCATTGGGACATTACAATCGGCCTGTATTCAGTGCCGTCACGAATACATTTGTCGAGCCGTTGACATGTCGTGTTAGCTGTCAGTAGGTAGGTACCTGCGAGTATGCAAGCGTCCTGTGAGACAATATTTTTTTATAGCTACTATCTACTTTTGTAATGTGTTAGTGAGTGTTCGCTTTTTGGCTCATGTTTGGTTCAATGCACTGAACTTGCAATCTGTCACGTATAAAATGCCGCAAAAATCATCAAAGCGTAAGTAAGAATCTGAGGATCTGACTACCAGATGGCCCAATTGATGTCAAATGGCTAGCTTCATTCAAAGGCATCGATATACGCAAAGCATTGTTTTTCTAAACAGATTAAAGGTCGACTACATATCTTTTTTTTCTACTGTTAATTGTAGTATATACTCGTACATAGGTATGATGTGCATATGTATATCTACTACACTGAGTGTGTCAGAATTTGCTACGTCTCCAATATTGAATTAGTGCCAGCTCGAGACAAATGAGCAACGTGACGTCATCGGATTAACTAGCTTGTTTGAACACTGATTTTGCTACTGGGGGAAAAGCTTTGCAGAAGTGCTCAAGCCTTGAGCACGTGGAACTGGTTGTTCACCTGAGTTTTACTAAAAAGTTAATCATAAATAATATTTACAGAAGTTTTTGATTCACGGAAGCTGAACGTTCGAAGCCGATAAAATTGACATTTTAAAAATTAACCAAACTGTCCAAAGCAGCTACAATTTCAAAATGATTATTCCAGAGTAGGTTGAAATAATCCCAATCCCTCATTACCCTGCAGGAAGGATGTTGGCGGCACATTAATCACGAGACAAAGGGAGCACTCGTATTGTTACAAGGCGCTGTCTCATCTCTGAGGTACCTACACCTAACCTTGGGCAAATGCCGGCGGTGAAACAAAGGAGGAAAAACATCTTGAAGTACCATTGTTCTCGCCGATGCATACCACCCATTGCTCGCTGGAGGTTGGCAAAACCCAACGGTTGTATGACCTCGCACAAGTTGCCGTATCGTGGTCATCAGCAACTAATATCGTGGTACGACCGGGCTGAACTCGTTTATGCAAACAAAACAGTGTCCTGTAGGGCTACAGCTCTTGATCACCACCATTCTAAACTGGTTCCGGATATTGACAGAAATTTTGTTATTTTATGCTGAAAAA
Organism: Eulithis testata; assembly: GCA_947507515.1. NCBI lineage: Eukaryota > Metazoa > Arthropoda > Insecta > Lepidoptera > Geometridae > Eulithis > Eulithis testata. The sequence goes on from OX382197.1 coordinate 11,793,180, forward strand.
TTATAATGATCTCTGTCATGTGAGAATCGTTAGAATAAAATAAATAAATCCACTGTTACCTAACTTAAATCAGCGCAAAACTTTGTTCTTGTACAAACAGTCCATCATTAGGACACGTCCGAACTGGAGGAAAGGTGACGAAAGTTGCCATTTAAATTCTGAAACACAGAAAACGTAAGACTCTTTGACATTCCACCTCAGGAAAATCTACCTTATTTTTATAGGGTTAAAGGTGGTGGTGTCTACCCGGGCACTGTAACTTGTTTGAACCGCTACAATGAGGTGTTAAACACCGCCCGGGGTCGGTCCGCGACGGATAAAACCAGATAATACCGGTGTAGCCTGCTGTGTGTGGAATTTAAGCTGGTGACACTTAAGTGGCTGTTATAAGTTGGATATCATATTATTTATTGACAAAATGAATGAGAAACAAAAGGTAAATACGAATTTCTAAGGAGTACCTACATCTACGTAGGTACATTAAAAGTACCAACGGTTTGTAACACCAAAGCGTAAAAGTAGATAAAGCAATATTTTCTCAGCAGAAACATGGTCAAATTGCATTTGATTGGAAATTATATAAAACAAATACTACACCATCAGTATTATAGTGCCAGGCTTGACCCGACTCCACACTCGTAAATGATGCTACCAGTTGTCGCACCTCTGGCGTTATGAGTCCCATCCCATCTGGTAAGGGGTAAGTCGCAGTGTTCGGCAACTGACAGAAACTCCAGAGTAATGTTAATTTGAGAGAGACACCAAACTTTTACAATTCGCCGTTTGTTGTCAAAGAGACAAGAAATTAATCTAGAACTTGTTTTAGTATGAACACTGAACAACTGTAATACAGTTTCGTGAACTTAGATTACCGTGATCCATCCACTCCATCTAAACTATGATCAATCGGGCCGGATCTGACATTGTGTTTAGGGGTGTCTCTTTTGGTTCAAAGTGCTTCTGTCATGGCTGAAGTCTGATACTCTTTCCTACCTAAGGTGCATTGGGGTAACTGCGAAAATGGGTATATTCCGAAAATCCATAAAATCTAGCAACATAATGCGATATTTTCTTGTTGGCAACATTGGTCTAGACGCCATCTTGATTGGCATCGCCGTGACAGTCCTTTATATCCTCGTGCCAACAGGAAAATATCGCATTATGTTACTTGATTTTATGCATTTTCGGAATATGCCCATTTTCGCAATTACCCCAATGCACTTTATTTTTTTCTAGCTAAAGTTCAGAAGATTTCGGATGAGCTCAATACCACAACTTCTTTACTTATGAAATTTATTAGTTCTTGAATTATAAAAAAAAATTAACCAGATTAACTATTACATGTACTTTTTTGTCTCTTTTGTAAAGCGACTCATTAAATATTAGGTATAAATTATAAATTAAGTGTTTATAATCGTCTTCAAAATTCGCAAACAATCACAGGCACTATCAATTTGTCTGTCAAAACGCCAATCGAACAATGCAACTTATCTCATCTGTCTAAACGTCAAATCTTTTGCATGACAGCCCTGTTCGAGAGACGGGGGACAAGGCATAAAACTTGGAAAACGCCGGACGGCATCGGATCGGTGTTCTGTCAATAATTGATAATGGATGACGTCATTACGTCAGCGGGTGATTGATTGGCTGTTCCGGTGCGCCCCCAGTGGCAGCCGATATTCAAAATGTAAGTTTACATTAACAGACGATAAATAGTGTAAACAACTAACGGAACGGAATATTCTGGTTGAACATCGTTTGGATTTGGCTGCGACTACTCTTTAGTATAGTCTTTTGAATCTGTAATTGTAAGAACGTGGAAAAAACAACCTTGAAAGTGTGTACGTAGTTGACATCGTAATTCAACTCTACATAACATTGTTGCTACGAGCGTAGCAGTACTGCTACGCACGTCTACACTCGTAGCCATGCGTACCAAACACCCACTTAATTTGAATAAATTTTAGGCTTATAATTTGAAAAGGCCAGACCACAAATCGAGCTTCAATAATAAACAAATGTTCATCATTTAAATGCTTCCAAAATTAATTTCACCCCAAATTGATCGCTCATCCGTTGCTCAATAAATCGGATTCCTCTAAAAGCATAAGTTATTGATCCCTCCCGCGGACATTAGTACAAAAACATTTCTCTGCGTGCAGTCCAGTAGGCACAAGGAGTCTATCCATCAATGTCGGCAGGCCTTTGTCCTGATGCCTGATTTAGTGCGGCCCGGACGAATACATGACTCAAGATTAGCTTTAAAAATATTATACGCTTCAACTATTTATTTTTAGACTTCAACTTAGTATTTTTAGACTTTCTTAAGTCCAAAGGTTTTGGTGTTTTATGAACTTTCACATCCTCATTGTGCGTAAATATTTTGGGTAAAAATATGTGTAGTTTGTCTGAAAATCAAGAATATAAATAAAGTGTATAGGTAGTGGTTACTCACCGGCTTCAGTGGCGCCTAAGCTAGTCCGCAATAGACATCCGCATTATTGTAAAAAAATCCTGAAACAAAAGGTTTTAGTCAGTCAAATGTTTCTGAAAGTAGTATCATTATTTGTACAATCCTTTTACCTACTAACCTAATCAGCCTTCTATTCAGACGTATAATTTAATCATAGTGATCTATGGCTAAAAATGATTTAACATAGTTAAAATTAAGTCTGCAACTTGTCATTGCGCTCACATAACTTAAACAAGAATAACAGCGACATTTATATGGTGGTTAATAAAACTACTACATAACGACACTAAAAATTCATTTCATTGCCGTTTTACTGAACGTAAAAATTTAGTTTTACGAGTTGCTCTCGAGTGCGGCCGTGCGGGCTTGAGAATCGTGTCAATGCTTCAGGGAAATGTTAATTTTTAGTTATGAAGGTCCGACAGGCTAGATTTATGTATGACGTGACGGTTCGAAATAGTTTCACTGGTGAGCAGTTATGAACTTCTAAAACTAATAACTAATCTACAACTATAACCCATTTAAAACGGTGTAAGCTCGGAACAGTTACTGCTTTTTCTCAGTATTGAATTCGAAACTGCTTATCATTGACCAGACATTATTGCGATTAAATATAACTATTTTGAGCTTATGTTGGGTTTATTGGTAACAGGATAAAAACAAGGCTCATATTGACATGTTAAATAACGCCCCTTGGTTTCCTTTACAGATCAAAATCAGACGTAAATCAAGATAATGTCAAACGCAATAGATCAAAGCTTGAAAAATTACATTTGGAGTTATTTTATGAAAAAGAAAATTGAATTATGTAAAAATGTATTCTTTCATAACGTGCTACTACTGCGAAGCAATTTATATTTGATGCAAAACAAGTATAAAGCAATCAAATGCAAACTGGCCACTTTACACTTTAGCTACCCTGTGTGACTTTACTTCAGCCAACTTATGTCAAAGAGCATCTAATTAATGCAACTACTGCAAGTACTACTAGGATTAAAGACGCTATCTTGCAACGGCATACGTACCTACGGGGTGGAACTAAAGCCCCGTTTTCACTAGGGGACATGTTGCGGGAACAAATCACCCGACATTCCGTTCAGTTCGATATTCAGTTGTCTCCGGCGACTGTCGAGGAACAAGAAGGTCGCGCGTGTTGACGCCCGCAGAGCATCGACTAGCAAGCTGCGCGACTCGTAAATGTCCCAAGCGATGTCGGGCGACATCGCGCGGGACACGTGAATTTCGTGTCGAGCGACAGAGTTGCAGAACAAATGTCCCCTAGTGAAAACGGGGCTTTTTATTCTGAGAAACGCTCGACAAACGTCATCTAAAGAGTGACGTACGTATGCCTAGCGCTTAGTCACAGCGTACCGTGTAGCACCAGCCAGCCTGCGAAATATCGCATTAAGTAGGTATATGGAGCATACGCTATCGTGCATTTAAAGAATTCCCGTGCAAACGTCTCACTATTCAAGTGTTGAAAATTCTATTCCACATACGTTCAGCCAATAACACGCGGCTATAAATACATCGGCACTGGTGCGACACGTGCTGGTTTCATTGCAAATGTTGAGGACATCGCGTTTTATGACATTCACCGCGTCACGTGGCAAATGTCCTGGCAGAAAGTTTACTCTGTTCACTCAGAAATTATTTGAAAACTATTGAAGTGGGATGCAATTTTACTGGGAAAAAATTTCGGGCAGCTATTGACTTTTTCATCGAAGCACATTAGCACGCTAAGCTGCGAAGTTCTAAGATGGTGTAGAGCGTTTGCCATTGTTGCATTGCTCGCATGGTGAATGACGCATTGATGCGTCGTGCAATGCATTATATAGAATAGAAGATGTAAATTAGTTGGTCCTGAGACTAGCTCAGAACCGCAGTAGATGGCACAAACTTGGGGAGGCCTTATGCCCAGCAGTCGGTAATGAGTTGGCTTTACGTTGTGTGTAGAACGAACGAACGAATGAACGAATGATTTATTTGCGTAAAGAGTGGTACAAAGAGATTACCTACTACACGAAACATCTTACAGTACAATCTTCGGAAAATTCTACGCTAAAAATTGAATTGAAGAATTAAAGATCTATTAAAACGTGTTATAAAATAAGGGTTATTCCCATCGAGCCCTTGATCACTACTATATAAAACCACATAGCATAAAGTAGTGTATCTGTGAGAGAATAAAGTTCAATCTCGATATTGTTTCTAGCCGTGACTAGCTGCTGACTGATTGATCGTTTCCGCGCCACCCCGGGACGCACTACCTATACGTAGATATTATATCACCAATAACGTACTAAGTCAATAGGTTTTTATTATTATTAGATTTTCAATAAATAAGTAAATATCTGAAATACGAATTTACCACAATTAATACTTTCGTGGAGAAGAGTAAACAGACTAGAGGGTAGTTAAAGCTTTGAAATAACATTCAAATATTTTTAACTAGCTGTCGCCCGCGGCTTTGCTTGCGTGGTAGCAGCATACGCATTATTTGGTTCAAATCTTTGAACCTAATTTTAGACCCTTTAGGATACGACTTTTCAATATTCCTTTGCACCCCTACACTAAATAAGGATCTCCAAATGTCATACCTCTAGAACTTATAGTTTAGGCTGTGCTTTGATTGTCAGTCAGCTTCAAAAGAGTTTTATATATCTAGAAGAAGATATCAATTCAAGTTTTTTTTATCGTGACCTGAATGAAAAATGCATAGATGGCTCGATTTTTTTGATGAGTAGTAATTACGTGCCTACAATATAAACTCAGATTGTGAAAGTTGCTCAATAAATAAGTTACCTATAAGATCAAGCTGAATACAAACTCCTCGGTAGTTGACCTGAGTCTAGTTCGTCAATGTTTGCGAAAGTATTTTTTTTTACATTGATAGAATAACATAATATAAATAAAAAATCGAAAAAATTATCATGTAAAAGATAAAAAGTAAAATTATTTTTGCTTAAGAGCCTAAAGAGTTTGGAATAAAAAGTGTGAACGCTGAGGAAATTTATGCTAAGTTTTATTCATGTAAATGGCGTTAGAAATTATTTATGTGACGTCAGCCGGGATTTTGGAACACCCCGTGATTTGGTGACGTCCTTAATGAGGAAATGAGGGTCGCTCGTTATTTTTCATTTAGGTTCACAAACTTTTCACGATGTACTTAGGTATCTAGATGATCTTATTTGATAAATATTAAACTTATTTAGGGTCATGGTTGTTAGATGGACACGTTACTTTTAATGATTGTGTGCAATTATTTATACTAAGGACGCTTCGTTATAAATAAAAAAGTTTCAAATTTGAGAATATTAGACGGACTTTTGTAGCGCCATCTATCTCGCTACATAAGAACTAACATGAGAAATATCCTAGATCGCGCAAACGAAGTTATCACGGAGTTTGAACATAAGTAATACTACCGAAAACCATCCATCGGTCCTCGGACCCCGAGCCAAAGGTGGCTCGGCGTGGAAGATCTTCCCTTTTCGTAGGAGAACACATATCCAACCATGTTCTCCTCACTTTTATAAAATCCGGACGGCATGCACTACTCTATTGCTCACAAAAAATGTTTTTTTAATATAAATTCGTTACCTTCGTGAATGCAATCACCGCAAACATCTTGTTTAAAGAATTATTTCTTGTTTATGTTTAATAAAGGAATTCTGTTTAACCCCTAAAGAGTGCAGTGGGAGGTTGAAAATGACTCCGTGCGGACTAAACCGCGGGTATACCACTAGTGTACACACAAGAACAGCATTGTTTCCCTGGCGCAGCGCAGACAAGAGCACCATTTATTTACAGCGTCCTGAGGCGTAAGAATACATAAAACTAACGTTTCAACCACGGGCTTGATAGAACCGGGTCATTATGATATGTCGGACAATGTTTTTTGTGCTTTTTTAAATGTGTACTCTATTTTCGACAACCTACACTAAAATGTTTAAGATAAAAGTTTTAAAAACTCTTTTGAAAGGTTTCAAACAACCTGGCTACTGGAAATTCAAACTGGATTCGTCTACACTAAACATCACCCTCATATCAACTGCTGGACATACGGTTTATTGTCATAATCCCCACTAAATTGTCCCCACCAGTGGGGATTATGACAATCTACTGGACATAAGCTTCTCTTATAGACCTAGGTTTTGTATGCCTTTTAAGGGACAATATACTGCCTCGAGTATTCGAATGAGGGTACCAGAGGTGTGTTTAGCAATTTCTTTAATCGAGGTTTTTTATTCATTCGTGTTTTGCGAGCGGTGGTTCGGACACTTATATCTTTGAGTATTGTGTATTTCAATTTCAATATAATACTGTATAACAGGCATGGAATAATTAGAGTATGACTTTGATGGAATTTTCAAAATGCTGGGCCTTAATTGTGTGAAATGACCAAAGATATTTATAGATTTCTTCATATTTAATTACACCGGCGTCGGAACCCGTACCTTTCAAACCGGAAAACAGCAATGCAAGCATCACTGCTTGGCTGCAGAAAAAGGTACGGTGATAGTACTTTCCCGGACGAGTTCTTTCACAAGAAGCTCTACTACTACTGAATAAGCGCTCGTGGCTAGGCTTGCTTAGCCAATCTCCACTGATTATCTAAGTTAAGCAACGTTCTGTGTGGTCACTATTTGGATGGGTGACCGTTAGTGGCATTTACATCTCAGCGCTTCCGTGCTTCGGAGGGCACGTTAAACTGTTGGTCCCGGATCTAGCAGTCGTTAAGCCACGACGGAGGCCTTAAGGCAGCCTAAAAAGTCCGTCACCAGAGTTGGCCACTAACTACACTAATATAAACACCATATTTGTGTTGCAGAAGAGGGCTATTCGTGTAATTTATAACATGGGTCCCAGAGAATCACTAAGAAATAAGTTTAAGGAAATAAATATAATGACAGTACCTGGCCAGTACATCTATGAAAACTTATTGTATGTTCAAAAAAATATCAATCTAATCAACAAAAAAAGTGATAATCATAATGTTAACACTAGAAATAAAGACAAACTCGCTGTTCCCACCACTAGGCTCACAAAAATTAGTAAATCTTTCAAAGGGCAATGTGTACGCTTCTATAGCAAAATCCCAAGTTCAAAAACGTAATAAAACAGAGACTTTTTTAAAAGCATACTATAAAATATCTGATTATTTAGAAGACAAACAAGCTTGGGACGAACTAGCTCCAACTCATCCAATAAAAAAAATGTAGTCATACCTAATCATACAAAATGTAATGACGATTCAAAGTGATCAGTGAGATTTTATTGAATAAAAGATTTTTGACTTTACTTTGACTTTGACTCATACGAGCTTGCTTTTTACTACTAAATCATATTTTTGCAACGATTTAAAGCTTTTATTATTTGAAAAGCTATTTGAAAACTACTCTGGAAAATGCGATATTAAACACGTGCACTTTCAAATAAGAACGCACATAAAGCAACAATATCTACGTACCTACGTGGTAGGTACATTATTATTATTACCACCAACAGTTTACTGGGTACCATTAGCACCGGTTTCTGAAGATATCGAGATTGCTATAGCATAAGTATTTGACAAAGCGTTGTATTGTGTAAAAGATGCTTGTAAAATTGTAACCGACTTCAAAAGGGAGCTTCTCAATTCGGTTGTATTTTTTAACCGATTTCAAAAAAGGAGGAGGTTCTCAATTCGGTTGTATCTTACTTCGGAGCTCCGTCATTTATAAACCGATTCTAAAAATGATTTTTTTCATCTAAAATTGAACGTTTCCTTTCATATCTGGAAGAAGAACGATGAAATATGTCATCCACGTAGTTACACGAAATTGCGTATTTTATTTTTTTATGAACGTGGTCCAATTAAAGTCTCCTTTAGTTTTTTTAATCATATAATATGGTATTACAGAGATTTTTTCGAAACTACGTAACAATTTTGGTCTTATGTACTATGACTTAGACATAATAAAGTTCCATGCTAATGTAGTAAACATAATATTATATGAAGACTATGCTACTCTACCATACTCCGCCAATAAAATTATTAGGTTCCATTTGATCTAATGGTACGCATTAAATCATGCTGGTAGAATATTCTTTTTGGAGCTAAAACCACTTTGCATGCGACAAATTGAATCAAACATGGTGAAATTGTAGCGCAGATAAGGCTTGCTTCAGACACGCGAAAAATTGTGGCGCTCAAAATAGACGGATCTAAATATTGTGTCTGCGAACAAATTTAAAATGCTGGTATGTTATGTATTATATTTTTTTAACTAGCTGATACCCGCGACATCGTACGCGTGCAAAACTTTCCACCAAAATATATGTCAACCAACATACGATGAACCTCGTGTCAAAGGCTGCTTTTGGTTTAAAAAGTTCAAGCTGTATCTAAGAATCCACGTCTTTAATTTCAATAAAATATAGCCTATGTTTCAATCCGCAAAAAGGGCTTCTGAATGGTATAAGTTTCATTGAAATTGGCCCAGTAGTTTAGGCGTGATTTGCGAACAAACAGACAAAAAAACAGATAAATAGATTTTCGGAATCAGAATCGTGAATATTTTAATTTAAAAATATTTATTTATTTAAAAAAATTAATATATTTAAAATCTGCATATTTAGTTGATCCATATCTTTAATTTTAGTTTTTGGCTTTATTACAGTTTTATAATAGTATAGACTAACATAATTTCACAGCGCTAAAAGTAATAGCCAATCTTTTCGTCCAGTATACTCTAGTATAGTATTATATATTCTGTACTCTAAGTACGTATAAAAAAGGGATGGTAACATTAAATAACTATAATAATTAACAATTTTAGTCTATGGCCCACTGAGTGTTGATTTCATTCAAAAGTAGAGCTGAAAGTATAGCGTCGTTGATGCCGCCTTTACACATGCACTCATGGTTTTTAATAACATTTTATATAAATTCCTTTTTAGGGGATTTTTTAGGTGTAATTTAACTGACTTGAACTTCTTGATTTTGAACTGATTTAACTGTCTTTTACTTCTTCTTTAATATCCCCTCTTTCCCGCACGACTTTGATTTCGAGCAGGATAGAGCATACAAAGATAATATATAGCTTTTTTTAGAATGGTAAACCTGGTACCATGTTAACATTGACGATTGATTAATTGTAAATTCAGCATGGGTTGTAAACATAAGCAGTCATAAGCAACCAGTTACCATGCCAGATGAACGAGACGCAACAATTTAACCAACAACTTGTGTAATTGCAACGATAATTTCAATAAATTATACAATTTCGTCTCTAGTTTTAATGGTTGCCATAACCATTCTAAGATATAAGGTACAACGTCGAAGTTTACTGTTACAATAACCCACCATTTATGCTGTTAAATACAATGTCTCAATGACGTTACAATTTTAACTGATAACACAATGTTGATGGCCGTTGTGTATCTGCTGGTTTCGTAGTCTACTACGAAAACCGACTGCCTTTCACAAAACTTACTGAAGCCACTGATCTACGTAAAAATGTTCAGTCTCTTTATAGCGATTAAATTATTACTTTCAGTTAATTAAAAAGTATTTGATAAGCAAGCAAGCAAGCAAGCTCATATGAGTTATTGGCCAACTCTGGTGACGGAGTTTTTAGGCCGCCTTAAGGCCTCCGTCATGGCTTAGCGGCTGCTAGAGCCGGGCCCGACAGTTTAACGTGCCCTCCGAAGCACGGAAGCGCTCAGATGTAAATGCCACTAACGGTCACCCATCCAAATAGTGACTGCAAAGAACGTTGCTTAACTTAGATAATTAGTGAATATTGGCTAAGCAAGCCTAGCCACGAGCGCTTCGAGTATTTGATTAAACTGTCTATCAAACACAGTTTATTTCACTAAGAGCCGTAAGATCAATAGTGGTTTAAACCACGAAATAGAGTTTAACCTCCAGTCTCCGATTATTTCATAAGATCAATGGTAGTTAATCGACCATCGGTAGCTTAAACTGACAGAGATGACAGTAGATTAATCCATCGATCAAATGTAATTGTAGATAACGAAACCCATAGTTTAAACTGCTTTTGATCTTACGGCCCTAATCTAGCACTAATAGTTTTCACAATATTCAGTTTTTATAGACGACCCTGAATTTTTGCTCTGGACTGTATGTCAAGATGTGATATTTTCCAGCAAAATATAGAGCTAAAAGTGACGCTTAAAAATACAGAGTTATTTTCATAAGTTTTCATTGCACCTAACGAATTTCAAAGCATGACGCCATTTACTCTAGAGGTTAACAATCCAGTCGTTTTGTTCATCTTATACTTTTCACCCAGCTTTTCTACTTACGACTCTATCACCTTATTATAGCGCTGATAATCTTATAGCGTGTGCAAACGTGTCGTGAATTTCACTCGACTGTTATCGTTAAAAGACAATTGCTGTTGTAAAAGACATTCGCTGTTGAGATTTGCGACGTCTAGTCGCAGCACAAACTGCTGATCATAATTTAATTTTTATTTTGTTATAAATAACTCTAAACAATCCTTATGTTTCTACAGCTTTCTAAAATCTGATTTTCTGCAAATAGTAATTGAAAGTTCATAAAGTAGAAGTTAGCTAGATTTTTATCACATTCATAAACTTGAAATGTAAAAAATCCTTGAGAATAATTATCAAACGAGCTTTGCGGGCATATCAGTTCGCTGACTAAGTAGTAACTTGCATTAATGCGTTCCGGTTCGGAGGGCAGGCAAGCCAGGGGAATCACAGGCAGCCCCAACCAACCAACGTGACAAACGCAATATAGTACTGTTATACGAAGAAGGTATCCAACACTCTGCTGCGTTATTGTATAAATTACTTTGAAGTGTAAAGTTTGAAAGTTCCAACTCGTGAGTTCTACTAAATTTAAGTTTAATACATAAGGTTAACCGTCAGCCTGCGTTAGACAACTTTTGCGCATGAAATGTCAATGAGAAAAACACGAAATAGTAGTTTTCTAGAAAGCGGTCGATCGATGAAACATGTATGTACCCTATGATCACCCATTGAGGAAGTTTATGGAAAAAAACTACCTCAATTTGAAACATAAACAGAAACTTTGATTTTAATCAAGTAAGGCATAAGTTCTTACGTAAGTTATTTATGGTTGACGTACTCGTAACCCTAGTCCGTAGGAGATTACTCGATGTATGCGTTGGTCATTAAATTGGCCATTTCAAAATCACTTTGCATAACTTTACCCAGACTACTTAGCAGTGTCAACTCAAGATAGTTCTGAGAGGAGTAAGGAGATGGGGGCTCCTATCACTTGCAGCCCTCGATCTATTATCTCAGTACGTTACAACTTTGAGACGCTTGAGGGTCGTCTTATCAGTTTCCGAGACCAGAATCAATCGGCCTCCTCCACCTCCCACCTTTAAACAAAACTTCATCACCGACGAAGGGCTTAAGGCATTTTTCACAGCTCAAGTTAGATTGGACAGTGTCGCCATGTCGATCAGACAATGTACAGCCACCGCTCCGGAGATTTTGAAGAAAAGTGGTGGGTAAAAGAGCATCGGTGGGTGCGCGGGTATTTTACTAAATTGGCTAGTTAAATATTAAGTTTTACGTAGTTTCTTATATCATTTTACAGCTGCTGATTTCTTATCAGCAGCTCATAATGATACTGTAAAAGCTTATTAGGTATTTAACAATATAAACAAAAATAACTGTTAAATACATCTGGTAGACAACGTACCTACATGAATTCAATTTTATATTTCAAACTAGCAGCGCCTCGCGGTTTCACCCGCGTAATTCCCGTTCCCGTGGGAATTCCGGGATAAAATATAGCCTATGTTCATCAGGGATAATGTAGGATTCTAATGGTAAAAGAATTTTTTTAATCGGTCCAGTAGTTTCGGAGCCTATTCAATTCATACAAACAAACAAACAAACAAAAAATCAAACCTTTCCTATTTATAATATTTGTATAGATAAACAAAACAAATGTGACATGTACTGTGTTTTTATTAAATTTCGTTTGTTAGGAGTCGTCAGAACATAATCTTCTTTATATTATGATTAATTACGAGAAGTTAAGATTCCGGGCGAATGATAATATTTTTCCTTAAACGCGAGGCCGTGATTAAAATACGAAAATAATATTTTGAACGATGTTATACTGCACTCGACTACGAAAACGGTTTAAGCTGTCTTGTTATTAAGTTTCATTGGAATAATATGTAAGTATTATACATTTTAATGTACTTACATAATTCACTTAGTACTGGTAAAGTTTACGCTCACAAGAAGTATAAAAAGAACATTAAAATCTCAAAAAAACCGACCCAAGCCAATAGTTTTTAATACCTTTGCTTATAGGTAATGTTTGTCATCACCATCATCATCATCATCAGCCTCAAGTCTCTATAGCCCGTTGTATATTGTGTGCTCGATGGAAATAACCGCTTTCTCCAACCAATTTTGAATTTCAACTAATAATAAATCTTTATAAATCAAATTACAAGAAAAAAAACAAATTAAAGACGATGCTACTCCCTAAGCGTACCTACGTACTATGATTGTATTAAAAACCGTCTTGTAGTCTAGTCCATGTATCCAAGAGGTAATCAGAGGCAAATCTACGTTGTACGTGCTTACAACGTATCACAATGGGCAAACGAAGGAAAAAAGGTTTCCAAATAGTATTTTTCTTAGAAGGAAATAAAAATGCAAAGTTTACGCAGTAATAAGGAACGTGCCATCAACAAGCGTCGTAAACATAATCATAAAAACTTTAACTTTACATTCTTAAGCGTTTTGGAAAGTAAAATAAAATTCACTATCTACTTTACTGTTTTATATGCACTTCGATGAAAAGAATTAACTGACAACTTGACTTTGAACTTGTATAACAAATAAGTTTTTACTATTTCTACCACATTTTTACATGTTTTTTTTTTTCAAAATCATTCCAAATAATTTTAGTTTTGAAACTATGTTCAGCATGTCACGTTTTTGGCTAAAAAAAGCCTTCGTTTCTACTGTATAAATTCTAGATTCACGAACTTAGTTTTCAAAGTAATACTAATTAATAAATAATAAATATTCACGGACACTTAACACAGCGCCTTCTAGTCCCAAACTAAGCAAAGCTTGTACGATGGGAACTAGATGGCTGATAGAATACATACATACATTTTTTTTTTGTAAATACATACTTATAATACATAGAGACACCCAGACACAGAACAAACATCTATGTTTGCCACACAAATGTTTGTTCTCGGTGGGGATCGAACCCACGACCCACAGCACGGAAGGCAGAGCTACTACCGACTGAGCCATGATTTAAAACTAAAATGCATTTTGCATATTATGAATATTGTAAATACTGTATTAGCTGTAATTTTCTTTGTGAATTATTTCAGGATGTTCTTGTTCATTTTGCATCACAATATCAAAGTTTGTTGCAGACATAAGCCACGTTTGTTCGTCACTGTAACAATAACTTCGACATTATACCAACCCGAAACACCGTATTGACATCTAAAAGTGAGTCAAATAGTAAAAAGGAACGGCAAATGCCTCTATCGATGTGTTACACGCAAATACTGCCATTCGATACCCACCTTAAGGCGAGTGAAAAAGGGAAACTGCGGTTATTCAGTTTTATCAACCGCGCGGGACCGCTGGGGGTACTTGGCAAGTTTTATATTACGAAGAGATCGGCCCGCACTTTGTCTTACCGGTTCGTCTTTTACTTACATGATTCTGGCTCTAAAGTCTGGATTTACGTTAGTGTCGGGGTGTGCTGTGGCACGTCAAACTGCATTTGTCATTGCAACATGCTAGTAGACATACAGAAATATTCCATGCTAATACATTATTCAAATTGACAAATAATCTCTCTCAAATGGTCTCAAGATCTGCTTAAAGATCTGCTCTCTCAAATGGTCTCAAGATCGTGCTTAGCTATTGCTCATAAAAAAAAAAAAAAAAAAAAAAAATTGGTAAGATTGTATACAGGCACATGGAGGTGGAGACCATAGCTGATTTCGGCACAAACCGATCGCGAGAATGGAACAAGCGGTCTCCATGGCTGTTCACACTGCCACCGGCACGATTACCACACGATTGCGTGGGAAAACTAATCATTTAGTACTGGAAACTTTCACACCGCTTCCGGGCTGATGCCGAAATTTTGAAGTGAAAACTTCTTTAGCATAGTTGTGATTTAAAAGTCGATGAAATGAAAAAGCGAAACAGTTCGACCCCCACAAAACGCAAAACACTTCGAATAGCGCGTTCTAGGATCCGACCAAACTTAGCAGCGCCATCTAGTTCTGATTTAGGGCAACATGAGCATAGAACCTTTTCTAAAATAAGTAGGTACTGCATATTGGTTACGTACATAAAAATAAATACTAAATTAGTTTCACATTAAAGACAGAGCGAGATTGAATGCGTGGCACTCAAAGTATAACTTCTTCCGCGCGGAAGGACTCCACGCACTGGTTTTTTTAAGGTTTCACTTCTACCACGTGTGAATGCACACATGTATTTTTTTTTTAGCAACTGACATATCGGTGTCGTGTAAATGTCGATATCGGTCCGTGTGCAAACGCTCTATGGGCGATTGTGATTCTGTGGGTCATTTTGATAACTACAGACATGGCTCCAGTTACAATGAATGGTAATGGAAGATGGTATCAGTGAATTTAAGGACTCAGGGTCAGATAAGCTCCGTTTGTGTAATACCTTTGTTGAACTCTTTTTGATAATTGAAAATTCTTACTTTTTTGGATATTTTTCGCTTTTTTGTAATGTTTTTAAATACACCCTGTAGGTTTAGTATAAGTCGGACTTAAAAACTAGTTGAGGATAATAATTATGTTTTTTGTATTACAGAGAGTAGTTTGCTGTTGTGCAATGTATTACCACTATGGTTACCATGACTTTTCAACCGCTATCAATGGATTTCAATCAAGTTTTTACAACGGAAAGTTGTTAGCAAATTATTCTAATCGAACGAATCCAAAATTGGAAGCGTTCAATATTATGCATAACACGTGAAACAAGCTGATATATGAGATATATGTAAGGAAAATATTTTACCTCATCGATTTAACTCATTATGAAAATACGGAATATGCAATGTCGTCGGTACGAAATCGCGGCGGCAACTCGTAGCAAGTTTTGTAGCACGTAGCGCGCGCGTAGCACTTTCGTAGCACCGAGCTACGAATGAGCAAGGGAATTTGGTACATACTTCTAGGATACTTCAAGTCGAGAAATATAGCCTCTAATCTTGTATTAGAGAGTGGATAATTTTTGTGTAACCGTTCATGGTACACTTCAATAAAAATGCACTAGGTATGAGTCGTATTTTTTATATCAAATCAGAGAGTATTCACATTAAACCCTTCAGAATCAAAGGTTTCATCCAGCATGAAAGAATAAATGACCACTGGCTTGAAGCGCTCGTAGCTAGGCTTGCTTAGCCAATCTTCACCGATTATCTAAGTTAAGCAATGTTCTGTGCGGTCACTATTTGGATGGGTGACCGTTAGTGGCATTTACATCTGAGCGCTTCCGTGCTTCGGAGGGCACGTTAAACTGTCGGTCCCGGCTCTAGCAGTCGTTAAGCCACGACGGAGGCCTTAAGGCGGCCTAAAAACTCCGTCACCAGAGTTGGCCACTAGCTCATACGAACTTGCTTGCTTTACCACTGGCAATATTATGGATACTCATAGGTCAAAGAACCAAGTTCCAAATCAAGGTAGAAAGTGAAATTAACCTCAGCCGATTGAAGTTAAGAATAGATGACCTGTAGACACTAGATGGCGCCAATGCCCACTCTCACCGGATGTTGTATTTATACACGAGTATAAATAGCTGATATTTGAATGGATTTATTCGGGGCACAACTGTTTGTGAGCGTAAAACTATATTATGATCTGAACAAGTTTTCAAATGAATAGTAGAAACAATAAAAAAACATTTTTTGGTCGGAAAATTGTTTCGATCAAAATAATATTTATGTTGAACCTTGTACAATGTTATTTCACACATCATTGCGGTTTACGATTTTTCATAAATAATTATTGTGATTTTATATGTACAGAAATGTTGAAATGTACGAGCAAGAAGTTGTTTGACGGTTGTCTAGAAGTACAAAACAACAGATCATATACAAAAAGGAAATCAAAGGCAATTCTGTGCAAAAGAACTGGCTGGTAAAATTAAATAAACAAAAATAGTTATAGTTATCTCTTCAGCAGGCACGTTACAAAGCAAGGTACTTAAAGACGTTGGTTTCAAAGAGAATAATCACAGTAGCACAGGCAGTGCTTAGCATGCGATGCATATTTATGTTCACTTAGCGGAAACTTACAGAGTTGTTTTAACCGACATTGAAACTTGTGGGTCCAACAACAACATGGCTGGAAGTTTTCATAACATTAGAAGTTCTAGTTATACTAGCTTAGCCACAGCTTTGCATGTCTAATTTCTTAGCAAAGGAATAATATTCAACGGTATGAAAGCTTGCTAAATCCAACAATTGTAGGAAAGAAAAATCTAAGAACAATCATCTCTTTTTCCTGAAACTATGAGTTTCCACTAGTATGTATCTAATGATTTTAAAATCTTCAAAATGTAAGGATTTGACAAGCTAAGTAGTTCCAAAATCTGTAAAATCATATTGGATCGTGAAATGATATACTTCTACTCACGTACAATTTTATCTAAATCTATAGCGAAAATAGCACCGTTATCGAATCACCGTTCAATCTGACATCCCATGACGTACAACACAGGAATAGCCGCACATTCAAAACTGAACCTTGCTAATACATAACTAGGTCTGAAATAGGACAGGGGCGCAGTGCGAGGGCCGTGCCCCCCGCCTCCGTTCTATTTCCGTAGTGACGTCACGGCGCACGCCCCCGTGACGCAAGCACGGGACCTTACTTTTAAAGTTTTTTTTTTTAACGCGTCTGGCGGTGGCGTGACTGCGGCATGCGATAGCCTACATCTCCAATGGATGGCTTGACGGCTTCCAAATGATATTATCAGCTGCTTGCCAGTTGCAGTTGGAACTTAAAATGGGTTTTTTATAGGAATGGCGCGACTGAGACGAAAGGGTAGGTTAGATTCCTGCGTCTTGCGTTATCTATGCAAATATGATCCTGGTAAGTCTAAGATACTCTGTACCATGACTTATAAAAACCAAAATAAAGGTAAGTATAGTTATAGTGTAGATTTTTTCTTTTAGATAAAACAGTAGGTTACTGCTTCCTAGTTATTTCGTTTCATTAGTAAAACAAATAATCCGAAGATAATTAAAATATGATATTGGGTTACATAGTGCTTATTATTTTAGATGATAGAACAATAATTATGATTTCCGTCCCAAAAACATTTTCCTAATGAGAAAATGATACAGTTACAATAATAATAACTGAATAGATGTTTATAAATCAGGTCAAATTAAATATGTAATTACGAATGTAATAATTTATTAACCAAAATGTATTTATTCAATTTGGGTAGCTATATCTTATTAGTCTGTATGTTATGTTCAAACTTAGAAACTAGAGATGGACCAATGCACACCTAGTGCTTTAGTTAAATGTCACTTATTCTTACATACAAGGGTAATTTTCAATCATCCTGCTGTACATTGCATCAACCACAATTTGGAACAGAGCACCATGACGCAGAAGTACCCGACTCCAGATGAAATGGGAAAATAGCAGAAAAAAGAAGTGTACGCTAACGTTAATTTTAGAATAGATAGTTCTTACCGCTCTCTTATAGGACTCAGCGGGCCTAAGATGCGCACCGCGAGATATTTGTCATGTCGTTCTGTCAAAATGTAAGCATTTTGTACCAGTTTAGGAACTATTGCATTATCTGTGGTAATGTTGTCGAGAAACTGCGCCTTTGAATTTTCAACTTTTGACATTTCTGCATGACTATTATCTCGTCCTCAGAGAGGTACGACGACTACCAAGTGTCAAAAGTGTACATTAAGGCACGTTTTGTCGACACCATTAGGTGCCACAGATAATGCAATAGTTCCTAAACTGGTACAAAATGCTTACATTTTGACAGAACGACATGACAAATATCTCGCGGTGCGCATCTTAGGCCCGCTGGTAAATCTGTATTTGTGACGCAACTAAAGATTATTCCTCGTTCTTGCACCCATCACACCTATCTCACGAAACCCTGAAGTATCTCAGACAGACACTCAGACGAGTTGCTTTAGGCATTTATAGAAGATGGGCACTCGTTAGTGTCTAATACATTCTGTACATTACCCCTTTGAGGAAAAATGTTCGTGGGTAGATAATGATCCTGATGGGTATAATAACAATGCTGTGTACTCCTGGGGGAATCGTTACGGGGCTCGGAAAAGGTTTGCTATGCACTACTATAAGTCATGGCTAAAGTACTATAATAGACTCGATGTAACTAAAAGGGAAGTTGGGGCTACATTACAGAGAAAATGTTTGGGGTGCTGAGACAGGTGCAGGTTCGAGCTCCGCCACAAATTGGTACCATTATATTGAACAGTTTAAGGTAAGCGTGCTCTATCCTAGGCTGCAGCTATACTTACCATTAGGTGTGCTGGCAGCTAAACGCTTGGCTATACTACTACTATACTTCACAAATAAAACTTCTTCTCCCTGCCCTTATCCCACTATGTGGGGTCGGCACAACATGTTATTTTCTTCCATTCTCCCCTATCATTCGTCATCTCAGTGTTCACTCCTCTCCTATGCATATCATCTTTTACACAATTTTTGATTTGAACTTGAGCTTTGACATTATTAGATTTATTGATTAGTTAGGTAGGACTTTAAAAATATTGCATGCTATTTAGTAGAATATGGCAGTAACCAATGTAAAACCCTGACATATTGCCAATAAATGAATTATGAATCCATCCATCTATTCGCAGGCCTACCTCTTCCTCTATATCCATCCACATTCATACTTAGCATTCTCTTTCATAAATAAAACAAAAAATATCATTTATGTATCAGTGAGTTTTGATCTCAAATGTTCAAAATTGCTTCAGAAAACTAGCTCAATCGAGAGACCTCAAATTAGGGTCAGATCGAAGGAAGGGATTCCGTAAATCCGACGCAATTACCGCCGCCGTAACGACTGCGCTAAGCCTCCACCTCCGCCCAGCAGGTACAATAAACAAATTAACTAGACGCAACGCCTATCGGCTCATTCATAATCTTTATTACTGGACCACTCATTACGGAGCTTTTATATTCATTATCGTAAACAATTTCTAGTACACTCTTCTCTACAGATAGCAAAGAAAATCATTGCCCGTAGCAAAAAGGCCGTACGCTCGTGCAAACAGGTTATATGCGATGTGTGGCTATAGGTTACAGACCATTAGGGCCAACCTGCCTGGGACTACATTGTGGTCTCGCCCAGCACTTATGCCTCTCAGTTTGGTTGGCCGTGTTCATCATCAAGACAAATAACTCCGAAGCGGACTATTATACGTAAACAAGTAGTAGTAAACATATTTTCTGGGACAGCTGATACGATAATCTTTATCATTGAAATATAAAGTCAATGGACAACGAAATAGTTGACGGGTATTTTCGGATATTTCAAATGTGAACCACCATTTTGAATTGAATACGAATTGCATCGACCTTCATATCAATCATCATCATCAATATACATAAAACTCTTTTGAAGCTGACTTAGAATCAACGCACAGCCTAAACTCTCTAGGTTAGGCTGTGCGTTTCCTTTCTTAGTGCACCCCTACACTATATAAGGATACTACCCTCTTTCTTAGTGCACCCCTACACTATATAAGGATATAAGGATAAATTTCATACCTCTAGGAAGAGTCCTAGAGGTATGAAATTTGGAGGGTAGTATCCTTATATAGTGTAGGGGTGCACTAAGAAAGGAATTTCGAAAAGTCACACCCTAAAGGGTTTAGAACGCGAGCAACGCCGTGGGAGACGGCTAGTAATAATTTATAAAGCTAATATTGAGTGTTCTCACACTACTAGTGACACGACACTGTGAGTGTCGTGGCAGAACACCGTGAGGCTTATCTCATACATGCACTAATAAATACTCTTACACCGTGTCGGTGACGACAATGTTTTTGTGCGAGCAACTGACATGAAAATGTCGGTGTCGTGCTAATGTGTAAAAGCCCATTCATCGTCTAGCCACATCTCGCCAGAATTCTACAGTTTACAGGCGATTTTATCGCGGTAGGTGCTAGGTAAGGGATATTTTACGGCGATGCTGATTCGAGCGAGATTTGCATCCGATGCTTTATCTACTTGTTTTCGGTGTGCGTTTTTTTTAGTACTGGCTAAGTTAAAATGAATCAAAATCTGCACTTTATTTTAAATGGTAGAGATTTTTAAATTTATTTTGGTTGCCTCTTTAGTTCTACTATTCTAAATTAAAACGGTTAAAGAAACAACATGTGGTTTTCTCTTTCCAAGTTAGGTACTTAGTTTCGATTTAATCTAGAAACTTGAAAAATATTTTGACAAAAATTTTATTTTATTTTATTTTATTTTTTTAAATGTATTGACAGGCGTCATGGCTCAGTTGGTAGTAGCTCTGCCTTCCGTGCTGTGGGTCGTGGGTTCGATCCTCACCAAGAACAAACATTTGTGTGTTGCAAACATGATGTTTGTTCTGTGTCTGGGTGTTTCTATGTATTATAAGTATGTATTTACAAAAAAAAATGTATGTATGTATTCTATCAGCCATCTAGTTCCCATCGTACAAGCTTTGCTTAGTTTGGGACTAGAAGGCGTTGTGTTAAATGTACGTGATTTTTTTTTATTTTTTTTTATATTAATCCTACTCGATACCTACTACTATTCTGATTTATAAACATCACTCATTCTCATATCGTCTGTAGTTACATGTATGTAACACTATATCTATTCTGTAATGTTACAATAAGAGTGTAAGTAGGCTAGAAATAAAAAATGTAGCACATCTTTATCAAAAACTGAAAACTCAGTGATCAAATAATCCACGTGTTTCCACCACGTGGTATCACCTACTTCTGAGCAGGATAAACGCACATAATCAGTAGTGACATCTATGAATGTTTTCCGAAACTATTTTAAGGCTCACATCATAAATCATGGGATAGTGACAGATAGTGATAGCAAAACGCACGCTGTAGCTATCTCGTAGCACCTTCGTAGACCTTCGTAGCAGTTTGTTGTAGCTTTCGTAGTGGGTCTACGACTCTTACCGATATAATACAGGTAATTTTGGAATCGTTTGGTGTATCCAAACTTTGCCAACATCATCTACACATCCCGGTTCTACCTACCTCTGGACGAAACTTTACCTCTAATTATACTATCAATAGTCTACCTATTTTCGGAGCACATTATTTTTTTCTTTTCCTAACCTTTATCATAGCCCTAACCTAAAGGTGCACGCACACACATTTGATGACTATACCGTAGCATGATTTGTGTATGAAAGGTGGTGCTTAGGAACCCATTAATTCTTAGCGGCCTTGCCAAGTATGTGTCAGCGAATCGAACGGGAGATTTGTGTGTTTTCGTTGAGATGGATGATCACTTAAATAGTCTTATACATAACCTCAGGATTTTAGTATAAATAACTTCATTATACCGGGTCCATGAAGCGTGCAAAAACTATAGTGTTTTCATATTTTTTGCTGTAAATAACAGATCGCGGTCGCACGCTGAGAATTGCGAAAGTTATCGGGCAGTTGTTTTGGATGCGTGGTTGCGCTCACCCGCAATTCCGGCGTTAGGTGAGGTCAGCACGGGCACATTTCACAGCATACCTAGAGGGAAGAGTACGCGCGTCCACGGCTGGGCGAGCTGGCGCAGTTGCATGGCGAGGGCTCCGGGATCGACCGGCCGGCCGCGCGCCGCCTAGCGACTGACGCGGCCTTGCGCGCGCACGCGCCGCGCCCGCTACCCTCCCCCACCCCTCGCCACCCCCCGCCACCGCCCGACAGCGCCATCCTCCAGCTGCGCGGTGAGGCACGCAGCACACCCGCCAACAAACACCCCGGTGACAGCCTCTCACGTGCCTGGGACAACTGGCTCACTTTGGTTCAAACCACACTTCAAAAAGTCAGTTTTATAGTTTTGAATGTTAGGTAATCACATAATATCTAAATGAGTTTCAACGAGAGGTCTAAAAATTAAGTTTCGCTCTATGTTGACGATCCCATGATGGGAAGCCAAATACCTACTTTGTAGTGGAAATTAGCGTCTGAAATTATGTTATCATAACATAGCATTTTTTTAAGGTC
The DNA here is from genome assembly GCA_947507515.1 of Eulithis testata. Lineage (NCBI taxonomy): Eukaryota > Metazoa > Arthropoda > Insecta > Lepidoptera > Geometridae > Eulithis > Eulithis testata. The sequence continues at coordinate 11,815,949 of OX382197.1, forward strand.
CTCATGAATTGAACGTTACCTAACTACAGAACATTTAGGTACCTAAATCATTTGCCTACCTATCAATGTAAACTATTCAGCCGAAAAACTTAACTTAAAATGATGCAGCAGATAAAGTTTCGAAATTCGCCTCAAAAATTCAGGTCAAATTCTAACTGTGTCACGCTCACGAGAAAAGCACCCTCGAACCCCGATGCTCCTGTACCACACCGCGAGTATATACTCTCGTGTTTATTTTCGGCTGCGGCCGCTGTTCCGAGAGGCGCTTGCCCGCCCATCGCCATGGCAACGCGCCCCAGACGCCGAACCACCGGAGACCAGCGACGAGCGACGGAAACACCCGAGCATCCGGAGCCTGGAAGGTGCCTGGAGCTCAGCTGAAAGAAGCCCGTTATGTAAGGAAGTTCAAAGATGACTGAACAGGAGTCACGCTTATATTTCCGTGGTATAGCTAATTTAAGCAAATTCTAATAGTTACATAAATCTAGATAATATGCATTTATTTACCTAACTCAAATAACCCTTGACGAATAGTTATTAAACATCAGCCTGCAGAAGTCAGGTTCATAGAATCTGAAAGAAAATCTATTTTTCTCAAACATGCTTGGAAATTAGAGCATTATTTTGACAACCTTCTTCGAGATAAATCGAAAATGCAGTACTGGCCAAATACATGCGAGTGCCGAGCAGCGGCCAGATAAAAATGTATGAAAATCCATTGCTGGCGTGTAATTTAAAAATGGAACGATCTTTTACTCCATAATATGGCAACCAATGAGGTAACTTATCAAAGGTTTTATTCAAATTTCGAACAGGCTTTCAAATAGAAAGCTGATTATTTAAAAAAGTTCTGTTTAATGTGGTTTTTCAGAATGTGAAAATTCGATTTTGGAGGGAAAATCCACCATTTTCTCTTCAAAACAAACGACAGCCGACTTGACGAAGACTTGACTTGACTTATCATTTACAAACGCAAGATAAACACCTAAACAAACGAACTTAATAAGTGAAAAAAACATAACATAAGACTAGGCGCTATGGTTTTAAAACTATAGCCTGCTTCAAGGAGCGAAAAAAAAATGAAAATGGCAGATTTTTGAAACAATCAATGTCAATTGCATGTTACTTATACTAAATTCACATTGGTTAAATTTTTAGGTTAGGTTTAATGCGGGATATTCTTGTTTGGAAAGTTGAAACAGATTTTGAGGATGTATTTTTGCTAAATTATCTCCATTATCTTCTAATAAAGTTAGCTAAATATGGCTATGATAAGAGCTGGCTTGCAAAGACTAGCGGGGGTGCTTGGCAATACCCAAGGTAGCTGTCAAAAATCGTTACAATTTTACTGTGGGTTTTATTGTGATTTTATTTCTCTATTTACATGTTCGAAAATTGTTAACATTTCAGGTGGTATCTTGTCTAGATTCATGACAACCCAGCTGCAAGCTGTCAAGCCATCTGCGGAGGATAAGTCGGTGGCTGAAACTACAAAAGACGTCATAGCAACTTGCAATAACTTGGTGGAACAAAATGCCTCACGTTGCTTTGCTGTTGTGCACTTACTGGGTAAACAGTGGCGAGTGACTGATGGAGATTTACTGGTGGTAGAGGGTTACTGGCCACCCAACATTGGAGACCAGATAAGATTGGACAAAATATTATTGGCAGGCACTAAAGACTTCTCTCTGATTGGCAGACCTTTAGTTCAGCCAGGATTGGTAGATGTGACTGCCACCATCATCTCTAAAGGTCTTTCCCACACACGAGTTCACTTCAAGAAGAAGAGAAGGAAGCAGTTCATGAGAACCAACTTCCAACGAGCTCAACAGACAATTCTAAGAATTAATTCAATAGAAATAGGCAATAAGATAAATGAAGCGCCCAGAAATTCTTTCTAAAATGTATATTTAGTACCTAGTAAATAAATTAATAATAGAGTGATCAGATTAAGTTTAATTTTAGCTATAAAAAAAATCCAAATTGTCAACATACAAACTTAACACTATCACAGTATTCCTGAAACATACTTTTGTGCTCTTCCTTTAGAAATCTTTTCATGCCTTTCAATAAATAAAATGTTTTCCCATTTTCCAACAGATTTGACAAAATTGTGGTAAATGCCAGATAGTCTCCATCTTTTTTGTATGCAGATATTGATACTTGGAATTGCTTGTACTGTTCTGGTTTCAGAAGAACTTTTATTTCTTTTACAAAATCCATCAATGCAGTAGGAGCCTCTTTTTCTATCACAACATGATTGCCAACTTTAGACTCAGTATTGAGGTGTTCTTCAAAACCAAAAGGTTTGATTTTTAACTTTTTTCTTTTAGAAACTGAAGTGACAGTAGCCGTCTCAGCATTTCTTTTGTGTATTGACACTAAATCCGATTTTTGTTCAACTACCTGAACACTACTATCCAAGGAACTAAAAAGATCTTTGGCCTCTTTTGGTTTGAACTCATTAACATAAGTCGAAGCTTTAGAATTTTTGTAAAAGTCCATGTTAAAATCAGCATACACCTCATTAGAGTTTGGATACTGGCTTATGGTTTTTTTCTTATTCACTGATTTTACCACCCTGGAATTAGTCACAGGGAATGCAAGTCCACTGATGCTGGTTGATCCAATTTCTGTTTTATTGCAATTAGATTCATGTGGTAGAAGTGGTTTTAATGTAGGAGATGGCAATGTTGATTGAGCTGTCTTGAAAAACCTACAAACCTCACTAACGGTCTCACCAAACTTGTTTGAAACATTGATGTAATCTCTTAACCATGCAGACAGTTGACCTTTTAGTTTAGGACTGTTGAATCTGGTATCACAGAGCAGAATCGCTCCATAATCATTTTTGTGTCTGATTACTCTTCCGATAGCTTGATTGACTGCCCTTGTAGCTTCTAAGGAGTACCACTCATCACCAGACAAGTAATCTTTATCTTTGGCTCTAAGTTCCTCCAGATATTTCTTTTTCAGGATGATTCTGGGATCCTTCAAAGGTGGGAAGGGGAGTCCTGTGATTATAACAGCTCTGCCATTCATATCAGCAAAATCCAAACCTTCTGATACCTTGCCTCTGCATACAGCCATAAAACAAGCTCCTCTGGTGCTAGGATCACTTATCTTACTGTAGTAGTCACTAATGACAGCATTGAAAGTGTCCTTTCTCTGTGGTTCAACAAATATTGGCTTGTTACTATTTATGCTGGACCAAATCCCTTCAGACTGCCACATTTCTTGACACTTAGCCATAATAGGGTATGATGGAAAGAACACTAACAACCCATCCGGTACTACTCTGCTAAAACTCAATATAGTTCTGCCTAGGGAACTGATATATTTTGGATTATCCCTGTTCTGGTAATTTGAATTGAGAACTGTAGAATCTGGGCCTTGACTAATAATCTTGACACATATCTGGTTAGATTTCACTATGTGAGGGTTCTCCAGTTGGACTCCTATCGGAATCCCTAGTTCAGATTTGAGCGGTTTTAAAGGAGCAAGAGTTCCACTGGTGAGGATAATGCTTCTGACATTTTGGTCCAGTAGTTGCTTCATACCAAACCCTGGACTGAAGCACCAGTAGCTTATAACTCGTTCCACAGTTTTGGAAGAGGTGGTTTTCAATGATCCCCAGCTGTCAGACTTTTTATTGTTTTTCTTATCCTCAACCTGTACATGGACTTTGTAACACATTTTGACCCTCTCCTTGTATGAGTGTGTAGTTCCACTAAACACTACATTTAATAAGTCAACTATTTTCTGTAGTCCAGCTCCTTTACGGGAGAATGGTGATGCACTTGCAGTAGACAAGTACTGAATGAGATTATCAATTAAGGTAATTACTGAGGATTGGTTGTGGTCCCTTATTTCAGCTTTACTAAGAAGCTCAAATATGTAACCTCCAGGGTATGTTGTGCCTTCTGGACCTATTTGAATGTCATCTATTGCTTTTTCTAGGGCAAGCATCATTTCTTTGAGAACACACAAGTCATCACATGTAAAATCTTGTGGCTGAGCCCCTTCTATTGTCATTTCTAGATCTTGGGATGCATTCTCACCAAATGATCTCATGACATGAGTTATTTCATCAATACATAAGGCCACATCGGTAGTTTTAATTTGCAGAGATGCAGACTCTTCACACATTTTTTCAACATTGTGTGCTTCATCCAAAATAATGATATTGTTTGTGAGATCAACGCCATTTGCTTTCCTTGATTTAGGGTCCAAAATGTAATTGTACGGCATAAATATAATATCAGCATCTTGTTTTAGTTCTTTTGAAATGTAGTACGGACAGCATTTTAATTTCTTTCCTACAGTCACTAGATCTTCAATGTCTAGTATTTCATCTCCCTTTATTGCTCTGTCATCTTTCTTTGATTCAACATTATTAAAAAAGTGACAAGTTCTTGTTTTCACCTTCAGTTGGCACATGTGGACTTTGTTCATATTGTTGGTCTCTTTAGATACTTCAGGATGAATACACATCTGATCTCTGGAGCCTAGAATACTGGCCTTCACATGTCTATAACTAGATCTTTTGAGTTCTTGCATGGCCTGTGTTAGCTGGGAGTGAGTTCTAGAAGAGTAGATTATCTTTGGCATTCCCCATCCTGTATTATCCTTAGCTTTTCCTGATCCAGCGCCAGATTTCAAATTGTCTCGTAATGCACCACTGAAATTGCTGTGGTCTGCGAAATTTCCGACCTGAGAATTCATTTGTAGCTGTGCCTTCTTTACCAGGAGCCACGCCAGCGAGGAGCACAGTAAGCTAAGAGTTTTGCCAGTACCTGTGGGAGATTCTAACACTGCGTTGGTGTTGTTTTGTAGGCTTTGAATTACTCCTTCCATGTACGCTTTCTGTACATCGTACGGCTCAAAGGGAAAGCTGACGGGTATACCTAATATCATTATATCAGGCATTTCGTGGTGGTTATATTATATGCTCAGTGGAAATCGGTGGAAATGAACAATGAACACAAAACACAACTAAAAACAAACAATCAAACAGCTGTGCCACAGCTGTGCTGTCTTTTCTTTCTGTTTCTTTCGGTCTTTTGGCTCGCCATTTATTTTCCCGCCAAGTAGTGCAGAATAGCCAGTAGGCAGGCAGTACAGATAAATAATATCAAAATGCTCGAGCTCGAATAAATCGTTTTGTTTTCAGTCTGTAGAAAAAATTCGACTGACAAACGTGTCATCAGTCAGTGAAGTGAAGTGAAGTGAAGTCAGTCAGTGATCGCATTCATTGGGCATGCATTGGCGAAATTGCGGGCAACACTGCAAAGGCCATAGACAAGAATTGATCGCCGCCGCGCCCTGAAACGAAATCCAAACAAAATTTTCATTCAAGCAAGCAAGCAAAGGAACAAACAAGCAATAGCAAGCAACCAAAATAGACCAGATGTTTTTCTAACCTCAAAATCTCGTTTTCGGTTGTTTGTTTGGTATTGAATTTGTTTGCATTGTAATTATTGTACAAGAGAGCTCTTAATAAAATAACTTGCTGTTTCCAAAAAATAGAATGGAATTTGCAGTAAGTCAGGTATACACGTCCATCGCGTGTAACCGAACTCCCGAAATCGTAGACTGGAATAGCGACGGACTGATTTGTTATGGTGCATCAAATGCTGTTGTTATTTACGATACGGTAAGAAACAGTATTACTTTTTGGGTTATTTTACTTCCTACGCAAAATATAAGGTACTGTTGGCTTTGGCTAAACACTAGGTAATAGTTATAGAAAAACAAGGTACCTACTTACCTATGTTTGTGTCTGGTACCCATTTCCTGTAGGTAGGTACCTAGTGCCTGCCTATAGTTCAACCTATTATTTTGCGTAACCTACATGATAAATTTCAACATGTTTTGACTATGCTTACAGACAGTAAAAGGTAAAGACCCACTCACAGTCCTCAGTCACCACCGAGCCAGAGTGAACTCTGTCAAATGGCTTCGCAAGCACGACAGTTCCAGCAAAGAACTGGTCTCATGCTCGGCAGATAAAACTGCTGTGATATGGACACTGATCGATGGAAATTGGACAGTCACTTCCACATTAGAAGGACATAATAACAGTGTTATGTGCATACACGGGGCATACCATGGAGATAAACTCCTTATTTTTTCTGGATCCATTGATTCTACTGTCAAGGTGTGGGAAAGAAGTGACGATGGTTTGTACTAATTATTTGTTTGGCTTACCTTTTATTTTTCCAAATTTTCTATTACTATAAAGAAACAAAGAACATTTTAATTTAACACAGAAAAATTAAAAGTAATTGGGTGTTTCTTCTATGTATTATAAGTATGTATTTACAAAAAAAAATGTATGTGTGTATTCTATCAGCCATCTAGTTTCCATCGTACAAGCTTTGCTTAGTTTGGGACTAGAAGGCGTTGTGTTAAGTGTCCGTGAATATTTATTTATTTATATATATTTTTATAAAATCTTGAAAATGGAATCGAATTGTGGGGCTCAGCTAGCAATTCTAATGTGGAAATTCTCCAAAGATTTCAAAATATTGCTCTGAGAACGATCTCAAGCGCACACTGGTTCGTAAGAAACACTGAAATACATGAATACCTGGAAATGCCAACTGTCAAGGAGGAAGTTTCCAGATACAACATAAAATATAAAGAAAGACTTGAACATCACTCAAATGAACTGGCTAGAAACCTACTTAACACACAAGAGAATGTAAAACGCCTCAAGAGATGACAAATACTTGACCTAGACCAGAGAACGTAGATACCAAATGGTGTCACTCGCTGGAGTCTCACCGCAACATTCAAATATCACGAACCAATCTGATTATGGCTAAGTAGCCGATCGCAGATAAATTGGGAGGAAAAAAAAAAACTTTAAAGACATTTACTTGTAACTATTTCATTGTTTTTTTTATTTTTTAACATAATATAATGTTACAGGTTCAACACAACTCAAGCACACAATAGCACTACAGTCTGGCCTGTGCCTAACCCTCCACTGCCACATCCTGCCATCAGTCAATCAACCAATTCTCTTCTGTGCATTGGACGACAACAAAATACATGTGTTTATTGGTGAAGACTTCCATCGAGTGCACCAGATGGTCGGCCATGAGGATTGGGTCCGGGGGCTAGATGTACTGACTCTTGGTAAGCTTAAAGTTGCGGGAAGTAGGTGGATGTAGAACAACGAAAATCATTGTTTGGAAAATATGAAGATCTTTAGAGGGCTGTCCAAACGGCTGATAATATAATGATGATGAAGTTTCACAAGCTACCTCTGAAGACTGGGACTTGACATTTCTGTTTCAGAATATTTAGCAACTTTTTTAATCAACTATACAGCAAAGAAACAATTTAAAAATAACACTTGTCTTAACACACTAGTCATTTGATAATCTAGTAACATTTTCCAGATGACTCCACCATAATCCTGGCGTCGTGTTCCCAAGACACGTACATCCGTCTCTGGCGAGTCCAGAGTCGCACAGAGCAAGACAACAGTATCTCTGTTGAAAAGAAAGTGTTCCGAGCATGCGGAGAGCAATGGGAAGTATCACTTGATGCTGTATTAGCAGGGCATGAGGGCTGGGTGTATGGAGTGCATTGGCATCCCCCTGTACTGGAAAATGGTTAGTAATTATTTGTGACGAATAAAATGAGTATGGCTAGAAGGTAACTTCAGACTGATACTGATGATGATGGCTAGATATTTTATTTAATCTATAAGCAATAATCCTACTAATATTATAAATGTGAATGTAAGTTTGTTTGTTTGTCGAGAAAACTACATAACCGATCATCATGAAACTTTGAAATGAAATGAAATGATTTATTTGCTGGAAATATGGTTACAAGTTCTTATGTTTAGTAGGTTCCACATATATCACCAAACACATTGGCATGTAAATTATATTATTTTGATAATTATCTATTAAATTATAAACTTTACTTAAAATTGAATTTAATATTAATTTTTACAATAATAAAATGCCATGCAATAATAATACAAATTTTCAATACCTAATACCTATATGTCATTTGTACACATATTCTTGGAGGATAATTTCCGGAAAATTTACTGGATCCAATGGGACGCGAACGACGTCGCGGGCGGAAGCTAGTATAAAATAAAACTTTGCCCTCTCATTTATTTATTTATTTATTTATTTATTTATTTATTTATTACACAGTTGCTTAAATAAAACTTACAGTCTAAGACCAAAACGTTTTATGAGCCATTAGAGCATTTAGATGCTTAAAAAACATATATTATACAAAGCCTAACGAATTGCCTTAAATTTGTATGGAATATATCCACTCATCTACTTATGCTTAGTATAATGGAGATCGTTATGTTTCCTTATTGTAACATTTTGTATGGGGTTCCGTAGATAGATTAGTTGGATCTAAGTTATGTAATTTTTTATTTGCTACTGTAGGTGTACGGAAGGTGGTGCAATGTCTTTTATCCTCATCCCTCGACAAATCACTGATAGTGTGGCAACCGGAACAAACCGGTGTTTGGGTGGAGCGCGTTAGACTTGGCGAGGTGGGGGGCAGCGGGCTCGGCTTCTACGGCAGCAGGTTCGGGGCCAAAGGCGAGGTGCTCGCACATGGGTATAACGGGAGCTTTCACATATGGAGGTGCTGTCAGGTTTGTAAATCAAAGGAATTTACCAAACATAAGAGACTATAATTTCAACAAAATTTTAACACTGTCTGACGTAGACACATCAGCGAAAGCTGCTCGTCTATAAACAAATAAATAAATAAATGGCGCATACATTCTTAGAATACTACGGCATTTCAGTTCTGTACAATAATATGTAGATGTATTTGTACAGGAAACAAACCAATGGCAGCCTGCAGTAGTCTGCGGTGGTCATTTCAACGCAGTAGAGGATGTAAGATGGGAGCCGACGCATGGTCGCTACATCATGAGTCTCTCCGCAGACCAGACCACTAGGATACATGCTCCTTGGAACAAACCTGACGGTAAACACGACATATGAAATATATGGCCGAATACTCAAACCCCACTCAATTTAAGTTCCGCTTAAATTATTGCCATCTCTTACAAATGAGTAATGTCAAACAGAGGCAGAGCAATTTTAAGTGGTGCTCAAATTTGAATGACTTTAGATGAGATGGCAATAATTTAAGCGGGACTTAAATTGAGTGGGGCTTGAGTGGCTTTTGAGTATTCGCCCATAGACTGATTAAATTGACAGAAAAAGTCGACTTTTACCTAGGTAAACTTTTTGGTTGCAGGTACAAAGGAATGGCACGAGCTAGCACGTCCTCAAGTGCACGGCTACGACATGCAATCGTTAGCTTTGTTCAGCGGCACTGCCTTCGCGTCCGCAGCCGAAGAGAAAGTCATCCGCGTGTTCGAAGCACCCACAAACTTTGTACACAATTTCGCTAACATCACCGGGGAGGTGTTAGAGAAGAGGTGTGATAATGGTAGGTAGCTTTAGTTCTTTTTCAAAACGTGAGGTGTTATAAGTTTGGTACTAGACATGCTTCCAAGTTACGAGGTCACTAGTTGCTAGAACTAGTGACCTCGTAACTTGGAAACAGAAACTCCAAATGCAACTCTGCATGCTAGTGACCCAGATTTTTGAGCATTGTTTTGGTATACGGGATTTATACATCAATAATAAGTTCAAATGTCGGTTGGTGTTGATATTTTCATAAAAGACCTTATTTTTTAATAAAAAAAATCACATTTTCAAAGCTATTTTATGCTCTATTTATGCAAATAAACCTCTTGTATCATCTTTGATGTCGTTCTAGGCAAATTAACCAGTTATTTACCAAAGAACGAATACCAAAATCTACTATGGGGTCGTCCATTAATTACGTGAGGCATTTTTGAGAATTTTTCGACCCCTCCTCGCCCCTTGGTAAGATATCGTAAGATTTTCCTCAACTCCCTCTCCCCTCCCCTAATCTCACGCGAGATTCTTCAAGACTCCTATTTTGGCTGTAAACGTGTTGGATTAGTTAAAAAAAACGCACGTGCCGATACAGCTAAACAATCGAGCGCTACTTCGCTGCTCTGCGAAGTTCGGACGAATACAACAAATACTATTGTCTCAGATTTGGGCATATTTTTTCTACAAAGAATTTTTATGCAATTTTACACCGTTGTCTGCGATAAAAATAATTACGTGATATTTGCCAAGACCCCCCCCCCCTCGCCCCCCTAAGTGAGAATTGGAAAGATTTAGCTTGATCCCCTGCACCCCTAGAACACCTCACGTAATTAATGGACGCCCCCTATCTGCTGTTTAGCTGAAGTGGCAGTGGGCCGGCCATGTTTGCCGCAGAACTGACAATCGTTGGAGTAAACTAATACTCGAGTGGAGACCGCGTTTAGGCAAGCGTAGTGTAGGACGCCCTCCGGCTAAGTGGGGTGACGATCTGAGACATGCAGCTGGCAAACACTGGATGAGAAGAGCCGAAGACCGGGCTCAGTGGCGCGTCTTGGGAGAGACCTACGTCCAGCAGTGGACCGATATAGGTTGATGATGATGATGATGATGATGATGATGATGATGATGATGATGATGATGATGATGATGATCTGCTGTTTCAGTCACAGCGGAAGGAGCATCTGTGCCGTCCTTAGGGCTTTCAAACAAGGCTGTGTTCAGTGGAGAGGACGGGGAAAAAGATGATGATGACGGGTACTTTGTACCGATCAGTATGACAGGTAAGCACTTACATAATCCACTGATGACAATATAATAACACGTAATCGCTTACAATATAAAAAGTTTATTTTGTTCCGCAATAAAACTTACTTAATATAATACCTAATATAAAACATCTACCAGAAACTGCTAGTGCCACCCAGCCATAACATTGCTAGAACCGAATTGTATGTACATAAGAGCCAATTTACACTCTGTGATAATATGAGGTACAAATAGTTATGGCGAGTAGAGTTACACTGCGTTCCAACGCAGCAGAGCTTCGCGATCTGGATAAAGTTATCGCGCAATATAATTCTTCGGATCTGTGTTATCTTTTAATACCTTTGTGTTTATTAGGTTCTCATTTAGTTTAATTTTCCCCAGAACCGCCTACAGAAGAAACTCTCATGCAGAACACCCTATGGCCTGAACAGCAAAAATTGTATGGACACGGCTACGAAGTGTATGCACTAGCAGCCAGCCCTGACGGAACCCTACTCGCGTCTGCATGTAAAGCCACCAGTGTGGAACATGCTGCTTTGATCCTCTGGTAACTAAGACTTGATCCTTTGGTAACTACCTTGATCCTCTGGTAACTTAACCTTGATCCTATGGTAACTATTTCTTGATCCTATGGTAACTATTTCTTGATCCACCGGTAGCAATACCTAAATCAACTACGCTTACCATGAAACAACATAATCTTATCAATTTATTTTCTTCACAGGAGTACGAGATCGTGGAACCAAATCCAAGTTCTTGTATCCCATTCACTCACAGTCACGCAAATAGAGTTCTCACCGTCCAGCCAACAATTACTCTCAGTGTCGCGTGACCGAAAGTGGACCTTATTTCAACGGCTCGAAGGCACAGACTCGTTCGAACTCGCTGCGTGCACGGATAAGACGAACGGGATTCACGCGCGAATTATATGGTGTTGTGCTTGGTCGTGCGATGGCGATATGTTTAGTACTGGATCTAGGGATGGCAAGGTAAACATATTTTGTTTATTGTTTCGCGGGTTTCCTCACGATGTTGTAGGTATACATTTTTGTCCTCTTTCCACTGTTTGTTGAAATCTCTTTTCCTCTTCTCCAGGTGTGCGTCTGGTCCAAATCAGAGACGGCTACAAACAGCTCTCTAAAAGAGTACGGGCTATACGGCAAAGCGTTAGATGTAAAGGAATCTGTCACCGCATTAGCGTTTGCGCCGGTACCCGACATATCTAAGATAGTGGCTGTGGGCACTGAGACGGGGGTTATAAGAGTTTACAGCTTCGATGGCATCTGGAGTCTGATACGGGAACTAGACCACAGGTAACTTTAACCTTTAGTATGCCGGAACGCGGATCCACGCGAGACATAATAGATTTTCTATCGTGTCTGGAATTCCAGCATACTGGAGGTTAAGGACCGATTACGCGGAGCTAAAGAGAAAAGCATATGTATGGAAGTAAAATATGCAGCCTCATATTTTTCTCGAAAAATGAGCTCTTTCCTCAATTCAATTCTTTTGCATGGATAAAAACGGTTTTCAACCCGCCCACTAGAAGGATCTGTCATAACTTCTCACAAAAACATTGCTTCGATTTTTGAGAATGAAACCAAATAAAGCTCAAGGTTTGGGGCTCTGATAGGCGAGCTGAGATGGTACATTTTTCTTTTATTTTTTTTTACTTTGAATAGAAAAGTGAAGCCAACACAGTAATTTGCCACAGTAATTTCAGATTCTGATTGAATGTATTATTTCCAGCGCGGCCCACCACCTGACAGTGAAGCGTCTGGCTTTCAAACCAAAACGCGAGGACAACGGCTCAGTTTTGATGGCGAGCTGCGGAAGTGACCATCTCGTGAGAATTCACGCTCTATCTATCACATAAGTATTTTAATAAATAATGTTATTTTATGTTATTGTTGCATTTGTTTAAATACCCATCTCTATAAGTTATTCCCTGACCCATGCTGCAACTTACACCCATTTAGGTTCAGACTAAAAAGAGGGTTGCTAGAGGCACGTTCAAACTCTACAAAAACGGGTTCGCCGGTCCTGTATTGATAAGTCTACAAAAGAGCACTCAGTGTTTTCACAGGCTTAGTAAGAGATTTGGCTGTGAATATGACCTGCATTTTTTGTATTTTCAAATTTAACACTTGCTGGGGTAAAAATGATAGAATAGAATAAATTACGTACCCCATACTGGGCGAATCGCGACATACACCACCATTCTATAGGTATAAGCTACTCCGATTGATTCATGTTCACTGACTCATCTTTATACGTTTTATAGACCGAACTCGCAAAAGAATAAGATTTTATTATACTTTATATTGGTTTCATTGCATGTATAATTTGCATATAACTTATATCTATATCTATTATAATCAATATGATACATGGAAGCACGTTATTTCTTACGTAACTTAAAATATCTACGAAAGGCACTTGTGACTGTGACACTACATATATCTTAACCATATAATAAATTTGTATAAAAATATACATAAGTCAAGAGACAAAAATATTTTGTTCAAACTTAGACAACAGAGGTAATAAAATTAAATGCTATGCATTGTTATATTTAAATAATCTATCTAACTAATGTAAATTATGTATTGTACGTATATGTAAGGTACCATAAAATATTAATAAAAACGTTATCAAAGGTTTTTTATAAGAAATTTTAAACATATTTTTCGACTCTGAATCGAGATTTTCTTTTATATTTAGAAATTCAATAAAAAAATCATATCATTTTAGTTAATCAATAGATTTTGTACATCTTGGAAGACTTTTTATCTCAATTAGGCATTTTTTGCTTTTGACATAGTTTTGATACCCTCATTTGTGCCTCATTTTTCTTCTGAAAAAGTGCATTTTAAAAAGTCCCAAAGGTTAATCATTAGCAACACTGTTTAACAGCTATTTTCTTCTTATTCTTCTTTCCCGTTATTGCGTTTATGATTTTTTTTCCAAAACCGCGTTTTTTAGTTTTTACAGGTTCAAGTGGAGCTGTGGTGTTCATTGCTTGTGGGTCTAACGCTTGCGAGATAGAAATAGAGGTAGTACTGGGTGGGGGTGAGACCTTGGGGAGAGTATATGGTATTGACTTTTGGGGAAGGAAGTATCGACTGTCGTTTTCTACAGTGTCGGACGCAGTTGCGATGTTGACGACGGAGTGAGAGTTGCTGGACGCGGTCGCGGCTTGAGGCGGGGCAGCAGCCATCGCCGGCGCCGATGCTATGCCGTTCATCCTTAACAAAAAAAATTGACAATTCATAAAGGTAGGTAAGTAATTATCAGCTATCGTTTAAAGTACAAGTTTAGTAGGACCAATTTGATGATATTGTAAGATACTAGACTGTTTGTATTGTAGAGATTTTATGTGGCACTGTTGGGTTAAACTCTACTGACTACTGTGTTCAATCGATGCACGAAGGCTACCTCGCAGCTTATGAGTTTCGTGTAGAAGACTTTCTGCTTTCAAAAGACTTAAAAAGCTGCACATAGGTAGGTCTCAGTTGGAGTTGTCTTACATTGTTTTTAGTCTTATTTGGAATCCCCACAACAGACCCAACACCCAACCAAAGAGATTGTTGACATTGTTGTTGATTGTTAGTAGCAGATGCAAAAGCCAAAATCGTTCTTTATGGAAATCCATAGGAAACAATCAGAAGACTTCTTCAGGCTGATATGATAATAACTACTATAAAATGTAAAGGTAACTTACATGTACCGCGTGACATCGAGAGATTTGATGAGCATTTCCCAGAAATTGTTCATTCTGTTGTTGTAGTACAGCATGTGGTACATGCGCAGCTGTGGCGGTAACGTACACAGCTTGTACATTATGGGTAACAGTCGACGCTCGTGCTCTGAAACATAACTTCCACTCTCAACCATTTCGAAAGATTATGAAAAGGGAGACGGTCAGTGAGTGCAAGATGTTAGTAGTGGTGTAGTAACAGTCACGCGATTGTATAAATAATGAATAAAAGTTAGAGACTGTATAACAAATAAATTGTCACTCAAAAACTATGATATTATTATGTACCGGGCAACAAATAGTGCCAAACAAATCTAAGATATCGAATCTGGCGATTATTGTGAATATTTAGTATGGGAATTCAACTTTTTAGAAAATTATAACATGGAATATTATATTATTATGTCTTTAAGATTTTGGGTCAATTCAATTGTAAGGAAAAAAGTTATAGTTACCGATGCTGACGGCTTGCGCGTAATCTCTATAGAAAGAGTTGTCGTTACTCTGCAAGAACTCCGGTGAGTAAACGAGTATGATGCGGAGACATCTCTCCGAGATTAGCTTTGCTACAGGGGGGTACTGGCTCGCATAGCCCGGCAGCAAATTCTCTTTTGTGCAGATCTGAAAGACAAATCTACTTTTACTATACACACTATAAGATATTTGGTAACATACAATTAAAAAAAATAACAACTTTTCTAACATTTTGTGCTAAGTGACAATGGTGCATGAAAGAGCATGCGAATAAAGATTGCCTGGCTGTAGAAGTGGCCATCAGTTCAATGTAGCCAGTGTGTACGTGCGATCGAAGTGACTCTAATCAAAACATATAGGTACATAATGCTAAATATGATTATAGTAATCTAAGTGAAAAAGGTCAGAGTTCACCAAAACTATCAATTAACTATCAGCAAAAACATTTTTAGGTAAAAACTATTTTGTTGGTGTTTTCCCATTAGATTCACTTAGGGTTGTTATTTTACTTTAAAAATAAGTACCTCAAATCCATGGCCATTCAGCAGTGATTTCATGTCCATAACAAACTCTGTATCTGCTTCAGCGTAAAGCACATATGCATGGTATTTATGCCTATGGCCCGGTCGGTCTTCAAATGTTATGATTTCAGAGTCATCTACCATCACAATCTGATTATTGTTGTTTGGAAGTGCAACCTGGTTTGCCGCCTGAATTCCTGAAACAAAAAATTATCTATATATATATAAAAATGTAATGCTGGTTTGTGTACACTTCAAAAACTCAAAAGAGTTCTGCACCGATCGAGCTGAAATTTTAACATAATCCGCATCAAGGATTGTTTTTATCTATTTTTTTGCACAGCGAAGCATGGCAGGGTGCGAAGCCAGGGCGACCCACTAGTTAAGAATAACAATGTTGTGAACTGTCTGCAGATAACATGGTGATGTTTTTGGAATGTATTACTCACCTGCATACTAAGTACTCATAAGGGCCCTAAGCAGTTAAATTAAAAGGAGTATTTAAAATAGACCAACTTGGTGTACATGCATTCTGCTCCTGTATGCTGGCTATGACATCATCATACACATCGAACCGATCCAGTTTGGTCAAATGGTCCAATAACTCTCCTATAGTCCCTGCCCGACTCCGCATCCATTCCTCTAGCACCCTGCCAGTCTTGTCATGGTAGTGCGAGATATTAGCCTCTACTTCTGTGGATATGTTCACCAAAGAGGCAAGGCCGCGCCAATCTCTATAAAAATTAAAGTGGGTGAATGAAGAAACTGATACTGCAGTAGATCATAAGTAAACTGCTATAAAGCTGACTAGAATTGGTACTTGGTACCTGAAACATTAATTAAGTCGCTATGTAGGTACCTACCTACTTATTCATGAGTAGAGGTTCTCATACAAAAATGTATAAGGTCGGATCAGTGCTTGAGCAGTAAATGAGTCATTACACAGCAGCTAATTCAGTCCATCAAGAAAAGTGGCAATAATTTATGCCCTGTGCCTATTTACCTGTGCCTCCGTATCGGTCCATCAGTGGGCAAAACTTTAGGAGGGTCCAATAAATTCGATAGCAATCTTCTAGTAGTGAAGGTGAGCGACGACAATGGTAACGAACAGATGTAAGAAATATCAATGGAAGAATTTTCCATTTTTTACAGAACAATAAACATTCCTACACTGTATTCTGCTGTGAAAGCTTTTTTTACGTCTTCGTGTATAAAATTGTAGGAAATGCACTATGTTTTTATTAGAATTCGAGTGAATTCGAGCTTACAATTTATTGATAAAATCAAAAACGAAAACAACACAACTGGGTCCTACTCAAAATACTCAACTATTCGGGCGGGCGCGGGTGAGGTGAGGGTAGAGTAGGGGGAGGGAGTGTCGCGTGAGTGTAGAAAAGACATAACTTTATATAAATTAGGCAGTGACAGACAAATAAACATGACATGACAGTAGTCATGTTCGCGGACTACCAGCGGGCCTAAAATGCGCACCGCGAGATATTTGTCATGTCGTTCTGTCAAAATGTAAGCATTTTGTACCAGTTAGGAACTATTGCATTATCTGTGGTAATGTTGTCGAGAAACCGCGCCTTTGAACCTTCAATTATTGACATTGCTGTATGACTACAGTATGACTCATCCTCAGAGAGGTACGACGACTAAGAAGTGTCAAAAGTGTACATTATGGCGCGTTTTGTCGACTGTGGTAAAAATTGTACAAGGTATTCTATTGGTTCTCTGTGGACATGAGTAGCTACTTACGGGTAGGTATTTTGCCAAATACCACCTAACACTGAGCCTAGCCTAACACCTACATTTTATTTTCCATAGTTAGGTAGTCAACATAATTATAAATAAGAGCCAATTAATTTTGAGAGACATTTTATTGTCATTCACAATTTAGTGCATTCTCTAACTCACTAGGTATATATTTCAATGAATTAATTTAATTAGGTACAGAACATACATAACAAGAAAAAATAAACCATTCAAACACACCACACCACAGAAATAAAGATACCCATAAGTAGGTACTACAATAATAAGTACAGTCTGCACTGCAACAATAAAAGTTTATAGCAGGATAAGCATTAATCCTACTATCACAAGAATTTTGATTAAAATCTCCTATCAGTAGGTAGGCACTATATTTGAGTGAAGCTCAGGAAATAAATGAAGGGAGACACTGAAGCGAAATGAAGAATAGTATTAAAGTGAGAAATAACTGTATAATGAGAAATATAAAATAGCAAAAGCAAAAATACAAAAACAGCGAGAGTAGGTAGGTACACAAAAATAATGAGCGCGCGTGCGGTAGGTAGCAGAGGCAAAGCGTAGTGTTGGCCAAGCAGGAGTCCTCGCGCAGGCGGCCGCGGGCGCGGGGCGCGCGGGGCGCGCGGGTTGAAGCCAAACCAGTATCGCAGGGGCTAGTCCAAGCGCATAAGCGGTGCGGATAGCGGTTTGTGGCGTGCAAGGTATCGCCACAAGTTGATTAATAATTTAAGATTCTCAAACTGTGTTTTGGGAGCTTTTGGCTATTTGTTATGAAACTTGCATGAGTTAGGTATTAATAATATTAATTTTATTTATTAATCAACTTATATTGCTGACTGTACCTATACGTTGCATCCAGTGTGTCTAGTTAGACTAGAGAGTGATTCTGTTTAGTACAAAATTTGCGGTTGTGATAAAGAGATTTATCAGTTATGTAAACTTCCCGCTAGGGGCGCTGCTCAATCAAATATTGGGCAATGGCGTTCCCACAGCTGGGCAAAGGTCTCCCCCAAAGTGTAGGGAGGCATTTGCTCAGCCCCAAAAAAATTGTTACCTACAAAATATACTGAACTAGTATGAATATAATACAAAGATCACTCACACTAGGCACACCGATAAACTATGGTTCTAGACGGAAAGAAAAAAAGAAAAAAGTTTTTTAACAGTAACTACCACTAAAATATAAGCTCATTTAATTTAACAAATGGAATGTTCAAGTCTAAACAATAAAAAAATACATTAGCAGAGAAATCTACTAAAAAAATAGTTCCAGTTAGTTTTTTACAAAATCTTGAGACTCATTATTCTAATTTATCCACGTCTAGGTATTAGTAATTCTAGGTAATAGTGGTATAATTCAGCATTTAAAGTTACTTTATTACAATAAATTAAATATAAAATCAAATTAGTGCAACCATTCTTGGCTTACACCGCGCAATACAACTTTTTATCCAATTTGAAAGTACTTGTCGGCATTTGAAGACATTCGGAAGTTCCGATATATGAGTAGTAGCAATGTGTTAGCCAGAAACTTAGGCCTGATTTTAAAAATAATAGTTATTGTTATAAAAATGTATGATAGTGACGTGGATTATTTTTAGGTGGGAACAGACTCCCTAAATCTACAAATCAGTACCTAGCCATGAAATAAAAACACAACATTTATATACAGTCAATAAATTCAAATTCCAATACATAATATTTGTATAACTACCTAAGATGTAAAATAATATAAATACTATCGAATTGATATGAGTACACTATAGTTATTTGTCAATTTATAAGACTTCACATTTATAAATATAAAAAATGAAAAAAATAACATTTTATTAAAGAATCATAGGTAAATAATTGTGGCAAGAATAGGATTATCACACATAGCACTCAAACGTATTAACATAAATTAAACTTCTGCGTTTAAAAAACAGGCAACAATCAAAACAAATAAATGATTTGATTTGATTTGAACTTATTTTGAAGTAGGATCGTTTTTTATCTCCCGCAACTAATTTTGTCTCTCACATGAAGTTTACGGGTTTGCATGGCAGTGCGCATCTAACGACGCGACAAAAATGTTTCTGGACCACTACCATAAGAGGAACAGCATTTAAATGTTGATTGCCTTACGCCAATGTGCTCGCTCATTCAATAATGCAATAATTATACTATTGCGCGTTAAACGCAGTATGTTTATATATACATTTAGATATTCAACGTGACTTTTAAAAACATCTCACAGCGATAATGGCATTTGATTACTTTAATTTAGAACCTCCAAAGTAAGGTTTAAATCTACAACCATTTTAACACATAGGTAATAAATTATTAAAATAAGAATGTGTCGTTTTTCAAACAACGCAATTTAGAGTACCACATTCTAATCTGTGTTCATTAAAAACTAACGTCGATAATAGTACTCTTAAACGACGCCATAGTCTACGAGATGCCAGTGTCTTTTCACACGCCCTGCAGGTCTAGCATGCGCACCGCGAGATATTGGTCATGTCGTTCTGTCAAAATGTAAGCATTTTGGACCAGTTTCTGAACTGTTGCATTTTCTGTGGTAATGTTGTCCAGAAACCGCGCCTTTGAATCTTCAACAGTTGACATTTCTGCATGACTATTAGCTCGTCCTCAGAGAGGTACGACGACTGACAAGTGTCAAAAGTGTACATTAGGAAGGCGCGTTTTGTCGACAACATTACCCCAGATAATGCAATAGTTGAGAAACTGGTACAAAATGCTTACATGTTGACAGAACGACATGACAAATATCTCGCGGTGCGCATGCTAGGCTTGCTGGTTGTCGTCCGGCAAAGCGTATGGGCATGTACTCGTATATTAGCTTTCACACGTACCGACGTTAGTATTTGCCCGGCAAGCCCCATACATTTGACAACCGGACGTGTGAAAAGGGTCTTATCATACGGTCAAATAAGTTTGTGCCACTTGTAAAGTAAATATAAGGATATTGTTCGATACATCGAACACACCAGCATCATCAGTAGTTTGGCCTAAGTGGGTCACTTGCGTCAGGAGCGTGGGCGATCCACGTAAGCCAGTGCATTAGCATTATCCACATAAATAAATTAATGTTACAATCTAAATATTCACAATGATATGGTTAAATCAGATAAACTAAGTATTTCTAAATCTACAGGTACAGTCCACAGTATTAATTACTTTAGCTTATCTAGTAAATTTAACTTAAAATAATAACAGATTTTGAAATATTTACAAGTATAACTGTATTTCATTGACATATTATTGCTACAGACTGTACATTATACATTAAAAGCCCACATGACAGTTGTTGGATCATATTTTAGAGATTACGCTCCTATGGTGGGACTACCATATCTAATGGTTTAAGTACAAAAACAAATAACAACAGTTCAGCTTACTAGTTGACACCCCGAATCCACAAACTGATGCTGAACACTCCGCCGAACCGTTTCATCCAGGATTCGCTTAGCGCCTGAATCAAGCGGATTGTCTATAGAGGCCTTTTTTTTTTACGTGAGGAAATCCATCATGGATACCTACTGCTTGTTGCAGCGGTAGGTTATGTCAGACTCTACTGACTAAAACCTCACGGTCCGTCAGGCACTTTTACCGGGGGACGCGAGGGCGCGTTAGCATTCTTCCGCGATTTGTCTATAGAGGCCTCCACATCGTTTATGAATTCGAGGGTATTAGATGAGTTATCTTGTTCTCCGAAACTGACATGTCTATAAATATTTACACAGAAATTGTTATCAAATCAGTCTTCAAAAGTTCAAAGTGTTTTTACTAAATTCATATAGGTACCTAGGTACCTTTATTTTTTTTGCGTAGAACTGTCTAAGGCCGGAATACTGAGACGTCACTCAAATTTAAGCAACACTTAAAATTGCTCTGCCTCTGTTTGACATTACTCATTTGTAAGAGATGGCAATAATTTAAGCGTGAACTTCATTTAAGTGCCGTTTGAGTATTCGGCCGTTAGTCTTTATTTTATGAAAGCCGTTATGTATGTTATCCTATATTTCAGATAATCGAAGTAATTTTTGCTATTGCAATAAGTACAGAAGGACAGGGAGCAAGAAAATTAGTTAATCTATGTATTTTGTTAGAAATTTTTTAACAAGAATTCGAGTTAGCTAACTTTTAAGGAAAGGAAATATCTATACTATTTTTATTATGTACAATGTGCCTGTCAGTGTCTCCGTAGTTTTTTGGTATCACTGTCTTTCAAATTACATTATTACAAGTCTACTGAAGGATTCTACAAAGACAGTATTTTCCCAATAACTACTACCTACTTTGCAGTGAAATATGGACTCTTCTACAACCAAATTAGCCTATACCTTATAAACTAATGTTATCTGTGCCATAACGAAGTCTTTTACTGATAAAACTTTTAATAAATTAGATGTCAGTCGTCTAAAAAGCATAACCTAATAAATATTTTGGCTTAGTCTTTTATAAATAAAAAAAAAACTTATTCTACATTGTATTGGGACGTAGCTACTGACAATGCTTTTTCAAACATGTTTCGCTTTAAGAAATTCATTTACATTATTCCAACAATTTGTTTAAAAATGGCTACATATGAGCCACTTCCGGTCAGGAAGAAAACGAGCTTCAACCCGTGATTCTATTTGCTGCCAGAGACATCAGGGTAAGCTCAGCTAGTTACATGACCTCACCCACGGATCGGAATGAGCGCATACTCCGCACAGGGACATGACTAGTGCTGTCGCGACAGTTTGAAGTTTCAAATACCTCAAAAGGCCTGCAATTCATCTCAATTGTGCGCCGCTCGTTTCCCTTGCATATACCCTTCCCATCGTTTAGCCGTATTTATAAGAATCGGATCGTCATCAAGCCCCGCTAGTAAATAAAGCTGGTTCACATGAGTAGCGTGGTAGTCCCATCTAGCTATGTTAGGGCTAACGCCTAGTGTGAAATGCCTGAGGTCGTAGAAACTGCCGCTGCCGGTGTCAAATAGGGGAAGAAGTGTTTTCAGTGATGTCATTCCGTCGTCGAACATTTTTTTCGCAAGAGATATTGAGTTCTCACCTTCGATGATGTGGAGATCGTAGAGGCCGAGTAGCGTGTATATAAACCCGTTTAGGACAAACAGCGGTGGTTTCGTTGGATATTCTTCATACCTTAAAACATTTTTCTTTGTTAATCAACTCAGCGTTAAAAACTAAATACAATATCGAAAGATTCCTAGCCCTTAGCTATGAAGTGAGTGGTCAGTGAGTGTACAAACAAAACTCACCACACATATTTATCCATCCACATAGCTTTGACTCCGCCGGCGTCGCTCGGTACATCCAGCAGATAAAGCGCTCGTTTAGCTGATTGTAAATAAGTCACGTCACCGCTCTGGTAGTAAGCTCGGGAAAGCAGAGATATGGCGTGCCCTTGGCTCATTGCTGAATGCCTGGAAAAAGTACTATTATGCAACGGTACCAGTTACTTACTATACAAGACTTGTATAACTTAGATATAATTTGTACGAGATTCTTACAAGCGCGGCTGCAGGTCCGCCAAGCCAATCATAACCGCCTCACAGACGTATGGGCAAACTACGCTCCGTGTTCCTGTAGCGCTTTGCTTACTATCTCGACGCGCTCGTAGCTAGGCTTGCTTAGCCAATCTTCACCGATTATCTAAGTTAAGCAATGTTCTGTGCGGTCACTATTTGGATGGGTAACCGTTAGTGACCATTACATCTGAGCGCTTCCGTGCTTCGGAGGGCACGTTATACTATCGGTCCCGGCTCCAGCGATCGTTAAGCCATGACGGAGGCCTAAGGCGGCCTAAATACTCCGTCACCAGAGTTGGCCACTAGCTCATACGAACATGCTTACTATCTCGACTTCAAGCTCCATTAGCCCGAAACATGAGCTTTTGTGAATGACGAATCCAACTTATAAGAGTTCGTTACCAGCCGGGCTGTAGGTCCGCCAAGCCAGCTGCGACGCGTCGTCTCACAGGGATGGGCCAGCCACCGCGAGAGCCGCGCTGTGTTCGCGTCAGCCATCTTGCCGCCGCGTAGAACTGACCCATGTGGGACGAGCTGCTGATTGTCACGTTGTCTAACGCGCCCGTGCCGGAGAGGATTATGCTCTTTATCTGAAACGATACATGGAAGTCTAAGGTGGGTTTCAAAGTTGTTCAAAGTGTTCGTACGAGAGACAAAAATGGATGGGTACATGTTGAAACATTTGATTTAATATTTTAACTATTCGTATTATTGGTAGGTATAGGACCAATTTTACCAAGTTTAGTGCTTATTAGTGCCGAGTACATTAGGTTTTCTGAGATACGAGCACCTACAACATTTATATTACTGATTCACTGTTAAATTATTCCCTTTTGTAATGCTTGTATTACATTATTTATTCTATGTTCAACTAGGTTCACAAAAACGAATCCTCTAGCTTTACAAAATTATCCTTCAACTGACAAGCCGAAAAGTTCTTTGGCGGGGGCGCTGGTATCGCGCGCATGCGCGCGCATAAAGGCCGCGTTCCGAGCACGACTCCTGAATGTTAAGCCCGCGTTACACTTTGTATTATCAAGGCGTCTATTATAAGGTCGTGTAGTAGGTACTTAATGTTCCATGCATATTATACATACCATAAACTTGTTCCTTGGTGATCGTCTCTTAGGTCTATCCTGCAGCGCCCATCCCTTCTGCATGTCGATGACGAGGTCACGTGTCAGGCGCCGCCATAACACTTCCGTACCGATGCCGTGGTAAACATGCTCGTCCTGACAAATAGACAAATCATTAATCAAATCGGACTACACAAGTACTTACGATACCACTTTATTGGCTACAAGATATATGCAGTTTGCAAATGCTGGGTTGTCAGTACTATAGGCTGCCTGCGGGTAGCATGAACTGTATGTCAATGCTAAAAATAAGACATGACGGACTGAGAACGTAGGTGCTTTTTATTATCCACTTGCCTTTGGAAAGTTGGAGGACATTATTAAATCAAAAATTCCACAGAGCCTCAAGACCAAGGCATACAACCAATGTGTCCTGCCTATATTAACATATGGATCCGAAACATGGCCGCTCACACTTGAATACATGCATAAGATAAAAGTAGCACAAAGAGCAATGCAGCACGCCATGCTCGGTATCTCGCTACTCGATCACATACCCAACGTGGAGATACGACGCCGGACCAAAGTTGTAGACGTAGGTATGCGGATCACAAGCTTGAAGTGCAGGACACGTGGCAAGAAGGAATGATGGAAGATGGACCACAGCGATTACGGAATGGTGGCCAAGGGACGCTCAAAGACCACGAGGCAGACCACCCGCCCGATGGTCCGATGATATTGTGGCTGTAGTTGGACAGCAGTGGAGAAGACTCGCGCAGGACCGGAGAGACTGGCGTACTAAAGAGGAGGCCTGTACCCAGCAGTGGGTGCATACAGGCTGAATAGATAGATAGATGAAAAATAGGATGGGTGGATGACTGCTTTGCTTTCAAGCTATTGACAATAATTAGTACAAGAGTTGCGGCGTAACACTGTCGCTAGTACTCACGAGTTACATAATTAGGGAGGAGGTAGGTTTTCAAATTTTCATACACGTAAGTACATCGTCAGTAAGCCTAAAGATCTTACCATAGCGTAGATGAGCTGCGTGTTAGTAACGTAGTGCAGATACACGGTTTCCTTCTTCTTGTCTTTGTTCTGAAGCACCACCGTCATTGATGAGTTGGGCTTCAGCATCAGATCGACATTCAGCACGAAATCCTAAAACATTGCCCTTTTGATTTTGATAGATCGCAGATAAAAAGGGAATTTTGAGCATTGTTAACTAGTTCCTACAAGTTAAACTTACACTGTTTTTTTTAAGTATGTATTTACAAAAAAAATTGTATAATATTTATGTATTCTATCAGCCATCTAGTTTCCATAGTCTGCTTAGTTTGGGACTAGAAGGCGTTGTGTTAAATGTCCATTAATATTTATTTATTTAAGTGAGTTGGATTCGTATGACGAACAATACATATTCAACCAACCCACCTGGCTTATATTCAACTTCATCCAAACTTGACTGGACACTTCATTTGAGGTCGAGAACCGGATAATATTAGATTGTGTTGCGCTATCAAACTCCCTTGCCATATACGCATCTTTGCTGACAATCCAGGTCTCTAAATGTTTATCTCCATCATCTACGATCTTCCTTCTAGGTTCTGGTTCAGTCAGGTGCTTGCTGTAATGTGCCAGACCAAATTGCGCTATTTGTGTCGGGTAGAAGAAGCCTCGAGGCTCCCACTGGGTTGATACTGGCACGCCTTCGATGCCGCTTATACATTTCACTCGATCTCTAACTGCAAAAATTCCATATTTGTAATCTAATTGGCCCACAAAGATGCATTTATTACGATTTATTCCTGGTGAGTTACACTTTGTTTAAATCTTCTTGAGAAACACTCAAGGCGTTATAAGTATGAATGAAATGTAAACAGTAGTTGCTTGTTTTAGTTACCTTCCACATTATAATTCTCGAAGGTGACGAAAGTGCCGTGAGGATCGTATCGCTTCTTTGGATGGTAGATTTTTCCGTAACTGTGAGACCATTCAAACTTTTCCCCACCTTCGTTTGACGTTATTTTTCCATAGATCTAAAAAATGCAGTTTTGAGATAACTTTTTTACTTGACTATTTTATTACAAGGTTTTTAATTTATGAAAAAATGTGACGGTACTCTCAACATCATTAGTAAATGAAATAAAGTTTGAATAATGTTTTATGACTGAAAACTAATAGTAGTTTTGTGTTTCTGCTACAATTAAACAGTAAAATCTTAAAAATAGTACATAGGAAAAAATATGAAGTATTTATTTCTGATACTGACTGTACATAATAGGTAACTGGATTCGTACCTCAAAGTACTTGTGTATGAGTGAGAAAGGTACAAAAACCTCGTCTCGCTCAACATCGCGGCGGCACCCCACAGAGTACTCGCCATTGATCTGGCATTCTATGTCGTCCAATGCACTGCTACGCTCTGAGAGCACTGAGCCAACTAAAATAAAATAAAATTTTCGTTCATAGTCTTTAGCATACCTACTTTGTATAATTTTAGTATTTCTTGTCATGTTACATGCCAACCTTCATTTTATTTATACTACCACCACATGGGGTTGGCCATTTGAAAGTGCTTGAACATTAGTAATTGTATTTTGCGCAATAAAGAATTATTACTAAGAATTATTATTTTACTCCGGCTGTGCATTTGTACTGCTAAGTTTTCCCAAAGGAACACAGATACAGCAGAACTGTGATGGTTATACAGTTTGTACATACTGGGTCTCCGAGCCAGGTCAGTGCAGTGTCCCCAGTACAACATCAGTAGCAGTGCAGCGACACACAGTGCGCCCAGCACCACTCGCAGATTCACTCGCATCACCATCATGCAGTTTGATAGCTGCAACAAACAACATTACGCTGGTGCTACTCAGTCAGAGAGCTGTTTAATCACAAACTTTGGGACTGTAGAATAAAAATTAGCACGAATGTCCCCCTCTAGTTCACCATGCCTACGCTTTACACCTCTGTCTGTACCTACCTGTACCACTGGTGACAAAACGTACAAACGGCACTGAATGAATAAAAATTGCAGTTAGTGCCAAATTATATCTCAGCGACTTCTTTGGAGACCTATTTTAGGCTATGTTGAGTAAATAAATCGACTAATATTTTGATTACTCACAAAGTACACAGAAGAAACATTCCATTCGACTTCACTTTTTTCAATATGAATTAGTTTTATTTCTTTCATAGGAATGCCTATAATTACATCGTGAAGGACACTAAATGGAATTATTTACCAACTTTGATAGGCAATACACCGCAGAACGATGATTTTAATAAATAATTAATTCAGTATTTTATTTTGAGAAATCGGCAGATTCCGCAGCGCAGCTGGTCGATCAATTTTTTTTTAAGCTGATTCTGATTGACAGTGACAACGGATTCTGTTTGACTTTGACTTTACCTTTTTACTGACAACTTTGCGTTACTTTTTCCCTATCTCTTCGTCTTCGTATTATGTTTCGGATTCGAGTTCTGTCATTTTTGGAAGCAACCACGTTAGCACTTTATTATCTGTTGCTGTTTACCCACAGAACATTACTACTCTTTTTTACCGGTTCGACGGGTTTGACCAACTTTGGTAGCGTGGGGTAGGGCTTGGAAGAAGGGTAGAGATTATCCATGAGACACTTATTTTGAGCTAGCTTAGCTAGAGATAGTTCAATATTCTGACTTGATTCTGACTGAGACTCTGACGACATCGCTGACCTAAGGGGCAAAAATTGAATGAGACTGGCACGGGGTCGTGCGATATGGTACCAACTAAGAGAGGCAGATGATGAGAGAAAGTGCATAACTTTAGGTTTCTTGTAGATGAGATAAACTAAACGGTCTAAAAATAAATGATAATTTATTTGACATTGTATTTAGGCTTCGGTTCGGCGGTAGTGGATTCGAATCCCAATCGATTCGTAACTTTAGGATGAGAAAATACCTCCCTAGTAGTAACTAGGGAGGTTAGGTAGTAACCTAACCTATTAGTTATGTATAAGGCCCGTATCTCGTAGCCTTACTCAAGCACTGATCCGTACTCAAGCATAGATTTTTGTATGAAAATCTCTACTCAAATCTATGCTTGAGTAACGATTTCGATTTCAGTAAAAAAAAATCCTAGTAAATCGCCTTAGTTTGTCTAGTCCAGCCAGTCCTATGTTCTACCACCTACGATGTGTTCGTAATAAGGGTCTTAAAAAATGGGAAAAGCCATTATTAAAAAAACTTGAGAGGTGTCAAGGGACACCCGGATGGAACGAAGTTCCTTCAGGTGTTGTTTTCTTACAGTAAGTACACAGAAGCACCTAAATTAAAACACTTCCAACAATACCTACATTCATTTGTTTCCCGCACCAATTTATTCGAATGACGTTGTCAAAGTTTGAAAAAAGTGTCGTGACAACTTTTGGTCTTAATTTTTTCCGTCTAGCCCCTTTCGCAACGCGCGATAAGGAACTTAGTTCCAACAATGGTCACGTGAAGCTAAGCCTTTAAAAAAGTGTCCCCGACATGGTCGTAGTTCAGATAAGGCTTCGCCGCGACAAATGGGTTTATTTCTAACGCGATTTGATCCGGGGAGCTGACGCGTTAAATCGGATTACGAACTTAGCTGTTGCTGGAGGTGTCGTTTGATTGCTTCGTTTTTGAACTGATCTAGTTATCCCTAGTCCCTACTATTGGTACGGAGTGAAAAAGAACGTCTGAACGCCTGAATCGATTATTGGCGTTTTTTTTTTTCAATTTCTATTGATAGGTCAATAGAAATTGAGTGGAAATAGGTTGGTATCACTAAAGAAAAAAATCTGGAACGTTAGGTACTTTCTGAACTAAATATTCATTGGGACCATTGATACTAGATTACAATAGTGCTACTAGATTCGAGTAGGTAGCACTATTCTAGATCAATGATTGTGGGCCCTAAATAATGAGCTTGTGTATGTGCCCTAATTTTTCGCCAGTGATTATTTTACACCTAAAAATAACCCCTTGCTTTTTAGTTCCTTGCCTTGCCTGGAATAGTTAAGCT
The DNA here is from genome assembly GCA_947507515.1 of Eulithis testata. NCBI lineage: Eukaryota > Metazoa > Arthropoda > Insecta > Lepidoptera > Geometridae > Eulithis > Eulithis testata. The sequence continues at coordinate 11,844,833 of OX382197.1, forward strand.
GGGTTGCTGTCCACTAGATCATCATCATCAGCCTGGATAGATCCACTGATGGACTCTCTGACAGGATAATACTAAACCAATCCTTCATGACATAGGAGATGATGGCACCTAGTTTATCTTTAGGTCACTTATTAGGTACTGGAAGACACTTCGATGAAAGTAGATAAGTTAGGTACTTGTATATACCAGTCTAGGATCTTGTAACCTAACTTATCAAGTACTGACTGAAAACACACCACATTTCTTTCTTAACAACGTCCCTCTGAAAAGAGGTCATCAGTTATCATTTCTATTTCAACGAACGAGTTTGCCTTCATCGTTCAGTTCGTTATTCACAATGTACCTACTAGATACTACATAGTGTTTAGCGATAGGTAGGTAGGTACCTCTGCGGAATATCTGCTATCTAAATGTGCAATCTGTGCATGTATATGTGTGAGTGTGTGTGTGGGCTCGAAGGGGGTCAGTGTGCGGCCCAACTAGGTCAGGGCGGATGCACTGAGGGTTGCCAGGGCGGGGAGGCTTCACGATTTGTAAGGAAAGGACTTTGAATTTAAGACTTTCACCAATGCGTTTTGTTACGCCCACGCTGCCTTCTTTTACGTCGTCTAAATTATGAAACACATAATATTAAGACTGTTTAAAACTCACATTATTCACCTAATGAATCCAATTGAAACACAGGACGCTATAAATTAGAAGAATCGTTTTGAGGCTTTCGTTTTCCAATATTATTATTGCTTCTGAAATAACAATCAGTCTTGTGCCACTGATGCTATTTTGACTTAACCGCTAACTGATCTATTTTGTAAAACACATGTTTTGTGCGAGTGTGGGTAAAATATGCAAAAATATATAGCAACCCATAGCAGCGTGCGCGGGTAAAGTCGTCAGTGTCGGTGGTAGGTGGCGGCACGCGGGCAGTGTGTCTGGCGCATGCGCGCGCGGAGGCATCGATCGCCGCCCACGCGGCACGCGGCAGCGCCGCTCAAGTGGTCCGCGAGAGGCGACGCGAGTCCCGGGCTCTGCCCCTGACGATGGCGGCGTGAGCGCGCGCCGCGTGCGGCCTCCGGCGAGCATGCCGCGATGGCCAGAGAGGTGACAACCGACCGCGAGACTCGCGTTACATAACCGTGCCATGGCCCAGCCCGGCCCTGCCCGGAGCCCGACCAGCCGGCGTCTCATTCGCGCGCGCTCTCTCGCTCGCTCCGCTGTGCGCCATCGTTGCACCTGCAACTTGCTGCACCGGTGCCTGCGCTAAAACCCCCTCGAGAACCCTGTGCATTTAAAAGTACCCCGCGATCCTTGGACCTTCCGTATCGACCGTGCCGCATATAGAATAGCTAATTTTAGAACGGAGTAGTATAATATTGTCACGAGTCTATAGCACATGACGATCGTAGCGATTCCGTAGCGCCCCGTAGCCCCGTCGCGTAGCGCGTAGAGCTGTCTTAGTTCGGCTGGGAGCTACGAAATGTAGTTTTCGATCGATAGTGGGCAATGATGCAAATCCCGATGTTCCTATCCTCGCCTCGCTTCTCGCACGACCAGCGACCGCTCGAGGACAACATTACGAACAATAATAATATCATGTGAATTGTAACAGTTTGTAATAATGCAACTTTACATAAGACTTTAAACGTTCATCACAAACATGGTTAAATTACATGAAGAGGTACGTGGTATTTGTAGAGCAATTTTACCTTGTAGAAACATGTAGATTTTGAAAAAATCACATTTGTAAAGTTCAAGCTCACATCTCATTTAAATATAACTCGAAATGTACTTAATCTTATTAAGTACTCAAAGAAATTCAACGAACTTTTATCAGAAAACTTCCACTTGCCTTTGTAAGCTGCAGGTGAGTCTATAAAAGTACTTGTAAGTACTTGTACCAATGAACCAACTAACCGAGAATCTGACCCTCCAAGACCCTCCACGCCAGCGTTGCGTCAACGTTCTCAAATAAGTAGCAGCCAAGTAAGACAACATTAGGAACATATTCTATCTTATCTAATAAACCGTACCTACCTACATCAAGAATCACGTGTTGCTAAAGAACCGGTACTTTCTTGGTGTTCTTCTACTGCGATGACCATACTTTTATATTTTCACTCATCAAGATTACATCATTGTTTTTTTTTTTAAGTTTTATACCTCGAAAGTGCAGAGACAACATTTGAGCCGTCCTTCAGTACAGTTAACGTCACAAATTGTGTTGAGACATCTGACACCCAGACACAGAACAAACATCTATGTTTGCAACACACAAATGTTTGTACTTGGTGGGAATCGAACGCACGACCCACAGCACGGAAGGCCGACTACTACCGACTGAGCTATGAGGCCTGTCAATATAAATTTCCGAAGATAGTAAGTAGACGGCGCTGTGACAATTTGCAAGTTGCAAACTTGCAACCAATGTAACAACGACGCTTTAGTGCAACAAGGTTTCTGTACTGACCGCAATACTGTCTGATGAATTTGACATTTTACTCCATTCAAGAATTTTAAGACAACGCAATTTATTTAGTTTAATTATCCGACACACCTACTTATCTAACTTTATACATATACCTTGCATCTAATATCTTATATTAGGTACTTGATATGAATTTGATTTCACGTTTTCATTCAATTCTTTTTTACTTTTGTTGTATTTTGATTGAATAGCGCAAAACAAAATGCACACTCACAATTTAAATGTATGTTCTACATACCTGCGTTTACAAAAAAATAATTTAATTTGTGTGTTTCAAAAAATTATAACTGAAAACCAGTAACTTTACATTTTCTTCTTCCAACTATACTTATGTATAAACGAATCACACCTGAAACAAGCACTTTACGAGAGTAACTACTGATTCAGACAACTTAATTACACATTACCTGTGTTGCCAGGAATAAATTACCACTTTAAATGGGGTTGCCGACTAACCAGTTGACATCACACGGCACACCGCAGCCCTAACTAAGCGATACGTCTGCAGGCGACAGGCAATTGTTTAAGCTGCGAGTGATCGGGCTTTTTCCAATGATCTTTTATGTAAATAATCATGTCATCATGTAAAGTTGGGAAAACCAATTTAAATTTCTTACAAAAATACACATGAAACAGTTGAGATATCTATAAACCGTTGCAAAATGAAGGGCCACATAATTTGCATGTCAACGTAAAGCGGCATGACTATTGTAAATACTCGGATCTAGGCCAATCACGAAAGCTATCTAAGATGATATCATGCACAAATCTTTTCGGGGTTACCAATACGAGTCTTATAGCCATTTCCATCGTCACCCCTAGATGAAAATCCCCTTAACTGAAAAAATAGAAGAGTTAGAAGCTTTTTATAACCCATTTAAAGTTCTTATTATGTCGAGTCTTGACGCAGATAAATAAATCTTTAGATTTGCATTCATCACTATCAAAATGTAGGACTAAGTATCATAGAATTGAATTTTGTCATAATTTTTTTGAATACTAAGTTATTTCAAACTACGACTTTACTCACGGTTAATTATGTTTGTTTTTAATAATCTAAACAAAAGATTTCACCTTTCAAGAGTTATCGTGACAGTCGTATCTGCAAAAACTGCTTTGTGTTAGGAATGCTGATAAACCCTGGCACTTGAGAAAATAAGCAAAAAATTTAATCATTTGAGATAAAACTGTGGACTGCAGGAGCTTTTTTATCAAACTGCATTTTCTATTTTACGAGAGCAAGGGAAGACAGGAAGAGAGTTCACACAAACTAAAATATCTGGTATGTGATTGATGCAAACCACATACTTTTAGGTTTACATCTATTTATCTATACTATTATAAAGCCGTACAAAAGCTGACAACTGAAATTAAAGATATGGATAAACTAAATATGCCGATCTACTAGATCTCTAGAGGTTCATCATATGGTGAAATATATTTTGGTGGAAAGTTTCGCACGCGTACGTAGTCGCGGGCATCAGTAGTACATACATATTTTTAGGTTTGTGCTAGTAGTTTTCGAACTGAGATCTCGCGATGTTCCCAAAAAGAACACAAAGAAACATTTTTTTCAACTATATAGCTGATATTAACTTTCCAAATTACATCGATACCGATGCCAGTTTCTAGTCATAAACCTAAACTACAAAGTCATTGAAACTCAGCTCACGCTATACAGCTTTTACCAACTTTACAGCTGACACTATTTTTAGCTCAAATTATCGGATTATTATCGGATGTAGAAGTAGAGGTAGGCCAAAGAAAAGATGGATGGACTGTGTGAAAAAAGATATGAGTAAGAAAGGAGTGAACACCGAGATGACGGCTGATAGAGGAGAGTGGAAGACGAAGACATGTTGTACCGACCCCACTTAGCGTGGGACAAGGGTAGGAAGATGATGACTATATATAGCTCAAATAATGACAATATTTTTGAATTATATAAAAATCTTTGTATTTGTGAAATATCGCTCTAGACAAATGAAGCCGCTTAATCAACGCTATCTAAATAAACATTAAACTAATCCCTCAGTGGCAGCGTCGCACGTTGGAACATACGAGTATTCAACAACGGGACAAGAAAATAGCATAAAACATTCTCAGCCCGCACCTCTTTTTCGTTCGTCATAATTATAATAGCTTCTCATGTCCGATTGAAGAAGAAGGCTCGTCTAAACCGAGACTCCAACTAAGATTTACAGCTTTCTATGAATGTTTGAGGTTTTTATACGAATATGAATTAAAAAGTTAGGAAACAAAACTAAATTACCTATAAGAGTTGTAATGTTTTTGCAGATTTTTAAATTATTATAACTTGCTATCAAGTTATGGAATCTCCTAGAAAATAGTCATACCTATTATTATATGAATGTAGACTTCAGTCTGCACTTTTCATTTTAGATTGGTTCAGTACTTACATCTAAGATTTACTATACAATTTCCGGGAGTCCCAAAGCTATAATATCCATGGTGGAATCGCTTCGAATCGACGATAGCCCGAGATCCTTTAATTCCTTCGTTAAAAGCATTAATCTTTTCACGAAGAGTCTCATAAAGTCGCGTTTTTGAGGATTTTTGCAGAATGACCTCGCTCTTTCTTTCGAGTGAAAGTTATGGAAAACCGATAATTATAATGTTAATACCGTCGCCTCCATTCGTTAGATGTTCATCGGGATATTGATTTTTTTAAACCGTTTTAATGAATGACGTTATTTTTGTGATAGAAATTGCACAATTATCACTATCAAGTTACATAGACATTACAAAAGGTACCTACTGGAATATTTTTTAAATCATTTATCTAACCAGTTTTTAGCATCCATTGTTGAGTAAAATACTCTTTTCTAATGCTAATTTACTGTTCAAGGACTGATCCACACTCAAACATAGATTTTGCTTCAGTGCAAATCTGTGCTTCAGTGGGTACTAATTTATTTATCAGCGTATGGGCGTTAGTGCATAACACACTAGCATAAAATGCTTCAACAATCATGTAGGTTCATATTTCACTACAAACGGTTTGTGTGAAATCAGCTTTACTTTTTCTAGGCACGAATCTTAGTCATTCGTGCCTATATAGGTATAACTCTACCTACAGTATTCATATAACGGTCTTATATTTCCAACAGTGTCTAATTCTTAGCTTTACACGTCTTCCCAGCATACCTTGCAGCAATTCCAACGTCGGCATGTCCAATAAGCGCGCTTCTTGTAAAAACAAACGTTTCGCACTCCACTTTTATGTTCACACCTCCGGCGTTCATTTGTCTGGCATTCCCCACTTCACCCCTCGTGCAGTCAGTGTAAAAGGCATAAACTGTTGCAGTTCACATCCTTTTGTCAGCATGATGAAATCACATTTTGTTTTGGAGATTTTCTTTACTTACGTCATACGTCCCGTAATGCTGTAATCGCGTACAGATGGGAAAAAATATCCCATCGAGCCCACTCATTTGCAAAGTGGGCTCGACGGGATTTTTTTGTCAGATCGGCCGGTGGGCTCGATGGGAATAAGCCAATTAATCTATAGAAAATGTTACCGCTGTTAACTGTTTTCACCACTATAACGAGTTTTTGTTTTTTAAACCAAAAAACCTAATACCAATAGCGAATCATGGAATAAAAATTCTCAGTTCACGCACCTTAGGATCCGTCTATGTCAGCAGCAGGTAAGTAGGTATAGTCTCTAATAAAGCATTATTATGATCTTTGTTATAGTAGATATGATACTATCACTCAAGCAAACCATTGCTTGTATTAGTGCACTCGGGTCGACGCTTTTATACAGAAAATTGGTCTAAAAGGACACTTTTTACACGTAAATTGAATTTTGAACGAGTCCTTTTGACTTTACTCTGAACTCGGAGAAATGAACAAGTAGCATTCTATGGATTTGCGAGGAGTTGGTCGTCGTACTATGTACCTATGTACTTTTTGGTTGAAAAATATGAATGAGCGAGACAAAGCTCTTTAAAAAAATGGTTACTAACTATGCTCTCAAGAACCTCTTATACAAAAAGCCAATTAAGTACATAAAATAAATTTAAAAAAATTAGACAGCTAGCCAGATTTTATTTGAAAAAATGTTTACCACGATTCGGTACCTGAGTAGGTGGTTTTTTCATAACTTGAAAAAACCATTAAAAGGTCAACGAAAACAAAACTAATCTTTGTAGATTAAGTTTGGTTTTCGTTAACCTTTCATTGTTTTTTCATCGCTATTGGTTTCTTGATCAACTTCTGTTGGCCTTTAATATGATGATTTTCATTTATTTTGTGTAAAAGTAACGTATAATTGCGTAATCAATGCGCAGGTACGCTATCCGATCCCACGTATTCACAATTTCACTGGAGTTTCACCGTTGAATAATAGCTAAAACATGGGCCACATGACATTTGTTAACCCGTGGCTTGAAACAACATGGCGGGTTTATCCTTCCACCTTTACAATAGTCTAAATTGAGATTTACCCTTGTTTAAGCGCAGTCAATCACCATAGATTACGCGTTCTCTACCCACGCGGCGTGGTCTGTAGGGTAATTTCATTGATAAATTTGTCAGTGGAAATTCATATTTGTAACTGGCAACTAATCTAGATTGCAATTTTTGAGTGTCTAATTTTTTACTTTCTATTGTGACGAGGTCATGTATATTTTTAACTATTTTGTATTGTGGGAACTGTGTTTATTACTGCATGGATTAGTTAAACAAGACGTGACGCCTACATCGAGTAGAATCATACAAATCAGAGCATTATGTAGACTACCTACCTTGATTTACATAAACTAGATCGTATTGTATTGTATTGTTGGTCATTTTTAGGAAAAATAAACGAGTGAATCCATGAATGAATATTTTTATTACAAATGTAAAAAGATATTTGGATGACCGTAAACTTTGGACTCGGGTTACACGAATAAAACCGACCGTGATAGCTAGTACAAAGTTTCAAATTTCCAAAGGTCTGGTAAAGTTCAATCAATTCAATGAAAACATAATGTTTATACCATTACGATAAAAAGGTCATGAAAAAGTAATTTTTCCTGGAATGTTTCAGCGTAGGTGTTAAATAAATCAAAATTCGCTCCGTAGCACACTCGTAGCTCGTAGTTCAGAAGTTTGCTACGCTCCGGAACACGTGCTACGGCGTAGCGCTCCAATGCTACGAGAAGCATAGGGGTGTTTCGGTCTGGATAAAAATATACAAACGCAAGGTTTATTTCTTTTAGATGATACCTATTCAGTAAAGTAAATAAGGAGTTACAGAAGCAAAGCTTTGTATATTGGAGTCTTATCATCATACACTAATATCTTACTTCTACTTGTACTATATCTATCATCTACTAAATAAACGATTCTTATTCCGAAAACCGAGTTTGTCTGTTTGTCTGTATTCATCTGTTTTCTTAGCAGCTAGCTAAGTAAATCCTAGCGTACGTAACTTCACTCGTCTCATTTACTAACACATGTGAATAAGCTTGTAACGCGACCACTCATACGTTTTCTGAAGCATTTTCAATTGCACACCACCACGTATTATGTGGATGATAAGAAACTGCTGTCATAAATAAATAATTTATACATCGTTTAACAATTTCTAAACGTTAAAAATACATTTTTGCTTTTTCTTATTATCCTGTAAGCAATCGGCAACAAAATAAACAATAGAAATAGTGTATTTTTCTAGCACAACGGAACTAATCCTTATCACCATATATTTACTATCACATTTGAGAACTTTAAATGATAGGGTTTTGCCTGATATAAAAATCTATTAGAGTTACCAAAGCACCTCTCACATCGGACCTTAAACAAGTGCATCATCGGCATCGCTAATTCCAACATCTTACGGCATCAAGAGATAACGGGCTCGCGCTGCAGTGCGGGGCGGGCGAGGCTCGCGGGAGGCGTGGGGGGGTGGGGGTGGGGGTGGGGGAGGGGGGGGGGCTAGGCCGCGTGGTGGGGGGATGAGAGGCCGCGACCCGGTCACGAGCGCCCTCAGTGCGGCCGCGGCGCTCCGCCGAGGCGCACCGCGCCGCCCGCCATCACATAAAATAACCCCTATTCTCATCGCGAGACTTTAATCGAACCTTTTTTATGTATACATTTTTATCGCGTCGCGGTTTTTTTCGACGATACCGAGTGACGAGAAGATGATTGTGGAGATCCAGCAGGAGGTACGTCTCGCCACCAACACGAGGAAGTCGGAAATCGCGAGCGTATCGCGACTTGTAATGCTTTTTTTACGGCTCGATGATGTGCCCGATACCGACCGACGGGACGCATTAGCGCTCGCATAGATCGTATTCTTGGAGCTTTTAGAACGGATTGATCCGCCGAAAATAGACGGAGTCGTCGACTCGTAGCCGTAGGTGAGCGAAGGACGCGAAACTTTTTCGGTGTCTTCGAACTTCAAAGGTTGTAGTCTAGATTAAAGATCGTGCAGGGCGACGATGTCAGTGGGTCAACGCACAGTGCGTGCGAGTGCGGGCGGGGCGGGGCGGGGCCGGGGGGAGGGCGTTGCACCGCTGCACCCAGAACCCGCTACGGGCCACTGGTACGCGCTACCTTGTCCATAGCGGGTGCTGCACGGTGCCAGAGCAACCTCTTCACGATAATGTTTTGTAGTGGATGAGTTCAAATGGACCGGATGCGAGGCAGCGCTGCATAATGGTTCACTTGTTACAAAAATGGTTCGCACGATGTAATCTACGGATGATTAGTCATGGGAGCTCGTAAAAGTGGTGTATTTACGAAAAACCAATGGTAAACAAACGTTTCACTATTAAGTATACAACTTATATTTTTTTAAGTTTCTTTTTTATGTAAACCTAATTTTCGCATCAAAAACTAAAATACTCCTTCATATCAAAAAATTGTAACAATACGTGTAAAAAAACAAGCGAATATAAGTTTAAAAAAATCGAAGTGCTAATATGAATGTGTGGTGTTTTGCAGGAGGTTAGAGGAAAGAGGCCTTTCAAGATATGGGACAGTTCTCGGAACGTGAGGAAGGGACTGGTGGTCACTAGCTTCGAGGAACTAATACACAGAGGTAAGTTTAACTTTAAAACCACTCTTCACCTCACAACCACAGGTTTCTCTACCCAACACATACCCGTGATCCGCCAAACCGTTTCAACCAGCATTCGTCTATCGCAATGCCTAAATCCACCTTTACATCATTTATGAGTTCGAGGTTCATTCCAGATATGAGGATATTTTTTAGTTTCTAAATATCAAGTAAGTGCTTTTTCTGATGATATTATCGATTTACTGTGATTCTAATAATGGATAAACAGTAATACAGACCAATAATCTTATATACAGACACAGAATAGTATTTTATTACTACAGCAACAGATATTAGCAATCCTTTCCTAAGTTGTTCAAAAAAACCAAGGTGCTATAAACACATTGTGATCAAAAATGTATTATTTTCGTTCTTAGAACACAATTTTACATGAGCGAGCATACTTTTATAACTTTTTTCTTGGCTGCTAGTTTTTTTTAATCAATTTTAAAACCGTCTATGTTTTCAAAAGTACTTGGTATCTATTTTTTGTATTCATAAGTATTCAGTGTGATGAGTCTTCTTAGATAAAAATTACATTGACCTTCTTGTAATACGAGATGGGAAAAATACTAATTATGTTACTTTGTTAATACCGAGGATTAAAATGATCCCTACTTCTCTACAGTTGTTGGCTTATCATCAGTTGATGATAAGCCGAACTACCTGCTTTCGATAGACTTACACTACTTAGATTAGATTAGATTAGAAAATTCTTTATTGCACTTTAAAAAAATCGTACAGAGGCGAGTTTAATGCTATTTAGCATTATCTTTTAACTTTTTTAAATTTTACTTTTAACGCGCACTTCAACATTATCACTTCCAAAGCTTATCGAATGCTCGGCTTTGTGCTAAGGCTTGGTAGAGAATTCAGAAATCCTCATACTCTGATTCTTCTTTTTAATAGCTTTGTTAGGTCTATCTTGGAATATGCGTCAACGGTATGGAATCCGCAATATGCTATACACATTCAGGAAATTGAAATAATACAAAACAAGTTCTTGAAGCACTTAGGGTATCGTTTTCCTCTAAACTCCACTAGTCCTATTACCAGCCTTCAGGATCGCCGTGTAGTAAGGGATCAAATGTTTTTATTCAAAATATTATCTAATAAAGTTGACTCTGAGCTGTTGCTACAGAGTATTTACCTGTCATGCCCACGACTATCAAAAAGAAAAAAGAAAACCTTTTGGACGCCTTCTTCTAAAACGAATTATAATAAAAATATGTTCATTAATAGAGTTTGCGAGACATATAATTCCAGATTCACAGATATTGATATCTTCCACTTGACTGCTACTGAGTTCCGCAAGAGCATTGTAGGTAGTTTGGCCAATATTTAGTCGTTGTTTAGTTTAGTTTACTTAGCCAGTTTGTTTTCTAGTTTAAATTTTTAATTCTTTGTATTTTTCTTTTTTAGGTCATTTCATAACTTAGGGTAATGCTTTTTTGTATTAAGTCTGTTCACATGCTTTGTATGTATTATGTTATGGTGGAAGCTTCACTGGTTTCTGTGCTATTTTAAGTTTTATATCTTTAATTATTATTGTACTGTTTGTTTCCCTAATAAAATAAAATAAAAAATAAAAAATAAATCTACCAACTAACCTGGGTGTAGTGCGGAGATGATGGTAGTGCTTCTAAGGTAAAACTTTAAAAAGAAACAACAACGCCTTTATAACTACAATAACCTACAAAAATATACTAATACACATACATAACATACATGCCTAACCCAAAAAAGAATACATATATACCTACTATATAAAATTATATACATATAATGCTCAATTTTGTTGGGAGATCTGAATTGACAGAAAGTGGTGATATAATTTGGATTTAAAAATACCCAAAGATGCAGATTCACGGATGTCCACTGGAAGGGAATTCCACAGGCGTATCGCACTGACAGTAAAGGAGTTAGTGTAGAAGGAAGTTTTATGAACAGGAGTTTTCAGGTACAGATGTTGAGAGGACCGTGAGGGACGGTCAGAGCAAGAGAGAGGCAAACAATTTTCTTTGAGATAGTTTGGGGACAAAGGGTTGTGAAGAGTATTGAAAAGAAGACAGAGAATATGAGTATCACGGCGAAAACGGATTTTAAGCCACTTCAGCTGGGAAGGAGATATGGTCATACTTACGCAGTCCGAAGACATACCTAATACAGACATTCAATAAGCGCTCCAGTTTACTAAGCTGATCTTCCGTGGCGTCGGAATAAGAAACATCGGCGTAGTCTATAATTGGAAGCAGCAGTGAGTTGACGAGGGTTACTTTGGCTGTGAAAGGAAGGAAGTTCTGCATACGTTTCAAGGCATGCATGGACGCAAAGATTTTCCTACTGACTTCCGTGATATGGTTATCCCAGCTCAGCTACTTATATAGCCTTCTCCATTTAGAAAATTGCAGCTCTTGAAGACACTTTGGTAGTAACTAGAAATATTATTGAAATTTCATTGCATAAATATTAATGCAATACACTGTATGGCTATAAGAACTGGAGTACTGACTACATATTTGAATAAATTGCATATTTGCATCGAAAATGTGATAAACAAGTGTACAAATATGCTTATGCTACTTTTTGTAGGTATAGATTTACTGACTAATAGAGCCATGATATTAGAAATATCATTGAGTAGATTTTGAAATCAACTGGTCCCAATATTTGCTTACAAAAAAACGCTGCTGTTAGAAAATATATGTCCTTCATGGTTTTCTTTCGGTATATCTGGCCCATTGTACTATTAATTTAAGTTTTATTTTTAATTTTATTGTAATCGTAGGTTAAGGTGTGCAATAAAGTATCTTCTATCTATCTATCTATCTGGTTTATTCATCTCTTAGTTTAGTGTGTCCTATGGCAAAAGCTACTATAGCTTGGAATATATTACTTTCTGTCATTAATTCTGCACTTTCCATTAAAAAAACAAAACGTAGGTATTATAGATACAGTCAACAGTCCATTACATTGATTGGAGGTTAAAAACTTACTTAATAGGTCCGCACATACGGGGGCTCGTCCAAAAATCCAAAAATGTAGAGTAGAACGTAACATTCTTCTAGTTCACTATAAATCAGGGAGTTTGGGATAATGCTGCGATAACTAGATTCGCAAGCATTGTTTGAATAATTGAATACATCACACATCCAAACAAGCACGTAAAGTTGAAGTTTACAAACTAAAGTTTAGTCGGAAATTAGTATGGTGCTGAGAAACTAAATTACAGTCACTGTATCGTTCGTTATCAAAGTTGTGCAGCTCGAGCTTCAGAATCGAGTGCGAGTGATTTAGAATCGAGTGCTGAATCTATTACATTTTGATTGTGAAACTAACACAATTAAAACTTGCACGGTACGTTGAGCAAAGTTGCACAAAGGTAGTTAATTGATTCAGGCGTGACTTTGCGGAAGTATACATATACTTAATATTTGTTTGTCTATTTAATTAGTTCTAATAGGAAATACCGTGTGTGCAAAACGGTAAATATCTAATAAATTTCGGTATTTCTAGGTTTGGGAAAATGTTTCATTGCTCTACATTGGATTTCTATCCCATAATACAAATACAGCCTAATTCTAAATTAACTGACACCCTTTTCTAAGTTTAGCAGTTTAAATTTAGTTAGTAGATAGAGATTAGCGTAGGTGTATAATATTGCAAATGGAAATAAAGTCTTTGGTCTAGCCTTTATAGAATACGGTATGTAAGTACCTAGATCTACTTTTGTAATATTTGCATTGTGAATACATTGCATTTAATTTCGTTAGTAAATAAGGTGGTCAGAAAATGGCGATCTCACTGCCTGTATTTCTCGAAGTAAATCGAAGTGTAACCTGAGTCACTCCTAGCTGGCTGCACACCTTATTGGTGGCAAAACACAAACATCTACTAGGTAGAGCATGTTCTGGTAAACTACGTAAGCATGATACAGGCTCATACGTGCCACGATTGCAGTTTATAGTGACTTCGTACAGTGTTAATCAAATTCTGCCTTGAGAAAACATATCTTGCATGCCAACCGAAATCATCAACTAGACAAACACCGCTGTATCAGGCTCCGATGAGTCCACTGCACAATGTCGGCGTCGGCCGCAGGGCACCCTGGCCAATGAACTAAGCTCGCCCTCGGCCGTCTGACCTGCTTCTTCATTCGACCTATCCGAGCTCTCGACCGCCCAGATAACTATCCTATCCAATCTACCTACGAGTACCTTTATGCAATTTCTAAATGGACTATCTGTAGATTCTGTAGACATCGAGTACGGATGGGACCGAGTAACCTATATTTTCTCGAATGCATTACATAATTATGTGGGACGGCCAGTGATAGGCCATTCCAATTTTGTCGGGTGGAAACTTGTAATGGAATTGAAAAGCTCGCTCGCTTTGATAGATTAAAGTATACCGGATTGACTGTTTACAATCATACAGCATGCATTATTGTTTTAAAAATCTTCCGCTTGAAAAGTTAAAATATTTCGAGATCTACAACTACTAGCGCTAATCCAATGCCAGCCTAGCTTTCCTTGTCTGTTTTTCTTAGGTAGTGTCACAGCATGTTCTTAAATGCATAGTTTGTTACCAGGTAAAGAGAAGCTATCGGTGGGCGCGAGCGAGCCGGTGCGGCTAGTGTTAGAGAGTGACGGCACGCAGGTGGAGGACGGCGAATACTGGCGCACCCTCCCGCCCAACACCGTGCTGCTGCTGCTGCGTACTGGCGAGCGCTGGTACCCCACCGGTGTCGACGTCATCAAGGCTGGTGAGTGCGCAGCGCACGTAATCAAACAACTCATTCAGTGTATACCTAAGCGTAACAGTCCTTCCTCATCTTTCCGTTTCGTCCCGCAGCTATATCCGCAATCCCGAAGATAGTATGCGAGACCATCCACGCTCTCGAGTTGCACGATGAGACGCCCTCATGGAAGATCATGGACAACAAGGGTCGCGTCACGGTCGTCCTGCACTGGGACCAGCGGCCCGGCGCGGGCACGTCGCCGGCTGCGCGCTCGCCCTCGCGCCAAGCCAAGCCCGACCGCCGGCCGAGCCTCGTCATCCAAACGAGCGTGGAGCGGCAGCCGCCTCCGCCCCCACACATCACGGTTGTGAACCACGACGAACCCGGCGCTCGCGCCCGCCTCGCCCGTGCGCCCGCCAGCCTCGAGCACGTGCACACGGCCGAGTGCCGCGCGGCCGGCGAGCCCACGCCACGCGCGCCGCCCGCGCCCGCCGACGAGTGCGACTTCCATTGCTGTGCGCTGCACGAGGAGGGGCGCCGGATCGCCGTGCACAAGAGCGTGGCGACCTCGCCGATCCAAGACGCACCGCGTGCCTCGCCCGCCGGCCGGCCGAAGGGGCACGTGCGCTTCCTCGACGCCGAGGCGGCGCGCCGCTCCGAGCGCGACTCCTCCGAGAGCGAGACCGAGAACACGCTCGTCGAGGACGAGACGGTCACCTCGGAGAAGTTCCTGTTGCTGATCGACCAGCTGAGCGTCGACCAGAAGCGGCATCTCACGATCAAGGACATCGGGATCATCCTCGAGCGGCTCAGCTCGAAAATCCTCGACGTGGAGCGCCTCGACCGCGAGTCCGAGTCGGACGACTGCTACAACTGGACGATCAAGGCGACGATCCGCGGCGACGCGATGCGCGAGCTCGGCGTCATCTACAATGGCAACTACTACGCGATAAGCGAGCACCCTGGCTACCGGGAGGAGAACGAGGAGGCCGGCGACGAGGCCGAAGAGGAGGAGGAGGAGGACCGGCTCTGATCGCGCGCGTGCGGCGCCACAGTGCCGCTGTGCCGCGCCGCAGTGCCGCTGTGCCGCGCCGCAGTGCCGCTGTGCCGTGCCGCAGTGCCGCTGTGCCGCGCCGCGCGCGCCGCGCTCTGTCGCCCACGCGCTCCGCATCCGCATCCGCCCCTCGGCCCGCACCCGCGCACCCACAACTAAACTAATAGAGACTTATTATGAAATTGATGTCGGTCGCGCCTCGCGACCCCATCGCGGAGTGGCCCGCGAGGCCGGCTGCGATAGTTATTAACGAATATAGCTAAAATATTAATATAAGTGAAACTGACTTCCTGTCGATTTCTAAGAATACTTTTAAGTGTCCGCGCCGGAGAAGGCATCGCTCATCGCGTGTGGGTTCGGCGTCATCGAAATTGCCAACAAGATATCTATCGATTTCGTCATGGATGTTTTAGCTACTTTTAGGCCATGAACAGGAGCTGCGACTCGCGCCGGTCCCGCACGCGGAGCGCGCGTGTGCCGCGCGGCGACGCGCGGTCTTTGCCTCGAGCCGCACTCGTGTTGGCCTAAATATGGGTAATGTTTAGAGGTGGCTTCGCGCTCTCACCCATCCCCTGGAATCGACGCCGAGGTCTAGATGATAATAACAACATCATTGTAATGCGACTGTGGCTCAATAAAACAATAAATACCTACTTATATAGAAAGTCGTAGCATGTCTGACACATTATTGCGGTATTCGGCAGAGGTCTCTCGACGTCGTCTTTTTATGGATGGCGGTAAGTAAATGCACGATATTGAGTTACTAAGCGAATTATTATTATATACTTGTGTATTTTGAAAGTGAGTAGATTATAATCACCAGAAGAGTCGAGGTACCTTGTGCGTTTTTTTACTAATTCATCGGTAAGTAACGAATGAGACCCTAGCATGTGGCACAACTCGGTTTACTCGCAAATATTTTTCAACAATCGAGTCGCAGGTACTTTCAGAGAATACCTACCAAAATATGGCTAGTATGTTTCAGAGAGATAATTGATATAATAATAGTTAATGTAATATTATTAATATTTATTAAATTGAACGTTATAAAGAGGTTGTAACTAAAATACATTGCATATTGTCATCGTGCCGATGTGGGTACCCTTTGGTAGTTGTAAGTTGATTCTTGTATTTAGTAGCTCTATGGTATCGTAGTACTATTGTATAATGTTTTTAATTTTTGTATAGTACCGTGAAGAAAACACTCACCAATGTATAATATAAAATGAAGTTCAATAAGTTTTACAAGCCCACGGGTTGTCATAATTGTATAGTTATGTAAGGTGTAATAATAAAAAGGATTATTATTAATTATTATGATTGTAATGTGAATTCAGAGAGATTCGCGAAGAGTTCCGCTAGTGTGGCGACGCGTTTATTTCCTTTGGTGTTCGCTGACTAGTGGCTGTCGATTCAATATCGAAACTATTTCTATAATATGTTGCTCTTTCGTTTGCGGAACCAAGTTTTCGGCTGATAATAATATTGTGCTTAGGTACATGAGGTTCAAGAAAATTATGAAAAACTTAACTACTAAGTATTGTGAATTCAGTTTATTTATATATATTGTTGCGATCAGCTTTATCCTTTTAAATGTTTTGACATTCAATAACTTGTAATTATGATTTTTAAGGTTTGATATCGTGATTTGTCCTAAAATTACTTAATTTTCAATGCTATTCTTGCTATTAAGATTTGGAAAAAGCTGTGAGATGAAGTTCAAAACTAAACCGATACTTTGTGGATGTGTGTACAATTGTAAAAATTGCTCATTTATGTTTATTTATGAGAGGCGCGAAAATGGCTTTATTTGTATGGCGTGTATGTGAAGCCATAAATGACCTAAGTACTTATATCATGGAGCATTAAATTGAGAAGTAGGTATGCGAACAGCTTTTTGTTCATGAGCTACGCGTAGAGAACTAACTGATGATTGCGCTTTTCGATTGTATGGATTGTGTCGCATTTTTGCGTAAATGTCTGCAAGTCTCTCGGGGTACATAAACGTCGAGCAAATTACGTTTGACTCACATAGTCTGCGCTACAACATTACATTTTAAAATACAACCACAAAAAATAGTTGAGGCAAAGGGATTTTCCAACTCAAACCAGCGACATTTTCCTTGGATCCTACCAATGCAATTCATACAGACCGTCTACGTTTGTGTGAGTTCCTACATGTGTGTGAGTACACATACATTATTTTGTGGTTTTATTAATGTTGAAGATGAATAACGCATGTGAGTCAAGCCTCAATTTTTCTAATAATCGTCGACGTAAGATTTGTATTATAATAGTTTATTTATCCTACAATTTGTAAGTACCTCGTTGGTTTTTACAGCTGATGACGATACTATCGAGCCCGTTACGCACAGTTAACTAGTTAATATTCCGTTTAAATATTTTTACGTGTAGGAGTATTGATGGATAAACTGTAAAATAATGGTTTGTGACTGTCGGATATGGTTAAGTGGAAGGAAGCACGGTTATATCAGTTCTGGTAAACTTCTACTAGTCCGAATTAATTTCATAGTAAATGAATTGTACTGACATCACTTTGGGACGCAGTGTTTAAAACGCCAGGCTCGTAGGACTTTAAAGCGCTAAATAACAGAACAACTCACAAAATTCAAATCTTAATTCATGAGATCTACTTCATGCGTCAGAAACTTTAGCAAGCCTTGTAAGTAGATTTCAGAGTGTTTTAAAAACTTTTAACCATGAATAACTTCACAGCACTGAATTATATTAAGAATAAAAGCAATAAATAAACCCGTAAATAATGAAAGCGGTAGCCATAGATAGTCCTGTACAGCAAACAGCACTTGTTGCCTCGAGTCGCACACTTCACAACTGCCAACAAATGGGAATGGATAATGTCAGTCGATTTCACTGCTGCTCAAATCTTAGAACCTCCTAGTAATACCGCTCTCAGTAAGAGAGCCGGTGGATTCCCCCGCCGCCGTAACTCGCGAAAATTCACAAACAATTTCAATTCCACAAACTTATGACACTTTGCAGAAAGTTTCGCAAGAATTAAAAGAATTTAAATCGGCTGCCACTTCTCCATCCCATATTATAAACCCGGAATATAATAATTCAAATATACATAACATTAGATGATACGGAGTAAGCGATAAAGATTTTTGAAAATTTCGTTTTTATAGGCGGAACCTTTTAGTGAGGTCACTTTTTTTAAATAATGGTTAACCACACCGAGCCGCGGCGAGGTAAATACGTACATAAAATATTGAATGTTAGTTAATCATAAACAGAACAGTGTATAGGTGATAGGGCGACGTTACCTTTTAATAAATAATGTGCCAAAACTATTTGTTTAAGCGATTTGTTTTTGTGTTTTACGGACGTTTTTTAAATTGTAGTCGTCCGCAGAGCACAAGCCAAATTGGTAATTTTCCAAGTGCCAATTTATGCCAAAACCTCTACTTGATATATCTGGCACTGATTTTTATTTAGTGTAATTTTACTGTTTCACTCTGCTTTGAATTCTCTGCGGGCGTTTCGGCAGCTTTAGGAGCTAGTCCCTATATGTTGGTCTGCAGGCTATATTATGAGAAAAGGTTAAACACGCCTAATTTTTAAGACCACTTAAAATAATCCAGCGGGCCTAAGATGCGCACCGCGAGATATTTGTCATGTCGTTCTGTCAAAATTTAAGCATTTTGTACCAGTTTAGGAGCTATTGCATTATCTGTGGTACCTAATGGTGTCGACAAAACGCGCCATAATGTACACTTTTGACACTTCTTAGTCGTCGTACCTCTCTGAGGACGAGATAATAGCATAGAGTAAGGGAAAAAAGAATAGAGATGACATACCTACGAAAAAAACGTGCATACCTAATCTGAGTCTGGCACAAAAATGGAGGCTTGCCGTAGAGCTGCGCGCACTATTATCGATATCGATAGTTGAATTGCACGGTGTTTACAGAATTTAAAAAATTCGCATATGAGTTTCTTTTAGATTTCTTCATAAAGGCTTCTACGAGTAGTACACACACACAGTGCCGCCGGCTTAGGTTGCCGCGTGCGGCTCAAGGTTACTTAGCTTATTGATTGAGTTTCATGCGGACTGCCAGTTTTTGCGGCTTGTGCCGGGGCATATGTGTAGGAGCCTTAGTAGAGTATCACTATTACTGATCAGCATACCACGCATTCATAATTACCAATGGAAATAATAAATAAATAACTGCTACTACAGATTTTTTCTGGTTTGTCGGACTATACCTACTTATTCTTTATTAATCTATCTTCTATTATTTTTCTATATAATATATCAAAATGAATCCTATTTCGTTGTCACTCAATAGCTCGAGAATGGCTGGACCAATTTGGATAATTCTTTTTTTTTTATGTTTTCTAAAAGTTCGTAGATGGTTCTTGCATTTAAAAAAAACTATGGTGGTACGTAGTGCGCCCGTGTCAACTTGTTACTAATATTATAATACTTAAGTGTAAAGGGAAATTACTCAGGTATAATTATTTATGAACTACTTGGCACGATCATTCCTAATAAAACGAAAATTATCATTTCAAACAGGTTTAATAAAAGCTGTAAAAGCCGTTCCGGTTATGATCAAGTTCTAAAAATGCCTTTTACAAGAAAAATAATTATGTTCACAATAATCAAATATAAGGGTTCATCAAACCGTCGATCCCAGTCATAATCAAGTTCGAAAAATATTTAAAGTTCGGTTAAAACATGTCTCTTCAAAATGCAGGGAACAAATGAAAATATGTTTCGTTGATCTATTTAAGTTTTCCAACCCAATTACATCCAGCCACTGTTCTTTTTTTTTTAGATGTCGGCAATCTAAAATAATAAAAAAGAAATCCGAGTTTAATTATATTCACCTGTCGCTAAGTTATCGATATCGATAAAAATGAAAATGCCGTACTACCGAAACTCTATTTACAAGGGAGAATTATTTTCTTATAAAATCACATAATATTAATGGTAAAACAGTAAATGATTACAGAAAAGCAAGAATATCATTTTAAACATTCCCACTAATAGCAAAATCTTTCAAAATAATAGGAAAAACAAGATATTTTGAATGAATTCGGTAACTTGCCTGTGCAACGTTATAATGGGATGTTTTTTATGGTGTTTCATGCGGCAACCTAACACACTGCACCTACCCATAATAAATGCAGTATTCTGCAAGTTCTAGCACTACTAACAAGCACAATTTTCGCGTAGAACACTAAATTTTCTTGAGAACACTGAAAAAAACAAGTCGCTATGACAACTGATGTACTTGATGTTGGCTGTGCTAAAACATGGCGACCGGCCGCAGGGAGAACTGTTCATAGAGATGTATAATGCCTGGTCCATAGATTCCTAGGTTCATGGATAATAGTCATGCGGAAATGTCAAAAGTTGAAAATTCAAAGGCGCGGTTTCTCGACAACATTACCACAGATAATGCAATAGTTCCTAAACTGGTACAAAATGCCTTACATTTTGACAGAACGACATGACAAATATCTCGCGGTGCGCATCTTAGGCCCGCAGGTGATTTCAATGAAATGTCAGTGAGTTCGGCAGAGAGTTGAAACGCAGAGCACGACTCTACCTATTGTATGTGAATTCTTAATCTTCTACCTTCTCAGTACTAAACACATGTAATCCGAGACTTATTTTTGTATTCGGACCTTCTCAACGACTGAGGCAGTACCGGTTTTTGTTTAGTTAAACTAACGTACCCGACAAACTTCACTGCCACTAATTTAAAAATAAAATATTGGAAATGATTTTTGTGTTTTATTTTACGAATTATCGCGATGAGCTTTCATTAGGTGCAAGACGTTTTCCATTTAATGCCAAATGAGCTATTTGGATCAGCCATATAAATTTTTTTGTACATGACCATTTAATTTTATTTTTGTTTTATAAAAACCAAACGGAAATAAAAACAACTCCTACCTATGAATAATATTAGGGGACTATAAATGAGCGTACAGCCATACAGCTGAGTAAAAACGAGCATCAAAGAGAAACCTACGAAACCGTGGAGAGTGGCAATCTCAGCCGATTGGCAGATTCAATCGACTGCAGTGGGAGGCAAACAACCCTCCGGGAGGGAAGGCTTTGTTACACTATACTTTTAAAAAAAATCAGCTATATTTGCCCCAAGAAGTAATAGAAAGAATTAAAGACCGCATACTAGATAACTAGATATAAACTTAGGCACATAAATATGTTGTAGTTTTAGGTAAGTATAATAAAAAATTTCAATTATTGTTTAGGTACCTCAGAAATTATAAACAAATTACAAGAACATCTTTTTGGCCTTTTTATGAAAAAATGTAACAAGCATGTGGCTCAATTAATGAAGGACGTACCATACGTGACGTTACACTGCGTCCATTTCAGACGCTAAGAGGTATTGTACAAGTCATGTTTTTAAAATCATTTTTCTATTTTGCTCTATAGTAGGTGCCAAATAACACCGAAATACAGGTCATTCACCCACCTTCACCACGATGTCGCAAAATTCAATTTATGAATGGTGAATTCTGTCGCTTTCCATACAAACTTGTCGCTGAGACGGTAATCGCTCGAATCTGGTAGTACTGTTTGTTTACCATACATAAATTGAATTTTGCGACATCGAGGTGAAAATGGGCGAATGACCTGTATTGCGCTGTTATTTGGCACCTACTATAGTATCGATCTACCAACATCGTCTACTAACTAGTCATCAGTCACCTAACTATTATCGTTTTACAGTTTCGTGTAACTGAAGCTTTAGCACCACAGAATACGTACTATGTACTAGCACCCCAATAGCGACATCTTTTCCAAGTGAATACACCCTGCACTCCGTGGAATGTAATATCGAAGGATTAATAAGTAGCCTTCACGCCTTCGCCGGGAAACTTTTTATTAGACATTCGGCAGTTTGTTTGCGTAGGTAGCTGGAAACATTTAGCCATCTTTTAGTGAAAAGTAGGGGGTACTTTGGGGTATATCGAGTGAAGCCGGGCGCGGGGGTTAGTTTTCTTGGTATATAAAAAGTTTGATAAGAGAAATCAATTGTGTAATACCAATTACTCGTATGTGTAAAGTTGAAATATAGATTGTGACAGTGCGTAGCAGTATCGTAGCAGCCGCGTAGCACTTACGTAGCTAAAATGTAGCATGTTTCGTAGCGCGTAGCATTTGCGCGCGCGTATCGTAGATATTCGTAGCACTTTCGTAGCCGTAGTGTAGCGTCGTCGTGTACTAGTTTCGTAGCACTTTCGTAGCAAAGAACTTACAAACTCGTACCAGGTTTATAGCGCGAGCAAGGAAGTGAAAAGGATGACTAATTGAATAATTTAAAAATGTTCAATATAAGAACAGATTAATATATATTTGTTCACTATAATTTAAACTAAGTAAATCACACCAACCCAAATCATAATACACATCGTTTTCAAAACGTAGTTGAAAACACCGAAGGAGTTTTTACTCTCAGTTTCTCAATTTTTTTAAATAAAATTATCTGTTACGTCTTCTTATCTAGACCATGGGCAAATATTTTCATCACCTCTGCTCTTCTGTGCATTGTCTCTGCACACTGTTATTAAGAACAATTAGAAAAGTGTGCGAAAGCAATCTGTTCCTATATAATTTTGTTTCCAGTTGTTATAGGTGAGTTTAAGCATGACTGCAGGACTGCATGCGGACCAGCGCTCGTTTCTCGGCCATGGTCATCTTGTCGAGTACATCTTGCATCTCCGGCCATGCCTCGTACCGCTGGTTGATAATCAGCATCTTGTGCACTGTGGGGTTCCGCAGGTCCATGGTGCGGGAGATATTTGATCTGTTGTGCGTTGTGAACACTATATCCACCTGGAATAATTACCTACAGTTTTGTATCCATTGAAGGCTCACAAATGTCCCTAAACCGGGACGTTATGCTCAGTTCGGTAGATTCAGACGGCTCACAAATGTCCCTAAACTGGGATGTTATGCTCAGTTCGGTAGATTCAGACGGCTCACAAATGTCCCTAAACTGGGATGTTATACTCAGTTCGGTAGATTCAGACGGCTCACAAATGTCCCTAAACTGGGACGTTATGCTCAGTTCGGTAGATTCAGACGGCTCACAAATGTCCCTAAACTGGGACGTTGTGCTCAGTTCGGTAGATTCAGACGGCTCACAAATGTCCCTAAACTGGGACGTTGTGCTCAGTTCGGTAGATTCAGACGGCTCACAAATGTCCCTAAACTGGGACGTTATGCTCAGTTCGGTAGATTCAGACGGCTCACAAGTTTCATCCAAATCGGATCAGTAGTTTTTACGTGAAAGAGTAACAAACATCCATCCATCCATCCATCCATCCATACTTACAAACTTTCGCGTTTATAATATTAGTACGATGTATCCGTACCTTATTCTTGCACGCCCAAACAATAGCGATGAACAATATGCCCCCGGCTATAGCGGTGGTGACAAACACCGGTATAAGTTCCCAGTAAACCCGCGCGGCGTATCCTATCTTCAGCTTGTTCGGGATGGGTATGTCGTACTGCGACGGAGGGATGCCCCACACAGCGCGCACACTCGACTGCTGCGGCCCGCGGTGAGCGAGTAGTCGTGCCGCATGTAAGCGACATGGCTGTAGTACTTTGGAAAGCATTACAAATTAAAACCAATACAAAATTTTGTAAAACTTAGTGTCAGAAATTGTCGGATTATATTTTTTCTGTGACGCGTTTGACAATCGACGTGGCATTGTGTTTGTAATTTGTTACATAAAAAGTTTTTATTCATGTGCATTGTATGGGATCGCTTTACATTTTAGAAAAAAGTACGTCCTAAATGTCGGATGAAATTCAAAAGTCAAACGTTTATTTACTTAAAATAAAATTATCAATAAGCGCAATTTACTATTTTTTGATTATTTCATTTATTTGTGTATTTTAGCCATGGAAATTTGTTATAACGATGAACCACACACTGTATTTTAAATTGTCGAGTTGCAAAAAAGGTAAATATTAGCGGATGCGAAAAAAATGAGGGTTATTTGACAATAACTATAATTTAGTCCTAATGAATAGTGCCAAGTTCAGTTTAGCAAAGTGCCAGGATGTGATTGTCGAAGCGTTGGTCGTCCTACAGCGAGAGACCAAGAAACAAGTCGCGGGTCACGAATGGGGAAACAACCGCAGCATCGTGGTAGATTGTACTTACAAACTTAGAGTCCTTTACCCGGTAGTGAGTGAAGCCAGGCTGTGAATTTTGATATTTTTTTAAGTGATTTATTAAACTTTAGCCTGTTTTTACAACATGTAGACGTCGCCAGGTGAGGGTCGGTGATGACCCTGAAAACACCGCGTCGACGCATCTCTCCACGAACCAGACAACGATATCGGGCTATCAAGGATTTTTTCAAACGAGCTATAGGTAAAACGAGTGACAAATAAAACTTCACAAAAACAAGCAACAACTACAGCGTGTTCCTTTTTTCAGGTGGTTCGTCGCAACCAGATATTGAAATAAATTCCAGCACAGTAGTCAACGTCACCGAACTTAAACACAAAATAGTAGGCCTCGAGCAACAGCTGAGTGAAGTCAGCAAGACCTGCCGCGAATTCATAAACTTGGAAGGCTCCAGAAGAGAATCGCAAAGCATCATTCCAACTAACCTAAAAGAGCACGTACAGAGAGATGATTCATCGTTGATAGAGCCACGCAGACTAGAAACGAAAATTTTATACAAAACACCAGAAATAAATTACAAAACTTCTGAAGGTAGTGACTTTGCACCGAGACATAACAGAGAAGCTAACTATGAAAACCAAAACAATACGATAGATGATTATGATATAAACACTAAGAAAAACAAGAAAAAAAAGAGTAAAGTAGACCTTAGAGACAAAGATTTCGATATGAATCCAAATTTAAGAAAGCATAAAACTCATTCGGCATTTGAAAATGTCGGACCACCATATTCTACCAGTTCTTTGCATTCGTTTAGTGAGCTACAACAAGGGCGTTATTGTATCCCAGGTCATTCTGATGATCAGACCGGCCGAAGAGCTCACAAAATAGAACGAAACGTTCATAGTCACCGAAGACAGGAAATTCAAAATGAACAACTCAAAAAAGCCGTGCCAAGAAACTATGAAGGCCATCGTAAAGATAGCACTGTTAAACGTTCGAAGAACAGAAAATCTAAACGTATTGCAAATGAACTGGATCAAGACTTTATAGCAGACATAATCAAGCGCCAGTATAAGCCAGTGCAAATGTTTGGCAGGACGCAGTCAGATATGAGCCAACTGTCTGAGCCGATGTGCCGTGACCGAGAGTTTTCTCTCTACGAAAACATACAAGAAGACACGGAACTGTGCTCCTGCTGCTATGGTGGTTGCCATAGCCCGAAACTTCATCGCCACAGCGACAATAGCGACGCAAGAAGCGTCTGCGACACTCGTCTTTATAGTACCAAAAGGAATCCTCGATTCAAATACCGTAGAGTGCATGCTGACGCGTACAACGACTCTGAACTTTACGATTTGATACCAGTCAAAGAAAAATCTAGTCCCAAAACCAGACGAAAATTTGCCTTAGATAATATGCCAAACTATCATGACTATAGGGAGTTACCTCCTTCGCCAAGGACGCACCGACCACAGCTTAACTTAAAAGCACATTATTATGCAGGGTCTGAAGAACACTTGGGCTTCACACAACATCATAGTAGAAGAGCTTCACCAAAAAGGTATAATAGATACCAAACTGCTTTAGAAAGTTTTGAAAAGGATTATTCGTCACAGAAGCCAATTAGCAATAAGAAAATCAAACAGCGATATAAGCTTATTAGTAAGCCGGAGCAAGTACATCAAGAAATAGGTACAACGAGTAGCTTACATTACCCACAGCATTTCGACACTGAACAAAATGCTGCAGCGGTTGATACTACATTAAATAATACTCAAGAAACTGTATCATCGACTGATAAAACAGATAGAGCACTGTATGAAATAAAAGACATTCTCCAATCGTTCCTTCAGGAAATAAAAAAGGAAGCATCGTCAAGCGGCAAATCCGATATTAGTACAAAATTAACAGAAAACTGCGCAAGTAATCCCATTCCTCGAATGAACGCGAGTGTGATTCCGAACAGCGGACATAGTTTTAATAACTACAGTGTACCTCAATGCGTATCTCAATGCGCTGCTCACTGCAGTTCTGCCCCTACTCCATACATAATGCCTCCATATCCCAATGCCTGTTGTTACCCAATTATGCCTATGTACTCAATGAACTGTATGCAAAACGGTAACGTAATGCCTAGCCAGAGCTTCACTTGCGGCTGCGCTAAAGCCAACGACACAACAGATAAAAATAAATCTAATAACACACAGCAGACAGCCAATGAGACTTTTGCCACCGAAACCGATGAACTCATTAAAGAAATCTACAAGTTTGTCGCTCAAAGCCCCACGTTCTCAAGAAAACAAGAGGAAAATGCTATCGCAGAAAATCAAACTAGAAATTCTTTTGAAGAAAGAGTTTATACGACTAGAAGTGTTGGTGGAAGTGAGAAAGCCTCCAAACACAATGTAAAGGTTGGAACTCCAAAAATGAAAAGTTACTCAAAGAGCTGCGAAGCGATAGGCTCTAGAATGATATCCGACACGTATTACACTGAAACGAATGGAACTACTTATTCTGAATCCATCGTGGAAAACTTAAGCCTTGAAGCTACTGCCACTACATCGTTTGTTACTGAGCTTAGCACTGAAAGATCAGAGACAAAAAAGGTATGCATTATTAAAGTAATAATAGTAGCCAGTTTACGTTGGAGCAATCTAACGACTTTTCAACTTTCAGAGGTCCACACCCAATACAAAATTCGGGAAAGTACTACGATCATTCGGCCTGTTTAAAAAGAAGAAAAAGGACGCAATTGAAGAACTAAGTGAAACCGAGAGTACTATCGATGTCGAAGTCATGAAAAAGCCTCCGTTCCCGCAAAAAGTCACCAACTATATGATGAACAATCAGATGTATGATAGACCACCTCCGGTACCGCATGACTACCGGGGCTCCTATTACCCGCACGATTACCGCCCTCCCTACAATCCAGCTATGCAGAATTATTCACCACCGCCAAACGATCAATACTACGACTCTAGAATGCATCAGGCAGGACCATCTAGGGGCGGAGGGCCACAATACCACCATGGACATCCAACCGCTCCACCATACGCAAATGCCTATGAAAACTACCAAATGCAAACGCCCAACCAAATGCAACCACAAGTTCCCTTATGCCTGAAAGAGATCGAAGTAAAGAGTATGGCGACCCAGAGCGAACGGAAAATGTCTTTTTTCAGGAAGATAAAGCAAAAGATGCAACCGCCAAATGAACAGTTTAGAAATGACGGGGCACGGAACTTTTCAACACAGACGGATCAGAGCAAGCCAGGCTTGTGGAAGACTCTGCAAGCAAAAGCGTTGGAGGGTAAAAATGAGCCTCTAGCATATTCTTATAGTCAACAGAAAAAGCTTGCAGCAGGAGACCATAAGATGAGGAACGCGATGCTCAAAAAAATGTTTAAGAAAAGAAATCCGTTTTCTCCGCGGAATTTGATTATGAAGACTTTGTTGGGTAAGGATAAGGCCAGCTTTGGCGACCCTCCGGCAATGTACCGACCCAGCCTGTTCCTGTGAAGTCTGTGACGTGTTTTGTAATAAACATTCAAATTGTCTTGTTCAATAAGATTCAATTTGAAATAGTTTATTGCGTTTTAATTATCACTACATACTAGTACCTAGGTATGTATATAGGTACTAAACTGGTACAAATGAAAGCCCAACACCTCATTTATTCGACTGTATTTGGCACGAGGGGGTTATGCAATAAACCTCAACATTGGGATTGTATGGTTGTAAATACAAAAACAATAACTTGTTTTTATTGGTTATCCAAAATCTAGTGACTCACAATAGCAGAAGAAAGACGATTAAAGTCGTTTCCAAAAATGACAGAATTGAAATCCTAATCTCTTTCAGCAAAGTGAGGAAACTTTTTGGAGTTCAAAGAGTATAAATGTTGGCGTTATATTGACTTCAAGTCAGTAAGGACAGCAAACTTCAATCATGATTCATTGCATAAATTGCATAAATATTCCCCTATACATAAGTCGTGCTTTATGGCATATATCCAAATTATTATGATGGCAAAATAGATTTACTCATAATAATATTTTTCTAATCTGTATAGCATCACTTTGGACCACACAAAATGAAATTAGTCGTTCAACTGTAGAAGCACAGTGTGCTAGTTACCTACAGTAGATAGGTACTTCTAATCCTAAATATTATTTTCAAAACTTGAACCCTAATGATGGTTGAGGGTTCACGGAATTACCGAAATGAGTAAAGACGACTGCAAACAGCGGTTTAAAGGAGTTGAGAACTTCTTGCGACGAGTAGCTTTTAATCTGGGTAAGTCGGGTGGTCCTGGACTGTTAGATACGAGTAATATAATCGTAGGTAAGTAAATCCGTCCAAAGATTTGGTTCTTGTTTTTTCTTAGGTAATACGCCTTCTCAAACAGAAGTCAAGGTCATATCGTGCATACCTATAGATGTAACTGATCTGCAGCAAAAGATTGTACAACTAGAAAAGCAGCTAGAACAGCAGGGTGCGATCGGCAAAGTAAGCAACACAGAGTCTCAGAGGGTAGTTAATACAGTGATCTGCAATACCCCTTATTCCAAACACTCCAATGCGGCGATCTCCTGCAAGTCAATCGGTTGCTGTCTATCTAGAAGCTTACTACACAACCAAAACTGCACAACTCAACAAAATAGGTCTAGCATCTCATTCGTTTGTCCCGCTGGGTCCGACCAACCAAACGACTGCTTCTACTCTAAGGAAGTTTCCGAAATGACTTACACAAAAAAACGTAAACCCACTGAATGCCGTAGAATGTTTTTCAATAAAAGAAAGGTTCCAAAGAAAGCTAAAGTCAAGACCCAATTAATTTACTATGCGCAAACTGAGCAACAAAATCCTTTCAATAATTATTGCCCGCCTGATGATGGGATTTCCAAGAAAAGAGGCAATGTGAGTATTGATTTTAACCGTTCATATTTGACTGATATGATCCGGGAACAGTACAAGCATGGTCCAGTACACGAGGGTACTAACGTGAGTGAATTCTCAACACCTATATGCAGAGATATCACCCATACTCCAAAGATTGCCGACTCTCAGCACTACGAATCAGATATGTGCTCCTGTTGCCACGGACAGTTTCACGATATTGATAACCACAACACGAAACATAACCACTTAGATATATTTTCATCACAAACGGATAGCAAAAACGCTTACTATGATGCAAGTCTATATGACGTAATTCCTGTTAAAGAAAATGCTGTGAAAGTTAAACATTTAGAATTTCCTAAAATAAAGGCGCCTAGAAATCAAATGAACATAGCATGCTGGCCAGAAAATATACGTCCTAAATATAAAGTATCTCCAATGATCGTCCACTATAGCACTGTGAAAACTAAACAACCCATAGGAAAAGTGCCGGTGAAACATCACAGCAGAAAGGAAAAAGAACTAAACAAAATTACTAGAAAACAAACGCTTTACGGTCCAGTAAACCGTAAAATCATTTCAAAACTTTCGAATACACGCAGTGTAGAATTTAGTGAAGTTTATACAAAACGACTTGAGAGAAACAGACGCAAGATCCCGAAGTCAGCGGCACCGAAAGTTAGAAATCGTAATGATGCTGCTTGCTTGACCACTGGTATTGCTGAGTGTCAAACAACACCGGTTACAAATGCATCAACAGAACACAAAAATGAAAAAGTTGCGGATATACCACTACCTGAAGATAAAACCAAAGAAACTCTTAGTCAAATAAAAGACATACTTCAATCAGTCCTAACTGAAGTTAAAACGAACAGCAAAATGAGCAAAATATCTGGCCAAAATAAGAAAAAAGATGCAGTTGTTCAGAATGGTCTATCACAAAGCAATATTTACGCAGAATCGTCTCTTCTCCAGAGTTTTACATACAGTCCCTATAGCATGGACCCTTACGGTCCTTCATGCTCCCAACAAAGGCATTCTAGCAGCTTATACTACCCAAACATACCACCCAGTACTGCGAAATATATGCCACACTATCCTCTATTCGTACAACCAGGTCGGAACAATTGTACCAGCGGCTACGGAAACAATTCGCAACTAAATAAATTACCAGTTATCAGACGCGCAGCCAGTACTGCCACTAACACTGAAGATCTGCAAATACGAAGTAAAGAAACAGAAAACCTCATAAAAGAAATATACAAAGCTATGGCTTTAAATATCGAAATACCTTCTGAAGATCCGCTAGGGAACGAGCATGGCGATATAAGTCATAATACTAAACCAGAAGACAGAGAAGCCAAACATATAGCTAAAGCAATTTCAGAAATATTTAAAAATACTAATCCAATGCATAGCTCGGTTACCCAAAACACGGAAACACCGTTCGAAAGTAAGCTGCCATCAAATGAAACTAGCTACGGATCTCAACGTATGCAAAACTATGCTCAGTCAATTAGTAAAGAAAGTGCTGATGTCTATAGTAACGATGTAAATTCTCAGGCAACCGACAATGATGAAACAGAGCAGGTTTTACGGGAACTTGAATCTGATGACGAAAGTGACGTTACGGTTGTTAATGAAGTAACGGAATCATCTGCTAGCGAGACTGAAAGTGAAGATGAAGATGTGGCGATAGCGGTTAACGAGCCATACAAGGTAAGGCAACTTCATTTAGTTGACACTCATCACTTCTTTTCGGTTATCGACCACTCTGCTCTTAACTATTATTATACGATCTCTTCATAGTCATTGGTAATTATAGATCGTTTTATATTTTATGCTTGTTTCAGGAACCTAAGAAGAAAGGACTTTTTAGCAAAATGCTCAAAATATTCATGTCAAAAACTAGGAATAGAAAGAAAAAAGGTCGTAAAAAGGATGAACCTTCAGACTACGATTCTGTCGAGTACCGAACTTTACACAGCTACAGGTATCCTGTGAAGCCAGTCCAAAATGCTCCAAGTAAGACTCGTGCAGTAGTGTTTTACTCTAAGAAACCTAAAACGCAAAGCCCAGCTTCGCTCCCTCAAAGGACTCCATACATGGAGCAAGAGTACAGAAGATACTTTAACGAGCGACTGACGTTTCATGATAAGCAGCATCCGGAGACATCGACTCGAGAGTCTACTTCTCGAAAAAGACCAGTGTATTACCAGAAAGTTGAAGCGAGGACTGCTTTGGTAGACCACTTTAACCAGCGCCAGGGGAACGAAGCTCGGCAAACCTCCCCCAAAACGGAAGCCAAATGTATAAAACAATATAGAAGTCAAAATGAAGAGAAATACTCGCGTGATTTCCCTGTTAAGAATTCAATTGTGCCTCCAAAAGCCATATCTTGGTTGGAAAAGCATAAACTCGGTTTACAATGTGGTAAACAATGGAAAAAAATTATCCTTGAAGGATAGATTGTGATGTATAATGTGTGTCCTTATATGAAATCTAATGTACATGTTGAAAACGTGAAATATATAAATAAAAAATATTTTGTTTTGTCAACGATTTATTTTTTTTACACTTATTTATAAACACTAGTAATTATCGGAAGATATTTTTCAGTTAGCAATCACAATTGACTAGACGACCTTAAAAACGTAAGGAATGTAAGATTTTACAACTTTACTCGAAATTGCATTTGTTATAAAATATGTACACATACCAAAGGTATTAAAATACCGGCGTTAATATAACGCAGTGATTTGCATATTCCATTCTTCAGATCAACTTGTCGTACTGCGTTGACTGCAGGTATCGCAGATCGTCGATCACGAATCTACAACAAGATATACTTTTGTAACAGATGTCTTCTGAAACGTGATTCATAGCTCCATTGTGGAAAACCTCCACCTCCACACAAAATACTACAGAATTTGAAAACCTATAGTTGGAGTAGGATCCTACTAACATTATAAACGCGAAAGTTGCACGGTTATATGGATGTTTGTTACTCTTTCACGCAAAAACTACTGAGCCGATTTGGATAAAACTTAGAATATATATTGTCCCTGACCTGGTTTAACACATAGGCTACTTTTTATCCCGGAAAATCAACGGGATTCAACGGGAAACGAACGAAGTCGCGGGCGGAAGCTAATTTTATATAATGTATCATCTACGATTACTACGTAAAGATGACGCTAATATTTTTTTTTTTGAGTTTAACCATTTATTGCAGACTGCAGCCTTATTGTGTAAGTTCAGTGGTAATCGACATCGGCTTCGTTTTTGACATTTGAAACCTAGACTGGACTTCAACTGTCACTTTCGTATTCGTTTTGTATACAATACCGAAAAAATTCTGACAGAGTCGACCGGTGGTAATGGGCTTGAACTTCACTGGTAATGGAGTTCAAGTTACACAATAAGGGTGCTGGTTAGATTTTAGATAAAATGGAGTTCAAATTCAAATTAATTTATTTTACGAAACATAGATTACAAATTAGATGTAAACTGTAAAGGTAAGTACGACATGATCAGCTTTAGCAGCATGCAAAATTCAGAATGTAAATAATAAAATAATACAAATATTATTTATGCTTGGAAAGTACCTTGATACTTTATCAAATTTACGGTAGAAAGTACGTCATTGCATATCGAACAAATATGCGGGGAGAAAACGCATCTGAGCGGGAGAGAAAAGTGTATGAAAATCCATTTCATACGTGGTTTTTCTTTATTAATTTTGGGTAAGACTATGCGCCGGTAACCTAAATATCAAAAGCCAAAAAGTTTTTACAGTGAGTTTTTATCTCCAAGTTCGCAAAATGACACTGGCCACTAGCTGTGTGTTGGATGGTGTCGGGCTGGCAGTGCGACCCTGCGGCGGCAGGATAAACAATTTGAAAAAAGAACATGTGAAAATTGCACACGCCATTGGCGCCATTTTCAATTTGTGTGTTGTTTGAGGATTCAGCTTTAGTTTTTTATTTTCCTCGTAGGTGTAGTATAAAGCACTATGTATCACTCGAGAGAAAGTGCGATTCCCGATCTCGGGTGTTTTCTCCTCTCGGTGAACAATGTACTATAGTTACTTGTAAAACAGTAAAGGAAGCGGCGCGGTGGAGAGATGCCACAGCGCATGCGCGTCCCACATGCCCCACACAGGAGGGAAGTCCAGCAGTTCGAGGGACAATGCAGCTGCAGACGCCACCGTGAAGTATATCATGTTTAGGGCATAACGACGACCTGCGTAATACTGCACGCATGACCAGCCTAGCCAGAGTATTGTGCCCCATGCACCTGCAAAGTTAAAAAAAAAAACTTCAGACCCGTTTACTAATATTTAACCTTTCGCAGACTACCTAGGTACTAAGGCTTTGTTTTTGAAAGCTCTCTTTTAAAATTATCATGTTCTGTATCAGCGGTATTTGCAGAATCTCGTAGCAAGCAAGCTCTTATGAGTTAGTGGCCAACTGTGGTGACGAAGTTTTTAGGCCGGCTTAAGGCCTCCGACATAGCTTAACGACTGCTAGAGCCGGTACCGACAGTTTAACGTGCCCTCCGAAGCACGGAAGCGCTCAGATGTAAATGCCACTAACGGTCACCCATCCAAATAGTGACCGCGCAGAACATCGCTTAACTAAGATAATCGGTGAAGATTGACTAAGCAAGCTACGCCACGAGCGTTTTTTCATCAATTCTATAGAGTGGGTCCGAAGTAGGGGAGGTCTACGGTTAGCAGTCGAGTTCATCACGCTGAAATGATTATAGTAATGATTGATGATGATTTCCATTTTATAGCCTCCTATCCGATAGTCATTGCTATTGTCTGAAATAAAACCTTGATAGGTGTGATTGTTCTGTTAAATACCTATTGAACTTACCAATAACTATGTTGACCTTCATGTTGTAATCATAGTCTATTCGGCCCGTGTACAGATACTGCACGTGTGTTATGTAGTAGAACAGTAGAACTAACAAAAATAAAGCTGATAGTTTTCTTCTTTGGTGGAAAATTCTGAAAAACGTTTTAACATTTCAATGCAGCCCTAAAAAATTTGATATTGATAAACAGGAACCACTTTTATACAAACTTATGGATGACAATGATTTTAGTTTTTTATGAGAAATCACGGTACAAGCAGACGGCCCACCTGATGTTAGGCAGTTAGCTCTGCCTATAACAGTTCATAACTCTGTGAGGCAATGCATTGCGTCTACCACTCTGAGACATAAATGTTAAAAGTCTCATGTGCCTGTAATTGCACCAGCAATCAACACCCATACCCTTTAAACCGGAACACACCAATGCGAGTATCACTCCTTTGCAGCAGAAAGAGGTCACAAAGAGACTTACTACTAACATAAAGTACTATTTGATATAGAGGAAATATACAATTTACCTCACAACAGCAGCCACAAAAAGGCCCATGACCATAGACAGTGCACAGGCATAGTCCATAAACTCAGTAAATGGCTTATCTCTAGTGTGAAATATGGTTGACCACACCCAGGCATTCATGCACACCTGTAAGAAAGCTAATCTCAAATTCTCTAACAAAAGGAGGCGTTCCACAAGGCGCCATGCTTTACTCATGCGTGTTTACCTTAGGTAGATTTTCATAATTGTATTTCAATTGGCTGTTTTGTAAAATGAAATACTTACATAAGCAAAAACATGCCAAAACAGTACTAAAGGAATGTTTCTGACAGGAAACTCTTTCTTAATCTTCATGAGCATGTAAGCATTGGTGGCTAGGTTCAGTAAAGATGTAAATGCCGCTGCTGGCTCTTGAACTCCAAAGTATCTTTTAAATGGCCACTGAAAAAAAGAAACTGATAATGGATGTACAAATCTAACGTTAAATTGTGGGTCCCGGCTCAAGCAGTCGGTAAACCACAACGGCGGCCTAAAAACTCCGTCACCAGAGTTGGTCACTAACTCGTATTAGCTTGCTTGCTTACCTTGCCATAAAACTTAGGCATGTTTCCAGCGGTAGCATATCGCTTCACCGTCCACCACATACAGTAGTAGCTGCATTCATCCCGGCAGTTCCACTGCAGCGCTGTGCACCATATGTCCTGTGACAAGACTGCTGTGCTTTTAAAAGCTGCGCCATCTGTAAAAGTTATTTAGAAGTTATTATAGTTAAATGCACAGAATATAATATTAGTCCCTACCTACTCAATAGGTATGTTAAGACAAGGTAGGTGCTCGGTAGATAGTGGTGTCGATTCTGTCGTTACATGTTTTTTTTTTTTTATACTACTAAGTAGGCAAACAAGCGTACGGCCCGCCTGATGGGAAGCGGTTACCGTAGCCTATGGACGCCTGCGACACCAGAGGTATCACATGCGCGTTGCCTCACATGTTTCTAAACTAACCCTTTTTTTGTTGTTAATGGGGGAAATCTGCTTTCAGACACCAATACCGCATTTGAGGAATGCGGCAAGGTAGTGTGGGGATTGTGACACTCACCGACCCACTAAAACCACCCCGGTGGCCGGCCTCGATGCTTGACAACGGACTCTGAGACCTCGAAACGACTACACCAGAGCTCTTACCGCATATCGCCTATAAAAAAGCCCGTCCCGGGAGTTCTAAACTAGCCCTAACATATGGCAGCATTTAAAAGTAATTTTTCTGGTAAACTGTCAAAGCTATAGTATAGGATTCCGGGTCATTGTCTTGTGAGATTCAAGGACCGCTTGGTTATAGATATTGTGATTAGGTACTATAAAATGCTCTTACCTTCATAGCAACTTTCTTCAAGGCAGGCGTAAAGACATTTCTGGTAAACATTAGACCGGTCACCATTACTTCCCGAGATAACCGAAATATGATTAGTAACAAGCACTATGAGAAAAACCCACATAATATTACGCATTTACATCAAATAAATAAAATATTAAATCAATCACGAAATTCATAAAACTGCTGAATTCAAAACAATCACAAAAATCAGCTGTTCTATGACAGTTTCACGCCAATTTGCGCCAATTTCACGCTTTTTCGGTGCTCTGTTCTGACAGCTGATCATTTTTATCTGTGGTGATAGTGAAAACTGTGGAACATCAAAACAGAGAAAAAAACTCAACTCAGCGTGCAAAAAAAAAGTTACCTAACCTCAAAATCAAAAACAAAATAAACATTTTTTTCTATGAAAAAAACAAACTGAATAGAA
This sequence comes from Eulithis testata, assembly GCA_947507515.1. Lineage (NCBI taxonomy): Eukaryota > Metazoa > Arthropoda > Insecta > Lepidoptera > Geometridae > Eulithis > Eulithis testata. Next base: position 11,881,452 of record OX382197.1, read on the forward strand.
CCGTGAAAATCTTGATCTGAATCATCTTGTTCTCAATAAAATAATGGTATTTCTTCTAAGAACATTATTTGCGGCCAAAGAATTAAAAAAGCCACGTAACTATCTCAGAACGAAATTTATCGATTCGGTAAGACTTCATGTCAAAGGCGGCACCGGCGGAACGGGTCTTCCCAAGTTTGGAGGTATGGGAGGACAAGGAGGCTGCGTCTACTGCATTGGGAAAGAAAAAGCGAACCTTCGAGATATCATGAGTAAGTATCGTGGTAAGACCATCACCGCAACGCACGGCGAAGACAGTCGAAAAACCAAAATAGTAGGCAATCCAGGTACTGACGTGCAACTAGAAGTTCCCCTGGGCGTCACAATTTACTCTGAAGAAGGAAAAGTTCTTGGTTCTATAGATACCGAAGAGCAAACAGTTATATTGGCAAGAGGCGGCCCTGGCGGCGCACCAGATAACCAGTACTTAGGGCATTATGGGCAAGTGCATCACATCAGATTGGACCTAAAATTGATTGCTGACATTGGGCTGGTTGGATTCCCAAATGCAGGCAAGAGTTCCTTACTCAAAGCAATATCAAGGGCAAAACCTAAAATAGCTAACTATCCTTTCACAACCATTAAACCAAACAAAGGCATTATTATGTATAAAGACAAGCGCCAAATATCCATGGCAGACCTTCCCGGACTCATTGAAGGGGCGCACATAAACGTTGGACTTGGTCATCAATTCCTTAGACATGTAGAGAGGACCAAACTGCTTTTATTCATAGCTGATGTCCAAGGGTTTCGATTGACTCCTAAACATCAGATGAGATCATGTCTGGAGACTATTTTATTACTCAACAAAGAGTTGGAGTTGTATGATCCAGAACTACTTGAAAAGCCAGCTGTTTTGGCAGTCAACAAGATGGACACTGAAGGTGCACAAGTCATCTTCAAACAGATACAAGAGTCTTTTCAAAATATAGACAAGGTTCTAGAAACAATACCAGAAGAAATAAGACCCACAAATATCATATCCTTTGAGAATATTATTGGAATTTCGGCCTTGAATAGTGGAGATAGCATAGAAGAACTAAAGGAGCTGCTTAGGAAGAGGTTAGATGACCTGGCTGATGAGACCGATCCAGATATTGTGAAACCTGATCAGCTGCTGAGGAGGACCAGGGCTGCAGTCAGGGAAAGGGGACCTCAAGTTACATAATATATATCAGAGGGGTCTATGTGCAGCTGATTACTATTATCATAATAATATGAATATTTTGTAAGACTATCGTGCATGAAGATCTTCCATCATAATTATTATTAAAATTGTCAAAGCAGATTTTATAGTTCACTGTGATATTATTTTCTAAAGTCAAGTAATGCACCCTTAAGCCTAACTATAACCACAGAATACGTAATGTAATAATTCTAACTATAAAATAAAAGCAATTTAAAATTCAAAGTTTATGTTTATTGGAACAGCTCGACAATGCTGCAATCTTAATGATCTACCTAATTATTCTTATCTATACATTATAAAATATTTTTTTTATTATCTTTACATAAAAAAAAACTAATAGTGCAAACTTTTATCACAGACCAGAAATGTAGCAGCTTTTGGTAGTTATTGCAACAAGCAGCACAATAATCATTTTGTCACTAGTTTCAGCACAATATTATTTTTTACTTTCCATTAGAAAGTTTTTTTTTGAAAATATTATGCTAGCCATCTTTGTGTTACACCAAGTAAACCTTTTGTTTTTTATCTTTTTGGAAATGTTTTAATCCCTTTTCAGTCATTTTTAATCTAAACGCAAAATAAAACTAGTAACTAAAATAATTATTTTATAACTATTTTTTTTTCTGTTAAAAAATTTTGCTTTATCACGAACTATATAATAAATTGTAAACTTAAAAATATGTCGTTGTTTAAAATACCTACTAAAAGAAAAATTACTATTATATCTACTGTGCTGTGCTTAAAAGGTAAGGTCAACTAAGTAATACACTGTCTGCGTTCAGTCGTCTGAGCGGCTTTTTACGAATATCGGAAAGGATAGATAGATGACAATCCATTGACTTCAAGCTTGATTTTTGATGCGCCTAACCCTTAACTCATCTACTGTCTCCTACAATTTTTACTGAAAACTCCATACAAAGAGAATAAAAAAATATAATTTGACTTAACTTTATGAGAAAGACTAGAGAACAAGCTTACCAACTAAATAACTTTTTTTTTACCTTTTTCTAATCTCAATAATAACATTTTAAAAACTACTGTGAATCTATTGCTATTTTAGAAAACGTGAAAAAGTGTGGAGTTTTTATAAAAATAAATCAAATGCAGTAAGGGCCTTCTACCGCAGGTCCGCACCACATTGATCTCATCTCCATACACACTATCCGAGTAACATTTCGCGGCGCGGTGATGGGGTAACATTCTGTAGTCGAGTTGATGTCGTGCCGCGTAGTGTGAAATCATGAAAGTATCATAACGTTAAGCACGGACAAAATTAAATTGATGTAGCCGCGTTACGTAAATTACTAGTCATATTACGCGTCAACGCTGGCTCGACTGCCGAAAGTTGTAGCGTCTCCGCGCAGTGTATCTCGGATTCTTGGATCTGAGTGACATCATAACATAACATCCAACCACCTAAACTTTAGAGATATAATGTATAATATTAGTAACATTGTGTGTCAGATTTGTTCGTGGTGTTCCCCTTCTGTGAGGTTCAAATGTTGAATCATTCTTCGTATCTCTCGGCGGCCTCCGTAGCGGTCTCGGCGGGGGGCTCCTCGGGGGGGGCAGGCGAGGGGGGAGAGTCGCCTTCTTCAGTGGTCGGGATGTCGTCGATCGAGCCTGCTGCACCTGGAGTTTATTTTCAAGTTATTCACGACCACGCACAGAACGCGTGCGCGGGTCTGGTAAAACCCATACAAATTCAACTAATTAAATTCCTAATCAACCCTTTTGGAGTAACAAACAAAGGTTCACCAAATGGTGCCTCACCATTGCTAGGATTGAGTCTGTTTTCCACGGAGGGTCGTTGTTTCTTCGTAACCGGATCTTCTCTAGCGTCTTCCACTTGTGCGGGACACTCCAAATGTACCAGGTGGAACACCTGAACATAACTCCAATTAATAACATACAAATCTCAAGTAGAATATAATAAATAGGTATTCACTGGAGATATATAGGTTTTTGGCCATGAATACAAACTGAATTTGAAGCAAAATAAAAATAAATGTTAGTGCACTTTTAGTTACCTCGTTCACGGAATTATTAGTTCCAATAATGCGAATGATCGATATGGGTCGTAGAGGGAAATAAATCACTTGCCACGATCTGAAACAATGTACATTTGTATATACAACTGAGGAATAGGACATAGCTTGGAGAACCGACCACCGTTGAGGTAGAAAGGTTCTACAAATATTTTGTCCTAATAAAGTAAGTTCCAACCTGCGCCAGTTATAGAGTTACGTGCATTGATATCTAGTGTTGTCACAGACAATCTCCTACTTCCAACAGTCGAGCGACACTTCCACGTAGTGTCAGTAATCACAATCCGACAGTAACAATCGAATTCATGATCACATACAAGGCTACGCTAGTTGCATTTATACCTGCATTGATCTCTAGTGCGGTCGCAGACAGTTTCCCACTCCCAGTAGTTAAGCGAAACTTCCACGTAGTAACTGTAGTGTCGGTAGTCGCAGTCCCATAACAACAGTCGGATGGATGACAGCATGCAAGGCTGCGCCAGTTGAACCACGATGGAACCGGAGCCGAGCTGGTGGCATGTATAGCCTTGCTCCCAGTCGTAGTGCTCCGTGTCACCGTTTAAAAGCGCGTTGCGGGAACGACTACAAAACACAAGTTAAAACGTCTGAAACCGCAAAAATTTCGCCCGCCACAAAGTCTTGTAATTTTCTTCATAGCTGATATTCTTATTGCACTGTTCTGATTCTGCATACTCTAAGCGGTTAGACGGTCATTAGCTATATCTGTGCGCGGCGGGAAACCAAGGTGGAAACATAGACATAGACATAGACATATTTATTTCTGCGTTAGCAAACAATACAATACAATACAATACGAGATCTTTTGTCTAAACCGCTTTTTAAGAATAAGTGCTTGTAATTTTTAGAAGTCGTACTGTCCTTGGACTCCTATAACCGAAACGCACTTAGGTAATTCTCATCGACTGCATGTTGCATTTATTGAAAAAAATGGGTAAAAAGTTCATGGGTTAATGGGTCGAGCTCACCTTATCCCTTCGATAACGACGGCAGACAGTTCAACAGTGGCCACATTATGTATCGGCTTGACAAAACCACGATGAAGCGGCGGCACTTTGGCTGTATGCATCGCTTCTAAAGCCACCGCATGGAACACCTTAGAAAAACAACATTAATTACAAACAGCACACTCTGACCTATGTTCAAAAAGAACTCTCAAGCTTGAATCGAACCTCAACTTGTTTTTAATAATGCTCAGAGAGCTGTTAGATACCTTATTGACAGTATTACTGGTGCCGACAATCTTGATGTACTTGACGACCCGTGGCTCGAAGTAGAGATTCTGCCAGGACCGGCAGAAGTACTTGCTGTGGTCCACCACTCGCACCCAATCCTTCTGGTCCACTGACACTTCTATGAAGTACATGTATGATCTGGAAATGGTTGAAACTGTTCACTTCTTTGATGGCCAATAAATAATAAATAAAGGGTGATTGTGTATGATTTTACGTCCACATATGACAGGTATTTGTTTGAAAATAACAGTAATTTTGGCAGTCACAACTAGTGAACACGCGTCTACTGCGGCACAGTCGCACTGATGCGTTTCTTTAAGGTAGCCTTTCGAACTAAGCGTCTATAGCGTCAGTGGCGTTGCGTCAGTGGCGTTGCGACAGTGACGCCGCGACAGAGCGACAGATCGATGTTCTATGCAAATGTATGAAATTCTAGGGATCTTCATTCGAGCGCAGCGACACTGACGCGGCGTCTGTGACGTCACAGTGCCGCGGTGACCGCGTTGTCAGACGCCCGCGTCAGTCGCTTGGCCGCGCTTGCAGTGTCGCTGTATTTTGAGATTTATTGTTTTATTATAAGACTGCTTATAGATCAATCCGGTCGGGGGGCGGCGAAAGTGTGAACCGACTGTGCGTCTGTTCTGGGTATCCAAAGTCACCAAAGCGTCACTGTCGCGACGTTAGTGACGCGGCGTTGGTGACGCTATAGACGCCGCGTCTGTGACGCTTAGTTCGAAAGACTAATTTGAAAGCACCTGTGTCGAAGCCTAGTTAGTACTAACCGGTTATCCCGGTCCCACAGCAGCAGCCGCAGATGGTTAATGATGGTGGTGGTGGCGAGTCGCACCAGGATCCCGGGGTTGTCTGGCGCCTCGTTGATGGTGTGCCGCGTGTACCCTCGCTCCATGTCGTATGTCTCAGTGTCGCCATCTAGCAGTGCGGCGCGCATGTCGCCTGTCAGCACGCGGGCGCCGCGCTTTGTTGTTGCTACGTTCTCCTCTGGTACTGGAGATCACACCAACAATAAATAGAAGAGACCTGCCTTTACATCAACATTACTCTATCCAGCAGCGTCAGAGGGTCCTAGTAAAACTTATAAACCAAGAGTTTCAAGAACATCTCACCGTTAGAGAGCACTGGCCGCAGACATGCATTGTAAAGTTCATAGATGCCGGTCGTGATTAGAACCCCCGGCCGTAGACGTTCCAACGCAGAGCTTTCAGCCATTTTTGAACATCTATGTGGTTGATATGCCCTTTGAAAACTTTATTTCTTAAACTTACGCAAAACACCACGGTGTCGCAGATCAGTGGTTCTGGTCTGTGTTTTGTCTTGAATAGCGTCTAGCAACATGTCCGGAGTGACGAGGCAAAATGGTCGAACCACTGTTAACAACTCTTCCAGACTCATTAGAGTCAGGCGGACGCACTTTAGAATCTTTTCCTGAAACAAAGTTTAATTTTTTGAATACGTTTTGCGTACTTACTACTACTTCCTACAGAAGAGTAGTAATAGGGAGACCAGAATGATTGTTTGCTGTCGTACCAGTAAAATGAACGAATCAAGGTATGCAACAGTGCTACTCACCACTTGCGCCTGCCCTGTTTCAGACTTAACCCACATCTGGTTGGCATTAAACCAGTTGCAGACTGCGTTGAAGATATCCACTTCAGGCGCGAAGAAGGAATCGCGCTCCAAGAGTCCTTGCAATGCTTCCTAAACATACATGGCTTGTTAAAAACTACTATTCAATAAAAACCATCAATCACAGAAACCCACGACTGGACATAATATAGTTATAAATAAAAATATAATTCACATGTTTCTCAGATAATGTGGTCATGGCATCTGATCCGCGTTCCCGCACACCAGAGGTTAAGTAAAGCAAAAGAAAAGACCCCATTAAAGTGTAACTTACAACAGACAGTTGCAAGAAGGAGTCATGCTGCAGAACTTCAGTCGCGTTTCTATCCAAGAAGTTGAAGCAGTAGTCCATCAACGCATCCAAGCCATATAACCTGTCATACACACACACAATTTAATTTTGGACATTTTTTTTTGGACATTACATTACACAGAACGCTCTCTAGTCCCAAACTAAGCAGAGCTTGTACTATGGGAACTAGATTGCTGATATAATACTTATATACTTTTTTTTTTGTAAATACATACTTATAATACATAGGAACACCCAGACACAGAACAAACATCTATGTTTGCCACACACAAATGTTTGTTCTCGGTGGGGATCGAACCCACGACCCACAGCACAGAAGGCAGAGCTACTACCGACTGAGCCATGACGCCTGTCGATATATAAACATACAAAATAATTTTATGAGTCCATAAAGACTTCACATGTAAGAATACTCTGATAATACAAAACCTTGCTTGTTGGCTGTTCAAGATTACAGAAGGTACAGTGATTTTAGTTCATTTGTGTTTTTAGGTACACGCGTGAGTGAAGCAACACAATAGTTTCCTATTAATAACTGGATATGTGATATGTGTACATCTTTCTGGTGTCAGTTACCGCTGATGATTACATGAAGATAGTTAAATAAATGTGGTGCTCAATTTTGAAGCTTATAATACTAAACTTAGAACTCAAATTATCTTCCTGCTTAAGTTACCGTTCGAGAGAAAGTAAGGTTTAGCTCAAACATCTATCAATTACAATACTAAAGATGTTTAAAGAAATTGTGCTTTGAAGCTTCTGAACTATTAATAGAGTTCAAAATGATGTGTTACCTGGCCGCATCGAGAACGGCGCACACATTCCTGAGCGCAAGAACCTGTCGTAGGTAGTCAGAAATGGCCGCCTCTAGCTCCTGGAAGTTGAACTGGTGTGCCAGCCCCAGCATATCCAGGACTGTGTCTTCTCTGAGCATGGAGAGGCCCATGTGACCTGTGCAACCAAGTCACAATAAACTCTCCATCTTACAAATATTCGATTGAATTGAATCAATAAGCCAAAATGTAAATTTAGGAAGGTAACTACCTAGTATTTTTTTTTAATAAGTTAAGCTAAACATAGATTTATGTATATTATCTGAACTTTTGAGATTGAATACCATCAGGGTATTTTACCAGCGGGCCTAAGATGCGCACCGCGAGATATTTGTCATGTCGTTCTGTCAAAATGTAAGCATTTTGTACCAGTTTAGGAACTATTGCATTATCTGTGGTAATGTTGTCGGGAAACCGCGCCTTTGAATTTTCAACTTTTGACATTTCTGCATGACTATTATCTCGTCTTCAGAGAGGTACGACGACTAAGAAGTGTCAAAAGTATACATTATGGCGCGTTTTGTCGACACTATTAGGTACCACAGATAATGCAATAGGTCCTAAACTGGTACAAAATGCTTACATTTTGACAGAACGACATGACAAATATCTCGCGGCGCGCTATGACTATTTCTGAAAACTGAACCAGTGAATTCAGACCATGATTTTAAACGAAAATAATCACAAAACTCAAATAAAATTGATGTGATTACAACTTACCTGAATAGACATAGCGCAGCAATGCCTTGAAAGCCTGCAGAGGAGCTTGCAGTTCCACTTCAGCCTTAAACAAAACAAAGGCTACTTAAGACGCTGATATTTATGCAGAACTTTGTGCATTGCATTTCACACAAAACTTTTTTCTTTAAAAAAATCTGTGAAAATGTCTTCCGAAATGTTGAAATGTACAAGCAAGAAGTTGTTCGACGACTGTCAGCACCTTAACTATCATACCTAGGTACAACTTTTATCATTATTTCGTTTGCATCATTATTTTTATATCTCCTACAATTATATGCTGATAAAGACTTGCTTGTTTCACCATATTTTTTATTAATTTTAAGAACTGATTGTAGGTAAGTATAAATGAAAAAAATTATGATGATTGCTTGACAAAGGTACACCTTCTCTTTCTTGCTCACCTGATTGGTCTCCCTCATCCCGCCATAGAGCAGAGCCCTGAAGTAATCGCTGCTGGCCGCCAGGATCACCTTGTGAGCAGGGATCCTCTGCCCTTCCACTACCAGGGTCACATCTGAGTACTCGGATGATAGGCACAGGGAACCTATGTGTTCCGACAGGTGGCCTGCAAGTTATACGGGTTTAAAGAGGCTGTTGTAGTTCATTTTACAACTTTAGGAACATTATACAGGCGTCATGGCCCGGTCGGTAGTAGCTCTGTCTTCCGTGCTGTGGGTCGTGGGTTCGATCCCCACCGAGAACAAACATTTGTGTGTTGTAAACATAGATGTTTGTTCTGTGTCTGGGTATTTCTATGTATTATAAGTCTGTTTTTACAAAAAAATGTATGTATGTATTCTATCAGCCATCTAGTTTCCATAGTACAAGCTTTGCTTAGTTTGGGACTAGAAGGCGTTGTGTTTTAAGTGTTCGTGAATATTTATTTATTATTTATTATTATTTGACAGCAAATAATCTATGGCTACATATTTAAAGAAAAAATTCACTGTGGAAATATAGGATTGTAACTTTGATTACTAGTTAGGTTTAGATGTGTTGACCTGTTTAACTAAAAATAATTTTATTATGAGCTAACTAACAGTGGTATATGAATTACTGTACAATGTTATATTATGTTAACTGGTGGGTTACTCTCGACCGCAGTTCCAATGCGGATTCACAGAATTTGCCAGATCTCGTGTCATTTTGTACTGAAAAATTACAGGACTCAAAATCTATGGATCCGGATTGGAACTGAGTTCGAGAGTAACCCACCTGCTGAGAGTAGGTATTTTATCAATCTTATTGTAAGATCTCTATGAATTTTGGTGTGGTTTTTACATATGCTTTTTTTTCAACTTCTAGCACATTGCCCATGCAGGCAGATTGCAAGAAATAAAGGAGATTTTCAAAGAATATAATACTCACTGATGTGTTCTATATCACCAACGCGAGAATTTGCTGTGTTGTTAACCGACATATATTGATGTTGGCTGCTCATCTTCCAGCATTCCAGCCGTGCGTGGTCTGTAAGAACTTCAGTTATTGACACCAGAACTAAGAAGGTATTTTGGTAGCGGAATTGCAAATCACTTATAATAATGAACAGCCTTTCATTGGTAGTATATATTTGGAATTTTTAACTTATGTTCTATAAATAATATTGGTTGATTGACAACTAGTTCTAGAGATTATTCTGTCTTTTGCTTTTATGCTGATATACATAGGTACCTACTCAAGTCCACAAGAGAAAGGCAAGCTATAGGCCCAGAAATGAATTGAGCTGTCTATGTATAATGTTTACTAGGCTACCACAGTACTACTAATACTGTTAGCTTGATAGATACTCCAAGCTACTACCTACCTTACCTAATCGAAATCATATGGTAGACCCTCACTTTCGTGAAAATCTATGTTCAAATTGTGTCAAGATAGAAAAATCAGCAAGTACAGCCATGGACTTTTATCTAGTACCTACATCAACTAACACAGATTTATGAGTAGTACCTAGTTATTCCTACTTCAATCTATTTTTATTCAGGTAAGGTAAATCTGTAAGGTAAATGTTCCATTCTAACTACTTACGTATGCACCCAATATACAGCGATCAAAGCTGCTGAATGTGTGACTCTTCGTGCTTGCCTTTCGCCGCCCAGCAAATGTTTTAATGTGTGGTGAATTTGTAAACTTCAGGGACGAGCACCCAGGTACAGGAATCGAATCTATTGAATGAGTTGATTGCTGCTAGTGCTACGAATGAAATTATAATTACATACAGCACATACGGTTCAATGAGGAGGAAGCAAATGAAAACATAGAAAAACTAACTAAATTCACACCTCGGAAGAAAAGAATATTGATAAAATATTGGGTGCCGTCATTTCACAACCATGGAAAACACAACCCCGGAATGTACAGTCAGGAATTGACGTATAATTTGGCAGCCAATTCCATGGTTGTGCAATCTCGGGACGTGTTTTCCAGGCCGTACAATGTTTTGCACAGGGTGGGAATACACAGCCATGGAATTGGCTGCCAAATGGCATCGAATTCCGGGGCTGTACTTTCCTTGGTTGTGTTTTCCATGGCTGTGAAAGCTCAGCACGTGTCGGGAATGCCCATCCACGGAATGTACAACCTGGGAATTGGATGCCAAAATACGTCATCACCTATGCTTTGTTTACACTTACTTGCCTGACTATGTGAACGATTGAACGATTGAAAGGGAACGTAAACAGAACAAAATATTTCATTTTTACTTAGGTAGGTACCTATATTTTTTATTAGTGTGTATATATAGTCAACTTCGCAATCGGTAGGTAGGTTAGGTTAGGTTTGTTTATAAAAAATGCGAGCGAAGCGAGCCCATCCATAAAATCTGCTAAAAAAATAAACTGAAGTTCTTTTTTTTTACGAAAGATCGACTTTCACAAATGAGTAGGTTAGGTTAGGTTTGTTTATGAAAAATGCGAGCGAAGCGAGCCCATCCATAAAATTGGCAAAAAAATAAAATCTTCATTTTTGACCGAACGCTAAGTTGACTGATTGCGAAGTTGACCATAAATAAGCCGTACTTTACTAATCACTAAATTCACACTAGTACCATTTTTACTCTGTAGTTACATCTGAACGAAGCATAGAATGAATCGACCAATCAGGAGCAAGTACATCAATTCCATGGTTGTGCTTTCCACGGGCGTGAATTCCCTACACGTGTCGGGAATGCACGACCATGGAATTGATGTATTTTTTAGTTTTTTTTTTTTATACATGAATTCCATGGTTGTGTTTTACCGGGCTGTGCAAAATCGGGCCGTACAAACTCAGCACGTGTCAGGAAAGCACGACCGTGGAATTCATGTATTTTATACATGAATTCCACGGTCGTGCATTCCTGACTGCGCTTTCCACGGTTGTGTTTTCACAGGCTGTACATTCCATGGTTGTACAATAACCGGACCCTAAAATATTCACACACAAACACAACTTTTCTCAAATATCCAACAAAAAATCCAAGAGCAAATCCAAGAGCAATCGAGCAATCCAAGAATATTTTTTGTCTATGTTTTGTTTTCTTGTGTTTGTTTCTTTCTCTCTCGTCTCTTGTTTATCAAGCAAGAGCCACAGATGCTAGACGTTAGCCCACAGACGAAGTGCGTTAGCCAATCCGAAGTATGCAGTGAGCGTTCTTCTCACTTCTCGTTAGAGTAGTAATGTTCTGTGTGCTAGACCACAGACGAAGTATCATTGTCTGTGATGAAAACATTATTTATTTTATAAATATAATGTACAACACCAAATAAAAATATGCTACCTAGCATATTTTTATTTGTATAGTTTTTTTTCATATGTACCTAGGTACCTACCTAGGTACATATGAAAAAACTTTGACAAGATTTTGACATACCTTACCTACTCCACCCTCAGACTCCACCCCATATGTGTTCGGTGGTCCACCCAAAGAGGATACCCACACCACACAACGCAACACATAGAACATATTCACCCACACATTGATAGGTACCAACCTATCGTCATTCAAAGCGGGAAATAGAAATTACAAATAGAACTTCACTTCCGTTTCCGAAACCGATACTATAGGTGTACAAGAAAGGAAAGAAGTGAGTTTGACTATTTAGTAAGGACTATTACTAGATACTTACGCATAAATATAAATAACGGGAATAATGTACATACATACCCAAATAAATGATTTATTTAGAGAATATGACTTTGTGTTGTTTTTTCTTTTGGCGAATGTTTCTCCAAAAAAAGCGTCTGACTGATCATTTCATTCAACAAACCAACCAATCCAACTTGTCTAGTCTATTCTATCTAGTCTTCCGAGAATCCGACCTAAGTTTCAGTAGGTTAGGTATTATTATTTTTTCTATGGTACATACTCATACAAGGAAGTATTTACGTTTAGTATTTACTTGTTGTATGGAAGGTATCAATCCAAATCATTAGAAGTATTTATTTATTTAATACTTTATTGCACAAAATTATAAATTTGTTACAAAGAGTGGACTTAATATAAGTAGGTACATTCTAAAAAATACATTCTAAACTTTCTGGTTTAATTTTTGAATAGTGCTGAATAATCGGCGCGAAAGCTTCTGAAATTATCATAACCAGGATTGGTTGGCTACGGTTAAAAAAATCATTAGTACCAACCTGTGGTACCAACTTTACAACATTTTGGCAAAGTTGTCACTATAGTATTTTGTACTCTGCAAGTTATTATCGTCTTGGTCGAACCATAATTTTAATTTCATAATTTCCAACACGTTTGCGATGTTTTAGTTGTAAGAATTATGTACGCTGAAATATTCTTCATGCAGCAAAATGAAAATGTAAGTGTGTAGTGAACTTCTCTCTAATGAATCACGAACTTTTTAAAAGGTTGTGATTCTGCGAAAGTAGCTGCACAAATTGAATACGAGTGCGAAATACAATTGAAATCTATTCGATGATATAAATTATTTAGTTCCAATTAAATCTATTTCGTGCCTAGCTATCATCTCAATATTTCTGGACTTCACAACTATTGACGAACCGTTGTCGCGCTGAAATGTTTATCTCGTAGGTAGGTAAGTATTATATTTTTAAATGCATTACAGGTCGTCAGTCGTCAATATTATGTATTAATGTGAACAAGAGTATGTAAAACACTTACCAATAATTTCGCAGTCGAGAAATGGAGAAACAGCATTGTAATCCACTTCAAAACTTTGAGGGAACAAAATCGGAAATTTTGAAAAAAAGATTACTGAAATCCGTAAACACCTCCGTGGCTAGTATTTCACAACAGAGTAGCACGCAAAATAATGCACTACTGAATCCATTACGCGTGAGTTATTTAAATCTGAATAAATAAGTTCTTAAAAAAGCAAGACCTTGACCCCACTGACTTGTTTTTCTTATTTCAGGCGCCAATATCGAACAGCATGATCGTGTCCTCTATGCAAGCATCTCAGAATTCTATGTCCATAGCCCACAACTTTACTCAAGCACTAACCCCTGTAAAAATTCACCCTAATAACCATCCATACCCTCTGCACTTGTCGACTGTGCATGTCCCAGTGCAAATCCCGGGATCTACTTCTAACATAAGTGTTCCTGTGCAGCTGTCTGGAGCCACAAGCTCTGTGCCCTTGCAAATAGCCCCTGTGAGTCTACCGCTACAAGTTTCTGGTTCTTCAAATAGTGTCCCTGTGCAGCTTTCTGCTGGTGATACAATAAATGTCCCACTGCAAATTCCAAGCAGCCAAAATATTCAACTGTCAAGTCAAACCTTGCCTTCTATGCCTATTCTGCATGGCACTAACCAATCTATACATAGTTCTATAATTCATCTCCATATGGGATCGAATGCGAGGCCTACTAACTTAGATGGTTTGTCCGAGCTCAGTATGTCCAATTCTTCACAGCTTCACATGACGGACTCTTCTGGTGTTCAAATAAAGATGAGTAATTCTACACCTGTTTCTCAAGTCCAAGTGGGAGTTCAAATCCCGAGCTCCACCAATAATTCCATCCAAATGCGAGGAGCAGGCCGGCCTGTGCCACATGTCGTTTACATCCAGACACCCACGGGCTTGAAGCCGGTCACCAGTACAGATGTCATCAGCCAGGCCAGTACTAGTGGAAACCCTCCTCAGATAATAGTAAGGAGACCTGTAAGTGAATTAAAATTACAACTTTAAGTAATTGAAAAATTTTGCAGGAAAAATAAACAATTGTTTGAAAAACATTAGATTCTGTATTCATTAAAACTTAGTTTGTATTCTTTGTATGTTTTCAGAACTCTTTTTGTAATTTTGATTAACTTAGATGTGTGTTTGGATTCTCAAAATATTATTTGTTAATTGTATGTTAATTGTATGTTATTTGTTCTATTGTTAATATTATGCATCACATAACATTAAATGTATCCTGTTGTTTTTGTTTGCAGGTAACAAGCACATCCAATCTACAACTTTTGTCAAATGTCAGCGCTAGGCCTAACATTGCGCCTAAATTGCCAGTTCAAAACAAGTCTTCAATACTCGCTCCAGTCAATTCCAGTCAGCCCATAGTTATACAAAAACCCAAAGTTAGTGACAAAGTCATGGTTCCCGTCACCATAGCACCAGGGGCGCCCACCAAGCAAACCATTGCATATCTTGGCCAAATGAAAAAACCAAACGCCAAAAACTTATCAGAGAATCAATCTATTCTCTTAACAAATAATCAGCAAAATAACCCCAACAACAAACTTTTTCTGACTCCCATGAACATGCCTATAATGCAAAACAAACCAAATACAAAGTTTATTCTACCCGTGAGCATGCCACCTACTATGGCTTCAAAAGGTCCAATTATAAACTTGCAAATAGCTAATGGACAGATACAGAATGACCCTCAGGGTAACATTACAGTAATGCGAGATTCTGGTATCGACCCAATGGATATGCCACCGTTGCATCCTTTGGGGAAACTTATGAGTCTGAATGGGAATGATTTTAATCCAAACAAGTTGGACCTTCCATACACAAGTATATCTATTCCTGGCTCTAGGGCAGAACCCACAGGAGAGCACGGTGAGTATACCTTGTCGATACCGGAGACAAACTCTGCTATGAACGACGATATTTACACGGTTTCTATTGAGGACGATGAAGGACAAACTCGCGAACAATCATTCACCTTGGCCATACCCGAGAAGAGCAATAACTTGTTGAATAAAAATATCATCGATAGGAATGAGGCATCGTCTGTCGCTGGCCCCGCAATCCTACGGCGTTCTAACTCAGATAACACCAGCAGCGACAGAAAATGCATAAATGCTCATTTAAAAAGGCGAGTTTCACTTTGTGCAGAGAATCTTACCAACAATAATAAGATTTCCATGATCACTCAAAGGGATGTGGGATTTGAGCAAGTTACAGACACCAACGATGATCATAGAGTTCCTTCATTGTTTTGTGATGAAAAGTTGGACAAGGATCTGGAGAATAAAACGGTAGGCGATTCTGACGTCGAAGAATACAGGGAGAAGAGGAAGGATGCAAGAGACGAAAAGAGTGACGCGTATTATCCTACAACAACCGTCAACAATGACGCTTCAAAGGTTAAAGCCGAAAGCGACACGTCTGAAGAGGATCCACCTGGGTTGATATGGAATAACGGCGTCGCCATATTGCAAGGAAGTGGTCTGCAGTTCCAAACTAACGAATTCGGCCTCATCGACCTTATCGATAGCTCCGAGCACGATTTGATAAACATTAACGCAAAGTACCAGACACCCTTGAAACAGAGAATCGATAGGAATAAAAATAAAAAGGTTACATCGCCAGAAGACTTGTACCGCTGCGAAGGGTGCGGATGCCACGGCATGGCCGCTGAGTTCATAACGCCTAATTTCTGCAGCTCCACTTGCCAATTAGAAGTCGAGAAAACGTTGATGAAGAGACGAGAAAGGGAAAGGGCGGATCTATTAAAAAAGAGAAACAAAATGAAGAAGCTGCTAATGAGAAAGCAACTCTCGGAATCCGATATCACTTCGGAGAACAAAGATCAAGAGAAAGTGCCGCTAAAACATTACGATTCTACTCCTGCCGAGAGTATCCCTGATAAACCACCTGAAGAACCCGACAACGAAAAGTACCCATGGATGTGCGGGAAGAATGGTTTCTCGTGGATGCGTTATCTCGACGTCTGTAAGGCAAAAGCGGCTCCCGTTAAGCTGTTTAAAAACCCCTTTCCGTACGGTAGAAACGGATTCCGCGTAGGGATGCGAATGGAAGCCATAGATCCTCAACACCCAGCCTTATTTTGTGTAGTCACAGTTTCTGAAATACAGGGGTACCGCATGCGATTGCATTTCGATGAATACCCAGATATGTACGATTATTGGGTGAACGCGGATTGCGTGGACATCTTCCCGCCCGGCTGGTGTGAGAAGAACAATCGGACGCTGCAGCCGCCGGCTTCCTATACCATAGCGAACTTCTCATGGCCGATATACTTGAAGCAGATCCGAGCGGTGGCCGCGCCTCGCCAGCTGTTTTCTCACGTTACTACTACGGTAAGTTTGGTCATCACCCTGTACTATTACCGACGCACTAGTTACCTACTACGATATCACCAAAATATTTCTGACATAATCTCTCTCAGGTACTAAAACCAAACTGCTTCCGAATCGGCATGAAGCTGGAAGCCGAGGACCGTAAGAATGATATGATCTGCGTGGCGACAGTGGCCGACATGCTGGACAGCCGACTGAGGATCAACTTCGACAGTTGGGACGAGATGTATGACTATTGGGTGGAGCCCAGTTCGCCGTATATTCATCCCGTCGGCTGGGCGGACGAAAATGGACTACCGCTAACACCGCCCAACTGTGAGTATTCTTCATTTCATAATATAATAAAGTACCTAGTTACCAGATTACTTTTCCATGATTCAATAAGGTACAGTTACAGTACGTGAACCAGTGGTTTCCGCTTAACATCAGGTGGGCCATAGTGCATGACCAAGCCTAACTTCGCGATAGCCAGCTATAATGAATTCATAGAATGTTAATTATTTGTGTTCTGAGTGCATTTTCAGTTATAATTATGTAATATAAACTGCACTTTGTTTATCTACCTAGCTGTGTTTCCAATTTGACCTATAATGTAGTAGGTATTTATCAATAAATATCTATTTGTCTATTCCAATTCCAATCTATTGCCAAGACCCACCGGCCGTACTGTAGATATTCGTCGTTTAAAAAGTTATTTTTTTGTCTATTACCGTCCGACACACAGTTACAAAATTATTTGCTTCGCATCTTCCAAGATGGTTTGATGAATGTTTACCACGCATGGGGGATTACAGTGGGCATTATTTTAAATTAGAGAAACTACAAAAAATACGTAAACTTAATACACAACATTTTAGAGTTAACCTGTTATGATAATGAGGACAACTAACCGAGTGGCGATGTGTCATAATAACCCAATTAGAGGTACATTAGTCATGCCGTCTTCAGTGGCTGATAGTATTTAATGCTCACTGGAGCGCCATGGATAACGCAGGTAAATGTACCGTGGGCTTATTGAAATGAATAAAGCTTTAGTAATGTAATAAATAACCCCAAATAACGATGAATACGCTGCTATTTATTGATCAACGTTAGATGTATGTATAATTAGTAGGTATTTATTTACGTTGTGTCGATCCATCGATATAAAATGTGTACCTACCTAGATCAAATTTGGAAGCGGAAAGCAAATAAACCTATTTTCCTCATTCCTCTGCTAATTTCTACACTTCTACATAACAAAGATATGTATACACATGTGAAGGTGGCATAATAATATATTTACCTATCTGTATCTTGCAGTCTACAAGGACCCAGACGTGTTTTCGTGGGAGAACTACCTATCAGAGACGAATGCTGTGCCAGCTCCGCCTCGCTCCTTCAAGACGCGACTGCCGCAGGGCTTCAAGACTGGGATGAAGCTGGAGGTCGTCGACCGAAGGGTAAGTCATTCTATGGTATTGATTCTCTTGTTGCATTTTTCTAAACTAACCTAATTTGACATCACAAAAAATTTTGACGTCCCTTATAAACTGAAAAGACGAAGACTGTTATAATTTTAGAGAAGTTTTAGAGCTGTCAAAAATAAACGCCTGAAGTGAGACTCGCTGTAACAAATGAAAATGCCACCAGTGGTCACCTAACCAAATGACGTATCACTGTAAAGGGGCATTCCTTTATACATCTTTGGGCATTCCCCGTCCAATTTTATGAGGACCATCAAAGATAATGCATTTAGGTTTATAATTAATCTTATTAGGTATACACTCGTGATTTTTTTAAATCTCGGCAAGTAGTTTTTATGCCTGTGAATAAATAAACTATTTTAGGTCCAAAATCGGTATTTCTGGAATACTACAGGGGATTCTTATGCCCAGCAGCGGACACGCTCATATGATAATGATGATGAAGATTTTGCACGATGGTGGTCGAACAACTTATCTAGTTTTCTGGCCTCGAAACAGAACAGAACCAACAGTAAATACCTCTTTACGACGAATGCGTACCTACCTACCTATAAAATGTTAGTAATTTGTTTACAAATCAACCACTTTCACAAATATTATGATACTGCTGTCGATTGTTCTGCTGCAATCTAGTTCGACCAACAAGTGCACGATAAGTGGGCGTTTGACATTGCGACCGGTCGAGGATTACGATAAAAATGTTTAATTCAAAATTACCGATTGCTATTGCGTTGCGTCAATAATTCTAAGACGTGAGTACCTACCTATACAATTTGACAGTGAAGTCAAGGAAGAAAGTATAGCATTACCTAGTATTTTTTGATTGGCTAGAGGGGTTCCATTTCTATTTCACAAGGCCCAGGCAATGTGGTTGAATGTATAGATAGTAGTCTCGTCGAGCGACATCGAGATGCGTGGTATTATGAAGACCAATTCTAAGACTATATTCTACCAGGACACTACCTATCGCTTCTCTACTGCTAAACGTGTATAAGTACACCCCTAATCTACATTGGTCTTATTACACCTTGTATCATTTCAACTTGTCTTAAGCAAACAACTCTCCAAAAAATAATGTTTTCTCAAACATGCTTGGAAAGTAAAGCATTATTTTGACAACCTTCTTCGAGATAAATCGAAAATGCAGCACCTACTGGCCAAATACATGCGAGCAGCGGCGACATAAAAATGTATGAAAATCCATTGCTGGCGTGTAATTTAAAAATGGAACGATCCTTTAGTCCAACATGGCAACCAAGGAGGTAACCTATCAAAGTTTTTATTTAAATTTCGAATAGGCTTTCAAATAAAAAGCTGATTATTGAAAAAAAAACAAATGAACACTGTAACTTCGTTGTTCGTTATTGGTTTTGAAAACGAATCGTATTTTCAACTAAAAAGTTTTGCCTAGGTACTTAGTTTTAATTTTCGCGTATTATTTGAGAAAAGTATTATACAAGCCTTGGCCACAACTAGGCAATGATGGACTCACGTATGTGTGCCTCGTCTTTGATTCTGCCCACATTTACACGTTCTTCCCTCATTGCTTCTGTTGCGGGCCGCTGCAGTAATGTACTATTTTCTAACACGAATTCATATTCAGGTACCATTTCTGATCCGCGTGGCGACCATTAGCGCGGTGAAGGGTCATCAAGTTCGCGTGTCGTATGACGGGTGGGGCGACGAGTTGTCGCATTGGTTGGACGACGACTCGCCCGATCTGCATCCCGTCGGGTGGTGTTTGAAGACGGGACATCCCTTGGAACCGCCGCTAAGTAAGTTGTTGCATTTCGAACTCAACTCAGATGTGAGCGACGCACGTAGCACCACGGATGGTAATCCAGAACATTTTTATTAGAATCACTGTGGCTATATCTCTTTCTTCAAGTACCCTGGCCACTCACGTAACAGGTACGAATCATCATCAAATTAGCCTGAAAAAAAAAAAAATATTCACGTACATTTAACACAACGCCTTCTAGTTTACAAAAAAAAAGTTTACTACTGGACATTTTAGGCCTCTCAAACGATAGAAACTAGTTTCTTGCCCGTTCTAAGCTCTGGTCGCGAGGAACTGGCACTATATTCTATTCACAATAGCTAACCGTGTGCCTGCCAGCTAACACACCATGTGTAAAGTGTAGCTGCAGTCGTATACCAACGGTTCACTCTTTCAAAAATTCTTAAATTATTTTGATCTGACTTAGAATCATCAAATATATACTCCATACGGAGGCTGGACGTGCATAATGCTAGTCCAAGTTATATTGGGTTATATAGTTATTACACGTTGCATTCCAGCGGCGGAAGAGCTGCGGATCCAAGGCGCGTGCGGCGTCGGCGGGTGCCGCGGTCTCGGCTCGAGTCGCGGCGGCGCTGTCAAGCAGCACTCGGCCGCCTCCGCGTGTCCGTATCGCGCGCGCGACCACACTCTGCCCGAACGGATCACGACGCCGCACGAACCTGAACGAACCACCGCACCGAAGGAACGAAGGTACCACTTTCTTCTGTTTTCACTCGACTCGTTGTACTATTACAATATCATTGCAATATTTTTTTTATTACAGATCTCGAGGGCGACCTCCGAAGCACAAGAGGATCGAAGAAGTGTCCAAGAATGATGTAAGTTTGGTCATCAACGCAAGCTGCTTCGCTAATTATGATCCGAAAATTTTCGTCTACATTTTCTTTTTTATGGTATGGTGCTGTGATCGCAGTGATTCGCATTTCGCCTGTATGAAATTTCAGGATCGGTATTGCGCTTAACCTGTCTGAATTGTGATTGCAGGTGTCAGACGAAGATTCAATATCCAGCAGCGGCGGCAAGCGATGGCGCGGCACTGAAGCTGCGTACTGCGGCTCCGAACCCGTGAGACAGCCGCCGCCGGCGCCGCCGCATGCACACCTGCCGCCCCTGCGAGCTAACGTCACGCAGTACATCTCCGATCTCGGCCTGCCGGCTGACCCGACACTCTGGTCACAGGTGAGTCTCTGGAAATTATACTGATGGTACGATTTCAGAATGAGCCTTTGACAACGATTGAATAAGGATATCATTGAGTGACGAAATGTTAAAAAGTAAATGTATTAGGAGTATTGGATACGAGAAAAAGTGATTGGTAAGAAAAAAGTTACACTGCGCGGGGAAGCGCTCTGCACTCAAACTATTTTTGACCTGCAGCGTGACTTAGATACGTTAGAGCCGATTTAAATACATTACTTGAATACGTTGGAGTCAAAGACAGTGACGAGTACAAGTACAATGACGACCCTGCAAACGAAGCTTAGTTGCTAAGTACTGGACTAATGTAAATCAGCATGTATTGTTTACGTAACGTGATGATCACAACGTATAGTATAAAACATCCGCTTAATTATTGCATAAGAACTACCCATTATTATTGACATTCATTCAATTTTTATCATGACATTATTATTATTTCATTATGAAGGTAATCTATAATATTAATTTACTACTGCTAACCGCTTTAGTACTATTGCTGCGCCCTCACAGGGTACATGACTGTTCTTTTAGCTAATTATTATATATATATATATATATATATTTAAAAACCATGTATGCAATCAATAAATAAATAAACAAAGTAGCTGTCGCTGTCTGTCCGTCCCTTATAGAGTGATTCAAGAGGATGGTTTATATGTATAATACATGCATAATATTGTAGAAAAACACTGATAAATTTAGAGGTTTCTAAGGTGATGTCGTAAATAAACACATTTTTTGCGCTTACATCGCAAACGCTGGATTAAACCCCACGAGATAAATGAAAATAATGTACTACAGCATTGTACATGTCGTGTTTGTTGTATAATGTCGTAGTGATCCTCAGATGTTTATTTTTTAATTTTGTTCTGGCATTGGAGACTTGTCCTTTAGCCAACGTCAGATGTAACATGTCGTGCGTTACGGTTACCAGGAGGAGGTGAGCGCGCTAGTGACGCGCGTGGCGGGCGCGGGCGCGGGCGCGGCGGTGCTGGGCGCGCGACTCGCCGGCGCCGAACTAGTCATGTGCTCGCGCGAGGAGCTCGTGTGCGTCGCCAGACTGCGGCTCGGACCTGCCGTCAAGCTCTACAGCTGCGTAAGGCAACTGCGAAGCCTACCCACTTGATCTATAGCTACTGTGTCTATGCAACTCATAGACGAGTGACACAGAACCTTCCTGTTTCTGCGGGTAGTGAAATATTCTCGCTGGTGCGACCGTGTGACGGGATTTTTGTGATTTTGACTGAGGTTAACTTACGTGTTGCTTTTGTAAGCCAAAATACAACAATATCCGTCATGTATTATACCTACTATAATGATTACACTCAGGAACACACATTATGTTAATATGTTTGAATGTTGTCATCCATAGTATCCTAGTCCAGCTGCTGGGCCACAGCTGCACAGTAGGCAGTAACTTCCAAGTTCTAAAACACTTTGGTTTATAGTGTGGCACTTTATTTAATTATTCGTTCATACTGTATGATGCATCATCGGCATCTTTTTAATGACTATCAAAAACTAATATAACTGATAATTGCTGAGGTATTCGTTTTAGAAATACCATCTATGGTATATAAATCAAAACCTACATCGGTATTTGAAATTATGAAAATCATGACATAAGGTGATGTTCAATAAGTGTGACTGCCAAATGTCAAACAAAGACGGCTCTTTGTTTAAGAGATAAATAATGTTTTTAGAGTATAAAATGCAGGGTGCCACATACCAAAAAAGAGACTATGTAGCCGAATAAGTTTGCGGTATTATAAGTTACAACATAATCAATATAAATCAAATTTACCAATCGGCCAGTAATAAGCGCAGACAGAGATTGTAAGACTTTTATTATTTTCTCTATAGGTAAGCTTATAAAATGAGGTAGGTACTTTGCCAAATTTACTTCCTGCGATTTTAGCCAACTGACAAAACTCTGAAATCTTAATTTTTCATGGAGACTATTAGCATTTTAAGGTTTAGTCAGAATTTTCGTTGTGTACATACGATTAATATAGAAAAAATATTTTTTTAAATCTTAAATTCAAAATTAGCACAAAATGGATTAACAAAAATCATCTGAGGGTTGTGATTATCTATTTCAAAACCTAGTTCTTGTATTACAAAATTTTAAGATATTTTTGGCATCAAAAATTTCTTATAATTTTCTTGTAAAAGATTCTCTTGTACATAAGTAAATGAAGAATAATAGTTTATTTAGTTCCTGTAAATAAATTTGTAATCATAATTATCTTGTCTGATGTAAATATATATAGTAAGACAAGGTGAAAATAAGGTATAGTGCAATTTAGTTCTTTTAAAACATGTTTCCATTCAGAGTTATTTATTTGAAAGCAATGTTTATGAAATATTTATGAGTAACAGAAATATCGTTATCAGCACTCAATACTTTTTAGAAACTGACGCCAAAATCTCAGCATCAGAGAAACACTGAAAGTAGATTATTTTGTACATAAATAATATAGTATTGTACTTTTTCCTTGATTGTGAAAACTATCTTTAAAATACAACATTCAATAAAAACTCTCGTTGTGGTTACTTCTGCCACCATGTGTAGGTCAACATGTAGGTAGGCGTCTTATCTACAAGGCCATGAAATCGAAACTATTTTGTTATTCTTGTAAGCCATGGCCACATCACATGTATTTCAGTGACTTTGAATTTAGTGTAGGTACATAGTTGTGTGTACGACTAGGTACTAAGTTTTTACATGGCTAATTATGTAGCTGCGATGTGCCATTTTATACGGCACAGATATCTCTGAAATGTTCTTTGAAATATTAAAATTGACGAAAATGGTATGCACTAATTTGGTTTTCTTTGCTATTCGACCTATAGGAGCTACCCTATGTGCGGAGCGGACTAAATTGCGGGGTTTTACAAGATGATAAAAAAGGCCGAATTGGAACCCACACTTTAGGAAGATCCGGAACCGGATGATTCTAAATAGGTAGGCGTAGGTACATTCCGATTGGATCGTAATCGTAGACGATGTAATTTATTTGTGGGTACCTACCTACCCTATTGGATGGATGGTCAGTTTTGACAATTGAATTGAAATGTCAGATTGCACATCATACGCACACACTCACACATAGGTGTCTGCCATTTTAATTTTTTTTTTGTTTTTTTCGCTTCTCGTAGGAGGCTATAGTTTAGAACCATACCGCCTAGTCTTACGTTATCCTGCCATTTTAAGTAGAAATAAGGCTGGTGGTATTTTATTCTGTATTTTTCATTCACACCCATTGCCAACCAATTATAGTTTTTTTCTACGGTTTTCTTTTCTTTCATTCGTTACTTTCCTTCATTCATTCATCTGTGGTGTGGGTGAAGTGGAGAGTATTTTTTTTATGATCTGTGGTTATTTATTTTGCAGGTGCAACAGAATTGTTTGTTTTATGTGTTTTTCAGGAGTTTTGATCAGAAAAAGCAGATAAAATACTAGGAAAATGTCTCTTTATTGCGCAAGTAAGCTTTTATTACTATGATGTATTCGTTAAAGTTTTAAATGCTAGAAAGTAATCTTAGTGACGCGCGAAATAGCCGGGATCGCAATATTTTCAATTCTATTTTGCAGTGATTTATCTCGTGGACATTTACTTTTAGACAGTCTAACCATATTTATTTTGTAATCGTAGTTTTGTCTTGTTGTATAACTTTCAATAAAGCTATTGTTATGATAGGACCTACTCAAACATAACCTAACTTTCCTAGTATCCAATGAAGTGCCAGAGTCTCCCGTGGTATCACCGTCTTCAGGGTCAGTTTTCGAGAAGCGTGTCATTGAAAAATACATCATAGAGAATGGTGTGGACCCTATCAATGGGAAAGAGCTGCGGGTTGAAGATCTCATTGAAATCAAAAGTGAGTACAATCAGTTGTAGCAAAACCTAAGTGACAGTGGAACTGTGTACTAATAATATCTATCTATAACCAACCTATTTCAATTCTTAATTAATTTTTTCATCAGCACCCCCAATAGTGAAGCCCAAACCTCCTAGTGCTACATCCATTCCAGCAACATTGAAGAGTATGCAAGATGAGTGGGATGCTCTGATGCTGCATGCTTTCACACAACGCCAGCAGTTACAGACTGCTAGACAGGCAAGTAACCAATTTCTGTTACTCATCTTTCTGAGACAGTTATCAACAGCATATTGAAGTCCACTGGACATAGACCACCCATTTTGATTTCCAGAGAAAATCGTTTTTGAGGCTTTTTTATCGAGTGGACCAAGTTACTGCAAGTCATTCTATCTATCTATCTAATCAGCCTATGGTCACCCACTGCTGGGTATAGGCCTCCTCGTTGTCACGCCATTCTCTCCGGTCCTGCGCCAATCTAATCCAGTGTGCTCCTGCCACTTTCACGATGTCATCCGCCCACCTGGCTGGTGGTCTGCCTCGTGACCTATAACCCTCGCGAGGCCACCACTCTGTCACTGCCCTTGTCCATCTTCCGTCGTTCCGCCTAGCCAAGTGACCTGCCCATCTCCACTTTAACTGGTTTATCCTCCTACCTACATCCACGACTTTAGTTCTTCGTCGAATTTTGACGTTGGGTATTCGGTCAATCAGTGAGATACCTAGCATAGCACGCTCCATGTTCCGTTGAGCAACTTTAATTTTGTGCACGTGCTCGTTTGTAAGCAAGTCATTATTATAGTCTAAATAACTTTGCTCAACTAATTTATTTCATTTAATCCCACTTTTGCCCAGTCTCTTTTCCTCTTTAATTTGTTCATATGAATCATATTTTTGTGTGTAGGTAGTTTGTTAAAAATAATAAAATAATGTGTCACATCAGGAGCTAAGTCACGCACTGTACCAGCATGACGCGGCGTGCCGTGTGATAGCTCGCCTCACCAAGGAGGTGACGGCTGCTCGCGAGGCTCTGGCTACATTGAAGCCTCAAGTCGGAGTTGTGCCACCTCAACCTACACACCAGGTGAACCATTATTCATCTTTCTCTTCACTAGTACACAGCATCTACTTTATTGTGATTAATAATTTAAATTTTTGAACGGGAGTGGTTGAGACCGAATTTCGTTGACTGTAGCCCTGGTTGAGAGTAACCCTACAGGTTTTTACAGACAAAAGTGCATTAAAAGGTCTGCATTTGTTTGCTAGTGTACAGTACAGATAACATTGTGTTTCAGCCGGAGTGGGCTGCTGGCGGCGGCGGCGGTGGTGCACCGGCGGCCGGCATGTCGGCCGAGGTGGTGGCGCGGCTGCAGGAGCGCGCGACGGCGCTCACGCAGGAACGCAAGCGTCGCGGTCGCACCGTGCCCGAGGGCCTGCTCTCGCACGACCAGATCCGCGCCTTCAACACGCTCGCATCGCATCCCGTAACTTGCACATCCTATTGTTTTGCTCTTGTTCATGCCAGTGCATACATTCGCAATAAGCTACATACATACTTGTTAGTAACTGAGATTCATTTTATCATGTATTTTTACTAGAATTACAAATTACTTTCTCTCTCAGGGTCTGCACTCGGCTAGCGTGCCCGGCATTCTGTCCCTGGACATCAACCCATCAGACCACAGCAAGCTGTTGACGGGCGGCAACGACCGCAACGCGACCGTGTTCAACAAGGACACGGAGCAGGTGGTGGCCATCCTGAAGGGTCACACCAAGAAGGTGACGCGCGTCATCTATCACCCCGACGAGGACACCGTCATCACCGCCTCGCCAGATCACACTATCCGCGTCTGGAACGTGCCTACGTGAGTATTACTTATTGTAAACAGCATCCTTTTGGGGTTATCCTTATTTTAATCACTCTTTCCGCCGTCTGTCCTAAATAATAACCTTCATAGTAAAAAAATCAAAGAGAACTTATCCAGCATTATAAGATATTGTTATTTTGTTCTCAAATAAATTTGGCGCTCTGTTTACATTTGGTAGAATTTGAAATTGTAAGCAAAACTACAGGCCATACAAACAAAATTCTGTTTGATGTATGACTTTCAGATCACAGACAACCTGTATCCTGCGCTCCCACGAGGGCCCAGTCACGGGATTATCTCTGCATCCCACCGGCGACTATGTGCTGTCCACATCTACCGATCAACACTGGGCTTTCTCAGACATTCGCACTGGCACCCTGCTGACCAAAGTGAGCGATTTCTCGGGAGTCTCGCTCACAACGGCGCAATTCCATCCCGATGGACTCATCTTCGGCACGGGAACTGAAAACTCCCAGGTCAAGATCTGGGACTTGAAGGAGCAGAGCAACGTTGCCAACTTCCCAGGCCACGTTGGACCGGTCACTTCAATATCGTTCTCCGAGAATGGTTACTATCTAGCGACGGCCGCGGAGGACTCCTGCGTGAAGCTGTGGGATCTGCGTAAGCTGAAGAACTTTAAGACGATTCAGTTAGAGGAAGGATACGCCATCAAGGAGCTGTGCTTCGACCAGAGCGGCACGTACCTTGCTATAGCGGGCACAGACGTGCGCGTCTACCTGTGCCGACAGTGGCAGGAGCTGAAGGTGTTCAATGACCACACCGCGTCGGCCACCGGCGTCAGATTCGGTAAAAACGCACAGTACATCGCATCGACGAGCATGGACCGAACGCTCAAACTGTACGGCATTGAATAGTTAACACGTTGGGTTAGTTAAGTAGGTATCTTTTCATTATGATTATAAACATCTTAGATTGACTGGTTTATCTGTATGTATAGTACGATGGCGACGCGACGGAGTGGGTACTCTAAGAAGAATAAACAGTTTTTATTTTTAATTAAGCCATGATTCAGGTTTCCTTGAAACTATATTATATAGGTTTAATAATAATTGGTTTGAGTTACAACCCTTGCGAAACCATATAAATTCATTAGATTAAGTTTTATTTGAATAAGCTGATTTGAGTAACTTGATAGATCATAAAGATATGAAGATTTTTATAATATTAGCAAGTGTAAATGATTATTAAGTGTGATATTGTGTGAGAATGTTTGCTCTTTCTCTTGTTTGTTGTGTTGCTCTGTAACTCTTTCAATCCATTTCTTTATCAATAAAGATAACGAAAGTAAAAAGTTGTTTTAGTACATTATCTACCTTCAGTCCATTATTTTCCACACCAATTATTTTGAATGTACAAATGAACTATATGATGGCAGCATTAAATATTTATTTTTAAAATTTACATTAATATAACAAACCTACCATCATAGTGATTTTTAGGTGATACACAATTTTGTTTTAACAAAAAATTTACTTAAAAATAATATACAATGCACAAAATAGTTCGACGAATTTAATAACTAATGCGTTTACAAAGAAAATCCGAAACAACTATAGTAGGTACATACTTAAACTTACCTATTTTATAGGGTGATGAAAAGGTGTGCGTTACTCCAGCAAAAAAGTGTTGAATCTGAAAATTCTAAAAATGCAGATAATTAGTGCCTACTGCCCTGTAATTGTGCCCCAAGTTTTAAATTTGTGCCTATAGCCGTTTCTGAGTTATTCAAGAAATTCACTTTTTGCTGGGGTAACGTTTTTTGCTGGGTCGATTTTCGTTCCTGGTTGAGCTAGCCGAATGAATGTTAGCTTAAAAGGGGGCTAGAATTTGTGCCAATTAGTGCCCCAATTCCTGAATTTGTGCCTCCTAGGGCTTCAGAGTTATTTCAGTTTTTGCTGGAGTAACGTTTTGCTATCTCCGAAACTACTGGGCGCACAATCATGAAACTTGGTCAGTATAAAGGTATTTTGATTTAGAAATTTGTGCCTGCTTTTGTTTTCCAAAAAAAGGCTTCATTCGCGACTTATAAGGCTTTTATTAAAAAACTAAAACCGCTTCTAGCTCTCTAACCATAACACTGGGGAACCTATTGAAAGTGTCATTCTGTACCTCTTATTACGCTGTAACTGCTGACTAAGTTACAAAAGTCTACTTTCAGTAGTTTACGAGAAATAACGATTTTAAAATTGTCCAAAGATGTCATTACTTTGACCCCGAAATACACCCGTTTCCTCCAAAGCTGTCGTACTGATTCTTTGTTAGGAATTAGTGCCTATATTCAAATATTTGCACACGAAATTTCAGCTTAATCCATGCTATAATTATAAAGATATCGCTAAATAACCTACAAGAATCATTTTGTAAATCATATTGGTGGTTAACCAGTTAAATTCAAATGACTGTTAAAAAGCGAACGTCCGATACATGGCGCTTACCTCTTGCAGTTGAAGGTATTATATTTTAGTAACAGTTGGTACAGATACAAACAAAATGAATTCAGAATGTTTTTGCTTCTATGAATTAGGAGTTGGGTTGCTAGATACGAAGAACGTTCACTAGTAGTTCGCCCCGATACTTTCTTGTCTTTTCAGTGTCAAACCTTATGTTCTTTATCTAATACTAGCAGCGCCTCGCGGTTTCACCCGCGTAATTCCCGTTCCCGTGGGAATTCCGGGATAAAATATAGCCTATGTTCATCAGGGATAATGTAGGATTCTAATGGTAAAAGAATTTTTTTAATCGGTCCAGTAGTTTCGGAGCCTATTCAATTCATAC
Organism: Eulithis testata; assembly: GCA_947507515.1. Taxonomy (NCBI): domain Eukaryota; kingdom Metazoa; phylum Arthropoda; class Insecta; order Lepidoptera; family Geometridae; genus Eulithis; species Eulithis testata. The sequence goes on from OX382197.1 coordinate 11,911,043, forward strand.
AAACAAACAAACAAACAAAAAATCAAACCTTTCCTCTTTATAATATTTGTATAGAAAATGCTATAAACCTTGTTTGGACAAACGAATACTTATACCCTATACTTACGCCATGCCTGGCATGGCACTTTGCATCACCGGACAAAATTCACAGGACGCAGGTAATAAAAATTAAATTACCACACAGGTGAGTGTCGATGAAATACATAGGTACCTAAGTAGGTAGGTATCTATTGAGTGGAAATTCTTCAGTAGGAACTAGATTGCTTATATATATTTTTTGTAAGTAGGTACATACTTAAAATACACACAAATGTTTGTTCTCGGTGGGGATCGAACCCGCGACCCACAGTACGAAAGGCAAAACTTATACCGACTGAGCTGTGACCATTGTCATCAAGATATAAATTATGTACCTACCTACCTAGATCAAAAAAATGTATTACCTAATAAACTATTAAGTAGGTACCTAGATTACAAACAACCTAAGACAGATATATTTTATAGATATACTTATCATTTATACCTAGAAACATTATAAAATAGTTATGTTTGCAACTACTTACATTTTCTCAGGAATCTTAAGGGTCATTATCGCGTTTCGTTCGTCGGATCGTATCGTATAACGTATCCGGCTAATCCTCTAAAAGTCTGCTTCTAGATTTTCCAGAAGGAACGATTTTAGGCGTTCTCCAGCCACAGACCTCTGGTGACTTAGTTACAAAATAGCTGTAGGTATATGTGGGCAACCCAGGAATTCTACAGAGTAAAAAGTAAGATCTAAAATAAAACCAATTCAAAATTTTGTAACCGAAAAAAAACCTATCTAAGCATACACTTTTGTACAAGACTATACAGAAACCAATAATGCTATATTATAAATTTAAGAATGTAGGCGCCATGTATCGGACGTTCGCTTTTTAACAGTCATTTGAATTTAGCCGGTTAACCACCAATATGGGTTACAAAATGATTCTTGTAGGTTATTTAGCGATATCTTTATAACTATAGCATGGATTAAGCTGAAACTTCGTGTGCATATATTTAAATATAGGCACTAATTCCTAGCAAAGAATCAGTACGACAGCTTTGGAGGAAACGGGTGTATTTTGGGGTCAAAGTAATGACATCTTTGGACAATTTTAAAATCGTTATTTCTCGTAAACTACTGAAAGTAGACTTTTGTAACTTAGTCAGCAGTTGCAGCGTAATAAGAGGTACAGAATGACACTTTTAATAGGTTCCCCAGTGTTATGGTTAGAGAGCTAGGAGCGGTTTTAGTTTTTTAATAAAAGTCTTATAAGTCGCGAATGAAGCCTTTTTTTGGAAAACAAAAGCAGGCACAAATTTCTAAAGAAAATACCTTTATAGTGACCAAGTTTCATGATTGTGCGCCCAGTAGTTTCGGAGATAGCAAAACGTTACTCCAGCAAAAACTGAAATAACTCTGAAGCCCTAGGAGGCACAAATTCAGGAATTGGAGCACTAATTGGCACAAATTCTAGCCCCCTTTTAAGCTAACATTCATTCGGCTAGCTCAACCAGGAACGAAAATCGACCCAGCAAAAAACGTTACCCCAGCAAAAAGTGAATTTCTTGAATAACTCAGAAACGGCTATAGGCACAAATTTAAAACTTGGGGCACAATTACAGGGCAGTAGGCACTAATTATCTGCATTTTTAGAATTTTCAGATTCAACACTTTTTTGCTGGAGTAACGCACACATGAAAAGGCCTTAATCTGTTTACAAATGGGTTCAATAACGTTTTATTCTACAGAAATAGGAATTATGGGAGGTTTGTGATGAAGAGGATGGAATGCCGCCATACCTACAACATTTATATACTTCTTACCTAGCTTACTTATGTACAATGATTTCAATATAAGCAGCGATAACTATAATGTCGCAATTAAGTTTTTGACATAAATACCGAACATTTAGAAACTACACAAGTAGATGAATGATATTAGCATCGAAAACTCGATAAAATAATGTTGTACCTAGGTGATTGGATTTCATGAATTTCTCACATTTCACCGCTTTATTTGGTACTCTTTTATGATAGATGATAGAGGCCCATATTATGCTGATAAAGAAATCGTTACTCAACATAGATTTGAGCAGAAAATTTTACAAAAGCCCATGTTTAGGGCTTGAGAAGTAAAACAGCATATGGGCCAGAATGAAGGAATGGATATAGATCAGTACCAACATTAATATTAAAATAATAGTATAAATACAGCTGAGTTCTTGCAAAAAGCTACCATACACCTATTTTTGTATCTATCTTAAAATAGTTATAATACATAATAAATAATTATTTAGAATAAATAGCAATGATTTTGATCATGAGTCGCGGATCCCTAAACGATGTGGTTTACGCATTCACTCGTACATTTTTTAACAAGTTTGTATACCAGCTTCGCTTCCGAGGCAAAAATGTGGCGGAAGATAAAAATAACGAGGATCTAAAGGCACTGTATCTAGTTGCAATTTCTTTATGAATAAATTCATTTATTTTATTAAAAAAAAGATACTGTTACTACAGAAGATTTGAACAGCATAGCACACCTAGCGGTAAGGTACTCGTAGGTAACCTCCATTTGTTCCGCGTAGTCGAGTAAAAATTTTTTGCAACAAACAGTAGGTACATATAATTTAATTTACTATTGCACACTGCACTGGTACATCATTGATTCGTTTTGCCTATAAATAGTGGATTGAGACTCTGGAGCAAAATCATTTGTATGTTAGACCTCACAAATATACAATTAATACCGCGTGCACGCTATGCCCATGCCGCTGCCGGAATGTATGGCGGCATCAATGCCGTGGACTTATTGCCACAGCAACATCGCCTTTATTCTCACTAAGCGGCATTCATGCCGGCAGTGGCATTGGCATAGTGTGCACGCGGTATTATATGCAAGTTCAAACAACAGAAACTTTTTATTTAAAAATAAATACTGCACATTTTGTACAACAATGTTAGGTAACCTACTGCACACCAAAGAATATGTAACACTACCTGCGTTATCGCCCCAACAATGTAATACAAAGAGAATAATTTACAACTATTATTGATATTATTTTCTCTGACCTAGGGATCAACAGGCCGACTAATTGAATAAGTTCTCATTGATTGATAAATAATATTGGTCACAGTTAGTTTCCATACTGTGGTAATCACGAAAGTTCAGTAGGAATCCGAGGTTGATCCTAAAATAATAGAAAACCTGTCCATTTCATATCATTTAATTCGGAGGGCGCTGCTACGTAGGTACCAGCCAAATCGACCCTCTATTAGTACAATTCTTTGAACTCTTCATTATTTAAGTGCACTAAAATAAACTTGCTACGATTTTATTTTGAGAAACAATATTATTCTGATATAACATTTAACGTCAATAAACAGTTTTAATATGCTCATTGCTCATGGCACATACCTAAACCTGAATTCCTATAATATGGCTTTATACAAAGATGATGCAAGTCAAACCAACCTATTAGCCAAAGTAAAAAGCTGAGCATGCTCAACGGGACTTCAGTGATTTTTTATGCTAATGTAATATTACAGTTGATTTATTATAACATGACAACTAAACAACATTGAATTTAAGAGATAAAAACTCAATTTATTTGTATGGCTAAATTGAGGCTAACAGTAAGAGCGATTGTCTACCTTTATCAGTAGTAATCGGTTACTGTAGGTAGACGAAACGACCTAACGAATGCCTCGTTTATTGACCTGAGGCATTACATTATCAAAAGACGTAGTTTACCTGGCACATGACATAGTTATGAGTTATCGACGGCAACGGTGGATGAATTTATATGCAAGATGACTGACAAACATGAAATCGTTGATATTAGGGGTTTCCCCAGCTGTTTCATAATAATAAAGTAAAGCAGCGTTGCCACCAAAGCACGCCGGTAGCCGGTGCATGTCCAAACTAGGTGCGATACTCAAGTTTAGGGTCTAAAGGAGCGGGACCGCCGCAGTGCCGATGTCGCGAAAGGCGTACGCCATCCGTACCGCCCTCAGGTCGGCGGCGCTAGACGCGGGTCAGGCGAAGATCAGCCATATCACGAATAGAATCGCCACCCACAAGAATATCTTGGACAGAAACTGCTCCTCTTCAAACTGAGCAGTGCCGCGGGGAGCTGGAATAATAATTATATAATTTTTGTACCTACCATAAACACTATCTCTCATCTCAGCAAATCACCAATGCTAGTATTACGCTTCCGACTGGTACTGATTTTGACCAGTTGAGCTATCTATAAATCGTTTGCAACGGTTTGTAGATAGCTAAACTGTTTGATGTGTATTTTGTAAATATTGTGAATATTGTAAATACTGTATTAGTTGTAATTTTCTTTGTGAATATATTTCCCTTTTAGTAAATACTTGTAAATACGTAAATATTATAACAACAAGCTTCAGCGCAATAAGCAGAGCTTTTATATACCAACTGAACTGTGGGGTCAATCGTCTAGTCGTTGCGAACTTTGTGCCACATCCTGTTTTATTATCGATGTAATGCTTTCGAAAAACCGTTATCTTACTTCGCCTATTATAATGAAGTGAATAAACGTTTATCTACGAGACTGATTTGGCCTATGATCTGTACTTGAGATAGCTAGTAACGGCTGTAGCAGTCGTCGTAAGCCACGTCGGAGGCATTAAGGCGGCCTAAAAACTCTGTCACCATAGTTGCCCAGTAACTCATACGAACTTAGTGAGTGAAATGTTATTTAGCATGATTTCCGATTCTTGTAAAAATGACTATGTAGGTCATGAGTTGGTCTAATATTTTATAAGGTTTTATCGGAAGTCAACCGATAAAATGTCTTACAATAAATAACTTAGGTGAATCTACACGGCATGCCAGTTCCACCACGCCACCAAGCATAGAATAACTGACAAAGAACAAAGTCAAAAAATTATTTACTCATCTAGCTATTAGCTAGACACAGAGGGTGCGTAGTAGATATTATTTAGAATCGTCTAATAATATAGCAGGACACATGATTATAGGTACCAGTTTCTCGCGACCCCAGATCCTGTAAGGATGCATCACGGACCTTCACCTACAAATTGAAACAAGATAAATGTATATTGTATAGCTTACCGGAGCTAGGTCTCGGGTCCCCAAAGTTGAATGTGGAGGTAAGGAAACCGAAAGGGAAGGCGCCTATTCCGAAGGACATCTGGAAACCATCGCCAAACCCGAAGCTCGGGAATCCGCTGGCGTTCTCGGGCTCCGTGCGCTGACCGGCAGGCCTGGGAGGCACCTGACACAACACGCAGAGATATCTATACAAAATGATTTTCATATTTTATAAATAAATGTTGCTATTTAATGCTAATGTTGTTAATGTTGCTGTGTTTTCTGCTACGCATTTTTATAGCTGACAATCTTCCCCGCTGACCAAATCTAGCCCCTAATTGCTATGTAGCCGAAGCTATTTACAAGTGAAATAGTTTATGTAATTCAACAATACTTTGGTGTCTAATGAATGTGACGCATGGACCAGGGTTTACCAAAAGGTCAAGCGTATTTAGCATAATTTATAATTAAAATAAACTAGGGAAACCTTACAGGTAGAACTACTAATTATCTTCTTAACTCAGGTATTTGTAGGGCACCTTCAAAATGAGTAGGTAGGTATTAGGGATTAAGAAAACTTATTGGACTTATTTATTGTGATTTATATAAAAGAGGAGTTATTCATTACAATAGATAGCCTAACCACTTATTTGCGGTAAAATGAGTGCTAGTTATTACTAATGTGAATGCTGTCAACAATGAAGTAACTTAAAATCACATTAGTTTCCTCAAGAGCCTGTAGTGTCCCCTCTGCAGGGCATAATAATGTAACAATGTAACCCTCTACTAATAATGTAAAAAAATTATTTACTTAGTTGTACATATTGTTAAGTATTATCATCCTACAGTAAAGTTTCTGCAACCTGAACCACTTAGTATCTTGTTGTAGTCTTGTTGGATCCTCTTCCTCATCAGTCATTCATCATCAGACCTTAGATCATTAAATCTCAATAAATTGAGAAGAACTAAATGTTTTTAAATGAGTTTTGAGATTCCCCAAAACTGGTTTTCAGAGCAGATGAATATCCTCATAACTTAAAAACAGTTCCACCAATTTTCAGCAAACATGGCTAAGAACAAGACAACTCACCTTTCTTACAAAAAAATCCACAAATCAGAGCCTTAATTTCAGAGCTATGAGGACATAGACAAACAGATAGACTCCCAACACTGTCAATCGTATAACACCCCTTCCAATGAATAGGAAACAAAGTGCACAACCAACCTTATTTCTAGGGTCCTCCTGTTTGGTATTCCCCCTGCCATAGAGTGGGATCACTTTGTCTCGGCTGATGGCAGCCTTGCAAACCGGGCACACTTGGCGACTTGGCCTTGTCTCCAGCCACTGGTGCAAGCATGGCCAGCTTTAAAAAAAACTTTCTTTGCATATTAAATATCAAATACTGGTTATAAACCAACTTGACAATATTATTACCTACCTGCAGGAGTTACCAATTTCAAATTGCACTCCATCTTTCAAATGTGGTGTTTTGGTAATTTCATTTAGTTAGGTACATACAAATTCAATAGATTATAATTTGCATAAGTTATGCAGTTAGCTACAATTTAGCATATAATTTGCATAGTTGTCGACAAAATAAACCAGTGAAAAGTAGTTTTTTTCATATGAATCCATTTTGTATATTTGAAAATAAGAAGGCTGACAACCTGCTGATGTAAAATGACATCAAGCTAGCTAGGGACCACAAATATGTTGCAGTAATAACAGTAAGGACAGGTGGGTTAAACTATGATGATAATGGTTCGGTACCAGCTGGTTTCTCCCACAGAAACTGTGGGTGAAACGTTAAGAAGTTCATAAAGTCAGCATACCAAAAGAGATGTCCACACATGCTGACGACGGCGTCTCGCGCAGTATCCAAGCAGATGTTGCATTCCAACATCCTCTCATCAGTTTTATCTTCCTCTCCGCCCGCGTCGCCCGGCGGCGGCGCCGGCGATGAGGTGCTGGCGTGCGCCTCGGTTCCAACCATTGTGCTAACGCTGACCCCACTTCGCACTACTGCTTCCACTCAAGACAAGGACCTACCTAGCCAAAAACGTTATCGCAATCACAGAGTGACGTCGCAGTTGTGACACGCACCACAAGAACTCAGTTGAAACCTCGAGCCGTTGAATAACTTGGGTACCCAGCTCAAGGAAGGCGCATATGAGGAGAGAATAAAGATCAGTTGGAAAATTATTTATCCACAAAGAAATTGGATGGCAAATCGGTCAATCAACCCAAGAGTAAAAAATGGTAAATGGTCGCTAGATTTTTTTTTATAAGATCTCGTAATCCCGTCCCGTGGTTTGGTTTGATCCGTTTGATTGCGTTTGATCCACCGTTTGATCTGTAGGTATTTTTTTTTGTCTGGTCAAGGCACAGGTATGACAGGTGGTCTGTTAAGTCCATAGAGTAAGGGAAAAAAGAATAGAGATGACATACCTACGAAAAAAACGTGCATACCTAATCTGAGTCTGGCACAAAGATGGAGGCTTGCCGTAGAGCTTAAACTCTATTTACAAGGGAGAATTATTTTCTTATAAAATCACATAATATTAATGGTAAAACAGTAAATGATTACAGAAAAGCAAGAATATCATTTTAAACATTCCCACTAATAGCAAAATCTTTCAAAATAATAGGAAAAACAAGATATTTTGAATGAATTCGGTAACTTGCCTGTGCAACGTTATAATGGGATGTTTTTTATGGTGTTTCATGCGGCAACCTTACACACTGCACCTACCCATAATAAATGCAGTATTCTGCAAGTTCTAGCACTACTAACAAGCACAATTTTCGCGTAGAACACTAAATTTTCTTGAGAACACTGAAAAAAACAAGTCGCTATGACAACTGATGTACTTGATGTTGGCTGTGCTAAAACATGGCGACCGGCCGCAGGGAGAACTGTTCATAGAGATGTATAATGCCTGGTCCATAGATTCCTAGGTTCATGGTTAAGTCTGGTTATGTCTGTCACTGTCGTGTCGTGTCAAATATAATCTCAGAAGAACATTGAACCACAGAGAACAAAAACTGTTCTCATTGGTTCTCTTCTCATGAACAAAAATATTAAGGAGATGGAGACAGTGCTGCCCCTTTAGCAACTTTGTCGCTAGCACTAGGATATTTTTAGAGGTGTTTAATATTTCATTCAACTAATAAAAAAAACTATAAAAAAATAACACTATCATTCGGTAAAAAAAAATGGAGGTGATCGAATATTTTTACTATCACATGTTATTTTCAACACAACGTATTGTAGGTAATATTTTTATTATTCACTTTACTGCATTGAAATTTGAACCTACGTATGCTAGATATAATGAATAATTTGAAACTCATCATGAAAATTATTCTTTCATTTCACTGCATTGAAATTTGAACCTACGCTTCCTAGATATAATGAGTAATTTTCATATTTTCATTAGAGTGACCGACCTGAAGGTAGTGTTATGTGCCGGGAAGCGGCCGTTATTCTTCTGGGGTGCTTAATTTCATATCCGATTTCATCTGCATTTTTGACTGTGTACTCTATAATCTCTAGGATAAAGCACAATATAGAATAAACCACTACTTACGATATTTAATTTGCATATAGTGTATATTTAACAACATTTATCTGCATTCAATTGTATGCTTTAAGTTGGTTAAAATAAAACACAATATTATTTTTATCCAAGGATCATGAATACAATTGTTATTTTTGGCAAATTGAATGAATTAGATATTACAATCATTCACTCATGCGTATAAATAAATTTATATAAGCGAGTTTATCGAATATTTATTAAAATAAAATTAACCATTGTAACGCGGGCTTAACATTCAGGAGTCGTGCTCGGAACGCGGCCTTTATGAGCGCGCATGCGCGCGACACCAGCGCCCCCGCCAAAGAACTTTTCGGCTTGTCAGTTGAAGGTAAATTTGTAAAGCTAGAGGATTCGTTTTTGTGAACCTAGTTGATAAAATAAAATAAATGATGTAATACAAGCATTAAACCATTAAAAATAACGATTTTTTTTAAATAATTTTATCATTAACTTATAAAAAAATTAACTGATATTGACACCTCTAATATTTTTAACTGCTTCAGTGACATTTTTTTCAGATCAATAGTAATTTTTATACAAAATATATGTATTTTATTTAATGTACAAAAATCTGAATGAAACGAAGGTGTTTTTATTAATTACCTTTTTTATTAGGGAAAATAACAAAAAAAAAATGTGTGCTTTCACACATGGTAGAAGTGAAACTATCAAAAAAAAGTTTGGGCAAAAAGTGAACGAGTTTGCTCGAGACTTGAACCCACGCACTAAGAGCTAGTCTCGATTCGATACAATCCGTTAGAACGCTTGGCCAGCAGTATCCTTAGAATACGTACGAAAACTAGCTTTGGGATCTCTCTTCTAGTTTCCTCACTTTTTCGTTTCATTGACTTGTAAATCACAACGGTGCTAAAGAAGTTTTCACTTCAAAAAATCTTATTCAATAATAATATAGGTTTTACGGACAAATACTGGTTTGCCAGATAGTATATTCTATACTATACTAGACAATAGTCATGTCTAGTTATTTTTTTTCATTCGTTCTTTTACGGTTTTAGATTATAGCGATTTTAGCTATGAACAAAAAAGTAGGTATAATATCGTTTTTGATATGATTTTCGATATTAGATATTTTGTATCGATATATCAATACCTCTTCAACAAGCCTACTAGCTACTACCCACAAGCACAACCAGCGTTGCCAGAATGTTACCTACAAAAGTAACGTAAAATGTTACTTAGAGTCCGCGCCACCACTGAAGTCCGATAGATGCGGCGCTGCTTTCGCAGAAAGCAGCCTTATTTAGTTCCCATTCTCCGTATTTAGTTTCCACTTTTGCCGTAAGACTTCAGTGGTGGCAAGCACTCAACGTTACTTTTGTGGACTGACGGACTGGATGCGACGGCCGCGTGAAAATCTGTCCCTTCGTTTTGTTTGACTTTGTCGTATCGCATATTCACTCACTCGCGTGTATTTCTCAATCTTCCATCTCGCTTACTTAAGCGAGCGAGCAAGCGAATGGTGACTGCGAATTGATCGATTTCGAAGTTTAACAAATGGAACGGGTAACTTATTTAACTTTTTGTGTATTATTCTTTCTCATATTTTATGGTAGTATAACTTTTCTCCTGAATTTGGTACTTTTATAGCTGTTTCCTGTTAGATTGGACTATCGGCAACTGGCAACACTTACACTGGGCAGCACAGCACCGTCATAACGTAAGACTAGGCGGTATGGTTCTAAACTATAGCCTGCTCCGAGGAGCGAAAAAAAAAAAGCACAGCACCGTGCGTGACAGCGTGGTGACAGGACACTCAGGACAGCACGAGAAAAAAGGTTGGAGTTTAGATTTCCGAGAGTTTTTCGATTTTCCGCCGAATTCGCTGATTGGGAGAGCCTCACGTTTTGGTAATAATGATCTGGATATACATAATCAAATGTGGATGCTTACACGTATGAACCTACCTATACAGTTTTATCAGATTTATGAATTGTTATGTTGAAAACAATTGTGACGTCACAGTGCCAATCAGCAACTGAGTGAGAGGAATCGGTGTAGGTGATACTGATAAGAGAAGAGAAGCAGTAGCAAAACAAAGATTATGGGGGGCGCAGTGAGCTCGGGTCGTGATAACAATGAGCTGGTGGACAATCTAATGGGTGGCGGCTACATCCGAAGCCGCACCGTGGAGCGTGTGTTTCGGGTGTTGGATCGCGCTGACTACATGATTCCGAATGATCGCGATCAAGCTTACAAAGACCTGGCTTGGCGTAGTGGCGCCTTACATCTTTCAGCTCCTTGCATTTATAGGTGAGCATGGCAATGTCTGCCTACTTGCTTCTCAAAATCAATCCCACCTGATTTGAACACGTCGTCATTTAGATGTTTTTATGTTAGCTGTTGCATTTTTAAATCTCGGCACCATGGATTTGAAATTTTTAGAATGTTATACATTAGAGTCTAATCAATCTCAGTCTAATGATTAGACTGAGATTGATTAGACAAAATATTCTTTTACTCCAGTGAGGCGATGGAGGCCTTGGAGCTGAAGCCAGGTTTATCGTTCCTGAACCTGGGCTCCGGCACGGGCTACTTCAGCAGCCTTGTTGGCCTCATCATCGGTTCTGGTGGAATTAACCATGGTGTGGAGATACATCCTGGGGTTCTTGAATACTCAACTAAAAAACTTAGTCAATTCCAAGAAAACTCTGTTACTTTGGATGAGTTTGACTTTTGCATACCAAAATATTATTGTGGTAAGTTATATTTAGGTTGATTTCATTACATGTTTGTAGTTGATTTAATTACTTAAGTACCTACCTATCTACTTGTTTGTGTTCTCTTTGTTTGATGTCAACAAGTTCATAGTTCACTCGTAGTAGTTACCTGGATTACATCGAACATTATAGCAAAAGGTTGAAATATAACTTATGGTTTGGCCTGGTTTTGCATACTTTGACTTTTTCAAGCAATCTTACTGCAAATGAACATGACTAACTACCTATATTACAATTATTATTGTGACTTGTGTAAGGAAAAATTGTGTATGATATAAACTGACTACTTTTATGCTATAAAGAGATCATAAATAAATAAATAAATATTCACGGACACTTAACACAACGCCTTCTAGTCCCAAACTAAGCAAAGCTTGTACTATGGAAACTAGATGGCTGATAGAATACATACATTTTTTTTTGTAAATACTATCTTATAATACATAGAAACACCCAGACACAGAACAAACATCTGTTTACAACACACAAATGTTTGTTCTCGGTGGGGATCGAACCCACGACCCACAGCATGGAAGGCGGAGCTACTACCGACTGAGCCATGAAGTCTGTAAAAAAAAGCACATAAGTTAATCATGTTGGCTTGTATACCGCGTGCACACTATGCCCATGCCGCTGCTGGAATGTATGGCGGCATCAATGTCGCGGACTTATTGCCACAGCAACATCGCCTTTATTCTCACTAAGCGGCATACATGCCGGCGGGCGGCATGGGCATAGTGTGCACGCGGTAGTAGCTCCATTTTGCCATTGCTAACCACATGCCTTTAATGCTGTCGACCACGATCTGTTATTAGCCATTCTCCCCAAACTCAACCTGTCACCTCCTGTCATAGAATGGTTCTCCTCTTACCTGAGTGAACGTCGTCAACAAACTCGGAATGGCCAGGATAGCTCTGAGTGGAAAAGTATTGAGGCCGGTGTACCACAAGGAGGAATTCTGTCCCCTCTCCTCTTTTCATTATTTATAAATGTGTTGTCTCCACACCTTCTTAGTCAGTATCACATGTACGCCGATGATCTCCAGTTATATTCTTCGGCCTCTGTTAACAATCTAGATAGCGCGATTCAATCTCTTAATGATGATCTAATTCGATTGTCAGCCTGGTCAAATCGTTTTGGTATAAAAGTTAATCCTGATAAATGTCAAGCCATAATAATAGGCAGCTCACGCCAGCTCACCAAAATTAACTCCCTGGATGTCCCTCTCCTATGCTACAACGGTTCCAACATTCCTTTTTCACCCACTGTTACAAATTTGGGGATAGTATTCGATGCTAGGCTTAGCTGGGCTCCTCATATTAAGGTAGTTTCACGTAAATTCTATGCTGCTCTTCATTCTATCATCCGTCTGAAACACTTTCTGCCTACGTCTACGAAACTGTCATTAGTAAACTCCCTTCTCCTACCTATAATAGACTACGCCGATGTAGCTTTCTTAGATCTTACTGAGGAACTGATCAACAAACTTGACCGCCTTTTGAATACCTGCATACGTTTCATTTTCTGTCTTCGTAAATTCGACCATGTTAGTTCTTTCCGCGCTCAACTTAAATGGCTACCCATTCGGGAACGGAGGAATCTGCGGATCCTCTGTGTTCTTTTTTCTACACTTAAAGATCCTTTCTCCCCAGACTATTTAAAAACCCGCTTCCAGTTCCGATCAGACACACATGACAAAAATTTGAGATCAGATCCTCAACATTCAACTTCTTTTCGCGGTAACTCCTTTTCTGTCGAAGGGGTCAGGCTATGGAACGAACTGCCTTACGAGATCAAAAAGGTAGAGACAAGGCAACACTTCAAAAAACTGACCCGCGAGCTTTTCCTTAAACAGCTGTATGCATGATGTCACCTCTCACAACATTATTTTTTGATAAAGGTAGATTCCACCTTGTTTTACCATACCTACCTCTGTTTCTGTTACGTAATGTTCTATTTGATTTGTTATATATATATATATATAGTTATATGTTAAATTATATAGTAGGTATAGCTCTTAGTTTGTAAGATAAATATTATTCAATGTAATGTCGCACGCCAACCTCCTCACTACACCACCACGTTTGGGTTGGCTGGCAGACAATGCTTTCAGCATTAAGTCCACCCTTTGTAACAAATTTGTAATTTTGTGCAATAAAGTATTAAATAAATAAAAATAATAAATGACAGTTGTGACATAAAGTGAAAGCAAACAAGCAAATAAATAGACAATGTTTTAAATGAGGGCTAGCCAGCGATGGTGCCAGCATCACTGTTGCAACATCAACATTTTTCGTCTTATGTTTTTTCCAGGTAATGCTCTAAGCCTGGCGCCGCTGCAAACGCTATACGATCGCGTCTACGTCGGCGCTGGAGTGCTGCCCAACTATGCGAACTACTTCAAGCAACTGATCAAGGTACTCAAATATGCTAATCTCTTTTTACAACATTTAGTTCAGCTCATTCATTCTTGAATGTTTTGTACAGTATTCAGTTCTACTCAGCCTTCATTTAGTAGGTTAGGTGTAGTATTAGGTGACCTAAACTATTGTAAATCTTTGTAAGGTCATAAAAATTATCGAAGTTGTGGAGTCTGGATTATCTGCTTGATGCTGTAAGACAGACTGGTCCAAATCTAGCATTTACTAAAGACCCCAATGGCCGGCTCATCTTGGTATATTAGTCATAAAGCTGTGACTGATTCAACACACATGTCTTGAATCCACCCCCAAAGGAGCCTTTACATTGTCTATGAAATTGATGTTTAGTTTAGTTACATAAAATCACCTCACCTCAATAACACCATAATGGATACAGCTAAATGTATAATTGTTGTGTGTTGCACCACACATAAGAGCGCGGTAGTGTGACGGTGTGGTGTGTGACCGGCAGGTGGGCGGCTTGCTCGTGATGCCGCTCGGAGACCAACTCGTGCAAGTTCGTCGCATCTCCGATACAGAGTGGACGACGCGTCAGCTGCTCAACGTGTCCTTTGCAATGCTGCGCGCGCCTACCAAGGAGGAAATCGCTGAACCCATGAAACTGGGTAACAAATCTGATGAGCATTACGCTTTTTTACTAAATAAACTTTCATTTTAGGAAAAGGTGTATAAATATCAAGAGCCATGTCATGCAATTACACTATGCAAGCTAAGCTGAAGGTTGTTTAGCAATTGGATTGCAACTTGGTTTAAAATGTACCTACCTAAGGATATTCCGATTTGATTGTTGTTTTAATTTTTACCCAATCTTTTCTCTTATATATAAAAATGAATTACTGTTCGTTAGTCTCGCTAAAACTCGAGAACGGCTGGACCGATTTGGCTAATTTTGGTCTTGAATTATTTGTGAAAGTCCAGAGAAGGTTTCAAAGGTGAATAAATATGAAAGTTGTTGAAATTGAAAATGAAAATTGAGGCATTACGAAGTCTGCGGGGTCAGCTAGTAGTATATAATTGTTTTAGAACATTTATATAAGACCTATTTATGGCCCATATTATGACCTCTAGTTCTATACTAAAGTTTCTGCTGTCTTGAATATTAGTTTTTGTTTATCAGACGAGTTGGTGCCCGTCTCCCTGACGATACTATGCCGAGCCACGATTCGTCGCATGATGCTCACTGGAGTGTGCCGACGTCATCCCGAACTGAAGGAGCCCCCGCCGCGTCGCCCCAGCGCGGCCCGCCCGCCTCCGCGACGTATTTGCATCCCGCTCGACTCCAACACACAGGGTGAGTGCGACAAGCACACCACTACATGCCGCTCTTCGTTTCTATCGAATACACGGCCGATGTGGGATCATCAGGGCATCTGTTTTGTGAACTCTTCCACGTACATTTTCGTAAACCTCATTTTGATAGTCATCAATCGAAACTTGTCGACTGCAACACGCCAAGGTCTTTGGATTCTCCAGCCTGATATCAGATTAGTAGTTGCAGGATATCTAAGTATATATGTTGATACTTGCAGACCCGACTCTTCACGAGCTGCACGACATGCGGGAGCAGGAAGGTGGTCGTGAGATGAATGCTCTGCTGTCGCTGGTGCTCAGCATGGGGAACAGTCGCGTGGCCGGCTCGCTGCGCTTCGGGGATGAAGAGAACCTGGAGCGCCTTGGTCACTGGGAACGCAGGGTATGTTGCTACAATATCTTGTAATATGCTGCTAATGGGATTTGTTCAGATAAAATGTATAACATCAAGCTTACAGTTACTTTACCTTTCTATCGCGAACAGGCCACTAAAGTTCCTCTAGCTAAAATGGCTGATAAATCGGTTGCCGTCTCTTTTAAGTCTACTAAAATGATAGGAGATTATGAATAAAGATTTAAGTCAGCCACGAGTATGTAGTACTTCTACTGGTGCAGAAGTGCAGACATCCAAGGGCATGTCATTAGGTGAAACATATGCAGTATTAGAACTTTTTCATTGGAGGTTATAATGATTGGATCTTGTCAGGAGTTGTTGAACGAAGACCGTGACGCGTCCGATTCGAGCGAGGAGGAAGGCGTGGGGTACCGCCCTCACCGGCGGCCTCGCGCCCCTCCCCCTGCGCGCCCCAGTGCCGCGGGCGCCTCCAACGCGTCGGGACTCCTCGAGCCGGTCGCGAGGTAACTTATATTATACTATACCTTCATGCCTCCATCTTTTATGATCACACAGTTCACAGCTTTGCTTAGAGGTCTGGTCGAACAGAAAACGTGCTTAGCGCGCCTTAAAACGTACTGGCGTTGCATTAGGTACTCGCGCGGTTCCATTACAATGAGCAGAGTTGTAACGTGTGTTCCAGTGAGAGCATGTCCAGCGATGGCGCGAGTGGTAGCCCGCGGGTAGGAGACGGCAGCACGCGCTGCGACGCGCGAGGTGTGAGCCGCGCTCCCGGAGCACCTGCACCTGGCGCCGCGGCCTCCAGGACCGACCTCAACGCGCTCAACCCCGCCGGCAGGGTCGAGGTCAGTCGAAGCCATCCCTAACTACCGCTTGACTCTCGTGCGTGAATCCGTCGTTGAAGGCTGATGCACCCATCGCTGCGCATGCTGGGAGTGGGCGGTCATGTAGCTGCGTTCTTCGAAATTACTGGTCTGCACCGGGCTCGTACAATCTTCCTTGGTCTTCGTCAGGTTAACGACGAAAAAGCGGTGGCGATGAAGCCGACGGTGGCGCCTAACGTCCCACCTCCGGCCGACTGCAGCTGCATCAGCAACCGGCCCTCCAGCAGCGGTAGAACCGGCCCAGCCCGGCCCTCCACCAGCGGCAAGAGTCCCGGCGCCGAACGCGCTATCAAGCTGGTTGAGCCGCAACCCGGGCCCAGTGGCTCCAACGGTGGACCCAGCGGAGCCATCGACCGACCCAGCAGTGGACTCGACGGCAGCGATAATTCGGACTCTCCCCCGGGACCTGCAGGCCAGCCCGGCGTCAGGAGGGGCTCAGGTCAGTGCGACGACGATCGAATTCATCCACTAGTAATTGAAAAGGTTAACCGAGTACAAAGTGGCCATCTCAGGCCACCGGGAGCTCGGTTACGCTCAGCTTAAGATCCCTTGTTCAGAACACGATTGTATTCTTCCAACTGGTAAATTGCTTCGTTGCAATTCCGTGGGAGTAGTCCATCGAAATGATGTTGATGTAAATGTTTTGTTTGCAGGCGAGGGTGCGGGTGCGGGTGCGGGTGCGGGTGCGGGTGCGGGTGCGGATGCGGACGGCTCGACGGATCCGTTGAGTGGAGTGAGCAGGTCGGTGGTGCGGGACGAGTCCAGCGGGCCGGGCGCGCCGCGCCTGCTGCGGCACATCCACGTGCCGCCGACGCACCACGCACGCGACAACCCCACGCGAGCCAAGCGCTCTCTGCAACCAGTACGTACATATCTACATCCTACCAACTGCCTACCACCCCACTGTTCCACCACCTGTGTGGACGGATGTGGAAGCCGCACCACTCTGCCATTTTGTTGTGGGGGAGTGCTGTAGATGTAAACACCATATTTGTGTTGCAGAAGAGGGCTATTCGTGCCATTTATAACATGAGTCTCACTAGGAAGTAAGTTTAAAGAAGTAAATATGACACAATCTTGCGAGTACATCTAACTTATTGCATGTTCAAAAAAATATCAATCTATTCAACAAAAATAGTGATAATCAGAAACAAAGACAAACTCGCTGTTCCCACCACTAAAGTTAGTAAATCTTTCATTGCTCAATGTGTCCGCTTCTTTAACAAAATCCTAAGTCATGTTTGACAGGCGTCATGGTTCAGTCGGTAGTAGCTCTGCCTTTCGTGCTGTGGGTCGTGGGTTCGATCCCCACCGAGAGCAAACATTTGTGTGTTGCAAACATAATGCTTGTTCTGTGTTTGGGTGTTGCTATGTATTATAAGTATGTATTTACAAAAAATGTATGTTTATATGTATTCTATCAGCCATCTAGTTCCCATAGTACAAGCCTTGCTTAGTTTGGGACTAGAAGGCGTTGTGTTAAATGTCCGTTAATATTTATATTTTTTTATATTTATTTATTTATGTGCCTTAGTTGTCGATTGGCAAGTTCAAAAACGTAATAAAACGGAGACTTCTTTCAAAAGCATACCATAAAATATCTGATTATTTAAAACACAAACAAGGCTCCGACAAAGTAGAAGTGTGAATATAAGTAACACTCAGTGAATAATTGTTAATAGCCAAAAGTTATGACCATGAAGTTAAATGATGCACCTAAATGAAATGTATGAATTACCTTAATGCATTGACCAGCAACGTCCGGTAAGGCGGCCGCAAATGCAGATATTCTTCGGGGACGCGGGCTCGTATGACGGCGACGACGTAGTGCTGTCGGAAGCTGACTATGCCCGAACACGCTCTCCGGACATCCAGACCGACAGTAATAGCTCCACTGATGACCAGATACCGACCAATTCTAAGGTAAATGGAGTCTTGATATACACTTGCTAATTAAAAAATTGATTAAACACATAATATTTAAACTAAAGTAAACATACCTTTTACCTCGTTATGCAGACCTGACTGGCTGACAAAGGCGCGTCATAGAATTACGTGGAGGGATTTAGGGGAGGCCTATGCCGCTGGGGCGACTTGTACTAAATAAATATAAAAAAAAATTAGTTGTGGTGTAGTTAACACTAGTAGTTTTAAGAAAGTTATTAAGATTGTTATCAGCGAGTAAGTACTAGAAATAAAGGCTTTTTTATTTTATTTTTATTTTATAAACATACCTTCAGCGGGGTGATTGTCTATCTTTTTACCTGACTACGACGAAGCAAAAAGACCTAACCTTTAGCCTTTTGACATCACTATGTACATAACAATTTCAGATGATAATATTTTCTTGTTTCACACTTTTTAGAGAGTAGTCCGGTTTTTCGTTTGTAACAGATTTTCTTTTAATTATTTTGGTGTGGCTGATGTGGTGGTATCGCTAATACGCTTCGCCTTTCGGTTCGTGATAGCCACAAACCGTGGTAATAAGTCTTTACTTAATATCACCGAAGCGCTCTCCTCTATAACCAAGCTCTTACGAGACTGGCGTACCAGGAGAGCTCTCCTCGACACACAGAACAGAAACACACCCTCACACCACACACCCTAACGCACATAACCACTCTCACATATTTACCCACACACCCTGCTTATTATTATACTGTAACATTCTATGGATATCGAAGAGCGGGTCCTTCCAACACAAGTATTTTTTACTTACAGGAAGGTCCCAACCTTGTCAAAATTGTTTTTACATCTTGTTACAGAAATAAAGATACTTTTTTGATTTTTAAACTTTTATAGGCAGCATGCCGTCAAACTGTTCGTGGTCGCATCAGTGCGCGGGTCCTCTTAGGAAGATAGTCAAAGACACGTTCAAACGTTACACATACTCGTGATATGTTACTTGACAAGTGGTTACATTTTTTTTATGTTTGTAGGACAACAAGCGTCAGAAGTTAGACAGCGGCATCGGGGAGTGCGCTGTGTCCTCGAGCAGCGAAGCGGCAGACACCGACACCTCCCTTCCCACCTTCACCTGCGCATCCGCTTCCGACTCAACTTCCGGATCCGCTTCCACTTCAACCAACGACGGTGAGATTATTTTAAACGCTGGGGTCATTAGGATCCACTCACCCCACCGAATGTATTTTCAATGAGGCGTTACCTCACAGTCGCAGGGCACATCCTAGGGCCTAAATTAACTTTCTCGATGAGACAATATAATTATCAGCTTGTTCCACTTTCTTCTTCTTATAAGAAACACCATCAGGGGATGCTGGAACACTGCTGTCATAAGCCAAGGCCAACATGCTTTGTTACTTTAGGGCGTATGTATAAGACAATCCTCTCGCTAGCACATTTCAACATTTTTGAAGATATAATAAAATAAAATTGAACATTTTTGAAGATACTTCTACTTCCGTCAATGCATTCAAAAACAAACTAGACATCTGGCTTCGAACAAATAAATCAGTGCTCAAAAGAATTTACCAAACATAAGAGACTATAATTTCAACAAAATTTTAACACTGTCTGACGTAGACACATCAGCGAAAGCTGCTCGTCTATAAACAAATAAATAAATAAATATAATATAACTAAATGTAATTATGTGAAATTGTAGAGCTTCAGGGTCGAGACAATAACAATGCCAAAGTTCAGTAAAAATATCACATTGGTCAAACAAGTTTTCCGACCAAAAAACTTATACCAATGCGATAAATTAAAGCGCACATTTTTTGGTTAGAAAATTTGTTTGGATCAATGTGATATTTTTACTGAACCTTGGCATTGTTATTCTCTCGACCCTGAAGCTCTGCAATTTCACATAATTACATTTAGCTATTATCTTCAAAAATGTTGAAATGTGCGAGCGAGAGGGTTGTCTGCCTTTTACATACACCTTAACTACAACGATTTAAGATGGCTAGTGTTGTGTACAGAAGGCGTGTTGGAGATGTCGCGTGAGCGGGCGCGGCGGCGGGTGCGGGGTGTGCGGGGTGTGCGGGGTGTGCGGGGGGTGCGGGGGGTGGTGTCGGACGCGAAGGCGCGGCGCCGCCGGCAGGAGAGCGACGCGCGCCGCGTCAGGCTCTCACTCCTCATGAAGCGAGCCATCAAGGAGCTGCCCTTGCCGTATGCCCTCAAGAAGTTCGTCAACTGGCATCGCTGCTTCGAGATCTAACGTGAATCGTTTCATTCGAGTGTGGGCCTCGGCCGCCATCCTACGAAGCAGGACTTAGTCGTGTAGCGGTGAGTGCGGTGACGCTGCGGAGGCGTTTCTAAATCAGGAGCGGGTCAAATTGGGTGTGGGCCTTCGCTCGTTGGTTAGTTCGTGCGTCCCACTAATCTTACCCACTTTTAAGTTGTATGAAACAAATGAGACGATCCATTGTTATTGGCGCGACATGTTAATTTCACATTCAAACACGTTATATTTATTCGTGCTCAGTGAGTAATTTGTGCTCGAGTTTCGTCCTGGCCGGATGACCGCGGCAACCAACTCTCGTATCAAGGATGAATCTGTGTTATAATATTGTGGTTTTAATTGAACGGTGGCAAAATGATTGGTCTTGTGCCATAATCTAGTGTGTAATAAGTGTGTTGATTCCATGTATAAGATCTAAAGCCT
The DNA here is from genome assembly GCA_947507515.1 of Eulithis testata. NCBI lineage: Eukaryota > Metazoa > Arthropoda > Insecta > Lepidoptera > Geometridae > Eulithis > Eulithis testata. The sequence goes on from OX382197.1 coordinate 11,932,118, forward strand.
CGTCCACAGTAAATGAAGTATATAAAACGATGTACTATTATCGGTCACCATCTGCCTCTAAATGTGGACGAAGCATTGCAGTTTTATGCGACATTTAATGTAAAAATATAATAGATAAACTAAGTCGATTGCTTCTGTCATGTATGTTTTGGCTATTGTTGTACGTGAAGACCTGATTTCTTTGTGATGCGACGTGAGGAGTTGAGTTTTTCTAAACTCGAGCTAAACGTCACATCACTATCAGTTAGTGTGACTAGCCTCTTATGTGTTAGTACATAATCTCAATTCAACTAGTTTTAAACACTAAGGCTGTAAACAGTGCTCGACCGACGGTCAAAAATAAAATAAATAAATAAATATTCTTGGACATTACACACAACGCTCTCTAGTCCCAAACTAAGCAGAGCTTGTACTATGGAAACTAGATTGCTGATTATAATACTTATATACTTTTTTTTTGTAAATACATACTTATAATACATAGTAACACCCAGACACAGACAAACATCTATGTTTGCCACACATAAATGTTTGTTCTCGGTGGGGATCGAACCCACGACCCACAGCACAGAAGGCAACAAAAAAGAGAAATAAAAGAGTAGGAGGGAGTATTACAAATAGGTTTCACAAAGATCTTAGACAAATATTATAAGCATAGTCTACAAGTTTAGGGAAATATGTTGATTAATTATTTTTTACAAAACTGCTCATAGTTATTATTACGTTATACTTATTGTTAGGTTAACTATTTTTATCTGTTGGAATAAGATATGGAGTTATTTACGTCAAAATGATTTGTGTATTTGAACTGAGTTAGCTATATTTTGTTTAGACTTTTAATGTGTTTTATTTTGCTATAATACCGTAGTCGTTGAGGGTACTCGTAAGTGTTGCCGATTTTATAATCTGTATGCATAGTTATTTAGCCAATATAAATAATCCATTGTACTACTCATAGATGTTAAAATTTATGCAGTGGATCATACTTAATATTATAAATGCGAAAGTTCAGATGGGATTAGTGCCGCCACATTTTTGGACACGAAAGGGCTACGCTCTGTCGCGACGGTTGCTTTAGGCGGAAACTGATTAACCAAAAAAATTACTAGATGTCACTGCCAAAATCTAATACCTTTAAACGAGCAATTCTTGTATATAATCTGAATCTCGGAAACGGCTCGAACGATTTTCATGAAAATTAGTATACAGGGGATTCCGGGGGCGATAAATCGATCTAGCTAGGACTCATTTTCAGAAAATGTCGTTTTATTCGTGTTTTCAAGTAAACACTTAAACTGAAAAATGTGACTCTTTCCGACATCTATTGGCGAATAATAATACTGTTTTTTGAAGTTATACTTATAATCGTTAATATATGGCAGTGTTCAGCATTTGACCGCCCATGTTTTGCCCGTGACAAAGATAGATGTCACTGGTGAAATGACTTGAAATCAAATGAGCATAGAACCTTTTTTAACTAAATAAGTACTGCATATTGGTTATGTACATAAAAATAAATACTAAAAAATACCGAGCAAAACTCGGTCAACCAGCTGGTGATAAAAAAAGCCGAATCGCGCTGACGAAAACGGACGGCGCTCAATGACCTGCGTTTGCAAATGAACGGAATCTTTGTTGCCAAAAAATCATTTAATAGAACACTCTGAAAAAACACGGTACACGCGTACGCAGTCGCGGGTAACAGCTAGTGCTAATTATAATAATAACATCATAAATATATTTTAATGGATCGTCATTGGATGATTTCGAACTCGAACAATATGCCATTATTTTTATGAAAGTAATCGTTATAATAATAGACGAGCAGTCATTTATTCTAAATAAAATAGTTCACGTTTTAATTAATATTAGAGATGGATTTGAAACTTCTCGTTGTATATTTTCTAGCTTTGTCGAAAATGTAGAGTTTTTTACCAATGTATTTGTGTACTTACAAAATAACTGTTTGTCAGACTGTCCTGATTGTATAATTTTATTGCTTCTCATGAAATAACTATGAGAATATTCACAATTAATATAAATTAAAAAACACGAGTAGAAAATATTTCAAAGCGGTAGGTATAGCGAGATAGTACGGTCTTGGATCGTGCCGTAACATACTCGTACTATCTAAAACTATTTTAAATTTTTATTTGCCTTGACTGTAATGTACAGTCGAGGGATTAAAATGTAATAATATGCCTCCAATTATTGAAATTTATCAGTTTTACAATTTTTAAGCTGCATTGACACTGAACTGTTTATAGTGCGAAATCCGCCTTATTTATGAATTGTAATTGTTAGGTTAGGTATAGGATAAGATATAATCATTTAAAATAAGACTTTTACATCTCTTGTTCTGTAGAAATTATAATTTGCCGATGGCACGGCGGTTCAGTGTGTCTATAGCTTTAACTTAACGCAAAGTTATATTGATGTTTGATTGATGTAAATAATATTCTCATATTGTTTTATTTTTGTTGCAAGTAATGATTATAGGATTTTTATTTAGAACCAGTAGTTTGAATCTTTATTCCTAAGTAAAACGTTCAGTAAAATAAGTATAGTCAAAGTGAAATATTTTTTAATGTCAGCTTATGGAATTAAGTGTAAAATTATGGTAGGTGAGCATTACACGGTGGGTGCTTATACATTTGTATTTACAGTTACTATATTAATTTACTTATTTATAAGTGTTTATGTACAAGATAGTAAAGAGCAACGTCACTGGATAGTCAATTCACACTAAATTATTAGTCTAGCTAGCCTCTGGGCTGTCACCCATATTCACAAACAATATCAGTCGGTACGAAGACACGACACTTGTCAATCTTTTCACAAGCGATCGATGGTTTTAGCGTGCGTTGCGTACAATATTATTGTTTACCGGAATATGACCATTTTTACTCATGGCAACATACACCGCCTTGAAGATAGCCTCGGTTTTATATTTTGAAGGCTAGCACCACTTGGTACCCTTCTTGACGATTCCATTCACTCTCTGCGGCATGCTATTGTCGGGATACAAGTCGTCAGCGGCCGGCGCGTCGCACGCGCTCAATCCGTTGATGAGCTTCCTCTGCGGTCGCGGAGTCGCGCGACTCGCGTCTCTTATCCTCTCCCTCACCCATTTGTCCGCAGCGTGAGTTCTCTTCACCGGCCTCTTGTTGCCGGTATCGTTCAAGTGACAGTCTACATTCCGGAGCTCCGATACCGGTCTGCTGGGTGTTTCCGACTCACTGCCGTTGAGCAGGGAATGCGCGCTGCGTGCCTTGTGCAGGGAGAGGCGCATCGGCTTCCGCGGCGGCGTCGGTCGCGACTTGGTGTCGTCACGCGTCTCATCGTTCTTCTTGTAGTGGCTGAGCCGCGTGGAGCACGACTCCGAGCCGTAGTCGATCCTCGGCGAGCTGCTATACATGTCCCCGTTGGGAAAGTCCGAGCATTCCGACTCGAACTCCGAGGATTTGGCGCTTCTAGAGTGCAGCTTCGATGACCTTCTGCTGGATTTGTGCGCGTTTTCCAGAACTTTCCCATCTATCCGATTGTACATGTAGACCTTTTCCGTCTCCACTTGAATGTCCTCGGCGCTTTCGTTCTTTTTCATCTTTCGAAGACGCTGCGATCGCTTCAGCTGCTCGATGATCGACAGCGTTTTTCTCTCCGCCCAGTTGGTTTTCTTGATGCTCTCCTCTATTCGATCGGCGGCCTTCTTGATCTCGCAGTGCTTGGGATCTCTCCCGACGAGGTTGGAAGTGTTCTCCCTTGCATCCAAGTCGCTGTCGGACCGGAAGTAGTCCTCCCTCGAGCGGGTCAGGCGATCGCTTTTCATGCGCTGCTTCTCCATGTGCCTTTGGTTTCGTTCAATCATGCGGATGGCGGCGTCAGTCTCCGCGGTGTAGTCGACGCCGCCGTGTATGCAGTGGTGTGAGAGCGAGTGCCGCATGCGTCCCGCGCGGTGCTCTAGGCTGTGTGAGCTGTGCGAGCGCTGGTTGGGCGGAGGGGAGACGGCGGCTCTCGAAGACGCGCCGCTCGCGTTGGACCGGGGCCTCATTAGCGGCAGATTGTTTTCTGAGTTATCCAGGCCCGGTAGTTTCGCGACTATAGCAGTGATATCAGGCCCCTTCTGAAAAACCTGAACTTCGGATCTTGGACTTTGTCTTCTTGATGCGGGCTCCGTGCTGATGTTTATATTCGTCACGTTCTTTTTGCTTTTGTTTACAGTGATGCAGCTGTCGCTGCTGCTGACCGGATGCAGCTGGAACGAGAAATCTGTATTATGTTTTGGTGGAAACGAGAGACTGGCCACTCTCCTAGCAGAACTATGACTGCCTGTGTGACATTTACCTGGTTATGCCTGGCCAACAGTTCTGCTACTTGTTCCTCGAGGTATGATATCCGGTGGGTGAGCCTGGTGTTGTCAGAGCGCAGACCTTCCTTAGCTTTCTCGGCATCGTCTGCTGCCGTTCGCAATGCACCCAACTCTGCACGAAGTGACACTGCCTCATTCTAAAAATTAGAATATTACATGAGTACACCTCATAACTGAGGGCTGTATCGGAACTAATGGACTTTTGAAACGAAATGGTAGGAATAGGGACCTGTGTGAAGGTAGAAGCAGATAAAACGGGTGAGGGTTGCTGTCCCCGCAGCACCACTACCCTCGAGGTCGCGGAGTCGCTGGTAGCTCGCTGCAGATCCTCCTGGCTGCGGCATGACACCACTAGGGAACCGTTCACTTCCACCAACCTGAAATGATTTCATTCATATGAATAAATTCAATCTAATCTACTTGTTGAAAGCTAGGTCTGGACTGGAAGTTAAAATGATCCTTATAATGCCCACTTAAAAACAGTTGGTAACATGTACACTGCACCTACGTAGGTACTCCACGTACAATAGTAATTTCATCAGGTCGTTATACTTTTAGGAATTCGCACAAAAACAAGTCGATCCTATCGATCTAGATATAAAACAGAACTCATGAATTGATAAGATACCGGTTTGGCACGCATCGCGCTTGTTCTCTGAAACGATTTCTCAGTGTAGGTTGGTACATGTATATTATTACCGTAATAGGAGCTGCAATGAGCGGCTTAATTCATGCTTTGGGATAATTATCTACATTCTACGCATGCGAAACCAAGGTATGGGAAAGCTACAGAGAGATTTCGTAAGTTAGTTCGAGCTAGCAGTTACCTTGACCATGGTTTACGTACAGTCCAACACTCGACATGATTCCCAGTCCTTGTTCTTCGGTATCGCCCACCGTGTATTAGGTACCTACCTGCCTACTTATTATATAACCGAGAAAACTGTAATTTGATTGAAAAAGTATAATTTCAACAGTCAGCTCCGTATATAATAAAAATAAGGGGACTTTGGCACGTTAGAATGAATATTTCAGCAATTTCCTTTTACTGTCGTTGAAGGTATCAGAGGATCATAAACTTAAAGCTAATTGTTGAGAAACGATGTGGATTGAAATGTATCTAATGATAGGCAATTAAGCAATGCCTAGGGATCCCTGAGCACTTAGATTGGCTTGGGTGCTTACTCGCCTATACTAAGGCCCTTTTCAAGATTAGGTACCCAAGGTATGTAGGTACCTAGATCTCTAGTAGTCTCTCCCATGAGAATTTTACTTACTAAAACTGCCTGAAGATTCCTATACTTATAGGTAGCGTTGCTTCTTGAAGATTGTATCGCAGTCGCAGTCTATCGGGATTACCGCACGATGACCTCACGATAACCAAGTTTGGTCGTCAGTTAGCAACTAGATAATTACCTGGAGGCTAGCTAACTAGCTACCGTTGATCTGGTTTGATAAGCAATGATGATTGGAATCACCTTGGGCCAGATTGGAAATTTTAAAATGAGTCATAAATAATGCCACTTTAGACATGTAAGCGGTCGGCTGTAATGTAGGTACCTAGGACTTGTGACAATTTCGTTGAAAGTAAGGCACACGTGTTCCTGTTCATAATATATTTCGAGCGTATATTTCTCATCCTAGACACTAGTAAAAGTGCGACTAGAGCCGCTTATTTCAGGCCGCAGCCTTCAGTCAACCGAGTAGCCAACGCGAATCAGCCAATGCCGTTCTTCTACGATGCGTGTCTATTAGGCAGCACATAACTCACCTATCTCCTACCCTCAAGGCGGGTTCATTCGACCAGTCCACCGCCATGGAACCGGCTCTGGGCGCTGCCCCCCACAAGCCCTCGCGCGCCTCTGCCGCCAATAGCACGCCGTTCCCGCCGCAGTCTCGCACCATGCTGGAAAATAAGATTTCTCCTTATTATAGATAGATCTTTCCCAGACTGCTGGAAATATAACTCTCGTATCATTTTCTATCCACACATAGCGTTCAGTCAATCAGAAAAAAGTAGCTTTATGGCAGCGTAGCAGCGACTAATAGGTATAATGTATAGAACAAAACATTGTTAGAGACACAGGGAAGTCGTGTAGGGTATGAAAGGCGTCCTCGCTCATCTCGGTTAAAATTAATAATGTCAGGTACAGACTTGTAATACCGAGGCAATAGCGCTCAGTAGGTACAGGTTGTTGCTGTTTAAGTACACTGTTTCCTGTTATTTCTATGGTCTTAAGTAGCAAACCGTTGGTTTATGAAGAAGAGCCACTTTGACGGCTCATTGCCTCTACCACAGATCATATAATACTATACTAGCATCTACTAACAACCTTTGGCCTGTTGTGGTCCTTCTATAAGGCCAAATTGTAAGTAAATAAATATATAGGTACCTAACCTACTCGTACATATTAAAGAGTGATGTTTGATATCGTTATGGCATGTTGTGGGATGCAGTGAGGGGTCACGGTCGAGGTCACACTCCCTCAGGCTCGCGGGCACTGCACTTGTAACGTGATTGCGTTGTACAGTACAGGTTCACTGAGATGGCTCTACAAAATATTACTTTCAGGAATAGATTACTTGAGCCTCTTTACCCCGTGTTGGATTCGTACGAAAAAGTTCGTAGCACCAGTAGCGCGTTTATGTCTTTTGTATTGAAATCTGGAATCGAATACAAATATTTTTTTCTGATTTTTGGCTATTTGAACACCACCACCGGTGGGTTTTCTATTTTGATATGGATATACACACTGTGCCTCTAGCAAGATAATTTCCAACACCCACGCGGTGCGCTTGCATACCATGGCCATTGTTCGGCATTTAGCGCGATGCTTAGCCAGATCTATATGAATTCACTTAGAAAGCAGTTACCTTCATCGGTTTCTTACCAACAGTTTGTTTTATTATCGCTGTAGTGTTACTATCTGGTGCGGTCACCGGTGGTTAGACTGTAATCTTCTCTACCTAACCTAGGCACTAGGCAGGCTAAGCTTTGCTTTGGCTAATAGCGAGTAAATGCTATTCAGATACTCGTACATTGTGATTTTGTAAGTGCCCAATACTTTTAGAGGTTGTTCTAAGCTCGTTAGTTAGAGGCTCATGGCTCTATAAGGCTGGTGGGTAATCACTTAGCGTTAATCGGTTACTTTATGATCAAGCCAGTGCAAGAGGTGCTTAAAAGCACTTATCTTATTAGGATCAACAAGTGGTTCTATAAAACAGCTATGTATAGATAAGATATACTAGACAAAATCATGTCATTTCCCTCTCATTTAACAACCGTGCTTGTTTAGGCTAGGGATTTTTTATACAGCACACAAACTGAGCGAAATTATGCTAATTAGTAGGCAGGTACCTAATGGATGTTATATTTCACAGTAATCTTTCTGAGAACATTGCTAGATTATATCAAAATCACTAATTAAACTATAGATAAACAACATTCCATCTAGTGAACAAAGAAAAAGCCTAAGTAATGTATCGAAGTTAGTCATGAAAGAGAATTTCTCACGGTACTTGAACGTGGGTGCAGCGAACCGCACAAAGTCGAGGGAAAAATGTGTACCTAAGTACCTATGTTATGTATTTTACCCAGGCACACAGGGAGTAATAACTGCTTGCACGACATAATCGCTATTGACTTAGGTCTGTGATCAAAACTTAGGCTGAAACTTCCGAATATTTAATTTGACGTTAAAACTTTTAGACAAGTGAGTTTTTCCTACTTCACTAATCTGTTGAGTTTACCTACTCCGACAATAAATAATTGAAAACCAAACACATTTTCATGTTTCATAATCGCTTTCTTATTCCACAAGTATTTCCTACTAATGACAGTCTGATCATGACTGACGAAATGATGATGTCCACCACGCGACGCTAACGCGGTACCGTCAGGCGATAGCACCGATTAAACCTCAATTTTGTAGATAAGTGAATACAATGACGAGATTTGATTTCACACATTAGTAGTGTAAAAAAAGCTGATGATAAAATCAAAACAAACTTTCTTATAGATACTGTAGTACAGCATCTATTATCTTTTGGGTCCCCTATCAAAGCTCAAAAAGCTTCAACTATGGTCATGCTGGGCTGTAAAAGGCACTCAGTACATTCATTGATCTGTGTCAGTATCGATTGCATTGCATTGATAATATCTGCTGCGTATGAGAAGCACCAAATATAGAAAGCAATCAATACGGTAGCCTGCTCGGTTAGGTTAGGTTAGTTACCTATGTAAGTTTTGATTGCTTGTGCAATGAAAAAAAAACACGCTCTTTTTGTCATGATTTGTCAATTGCAATCTATATACCACTGTAGGATATCATGAGCCTATCTGAATAAGTAAGTACTTCCATTGATAGTTAGTAGTTGATTAGATACAATTATTGCAGGGCGTTGGGTTGACGAACATGAAAAAAGTTGTGGACAAATCCTGACTTGTACAGAACCGAGGAAGATGGGAAAAACAGAAGTTAGCAGGCAGTGATACAAAGCTAATACGATATGAGTCCTTTGAAATCGTTTCTTTTTGCTTGAACGACAGATCTAAGATAAGCTGTTGATGTGGCCATGACGACAGCCTTGTAATCACTTGAGGCCAGTGAAGACAGCCATGTATACTGTACATCTATCCTCCGGACAGGGCTCTCCATAGTTAAATCAGTTTCACTCTAATTTCCCTCTTATATTTATCTCTGCGGATAGCCAGTTTGAACCTAACTGTAGGTATTACTGAGAAATTTCCCACCAATTGTGAAATCAAAAGTTAGTTAACTATCCACATTTTGTACGTTTGGTTATGATGCTGTTAATTACTTAAGGTTGAACAAGTCGCACACCTTTCCATACAAACGTGGAAGGGTAACCACTCCACTGTTTGACGGTAACCAACCAAAACTAAGGATTATATCAATTTATCTCGTCATAATCTATGTCTGTGTACACCCCAAACCGTAAAAAAAGTATTCATTTAAAAAATACAAGCTAAAAATACTTTCCATACGAAAGTTTAGAAGCTTGTATTTTTTAAATCATTTCTTTTTTTACGGTTTGGGTTATATACAGACATAGATTATGACGAGATAAATTGGTATAATCCTTAGTTTTGGTTGGTTACCGTCAAACAGTGGAGCGGTTACCCTTCCACGTTTGTATAGAAAGGTGTGCGACTGACTGCGACTTGTTCAACCTTAATCAAAGAAAACAAGATTTAATTATGTGATAAGTGATGATATTTTCGCATGCTTGCTGAATATCCCACTGCACGGCAATAAATAAGACAAAGTAAATGGCCATAAAGTAATCAATGAATCAAAAGTAAAGCAGAAGAAGTCTCACACGTGGTTTTTGCTCCAATAAAGACTTTAATGTAGGCAATACCTTATGCAGCGGAGGAAGTAATTTTTCACCTGTCGGGCGGAACGTGAGATGCGCTGGAGGCTTGTCTAGAACTCTATATATACTTATGTAGATAACCTGTGCCTTAGGTTAGTGTTAGGACTGCGTTGTATTTCCGTTCGTAATAGAGAATGTATTAAGCCCTACAACTACTTATCTATTCTGTGGCCCTACCTATAGGCGAGTCGAGACCGCACAATGAGATAAATCTAAACAACATCGCCAAGAGTTTAAAAACTATATGATCCGCTCACGAAGTTCCACCTCTCAAAGTAGGCACAAGATAAAAGAAAAACACAGAGGAAAGCCGCAAGCAAACGCTTGTAAATATATCCATAAACAACAATCGTCAAGTATACCGCCAAGTAAGGCAGTAGCCGCAGATACGCGTGGAATAACAAGCGTATCACGAGGTATAATCTCAGTGTGCCGTAAACGTGTTGCCTCCGCTTCCACCTCCGCTGAAAAACCTCGCAGATTTATGCAATTCACCAACGCGTATTTTGACGTTTTATTTACAGCTGTGCGTGCAGGACTGCGGTCGATCCTTCGATCGATCACTATTTTCTTGAATAACGCTATGCTCTTTCAGCTAGCCAAAGTTAAAAAAATGATATGGGAATTCCGGGAAATCAAATCCGGGTTATGAGTCCTGTGGAACTTTTTATTAAGTTTTTAAACCATCGTCGACGGTCGTTCGAAGCCGTGGTCGGCCGGGATGAAGCCAAATTATTTGGGGCGAATGTATTTTTGACACCAAACTTTGTACAAACCTTGCATCCGTGGTAAATTAAATTAGGTTAGTATCTCAGGGTGTCCGACAGCGGGATCAGACCGCAGACCGCAGATTATACAGAATCAGTGGTTGTGAGAAATCGATACCACGATAGGTACGATACGAAGGTAAACAAACGCATCCATTGTCTTCCTCGTGAGATTCACTCGGGAATCTTTCGATCTTAAATATTGATGAAATTGTCTGTAAGAAGTGAAAGTTGTTCGCAAACATTTTTTTTATTGGCTCCTCAGCCTGGTAATGGCAGCCTGCAGTCATCTAGTTAGCCAGAAATGCTCAATGAGACTGTTATGTGCGAGTGCAAAAAATACAAGCAAGGAGCAACATCACTGCATGATACCCGATACGATCCCGTCCGATGGTGGCTGATAACTGTAGTCAAGACGTTACTTTACACCACTCGTCAATAATTTATGTTTCGTATTTCCACTCAATTTCCTCGGTAAGTAATCTTTTATTGCGTTCATTTTTATTATATACTTATTAGTTATTAATTGATAACTTGGTAGAATCGACTCGTAGCTAACATGATACGGCTAGTCTTATCGTCAGCTGCTCAATTATGTCGCGACCAGCATTGATGAATCACCGTTCATAGCGTAAATAACGCAAGCGTCATAGAAATGGAACTCCTACTTATGTGAATTTCTATATATCCATATACTTATTTTTGGCTTCATTTCGCGCGGCGGCGGCGGCGGCGGCGACGCGGCAGCGCTACATTTGAAATAGGAGTTTCACTACTATATAGGTGTAATTTCTATCAGCTTTCGATAGTGTGACTTTCGGAACAAACCATGATTTTCTTGTAATTGCAGGCAAATTGCTAGTTGCGGGACTCTCTCCTATGAAGCGATTTTAACCCAGATTTGGCGTGAACAGATTTTTCCCAACGATACGAAATGTAGAAAGTAGGTGCACCGGATGGACTACGGGACCACGCCTCTCAAACAATGGCCAATGCAATGGCGTAATAATCGTAACAATTACAGACTATTTGCGAAGACCCATCCGACATCTTCACGGTTCCCATTTTATTTATGGCCCGCGCCGTCCACGCATAAGGGTGGGTAATTTCACGCACTTTTAGCTGGTAGAGATCATTGATGAATACAGCTGGAACAGGCTGGCAGAGATCCTAATTATTATGAAGTTCATAAAACTGAAAATCACAGAACCAAAAATAAACTTTGAAACAAAGAGCCAGAAGAACCACCAAACAAATCATAGAGAAATTAATGAAAAGCGGTTGAATAAAGATTCGTCTAAGCTAACAACTAATTGCGAAAGGCTTGTAAGCTTATGCGCTAAGCATTAAACAGTGAAGACATTATTAGCCCCGCCTGTAACTAAGATTAAGAAGTGCTGTTATTATGACACGATTTACACGACCCTGGATAGACATTCCACGAGCGTGGTTAATGTGATGTTTGTCTTGTAACTTGTACATGAATGAAGCCGTAAATATCTACGTAATTGCTTAATAAACAGTTTCTCATGGAAACTTGCGATTCACAGAAACGATGGCAATGCTAAACGAATAATTAGGTAGGTACGTTGATTTGAAGATCTATGATCAGATACGGATTACATGCGTTACGCTTACACGACCGCCTGAGAAATACTCATTGTATTAATAGCGTCTGGTGATAGCGAAATCAGTTTTTACGAAAGCTGTTCATGAGTGTATCTGCGGCCTTTAGGGCATGCAAATTTGTAGTGCATGAGTAAAATTTTGTACAACCTTTTTTACAACGGAACTCAAAAATTTTCCTAGAAAACACAAAGGGTGTCTCCAAATCTGTATTCACAGACGCAGTGAACCTGGAATCTACTGCGTTGCCTGTATGTGTACCTGTATAGTGTGGGTTGTAAGGTAGAGGCTCGAGCCCTCGCGTCCGCCTGCTCGATGAGCTGCGCGAGCGCGCGCGCCTGCTCGCCCAGCGTCAGCAGCTCCAGCTCCTCGCGGCCCAGCTTGTACTGCAGCTCCGCCTGCTGGATCCGCGTGTCGATGTTACTGGCAACACAAACTAAATATTACCTACAATCATTGTCTAAGAAAGAAACTTTTTTGGTTAAAATTACCTACCGAATGATATAAATGCGAATGGAATTAAAGTGTTTCATACAGCAAAACTAAAGTTAAATCAGATATTAGTGGAAGACAGACCATGCCTACCAGATTACGCAGGCGCAATATTTTGAAGATAGTCATGATGGTATGGAGACTCACTCTGTGACATGTGTCTTTTCTAGCCTTTTCCGCAGCTCCTGTATATTGTTTTTCCTCGCTTCCAGATCTGCCTTGACGGCCTGAGCCCTGTCTTCCAGAGCTCTTCTCTCGTCGGCAGACAGCGCGGTGCACTCCTCGCGGGACTCGCTCCTGGACGGAGGCGGGGAGGTGGCCTGGATAAGGCGGGCTGCGCTCAGGGAAGCACTTAGCTGTTTCTTGAGGCTGAGGAAAATATAGCGACATAAGTATGAATAACTGAAAAATTTAATTCAGCGGAATACTATGGATAGATCAACCACCACTACTTGAACCGCATAATACGAGTGTACATTACACACGGTGTAACATAATTACCCTATAAGTCCGCGGTGCTGTCCGGTATTTTACAGGTCATGACGAACAGTGATTGTTCTACGACTTTTGAGATTTCGAAGTTTTTCAGTCATGAAATGAGCTCGTAACTTTTACTTAAAATGTACCCACACACAGCTAGCATGTGCGTGCGGAGCGGTTGGAAGGAACCTATGTGTGCATGCGTGTGTACGGGTGTACGCAAATAGTAAACAAACACTTAGGGTTGTCGCAAATTTCTAAAATAATAAAAGTTCTACTTTTGTATGAAAATTTAAATTACGATTTATTGACCCTATGCACATGTCCAAAAACTCAAGTGGTCGGTCTGATTACGCCTCCTTCGGGCTTATAGGGTAATTATGTTACACCTTGTATATCAAGCTGACCAGTGAAGCTAAAACTACTTATAGAGATAGGTAAGTGACGTAAGTGTCTATATTTGTATGCTGAAATAAAGATAATACCTCTGTATAAGGCAGTCCTTATCGGAAAGAGCAGTCTTCAGCGCGTCCAGCTCGCGAGTCGCGTCTCGAGCGCCGGCACTGCGCCTCCGAGACCCTGCCAGGGACACCTCGATGCTAGCCATCTGAACCAAAGAGACTTTATTCTAATCTAAAAACATTTATATTACATCTGCTTACGAATTTAACCGACCTAAGCGACATTCGTATATCAAACTATGTAAAAGCATGTGCAGTATTGTGCAGTATTTAAAATGTAAACACAACATTTTAATAAGTGTTTGCATGTATGTGTACCTGTACACTCTGCTGTAGTATTTATAACTGGTTTGAGCATAATACCATGGACAGAACAATTTAAATAAATGTTTTAACTCCGTATTTAGATGGTATCAGTGCATCGTATACACACAGGCCCGTAAAAAGTTGTCTGCCAACCCGGTAAATGTCGTAACACTGCTAACTGAGAGAGATGACATCTCAATAAAGGATTTTTCCAAAGAAAAATATGAAAGATAGTTTTAAAAAAACATGCCGAATAGATATTTTTTTTTAAACCAGTCAAGCAAGGTTCTGTGTACGTTTTTGGGTTCCACAAGTCAGTGCAATTAAAACAGATTCACGTCCTGCCTGTATGGTAAAATAAATAAATAAATAAATGGTGTTTTGCCCCCTTCTTTATGTCATCCAATCCAGCAATAGAAATACCTAGTATTCCTTAGGTACAAATGATTTAGTTAAACCGTGGTTAAACCTGTATGTGGCTAGCACTAGCTTCATGTCACTCATGATGAGTGATTGGCTGATTTATCGGTTTACACGCGTCACCGACTTCCAGCCTCCGTTTATAAGTGGCGTGTAGACACTTATTAATAATGGGGCAAGCTCGCTATTACTTGCCTGCCTGCATTCAGTGATTACGACGCGCCCTTTACCGTCGATAGTTACGAGAATTAAATAACTTATTATGCTGGTGATTACAGTGTTATGTAAGCCCATTTGTAAGCCACGTAAACGATTCTAGCGTTCCATACATGCTTTTCATTATCCCTGTTATTAATAAACTCGATGTTAGCTTTCAATACGGTGTACCTTGTTATAAATAAATAAACTCTATAGAAGCTTAAATATTTATACCTTGTTATAAATAAATAAACTCTATAGAAGCTTGGAATAGTTAAACTGTGTTTTTGCTTTTTACAATTCCAAACAGATTCAATTTCGATCAAAAGAAACAAAACACTATTGTTTTGTTTTTTTTTGCTCTTTTTAAATGCAGACTTTTACTGAATCAATGTTTTATTCGATACGGTAGGTCCCAACCAAGAAAATTCACAAGGAGCCGGAATCGCAGACAAGGATATTGAAAAGATAAGATCTAACGGCTTCATTGGAAAGTAGCGTACTGATGTGCGGATAGTGCGTGAGAAAAGGGCGGGAAACAATTACGGTACAATAGAGTACAATGGATAGAATGGCTGGGAAAGAGGAGTTGCGTGCGCGCAGTTCCTTTACTTATGAGCGATTTACAACTCATCGATTGCATCACTACATCATCACAAATAATGATCTCGGAAAAAGATATCTCAAATGTATATGATACTTAAGCAACAAATTAAAGAACTGATCGTTTACCGAGGACTCTATTTGCGAACCTCGTAATGGAGTTATTTTAACTATTTCTCAGTTTCCTAATAGCAAAATCATGGTCATAATAACAAAAGTTCAAAGCAGTAAGTAAGCGAAGCCGTGTGGAACGAAGCGTGTGCAGGAAGAGGCACCTCGTGACCAGCTCCTCCAAGGACCATGACTGACACTTCCTGAACTAGTGGTCATTTCGGAGTATGATGATAAAATAGTGGATATTGAAGAGGCACAACAAACTAGACCCAGTAAATGGAATTTGTCATCGTAATTGGAAGTGAATGGCGCGGTGCTGTCCTCTGTTTTTACGAGACTCTGACAAGCAGGTGCGTGATGCTAAACTAAATTGCAATATAATAAGCTAGTAAGGCAGATTAGGTAGGTTCTTAAAGTTCATCAAAATTATCTTTGTATACACATACAGCTTTTGAGATTCAGATTACTAAGCAATAGGTAACAGAAAAAATATTATTTCCATTTCTATTCCTGGTATTATGGTAGGCGGTGTTTATAAAACAAAACGAGAAAGTCTGTTTAAAGATTTATAACACTTTAATTCGGTTGGTACAGTTCTTTCGGTAATTATTTTATTAGTTTAAAATTATGAAATTAGGGACGTATGCGCGTCTCACGTGTGCCGATCGATGATGCTCTCTGCGCGGGCGCGGAGGTCACGGTCACTCCTTCCCTCGCCTCTCGCCTTCCCCTCCTCCATCCTAGTGCTGTGCGTAGACATCCTCCCGGGCCTTGAAAGCTTGTGGTGCTTTCAAGGAATCCCTGCCATCTACCGGTGCAGTCTCTGGCGAAGTAGGATGTTCTATAGTTCCATCGTCATTGATTGTCACCTTCATGTCTTCAATGGTAGGTATCAGGCAAAATTTATGGACTCCTCTTCTCATTATGCCCTTTGTAGTGAGGATATCGGCAACTCTGCTTACTCCGTCAGTGCCAGGATATAATTTACTAATGCGAGCTAGTCGCCATTGTAGTGGAGGAAGATTTTCTTCTTTAAGAATAACAAGGTCCCCGACCCGAAGCTCACGCTGTCTTGTTCTCCATTTGGTCCTTTGCTGAAGCTCCGCCACGAACTCCCGGCGCCACCTCTCCCAGAAGTGTTGCCTTAGTTGCTCGATGAGCTGGTATCTGTTGGGGCGCTTCGCTGTAATAGGTAGCGAGGGCACTGCAGTAAGAGGTCGTCCAATCAGAAAGTGCCCTGGAGTCAATGGAGAAGGATCATTTGGGTCGGAGGATAATGGGGTTAGCGGACGAGAATTTAATATCGCTTCAATTTGAGCGAACAGCGTGGCCAGCTCCTCAAATGTTAGGGAAGCATTACCAGCTACACGCCGTAAATGATGTTTGGCTGACTTTACGCCAGCTTCCCAAATACCTCCAAAGTGAGGTGAATAGGCAGGACTGAACACAAATTTAATGCCTTCATTAGAGGCAAAGTCATAAACTGAGTCGCGACTGGATTTGAGTATTCTACTTATTTCATTGTTAGCACCCTTAAAATTAGAACCATTATCACAGAAAATAGTTTTAGGTTTGCCTCTCCTAGATGTAAATCTTCGCAATGACAAAATGAATGCTTCCGTACTCAAATCACTTACTACCTCTAAATGAACCGCCTTTGTAGCGAGGCATATAAATAAACATAAATAACATTTTGAGATTCGATTGCCCTTTCCTTTTCGGCTAGAAATCATAAATGGTCCGGCAAAATCAACACCGCACGAGTAGAAAGGAAACGATGCGTAGCTCCTTTCGGCAGGTAGGTTGCCCATTAAGGGCTGCAATGTTTGACCGCGCAGACGGATACAAATCATGCACTGCTTAGGCGTGCTGCGTGCTAAATGCCTACCACCTATAGGCCAAAACTTCTCTCTTATCGAGGCCAAAAGATGCTGTGGACCAGCGTGGAACAATCGTTCATGTTCAGACTTAAATACTAACTTAGTAAAATGATGCTTAGCATCTAAAATCATGGGGTGCTTCTTATCAAAATCAAAATTTGAGTTTTGAATGCGACCTCCAGCTCTGAGTAAGCCATCGGTATCTACAAAACAATTTAATGAAACTAATTTAGATTTACGACTCAGAGCTTTTTTATCTATTAACAATTGAATTTCTTCACTAAAACTTTCTAACTGACTACTTTTGACTAATTTTAATAAAGACTTATTTAATTCATCAGCCTCTAAAGGCCCAGTGACCTTCGAGCTTTTGTTTTTGCAGTTAGATAAGAAACGTAGCACATGGGCATAAATTCTTTTTAATTTATTTAGGTTAGAGTATTTGTCGAATAGAATACTACTTTTTTCAGCAGCAACGTTACAAACAGTTGAGTTTTTAACTTCAGGTAAGATAGTAGAAGTAGAAGTGTGTGTTTGCTTAGGCCAACCTGATGGATCAATCGCGAGGAACGAAGGCCCTTCCCACCAAAGAAAAGAAGATTGAAGCTGCCTTGGACTTACACCTCGAGAAGCCATATCTGCGGGGTTTTGATCTGTGGGAACATGCCGAAACGTAAACCCACTGGTAAGTTCATTTATCTCATTCACACGATTACACACAAATACTTTTAAATCTTTAGGAGGAGTCTTCACCCATCCTAACACAACTGTTGAATCAGTCCACAGGACTTTTCGAGTTATTTCACATCTTAGGGATTTTAAAACTTTTGAACATAGACGAGCACCTAAAAGCGCGCCACATAACTCCAACCGGGGAATAGTCGTTGGGTTCAAGGGCGCGACCCGTGCTTTAGCGCACAATAACCTGACAGTGATGCTTTGGTCCTGATTTTCAGAACGCAAATACACACAAGCCGCATAGGCTTGTTGGGAGGCGTCAACAAAACAGTGAAGTTCTATGTTCTTCGGATTTTCACACAATACTCGGCGAGGTATCTGTATAAGGGACAAACTTGAAAATTCTTTCAATAGGCCTGACCAGTTTTTACAAAACTCAGTGGGGACAGGATCATCCCAGTCAAGCTTAGACGACCACAACTCTTGTAATAGTATTTTAGCAACTATTATGCAAGGACATAGCAACCCTAACGGATCGAAAACCTTAGAGGTGGTAGATATCACAGACCTCTTTGTTATTTGAGCAGAAGGCTCCAAATCTGTAGAAAACTGTAAAGAATCAGTTTTAGGTGACCAGTTTAGACCTAGAACTGAGGATTCCTTATAAAAATCCATTGATTTTGACGATTCGATTTCGTCATCAAATAATTGAGGACAGTTTGTCCGAAATTTTCTAAGTGGCAGACATGCAGAATTTAAAACATCTACAACATTTTTATAAATGTGTTTTAGACCACTAACCGTATCAGCTCCGGTATTTAAATCATCAGCGTAAAAATCGCTTTGAATAATACGCGCAATAGATTTATCCTCACATTCATTAGCTAGTTGCAAAAGACAACGAGAACTTAGAAATGGCGCAGACGCCGTGCCATATGTAACTGTATTTAGTTGTAAGACATCGATAGGTTGATGCTTTTCTTCACGCCACAGAATAAGTTGTAGATGGCGCTGTGAAGGCGAAATCTCCGTCTGGCGAAATTGTTTTTCAATGTCTCCTGTGAGGATATACTTATGCAAACGAAAGCGAAACAATATCGAGATTAAGTCGCTTTGCACGACTGGGCCGACCAGTTGAATATCATTGAGTGATTTCCCTGTATGAGTTTTTGACAATGCATTAAACACAACTCTTAACTTAGTGGTTTCACTTTTTTCACGAATCACTGCATGATGTGGCATGTAGTATCCAAAACCTGGCCTATCAATTTTAGTAAGGTGCCCTAACTGTGCATATTCATCTATAAATTCTTTATAGCTTACTTTTAATGTAGGAAGTTTAACAAACCTTTTCTCGAGGCTTTCCAAACATTTTTTAGCAATAAAATAAGAATCACCGAGTGCTTCCTCAGGGGCTTCTTTTAAAGGCATTTTAACAGAAAATCTGCCATTAGGCAGACGTACAACATTTTCAACAAAATGATTTTCACAGAGTTGCTCTTCGACGGAATAAGTTTTTGTTAGTGGTAGGTCATCAATATTCCAAAACTTTTCTAAGGAATCTTTTATTTCTTGTGTGAAGTTACAATGAACCACGGGGATTGACTGACCTGTTATTAAGGGACCACCTACAAGCCAACCGAGCTTAGACTCTTGAAGAACCGGTTTATTAGAACCGAGTCTTATTATATTTGTGCCAACTATGTCCCAAAATACATCCGCTCCTAGGAGGATGTCCACCTCAGAGGGGGAGAAATATTTAGGGTCAGCAAGTTCAATATTAGTAGGTAATTTTAGATACTCAGTGTTAATCGCTGAGTTAGGTAAAATACCTGTGATGCGTGGTACTACTAAGCATTTAACATTAATGGCAAACGACATCACTCTTGACCTTATTTTTACATTACACTTTTGAGAAACATTACACACCACATCATTTATACCATAAATATTTACCGGATGGGAGCTATCACTCGACAACCCTACCTTTTCTTTCAGCTTTTCAGAAATGAACGAGGACTGACTTCCTGTATCCAGCAGTGCACGAGCAAGGTAAGTTTTATTATTCAACTCAATATTTACTAGAGCCGTACACAACAACACCTGACCGGAAGACGAAGAAGACGTCATAGCTACAGGCAGCGAAGACGAAGTTGAAGGCTGCGGTTCTTCAGATGACGTGGGGTAAGTTTTATGAAGAAGAGTGTTATGTTTCTTCTTACATGTTAGACACATAGCTTTAAGTTTACATTGGAAGGAGTTATGACCACTGCGTAAACAATTTTTGCACAGTTTTAATTTAGACGCCTCATTAACGCGATCATCGACCTCCATACCTTTAAACTTTGGACACTCATACAGCTGGTGCCCATCATTGCACAAAGCACAACGATTTTTATTTTTATTCTCGTAAGAATTAACTACAAAACTCTTGGACTGAGCGGTAGGTTTAGGTTTATTATCAGCTGATTTATCATACCTATTGTTATTATTACTGTAGGCAGTCTCGAGTATGTCAGCCCGACTGCGCAGGAATGAATGAAAGTCACTCAACAAAGGTAAATCAGTTAGGTTACATTTATGCTCCTCCCACTTTCTACTCGTGTTAATATCTAATTTTGCCGAAACCATAAATATAATTAAAGCGTCCCACTTTTCAGTAGGCTGGCCGAGAGTATCAAGTGCACGTAAATGTTTTGAAACATGATCAACAATAAAGCGCAATGCTTTGAAGGATTCCGTGCGCAAAGGTTCGATGCTAAACAAAGCTTTCAAAGGATTATTAATCAGTATATTTTTATTATCAAACCTCTTGCATAAAAGATCCCAAGCTAATTTATAATTGTTCGCACTAAATTCTATGGATTTTATTACCACAGATGCACTTCCTTCAAGCGAGGAGCGTAAATAATGGAATTTATTGATAGCCGGAATCCCTTCATTGCTATTTATCACTGATTCAAACGTGTCCTTGAACTCCAACCAGAGTAGGTAGTTTCCATCAAACGTAGGTAATTTAATAGTAGGCAATTTTATCGAGTTTTTAACCGCATGGGAATGGCAACTGCTAAAATCGTCCTCAGGGTTCTTTTCCCTTTGACTTTTACAAGGACGATTATCTAAAAGTTCTTGACAATTAGATATTATACTCAAAAACAAGTTTTCTAGGAGCTCACGCTCTTTGATCTGTTCATTAGAATCACTATGCAATATATCTATTTTATCTTGAAGAGCATCGTAATCATTCAATAATATTTGACATTTATTTAATTTTAACTCTAATTCTCTGTACTTTACAGGAGAAATTTCTTTTAAACCTTGTATATTAGTAACGTACTCAGAAAATTTAGTTAATCTACCTTTTATAATACCTCTTTGTTTAATTAAACTGCTCAAATCAAGCTTATCCTGGGTGGAGGTAGTAGTACCTTTTGTATCCGTTACACTCATTTTGTCAGGCAAATCACTTGGGCAAGCTAACACTAAAATAAGTAAAATATGCACTCAAACCTGTGTAAAATGGGAAAGAGTAGCTCCAGATCCAGTCGCGTCAACAAAACTCGAAGTTCAGGGCTGAGAAGTATGCTCCCGCCGAGCACACAGCACGAGCCAGCACTCTGGCACAGCTTGGGAGCCGCGCGGAACCAAGCACGCGAGCACGGAAGCAAGCGTAGCGGTGTCACCGCAAAGCTTTAGCAAAGCGCGCTCCGGGAGCTGGAATTATTCAGCAAAATACTCTTTGAATAATTATTTTTTACCAGGTAGGTAGGTAGCTACCTATTATAAGGGCGTGGAAGCTTCTAGACTCGGCAATAGCTAAAGAACTAGAATTAATTTTATTTTAGCTTCTAATAACGCAGTGCAAATAGTAACGGGAAATAGCAGAATAGCTTTATGTAATTGAAGAATGTAGGTATTTTGGCAAAATAAATGAATATGCAAAGGATTGAACAGAATGAATAGAAAAATGAAACAATGAAACGTAACTTTGGCTTAGAAACTTTATCGCTATGAACGTGCGGTATATTAGGTATACCTAAAGCTTAGGTAAGCTTTATTATTTATTAGAATAGAAATAGGTACCTAGCACTTGAGTAACAAGGCAGCCGCTTACGCAAATATGAAGCGATATTGAATCGGAGGAATTTTAGGTTTAGGATCGGTAAGAGTGAGTTAGGACTGGGCTTACTTCCCTGGACTAGACCTCTGGATGACGTAGATGTCCCAACAGGCTCCAGAAGCAGCGTTCCTGTATCTCCTTGGCTCCAACAAGCTCCAAACGACTCCAACTTCAATTTTATAAAGTCCAAAGTTCTTTTGTGCAAAATGACACTGCACAATTTTGTACACGTCGGCACGACGACGGTTAGGAAACCAATTTTATGATTTAGCGCAAATGTCCTGTCACGGTCGCCACTTTTTGTTTATAAAACAAAACGAGAAAGTCTGTTTAAAGATTTATAACACTTTAATTCGGTTGGTACAGTTCTTTCGGTAATTATTTTATTAGTTTAAAATTATGAAATTAGGGACGTATGCGCGTCTCACGTGTGCCGATCGATGATGCTCTCTGCGCGGGCGCGGAGGTCACGGTCACTCCTTCCCTCGCCTCTCGCCTTCCCCTCCTCCATCCTAGTGCTGTGCGTAGACAGGCGGTTCTCTTAGAACTTGCTATGTACTTAGTGCTCACTGTAAAATACGAGCCTATAATATAAGGTTTATGTCAGCACCTTTCCCGTAAATAGGAGTTGTAAACAGGACGTGTGGTGAGTGTGACACATAAATAGCACAGCGCTGTATCTTGAAGATAGCTTGCTGCGCCGGCGGCGGCGGCGGTGTCGCCTGTCTTGTCCTAGGCTGGCTAAGGGCCGCATTCGCAATAAAACATTGAAAAAATCAATTGAGATTCGAGTGTGACTAGAGCAGTAGAGCATCAATTTGTGTTGAGATTTTCATAAGATTGACTATTATACGTTTTAGAAAAGCAAGCACGGCGGCGGCTTCTTTTCCAAAGTGCCACTGCGCCTTGAGTTGTTGATTTTGGTGTTTTAGCACTTACTTTGTATTCAATTTAAATTGTACATAATTAGCGTAACTACTTTTGTGCCAAATGGTAGCCACAAAGTCAAAGTTGGTTGTTTAAAAACAATATTGCTCGCGGCATACTATGTTACCATCTTCTAATGGCAGAGATACGAGACAGTGGAAATGAACGTTATTTATTTTATTTTTATTCATAAGCTTTATCTTTGTTAGGTAGGTAACTAAACTAGGTACCCATGTGTTGTTGATAACACGACGTATTCTGTATTCTATCAGTATTTAGTATTTGTAATTTAAAGTTTTAAATTTAAGCGGAAATTGAGTCCGTGTTTTTGATATCATAATGTAAGTATTTCCTGCATACTTTCACCTCTTAATTCACCCATAATATACAATTCAACCTTACGTCTTCCTTATCGCTCAAATCATTTTAATTGCACCGTCTATGGGTATTACAGGCCGTTAGAATAACTACAGGTTTGTATTTATGTACTACTCGTAAAATAAATATATACTTAAAAATATGTTACAGTGGATCATCGCAGTTACTGTTATAATCCGTACGTACTAGGTAGCTAGTATGCTATCTACATAATTAAAAAAACAATTATTCTTCATAAAACGCAACTAGCATAACTGCAGGGCAGTGCAAAATACTGCTTTAGAAGATTTTGAAGTTGAACTCTATGGTTTGGGCGCTAGGAGCGCGTTGATGTCTAATGTATGGAGAAAATGTAATAGTGTTTTTGTATTGGTATGATTTTTACAGGACAGGGTTTTATACTATTTGAGTATGGTATTTACAAAATAGACATACTTTTTGAGCTTTCAGACGATCTATAGATAGCTAAACTGGCCCCGTCCCACCAGCCAGAAGCGTTCCCAAGATCCTGGCTGCTACTAAATAATTAAATACTGCATCTACGCCGCCCGTTGGTATAGTTGTGATTGTTACTTAGAACGGTACTTAGTTATTTTATGTAACAGGAATTTGAAATCACCAACATTCCTCATTTAACCTCAAATTACGAAATCTAGAACACAAATGAGTACTTCCGTGCATTGTACTTCCACGTGTTACGTCTACGTGGTTTAAGTGGTTATGTAAACTGCAATAATGTACACCTACGGGTGGGTCACTGACCTTGGCCTCCAGAGTTTCGAGGTTGACGACCCCGCCCGCTTCCAGCGTTTGCTGTAACAAACAACATGACCTTTTACTTATGTAGTAGGTTTATATGGGTCAGTCCACATTCGTATAGAAAGCATTCTAAGTTACAGCTTGGTCTTCGTATCGGTCTCTACTTTAATGTGTTCACGTACGTACCTACAAATAAGAGTAAATAAAATATAATAAAATAAAGTACCTAGTAGATAAACTTTACCAAGTACTGAACAAAAATCATTTGTGTAGCGGCTGTAAAGAGGCCTCGAATGATAGTCTCAAATAGATTGAAAGCACTGGCTTTTAATATTTTTCAAAGCCGGTGCTTCAACGCCAACACTAAGTGCTGTCACCGGCCTCCTCTGTGATCGTGGTTTTATACGGGAAACTCTTGCGCAATCGCTGATTTGAGGCGCGATTTAGAAAACTTTCTATGGCTATTAAGTGACCAACGCAGGTTGATATGAGAAGATTTACCACGGTGACTGTATGTTTATTCAATTGATACTGCTATTAAATATAAGACAATCGGCTTTGATGATACGTTGATTTTGTAAACTTAACTGTACTTAGCCAAATAAGTTAGTGAATAATTTATATCTAACTGGTGTTGATAGGTAAGTTAAGTCATACCGCGCAACATTAAACCACTTATTCTACATGACATTAAAACCGTCACTACTTACTTAACCTCATCTTAACCTATTGTTTACTATATCCGCTGCCTAATACCCGCAGAAACTCTTACATACTCGTAGATATACCTACCTAGGTCACAGGCAGACATTAATTGCTAAAATGCCGTTAGAAAGCTTTAAGGTATTTTGTTAAAATAATCTATAGTTCCGTTAAAAGAGCGTAGCGAATCGTGTCCTCATTATACAGTTATACACATACCTACCTTCAACCCAGATCATACAAAACATTCAATAAATGCAACAAAATACTTCTGCAGCAGTGTAAACATCATACATATTCAGTTACTTCATCGCTCCAATATCGATTCCGTGAGTCGGTAATCGATACTTTCTCGACATAATAATAGATCTGCTTTGTACAGGTTGCACCAGAAAGAAAATAATTCCATGAACGTTTACACAAAAGTATTCAAGCCCACCTACATTTTATTATAAATAAATAAATAAATATTCACGGACACTTAACAAAACGCCTTCTAGTCCCAAACTAAGCAAAGCTTGTACGATGGAAACTAGATGGCTGATAGAATACCTACATACATTTTTTTTTGTAAATACATACTTATAATATAAACACCCAGACACAGAACAAACATCTTTGTTTACAACACACAAATGTTTGTTCTCGGTGGGGATCGAACCCACGACCCACAGCACGGAAGGCAGAGCTACTACCGACTGAGCCATGACGCCTGAGCCATTATATTTGTTTATAAGATAGAAGGCATGATATTTGCTCTGAGAATTACAAAAGCTTTTTGTAGGCATAAAAAAAATCTGTTTTCCTGGACACCTTGTATGTATAATGCATTGGACAAAATGCACTCAATTTGAATGCCACGTAACGGGATATTAGCATAACATGCAGATAAAATGGAATTGAATGCGATAATACATGTAAATATGAACGGATGTGTGGTATGAACTGACCAATATTTTTATTGCATTATCCCAATGATCTTTTATGTAAAAGATCATTGCATTATTCAGACCCTGAGCGGTATTCGCCATTCAGAGTAAAACGTATGCGGTAATTCTACTTTTTAAGCCTAGGATCGCGCAAGCCGCAACACTTCATACAGAATAATAAGCGAGCGAAACTTATCGCTGCCGCTATGGATAGCAGATACCCGTAGGTTTGAGCATTTATTACTAACTCATTGGACTCTCTGCTCTAGTGTGATATTTGTACGTTTTCATTATTTGTTTTTTCGGCCTAGGCTTCGTGAATTTCACCTCGTCCGGGTAGCAACTACTTTATACTGAATTGTTATTCAAAGAATCCCTCGGGCAGCCTACTGCGCCACATCAAATGCGTTTCAGAGCGCGACAGCTGCGCCTGCAGCACAGAATGGCTGCAGCTAATTTCACGTTATAATTACTGCAATTAACGCATTCGCTTTAATTGACTAGCAAGACCACTCCAACCCACTCGCAAAAAACTTGTCGATATCTGCTTTCTATGAGATCGATTCGGACACTTTCCAAACAAACGGGAAACAAACATTTTGCAATCCTGCTAAACGCTGGCGAGTTCTTTACTTAGTATCTAGGTTTCTAATTCTCCGCTGTTAGTTGTGAATTGGTTTGTACCGAGAACTACGACAGTGGTGTGATGAATTTGTATTGAATATGGATGTTCCATAATATGAGTTTATAAGTACCTAAGTAGGTACTATGTATCTGTATAACTACTGAATACTTATTATGAAAAAAAAATCTTCAGTAACAAACAGTCCAATTACTTATTTAAACTTGACACGGTTACCGACAATGTTAGCAGTGGGTGCAATTACATGCGCAGGCGGACCGCAATGACGCATAATGAGTCGATTACACGGTGTAAACAAGCCTAGTGCTTACTTGTGCACAAGACATGACTAGTAATGGTAGCGATAATAACGAGGAGCCACACTGGCGACAGTCCAGCCCCTCTAGGCATGCACTGGCAGCCGAAACGAATGGCCACTTGTCTAGGATGGAATCGTTATCGGAAGTCTCATATTCTGCATTTCGACTTTACTTTTATTTACTGGACTTCAAGTGCCTTGGTGTTTCTTCTATTGTGCAGGATCGATGTGGGTTGGTAAATTGCAACGAAGGTTATGTTCTTAAAAATAACTCTAAGGACCCATGAAATTGTTTTATTTTTAATCATTCAACTCTATTGTATAATTCATACGTTATTTGCGTATGAGTTGTTCAAATCATGTTTTTGATAACAATCATTGTGTCTACAACCACAAAGCCGATTATTTTATTCACTTCTACTGATACTAACCATTGCTCCGGGATCAAATCATATAATTTGTATCTTAACATAGTCTAACCCACATCCAGATTCATTTATTGGAGTCATCATGAGTAAAGACGTCACACAACAGGTTTCAGATGACCTAGGTAGCATGAATAGCTTTGCAATGTAGGTTTGCAAATTGCATTTGTAATTATAAAACAAATCATAGATTCATGTCATGCAGTTTACGCACGGTAATATTACCAAACCACCTTGGGGAATTCAAGTTATGTGACCGGAGACACTATTTCATAATGCAAGATAATCAGTGCGTATGTTAACCTACCTACTCATTCGATTTATTTTTATTTCGTAGTAACCCTACTATGCAGCATTAACTACTACTCCCCCTAGTAGAGTTATTGATCACGCAGTAGTTTTTAGTACCTACTTTAGGATGGGAGTTAAGAATTGAAATTGGAGTAGAACTTGAGATTGAACTTTTAGTTTTTTTTTTTTTTTTAATACAATATAGGCAACCGTTTGACCCCAATCTCACCTGATGTGAGTGGTCTTGCTAGTGTAGTGGGATTTTAATTTTCTAGCTATAAATATATAGAGCCACTTTTGCAGGCGACTACTTTAGGTAGGTTACCTCTATGAGGTGTTCAAAGGAGCTGTTTATATCACCTGTATTGTTTTGTGTTAGGAAACCAGTCACTCAGCGGTGGGCGTATCTGAGCCCATTGCACGCATGAGATTTCGAATGATCATTTACATCCGAAGAATACTATAAATTATGTGAATTTCCATACAAGTCTAAAGGGTCTACAAAATAAAAAAAATAGTGCGTAGAGTCCCTCCGCGCGGAAGAAGTTATACTTCGAGTGCCATTTGCGTTTTGTGGGGAACTCCGTATGTGATCACTCTTGCTCTGTCTCTTTCTATTCCCCCTCCCCAGGAGCGTTAAACGTTTAACGCTGTCTCTTTCTATTCCTCCTTCGTTTCGCATTAGAAGTATAACTTAAAAAAAAAAAAATATAAGCCTTACCAGGGACGCTGATCGTTGCTGCTTGCTGAGATCATGCTGGTTGCGGCTGCGGTCTTCCCCAGCGTCGGAGAACTGACCCGATTTCCGACTGAAAGGTAAAACAAACATAAGCATTACAATAAATCGTTGTGGTAGATCATAGTGAACTCGATTAATCCGTCTGCTTCATGGTGTCATGCTTGGGTCATACCATGTTGAGTCAGTGGAACTTTACAAAGCTCATATAGTCATAATAATTTTAATTGTATTGCGATCAGTGTGCTTTCATAGTATTTTTCTATCCTAAGAAAACAATAAAAAATGCCAAGTTAAAAACCAAATTAGATATGCAGTCACAATAGTGTACCAACATTATGCAATTGTATTGAAATCCTTATTTGCTGTCTTGAGAAGTCAATCCGTAAAAGTGAAAATCAGTTCCGTTTTGTAGCAAAAAACAACAACCTTGAGTCGGATACTAAAGTTACGGTGACAAAGAATATAAAGATGGTGTCAATTACAAGGTGTCAAATAGGCAAGATAAGTAACAAAAAAGAAAAGAGTGCCTACCAGATAGCATTTTTGAGTACTTACTCGATGTGGCCAAAACTTATTATTTCAGATCAGTGTACCTACCCACGTCCTTGTTAGCAGAGCCTACACTACACAATAAAGTATTTACCTACATAGATCGTTAAACCACCCTTTTGCCGTGGCAATGCGAGGGCTACTGACCAAAAGAACATCTAATGAGCTTAATTGGAGAATATTCCCTAATGTAGAGTTCTACAATAATGTTCGCTAAGGAAATAAACTCTCTACACCTACAATGTAGTGAAACATTCGATTGGAATGTCGCCGCTGTTTTATTGATGTTTGGCTAAAGTCGAGGACCGTAAACCGTGAGGTTAAATTTATTCTCATTTTCTCATTTACATTTACTCTAGGTAGAGATAGTTATAAAAAAATAAGAATCTCAGGGCTGGAATTGTCGGCAATTTACCTTGTAAGCTTACGATGCGCTCTGCGTCCGCCGCTGATCATGGACAGCGTGCTCATCACCGCCGACATGCTGGACGGCAAGATACGGCCTCATGGGATCTGTTGACAATACACAAGCTTTTAATGGTGATACAGGACCGGCAGTAAAGCAGATAGACGCTACAAAATGAGGCTGATGATA